>CAWUFW010001944.1:1095000-2505871 GCA_963921515.1 Calotriton arnoldi | reverse complement strand
CATAGTTGTTATTGTGCTAATAATAGTGTTAGGAACACCCTACTCCCTGAATGAGAAGTATCCTGTGCATTCCCAAGTTCATACAGCACCAGTTTCTCTTGTCAACATGTTTGTTACTTTGGCTCCTCGCACAGGGGAGCACCGGAGGGCATAAAGACATAATACAAGTGCTCAGATTGGTGTACCTTCAATTCCGTTCTCCAGTCCTAAATAATGCATTTAGTGATTTACGCACTCCAAAAGAATGTGTACATTAGGCAGATGCCTGTCATGACAGTTAATATGACAGTTCGTTTTCGTATCCAGGGGCGGGGGGAGATTAAGATGGTTGAGAACATATGACTTCATTTACACACTGAACATGACAATAGGCCCGTCCTAGTTCCGGCCTCATAATGTTCGCTTCGCCTGTGGATCACAAGTTCATACTTAGCATCCGAGGGGATGGTTTGCTAATGCTGTTTTTCTTTTCCCCACTGTATTTGTTGCCCCATCTACGTATTGCACCTATCCTCAGGTACAATGTAAATCTATGTGACACGACCAATAGGCCCTTGTATGCACAGTCTCCCAGTTTGTTGCATCTACTGCGTAAGTACATTAACTGCTAAGGAAAGGACATCCATGCAATACAAATGCAAAGATCATGTTTCAGAAGGAGATAGAAGGGTTGATGAGCGTTGATGTGGATACCTTTTAGGTCAACATGTCTCTTATAGTTTCCCTGCTTAATAACGAACATTTGAATAGTTCTGATACAGTCTGATTATGACACAGTGTTGGAGTATATAGTATTACACCAGGGGTATACACCTAGATCAGATGGAAAGGAGGGTACCCTACATCCAGAAGTTTGTATGACTGTTTACAAAGGTAATAAGAATGCCACCTGATTACAAAACGAAAAGTTGGATTTTCAGAAATTCAATGTGACCGAATACTTTAAATGTTTACGTGATAATAAAGTCTCTACTTTGATGATGCAAAAGATACAGGATATGATGCTCATTAATGAAGGTATTTTTGAATATTAAGTAGATTTTGATATTCATGTGCTGCTTTATTTTCCCTTGCAATTTGAGTGACTATGCATTTTCTTTCTCCCCACTTAGAATTGTAAAGGCCCTACCGGATAGCCTCAATAAAGTATTTAGCCACCCATGCTAAAAGGAGGGTCTGTTAGGTTTGAAAACCCCATTCCTGCTATGCACTCGTTTCATGCTACCTTAGGTTAGAAGTGTGTGGCTAAATAGACACCATTTGTATTCACGTTATGCAACCCACTGAGTTATCCCTGTAACGTGCAAGCTTTAGTTAGCGAGTGTGACTCCATTTTGTATTTCGTAATTTCTATTAGGCTGCTTAGGCTGTGTCTGAACTAGGCCTCATTATTCGTATTGCTTGCCTCAGCAGAACACTGTATTTAGTTATTATTTTCTTTTCTGTTCAAGGCTGCTTCCGGACTTACTAATGAATAGGCCATTCTGCCCTCGCATGCCTATCCGAGTGTGTAGTTCTGCTCCCACGTTAGGAGACGCTGAGACTCAGCGCGACCTTGAGTTGCAGATAGCATGTACCCATCTGGCAGGTGGTAGACCATCCTTCTGTGCCTTCTTTGTTCATGTTCGGCTCAGGCCGGTAACTTTCCACTGTGGGCGTGGTTGGGGGGTTCTTGGAAGAATGATCATGCATTGCAGGCCGTTGGGGAGTCAGTCCCTCGGCAGACATCTTAGGGTGCAGGTCAGATTGGACTCCTCTGCAGAGTCTTGCTAATAAAAGCTTGTTTGTATTCTCCACTGTCTGACCGACTCTTCATTCTTGGGAAGGCATAGCAGGTGGTTGTAAGTAACCCGGGTGGCCCTTAAGGGCCACTCCCTTCACCTGTCAATGCATTAAATGTCTGCCAGTTCAACATTTTAAAATTTGGCAGTCGGGAACTTCTACAGGAAGACAGAGTAAAATACTTCATCACTTTGGCGGAGGACGGCCCGACTGCCCAAATTTAAATCGGGCCCTAAATCTTCAGTCACAGTTACAATTGCTTCTATCCCAAACTGCTTCCGCCCAGTAGTGGTTAAAGATTTAAGGCTTATGGCATAGTGTACAGTGGTAGTTCCTTTACTCGACACCACTGGAAACCTCGGATCCAACATGCTCTGGCTCATTGGTCTCCATCTTCTCTGGACTACCAAATGGAAATAATCCAAAGCCTTCAATGGTGGCTACTCTTAGAAGGTGTGCATAATAAATATGAAACTCACAATATCTAGGCCACTAAATATTGAGAACAAAATATCCCCCCAAAATATTGACAGATAAGTAAGTCTAGATTTTCTGTACCAAATTCCACATATATGTACTTACACGGTACATATATCTTCAAATTATTCAGGTGTGGTGTTAGGAATATTAAATCTATGCTTCCCTATATGCACTTACATATCAATTTTTTGTCTCTCGGTATTCTGTTCTCAATATGCTTCATATCGATATTCAGTAGTACGAGCCTCCCAGAGAAGCTAAAAAAGAAGTACTGATGGTAGCACCACTGCTACTAATTCTCAACTTGACCCAGGTAACGGAAGCCTTGTCTGTGAGGGAGAGTATGTGTTGAATGTCATCAGCATAGGAGAGTATGTTGACATCATGAGAGCGAACGATGCTGACTGGAAGGATCAGGTATGCATTAAAAAAGTTTAAACTCATGTAGGATCCTTGCAAAAATCCACAGATGAGGTCACAGGCATCTGAGCTGTATAAGGAAGAAGCAGAGCCATCGGAGTGCTTGTCTTTGGATTCCGATAGCGTGCAGGTATTGGGTGAGCATGGGGTGGGAGAGCATGTTAAACGCTGCAGAGAAGTCCAGGAGGATGAGTGCTGCCGTGTCTCCTCTGCCCAGAGTCATGCGGATGTCAGGAGTGGCGGCCATGAGGGCAGTTTCCATGCTGTGGTTGGGTCTGAAACCAGGCTGAGTGGTGTCAATGGGTCGGTGGTCATGAAGGTACTCAGTGAGGCATTTGTTGCTGATTTTCTCTAAGACCTTGGCCGAGATTGGCAGTAGGGAGATCAGTGTGTAGTTGACAAGTGTTGAAGGGTCTGCAAAGGGTTTCTTCAGCAATGGAAGGGCAGTTGCATGTTTCCAAGCATCTGGGAAGGTCGCAGAAGATGTGAAGGTGTCCATAAAGGCTGTGAGCATGCCACTGATGGGTTACTGTCCTCTGGATCAGGAGTAGTAGAGGCAGGGGTCCGATGGGGACCCTGAGTGGATGGAATTCATGGTGGTGGCGGTTTCTTCTGGTGAGTTGATGGGCCTTGTGGTTAGCATTAATTCTTCGGAAAAGATTGTGAGGCATTTGGTGAGGTCTATTGGGTCCAGGTGTGGGTTAACGTTGCTGTAAATATCTGTGATTTTGTTACTGAAGAATTGAGAGCGCTTGTTGCAGAGATCCTAAGACGGGATGATCGAGTTGGAGGTGACCACTGGTGAGGTGAAATCCTTCACAATGGCAAAGATTTATATTCTTCTGTTGGTGCTGGCATTGATGCGGTCCTCCAGAACAGCACTTTTGTTAGGCCAGACCATTTGGTGGTAGCTTCTCAAGCAGTAGTGCAGGAAAGATTTTCAGAGGGGGGGTGCTGCCATCAATGTTACACCACCCAAATCATAGGGATTGTGAAAACTCCAAGCATCAAACAAAGACCAAGGGGCATATTCTCAAGGACTCAACGCCGAGTTAGCGGCACTTTATCGCAGCCAAAGTGGTGATAAATCCATCGCACCATTCACAAGCTGGTGCCAACAGCCGATATCACCAGTTTATCTGCAATACTATCCGCCAAAAACATCGCCACGGATGACACCGGCAACTAACGCTAATGAGATGCAGAGTAGGCGTTCCCGTGCAAAAACGCGCGAAATCACCACTCCGACACATTCCCAACGACCAGCCAGATCAGCGATAAGAACCAAAAACATGCGATAAGGCGCGTTAGCAGCAGGGATTCAACACCTGCTCCTACCTGGTGCTAAAGCGGACGACAACCTGCACCATAAAAGGGAGCCCAGCCCACAGCCACACCAGAAGAACAACAGATGCCATGGAGCCACTGATCATGCAGCTCCGAGCCCCAAGAGGACCACAACACCCACCGCCACCACCCCCAGGCACCCCCCCCTGACCTCCCCACCCCCGGACAAAGAGATCTCACATCTACCTCACAAATACATGTACACAACAATTCGCATGATGTCGCACGAGTACAACAATCAACATTCATGTGTGGCCAGAAAAAGGAAAAACATCCATACACCTGAGAATTCCAAAAATAAATATTTCATCCAAATTCAACTCAACACCAATAAGTGGAAGGGTCATGGCGGGTCCCCTCTGGACAATCTGCAAGTCAAGACCTGCAAGACAAAATTGAAGATAAGAAGGTGCGTCATGCACCCAAAAAGGGACAAAGAGAGAGAGAAAGAAATGTAGACAGAGAGAGAGAGAGTGAAAGAGAGGGAGAGAGAGAAAGAGAGAGAAAGGGGGAAAGAGGGAGAAGGAGAGAGAGAGCAACAGAGGGAGAGAGAGACAGTGAAAGAAAGAGAGGGAGAGTGAGAGTGAGAAAGATAGAGAAAGAGAGGGAGAGAGAGAGACAGTGAAAGGAGGAGAGGGACAGGGAGAGACAGTGCCGACACTGCGCACACAGGCCTCACTGCTCACCTTCCGCCACCGGCGTGTCCTCAAGAGGGCCCACCACGTGCCGGTGCAAACTCCAAGCCCGGGGCACGCGACCCTGGCAGCCTTCACATCATGCAGCCACGCACTGCGGTCCACCAGGTCGCACACTTGATTCTGGGTCTTGATATTGCAATGGCAGAGACCATATCAGTGCACACGGCATCATCGCAGGCTGCACACCCGCTCAGCACTTTAGGTGCCCCAACCTCAGTGCACAGAAAGTCACCGTCCCGTGGCAGTCGGCCCGTGCCGGCCGCAGTGTAACCGGTGCCACCGACTCCGTGCAACGCAAGTCATGGACCCTATCTGAGTGAGCCTCGTCATATGGCAGGCGGACGCAGTCATGTCACCTCAGGCATTGGGGAAGAACTGGGACACATTGTGTCATCGTCCCCCCTCATACGTAAGCCGAGTGGGCTGGCTCGGCGTATGCCAGGCCAGCGTAGGGGTGTGAACAAATAACCCTTGCGTCTGGGCGTGGTTCATATCTGGGCTGCACAGGAAATCAACTGATGCGTGTGTCTCTGTTGCCGTGTCAGCGCCACACGGCCCGCTTTCGACAATGTTGCACCCTGTGACGCAAGTCCCATGACATGAGCAACATGGACGTAAGGGGGAATCACTGACCCTACATTCATCCATACTTTCATTCTTGAATGATCAAAGGCATGACACATCTGTGCGAATCAGAATGTTTTATTCACATCCAATGGGGTGGTGCAGCTGGAGCAGTACAGGGCCATGCAGACCCCACTTCACATATTCGGCCCATGGAGGGCCAAACAGAGTCCCTCAGGGAATGACAAGTACCACGGAAGAGGAAGAGTGCAGTCCGCAGTCTGATCGCTGTGTCATTGGCAACCAAACAGAATATGGCAGTCCATGTCGAGGTCCAAGGTGAGTGTCGCAGAGTGCATCGGGGGACAGTGGAAGTCGATGATGCAAAGTGCAGGACCAAGCAGGAACAGGCATATGGCAGGGATGAATGCTACTGCCGCCTCCGTACCAGGAAGGTTGCTTCACCCGCATCTTCGTCCTCTGATGTCACATTTGCCTCACACGTGGGTGGTGGTGGTATGTTGGCTGCACAGTGTGCCACTGACACATCAGGGGGCGGAGATGTGGATGTAGAAGCAGCAGCAGCACTCACCTGCGCAAGGCCTTGAGGCAGCAATGCCATGGCGATGTGCTGCAGGGCATGGAAGGTCCCAGCCACAACTCCCTGGTGCGCAGCCGTGGCAGCCATTCTTTCCGCCGTCATCCGCTCCATGTTCTCCATGTTCCCCCCCATCTGTCCCAACTCCCGGCTGACATCGCTGGAGCCACTCTGACTGGACAGTTGTTCTTGTCTCATTACATGACTCCAGCGATGTCAGCCATGGATCGTTGGAGGGCATGGAGCGGACTGTGGGTGTCCGTCAGGGACTGTTTGTGGTCACTGATGGGAATCAGACACCCATGTATGGCATCGAGTTTGGCTGCCATGAGGTCGAACCCCACCCGCACCTGATCGGCCATCTTCTCCTGGGCCTCCAACACACGGCGTTGGAAGGCCATGTGTTGTTCGTGGGGGTCCTGGGAGACGGCCGGGGTGGTAGGTGCGTCCTGCTGTGTGGTCTGTGCAGGGGGTGGGGTCTCCTCGATGCAGCTGGGCTGCCCTGCTCCTGGAGATGGGGTGCCGAGGCAGTCGATGAGGTCTTGGAGGGCTTCGGTGTCGATGTCGGAGGTGTCCTCCCCGTCATCGGTGAAGAGTTGGTGGGGCTGCTCTGCAGGAGGTGTTGATGCTCCCTCTGCAATGTGAAGGGGAGATGCAGTATTACATCGTGTTCACATGTGTGTTGACGCATTGTACAAGTTCACATACAGACTGCATGGCAATGTACATTGTGGCTGTCCAGGAGGTGCTGCCTATTAAATGCGGGACAGTGGACATTTTGACAACATCAAGGATATGTGTTTGTGCCTGTACATTGACATCTCACATTTCCCTGCTATGCCAAATGTGGTTGGCATGTTTCTACACACAGGCAGCACGTGTGGTGTCCTCTGTCCTGTTGTTAACGTGTTGCAGTCTGTACCACATTGTTGTCAATGCTGATGTGCTCTGAATGTCATGTGTGTGTGCTGCATTTTGGGGGGGTCGCCCCTGCAGCTCGGATTTGGCTGACCCTTGTCCCTTTGAGGCGGTGTGCCTTTGACATCTGTGCCCATACAGTGCTGAGATGTTGCAGACTGGGGTGGATTTGGGTCTTGGTGGCAGTTGGGACTCTGGGGCATGGTTTTTCCGCAGATGTGTAGTTGACGTCAGGGGTTGTCTGTGCAGGTGGATGTGGCAGAGTATGGCATGCTCCTTTACGGATGTGGTCCACACTCCGCCACCACAGTGTGGTGGCGTGCACCATGTCATGGTAATCGGACTGCAGCCATGCTAATCGTCATGCGGTGTCACTTGCATTGTCAGTGTGGCTCACGGACCCGCAGCTTTGCTGGGTTCAGCACATGTGCATGGGTTGGTAGTGTGATGAGTGATGTGTGGGAGGGACTCGTCTGGGCACATAGTCGACGGGGGCCTACGTGCAGTTGCTATGTGTGCTGCAGTGTGCCAAGGGTTTCAGGGACATGATCCAGAGTCATTGTGGGTGTGCAGTGTGCTGTACTCCATTGTGCATGTGTGCCATTGTGCCCATCTCCCCCCGTCCCCCCAGTCCCTGGTCGTTACTCACCCTGTTGCTGTTGTGTCGGGTCATGTTGAGCAGTGTCCGGTCCCCCAACTCCTGCCACCGTCTCTCCACTGATGACTGGACACCATTTCCTCCATCTCATCCAGCTCCTCCTGTGGCGCTGGACTCCCACCTCCAGTCTGCATTGCTACCTTCTGGTTGTTGGCGAGTTTCTGCTTTGTCTTGCGCTTCACGTCATTCCAGCGCCTCTTGGCCTCTCCAATTGTCCTCCTCTGCACTCCGACTGCATTCACCTTGTCCACGATGGACTGCCATATTCCATTTCTTGTTGCCAATGACACGGTGGAGATGACGAACAGATGTTGATGGTGTTCTACCACCTCCGTGATCAGGATCCTGTTTTCCTGCGGACTGAACCGCGTCTTCCTCTTCTTCTTTTCCTTGCCCTTCCCTGTCCCCGAGGTACCAGCCTGCTCCTCCTGGGGGCTTGTGGGGTTCTGGCCATCCTCTGTCACTGCTCCGGCTGCCTCCATTGTGCGTCGCTGTAGTTTCTTTTTTGTTTGTGTTATTTTTTGGTGCTTTTGTAGTGGTTTTTCCCGCCTGACGTGTGTGAATTGCAGGCCTGCCGCTGCTTTTCGCTGATTGTCTTATCGCGGTTGGGCCCATCGCAGCTTTTTTCGCGTTCGGGTTTGGGTTTTCTTCGCCGTCCCGGTAATGTTTTCGCTGACATTTTGCGCGTTGACGTGAGACTTTCGCATGGTACCGCCGTGTTGGGAATACAACGTTAACACGGCGTTATTTTCCCGCGATGTGCAAAGTTGCGTTAGGCGGATTTTCTAATGATTATCACTCGTTCTTGTGAATATCCCCCCAAGTGTACCAAATGAGCCACGCCCATTCTGCAGGAGAGTAGCAAGGATGTGATAAGTGAACAATGGTGCATTTTGGAGCGCGCTGTCACACATACGTTGTGCTAGTGCACAGCCATTTACAGAAAGCACATTTTTCAAAATTACAAAATCCTCTCACTTTGTAGTCAGAGTGAACAATCTCCATGTTAAACTAATAAGCAGAATTTTGTTAGAAGACATAGCCTGACATTTGACCTTTGTCTGAGAACGCTCAGCAAATGCGACAACATAAAGGCAAACTTTAAAGGCAGCTTTATTAATCATTCACCTTTCCTAACACCAGCACAGTTATTTTGGGGGGTGCTGCAGCACCCCCAGCACCAACTTCAAGAGCCTATTGTTCTCCGGTCTGCATTGTCCTGGCTCATTCTCCATTGGTGCTCCAGGTGTTTGCAGTGCCGTTTCCTCGGTCTGAGTTCCTGTAACGTCTGAGCACAACCAATGCAGAGTCTGGCTGCACAATCTTGTGAGAGCGAGACGTGAATTCCAGAAGCTGTTTCCCTACACCACCCAGAGTCCTCCAACCCCCCGAGAATTGGGAAAAAAACTCCAATTGACAACAGTACCCAGGGAAAAGGGGAAGTGGAGAAAACACAAAGATGGCGTTTCCAGGGTCCCTTCAAGGTAACTGCATCAATCCATGACACTTGAGGTTCCTTCAGTGTTCTAAGTTCGTTATGTGTCTAGCAACAAAGTTTAACAGACTTTAGAACCTTCACCTTAAAAGCATGAGTAACTCAGAATAACAACTGGGAGTGGGTGTCTCTCAGGGCTGGCTCCTACCTGTGGGCGGAGGAGCATCGCCCCACTGCTTTCTTGCAGTGCAGGAAGCAGAAACATAAAATGGTCTAAATACCATTTTATGTTTCTGCTTCTCGCACTGCAAGAAAGCAGAAGAAGGGTTTGGTTGGGTGCGGCTGGGTTGGCGAGTGGGTTGGGGAGGAGTGGCTAGCCCAATGTTATGGGCGCTGACCAAACCAGTCATGACCACTCTCCCGTTTTCTCTCTGTCGGCTGCATGCAGCCTGCATGGGGAAAACGGCCTCCCCATAGACACCTGTACGGACGGCGTCCTAGCCAATCACAATGCTGCCATTGCAGCGTTGTGATTGGCTTAGGGGAGGAGAGGGAGACTGCCTGCTTCTGCTTCCTGTGAGCAGAGAGGGAGCAGGAGACGCGACGCGGGACCAGAGGCAAAGGTAAGTTTTATTTTTTTTCATTTTATTAAATTACCCCCCCCCATCCCCGCGCGACCCCCTCCCCGTGCAAACCCCCGACCCCCACCCGTGAGTCATGCCGGCCACGACTGGTGTCTCTTACCTACAACCTCCCACTTTCGAGCTTGCTTTTTAGTGGCAGGAACCCAATAAATGTAGTGTAATCCTAAGAGAAGGAAGTAATATATGATACTAAATTAATTTGAATGCTATATATTTCTATTCATTGAACCCCCCATAATGCCCATTAATACCTAGATGCTTAACAATGTCACCTTAAAGGGAGTGCCACAAACTGGAATTACTTCATTAATTCAGTTTCTCAAAAAATAATCTATAAAACTTCAGAGATTGAGACTCTTCCTAGAAATTACTCAAACAAACAAAAGAAATCTTAGAAAAACAACTAATTAACTTTGACTCGGGATCATAGTACTTAGCAGAAAAAATCTCCATTAACAGTCTTTTCCTTTGGTTAAATGCACATGTCAGTATCCATTAACCGTCTTTTTTATCTCTTTATAGAATCCGCATGTCTACACCCATTAAAGTCTTTGGATTTAAATGCAGGACAGAGAGTAAATATCCACAATTATTTATAAGCCAGCATCTTACCAAATTAGAAGATCAGTCAGCTTTTAATAAATGCTTCTTCGCCCTTGTCTTCACAAGTGCATGAAGAATGAAAAAATCTAACAAAACAGCAGAGATACCAGTGCAATGCATCAGTGCAGGAGCAGGTAGAAGCATGACTGGAGCAGCATTAAAAGTCAGCAGCAACAAGACTGACAAGGAATCAAGGTAAGCATGGCATCAGGTAAGCAATTAAAGGCACAAGCGGGTTCCCGAGTGCGGTCTTTATACTATCGCACTCATACACTTGAACATGACCTAACGCAGCTTATTAAAGAGGGGTTTCGGCGGGGCTGACAGATGCAGGCTAGCGTGTTACAACTAGACCATGTCCCCTGCCTCGGCCCCTCTCCTCACTTCCGGGTTTCGGTTGCCTTGTGTGCCCTAAGCAGGAATGAGCGGCTGCAACTGTGACAGTTTCTCCGTGAACCAACTGGCCTGGGGGGTCTTGATCCTGTTGTATTGCTTTATTAGAGGGAGGTAAGAGAGTCAGTGCACAAGGTGATCCATTTGTTGAAATTCTTGATGGCTTTGTGGAGGCTGTTACTGGGTTCAAGTCAATGGACGTTGACAGCGGTGCTCCAGTCCTTGTCAGTGATGCTGTTCCTGTTTTGGCAGACTGGTCGGGTGGTGGTGCGTACGCGTTGGACCGGGATGGAGATGCTGAACTTGATGAGGGCATGGTCTGTCCAGGAGACTGGTGTGGGCTTGTTGAATCGTTTGTTGTCAAGGGTGGTGAAAATAGGGTCCAGGAGGCGTCCAGTGACATGGTAATTGTTGGGTGAGGCCCAGACTTCCAAGGTCTTCATTGAGTGCTTTTGAGCTGGGATTGGGCAGGTCTTCCAGATGGAGTGATCTGAGTACAAGGACAACTCATGAAGATCTGCTTTGCATACAAGTTCCAGGACCCTTCCCAGGTCATAGTTATTGCCCCTGTAGTGTTTCATGAATGTCTTAAAAGAGAGCCACGTGGCCGCTAATTTCTCCATTGTATTGTGGACGATCAAGGTTAGCGGCTCAAAGGCATAGATAGACCGCACCTTCCCCCACCAAGCATGAGGTGACGGCGCTACTGGTTGTTTCCAGAATTAAGCTAGAACCAGCCTAGCTGCTACAGGAGATGTGTGAACCGTCTGCCCTTGTTTTTGGTTAATGGATACTCACTATCCTCACCCCATCACCAAATAGTATCATGAGGGGTTGCATTGGGAGTGTGACCCCCAGGATTGACCTAATCTGGGAGAGGACTCTGTCTAGAAGCTTTGTATCACTGGGCAAGCCCACCATATGTGTGTGATGGTGCCCCTGTCCCAGCAATTCTTCCAACATGTGTCTGGGCTCCCAAATATTGAGTGAAGTAATCTTAGGGTCAGGTACCAGCGTGTGAGATGTTTGCATGCATTCTCTTTATGAGCTGTGCAAATCAAGGACTTCATGGCTCTTTGCCATATCTTCCACCTAGTGTCATCCTCTAGCTCTCTGCCCAGGTCCCTATCCCATAAGGAGAAATAGCTATGGGCAGCTCTAGGTCCTAGATAAGAGATCGCTCTCTGTAGTCCTGTTATTCCCTTTCAGCAGAGTTTTTGGTAGAAAACAGTTTCCAGGGGTGTTTTTGCCAGGCAGATTTTGTCCAGAATTTTTCTGGTACTGGCCTAGTGTAGGAGTTGTGTTAGTCTATAGCCATCCCCTAGGCCCAGGCAGAACTTCTCTTGGAGGTCCTCTCGGGATTTCAAGTTATTACCGGTGAACAGCTCACCCAGGGTTGGTAGTGATCGATCATTCCAAAGTGGATTCTTCTTTTAAATACAGCTTAGGCGGGGAACCAGTGATGTCAGTTCCTGTGCAGATAGATGTCTGTAAATCCGGTGATGTCACTTCCTGTGCAGATGGATGATGGGAATTCCAGTGATGTCACTTCCTGAGGAAATGGATGATGGAACTGTCCCCATAATGTTTGTATTCACATTTCACTTCCATATAGAATATACAATAAAAGCATACAAACACGTACGCATATCTTAGGCAGTGCAGGGTTTACACATCCAAATCCATATCTTTGTAACTCTGTCTCGTAGAAGATAGATGTTGATCCAATCTACTTGTCAAAAAGCGTGGTTGAACCCATTCCTTTTACATTTTTGTCAACTGTTTGCTTTCCTGTCAAGTACCATGGAACAGTATACACAGTGAATTGAATATCTATTTGTTTCATTTTTTGTTTCGCCCCCAAAGTGACTTGACCTGGTCTGTGCTCTGCATTCGTTCTGGAGTGGTGTACTTTCAAACAATTTTTGCCTCATTTATTAACTTTAAAATAGGAAACATTGGATTGGCTATTATGTTTTTTAGTGATTTAAAGCAGTATTAGAACTATCACAAACTAGAATAGACAGTGTATGGATGTATGTGTGTGGTACTTGTACTCTTGAATCTAGCCGGAAGCAGCGGGCGCTGCCCATGGTCAAAGACAATGATCCTAACATGAGTGATTGGAGAGTAGATGATTCTAGAGCGATAGATTGTGGACCAGTACTACACCGGGAATGTTAAGCCCTGGCCAGGACTTTAGCTTGGTTCCCCAGTTCTAAAGTCAGCAGCTCTGGCCACCATGGCCTTTTGATGCCCAAATTACCTTGCCACCTCACGCACTGCCCAGAATGCTATTCTGCCCATGTAGTTTTCAATCGACACTTAGAGAGGTGTGACAGATAAGGTCTGAAGCTTATCCAATTGTTTAAAATAAAAACCAAGAGATTTTATCTAAAGATTTTATTTTACTTAATAAAGTGAACCTTTGGTCATTTCTGTTATTACACACTGCTGCCCTTGAGTGTCACCCCACCTATACCTGAACGTCATCACCCTCTGATTACACGTGGTCCCATCTTCCCACTGAATAATGTAATTTATCAAATAGAACTTAAAAGCCAAAATCCTTAATAAAAGGACTATTTCATAGTCTCTGACTCAGGACCACAGATGCCCAGATTAGCAGTGCGGGCCAGGAGATGTGTAGCCTTGTTTCTTTCTCTGTACCTAGACCTGCTGCTTATCTTTGCCTGCAGATAGGAAGCCAGTGGCGCGAGAAGACATTTAGAGCCACTGGGGATCACACATATGCAAAGATGATAAGTGACTGTTCTTTCTTACAATCTGTTCCTTATTTGCATGTAGAGCCTGGGTGCCCGGGCACTGCTGGCATATAATACATCCTGCCAGGCTCTGCCATCATTATACAAAGCAAGGATCACACTGGAAAAAGGCGAACCATGAGGCTGCCACAGACTTTGTTGTCATGTGTCCTTCTCTGTATTTCAGGTACGGATACTCTAGACTAAGGTAGAAAGGTAGTAAAGTTGTGATGTGAACAAATACTGTATTTTTACTATTTCTTCTTTTTGACCAAACCTCAGGTGCCCAGGCTCAGCCACCAGTGATGTCTCCCACTATGCAGGTCAGCCTTGGCCAAAGTGCCACTCTGAGCTGTGACGTTAAAGTGAAAGAGGGACATTATGTAGATATCTACAGACAGATCCCTGGAGAAGCCCCGAAGCTCATTCTGTATCACCATCACTCACTGGCCAACCCTGTATATGGACCTGGAATGTCTTCTTCCCACTTCACCGCCACCATAAACAGTGCTGGCACCCTGTACCAGCTAATCATTGCAAAGACAGAGATGGTAGACGTGGGACACTATCTCTGTTCGAAATGGTATAACAGTGTGAACGGAATCCCACAGTGATAGAGAGCCTGACAAAAACACAGGAACTGAGTCCAACCACCGAAAAAAACCGAAAGGTACCATCTATTCGAAAAGTCAGAAAATATTTTGTAAATAGCATATTTAAGGTGCAACAACACATTTGTAATTGACTCACAGGTGTGCATGGGTCGCAAACTGAGCGAACCAGGGTCGGAGAAAGATGTAACAAGTATCACCGATTTCCTAGCCTTGTGCATGAAGACCTAATCTCTGAGCGTTTGCATGGACAGTTTACAATTTTGCAAAAAAGGAGATTAATTTGCTCCATTTTACTGATTTTTAATATGAATGGAACAAAAAGTATTAATGGAACTCCAGAACATGGAGTAGACTGATTTTACACAATGCTCCTGTTTATATGATAAGAAGTCGGATAAAGTGACTCCAATTGAGTTAAAATCATTTTTTTACTACATAAGTAACAAATCTAGTTAAAAAAACAATTTGCTTTATTTAGTTTTTTTTTAAAAGTGCTATTAATGGATTATGATCTTTAAATAAATTCCTTCATTGTTATCCAGTGATATGAACACGTGTTTTTTCCCATTTCAGATTACACAAACAGTAAAAATGGTGAAATTGATTTGCACTTTCTTTCGCCAGTGCAGGGTTTCTGTGACATGGGTCCGGGTAATCTTCCTGATAAACCTATGAGTGCCTTTACTGTTGACACTGAACATTTTTCTCTCCACTTTAATGTAAAGGTAAAGATTAAGACGATTATATTATGTTCAAATTAACTCCTTTGTTGTAATATTGATGTTTGCTAGCTTAAAAGGGCCAAAGTTATTTCAAACATCAAAGTTAAAAATAATAAAGTTAATCAAAGCGGGTAATGTATTTCAATAAATAAGTGCTAAACTTTAATATGTGATAGGCTTTTTAGAACATCTTAAAAAGACAACCAGCAATGTCTAGGTGAGACATTCTTGAATGTACAAATTCCACACCTGGTAACAAAAACCTTGGGTCGTAAAATGCCTTGTGCCCTTGTTTTGTAAAATGTGTTCATGGTTGCTCTGGTGACTCCTAGCTGTATCCAAATTCTCAGTCTAATAAAAACTTAGCTCCCTCAACTGTTCATCTGGTCTCAGAAATGTGCTTCAAGGAGCTAGCATGGTTGAGCCCAACCTTACCATAAGGCGTGAGACAGAAATACATACATTGTTGCATTGTGAGTTCACAGAACATTTGAAGGTTCTTTCATGTGATGGGCAAATGTGATCAAGGCATTTAAAAACCACGGGCCCTATTCACAAAGGTCATTTTGGACCTACGTTTGAGAACGAAAACACCTCTTTTTAGGTCTGCCATGAATTCTCAAAAGGCTCCATAGTGTTCATAAATGCCTTTATTGCTGTGCCACTGGTGCGGAGAAATTTGCAGTTTATTCCCACCTTAGATGTCGGATGTTTGTGTTTTACGTCACGGTATGTCTTTTAAGTTTGGGAATGCCTACATTTGTGGCATCCAACGCTCCTTCCCGACCCCTTTCCGCCCTGGAAATGGTTGGGGGCTTACTTGAGGTAAGGGCCGGTGTAACTCCCCTTCCAGGATTGGAATAAGAAGAGATCACCCCCAGTTTCTTGGGGGTATGAGATGAGAGTTATCTTTATGGGAAAACATGGTTTCCCAAGAGACAAAACACGGCATATGCACTGGGGGCTCCATTCCCACTTTGCGAGGGTCTATGCTATGTATACTCTGCAGGGCAGGGATAGGAACCCGCAGGAGATGTCCCTCTGCATTGCCAGTAGTACCCCTGCATACCTGCCCCGGCCACAGCTTTCTAGGTGGGCTTGCGGCAGTGGTGTAACGAGACATGAGGGGACCCCCTGCAAGGTACATGGAGGGTTGGGTGACCAGGCGTCCCGGATTTGCAAGGACGGTCCCGGTTTTTTACCAGCTGTCCCGACAGATTTCAGGAAATTTAGCTCATGTCCTGGTTTTCAGAGAGGGTCGACTGAAAACGGTGGGAGGTGCTTTTTTATGTTTTACAAAGCAGGGATAGTTGCAGTTGTTTCAAGAAAGCAATTTAATTAACAGACATTCTACTGGTTTTAAAAATGCATGTTATGTATGTCCTTACTGCCTCTTCTGTAAATCTCTGCTGAGGGGTGCTATCGTTCTGTGCACTCGCTTGAAGTAAAATTGTAGTCCTTCTTCTATTTTTGTGAAATCTCCCGGTTTGTGGCTTTAAAATTCTGGTCACCCTAATGGAGAGGCCCCCCTCCGGTCTTAGTCAGGAGCTCTCAGGTCAGGGTACTGTGCTGAGGGGGCCCCTGGAGCTGGCCCCCCCTGCAACGTGGGGGCTGCGGGGGCTTATGATACGCCACTGGCTTGTGGGAATGTTCTTGAACAGCAAAAATTGGTAAAAGACATTGCAGGCAGAGATCCAAATACCTGCCTGTGCCTTTAAGGTTTTTTTGCTGTCTAGAGTCCTACTTTTATTAACCCAAGCAGGCAAACACAGTCCACTGCACAGAATTACAGCAAAGACATCGATACAACTAGTCACCAATCTACGCAAGGGGGGTAGTGGGCAGACAATGCCCAATTGCTTCAATTGGCAAGGATTGCTAGTTCTGTAGTAGTGACGTACAATAGGCAGTCTGGAACTATGTGATAGAAAGAATATTCATTACATAATTCATTATTAATACATTTATATATATACTGCTTTGTCTTAAGTTCCTGCAGAAATCTGTTTTGTATGTCCAAACAATTTTGCTTCGTTCATTTTGGGAAGACTTTCCATTGACTTGAGTGGTTCAAACCCCGAATGCCAAAAAGATCACTTTTCATTTTTGTAGCACACCACAGAAATTCAGACACACCAGAATACAGTGTGCTCTACAACATCACTGGACACCTTCTTGCTTTAGGTACAATAAACAGCACCCACCTCACCAGCAGAAAGAATGGAACCACCCTATTTGCCTAACACAGCCACAAACAAGGGTTTAGCTCTTTTGAGACACATTTTTGCAGCATATAAGGGATTGCCAGAACCCTAGAATAAAACTTATTGATTTCTAAGACAGGAAGATAGCACTCTTGGTCATTGGAGTACACAACACTCCCTGATAACAAAGGAAAGGTAATGTTAAATTGTCCTTGTTTTTCCTGTTCCCATTGTGGGTGGTGTTTTCCTAAAGTAAATTCTGCCCACAGTGTTATGTTTTAAATGATTTAAATCTCACTGGATGATTACATGGGTTATCGACAACTTTGAATCTTGTTGGCTGTGTAGTGTGGTGTCAGTTTTTGAGTTATACAGGTCCTTTGCCCTAGTAGGTGCACAGAGCAGATGACTTTTAAACTCAATTCTCACATCTACCCTTGTACACTTTATGGCTACAATAACTAGAATAGAGGAATTCAGCGAAGAAATTCCAGGCAGCTGGAATTATAGCTACCGGCCTGAATTTTCTCATGCAGTTCCTACTATAAGTTTAATCTTCACTGAATAGGGAATTGCTCTGTAGAATGGTGTGAGAAATTCAGTTATTGGTTGAGTGGGATGCTAACCCTGGTCAAGCAACAGCCACAATCCCTGTCAGGGTGAACCTTAAAAGTCCCTAAATTAATCTGTGCTTAACCCTTGGATAGCTGGGCACAAAAGCTGTCAGGCTTAGCTTAGAGGCAACCGGTAAAGAATTTATACAGCACACAAGCAGTAATAAAGTGAAAACACAACACAAGAAAAGTCCCACACCAACTTAGAAAAATGGAGTAAATCATAATACATTACTTGACACAGAAATGCCAAAAATCCAATCAGTACAACGGAAGTTATGAATTTTTAAAGTTGAAGGTAAAAACTAGCACCTAAAAGATCGTAGACCCAACCATGGACATCTAGTTGCGTGAGACCAGGTCAAAGTAAAAAAATTATGGCCGACCGCAATGGATCGAGAGTCAGATACAAGAAGTGGATTGGGCCCGGTCAGAGCTTACCTTCAGACTTAGAGGAAATATCAGTAAAAATGTTCTGAGCGGTAAGAGTTCAGGCGGGCAAGGCTGCAGGCAGTGTCCAAAGAGAAGGAGGCGGTGTCAGGCAGCTGCTGGACGAAGCCATAGTGAAGATTTCCACATTTGGATTTAGTCTCTTTTTTAGAAGTCAAAATCTGCTGCTGGACAAAGCTAGAGACTGTAACCAACGTGGGCTCCATGAGACCAGATAACCCTTCTGCGAAGGACTGTTGAACAGGATTTGCTGCTGCGGAGAAGAACAAAGCAAACACAAGGAGATGATGGACGGAGTGCTGAAACTTTTCAAACACTCACCCCCAGTCACAGATCTGGGTTGAATCCATCATCATTCTTTAGCTCACTTTGCCACCCCAGTTCAGACACAGCTATACGCAAATCAGTCTTGACCCTGTGCCTCATGGGAACAGTCCAGCCCGAACTGCCAAGCCATGTCTTCCCTGGACCGGAAACAAGCATCCTGGGACCGGTTTCGGACTAACAGCCCTCATCAGCCTGGCTAGCTTGAATCCAGTGGCAAAGTGAGCAAGGGACCCACGTCTGGGCATACCCTGCCAACTTAGGGCGAACAAAGCAAACACAAGGAGATGATGGACGGAGTGCTGAAAATTTTCAAACACTCACCCCCAGTCACAGATCTGGGTTGAATCCATCATCATTCTTTAGCTCACTTTGCCACCCCAGTTCAGACACAGCTATACGCAAATCAGTCTTGACCCTGTGCCTCATGGGAACAGTCCAGCCCGAACTGCAAGCCATGTCTTTCCTGGACCAGAAACAAGCATCCTGGGACCGGTTTCGGGCTAACAGCCCCAATCAGCCAGGCTAGCTTGAATCCAGTGGCAAAGTGAGCAAGGGACCCACGTCTGGGCATACCCTGCCAACTTAGGGCGAACAAAGCAAACACAAGGGGATGATGAACGGGGTGCTGAAACTTTTCAAACACTCACCCCCAGTCACAGATCTGGGTTGAATACATCATCATTCTTTAGCTCACTTCGCCACCCCAGTTCAGACACAGCTATACGCAAATCAGTCTTGACCCTGTGCCTCATGGGAACAGTCCAGCCCGAACTGCCAAGCCATGTCTTCCCTGGACTGGAAACAAGCATCCTGGGACCAGTTTCGGGCTAACGGCCCTCATCAGCAAGGCTAGCTTGAATCCAGTGGCAAAGTGAGCAAGGGACCCACGTCTGGGCATACCCTGTGTCTCATGGGAACAGTCCAGCCCGAACTGTCAAGCCATGTCTTCCCTGGACCAAGATAGCCTGGCTGATGAGGGCTGTTAGCCCGAAACCGGTCCCAGGATGCTTGTTTCCGGTCCAGGGAAGACATGGCTTGGCAGTTCGGGCTGGACTGTTCCCATGAAGCACAGGGTCAAGACTGATTTGCATATAGCTGTGTCTGAACTGGGGTGGCGAAGTGAGCTAAAGAACGATGATGGATTCAACCCAGATCTGTGACTGGGGGTGAGTGTCTGAAAAGTTTCAGCGCTCCGCCCATCATCTCCTTGTGTTTGCGGAGAAGAACAAAGTGGGAGCTGCAGTGAAGTAAGGCCAACCGGCGATACACCTTGGGCGGATACACGAGCAGGTTGGACCCGGGCTCCTCTCTGTTCTCAGTGCAGTTTTTAGCCAAAAATCTTTTAAGTCCCAAGTTTTGAATTTTGGCTATCTGGTCACCTTTAAGACCACCACCAAGGATCCAGGACTGGCGGGTCACCACTTGGGGGGTTAGGACTCACTCATGCTATGTCCAGGTGCGGGTTCAAGGTGGCTGGAACCTTTTCTGTCCCTGAGGCTCTGATCAGGGGGCCAGCCAACTAGCCCTTGGAGACCCTCCGCTAGACCTGGGTTGAAGAAGGGAACAAGGCTCAAGCAGCAGAGCAGGCCTCCAAGGGTTCACGGCAGGCTGCAGGCAGCAAAGCAGTCCTCTGAAGTACAATGCAGGCCACAGCAGCAGGCAGTCCTCTGAGAGTCCTACTGCAGGTCCAGAAAGTGAACTGAAAAGTGGGTCTGAGGGTTCTATTTTTATACCTGGTGTCCTCTTTGAAGTAGGAGAAGTTTCTAGAGAATTCCCTTTGAAGTGCTTGATGTTTCCTGCCTCCTTTGTCCAGGCTCCAGCCTGGCTGCATAAACAATGAGGCAGTGTGTAATCCCTTATGTGGAAGCAGAGCTCAGCCTATTGATTTGCAGGTAGGGCTGTGCCCAGCTTCACCCCTCCCCATCCTGCCAGTGATGGCACATCCAGGCACACCTAGCCCCTCTTCTGTGTGGCTTTCTGGGAGTAATAAACAAAGTCCAACCGCCAATTACACCCAGTAATGTGACCCAGGAAGAGGCTGCAGGCACAAAATAGCTAGGGCAGGAAAATGCCAACTTTCTAAAAGTGGAATGTTTAAAAGTTTAACTTTAAATCCGACTTTACCAGTAAAGAGGATTTTAAATTACAATTTCATAGACACCAAACATGAAATCTTTACTTGTTCTCAATCACAAGTTAGCACATAATAAATGTAGTAAGGCAACCCAATGTTATCCTACGGGAGAGGTAGGCCTCACAGTAGTAAAAATGAATTTATGGGCTTTCACTACCAGGACATGCAAAACTTAAAAGTACATGTACAACCTTTTCATTACAAAGCGCCCTGCCCTTTGAGCTGCCTAGTGCCGACCTTTAGGGGTGACTTCTATCTAATAAAAGAGGGGTTTAAGGCAGAACAAGGGGTTTCTTTTGGCAAGTCAAATTGACAGTTTAAAACTGCATTCAGGCTGCAAAGGCAGTCCTGGTATATATTATAAGGGGCTACTTAAGTGGATTGCACAATAAGTGCTGCAGACCCACCAGTAACATTTAGTTTACAGGTACTGGTGATATGGTATACCACTTTACTAGGGACTGCAGCTTTCAGCCAAGGGGCAGCAAGTGACAATTCTACAAGTCACAATGGGACTGGGCTTGACACTGCATGTATGAATAAGGAAGGCATTCCAATATGTAAAGATCTATACTTTTGCCCAACGTCAAGGTCTAAGGGCCTGATTACGATCTTGGCGGATGGCATACTCTGTCACAAATGTGACGGATATCCCGTCCACTGTGTTACAAGTTCCATGGGATATAATGGAATTGTAATACAGCGGAAGGGATATCCATCATGTTTGCGATGGAATATCCCATCCGCCAAGATCATAATCAGGCCCTAAATCTGGCTTTTAGAACCACAAACTATCGGATGACAACCATTGTAATATTAGGAGCAACTGTTCATTTTCTTCAAACGGGCCTCTATCCCCTTGAAGACTATGGACGTATCATAAAAAGCGAGCACCGTGAGCTATAAGTTTAGACTTATGGCCTGATTTACAGTTTGGCGCCCAGGTTACTCTGTCACAAATGTGATGGCTACCCTGTTAGACCTATTACATGAGCATTCTCTGCTATGGTATAATAAGGCAGACTGGATATCCGTCACGTTTGTGATGAGTAACCCATCTGCATAACTCTAAATCAGTCTCTCGCTCTCTGCCACTTTTTTTCGGCTGACTGGTATCCTAGGTAGTTATAGAGCAGGAGCAGTTCTTTTTTACCATCTTAGATATTGGTAAATGGTTGCTTGTCACAGGAATTTTAACGGTATGTGCAGCATTTGACTGGAACTGTAGTTCTTTTGTTGGCACGTGTCAAGTAATCAAATGAACATAATATCATAACACAAAGTAACATAACACCACAGTGAAAACAGGGAATATCAAAGCAAAACAGCCAAAACAAAACAGCACAACAACTGTAGTACAACGCAACAAAATCACAATGCAATAATGCAGCACAAAAACGCAGTACAACTAAGCACAATAGAACACATCACCAGAACAACAAAATACCACACAACAAACATTCTTGTCACACCTTATCACCTTTAGAATGATATGATGGTGAAAGGTGTTTGAGGAGCCCAAATCTTAACTTACCACCAAGGATATGGAATAGCGCTAGTTTTGTTTTGTGATCCGACCCTAAGTTTTGTTCTTTCTAGAATTGTGGAGCATACGCTTTGAGCTCACCTGCAATTTCTACCCCTATTGTGTACCTGTAAGTTACAGTAATAATTTACTCTAAAGGGGAAGGGGGGAAGGGTTCAATAGCAGCTCTCTGTTTCAGGGGCCACCATTTTCCTAGAATTTCTACATAAGTAGTCGGTTTTCAGATGCTGTTTATAACGATGGAAGAGCAACTTCGCTTCTTTTATATAACTTGATTTGAAAAAGGGCTTGGACCTTACATAATGAACCAGATTTACCAATTGAAGGTCTCTAAAATGTTTGGGAAAGTTACAGGCTTCATATAATGTTTCTGCAGCAAACCTCTGAATCAAAGGGCAACTTTCTATCGCCTCACTGTTTCAAGAATGACTATCAAGGGATGCTCATCATTGCCTGGTTCATTTGACCTACAAAACCACTCAAACAGCAGATCAAATAATCTTAAATTATTCCATCTTTCATTAAAAAAAGGATTCATGGGTAATTTTTTTTAAAGTATTCACACATTCGTTTGTTATATTTACATCACCCCAAGAAATACAATTGTTCCTGAATTTGGAATAATAATCAAATATAACTGAAATTCCAACAAAACTCACATCATGTCCCGAATCTACGCATCAAATCATCTGGTAAAATCTAAATTTTTGCATCTTACTTCCATCAAAACAGTAGGAAGAAGATTGGTAGGACATAATACTGTTATTAAAATAAGAGTGCCTGCTACAATCTCCACTCTTCTGCATGAACATCTACACAGGAGAATATGCCGCATGGATGGCACAACAATTTCTTTTACAAAAGGTCTGAGTACGAAATAAATTACAATGAATTTGTAAGTATTAGGTGAAATGTGCATTCATAATGTGGAGTATTACTGAACTTCCACACGGCAAAAATATAGTAATCCACAACGGTAAAATGGTTTCTGTGAAGAATTCTTCATAGCATGCCATTACCAGCAGACCTTTCTAAGAGAAAATGCATGTTGACCATGTGTGATAAATTTCTAAAACAGCAATATAGTTATTGAATAAATAACTTCAAAGGATCGAACCAAAATAGCTTGAAAGATAAAACTGTAATTGGTAGAACAGTATGATATCTAATGTAGCTGTCAAAAGCTACAGCCAAACCAAAAATGGTGCCACTGAATCTAAACCTAAAATCCATTTTAGTCTATGGGGTTGTTAGAAATGGGGTCACTAGTTAGCAGAGGTATGCATCCTGTCCAAGTAGGGAGCACCACTTTAGTCAGGATAAGCTAGATACACACTGAAAAATAACCTGTGCTCACCCTCTGGTAGTTTGGCACCGAGCAGTCAGGCTTATCTAAAGAGGCAATGTGTAAAGTATTTGTGCAACACACACACACAGTAACACTATAAAAAGACCATAAAAAGACTCCACACAGGTTTAGAAAAATAGACAATAGTTTTATAATTACAACAAGTTCAAATCAACAAAAATCAAATAAGTAGAACCGGAGTTATGAAATTTTAAAGATTAATTAGAAATATAGTGCTTAGAGTCATAAAGCGCCAACCGGGGATATCTGGTAGCGCTTGGCCAGGGCAAATCCAAAAGTTCAAGTCAATCGCGATAGAGCACGGGTCTGATACAGGGACCAGCCTTGACCTGCTGAGAACAGTACCTTTGAAGGGGGCTGTGGTGACGTCAAGGACGAGATGCAAAGAGCAGGGAGGCGATGCATCATCGTTGATCTGAGGAATTTGTAGGCGATGCGTTGTCACCGAGCCAGGAATGCTGGGAAAGCTTCGTCAACGAGCAGCACTGAAGATAGGCGATGCGTTGTCATTGGGTGAAATGCACCGGTTCCAATAGGCGCAATGGCAGCGATGCATCGCGGCGAGAATTGTAGTACAGAACACCTCACTTCAAAGGGCCCAGGACTGGATTGGCACCACCTCTTGGCAGGGCAGGGACTCACAGATGGCAGAGTCCAGGTTATGTTTCAGGGTTGCAAGAAGTATTTGATGTCCCTGAGATTTCAGAACAGGGACAAGCCAGCATGCCCTTGGAGTAACTCTGGCTTCAAGTGAGATGGGTCCAGGCCAATACCTCAGCAGGGCAGAGGGTAGGAGGCAGCAGATCAGCACAACAGAGCAGAAAAGCAGTTCTCCCAGAGCAGCAGTCACGCAGAGTGGCAGTCTTTGTAGCAGCACAGCAGTCCTTCCTCCTGGCAGAGTTCTTCACAGGTCCAGTAGTGTCTGATCTGATGGGGTCAGAGACCCAGTATTCATACCCAGTTGTGCCTTTGAAGTGGGGGTGACTTCAAATAAGGGTCTTTGAAGTGCACAGAAGCCCTTCCATCCCAGCCCTGGCTCCAGACTACTTGTGTGGGTTAATCAGTCCTTTGTGTGGGGACAGAACACTGCCTATTCAAGTGTAAGTGTCAGCTTCTCCCTCCCTTCCTGCCCAGGAAGGGCCCTTAGTATGCAGATGGGTACTCAGACACACCTAACCTTCATGTGTTAGTGGCCGTCTAGAGGGAATGCACAAAGTGAAGCTGTCTCCCACCCCAGATGTGTATTGGAGTCATGCTGCAGGCACATAGGGCTGTAAGAGCAGAGAAATGTCCACTTTCTAAAAGTGGCATTTCTAAAATAGTAATGTCAAACCCAACTTTAGCAGTAAAGAGGATTTGTCATTATCATTCCAAAGATATAAAACATAATATATCTGCTCCTTCCTAATCAGGAATTATAGCTTAAAGGTGTATTAAGGAATACCCAATGTTAACCTATGAGAGGAGTAGATCTCACAGTCGTAAAAAAATAATTTAGGGTTTTTTCACTGCCAGGACATGCAAAGCTTAAAAGTACATGTCTTACCTTTTACTTACACAGCACCCTGCTCTTTGAGCTACCTAGGGCCTACCTTAGGGGGACTTCTCTGTAATAAAAGGGAGATTCAGACTTGGCAAAGGGTCTCAAATGGCTAGTCGAAGTGGCAGTAAAACTGCACATATATCAACACATAACCCCCAATAATATCCAGGGGAGGGAAGTAGAGGCTACAGGGTCTCTAGGGTAAGCTGGTCTCCAAATATACTCTATACACACAGTTATAGCTACCCTAAAGTTGTGGTCAATTACATTACGTTACAGTGTCGCTAATAGCAATACTTAATAGGGTTGCTAGGCATTTAAAAAAATGTGAAGGACTGTCCTCACACACCACCAGGTGTCATGCTTCATCATAGGCAGCCCTCGCTCTCTAAAAACCCGGTTTGATAGAGAGCGGGCCTACACCTTAAGACAGGGAGGCACTTATAATTATTTTACTGGGGGCCCATGTGAATAGTGAAATAAAAACCAATGTAATACCCCAAGTTGCATTCAATCGTAGGGTGTATTACTTGGTATTAAAATCTGGGATGTGGGGATTAGGTGAACTATTACCCCATCACCACTGTTACCGTCGTCGACATGTTTCTGCCTATGGCTCTAGTGAGTCTGCGGAATTCTTCAGGACGAAAGACGGGCTCCTTACTTAGCAATATAATACTATATATTGCCTCCTTGTTAGGGTGACCTATGTCTACCTCTAACCTAACGTGTGGTTCTTAGATGCCCCAACGTGGGGCCTTCAATGCCCCATGGGAGGAGGGTTCTAGGGACCCCTGTAATCACACTTGGCTCAAGGTGCGCCCCTTGCCGTTCACCTTGATACGTCCGCTCCTTCTCCCCGACGGTCATTTGATCGACCAGGGAACAACTAAAAACTCAGTACAAACAGGATCAAAGTGAGGCTGACCATTCCAGGAACGCCAGATAATTATAAATATCACACAAATAGAGCTAGTAAGATGTGTAAGTGGGCTACAGATAAAACTACAAGTACAGAGAATAATACCAAGTAAAAATTAAAAATGATTAACATGCTTAAAGTCAGTAAGAGGAAAAAAGCATCACATAACAATTTACATTGGTACGAAAAACTGGGGTTTCAACAAGCATTGAGTAAAAAACACTAGTGGGAGACATCTCAGAACCCCGGGAAAAATGCAAATGAAAAAGTTGAGCCCTGAAAGTCCAAACATGCCATTACTTTTATTTGACTAACAGAAGCCAGGTTTACATATCTAAGGGCAGAGCTAAAATGCACGTGCGCAAGCTTCCTGTATATATTGTGATCACCTCAGATGTATCCAAAAACAGCAGCGGTGCTCAAATGAAAATGGCTTCATTAATCAAAGCAAAGCTGGGCAAAATCATCTCACTATTAAATGCTAGTCTTTCTTTTCCTTTCAGTCGTTTAAGTTGAGCGTGATATTACAGACAGAATTGTGTGCCTGAACATAAGGGCACTGTGTAACTCAAAAAGGGTTGGGGCACGGTTACCCTAAATCGTCGTTTAGTTCCTATAGTACCCCTGCAGGACCTGCGCGTTTGGATAACATAAACTGTGGGCTTGGTGGTAGACTGGCTCTGTGCACCCCCACCGCGTATGTTAGCCGGATTTATATTAACTAGTTCACAGTGCCACTAGAATCTCCTCTTATCGGGGAGAGATTAGTTCCTGGCAACCTTAGATCATGACAACCCTGATCCCTCAGAATCGTGGAAACAATGTACTACTTTTCGCTCAGTCACTCGTGCTTACTTGTTCGGTTTGTCTCAGAGAGTTACACAGAATAAACAGTCTGGGCGTTTCAATAAGTATTTATTGAACAGTTGTTATTCTAGTGTAAAATATATGTGCTGCAGCAACCAGCAGACGATAGCAGAGATATATTATCAGCAGTACGATAAAAGTGAAAGGATAGTACAGTTCTACCATATTGCAATAATAATGGTTACATACATGAATATATGAAATGCATTATAAAAGTGCGCGTACTCCTACGATGCCTAACTAGATGTACCTAAGTGTACCTAGCATGTGTGTAGGTCTAAAAGCCTAAGAGCCAAGAATCCTTCTAGGATTTAGTCAAACCCCCATACCTGAATAGAGAGAGTGTGGGACCCCGTCCTGGTCTCGAGTTGGAAACCCAGCAAGGGCTGTGTTAGACCGCTGTCAGCTGGAGCGACTGCATGCTGGAGTCTCAGCATCTCTGGTCAGTGTGTCAGCATGGAAGTCTCTCGGCTTCCTCTGTCTTACCGTGGCAAGATGTGGTGTATTTATACCCTGAAGTGTCTCGTCCCTTAGTATCGTTTGTATTGGTCTTTGTTGGACATGAGGAAGACGTCAGGGGTGAACTTTGTACATACATATTATGCGGGAGATGTAGCTGGTGAATGCTCATGCATAATTTATGAGTACATTGTAGGCCTGTGTTCTGGAAAAACCCTGCAGTGTTCAAACTACAGACTAGATAACGTTCAATCCTCAGAGTTCGTTGTGTACTGTAGGGAACTAATGTAGGTGAAAGATCATGCCTATATTAGGGCATAGGAGATCATGACTATAATAGGGCATAGACGATTATGACCATAATAGGGCATATACGATTATGACCATAATAGGGCATATACGATTATGACCATATACGGCATATATGAACGTGTCTATATTAGGGCCTCTATACGAAACATAACACTAAATACTTCATTCAACAGCGGATTTATTTTATAAACACCTGTGTATTTTGTGACACGCTGCATACCTGTCAACTCACCCACATTCGGTGTGTGTCGCTCGGTTTTTACCTCTGTTCACCCGCCTGACAAATAAAAATTGCATTCATAGACTTTAATGGAGTCACCTACTTTTCAAAACGTTATCACCCTCCAAAAAAAGTGTTTGCTCCTGATTGACCTTAGTAGGAAGACCTTCGTAAAGGCCTCACTTCACCCACACTTTTGAGGCAAGAAGTTGACAGGTTTGATGCTGGGCTCTGACAGAGGCACAGTAGCTACAAAGTGTACCTCTAGATCATATAGACTGTTATAACAAATGTGTTCATTTGTTATAACAGTATCCTGATACCACTTGAAACCTCTGATCCAACATGCTCTGGCTGATTGGTTTCCATCTTCTCTGGACTACCAAATGGAGATTCCAGCATCTGGGAAAATAATCCAAAGCCTTC
The DNA here is from genome assembly GCA_963921515.1 of Calotriton arnoldi. Classification (NCBI taxonomy): domain Eukaryota; kingdom Metazoa; phylum Chordata; class Amphibia; order Caudata; family Salamandridae; genus Calotriton; species Calotriton arnoldi. The sequence goes on along the minus strand of CAWUFW010001944.1, from coordinate 2,477,837 downwards.
AATGATAGCTGCTCTCAGAGAGTGTGCATAGTAAATATGAAATTCATAATATCGAGGCCACTGAATATCAGGAACAAAATATCCCCAAAAACATCGACAGATAAGTTAGTCAAGATTTTCTGTACCAAATTCCACATATATGTACCTAAACGGGGTATATATATCCTCAAAGTATGCAGGTGTGGAGTTAGGAATAGTAAGTCTATACTTCTCTATATGCACTTACATTTCAATTTTTTGTCTCTCGATATTCTGTCCTCGATATGTTTCATGTCGATATTCAGTAGTACAAACATCCCAGAGAAGCTAAAAAAAGGAGTACTGATGGTAGCACCACTGCTACCAATTCTCAGCTTGATCCAGGTAATGGAAGCCTTGTCCGTGAGGGATAGAATGTGTTGAATGTCATCAGCGTTTGAGAGGACGTTGACGTCATGAGAGCGAATGATGCTGGCTAGAAGGATCATGCATGCATTGCAAAAAGCTAAACTTATGGAGGATCCTTGCTGAAATCCACAGATGAGATCACAGGCATCTGAGGTGTACAGTGCCAGGCTGACTGACTGAGTTCTTCCAGTAAGGAAGGAGCAGAGCCATCGGAGTGCGTGTCCTTGTATTACAATAACGTGCAGGTATTGGGTACGGATGGGGTGGGAGAGCATGTTAAATGCTGCAGAGAGGTCCAGGAGGATGAGTGTTGCGTGTCTCTTCTGCCCAGAGTCATGCGGATGTCAGGCGTGGCAGCGATGAGGGCAGTTTCCATTCTGTGGTGGGTCTGAAACCAGACTGAGTGGTGTCAATGGGTTGGTGGTCGCCGAGGTACTCAGTGAGGCATTTGTTGCTGATTTTCTCTAAGACCTTGGCCGAGATTGGCAGTAGGGAGATCAGTGTGTAGTTGACAAGTGTTGAAGGGTCTGCAAAGGGTTTCTTCAGCAATCGGAGGGCAGTTGCATGTTTCCAAGCATCTGGGAAGGTTGCAGAAGATGTGGAGGTGTCCATAAAGGCTGTGAGCATGCCACTGATGGGTTACTGTCCTCTGGATTAGGAGTGGTAGAGGCAGGGGTGCGATGGGTACCCTGTGGGGATAGAATTCATGGTGGCAGCGTTTTCTTCTGGGGAGTTGATGGGAGATGTGGTTAGCATTAGTTCTTTGGATAAGATCGTGAGGCATTTGGCGAGGTCTATTGGGTCCAGGTGTGGGTTAAAGTTGCTGTAAATATCTGTGATTTTGTTACTGAAGAATTGAGAGCGCTTGTTGCAGAGGCCCTGAGACGGGATGATCAAGTTGGATGTGGCCACTGGTGAGGTGAAATCCTTCACCATGGCAAAGATTTATATTCTTCTGTTGGTGCTGGCATTGATGCGGTCCACCAGAATGGCACTTTTGGTGGGCCAGACCATTTGGTGGTAGCTTCTCAGGCAGTGGTGCAAGAAAATATTTTAGAGGGGGGTGCTGCCATCAATGTTACACCACCCAAACCATAGGGATTGTGATAAATCCAAGCATCAAACAAAGACCAAGTGTACCAAATGAGCCACGCCCATTCTGCAGGAGAGTCTCAAGGATGTGATAAGTGAACAATGGTGCATTTTGGAGTACGCTGTCACACATACATTGTGCTAGTGCACAGCCATTGACAGAAAGCACATTTTTCGAAATTACTAAATCTTCTCACTTTGTAGTCAGAGTGAACAGTAAACACCAATCTCCATGTTAAACTAATAAGCAGAATTTTGTTAGAAGACATAGCCTGACATTTGACCTCGGTCAGAGAACACTCAGCAAATGCGACAACATAAAGACAAACTTTAAAGGAATCTTTATTAAGCATTTACCTTCTTAACACCAGCACAGTTATTTGGGGGGTGCTGCAGCACCCCAAGCACCAACTTCAAGAGCCTATTGTCTCAGGGTGATTTGAATGTTCTCCAGTCTGCATTGTCCTGGCTCATTCTCCGTGTGTGCTCCAGTTGTGTGCAGTGCTGTAACGTCTGAGAACAACCAATGCAGAGTCAGGCTGCACAATCTTGTGAGAGCAGACATGAATTCCAGAAGCTGTTACCCGACACCACCCAGAGTCCTGCAACCACCCGAGAATTGAAAACAAAACTCCAATTGACAACAGTACCCAGGGGAAGGGGGAAGTGGAGAAAACACAAAGATGGCGTTTTCAGGGTCCCTTCAAGGTAACTGCATCAATCCATGACACTTGAGGTTCCTTCAGTGTTCTAAGTTCGTTATGTGTCTAGAAACAAAGTTTAAAAGACTTTAGAACCTTCACCTTAAAAGCATGAGTAACTCAGAATAACAACTGGGAGTGGGTGTCTCTCAGGGGTGGCTCCTCCATGTGGGCAGAGGAGAGTTGCCCCACTGCTTTCTTGCAGTGCGAGAAGCAGAAACATAAAATGCAGAAGAAGGGTTGGGTTGGGTGCGGGCGGGTCGGGTCGGGTCGGGGAGGAGTGGCTATCACAATGTTATGGGCGCTGGCTGTTTGGTCGGCCCCAGGGCCAACCAAACCAGTCAGGAGCACTCTCCCGTTTTCTCCATGTAGACTGCATGCAGCCTGCATGGAGAAAACAACCTCCCCATTGACGCCTGTACAGACGGCGTCCTAGCCAATCACAACGCTGCCATTGCAGCGTTGTGATTGGCTTATGGGAGGAGAGGGAGGCTGCCTGCTTCAGCTTCCTGTGAGCAGAGAGAGAGCAGGAGACGCGACGCGGGACCAGAGGCGAAGGTAAGTTTTTATTTTTTTTATTTTATTAAATTCCCTCCCTCCCCGCGCGACCCCCGCTCCCCCACCCGCGAGTCATGCCGGCAGCGACTGGTGTCTCTTACCTACAACCTCCCACTTTGAGCTTGCTTTTTTGTGGCAGGAACCCAATAAATGTAGTGTAATCCTAAGAGAAGGAAGTAATACAGGATACTAAATTAATTTGAATGCTATATATTTCTATTCTTTGAACCCCCCATAATGCCCAGTAATACCTAGATGCTTAACAATGTCACCTTAAAGGGAGTGCCGCAAACTGGAATTACTTCATTAATTCAGTTTCTCAAAAAATAATCTATAAAACTTCAGAGATTGAGACGCTTCCTAGAAATTACTCAAAAAACAAAACAAATCTTAGAAAAACAACTAATTAACTTTGACTCGGGATCATAGTACTTAGCAGAAAAAATCTCCATTAACAGTCTTTTCCTTTGGTTAATCGCACATGTCAATATCCATTAACCGTCTGTTTTATCTCTTTGTAGAATCCGCATGTCTACATCCATTAAAGTCTTGGGATTCAAATTCAGGCCAGAGAGTAAAAATCCAAAATTATTTATAAGCATGCATCTTACCAAATTAGAAGATCAGTCAGCTTTTAATAAATGCTTCTTCACCCTTGTCTTCACAAGTGCATGAAGAATGAAAAGATATTCCAGAAACAGCAGAGATACCAGCGCAATGCATCAGTGCAGGAGCAGGTAGAAGCATGACTGGAGCAGCATTAAAAGCCAGCAGCAACAAGACCAACAAGGAATCAAGGTAAGCATGGCATCAGGTAAGCAATTAAAGGCACAAGCGGGTTCCCGAGTGCGGTCTTTATACTATCGCACTCATACACTTGACCGTGACCTAATGCAGCTTATGGAGGAGGTGTTTCGGCGGGGCTGACAGATGCAGGCTAGCGTGTAACAACTAGACCATGTCCCATGCCTCGGCCCCTCTCCTCACTTCCGGGTTTCGGTTGCCTTTTGTGCCCTAAGCAGGAATGAGCGGCTGCAACTGTGACAGTTTCTCCGTGAACCAACTGGCCTGGGGGTATTGATCCTGTTGTATTGCTTTATTTGAGGGAGGTAAGAGAGTCAGTGCACAAGGTGATCCATTTGTTGAAATTCTTGATGGCTTTGTGGAGACTGTTACTGGGTTCAGGTCAGTGGACGTTGACAGCGGTGCTCCAGTCCTTGTCAGTGATGCTGTTCCTGTTTTGGCAGACTGGTCTGGTGGTGACACGTGTGCGTTGGACCGGGATGGGGATGCTGAACTTGATGAGGGCATGGTCTGTCCAGGAGAGTGGTGTGGGCTTGTTGAATCGTTTGTTGTCAAAGGTGGAGAAAATAGGGTCCAGGAGGCGTCCGGTGATGTTGGAGGTTCCTTTAATTGTTGGGTGAGGCCCAGGCTTCCAAGGTCTTCAATAAGTGCTTTTGAGCTGGGATTGGGGAGGTCTTCCAGATGGATTGATCTGAGTCCAAGGACAACTCATGAAGATCTGCTTTGCATTTAAGTTTCAGGACCCTTCCCAGGTCATAGTTATTGCCCCTGTAGTGTTTCATGAATGTCTTAAAAGAGAGCCACGTGGCCGCTAATTTCTCCATTGTATTGTGGACGATCATGGTTAGCGGCTCAAAGGCATAGATAGACCGCACCTTCCCCCACCAAGCATGAGGTGACGGCGCTACTGGTTGTTTCCAGAATTAAGCTAGAACCAGCCTAGCTGCTACAGGAGATGTGTGAACCGTCTGCCCTTGTTTTTGGTTAATGGATACTCACTATCCTCACCCCATCACCAAATAGTATCATGAGGGGTTGCATTGGGAGTGTGACCCCCAGGATTGATCTAATCTGGGAGAGGACTCTGTCCAGAAGCTTTGTATCACGGGGCAAGCCCACCATATGTGTGTGATGGTGCCCCTGTCCCAGAAATTCTTCCAACATGTGTCTGGGCTCCCAAATATTGAGTGAAGTCATCTTAGGGTCAGGTTCCAGCGTGTGAGTTGTTTGCATGCATTCTCCTTATGAGCTGTGCAAATAAAGGACTTTATGGCTCTTTGCCATATCTTTCGCCTAGTGTCATCCTCTAGCTCTCTGCCCAAGTCCCTATCCCATAAGGAGAAATAGCTATGGGTAGCTCTAGGTCCTGGATCAGAGATCGCTCTCTGTAGTCATGTTATTCCCTTTCAGCAGAGTTTTTGGTGGAAAGCAGTTTCCAGGGGTGTTTTTGCCAGGCAGATTTTGTCAAGAATTTTTCTGGTACTGGCCTAGTGTAGGAGTTGTGTTAGTCTATAGCCATCCCCTAGGCAGATGCAGAACTTCTCCTGGAGGTCCTCTCGGGATTTCAAGTTATTATCGGAGAACAGCTCACCCAAGGTTGGTAGTGATCGATCATTCCAAAGTGGATTCTTCTTTTAAATACAGCTTTGGCGGGGAACCAGTGATGTCAGTTCCTGTGCAAATAGATGTCTGTAATTCCGGTGATGTCACTTCCTGTGCAGCTGGATGATGGGAATTCCAGTGATGTCACTTCCTGAGGAAATGGATGATGGAAATGTCCCCATAATGTTTGTATTCACATTTCACTTCCATATAGAATATACAATAAAAGCATACAAACACGTACGCATATCTTAGGCAGTGCAGGGTTTACACATCCAAATCCATATCTTTGTAACTCTGTCTCGTAGAAGTGACTGTTCTTTCTTACAATCTGTTCCTTATTTGCATGTAGAGCCTGGGTGCCCGGGCACTGCTGGCATATAATACATCCTGCCAGGCTCTGCCATCATTATACAAAGCAAGGATCACACTGGAAAAAGGCGAACCATGAGGCTGCCACAGACTTTGTTGTCATGTGTCCTTCTCTGTATTTCAGGTACGGATGCTCTAGACTAAGGTAGAAAGGTAGTAAAGTTGTGATGTGAACAAATACTGTATTTTTACTATTTCTTCTTTTTGACCAAACCTCAGGTGCCCAGGCTCAGCCACCAGTGATGTCTCCCACTATGCAGGTCAGCCTTGGCCAAAGTGCCACTCTGAGCTGTGATGTTAAAGTGAAAGAGGGACATTATGTAGATATCTACAGACAGATCCCTGGAGAAGCCCCGAAGCTCATTCTGTGTAACCATCACTCACTGGCCAACCCTATATATGGACCCGGAATGTCTTCTTCCCACTTCACCGCCACCATAAACAGTGCTGGCACCGTGTACCAGCTAATCATTGCAAAGACAGAGATGGCAGACGTGGGACAGTATCTCTGTTCGAAATGGTATAACAGTGTGAACGGGTTCCACAGAGATAGAGAGCCTGACAAAAACACAGGAACTGAGTCCAACCACCGAAAAAAACCTAAAGGTACCATCTATTCGAAAAGTCAAAAAATGTTTGTGAATAGCTGATTTAAGGTGCAACAACACATTTGCAACTGACTCACACGTGCGCATGGGTCGCAAACTGAGCGAACCAGGGTCGGAGAAAGATGTAACAAGTATCACTGATTTCCTAGCCTTGTGCATGAAGCCCTAATTTCTGAGCGTTTGCATGGACAGCTTACAACAGGGCAAAAAGGGAGATTAATTTGCTCAAGTGTACTGATTTTTAATATGAATGGAACAAAAAGTATTAATGGCACTCCAGAACATGCAGTAGACTGATTTTACACAATGCTCCTCTTGATATGATAAGAAGTATGCTAAAGTCACTACAATTGTGTCAAAACCATTTTATTTCATTCTGCTACATAAGTAGCAAATCTAGTAAAAAATCCAATTTGTTTTATTTTGTTCAATAAAAGTGCTACTAATAGATTAGGATTTTTAAATAAATTGTGTTGTATGCAGTTTCATCACAATCATTTTCCTTCATTGTTGTCCAGTGATATGAACACGTGTTTTTTTCCATTTCAGGCCACACAAACAGTAACAACTTGTGCAAATTGATATGCACTTTTTTCGTCAGTGCAAGGTTTCTGTGAAGTGGCTGATGAGCCCATGAGTTGACTGTTGACACGGAAGATTTGTCTTACAACTTTAATGTAGAGGTAAAGTTTAGGACAATTATAGTACGTTGAAATTAACTCCTTGGCTTTAACATTAATGGTTGTTAGCTTAAAAGGGCGAAAGTGACTTCAAACATTAAAGTTAAAAATAATAAAGTTAAACGAGGCTGGTAAACTATCTCAATAAATAAGTGCCAAAGTTTAATATGTCACAGGCTTTTTAGATAATCTTAAAAAGACAACCATCAATGTCTAAGAGAGAGATTCCTTCAATGGACAAATTCACATAAACAGCATACTCCTCACCATCGGAAAGAATGGAACCACCCTATTTGGCTAACACAGCCACAAGTAAGGGTTTAGCTCCTTTGAGCCAGTTTTTGCAGCATATAAGTGATTGCCAGAACCCTACAATAAAACCTATTGATTTCTAAGACAGGGAGCTAGCACCCTCGGTCATTGGAGCACACAACACCCCCGGATAACAAAGGACAGGTAATGTTAGATTGTCCTTGTTTTTGTGGGTGGTGTTTTCCTCACGTAAATTCTACCCACACTGTGTTATGTTTTGAATGATTGAAATCTCACTGAATAATGAAAAGGGTCGTCGACAACTTTAAATCCTATTTGCTGTGTAGTGCGGTGTCAATTTTTGAGTTATACAGGTCGTTTGCTATAGTAGGTGTACAGAGCAGATTACTTTTAGACTCAGTTCTAACATCTACCCTCATACACGTTTTTTGGCTACAATTAACAGGGCTTTATGAGGTCAGATACCCCTTCTGGGAAGGCCCGCATAACAGGATTTGCTGCTGCGGAGAAGAACAAAGCAGAGCACCTTGGGCTGATACACGAGCAGGTTGGTCCCGGTCTCCTCTCGGTTCTCAGAGCAGTTTTTAGCCAAAGATTTTTTAAGTCCCAAGTTTTGAATTTTGGCTACCTGGGCACCTTTAACACCATCACCAAGGATTCCAGGCCTGGAGGGGCACCACTTGGGGGTTAGGACTTACTCATGCTAAGTCCAGGTGCAGGTTCATAGTGGCTGGATCCTTTTGTGTCCCTGAGGGTCTGATCAGCAGGCCAGCCAACTAGCCCTTGGAGACCATCTGCTAGTCCTGGGTTCAAGCAACAGGGCAGGCCTCTAAGGGTTCAAGGCAGCCTTCAGGCAGCAAAGTATTACTCTGAAATACACAGCAGGCCTCAGCAGCAGGCAGTCCTCTGAGATTTCTTCCACAGGTCCCGAAAGTGAACTGAAGAGTTGGTCTGAGGTTTCTATTTTTATACCTGGTATCTTCTTTGACGTAGGAGAAGTTTCTAGAGAATTCCCTTTGAAGTGCTTGGAGTTTACTGCGTCCCGCTCCCAGGCTCCAGCCTGGCTGCATAAACAATGAGGTAGTGTGAAGTCCTTTGTTTGGAAGCAGAGCACAGCCTATTGTAGTAATTAGTTCTTTATTGCTTGATTAACAAAAATCATTGCAATTAAAACATTAAAATCTTGAATAAAAAAACACAATTCCCAGTTTCTTCAAACAATGTGCTCCTGTACAAGAAGAATGTTTCTATGGTTACATGCCATACTAGAACATTGATACCACATATAAACATTTTTTATCACAAACGCACTGTAATCATAAACCCGATGACATATTATGGTTACATTCCCAGGAATATACAATAAAAACTATAAATATTATGTTACATTGTGCAAATAGGCTATAAAGTGCCTAGGTGCACAAACTGTAACATTATGCAAATGAGCAATAAGGTGTCTCTATATGCTTTGAAGCCTGTTATCTGAAATTACCTGAGGGCCAGAACTTTGAACAATGTATGCCATTGTGCAAACGAGCAATGAAGGTGCTTCAGTGTTTTCATATATCCTTTAGAGCCTGATTGCCATAGTATCTTAGACACAAGATCATTCAAGGTGTCAGCAACCTAAAAACAACCACTATAACTTCTAATTCATTACAACAACCCTTAGGTTACAGACACCAGCAATTTTTCGTCATTAGCTAAAATGTTATCATTTGACATAACAATGGAATCGACTCGCCCGATAGACATAAAATAAGGGCCTGACGGGCTGATCTCACCTCAGCCTTGAGGAATAGAGGTTTTAAAGGTGTGCAGCGTATCTTAAGCAGTTTAGGACATGCACATACTATGTGCAATAAGGTTTCACTTGGCCACCCACACAGTCTACATTTAGTACTTGGCCATTGTTGGATCCAAGTCAGCGTACCGTCCTTGGTTGAATCTGTGCCCAATCTTATTTTAAAGAATGTTTCTTTCACTTGAACCGAGAAATGGGCATTCAGATAAGGTTGGATTCGCAGAGGCTGGAGTGAATTAATCACAAGCATGCATGGGTTTTTGCTGCTAAAGCTGTCTTATCCGCATTAAATGAGTTGGTTTAAATGATTTTTTTTAGGATTTGTTTAAGACTTGACATTATCAATCCTGAGAGCCCTATCTGCAGATTAAAACTCTGAAGGCATGTTGAAATGCGGGCTCGACAGGTATCTGTATGGGCAGAACTAATTATTTCATGCCAACAGGTGTTAGCTAAAGAATTAGGGTCAGATGAAAACAAAGAGTACATACATTTCAGAAATGACCCCTGCGACACCTCAGACTGTCTTTGGAGGCCAAACTCCAATCTAATTTCTGCTTGGCCAATTGACCTAGGGATCCCAAAGATTGATTTATAGGCCTTAATTACTAACAGGTCCAATAATTTTGCATCTTTACCCCTGGTAATAGGCGAACCATATGTAATAGTTGGCTGTAACTTTGCTCTCATAACTTTGAGCAGATGTTCATATGATTGGCATCTCAATGATTTATGTAAGAATTTAAAGGAGTAAATTAGGGTTGCGGTTTTTGCCCTCAAGTCTTTAAAATGACTTTTGAACGAGACTCTATAGTCAAATAAAATACCCAGATATTTATATGTCTTTAGCACTTTAATTGGCCCACCTCTAGCCCTCCATGAATCAGTCTTAAATTTTGCCGGGCTGATTTTCATGATTTTTATTTTTGTAACATTCAATTGCTGGCCATTCACTAGGATATAATCATCGAATGCATTAATCAATCTTTGTGGGCCTATCGGGGATTGGCTTAGCAAAATGGTATCGTCTGCATATTGTAAATAACTAAGATGCACCTCAGCAATTTTTTGAGGATCGGCGTTAACAGGCTCAAGGTGCTGTAGTAGGTCTGACAAAATTAGATTAAAAGGGCAGGGTGCAAGGACACAGCCTTGTTTAAGACCACTATGGGTTTTAATTTTTTGTGATAGAGCACACCCGCCAACTAACTTGACTTGGACCCAAGTGTTGGTATAGAGGAGTATTATAGCATCCAACAATTTTCGTGGAATGGCCCATCCTACCAGTTTTTTCCATAGTAAAACTCGAGGAACTGAATCGAAAGCAGCTTTTAAGTCTATAAAACAGATATATAGATTTTGCTTTTTTAAAACTGCCCATCCCACTAGTAAAGTGAGGGCCAGCAAATTGGTAATGGTAGATTGGCCCTTATGAAAACCTGTTGGATTAATTGGGATTATTTCCTGCATCGCTGCCCAGTTTTCCAAATCGATCAATAGACGGGAGGCAAAGACCTTAGCGCTTACATCAGTCAGGGCAATTAGCCGGTAATAGGCAGGGTTGTCAACTGGGCTGCTTTTGAAAATGGGCTACACAATGCTACCTTGCCAGAATACGGGGGCAATATTCAATGCCAGTACCTCATTGAACACTGGAGTCAACACTTCGGCCCACATGTCAATATTGGTACGGAATATGGCATTGGGAAGCCCATTTGGGCCAGAAGCCCCATTTGATCGAAGGCGGCGTAGGTGAATGGCTGTTTCATTTCAGTAGTGCTTATAAAATCCAAGTCATTCTCTGAATTAGGGCTGCTCACTTGCTCTATGTAGAACTCACTATATTTCAAAGTGCTGTTTATAGAATCCAGGTCATTCGCCGGGTTGGAGCCGCTCACTTTCTCTATATTTGGCTTGCTGATTTTAAAACAATTGTAGCACAAGTCTTGCCTATTCACATCTAAATCCCACACACCATATGTTTGTAATAAACCTTACCCATTCATCCTCCATAATATTAATACTGTAAGCCCTAATGCCTCCCCTTTCGAGGTCGTTAATGATCTCCCAAAACGTTTTACATTATTTAGTTTAGAGGCATGAAATAATCTATGCCATAGCCCTGTTTGATAAAGTGATTTAGGCAACCAAACTTCTCGTCTATATAATCTTCTAAGGACCGTCATTTTATCCTTAAGTGCATAATAAGATTGCCGGTATTTATGAGAAAAAGCTTCCCGTACAGCTTTACTGAGGGATCGTTTTAATTTAAGTAATGGAAATAAATACCATTTAAAAGGGGAGGTTAATGATAGATTTGCTTTTCTTCGATTTCGTGCTCAAAATTTTCCCACCAAGGATGAGGTAATATAATTCCATTTATCTAGCGTTGAACCTACCCTCACCTGACACTGGTCACTATCCTTTATTATGGCTTCAGCAAACTTCATTATTTCTACTTGTTTATCCGAATGCCATACCAGTCTTTTCAAGTTATATGAAGAATGAACCATATTGAGAAGCTCATTAGATTTGGGGTTACAGCTTATTGGCAGTTGTAGCGTTAATATCTGAGGGTTATGGTCACTTTCGAGTCGAAGAGTCACCTTATATTCAACAATTTTTTAGCCCAGTTTATCTGAAATAAAGGTGTCATCAATTCTATGTCAGGACTGGAGGCGAGGATTATGCCTTCTTTCTTCACTTTATTTTATATAGCAGCCAACTTTAAAGATAACCAAACTACGTTTCCCATGAACACTTGGGAAAAGGTAGTGAGGAAAAAAAAACAATATCCAATCAGAGCAGACTGACAATGTCCAATCAGGAGGTCCATAGCCCCAACATAGTCCTCTCTCACTGGCCCCTTTCTTCGCTGCTACGCAGCAGAGATAAGTACCCTCCTTCAGTATTGCTGTTATTGGTGTTAATTATATGTGCCTTGTGCTTTAAATTTCAAATGTATTAGGCTTGCGCGGTGCCACCGCGTATATTGTTGTCAGCTGCTCGCTGTGTTTTATTGTGTGCTTTGCGTTTTCTTTTTCAGTTTTAGGCCGCGGGAGCGTTTTTCTGCTCCTACGCGACTTGTCCTGGTGCTGCTTGCGGCACCGACCTCCCACCGCTAGAGGGTGTGGGAGGCAGTGCATGAATGAAACGCGCAAATTAGAATTCCTCAGAGAGTCTCTCTAGGGAATTCGGTTCAGCGCGCATTTCCTCCCGAGCTGCCGGCCTGAGGTGAACGCCCGGTGGGTCTGTACTTCGATTGAGCCGCTCTCAGCGCAAGGCAGATCGCGATTTACTGATTTAACGCTCTGCTGCCTGGATTGAGCTTGGCAGCAGAGTCTGTACTTTTAACCTGACGCCCTTTTTGGGTCCGTATTACCGAGGCCCCAGAGGCCCGAGGGGACACTTTCCAGGCCGGCTCCCAAGTTTAAGAAATTTAAAGAATTAAAAAAATGAGTGCACCAGTGTGAGTGTCCCGGGGCTGAGAACCCCCTTAAAATTGCGAGGCACTCGCGTTAAAGAGTAGGCTGACACCCAGCTCCTTCTAATCATAAAGGCTGTTTTAAGGCCTGGTGCTCTGATACCCAGACACCGCTTGACTGGTCCCTGACCTTCCTAGTAGCCCTGTGCACAGAATGGACTATCAGGACGAATACCAAGAGATGGAGGACTCTCTGTCTGACCTCCCTTGGGATTATGACTTTTACGAGGCTGTGGACACCTCAATTTAACGCGCGGAGGCCATGACTCCGTTAGAGGAGAGACTCTCCCGCCAGATTGCTCAAGCCTTTGAGAGGTTAAATCCCCAACTCACAACTCCTGCCCCCCCCTGTGGCCCCGGAGGGTCCACAACCAGGGGAAACAGCGCCAACACTGCCCAAACGGGCCCGCGCCTCGGGGGTGGATTTAGATGCCTTTGACAGGCTCAAACAGGCTTTCCTAGACAGCCAACCTGTCTTGCCTGCAGGGAATGCACCTACCCCTCCTCCAGTTGATGCGGACCCTAAACCCAGTGCCGCAGGAGATGCAGATGATGATCGCGGCCCATCCAGGCCATGGCTACCCTCTCGCCCATCCCAGACCACCCAGAGCTCGTCAGATATGCTTGATCCCGACGACATTAATCATCCACGTTCCTCCGAATGGGCCCCGGCCGACAAGGTCGGCAATTATGTGGTGGGGCGCATTCGCAGGCCGCTGGAGAAAGAGGCCCATAATTGCCTCCGGGCAGAGTGCCCTCACCCATCCCTAGAGGGGAAGGTGGTGCTCACCCCGAAGATCGACCCACGCATTGCCACTTTCTTACAGAAATTCATAAGAGATCCCAAAAAGGGAATCGATAGGTCATGGCGGGCATGCCAGGATAAACTCCTGGATGCCTTGGGCCCCTTAATAAAGATTCTGGACATGGCCGAAGAGGCCAAAGAGACAGGCTCCCTTATTTCCCCTGAAACATTGTCGGGGTGGGCTCAAAGGGCCATAATTTTCTTGGGCAATGCAAACTGTGCCCGGTCCACTGAGCGCCGCTGCTCCCTCCTCATTAAAGTGGACCCCAAGTTGGGGGACCTAGCGGATTCGGAGGTAGGTGCCATTGCGCAGGGGGGCCTCTTTGGAGAGCCTTTCGTCAAAGAGTTAGGCAAGTTTGTCAATACCTTTACTTCACTTGACAAGGCCCAAACAACCATTAAGAGAGTGTTCCCTTGTGTTTTCCACGGGGCCGTTCGAGGAAGGGGCCGCTCGACCGGCCGCCAGTCACATCAGAACCCTCAAAAGGGGCAGGGCTCCAGGCAAGGCCAATATCAAGATCAGTCCCGGTCCCGGGAATTTCTACCCCATGAGAGGACGTCGTGGCAAAGGCAGAGAATTCCGAGGAGCAGCATCCTCCTCAAGCCCCGGTGAGTGTTCTCCCTTCTTCCCAACTAAAAATAGGGGGGCGGCTGGCGAATTTTTTCCAGGCTTGGATTTCCATCACAGGGGATGCGTGGGTCCTTCAGACAGTGCAGGGTTTCCACATAGAGTATCTTGGGGAACCCTCCCAACGGACCAGACCCCGCCCCATTCGATTTTCATGCCAAGAGGCCGCCCTGGTAGACGAGGAGGTCTCATCCCTCCTCAACAAGGGCGCAATTACCCCTTCCTCCCCACACCCCAGGGGGTTCATCAGTAATATTTTTCTGGTCGACAAGACCGACGGGGGTCAGAGGCCGGTGATAAACCTCAGTGAGTTCAACGAGTGGCTGGTTTACCGCCATTTCAAAATGGAGGACATTCACCTCCTCAGGGATGTCTTACCACCCCTGGATTGGATGGTTCGACTAGACCTCAAGGACGCCTACCTGTTGATCCCGATTTTCCCGCCTCACCGGCGTTTCCTCCAGTTCATATGGCGGCAACAGACGTACGAGTTTACTGCTCTCCCATTCGGTCTGTCCTCGGCTCCTTGGTGCTTCACAAAGGTCCTCAAGCCGGTGGTGGAGTTCCTGAGGGCTCGAGGCATACGGATGATTGTGTACTTGGATGACCTGCTTCTAATGGGCTCCTGCCCACTCCAACTGTCGTCCCACCTCCAAATGGCGGTGGATCTACTTCAGAGCTTAGGCTTTGTGGTCAACGAGACAAAGTCGCTTTTAACGCCCTCTCAGACTGTGACCTTTCTGGGGTTCGTAATAGATTCCACCTTATCCACCCTAAGCCTTCCTTCCAGAAAAGTGTTGAAGATCCGGCACGAGCTAAGACGTACCCTCACCAGACACCAGGTGTCACTCCGACAACTAGCTCGGGTGGTGGGCCTCCTCTCTGCATCGATTCAGGCCATCTTCCCAGGACCGCTCCACTATTGGGCTCTGCAGTGCCTGAAGGCATCCTACCTTCGCAGAGGGTGCCCCTACTCCCACAAGGTTTTTCTGTCCAACGAGGCTCGAGAGGAGATCCAGTGGTGGTTAGACCACATGGAGGCCTGGAACGGCCTCGCAATTTTCGGATCGGCACCGGATCTGGTCATAGAATCCGACACCAGCAGGTCAGGCTGGGGTGCCAGATGCGGCGCTTTCTCTACGGGATGATTATGGTCTCCAGAAGAACGGAGGTTGCATATCCATTGTTTGGAACTACTAGCGGCTTCCTTCGCCCTCCGTTGTTGGACGAGAGATTCTGTTCAGTCATGCGTCCTTCTGAAGATGGACAACATCTCAGGGGTCAGTTATATAAACCACTTTGGAGGCCCCCGGTCCAAAGCACTTTCGGACCTCGCCGCGAGTTTCTGTCAGTATTGCCTGGACAGTTAAGTATCGGTCACAGCGGAGTACTTGCCCGGATGGGAGAACCTGGAGGCGGACTTCCAGCCCCGCAACTTCAGGGATTCCAGCCTCTGGAAGCTCGACCCGGAAACCTTTGCGGTATTGAACGACCACTAGGGTCCATTCTCTGTGGACTTGTTTGCCTCGAGGCTGGACCATCAGATTCCCTGCTTCTTCAGCTGGAGGCCGGACCCACTGGCAGTGGCCACGGATGCCTTCCTCCAGTACTGGAGCCTAGAGAGGGGGTACGTTTTTCCCCCCTACGCAATGATCACAAGGACGTCGGCTCAGGTCTGGCGACAGCAGGGGGATTTGGTCATGATTACTCCCCTTTGGAGGTCACAAGTTTGGTTTACAGTTCTTCTGGAACTTTCCTGGGATTCTCCAATCCTACTCTGGTGCAAGCGAACTCACTGTGGCTCATGGCGTGGCAGATTACAGGGGATGATGGGAGGTCCCAGGCCTTTCGCAAGAGGCTGAAACCTTCATGTCCAAGGCTTGGGCAGACAGTACAGTCAAAAGATACAGATCCGCTTGGGGCAGATGGTCCCATTGGTGTATGCGGTGGAGTCTTGATCCCCTGGACGCAGATGTAGTGCACGTCCTGAACTTCCTAGCACAGCTAGCTTCCAGTGGCATGGCCTACAGATCAATAAACACCTTTCGGTCAGCCATTTCTTCTGGTCATATACCGATTAATGAAGCAACTGTGGGCGAACACCCCCTAGTTTGCAGATTGCTACATGGTATCAGGCTTTCTCTACCTCCGGAGCCTTGCTACTCTGCCTATTGGGATGTGAACCAGGTTCTCAACTTGTTTCTCTCCTGGCAACCGAACCGTTTTCTCTCTAGGAAGGAGTTGTCTGCTAAGATGGCTATGCTTCTTTGCCTCATCTCCTGCCGTCGGGTCTCGGATGTGAGGTCTTTGGACATCACAAGCAGGATGTTTACCCCTAATGGGGTGACGTTCACTCTCCACAGAAGAACAAAGTGCCACACTAGAATTATCATCTACCCGGAATTCCCAGACTCCCCAAAACTGTGTGTTGTCAGATGCCTCAAGGCATATGAAGAAATGACTGAGGAGTTTCGTCCTCCGGGAGAACACCAGCTCCTCATTGCACTGCATAAGCCTTTTAAGGCAGTCTCATCACCTACCATTGCTAGATGGGTTAGATGGGTGTTGTAGGAGGCCGGAATTAGCCTTCGAGACTTTGGGGCCCATTTGGCATGAGGTGCAATGGCCTCTAAGGCATTTGGCTTGGGTGCCCGTTTGGAGGATATCCTCAACGAGATTGGTCTTCGGACTCTACCTTTAAAAGGTTCTACTTCAAGCCGGTGCTGGACATGGCTCACCTCGTGGTGAGCAAGCTTTAAACTAGCATAATCCTCGCCTCCAGTCCTGACATAGAATGAAAAATTTCCTAGCTATCGTAACGGAAAGTTTCAATCCTATTAAGGACTCGAAGGCGAGGATTATCCCGCCCTAGGGATTCCAGAGAAAGACAACCCTACCCGTATAAGAGTAAGTAAACTTTCTTGGCTATAAAGTGTTTTTTGTTGGACACGTTTGTTCTATTGCACATTAACTGCTTTCACTGCATTTTGGTTCGCAGGCTTTAGTAGTTTGTGCTCAGGTAGTAACATTGTACTCTGTCTTGTAGGATCTGATGCAAATGAACAGGATTCATGAAGGTGATCCAACGGCTGACTTTGCGCGACGGACGAGGGCGAGGGGCCAGTGAGAGAGGACTATGTTGTGGCTATGGACCTCCTGATTGGACATTCTCAGTCTGCTCTGATTGGATATTGTTGTTTTTTTCTCACTACCTTTTCCCAAGAGTTCATGGGAAACGTAGTTTGGTTATCTTTAAAGTTGGATGCTATATGAAATAAAGTGAAGAAAGAAGGCATAATCCTCGCCTCTGAGTCCTTAATAGAATTGAAACTTTCTGTTACGATAGCTAGGAGATTTTTCATTATTGAGTCATGCTTGGACTGTTTAAAAGATGGAACTTGCCTTGATTTGCACAAGGATTTTTCCTTTAACAAGAGTAACCCAAGCTGGTGCAGATTGTCACAGCACACATTTGCGATACGTATGATATCCTGTAAGATATACAGCTGGGTCACCTTATTTTTCCTTGCACTTAAATAAACATTAAATATTATCATCCTATAGCAGTTGTACTGTAATAGAATGCATTGTAACCATTCAAACTGCAAATCAACTACTTCTACTGTTCTGTTTAATTCAGTGGCGATATAACATGAGAGTCCGCCCTTTGCATGGCCTAATTGATTAGTGCGTATAGCAGGGAGATTAAATTCATTGAACCCAAGCAATGGAGTTACTTGTTCTCTCCATGTTTCTTGGAACATAAAAATTTCAAAGGTATTTAAAAATGAGCGAGCATCCGGATCGGCCAGCATATGGGCCAGCCCGTGCACATTCCAAGAACATATTCTCAGTTGTATATCTTTTCTACTTGCAGCAGGCAAGATTCAGTTCTCTTCTCCTAAAGGCACATTTGCAAGGGTTGCTGGAAGCCATGTCCAATCCTCAAATGGCGTTTTATTTTTGGGTAACAATTCACAGGTATGCACTCCTTTTAATTTATTGGTAATTAGAAGACCTGTATTGCAAAGTGATTTGTTCAATGGGCCAGTCGCACCTCTGAGTAATGGGATTGACCTTTTACTTTCAACCATATTGCTTTCTTTTTCCTCTTTTGGGGCTAATACCTCCAAAATAGAACGATATTTTGAAGGGGTACAATTCTTCACCTCGATGCCCCATTCCATAAAATAAAAGCTTGAGCCTAGGATTTTATTTATAGACTATTGATTTGCAAATAGGGCTGTGCCCAGCTTCACCACCCTATCCTGTCACTGATGGCCCATCCAGGCACACCTAATTCCTCTATTGTGTGGCCTTTTGGGAGGAATAAACAAAGTCCAACTGCCAACTACAGCCAGTAATGTGGCCCAGGAAGAGAGTGCTGGCACAAAATAGCTAAGGCGGGAAAATGCCAACTTTCTAAAAGTGGAATTTTCAAAAGTGTAACTTTAAATCCGACTTTACCAGTAAAGGGAATTTTAAATTACAATTTCATAGACACCAAACATGAAATCTTTACCTGTTCCCAATCACAAGTTAGAACATAATAAATGTATTAAGGCAACCCAATGTTATCTTATGGGAGAGGTAGGTCTTACAGTAGTAAAAACGAATTTAGGAGTTCTTTACTAGCAGGACATGCAAGACTTAAATGTACATGTCCAACCTTTTAATTACAAAGCACCTTGCCATTTGAACCACCTATGGCCTACCTTAGGGATGAATCTATCTAATAAAAGGGGGAGGGGGGTTAAGGCTTGGCAAGCAGTTTCTTTTGCCAAGTCGAATTGACAGTTTAAAACTGCATTCAGGCTGCAAAGACAGTCCTGGGATATGTTTCAAATGGCTACTTAAGTGGGTGGCACAATAGGTGCTGCAGGCTCACTAGTAACATTTAGCTTACAGGCCCTAGTATATGGTATACCACTTTACTAGGGACTTATAAATAAATTAAATATGCCAATCTGGTGTAAACCAATGTTACCATGTTTTAGGGAGTGAGCACAAGCACTTTATCACTGGTTATCAGTGGTACTTAAGGTCAACAAAAACCAATTCTGCAAAAAAGGAGGGGTTAAGGCAAAATGTTGGGGGTGACCCTGCAGAGAGGGCCATGCCTAAAAATTTGGTTTTACCGGATACAATTCTGCATGGTGTTCCTAATTCTGTCTGGAGTAACTCATGCATTTACCACTTGCTATAAGCAAACAATGAAGGGAGGGGGTCGACAGGATAGTAGAGTAAAAGGGAAATTGTGTCATGCCAGTGGGGAATCTTGCCAGAAAAAAGGACAAGATGTACTTGGGACAAAGCTTAGCTGCTGTTGAAGGAAAAGCTGTATATGAATTTACCAGCTGGATTTTACCAGCCAATAAAATCAGGTCCAGTGTTCTGGCATACAAGAAAAACAGGTGTTGGAACACCTGGCTCGTGCTGATCTGGCAGAGCAGTACTCCATCCATGACTGCAACTCTGCCTGACTTGTCATCAGGACTTTCTCTTTTATCACTACTTTAGAAAGCACCAAACATGCTAATGATTCCTTGAACCTCTTGGTCCTGAGTTTTAACCTTGGTTTGGGCACTCAAACAACCACTATGTGATTTAAGTCATTTCACTCTAAGCCTGATCTTCAATTACATGTCCCCATTACATGAACTGAACCCCACATGCACAATACTGTTCTATATAATGCACCTCGTACTGGAGATTTCCCTACTGAAATAAAAGTTCTCTTATCAAACTCTCCTACCTATAGAAGCTATATCCTTGTTACATCAAATAGCTAAACTATATGTTAATAAACGGGTAAGTGTTTTTTCTTTACCTGCTTGGTGCTTTTTTTAAAATATATTTCTATCCTCTTGTTACTAGTTTTGAATATTTTACATTTGCCTCTACATTTATTCTATGGTTAGCATCTCTGTGCGTCCTATGCCTGTTTCTATAAAATCACTTTTCCCTTTTGAGTTTTTTCCTGCCTTTCATATGCCTGTGACAACTTATCAACAGTCTCTTTCTCCTGTTTTCTTTCAGCCTCACACCTGCTTTTATAGCTGCAGCTTTCAGCCAAGGGGCAGCAGGTGACAATTCTACAAGTCACAATGGGACTGGGCTTGACACTGCATATACGGATAAGAAAGGCATTCCAATATGTAAAGATCTATACTTTTGCCCAACTGTAGGAAGCTGGCTCTGTATATACTATACCAAAGTAAGGTATAGTGTGCACAGAGTCCAGTGGATCCCCAAAGGTAGGCAGAGGTTAAAGTAGACAGTATCTTACTCTCTATTTTGTGGTAGTGTGGGCGAGCAGTAAGACCTTATCAGAGGGTAGTGCTAAGCATTTATTGTACAACCCAGGCAAGAGATTGAAAAAAAAAAAAAGAGATGATTGCACACACTCAAGGACTGAACTCTGACCAACTGGCTTGTATAAGAATATTATTTAGTTAAATTTATTTTCTAGAACCAAGCCAGTCCTGGTACAGGTCAGTATAGAAATACTTTGCAAGCATAAGAAGTTTAAATACAGTTTGAATGCAGTGAATTAGTTACAGTAGAATTACTTTGCAATTACTTTTCTTACACAGCCATGTATCTCTAGAAACAAGGCTGGTGCATTTCCTGAGGGAGAGAAAAATGAGTCAATGCGTTTTGCAAACTTAATACAGGTTTACAGTATTGCTCACGAGCCACATTTAGTCCTGAAAAGGCAGAACTGAGTTTACGGGTCCACGGGTAGGATTCGGTCAAATGGGCACTCGAGTCACACCGCATGCCAGAGGCGGCTAGGTGCAGAGTTCAGGGACAACACGTTAACCAACGGGCTAAGAACGGTCGTGGGTTGGGGAACTGCAGCAAGCAGGCCACCAGATTAGGGAACAAAAAGCTCCTGGGGTCGAGGTCAGCAGCATAGGGCCCAATGGCCAACACAAGAACTACACCTCCAGCGGCACATGGGCGGCCGGGTGTAGGATGCGGTCTTGGCTGATGCTGCAGATTTGGTCGCGTTTCCCTCGGAGTCAGTCAGCTGCTACTGAGGCCAATGGGGCTTTGGAAGTCGTCATCCTGTGACCGCAAGCGTGCAGTGACGGAGTCGGTCGGACGGTCACGGTTGCTCTTTCTGGACCGCTTCGGTTATGGAGTCGGTCAGGGTGTCTCCTTTGGTCACGGTTGAGAGGACCTTCTAGTTGTTGGCTGCAGGTTTGATTTGGGAGCTTGTGGAGTTTCAGGGGTCACTGGGATCCAGGCTAGGATCGCTGGGTGGACCTCCTTAGGGTGTTGGTTCACTCAGGCTTGGGGCGCCGAGAACGGTGTGGGGGGGGACTCACAGAGTCGGCCGGAGTCAGAGTCGGTTACTTTCAAGCACGTCCGGTGCTCACGGGAGACAAAGTTTAGTTGCAAGGCCGAGCAAGTTCTCCGGGTTTTTGAGGACTGCTGGCTGCAGGACACACCGAGGTTCTGTTGGAGGAGTCTGAGGTACATAGGCACTAGACCTTTAATGCTACTGGTTTTGAAATAGGAGATTTGCTCCGATTTTGGACTGTAATATTTTTGGTGCAGGAAGGTTACAGTAGTCCTGCATGTATCATCAACTGCCAAAAACTTTCATAGGAAGTATACTTCCATTGAAGGAAGGGTTGGTCTCTCCTGTTAGCATTGAATCTGCCAAAAAAACATCTATTGATAGCAGTTTCCAACATTTACGGAATGAGCCACTGTGTGAGAATCATGATGTTCTGCATTGTGCCAGCAGTCAAAAATCTGCAGCCCCGGAATAATTAAGACTCGCCCTCTGATGATGTCATTGGTCTACTCGTGCAAAATAAGTCTTTCAAGTTGCCAGTTTTTTTGGCCGGAGCTTTTAAACTTAGGAACAAACTTTTAGATGTTAGTATGTGCAATAAATGAAACAACCTGGGCTATTAATTTTTGTTAACGGTGCTAAATTTGGCTGCTTTGTATGTTTCTTTTAATATATTTCCAACACTGGTTTGCGCTATGGGAGTCGTTTCTAACAAAGCTTATTTGTAAGTTTAGGGGTGTTGATGAAGACTGGGTGTTAATGCTATTGAAAATGATGGTTTTATCTTTTTATGTATTTTACGTTTTTTGTACTTTTATGATTTTAAATTACCTAATAAAGTATTATTGACTTGACTTGAAGTCTTTCAATGTGACACTAAGCATTACACCATGGCACATGGTTGAGCAAGCAGTGTTTACTGCAACATTTGTACTCTTTGGACTCACTTCAATACAAATTTCTCTGCGCTGCCAGAGGGCAAGTAGCATAAAATGTGTAGTTTTGCAGTAATTACATATGTTACAAATAGGAACATTACACAATATTTCACTTGACCTTTGTGCCTGCTTTCATTTGGAACTAGGATTTCACAAACCCAAAACACACTTATTAGTAGGTTTGGCTTGTGTGAAAACCTAGGTGTGTTTGCTCTGATTCCGCCCTGTTGTGCCCACATAAGCATAGACAATGGAGGATCTTGGCGATCCATGTCGTAGAACCAGTTTGCACTGAGTTTGCATCAGATTCTCAATGCAAATTCTATTTTGTGCCAGAAAGTAGATCACTCCTGTTGTCTATCACAAGAGATTTAGCCACTTGGATTGAGGGACCTGCGCTTCATCAAACCTTATGCCTTCTCACTAACCTTGATGCTCAAGACTTCCATTAACTGATCTAGGAACCCAGACACTCAGCAGGTACACTATCCGAGCTATCTTTTCACCAAAAAGACGAATCACAGTCACAGGAAACAGTCACTTCCAGCAGCAAGCACTAGATCATGAACTTTCACCTCAACTTCCCGAGGACAATACCTACAGTAATATATGAACATCTACTACCCACTTACAGAAACTTGACCGAAGCACCCCAAGCAAAACCTACAGCTACTCAACTTCTGAACCACGCAATGGGGTTCTACGAGCGGCACAACAGTTCACGTCAGTGGTACCCACCAAAACATCGATACCTCGTTGTCAAAAGGCGAGATGATTCAACAGTGACATGAAGTCTCAAAAGGCAATGGAATAAAACATACAATCAGAATAAGAAAATATGGCTCAAAAGATAGCATGGAATTTGCAAATCAGTGGTCAAAAAGACAAGAAATTCAGAGGCTAGACGCCCTACTGAGAGCTATTCAAAGAACTAATAATTCCACAGCCCATAATGCCTTTTAACTGGCGCTGAAGCACAGATCTTAAAGCCACCTTTCACTTTATCACATGCAACGCTCCTTAATATCTGTTGGAGAACGTTAGAATGATTGCAGGCTTTAATTTATGCTGTTGTGGCCTGTTTTGCGCATTAAATCTTGATTTGAGTTTGTTCGTTTAGCTTGGGTGCACCAGCAACGAGACCTGGCTTCCATATAAACGTGAGTTGTCTTGCTTTATTCCTGCAAGTTGATAAAATGTTGTGTGTGAAAAAGTGCCACATTGCAAAAAATAGCACATCAACTGTTTTGCTTTACCTTAGCTAAAGATACATTTCTATTTAGCTGAAAATTAGCTGTATCAGTGACAATAAGGCAAAGGCTTCTCTGTAGAATGACCTTGTAACAGACCACAGGTTCCCTACTGAGGGGGTGAAAAGTAACCAATAATATATCTGGACAGGCGGTTGGCGCACACAGCCTCACATCCCAGCACAGTTCGCCCCTTTGCATAATGGTGAATGCAGTTCACAATTAGCGCGACTTGAATATTAGTAGTAGTATTTCACCAAGGTTGGTGCAGGTAGTGCTGGTCATCTCTAGACAAGTGTTTCTGGATTTTATCCTTCATCAGTAGAGATCAAAACCTAATTTCATCAGGGGTTGCTGAGAAAGCTGTCACAGTCCTCTCAGGTCTCAGTACTTCTCACAGGCGCACAAGGGGCGAACTGTGCTGTGATGTGAGGCAGTGTGCTCCTATCCCCCTTCTGAATAATATATCTGTTCAGACTAATGTTGCAAACATCAGCTTCTGACCGAATAAGGTCGCACATACTCCATGGAATAACTAAGAATGAACAGGTATGTAAACTGTCCCTAGTGAAGGTGAGCAGTCAGAGACACCTGTTTCGGGGAGCATGCTGTTGGATAGTGTTGGAAAACGAGGCAGTATCTGTGAGGCCTGCACAAATAACATGTCACATTTGTCCTTCACTGGGAACCAAACACCCTATTGTAGCGTTTGACTCTCAGAGGGTAGCGTTGCAGAGGAGTCTAAGGCTTACTCAAGGGAGGTGGTGTGGGCTAGTAATCGCCATTTACCAGTACGCAGAAATAACACTCAATAATTGATTGTCCAGTCTGTACTTTGCTTTATAAAAGGAAGAGCACATTTATTAAACACACACACCACTCAATACTATGCACCAATTTACAAATATACATAAGCTGTTGGAATTACTTTGTGACATTGCATAACATTTCCACCCCTTCCGCAGGGGGGTGGGGTCTAGTACCACCACTCCCATGTATGCACATCATCTTGCCCCCTAATGCAGTGGGTTGACACAACCTGGAGCGAGGGCCTTGCCAACTGGCACCATCTCAGTAGCACCCCACCCCATCATCTCATCAAGCATTAAAAATAGGTACACCTGCCATGGTGACACATAACCCTGACTGAGCATCTCATACTGACCATACAGTATGCACCTCTACATCTTAGGGGCTAACAGTCTGGGTTGTTCCTCACCTAACGCAGTAGCAAGAATACATGTTTGGGCATCATTTTAAATGGGGTACTTCTCATAGCTGATAACAATTATCGTGCATTGCAATTAAAGCCCCTAACAGGCATCACAGTTGAAATCACAGGATTAAGTAAATACAGCCAGATACCCTAGCAGGAATGTCCAGCAACCTAACCCCACTTTGCTTATGACTTCACCTTACACAGGTACTTCACATTACACATGTGACTTTCAGTCCCTCTAAAAGAAATAACCTTGGTACAAGCACTTCTCGTGCACTTGCACCTCTTCACCTCCAGGGGATGCCCTTCTCCAGACATCCCCAGCACAGCCTTCCACACATTGAGGCAATCCTTCAAGCACCCCCCCCCCCAGCTGTAGAACAAAAGTTCCAGCCCAGAGGAAGGTTAATTGCTGGCTGAGCCCTTGAGGGGTTGTTTCTTCTAAGTCCCCCAGAGACTTAGGGCGGGACTTCACCTCTTCGTGCTGGGGGAGACTGCGTTGCTCCTGCAGCTCCCCCTGCACCTTTGCACCTGTTTTTCAGTGACCCCGTCCTCCCGGGGCCACCTCCAGTCGAGGGACAGCTGCTCTCCCTTGCAGGCCGGTCCGGGCCTGCCAGGCATTATGGGGCGCGCTTCTTCAGCCCCTTGCATATTTTAGTACCGGCTCTCCCGCTGCTCCGGGGAGAGCCGCGCTGCCCCCGGCGGCCTCACGCCGCGTCTCTGGGCCTCGGTGGGGGGCCCGGTCCCACCCGGACCCCCAGGTGAGTAATGCAGCTCGGGAGCCCACCCCGGCTGCGCTGGCCATCTGCGGGGCCGGTCCACCTGGGCCCTCGCTTCTCCAGTCCTCCAGCATTGGAGAGCCACCTGGGGAGCCCACCCCCGGTGGCTCCCGCCGGGCGCCCGCCTGGCCCGCACCCTCTGGTGCGGCCGCGGGAGCCGGAGAGTCACTTTCGGTCTGCCCGCTCCGGTGGGCAGACGTAGAGTCTCCCGCCAGTCCGGTGGGTCCTCCTCTTCACGTCGGGGCCCAGGGCCCCCAGGGGCCATACTTCATGGGGAGCGCGACAGTGCTCCCAGTCTTAGCTTCATGCTTCGGGGCCCGGAGTTGGGATCCCGGGCCCCCCCAGGCATCTTCGCGGGGAGCGCGACGGCGCTCCCTGACTTGTTTTCTGCATCGGGGCCCAGAGTTGGGGTCCCGGGCCCCTTAAGAGCCTTCACGGGGAGCGCGATGGTGCTCCCCGGCTTTGCTTCACGCACGAGGGGGGTTGCGTGACGGTGCGCCCCCCTCCTCCTCAGCGCCATCACCGGGGCCTGGAGTTGGGGGCCCCGGGCCCCCACCAGTGTCTTCGGGGGGCCAGGGTGGGCTCCTGGCACCCCCCTTTGGAATAATTTCACGGGGAGCGCGACGGCGCTCCCCGACTTCTGCTTCTTGTGGGGCAGCCCCCGGGACCTGATCCCGGGGGCGCATCTAGGACTGGCGGCGGAGCCCCACGCGCTTCGTCGTCGGTCCCCTGAGAGGTCAAAGGTCGCCTGTCTTCTGGGGGCGTAGCTCGGCCCCCAGGCGGCCGATTTTCATCATTGTGGCCTCCTCCTGCTCCGGATGACCAGATAGATCTACCTCTCTGGAGCACTTTCCTTTGCCCTCCTGGTCTCAAGGAGGGGGAACTCAGCATGGAGCTGCCTTCACTGGCTCCCTGCGCCAGCCTCTCACCTGGCTCTTCTCCTGGGCCTCTCTTCTACTTGCGCAGGGGCCCAGGCTTCTGCTCACTGGTCCTGGACTCCCACACAGGCGCAATCCAGGGTCCTGGGACAGTCAGGGGTTTCCGCCTTCCAACTGCCCATGGCGCCAGGCTCCAGCACCAGTCTTCCTCAGCAGACCACACCCAGAGTGAGCTCCTCTTCCTGTGCAAACTCTTTTAAAGAATTTGGAGGGGGCTGGCAGGAAGTCTCTGTTTGCCCTATCAAACAGCGACACATCACTTCTCTGCCCCTGCTCCCTCCTTCCTGCCCAGGCCTCTGGGTTAGTTCAAAATGGCGTCATCCAGGGGTCTCATGCCACATGGTCTCTGAAAGCCCCTTCCCCCCTCGCTGCCTTCCCTCCAGAGCAGCTTGGTGCCTGGCACCAGGTGACAGCTGCTGATGGATTAACCTGTAGCTCCACCCATCCTCTCTTCTTGGAGAGGAGGCCTTCACCCTTGGAATGCTTGTCGTGCATGGCTAGGCCTCTGATGCTACAGCTTGGGGAGGAAGGTCATTAATTCAGGTTGGCAGGGTCAGCCCAAGCCAGGCCCTGGTTTTGAGCTGACTCAGAGAAATATGACATTTCTGGATGACCCAAAATCAGTACAAATATGACTTTGGACTCTGCAGAATACTTCTTCTCACATAAGTTACAGTGGACTTTAGTGCGTGTCTGGACTTTGTAGGCCCTAGGAAAGTGAAACTAGCCCATGTGCTCCCCATCCTCATAGGAGAGTAATGGAGTGAAAACACTACAGCACACTGACTTTCCCTCAAATGTTTCTTCCCATTGTAGAAAGCCTATTCCATTACACCACCCAGCTCTGCGTAAGTCCTGCCACGCCATTCACTTTGGAGCTGCTCCTGGGCTGCGCACGCCAGGAATCTCCTTTGCGCAGCCCTTACACTTGTGCACACCCATTTACACACGTGTCCGCATGTAACCAGCCCAGTGCCCCTGTTAGAAATGGGATCTCTAGTTGGCAAGGGCTTGCACCTCTGTCCAAGTAGGGACCCTTCTTCCTAGTCAGGATAAGGGAGTTACACTCCTAAAATAACCCCTGCTCACCCCCTTGGTAGCTTGGCACGAGCAGTCAGGCTTATTCTAGAGGCAGTGTGTAAAGCATTTGCACATAACCAACAGTAATATAGTGTAAGCACTACAAAAGGACACCACACCAGTTTAGAAAAATAACCAATATTTTTATATACTCAAAGACAAGACCAATTACGACAAAAATCCACAATACTATACTTTAACAAGCATTGGCATAGCTAATAGGTCTCGCTTTGGGACCTTATAAGTGTTTAGTTATGCAACAGTTGATGTTGTTGCACCAAGGATATTGTGGTGCATATCTAAATACTTATAAGGTCCCAAAAGCGAGACCTATTGGCTATGCCAATGCTTGTTTTACTTGCAACCACTGTCTATTTCTCTCGCCAGAAATCTTGCATACAAATACTCACTGCAATGTCATATTTGCTCAAGGTCTTTTGCTACACTCCTGTTCATCTGTGTCCTGTGAACTCCCTTTGAATTTTGCGGCACGAAAAATGCCTCTTCATAAATCCGTCTGTGATTCAACGTAACCCCGGAGAGCAGGTGAAGATGTTTCGTAACTGAGGCAATTACAGCTCGGTAAACCCTTTCTGGCAGCTGCAGAATCCGAGGTCCAGAAAACGATGGCTCTTGGTCCAGGCTTCTGAGCCAGGCCCAACTGCCGTCAGAGCACATTTGTTATCTGCGACATTCTGTCGGGGAGAGATGCTCGGCGCAGTGATTAGAATGTAAAACGTTTGTAAAGGCTGAGGGGATTGAAGCCAGTGTGCTTTATCTAAATTTACTACAAAGGAGTCAGATAACAATCTTTTGAAGGGAACATGACCTTTATTAGATTAATTGTTTGAAACTACACCGCCAAAACAATTAAATCACCACGGTGTGATTCACTGATACACTAGCGAGCTAGCTGTAGAAAAAACATTTATCAGTTGCCTGTCATTATTCAAACCTATACAGTTTGCAGATCTGACAAATCACGTAAAACTTCACATAGCAACCACACTATCCAGAAAAGTACACATATGTCTGCAGGAGGAAATGTTTAATTCAAAGTATACACAGTTGGACGTTATTGTTTTTCTTTTGCAGCTTACAGATGCTCTTCAGCTAACCACACGCACGAGCCATATCCATCAAAGCAAAAAAAACGTTAATTAAGGGTACCGTTTTACCACAACAACCCATTAACAAGCCCGCGAGTGGTGCGCGCGCACCACAGAGGAGCGGGGGCAAGCGAGCGCGGCAGCCTGCTCAGCTGACGAGACGCTCAGCTGACCAGACGCCGTGCGTCGTGGCTGGCCTTTGGATGTGTACGCGC
This sequence comes from Calotriton arnoldi, assembly GCA_963921515.1. Classification (NCBI taxonomy): domain Eukaryota; kingdom Metazoa; phylum Chordata; class Amphibia; order Caudata; family Salamandridae; genus Calotriton; species Calotriton arnoldi. Next base: position 2,449,199 of record CAWUFW010001944.1, on the reverse strand, counting down.
GGCAGACATGTGTTTCCTCTTATCACGCCCGCGTCTGGGCACGATAATTGGAAACACATGTTTGCCGCGCGTACCCATCCCAAAAAGGCCAGCCACGACGCACGAGCGTTTTGGGACTGCTTTTAAACCCGCTTACATTAAGTCTTCGCCTCTAAGCAGCGCTTGCGCGCTACTCGAGGCTCGACCTAAAAATGAATGCTTGATAAGGTGTCTTCTTCTTTGCAGGAATAACACAAAAGCAAAGTTCAGTACGAGTCGGTAGCCCCGTCCGGGTCTACCGTGATGCTGAAATACACAGAGTCCAACAGTTCCAGCCGGCCGCGTCGCTACGGGCCAGCAGAGTCGTGAACAGACTCGGTCACAGTACCTTTTCTCGTTGTGGCGGGCACGGAGTGTGCGAGCCGGTCGGCGTTCGTCACGGTTGCGGTGCAAAGCGGAGTGGTGCAAGGTGCGGTGTCCCTCGATGCGGTGCAGGCAGCGGCTCGATGAGCGTCGTGCAGACGGAGTCGGTGAGTCCAAGGCGTGCGGTGCAGGGCAAGACGGTGTACGATGCGGTGCTGACAAGTTGCGATGCAGGCGACCAAGCCGGAGTGCGGGAGCTGGCGTCGGACAGCGGTGCGAGTCGGAGCGGTGCGTCGCAAACGTGCGAGCGGTGCCCCAAATGCGATGTGGTCACGACTGTTGAGCCAGTTGCAGCGACTGCGTCGGTCGGGTCCGGCTGGTTCAGTGAAGCGATGCGATGCGAACTGCGGTGCCCACAGGTCACGGTGCAAGCAGCGGCTCGGTGTTGACGGCGTCGGACGTCGCCTACGGTGAGACCAGGGTTGCGATGCGAAGCGGGGCGATGCGGTCTGCGGTGCAAACAGGTCACCGGCCAGGGATGGATTCGGTTGACGGAGTCGGTTGCGGTTCCCTTCCTCTGTGGCAACTGAAACAGCGGTTCCAGAAGCGGTACCCAGAGGGTTGTGAAGTCTTTGCAGTCCCTGAGACTTCTTAACAGGAGGCCAGCTCGATTTCAGGCCCTTGGAGATTCTCAGCACAAGTAGTAGAAAGTTCAGTCCAGTCCTTTCACTGCCCAAGGCAGAAGCAGCAGCTGCAGGCCAACCCAACAAAGCAACAACACAGCAAAGGGGCATTACTCCTCCTGGCAGCTCTTCCAGCTCTTCGTCTTGGCAGGTTCCTTGATTCCAGCGAGATGTAAATTCATGGGGTCAGTGCCCCAATATTTATATCCCAAATTCCTTTGTTCTCTGAAGGCAGAGAGGCCTTTGCCTAGTCCAAACCAGTTCTGGAGCACTTTGTTGACAAGTCTCCGTCCTTTCTTTCAGAGAGTAGGCCAGGAACATCAGACGCACCACAGGAGGTGGAGCCAGCATTGTGGAGGGAAGGCACTGTCCTATTCAGGGCCCAGGTGCAACTCCTCCCACCCATCTACATGTAGATCTTGCTATTCAGCCCTGTGCTGACTCACCCTGTCTCCTGGCATCCCCCAGCCCCTGTCACTCACACTCCAGACAAGGAATACACAACCCGCAGAGGCAGGCTTGGATGGTTAGACAAGAAAATACCTACTTTCTAAAAGTGGTATTTTCAAACACAGAATGTTAAAACCAACTTCACTAAAAGATGCATTTTATCATTCTGAGTCCAGGCATACTAAACTCGAATTTCTACCGTGTTCCCTGGGTCAGTTAGGATTATAAGCTGTAATAATCAAAACTGCCCGTTCTGGCCTATGGGGAACAGGTAGCCTTGCAATAGTGAAAGACGAACTAGGCTGTAATTCACTATCAGGACATGCCACACACACCAGGGCATGTCCTACCTTTCGCATACAACGCACCCTGCCCACAGGGGTACCTTGGGACTACCTTAGGGGTGACTAACATGTAGAAAAGGGAAGGTTTAGGGACTTGCAAGTGTGCGCACTTGCCAAGTCGACATGGCAGCCCCAGGCTGCGCACAGGCTCTGCAATGGCAGGCCAGAGTTACACTTTACGGGCTGTTTGCGTGGGTGAGACAATCCAGTGCTGTATCCCACCAACAGCATTTGATCTATAGGCCCTGGCACTCTCAGTGCACTTTACAAGGGACTGACACATAAACCAAATAGGCCAATCATGGAAACACCAATCCATAACACATTTTATACAGGAGCACTTGCACTTTCCCACTGGACAGCAGTGAGGAAAGTGCGCAGAATCATTACACCAGCAAAAACAGAGTCAAAACCAGGAGGTCAGAAAGCAAAAAGTCAGGGGAAACACGCCAAAAGATGCCAAGTCTAACACATGTCCCCTCCAGCTGAAAGTAGGGAGAACTACCCAACCCCATTGGAGTTCTCTTCACTAAGGCGGAAGAACCTGGACAGACCATCTGCGTTGGCGTGTTCTGTACCAGGACGGTGTTCCACCGTAAAGTCCAATCCCTGTAGGGAGATGGACCACCTCAGCAGTTTTGGATTCTCACCCCTCATTTGCATCAACCATCTGAGGGGCCTGTGGTCTGTCTGAACCCGGAAGTGAGTCCCAAACAGGTATGGTCTCAACTTCTTCAGCGCCCAGACCACAGCAAAAGCTTCCCTTTCTATGGCACTCCACCTCTGTTCCCTGGGGAGTAGTCTCCTGCTAAGGAAGACTACAGGCTGATCCAGGCCCTCTTCGTTCAGTTGTGAGAGCACCGCTCCCACACCATGCTCTGAAGCGTCAGTCTGCACGACAAATTCCTTGGAGAAGTCAGGTGCCTTGAGCACGGGCGCCGTGCACATGGCTGCCTTCCAGGGCATCAAAAGCTTTCTGGCAGGACTCAGTCCAGATCACTTTCCTGGGCTGCTTCTTAGAAGTCAGCTCTGTTAAGGGGGCAACGATGGTGCCATAGCCCTTAACAAATCTCCTATAGTAGCCGGTGAGACCTAAGAAGGCTCTCACCTCTGTCTGGGTCTTGGGGTTCCCAAGCCAGAATGGTGTCAATCTTGGGTTGTAGGGGCGCCACCTGGCTGCTTCCTACCTGGTGTCCCAAGTACACCACAGAACCCTGCCCGATCTGGCACTTACTGGCCTTGATCGTGAGGCCTGCACCTTGCAGAGCCCTCAACACTTTCTCAAGGTGCTGTAAATGTTCTTCCCAGCTGGAACTGAACACAGCAATGTCATCCAGGTAGGCGGCACTGAAATCCTCCAGCCCGGCCAACACCTGATTGACCAACCTCTGAAAGGTGGCAGGGGCATTCTTCAACCCAAAGGGCATCACCCGGAATTGGTAATGACCTTCTGGGGTGGAGAATGCTGATCTCTCCTTGGCCCCATCGGTTAAGGCAATCTGCCAGTACCCAGACGTTAAATCAAACGTGCTGAGGAACCGGGCAGCTCCCAACCGATCAATGAGCTCATCAGCTCTGGGGATGGGGTGCGCGTCAGTCCTGGTGACGGCATTGAGCCCACGGTAGTCCACACAAAACCGGAGTTCTGGAGTGGCACCGGGCGCAGCAGCCTTTGGGACCAAGACCACTGGGCTGGCCCAAGGACTGTTGGAGGGCTCAATCACCCCTAACGCCAACATCTTAGAGACCTCCTCCTTGATGCTGGCTCTGACCCGGTCAGTCAACCTGTAAATCTTGTGCTTCACAGGAGGGCTGTCACCAGTGTCCATGTCATGGGTACACCAGTGAGTAACACCGGGAGTCAGAGAGAACAGTGGGGCGAACTGTCCCAACAACTGGTGACAGTCCCCCTGCTGCTCCTGAGTCAGAGTAGGGGAGAGGATCACACCTTCTACTGACCCATCATGCTCCTTGGTAGACAGGAGGTCAGGGAGAGGCTCACTCTCCTCTTCCACCCCATCATCTGTCGCCAAGAGCATACTCACTTCGGACCTCTCGAAGTGGGGCTTGAGGCGGTTCACGTGAAAGACCCTCAAAGGGTTCCTTGGAGCTTGCAAATCCACCAGGTAGGTGACGTCACTTTTGCGCTCCACCACCTCATATGGCCCAGTCCACTTGTCCTGCAAGGCACAAGGTGCCACTGGGGCCATGACCCACACTTTTTGCCCAGGTTGAAATTCGACCAGAGTGGCATTCTGGTCATACCATCTCTTCATTTCTTCCTGGCTTGCTTCTAGGTTCGCCTGAGCGAGTTTCCTGAAGTGGGCAGTTTGGTTTCTAAAGGCCAGCATGTAGCTAAACACATCCTGGTGAGTTTTCCTGGGAGCTGCCTCCCAGCCTTCCTTTACCAAACTCAGAGGTCCTCTGACAGGGTGGCCATACAGGAGCTCAAAGGGGCTCTACCCAAGAGACTTCTGAGGCACCTCCCTGTATGCAAAGAGTAGGCATGGCAAGAGGACGTCCCACTTACGCCTCATGGGTTCTGTTAGACCCTTGATCATGCCTTTCAAGGTCTGGTTGAATCTCTCCACCAGACCGTTTCCTTGAGGGTGGTAAGGAGTGGTGAACTTGTAGGTTACACCACACTCCTTCCACAGGGATGTCATATACTTGGATATGAAATTGGTCCCCTTATCAGAAACCACCTCTCTGGGGAATCCCACACGGGAAAAGATCCCCATTAACACCCGGCCCACCACTGGCGCCGTCGTTGTCCTGAGAGGGATTGCCTCCGGGTACCGGGTGGCATGGTCCACCAAGACCAGGATGTACCTGTTGCCCATGGCTGTCTTGGGATCCAGTGGCCCCACAATATCCATCCCTACCCTTTCAAAGGGTGTACCAACAACAGGAAAAGGTTGGAGAGGAGCTTTGACCTTCCTCCCACTCTTACCACTTGCCTGGCAAGTTTGGCAAGACCTACAGTGTGCATCTGACTGCCTTCGCATTTGGGGCCAAAAGAAGTGGGTGACAAGCCTGTCAAAGGTCTTGTCCTGCCCCAAATGTCCTACCAAAGGCACGTCATGAGCCAGACCCAGTAGGAAGGTCCTGAAGCGCTGGGGTACCACCAGCACACGGGCTGACCCAGGCTCAGCAACCTTAGGCTCACTGTATAGGAGACCACTCTCCCAGTAGATCAGATGTGACCCGGACTGATTACCAGCTGCCTGGTCTGCAGCCTGCCGCCGCAGACCCTCCAGAGTAGGGCACTCGTTCTGCTCCCTGCAGAACTCCTCCCTGGTGGGACCCCCTTCTTACTGCCAATGGGTCAGCTCAGAGATGTCTCCCAGTTCGGCTACCTGCTCCCCTGTAGGCACCGGGGCATCCCCTCGAGGTCCGCCTCCTCCTGGTCCGTGGGAACTTCGGGGCCGGTTTCCCGCGCCCCCTGCCCTTTCTCTTGGCAGGGACTTGGGCCACTGTTCCAGGCTCCAAGTCCTCTTGATCACCCTTTCTGGCTGCCATTGACCGAGTAGACACGCATGCCCACTCTGGCAACCCAAGCATCTCCAAGTGAGACCTGAGCTCAACATCCTTCCATAAGGACTGCTCCAGGTCGTTACCTAGCAGACAATCTACAGGCATGGTAGGGCTCACAACCACCCTCAAGGGACCTGGAGACCCCCCCATTCAAAGGGAACCTGCGCCACCATACACTGGCGCTCAGAGTTGTCTACAGCAACTACTTGGTGGAATGCCCCTGGGACTACCTGCTTCTCAGAGATCAGGTGACACCGGACTGAGGTCACACTGGCTCCAGTATCTCTGAGAGCCTCTACCCTGTTCCCATTGATGGTCACCCAGGTGCTACATTTCTTTGTGTTAGGGGGCACCTGGTTTCCTGGGACCATCTCACTGTCCCCTAGTGAGACAAGGGTCATTTCTGCGGGATCCCCACCCTCCTGTGGGCACCCTCCTCCCCAAGCACTACACTAGCCAACACTTTGGACTGTCCACCGGTGGGTGGTTGTGTCCCCTTTGGGCACTTGGGGTCCCCCTTAAAGTGACCTACCTGGTCACATGCATAACACTTGCGGGGGCCGGTCTCAACAGGCTTCCCTGTAGAGACCCCTTTCTTCTTATCACCGGGGGGCTGGGAACCTTTACCCTGGGTATTAGTTTGGGGCCCTTTAGAGAACTCCTGTGCTTTACCCTTGTCCCCCCACCTTTCTGCTGGGGACCCTGCCCACCTTTGGCTGAGTCTCCCCAAACGCTTTCTTGTGGACCCTGGTACTCACCCAGCGGTCCGCTTCCATAGCAAGCTTCCTGGGGTCAGTTAGCTTACTATCCACTAGGTGCTGGCGCAGATCTGCAAAACATAGACTAGACAAGTGCTCCCATGCAATCAAGTTGTAGAGCCCCTGAAAATCTGTTACACTACTGCCCTTCACCCAACCATCCAGCGACCTGCAGAACACATCCACACATTCCAACCAAGTGTTGGCATCAGACTTCTTACTGGACCTGAACTGATCCCTGTACTTTTCAGGAGTAAGACCATACTTAGTGAGAAGGGCATCCTTCATGTCAGCATAGGTGAGGTGATACCCCTTACCCAAAGCTATCAGAGCATCCCTTGCTTCTTCAGGGAAAAGTGGCCACAATCCTGCTCCCCAATTTTCCTCAGGGACCCCATTCATGTGTATGGCTGCCTCATAACCCTGGAAACCACCTTTGTATGTTATCCCCCTTCTTGAACTCCTTGCCTACATTCTTGGGAATTTGCACAATCCTGTCTGCCTTTCTGGACGAATTGCTGCCACCATCTGAGCCTGACTTACTCCTAAGTTCTAGCTCCTTCAGTTCTCTCTCATGCTCTAAGAGCATCTTCTTCTCCTCCATGGCCAATCTCCTCTCCTCCCTCTTCTCCTCCCGCTCACTCTCCAGCCTGAGCTTCTGCAGCTCAAACTGCCTTGCCTCCCGCCTGTCCTCCAGCTCCTCTGGGGACAGACTGCTGCTGCCTGACCTGGCGGGTTCCCCCTCACCCAAAAGCACATCCACCCTGGAAATAGGCTCCTCCACCTCCTCACTGAGATTACCAGGCTGCCCACTGGCATGTCTGGCTGCTACCCAGGCCCTCAGCGCCTTCTGTAGCTCCTCCTTCCTTGTGAGGCCTTTAATTTGGACTTTCAGGTTTTTACAAATCGCTCGTAGCTCCTTTACGGCGTAGGATTCCAACCTATCCTCCTCAAAGATAACTTCCAGAGATGCAACGGATGATGCAGTTGATTCAGGCATGACAAAAGTAGTGAGTTGAAAACTGGCAAGATCAAAAATAGGCCAAAAGAAAAAGAGACAGTATGTGGTACGTAATGGTCTGCGATATGGTTGTAGTGCACACCAATCACTGAAAGTCAAGTGCAAACACAAGTCCTATCCTCACCGCTGACAACCAATGTTAGAAATGGGATCTCTAGTTGGCAAGGGCTTGCACCTCTGTCCAAGTAGGGACCCTTCTTCCTAGTCAGGATAAGGGAGTTACACTCCTAAAATAACCCCTGCTCACCCCCTTGGTAGCTTGGCACGAGCAGTCAGGCTTATTCTAGAGGCAGTGTGTAAAGCATTTGCACATAACCAACAGTAATATAGTGTAAGCACTACAAAAGGACACCACACCAGTTTAGAAAAATAACCAATATTTTTATATACTCAAAGACAAGACCAATTACGACAAAAATCCACAATACTATGCTTTAAAAATGAATGCTTGATAAGGTAACTTCTTCTTTGCAGGAATAACACAAAAGCAAAGTTCAGTACGAGTCGGTAGCCCCGTCCGGGTCTACCGTGATGCTGAAATACACAGAGTCCAACAGTTCCAGCCGGCCGCGTCGCTATGGGCCAGCAGAGTCGTGAACAGACTCGGTCACAGTACCTTTTCTCGTTGTGGCGGGCACGGAGTGTGCGAGCCGGTCGGCGTTCGGCGCGGTTGCGGTGCAAAGCGGAGCGGTGCAAGGTGCGGTGTCCCTCGATGCGGTGCAGGCAGCGGCACGATGAGCGTCGTGCAGACGGAGTCGGTGAGTCCAAGGCGTGCGGTGCAGGGGCGAGACGGTGTACGATGCGGTGCTGACAGGTTGCGATGCAGGCGACCAAGCCGGAGTGCGGGAGCTGGCGTCAGACAGCGGTGCGAGTCGGAGCGGTGCGTCGCAAACGTGCGAGCGGTGCCCCAAATGCGATGCGGTCACGACTGTTGAGCCAGTTGCAGCGACCGCGTCGGTCGGGTCCAGCTGGTTCAGTGAAGCGATGCGATGCGAACTGCGGTGCCCACAGGTCACGGTGCAAGCAGCGGCTCGGTGTTGACGGCGCCGGACGTCGCCTACGGTGAGACCAGGGTTGCGATGCGAAGCGGGGCGATGCGGTCTGCGGTGCAAACAGGTCACCGGCCAGGGATGGATTCGGTTGACGGAGTCGGTTGCGGTTCCCTTCCTCTGTGGCAACTGAAACAGCGGTTCCAGAAGCGGTACCCAGAGGGTTGTGAAGTCTTTGCAGTCCCTGAGACTTCTTAACAGGAGGCCAGCTCGGTTTCAGGCCCTTGGAGATTCTCAGCACAAGTAGTAGAAAGTTCAGTCCAGTCCTTTCACTGCCCAAGGCAGAAGCAGCAGCTGCAGGCCAACCCAACAAATCAACAACACAGCAAAGGGGCAGTACTCCTCCTGGCAGCTCTTCCAGCTCTTCGTCTTGGCAGGTTCCTTGATTCCAGCGAGATCTGAATTCATGGGGTCAGGGCCCCAATATTTATATCCCAAATTCCTTTGTTCTCTGAAGGCAGAGAGGCCTTTGCCTAGTCCAAACCAGTTCTGGAGCACTTTGTTGACAAGTCTCCGTCCTTTCTTTCAGAGAGTAGGCCAGGGACATCAGACGCACCACAGGAGGTGGAGCCAGCATTGTGGAGGGAAGGCACTGTCCTATTCAGGGCCCAGGTGCAACTCCTCCCACCCATCTACATGTAGATCTTGCTATTCAGCCCTGTGCTGACTCACCCTGTCTCCTGGCATCCCCCAGCCCCTGTCACTCACACTCCAGACAAGGAATACACAACCTCGCAGAGGCAGGCTTGGATGGTTAGACAAGAAAATACCTACTTTCTAAAAGTGGTATTTTCAAACACAGAATGTTAAAACCAACTTCACTAAAAGATGCATTTTATCATTCTGAGTCCAGGCATACTAAACTCGAATTTCTACCATGTTCCCTGGGTCAGTTAGGATTATAAGCTGTAATAATCAAAACTGCCCGTTCTGGCCTATGGGGAACAGGTAGCCTTGCAATAGTGAAAGACGAACTAGGCTGTAATTCACTATCAGGACATGCCACACACACCAGGGCATGTCCTACCTTTCGCATACAACGCACCCTGCCCACAGGGGTACCTTGGGCCTACCTTAGGGGTGACTAACATGTAGAAAAGGGAAGGTTTAGGGACTTGCAAGTGTGCGCACTTGCCAAGTCGACATGGCAGCCCCAGGCTGCGCACAGGCTCTGCAATGGCAGGCCAGAGTTACACTTTACGGGCTGTTTGCGTGGGTGGCACAATCCAGTGCTGCAGCCCACCAACAGCATTTGATCTATAGGCCCTGGCACTCTCAGTGCACTTTACAAGGGACTGACACATAAACCAAATAGGCCAATCATTGAAAAACCAATCCATAACACATTTTATACAGGAGCACTTGCACTTTCCCACTGGACAGCAGTGAGGAAAGTGCGCAGAATCATTACACCAGCAAAAACAGAATCAAAACCAGGAGGTCAGAAAGCAAAAAGTCAGGGGAAACATGCCAAAAGATGCCAAGTCTAACAGCCCCTTACTCTGGCTGCAGCGCAGCGGCCTACTCGCGCCAGCGGGACACCGGTAAAATACCCATGCAGTCCTTTCATCATGAGTTCACTGTGGGTGAGTCCCAACTTATGAGGCTCTCCCACAGTAAAAGCTCAACAAATAGGTGTTCAAAAAGCGAAAAATCCGGGCGGCTCAGATGGTCAGAACCATCTTCTAACACACGCCGCGCCCAGCTGATTCCTACAGGGAAGAAATAGCCACTCTTCATGGGTACTCTTCCTGTAGTCAGCGATAACTAGTTATAAGGGGTTCTGACCAGACCCCCTTACTCACCAGTTATCTGCTCAGACCACCTACTCCTCCCATCCATGAGACCTCCACCCATGACAGGGATCCCAGACTACCCTAAGAACCCTCCGGGCTCTAGGTTAGACACCTCTAGGTCACTCACGGTCTACATGGACTTAGCCTAACTAGGCCCACCTTTGCCCTTGGTCACGTAACACTATGCCTACCACTTCTCTGGACAAGGGTACAGTGCCTCAGCACCGATGCGGTCTTCTGGGATAGGTCTACATCCCATCCCCTGGGTCACTAGCTGGTCTCCCTTCCAGAGTTTGTTCCAACCAGTACCCTCTCTCCTCTTGGTCCTTGCACCCCAAAGATGCAACCTCTCTGGACCGTCACCCACAGCCTGCCACTGCGGTCATTCAGCTGCCACCACCCTTTCGGGATGACTGTCTTCCCTAAAGAAAGCACAGCCATTCGTACTTTCCCCACACAGAAAAGCACCTTTGGCCACTGGCCTGGCTCCCTGATAGGACCTCAGACCGGCCTCACTACCACACTGGCAGTGCCAGGGAGGAACACTGAGGGTGCCTCGTCAGACAACCTACAGCTCATTCCCCGTCAGTAGCTCCACACGGAAACTACCCCGGGAACCTAGACCCCTTCCTTGTTCTCCACTGCGAGAACAGGGCCTATGCACTCTTCCCTCCGAGAGGCGTGCTCTCCTCCCGGAGTACCCTTAGAGAGCCTGTGGGCCCCGAGTTAGCTACACCCAGGCCCACCTCTCATGGCTCTCCCCGGTCTCCCTGCAGCGCCTTCGGAGACTGTCCAGGGATCCTCATGATCCTGGATGGCCTGCACTACCCCTTCTGAAGAGCAGGGTCCCTTCACTTAAGATGGGCCCCACCTGTGTTCAGGGTGGTACTACCTTGCAGAAGTCCACCTCCTGCCCACAGCTAGGGGAACCCCCCATGCTCCTGATCCTGGAGTCCAACCCCCACAGGACCTACCTGACTGGTCACCGGCTAGGCATCGCCCCAGCCACCACTTCAGGTTCACAACACCAGCTCCAGAATGACATCCTGTTGCTTCCTTGAGTAACCGCCTACCCGACCCTGACACCTCAGGGTCCACCACTAACCCTTCACCTGGAATCTAGGGAGCACATCACCCCCACTCAGATCTCCACTGGGTCAGTTACCTAGCCCACCTAGTGTACCTAGGGGCTACCACTACACATCCTGCTCGAGAACTACCCTCCTTTGGGGCCACCCACTACCATGGGCCACCCCTGGGTTGCTCACCTCCCCCACCAGTTAACCTGGGGGGGCCTGCCGGACACACAACTCTACCACACCCTCCTCCCACCGTGGGAAAAGTTTCTTGGGGTCCCCCACCATGGGAACCCCTGGGGTGTTACTACCCGGGGTAAAGAAACCTCCTGCCCCACCCTTCCAGTGGTTTTGGCCTGCGCCAATGGCAAGAAAACTTTCAACGGGGGAAGGATATCTGGGGCCCCTTCTGTGGAAACTCTCCCTGCCCTTAAAAAGCGCGGGAATCTCCCAGGACCCTCACCTCTCCTGTCCCCCACAAAGGTCAATCCACCCCTACACCCTCATCTGTGATGTAGGTATCAGTTGCTGTTCCTATCTCTTGAGGAGACACCCTCCTCATGCAGGTGTAGTGCGTGTAGTGTTAGGGTTCAAAGGTGTACAATATGGCTTAGAACACTTGTATGCAATCATTTTCCTGGAAAGCACAATCCCGCTATCACATGATAATCCACATAACTCAGTCATATTAATACAGTTTACATTTAAACCATAATATCTTCACATGACATATATGTGGGCGGGGCTTTCCTTTCCCATACTTTTAGTTCACATAACCAAAACTTTGAACCCTTCTCAGAGCCTTGTACTCTTCCATTTGCTCATTACTGCATAGGTAATGTGTGGCAAAACTGGACTTATCAAATGCTATAAATGCGTACCAGAATGGGATACTATGGGGCCGATTCCGATTCGGGCCGGAAAACATACCGACCGACTCGGTACGGGAATATAGTCCGACCGACACGTACCGGCGCTGCCCGACCTGCGTAGTACGATGAAATGCATGTGAATCACGACCGACTCGTACGGAACACAAGCCGAACGACCGAACCGCACGGAAACAAGCTATCTGGCCGGGAAACCACACGAATCAAACTGACCGACACACACCAGGAATGAACCCGACCGAAACGTACCCGCGAACTCCGACCCGCGCAGTACGATGCAATGCGTGGAAAACCAGACCGAGTCGCACGGAGCCCAAGCCATACGACCGACACGCATACAAAACCCAGCCGAAGCAACCCAATACTCCGCGACCGACGCGTACGCCGCACATGAAACCTAGCAAAAACACAGCGTGAACGACTCGGAGAAGCTCGCACGAGACAACTGCAGCGTCCTACTCGGTCAGAAGAACGTCTCCTACATGCACAAAAAATACAAAGGAAAAAAATACAAAAAAAAGGGCCAAACAAGCAATGACAAAGCCAATAAATACTGGGGGGAAAAACATGGAACAAAGACACACCCACAACTCCACCCATATAAAGGCCACAAGTCCCTACCATGATCCTTTGCAAATTCAACTGACCTGCCAGCACAGCACACCATCAGACAGCAACCACAGACACACTCACAGCTCATCCATCACACAACCTACACACCATTAGCACCTCAACAAATAGCACCCTCACATACACCCAGAAAAACCTACACTCACCCACCCTCACTTGCACACACACAAACATCAATCACCACCACCACCCATCACCATGCCCCCAAAGAAGAATCCAAAGTTCCTAGACAGTGAATTGGAAGTCCTGGTAGATGAGATCCTCAGGGTAGAGCCACAGTTGTTTGGTACATTGGTCCAACAGACCCCCATGTCGCAGAAAACCATGATTTGGGAGAGGATCGTCGACAGGGTGAACGCACAATCACCATGTTTGCGCACAAAGGAAGACATCCAGAACAGGTGGTATGATGTGCGCAGGAGGGTCAAGGACCTACTAAAGAAGGATTACGTGTTGAGTCAGCGCACCGGCAGTGGCCCTCCTGCCAAACCACTATACCTCAGGCCCTGGGAGGAGAAGGTGCGGGCCATCCTACCACCAGTGAGCGTATATGGACTATCAAACATCCCAGAGCCTGGTGAGTACACAACAAATATACACAATATTGTGTGACAATACACACACATCACTGTCAAGGGGATAGTCAAACCATGCACCCTTAGCAAATCCACAGCAACCAAAAGATAATCACCCCAAGATGTGTATGTTAGTTAGATAAACACAATACATGCCATCTCATAGTGATATGTAACTGTGTCTTGACACGTACAAACCTAACAACAAATAGAGCAAGGCAGTGGCACAAATATAACCAACAAACACAGTCAGATATTTTGCCACCACTAGAACACCACCTCACAGGAAGCTCACTGAAAGGAAGGAATTCTGTGTATGCTGGTGAAGTCAGTGTAGCCAATAGCATGATGGGAGTTGTAGTCACAGATATTGGTCACCCTCACAATTGGCCCATCAACACCACTCTGAACCATGCTCACATCACAGGGAGTGGAAAACAACTGACAAGATGGCTGACACTGGGTGCTGCTGTGGGGAGCACAAGGCCTTGCTGGGAACTGTGCACCAACCAACAGCAGGACACCACTGACTGACATCCTGAAAGCCAACTTGCACTCCCTGCAATGGAAGCACGTTCCATGGTGGGATATCTGGCTGGGTGGGAAGGAGGACTGACAGCTCTGACCATAGTCACCAGCAGCTTTTCTCACACCCCCTTAACACAAACTCCACACAACTCACCTGGGAGAATGCAATGCCTCACACTCTAATTAAATATCCAACAAAGAACAACCACACTGGGTTATGCCGTGTGAAGCACGGGGACACTTTTGGGACTTGTAGCCAAACAAACGCCAGGACAACACTGTCAGCCATCCTGTCAGCACAGGCACACTACCCCACAGGGAAGCAGAGTCAAAAGGAAGGAAGTATGGGCATGCTGGGAAGGGGGTGTAGGCAATAGCATGATGGGAGTGGTAGTCACAGCTCAACATCCCCCACCCGCATGGCCCAGCAAGCTCACACTGAAGCATGCACACCTCACAGGGAGTGAAAAGCCACTTCAAAGATGTCTGACACTGGCCTCAGCTGTGGGGCGCACAAGGCCCTGCTGGGAACTGGGCACCAACAAACAACAGGACCACACTGTCAGCCATCTTGCCATTGCTGTCACACTCACACACAGTGAAGTCCACTCAAAAGGAAGGAAGTATGGGCATGCTGGGAAGGGGGTGTAGGCAATAGCATGATGGGAGTGGTAGTCACAGCTCAATATCCCCCACCCACATGGCCCAGCAAGCTCACACTGAAGCATGCACACCTCACAGGGAGTGAAAAACCACTTCAAAGATGTCTGACACTGGCCTCAGCTGTGGGGAGCACAAGGCCCTGCTGGGAACTGGGCACCAACAAACAACAGGACCACACTGTCAGCCATCTTGCCATTGCTGTCACACTCACACACAGTGAAGTCCACTCAAAAGGAAGGAAGTATGGACATGCTGGGAAGGGTGGCGTAGGCAATAGCATGATGGGAGTGGTAGTCACAGATATTGGTCACCCTCACAATTGGCCCATAAACACCACTCTTAACCATGCTCACATCTCAGGGAGTGGAAAACAACTGACAAGATGGCTGACACTGGGTACTGCTGTGGGGAGCACAAGGCCCTGCTGGGAACTGTGCACCAACCAACAGTAGGACACCACTGTCAGCCATCTTGCCATTGCTGTCACACTCACACACAGTGAAGTCCACTCAAAAGGAAGGAAGTATGGACATGCTGGGAAGGGTGGCGTAGGCAATAGCATGATGGGAGTGGTAGTCACAGATATTGGTCACCCTCACAATTGGCCCATCAACACCACTCTGAACCATGCTCACATCACAGGGAGTGGAAAACAACTGACAAGATGGCTGACACTGGGTACTGCTGTGGGGAGCACAAGGCCCTGCTGGGAACTGTGCACCAACCAACAGCAGGACACCACTGTCAGCCATCTTGCCATTGCTGTCACACTCACACACAGTGAAGTCCACTCAAAAGGAAGGAAGTATGGGCATGCTGGGAAGGGGGTGTAGGCAATAGCATGATGGGAGTGGTAGTCACAGCTCAACATCCCCCACCCACATGGCCCAGCAAGCTCACACTGAAGCATGCACACCTCACAGGGAGTGAAAAGCCACTTCTAAGATGTCTGACACTGGCCTCAGCTGTGGGGAGCACAAGGCCCTGCTGGGAACTGGGCACCAACAAACAACAGGACCACACTGTCAGCCATCTTGCCATTGCTGTCACACTCACACACAGTGAAGTCCACTCAAAAGGAAGGAAGTATGGGCATGGTGGGAAGGGGGTGTAGGCAATAGCATGATGGGAGTGGTAGTCACAGCTCAACATCCCCCACCCACATGGCCCAGCAAGCTCACACTGAAGCATGCACACCTCACAGGGAGTGAAAAGCCACTTCTAAGATGTCTGACAATGGTGCTCTGTTGTGGGGAGCACAAGGCCCTGCTGGGAACTGTGCAGCAACCAACAGCAGGACACCACTGACTAACATCCTGAAAGCCAACTTGCAGTCCCTGCAATGGAAGCACGTTTCATGGTGGGATGTCTGGCCTGGGGGAGGAGGAGTGCCAGCTCCGACTACAGCTACCAGCAGGCCCTTACACACACACCACTTCCAATAACTCCAAACAACACACCTGGGACCGTGCCCTACAAGAGAGTGAGTGAAAAGCCACTTCCAAGATGTCTGACAATGGTGCTCTGTTGTGGGGAGCACAAGGCCCTGCTGGGAACTGTGCACCAACCAACAGCAGGACACCACTGACTGACATCCTGAGAGTCAACCTGCACCCACTGCAAGTGTGGCATGCTTCATGGTGGGACAACTGGGCTGGGGGAGAAGGAGGTCCGGATGTCAACTAAATACCACCAATGCTGGTCATGCACACACCTCAACATCCACATAGAAATGCATCAGGTTGGCAGGACAATGAGCCACACCAATATCAACCTCTGACTGTGACAACTTAGGACAATGCAATGTACAGGGCCGCATCCAGAGGTACAGTCACAACTGTCATGTGTTTGAACCATTGATGCCTGCAGAAACATAACATACATTGTGTGTCTCTTCCAAAAACAGGTGATGATGGGGACACAGCAGCAGATGAGGAGGAGTCCCTGTCCCAGGCTCCGGGGGACCCTGAGCTCTCTGGTGTGGAACAGCCTCTGCCCTCATCGGATGGCGAAGACCAACCTGGCACCTCCGGTGGGAGTCATCATGCAGCACCAGCAGGACCACCATCTGCACCCCCTGCACCCACTCCTCCAACATCTGCCAACACACAGACCACCCCCGCCGACACGGACAGACCAAGGACACTGAATGACAACAGCACAGGGACCCCGGCCCACCGTGAAGCAACGGACAACAACCCCAGTACCAACCCCCAAGGGGGCCTAGGCTCACCTGTGCGTGCCACGGCAGCTCCTGCACGTGTGTCCAGGGGTGGTGGTAGGGGTGGTAGGCAGAGGTCGCTGTTTGCAGAGGGGTCTGGACTGCATGATGACCCACAACTGGCACGCATTGCTGAGGCGTACCAGAATAGCACCGGAGAGGTCAGCCAGGTAGTGGGGATCCTCAAGGACATTCAACAGCAGCAGGCTGCCCATCATGCCCGCTTGG
Organism: Calotriton arnoldi; assembly: GCA_963921515.1. Lineage (NCBI taxonomy): Eukaryota > Metazoa > Chordata > Amphibia > Caudata > Salamandridae > Calotriton > Calotriton arnoldi. The sequence continues at coordinate 2,432,408 of CAWUFW010001944.1, read as the reverse complement.
ACTCCCACATGTCCCGTGTGGAGACACACATGTCCCGTGTGGAGACACACATGTCTGGCATGGAGTCCAAGCGGGACACATTGGAAGAACTGACAGCGGTGCAGAGGGACATATTGACATGCCTCCGCCAGATTAGCACAGACATGTCCACACCTCCCTGTGTGCCCACAACATCTGGTGCCGCAACAACTGAAACTGCCACAGGGAGGGAGGATGACTCTGGTGGAGAGTCCTCTGCACCGCAGCGGCCTGCACGTGAGGGTCCCCCCAGAAAGAAGAGGGGTCGTCCGAGGAAGGACAACTGAGAGGCCAATGGCCATGTACATCCCCCAGGAACCCAACACCTGTTCTGGAAATTCTCCTTTGTGTGCAAACTGTTCACCCTGTCGAATGCAACACAACTCTCCCACATGACACGGGGAGTTTAAGTTGGACTAATGTATCAGATGACTGTGGACTTTACTCAGGACATTTCTGCTACCAACACTTCCAACTCATCTGGGAACTTTGGATTACAATACCAATGTACAGCACCCACCATCCTGTGCACTATCCTCACACATGTATGTAATAAACTCACTAATACACCATACTTGCCTCTGTTGTGATTCCAAAGTTGTTTTTGTCATGGAGATGATGATCTGCTAAATGACACTGTGCATGCTAACTGCCACATCAAGTTTAACACCGTCATGTGAGTCATGGCGACGTGACACATATGAGGGAGACACACCACTAGGGCTACACAACACATAGACACCAGGGCCATCGGACTCATCGCCTACACTGATGTTGCCAGGAAATACAGTGGAATGCACAGACACCACACCTATTCAGAGTCTGTGTTAACTAGCCCACAGGTGCAGTAAGCAAATGTCAGTCAGATGTGTGACCACAGACAACGCACATCCCAAAGTGAAGCACAGGTTTATTACACATTTGCAACATGTTGTTTCCACTACAAATGCAAGGTAATCCCACGTGGCAGTGGCCACACAGTCAAAAAGTGTAGAAGAAATAAAGTCCAGGGGTGTGTGGCACATCACCTGTAGGGAAACGACTGCTGCCACCCTGAAAGCTGAATCATGGTGTTGGGGGATCCAAGTTGACCAAACAACTCTGTAAGCACCCTGTGAAGGACAGACATGACACACAGTCAAAAGCACTGAAGAACAGGACAGAACTGCAATACTCATGCCCAATACATGTCACAAGATACCTACACAAAACCAAGTTAGCATGTCAACACTGTTGGGGAGTACAGACTACCTGTAAGGACACATCGCTGCACGCATCCAGTCAAGTAGCACATGGCCACACTCAAACAGCACCAGAGCACCACCCACACATATCATGCAAACTCACATCATTGACATGACAACTCTCTGGATACACACATTCAGCTGAAGAAGTTGGTGATGAGCTGTGTGCGGACATCACCCTCATCATCATCATCATCACTGGCATCGTGGCCCAGGCCAGGATCCTCCACAGGTGGCGGATGTTGGTCATCGTCATCCAGGATGAGAGGCAACTCCTTCCGCACTGCCAGGTTGTGTAGCATGCAGCAGACGATGACAATCTTGCACACCTTTGCTGGGGCATATGGGAGGGCCCCTCCTGTCTTGTCCAGGCAGCGGAAGCGGCTCTTCAGGAGACCAAATGTCCGCTCGATCACTCTCCTGGTCTGACCATGTGCCTCATTGTAGCGCATCTGGGCTGGTGTCACCGGGTTCCTGAGGGGTGTCAGCAACCACGGCATGTTGGGGTATCCGGAGTCACCTACAGACAGACAATTGCACATTAGCTGAGTTGGAAAAGAGGGCGGAATACAACATAGCAGAACACACACAATGGTACAAAGTCAGTACACACCGACAAGCCAGGCACGCTGGTTCTGCATCTGTGACATCATCCCCGGGATGCGACTACTCCTCATCATGTAGGCATCGTGTGCCGAACCGGGGAAACGGGCACACACATGTGAGATGCTCATATCTGCAAGACATACCACCAGAGCATTGATCGAATGATAATGTTTCCTGTTCCTGTATGCCTGCTCATGTGCCTGTGGTGGTACCAAAGCCACATGTGTCCAATCATTGGAGCCAATGACATGTGGCATCCTCCCCAGGGCATAGAAGTCACTCTTGACATCAGTGAGTTGTTGACGTTTAGGGAAATAGATGTACTGGTTCAGGTATCTCAACATTGCCTCCAAAACATCGCGTAGCACACGGCTGAACACGGTCTGTGACATCCCACCAGCAGACGCCACAGTGTGTTGAAAGGTACCGGTGGCAAAGAAGTGTAGGGCTGCCATCACCTTCACCTTGGGGGTCAGCACTGTAGGGTATGGCCGGTCAGGTTGCAAATGTGGGGCCAACCGCACCGCCAATTCCTCAATCAGCGCCCTGTTGAAGCGGTACCGTCGGATGCAGTCACGTTCCACCATCGTTGCAAGGTCAGGGAATGGTCTATGGACAGCTGGTGCCCTGCAGTGCATAGGTGAAGAAAGAAAGATTGTCAGTCACCCCACATATGTGCCATTGACCATACTCAATATCACATGATACATCATTACGAGACACAAGTACCTGATGTGTGTGCCGTTCTGTATGGACATATATGGCACCTACATGGCCAACATCTAACATCACAGTTCAACATGTGTTGACAACAAGTTCCAGGTTGTGCTATGGGAAATCATTAGGCTGTGTCACAGTACCCATTTACTGCTGTCACGTTCCAAACACACACCACAGTGACATGTCAGGACAGATGTGCCACAGGCATCACAGATCATTGACAGGTAGATTCCCAGGGACCCTGTATTGCCACATGGACACTGGCATGACATGGCGTATCATGTACACGTCAGCAAAACAACCATGACTCCCACAGGTAGTGGCCCCTGTTGCCTCTGCAGGACAGACATGGACGTCTGTGACACACACACGCACAACATCAAAGTCCATGCACAAACAACGTGGATGTGGAGACTGTCTCCCATTGTGCACATGGAATCAGAGACATCGGAAACACAACATGCACACAGACTGTGGAGGGCCATCACTATTGTGGCAATGGGTCACCCTGTGACGTACATACCTTCCCACATGGGACTCAGGGGGTATGTGACATGACATACACATACACAACCTGGAAATGTGACCATGCCACATGCTATGAAATGAACAGTTACACATCACAGTGGTCATGTGCACAACACACAAAGGATTCTGTCCCCATGAACACGTGCACAGCCTGGGAGTGGCTGCCCCCAAGTGCCACCCAAAAACCACGTGTTGACCCCCATACACAGAAAAGGTAATGCAGCCTTACATGCCTTAGGATACAGTGTGGACAGGCTGTGGTGTTGTAGGTGTGCCCCTGAGTCCCTGGCAAGTAAATGTGGCTGGCATACGTTCACCAGTGACAAACATGGTGACATATGCGAGTGACTTGTACAGGGACGCGTTGTACAGCAATGGACCGATCGGTGCGCACGCATTGGCCATTGCATATGATGTGAGCAGGTACGCGTTGTACAGCAATGGACAGATCGGTGCGCACGCATTGGCCATTGCATATGATGCTGAGCGGGTACGCGTTGTACAGCAATGGACCGATCGGTGCGCACGCATTGGCCATTGCATATGATGTGAGCGGGTACGCGTTGTACAGCAATGGACCGATCGGTGCGCACGCATTGGCCATTGCATATGATGTGAGCGGGTACGCGTTGTACAGCAATGGACCGATCGGTGCGCACGCATTGGCCATTGCATATGATGCTGAGCGGGTACGCGTTGTACAGCAATGGACCGATCGGTGCGCACGCATTGGCCATTGCATATGATGCTGAGCGGGTACGCATTGTACAGCAATGGACCGATCGGTGCGCACGCATTGGCCATTGCATATGATGTGAGCGGGTACGCATTGTACAGCAATGGACCGATCGGTGCGCACGCATTGGCCATTGCATATGATGTGAGCGGGTACGCGTTGTACAGCAATGGACAGATCGGTGCGCACGCATTGGCCATTACATATGATGCTGAGCGGGTACGCGTTGTACAGCAATGGACCGATCGGTGCGCACGCATTGGCCATTGCATATGATGTGAGCGGGTACGCGTTGTACAGCAATGGACAGATCGGTGCGCACGCATTGGCCATTGCATATGATGCTGAGCGGGTACGCGTTGTACAGCAATGGACCGATCGGTGCGCACGCATTGGCCATTGCATATGATGTGAGCGGGTACGCGTTGTACAGCAATGGACCAATCGGTGCGCACGCATTGGCCATTGCATATGATGTGAGCGGGTACGCGTTGTACAGCAATGGACAGATCGGTGCGCACGCATTGGCCATTGCATATGATGCTGAGCGGGTACGCGTTGTACAGCAATGGACCGATCGGTGCGCACGCATTGGCCATTGCATATGATGTGAGCGGGTACGCGTTGTACAGCAATGGACCGATCGGTGCGCACGCATTGGCCATTGCATATGATGTGAGCGGGTACGCGTTGTACAGCAATGGACCAATCGGTGCGCACGTATTGGCCATTGCATATGATGTGAGCGGGTACGCGTTGTACAGCAATGGACCGATTGGTGCGCATACATTGGCTAGGGCCTGGCATGGCAACGGACGCGTTTGAGCTTTAACGAGTCTGATGCAGTGAATTCAGTTGGCCACCCACAACAATGTTGCAAATTCATGGGTGTCATGAGGTTTAACTTTTGAAGGATGCTGTGGGCGTGTATAAGTGGTGCAATTCCATGGATTGGCCAGATTCAGAAGATGCAAACGACTTGGACCTATCACTTTGGACACATGGGACAGTATCTGCCTCTGCAGCACACATATAATGCTGGCTGTTCCCCTGAGAGCTCACTTGCCTGCACTACATGCTCCAGGACGACATCTGCCACCAACACTGCTGCTGTCTCTGCATCCTCTGGCTACTGCAATGGCACGTACTGTGGAGAGAGCCCCAGCCTTCACCACTGAGGAGAACCAGGCCCTGCTGGACAGCCTCCTTCCACAGTACAGCAAGCTGTATGGGAAACCAGGGGAGCAGGTGAGTGTGCTGTCCACTGCCTTACTAAATGTGCATGTTGTCTGACTAGCAAGACTTACAATGTGCACACCACTGGCTAGCATGCTCACTGAGTAGTTCTCACCCCCAAAGTGTGTAGTTACATGCACTGAACAGGTATAGTGCAGTAACAGTGCATTCCAACAAGGTTTTACTTCCCAGGCAATGATACCATTTAGTAACTGCTGGCAAACTGTTCATAGCCATAGTTGCACTGCCTGTGTACATCATATGCCCCTGTGATTGAGACATGTATATCCAACTGTGTGATGCACGGATATGTTGCATGTGTAGTAATGGCCTTTTCACTTTGTCATCCTCACAGGTTGATGCCCACCAGAAGCAGGAAATCTGGCTGACCATCGCCCGGGCAGTAAGATCCGTGGGGGACTACAAGCGCCGGATCCGCAACTGCCAGAAGAGGTGGCAGGACCTTCGGGGCTGGACCCGGAGGATCGCAAGGGTCCAGCTGAAGCTGTCGCCTCCTCGCAGGAGGGGCGGACACCGGACCCTGACCCCCCACATGCTCAGGATCCTGGCGGTGGTCTTCCCTGACCTGGATGGGCAGCTGAAGGCCAGACAGCAGCAAGGAGGGGGTGAGTCCATGACTGCACTGTGAACTTTGTCTGACATGCTATGTGCCCTCCTCTGGCCTGGTTAAACTTCCACAGTACATCAGTCTTGTGGTCCAGGACCCATGTCCCTCAATTGTGACATGCCCACTCCTCATCTGATACCCAGGTGTGGCCCTTACAGTCAGGAAATTGTGTCACTTGGGTACTGTGTCCTTGCATTTTGCTTAGCTCAAGGTGGGGGACAGCATTTGTTCCCGTAACTTTGTGGTGGGCTTCATGGGTGGGTCAATTGCTTACACAATGCCTGAGTTCTGACATGTAATCTGCGTGTAACTTTGATATGTGGTCCAATTGCTGATCTGACTCACCACATGTGCCTGGGGTATTTGGCACACCCCCATGCTGCGGGTGGGAACAATGTTTGGGCCTCAGGAGTATGTATATCAAGTGTGTCACACATGCTTAGCCACCTGCCTACTGTCCAGGGCTCATCCCTCTTTCACGTGGAGCAGGACAGTCATGCCTACTCCAGGGCATACAATACACTCTGTACTCCCACTCCCGTGTATCAGCTGACACGTTGTGCTCAGTGAAATGTTCCCTCAGGTGTCTGCCTCTGTGTCATTGTGCTGTGGCTTCGTTGTCAGGACTACTGGGGTGTTTATCGGTTAGGGCTCAGCATGCCATCTGAGATGTGACCATGAGAGACGATACTTGTGTGACATATAGGTGTTTGATCACTTGACTGTGCAGACTGGTGTATGCGACTGTGAAGTTCAGGCAGCTGTTTTTCATTCACAGCAGACTGTGAGGTGCTCAGGTTCAGAGAGTTGTGTTTCATGTCTCCCATATGTCCAATTGGTATGACGTGGACAAATAAGAGTTCAGATGATGTGGTTTGTGGGGGATGGACATGTGCACTTGTCAGCTACAGAACTTGCATTCCCCATGACCTAGGATTGTGACACAGTGCAGTCTGTTGTTGGCTGGCTGCCCTGCCCATGTGACTGGAGACAGTGATGTATGACTTTGCAGGCATGCCTGTGCCATGGCATTAAACTTCCTAAGAGTGATCCTGCAGGGGAGTGACATGTGCTACATGCACCCCATTGTGGCATTGACTATCAGGACATGGGTGCATCATGGTGTCTGGTGCTGGTATGCATCACATGCATTTCAAATTAGACTCTGGCCATCCCTTTATCCGGACACCTGTACTGACTCAGTGGCAAGAGATGTGATGTGTGCATGTTCACATACTTCACCGTGTTCTCTGCAATGTCCAACAACTGTGTAGGTGGTGCATGTGTCCACACTGGGGTATTACCATCCGACAGGCACCAGACAGATGGGTGCAAGGCCAGGAGGGGTGTGAGTGCCATGGTTGACCATCAGACTGACAATTGGCTTCTCCTAATCTGTGTGAGCACTTTTGGCAATGTTCAACTAAGGATGCCAGGGCTTGCTCTGTAATGTGCTGTACTTACTGTGGTGTGTGCGGTCAGTGCAGGTGACTGATGTTTGTCTGTTTCCCTAATTGTTTGCAGATACATCCACGGCCACAGGAGGGGACAGCTCCACGGACCAGGAGGAGCTGCAGAGCCAGACTGGGTCAGCAGCCGATGAGTGGTCGGAGGGACCCAGTGGCACGGAGGGCGAGGGGAGCCACACCGAGGAGTCCTCAGCACCATCCACCTCAGCTGAGGACCACAGCAGCTCGGAGGATGACTCCCTTGTGGAGGCGGGTGTCAGCAGCCACCACACCCCAGCTAGTATGGCTGGCCCCGCACCACCACCACCACCGCCCTCCCATTGGCTCCCATTCCAGAGGTCCGTGGAGGCTCCCGTGTTCGGGAGCGTGTCTCCTTCGTGCCAGGCACCGCACCCCCTGCCCCTGTGTCCCCTGCTGCCCTGAGTGAGGAGTCTGTGTACTTACTTCGCCAGCTCCATGTAGGGCAGACAGCAATGCTGAGTGTCCTCCATGCACACACCACTCTGTTGACACAGCTGGTGTCGTTCATGGAGGGCATCTCATCGGGCATGTCTGCCCTACAGAGGGGCAATAAGTCCATGGACTCCTCCCTGACAGCAGCAGTGTCCCTCCTCCAACAGTCCCTCACCCCTCCTACCTCTGCCCCATCCACACTTCCTGGCACCCTACCTGTCCCAAGCACATGCACACCTGCACAATCACCCAAACACACAGACACGAGCAGCACAGAAACACCCAAAACAAAGTCAAAACGTGCACGCAAGCATCCTCAGGGGACTGATACCACACCCACAGGGGATGGGGAACAGACACACACACAGGCATCCACAGTCACTCCGCAGTCCTCCAAATCCTCTCCCTCCAAGACCCCTTCCCTTGCCTCACCTGCAACCCCACCTAAAAAGCAGCTCTTCCTCTGTGACCTCGGCCTCTTCCCCTCCGATCCAGCTGATCCAGCATACAGGGGAAGAGGAAGTCCACCCACACAGAGGGTAGTGCCCCTCACCCCCGGACACCCTCCCCCAGGCACAGACAAACTGAGGCCCCCACCCGCAAGTCCCCCGGACCCGGAAGAGCAAGACCCCGCCACCGCCCTGCAGCTCAACCACACAGTCTCCTTCCTCCATCCCTCAGGCCCCCACAACACAGGTTCCCCCACCACACCCTGCCCCAGGTTCCCCCACCCACAGATACACCATCCCCAAAATGATCCGGCCTTCTCCCCCTACCACTTGCTCTTCCAGCCCCACACCCCCCGCTGCACATGTTTGTGCCACTGGTGTGGAGACCGTGTCCTCCCCTCTGTCCTGCCCACCTTACCTGAACCCCATTCTACTCCCCTGGAGATAGGCACTGCAGTGGAGTCCACTACCACCCCGTCTGACTTGGGCACTGCAGTGGGGAACCTGTCCACTCCATCTGGCCAGCCCACTGCAGTCGTGCCGGCACCCACACCATCTGACTCATGCCCCCCAGTTGTGCCGGCACACACCATGTCAGACACCTCCACTGCAGTTGTCAGTGACTCTCCAGCACCAGCCACCCCTTCCCTGCCTCCTTCTGGTGAGCCCTGATCCTGTCCCTGCGGTGCCTGGCCTGCCCCCCCGTATGCCCCTCCGAGGGGAATGTCCCTGGTCCGTAGCAGTGCAGGCAAGCAAAGGGTGACATCTGCCACTGTCACCCTGTTCGGACTTTACTGATGGACTGGCCATTGGCCTTTGTCTTTTTTCAGGACTTTCTATTTTACACCCACATATGCTGAATAAAGCTACTTTCTGTTCTCTAGTGGTTTTGCTTCAGATGTACATGATGTTGATGATGCTAACCATGCCCTTGCTGCAGTGATGGTGATTTTTGATATCAGGAAAATGAAGTGTTACTGTGCAGGACCCCATGTGGTCCAGGGGGAATGTGTACTATCCTGGTGTGTATCCATGTCATCCTTTGCAGCAATATGAGGGTGTCATGTTTTCAATATTTGCCAATGGGATTTCCTACATTTATTTGCAATATCACATCTGTGGCTTACACCCCTGCACATCAGTTGTGCTTGCCATTGTTCAATTTGTCTATTTCCCTGACCGTGTGACCATCTCCACTGGACATGCAAGTTTGGGCATCAATGGGGAAGGACTCATCTGTGTTATCAGTGCAACTTGCTATACATGTGTGTTGGATCTGTGCAGATGATTTCGGTGACACTCCCATGACCAGGCTGATGTGACGAGAGCCTTCATTTTGTGCTAATTGTTGACTGAGTGACCAAGTGTTCTGCTGACATGATAGAGTCCTGCAGAGACAACGTATGGCACAGCTTTCCTTACACAGGAGTGGAGTCCCCTCATGGCAGTGTGTAATTCCGTGACATTGCCTGAGCCCAAGGTGTGTGTTGTGTGAGCATGTCTGTGTGTGTTCACTTCCATTTTGCTACGCAGGCTGGGATCCCGAGTGATGTTCCTGTTTGTGATGCTTGCTGAGTTGACCTATGTTCCCCCAAAATCTTTGCCCTGGGTTCTCTGGGATGTGGGTGCATGGCACATTACTGGTCATCAGGGTGTCATCCATAGGTGTGTTTGCTGTCAGGGCTGAGTTTGTGGGCAAACGCAGATGAGACACAGTCAGGATTCCCCTTGGCACTTGTTGGTTACACAAGTCATGTAATTTACAGTTTGTGTTAGCTTTCAGTGATTGTGACACGTTGTGTGTGTGACTGCTGCCACTCCTCAGGGTCAGAGCTGCAATGTTGGAAGTTGTCTATGTGTGTTCTTTGTGGGTGACCTTGGCTTCTTCATTGGTGTGTGACTGTGGCTGGGATCCCATTGGTTGGTGTGGATTTGACGTCATGCCCATGTACAGCGTACTGTGCAGTGTGTCAGACATTCACGAGTCTTGTTGACTGGCCATGTGTGATGGGTTTCTGCACCTTAGTTCCCACCACCACCCCTGGGATTGTCATGGGTGCATGTGCAATGTCACCAGTCCATGTGAGCTTCACTGCTGCACATTGGTGGAGATCAAGGTGTGTGGTGTTGAGTGTGTGCAAATGAGAGTTGTTGCACGGCTAGACCCCTACCTCCATATTGGCCTTGGCTGACAGGCCGTGCTGATTGATTTGTGCTTGTGTAGGTGTGATGGTAGTTTGTTGCTCAGGACACATGACTGTGGTTCACAGTGTGAACGACATCTAGCTTTGTCATCACAGTGGGATTATCATGCAGGCCAGGGTCACCACAATGTGGGGTCCCTGGGGGTAGTGCTGTGGTGGGTCTGTCTCTTGCTGTGTTAGTTGCTGTTCCTACAAGCTTGTGTGACATGTGTAATTTGGGCTCCCTCTCATCTAACAATGCCTGATTGCCCACATAGGGGAATCCGATCCATGAGTTACTTTTGTGTGGCACTGTATACACATCTGTGTAATTGGGATTCAGGCCTCCTCATGTGTTGTGTGGTTGCCTGGGGACACTGGCACACCCCCATCACCTGTTGTGTTTGATATGCAGTGTGAGGCTGCCTGTTTGTGTTTGTGCATCTGCACCACTGCATTGGCATATCTTTAGTGTGCCATTGGCTGTATGTTGTTTGGTGGGTTTCCCCTGCTGTCCCTGGGACTCCTAGGTCATCAGTCAGCACAATGATCATGGTTTGTATGTCCCATTGCTGCCATGGTATGGTATTTCTTCACCTCACATATACAGTCTCCACAGGATATCTACATTTGTGTGTCCATTGGTGCAGATATGTGGGTCTGCATTATGATGGTCACTTCTGTCATTGTGTTATTGATGAATGTTGACAATGTCAGCCCCCATGGGTGATGTTTGTCTGCACATGGCCAAAGGTATGTCTTATTTGCACTGCACTGTTTGCCTCACCCAATCTATGTTGCTATGGGACACAAGCACTACTATGCCACAGATGTGTTTGTTGTTCTGTGACCAGGAATCATCCATGCTGTTTGGCATTTGCAGCTTTTTCCATGACAACACTTACATTTTGCTCACTGTGATGATGGGGGTTTAGACCACATTGCCACAATGTTCAAAATGTGCTTCAGCTGTGGACCCCACACTTACCTTTTGGTCACTGTGATGATGGGGTTTTAGACCCCATTGCCACAATGTTCAAAATGTGCTTCAGCTATGGACCCCACACTTACATTTTGGTCACTGTGATGATGGGGGTTTAGACCCCATTGCCACAATGTTCAAAATGTGCTTCAGCTATGGACCCCACACTTACCTTTTGGTCACTGTGATGATGGGGTGTTAGACCCCATTGCCACAGTGGTCATGGTCTGCTTGCATTGTGGAGGCCACACACATTTATGTGTGACACATGTGATAGGTGGTCACATTGTATGTTCAATGTCATGTTCAGTGTTGTAGGCATTTGACACAGACTACACACGCTTGTCATGGTGTTGGGGGATGTGTTTTTCAGACATTCCTTATGTTGGAGTATGCTGGTTGTGTCATGCATTACCCGTCCTATGAGCAGGGGTGGTGTGGTGGTAGGCATCCAGCACCCATGAGTAGGGGTGGTGGTAGTGGTGGGCATCCATCCCCCTATGAGTGGGGATGGTAGTAGTGACAGGCATCCAGGCCCCCATGAGTAGGGGTGGTGGTAGTGGTAGGCATCCAGGCCCCCATGAGTAGGGGTGGTGGTAGTGGTAGGCATCCAGGCCCCCATGAGTAGGGGTGGTGGTAGTGACAGGCATCCATCCCCCTATAGGTGGGGATGGTAGTAGTGACAGGCATCCAGGCCCCCTGAGTAGGGGTGGTGGCAGTGGTAGGCATCCATCCCCCTATGAGTGGGGATGGTAGTAGTGACAGGCATCCAGGCCCCCATGAGTAGGGGTGGTGGTAGTGGTAGGCATCCATCCCCCTATGAGTGGGGATGGTAGTAGTGACAGGCATCCAGGCCCCCATGAGTAGGGGTGGTGGTAGTGGTAGGCATCCATCCCCCTATGAGTGGGGATGGTAGTAGTGGCAGGCATCCAGGCCCCCATGAGTAGGGGTGGTGGTAGTGGTAGGCATCCAGGCCCCCCTGAGTAGGGGTGGTGTTAGTGGTAGGCATCCATCCCCCTATGGGTGTGTATGGCATTGGTGTTGGCCATCCCACCCCTATGGTTCTGCTGTTGCTAGTGTACGTCATTTCTGCATCCCTATGTGTGTGTGACATATTTCAGGTATGTGTCGTTTGTTTGTGTTGTGGGTGTTTGACTTACCGTCTGCGCCGTACGCGTCCGTACCGGTCCCGGTAATAGATGTAGAGTATTGGTAGGACCTGCGCGATGGGATTCATGGTTGGTTCGTCTCGCTTCGGGTTTCTCGTCTCCTCGCCGTGGATCGTCTTGTGGCGCGAATCGGAGCTTATGTACAGCTCTCCCGGATGCTCTGACGTGCCGGACGTAGCGACGGGTTCGGTGCGTACGGGAGGCGCATCGTACTGGTCCGGCCGGAAGGTGCTGTGTATTTGGTTCCGTGCGACTCGATTCAGCATTTACGGATCCGGCTCGGGTGGGGAACAGGAGCTGAAATGGGTAAGTACAGCTCGCTCGGAATCTGTGCTGTTATGCGCATCGTACTTGCTAGTTCGGACGACTGTTCGAATCGGTCGGGAAACACGCGTTCGGCTTGGTTTTTTTCCGGACGAATGGTGTTAGGTGCGCTTCCGGCCGAGATCGGAATTGACCCCTATGTTTCCCGCCGCTAGACACCTATGTTGGAAAACGAGTCAGTATCTGTGAGGCCTGCACAAATAACATGTCACATTTGTCCTTCACTGGGAACCAAACACCCTATTGTAGCGTTTGACTCTCAGAGGCTAGCGTTGCAGAGCAGTCTAAGGCTTACTCAAGGGAGGTGGTGTGGGCTAGTAATCGCCATTTACCAGTACGCAGAAATAACACTCAATAATTGATTGTCCAGGCTGTACTTTGCTTTACAAAAGGAAGAGTACATTTATTAAACACACACACTACTCAATACTATGCACCAATTTACAAATATACATAAGCTGTTGGAATTACTTTGTGACTTTACATAACATTTCCACCCCTCCCGCAGGGGGGTGGGGTCTAGTACCACCACTCCCATGTATGCACATCATCTTGCCCCCTAATGCAGTGGGTTGACACAACCTGGAGCGAGGGCCTTGCCAACTGGCACCATCTCAGTAGCACCCCACCCCATCATCTCAACAAGCATTAAAAATAGGTACACCTGCCCTGGTGACACATAACCCTGACTAAGCATCTCATACTGACCATGACAGTATGCACCTCTACATCTTAGGGACTAACAGTCTGGGTTGTTTCCTCACCTAACGCAGTAGCAAGAATACATGTTTGGGCATCACTTTAAATGAGGTACTTCTCATAGCTGATAACAATTATCGTGCATTGCAATTAAAGCCCCTAACTGGCATCACAGTTGAAATCACAGGATTAAGTAAATACAGCCAGACACCCTAGCAGGAATGTCCAGCAACCTAACCCCACTTTGCTTATGACTTCACCTTACACAGGTACTTCACATTACACATGTGACTTTCAGTCCCTCTAAAAGGAATAACCTTGGCACAAGCACTACTCGTGCAATTGCACCTCTTCACCTCCAGGGGATGCCCTTCTTCAGACATCCCCAGCACAGCCTTCCACACATTGAGGCAATCCTTCAAGCAGCACCCCAGTTGTAGAACAAAAGTTCCAGCCCAGGGGAAGGTTAATTGCTGGCTGAGCCCTTGAGGGGTTGTTTCTTCTAAGTCCCCCAGAGACTTAGGGCGGCACTTCACCTCTTGTGCTGGGGGAGACTGCGTTGCTCTCTGCAGCTCCCCTGCACCTTTGCACCTGTTTTTCAGTGACCCCATCCTCCCGGGGCCACCTCCAGTCGAGGGACAGCTGCTCTCCCTTGCAGGCCGGCCCGGGCCTGCCAGGCATTATGGGGCGCTCTTCTTCAGCCCTGTGCATATTATAGTAGCGGCTCTCCCGCTGCTCCGGGAGAGCCGCGCTGCCCCTGGCGGCCTCACGCCACGTCTCTGGGCCTCGGTGGGTGGCCCGGTCCCACCCGGACCTCCAGGTGAGTAATGCAGCTCGGTGAGCCCACCCCGGCTGCTCTGGCCGTTTCGGGGTCCCAGTCCCACCCCCACCTGGGCCCACCTGGGCCTCTCGCTTCTCAGTTCTCCAGCGTTGGAGAGCCACCTGGGGAGCCCACCCCGGTGGCTCCCGCCGGCTCCCCGCCCAGCCTGCCCTCTGGTGCGGCCGCGGGAGCCGGAGAGTCACTCCGGTCTGCCCGCTCTGGCGGGCAGACGCGAGTCTCCCGCCAGTCCGGTGGGTCCTCCTCTCCACGTCGGGGCCCGGGGATGGGCCCCCGGGCCCCAGGGGCATACTTCACGGGGAGCGCGGCGGCGCTCCCGACTTAGCTTCATGCTTCGGGGCCCGGAGTTGGGATCCCGGGCCCCCAGGCATCTTTCGGCGGGAGCGCAACGGCGCTCCCTGACTTGTTTTCTGCATCGGGCCCGGAGTTGGGGTCCCGGGCCCATTAAGAGCCTTCACGGGAGCACAATGGTGCTCCCCAACTTTGCTTCACACGCGAGGGGTTGCGCGACGGTGTGCCCCCTCCTCCTCAGCGCCATCACCGGGGCTCCGGAGTTGGGGGTCCCGGCCCCCACCAGTGTCTTCGGGGGCCAAGGTGGGCTCCTGGCACCCCCTTTGGAATAATTTCACGGGGAGCGTGACGGTGCTCCCGACTTCCGCTTCTTGTGGGGCAGCCCCGGGACCTGACCCACCCCGGGGGCACATCTAGGACCGGCGGCGGAGCCCCACGCGCTCGTCGTCGGTCCCCTGGGAAGTCAAATTCTGCCTACCTTCTGGGGGCGTAGCTCAGCCCCCAGGCGGCCGATTTTCATCATTGTGGCCTCCTCCTGCTCCGGGATGACCAGATCTACCTCTCTGGAGCACTTTCCTTCGCCCTCCTGGTCTCAAGGAGGGGGAACTCAGCAGGGAGCTGTCTTCACTGGCTCCCTGCACCAGCCTCTCACCTGGCTCTTCTCCTGGGCCTTTCCTCTTCTTGCCCAGAGGCCCAGGCTTCTGCTCACTGGTCTTGGACTCCCACACAGGCGCAATCCAGGGTCCTGGGACAGTCAGGGGTTCCGCCTTTCAACTGCCCATGGCGCCAGGCTCCAGCACTAGTCTTCCTCAGCAGACCACACCCCAGAGTGAGCTCCTCGTCCTGTGCAAACTCTTTTAAAGAATTTGGAGGGGGTTGGCAGGAAGTCTCTGTTTGCTCTATCAAACAGCGACACATCACTTCTCTGCCCCTGCTCCCTCCTTCCTGCCCAGGCCTCTGGGTTAGTTCAAAATGGCGTCAGTCCAGGGGTCTCATGCCACATGGTCTCTGAAAGCCCCTTCCCCCTCGCTGCCTTCCCTCCAGAGCAGCTTGGTGCCTGGCACCAGGTGACACCTGCTGATGGATTAACCTGTAGCTCCACCCATCCTCTCTTCTTGGAGAGGAGGCCTTCACCCTTGGAATGCTACAGCTTAGGGAGGAAGGTCATTAATTCAGCCTGGCAGGGTCAGCCCCAGCCAGGCCCTGGTTTTGAGCTGACTCAGAGAAATATGACATTTCTGGATGACCCAAAAGCAGTACAAATATGACTTTGGACTCTGCAGAATACTTCTTCTCACATAAGTTACAGTGGACTTTAGTGCGTGTCTGGACTTTGTAGGCCCTAGGAAAGTGAAACTAGCCCATGTGCTCCCCATCCTCATAGGAGAGTAATGGAGTGAAAACAGTAAAGCACACTGACTTTCCCTCAAATGTTTCTTCCCATTGTAGAAAGCCTATTCCATGTCACCACCCAGCTCTGCGTAAGTCCTGCCACGCCATTCACTTTGTAGCTGCTCCTGGGCTGCGCTGCAGGGGCAGCTGGTGGAATTTGAAACTGGTGGGGCGTATGCAGAGCGAATCAACGCATGCGAGCGAGGCGCAGCGAGTGAGCCCGACGGCAATAAGTGGGGTTCGGGGGTTCTCCCCCGTGAAGAATTTTTAAAAATTGGCTATCTTTTTGGTGCGATTTTCAGCACTATATCTGTGATAAATGGACTAAAAATTCAGTAGTTCTAGGCATTCATAAAGGAAAACTCAAACATTATTTCTGAGAATTTCTGGGCTGCTAAGCAAGTCTGACTTCTGAAGAGGGTTAGGGGTACTAAGCAAGACTGCTTTGGCCAGAAGGATAAAAAAGAGGGAAGGGTCAATACAAAGAAGAATCCAGGGAAAGAAGGAGTGTGTGAGGATGAAGGAAATGGCAGTCACATTCCTGAAAAGAAGAACTGGGGAACAAACTTCATGAGACTGGGAAAACGTGGCAAGCTATGGAAGGAAACATATTGCTATTGAGTTGCAAACATATTTGTGTAACCCCACTTGATGTACTCAATCTTGTAAATTGTCTCGCAAAACACCCGTTGCTTCACAGCTAGGTTTGCGCTTACATAAATACCAATACATACATATCGGTGGAAATAATGAGAAGTTACTTTACATTGGTATTCGGCAACCTAAGCGCCATTTTGCATCACTGGTGACAAGCTCCTTAGAAAAGCTTTGGGACCGGCACATACATACATATATATATTTTAACAAATTAAGGTCTGGTTCAATGCTTCAACAGAGAGCGACGCGCAAATGGCAACGGCGCGTAACTATCGATCCGGCCTGGTATCCTTCTTTCCTGCTTGCTTGTGGGAAGCAAAAATGGTGCTCTTAGCTCGCACTGGAAGCCCATTTTATGACTGTGTTTTACAACCCCTAATGCCGGTATAATTTATCAGTCAGGGTGCATGGAAGGCGCATTAGAAAAGTTCTCTGCATTCTTGTAAAGTACTGCAGGGCCTGCAGTGGTGATGAGTGGGGGCTGAGAAGAGAGAGCTGGGAGAGGAGGGCCCTGCACCGGGATGAGTGAGGGCTGAGGAGAGGGAGTCTGAGAGCGGGAGAGGAGGGCCCTGCACCGGGGATGAGTGGGGGCTGAGGAGAGGGAGTCAGAGAGGAGAGAGCGGGAAGAGGAGGAGGGCCCCTCCACTGGGGAGGAGTGGGGTTTGAACTAGAGAGCTGGAGAGGATAGAATGCCAGGGGGGAGTGAGGAGGCAGGGGCTGAGTGAGAATGGAGAAGGGAGTGAGCTTAGAGAGGGCACAGCAAGGAGAGGCGAAGGGGAGGAGGGGCTAGTAGCCAGTGAGGAACATGGAGAGAGAGAGTGCGTGCGTGCTCGCGTGTCTGCTTGCGCGCGGGCGTGTTGTCATACTCGTTCATTTTGTATTAAAACGTGTATGGCACACCAGGCCCAGTGATACCAACTAGGCGTTCTGTTGCCAATTACAAATGTCTCCTGAGATACCTAACCCCTCCCCTTCAAAGGAGGTACCCAGTCCCTCTGCCGCTCCCGGTGCCTCCCTGGCAGGACCTCCAAGAATGGCACACTGGGCACAATCCAGGGCATACACAGACCCATAAACTCTTTTAAAGCCCGTGCCTGCCGCTGACTCTTAACAATTGTGTCATAAAATAAACGGGCTTGTTGTAAACATTAACCGGTGAGCCAAACATGCAGTGTTTACCTCTGCTGTCCGAGAGGGCGTACCCGTGAGTTCTGTGTGCAGGATCACACAGAGAGACACACATCGCCTAGCCTTAGGAGGCACTGCGCGGACTAGGCCCAGCGCACTTGGGGGAGGAGGGGCAGGCACTGATATACCAAAATATAAACTACAATTTTTACTGATAATAATTTCCAGACATTAACGTTCTCACAATCCTTTTCTATTTTGACAGTTGCGCCAGGAGCCAATATCCGGTGCACTAGAGTGACCTAACTACCCCATGTGCTATAATAACGCCGCAAAAACGGAGGAAGTGACGTACACACCTCAACTACCATGCTTGGCATTAGTCTTATAGCAGCTTATCGATGATAATTAACGCTTTTTGGTTGTGGGTTCAAAATCTAGGATTTATTGCCTTGGACCAGGAGCTGCATTAGGCTGGTTTTCATTGCTGCGCTTCTGTATTCCTTCGTGTAGCCAGACAGAGGTTTTACAAGTGCTTTCGCTGTCGGGCACGTAAGGGGGAGACATCTAACGCCGGCTTCATCACACGTCCCCAGTGTGTGTGTGGGCACGAGTGTGTGCGTGTGCGCATTATATCCTGATAAAAACGAGCTCACCCTTTGCTTCCTGTCGGCCAGAAATAAAGTTCTTACCATTGGACTAGCTGAAAGTTATTAGGGCCCTGTTAAAATGTACACGTACCGTGCACATGACAAGCCATAGAATATGGGCAGCCCATGTGCCCTCGGAGCACTCCCCACCCCGCGAAAAGAGGTACAAATGCAACAAATATACTGTTGGAACTGACTGAAGATTGAGGTGGGGAGGGGAGTGTGCCCGGAGGGTTGGTAGGGTTAGAAACCCTACCGCTATTTTATTTAAATAGACTATTTTCATGCATCTCACTTCAGCAGGTACACAGTCGCGGCTCGCGGGGGGTTTAAATAAAATAAAAATCATCTTACCTGCTCCGCGCCGCCTCGGGTCCGTTGGCGCTTCAACAGCCGCATCACTGCGCAGTGCTGGCAAGTGAGTGGCAACCCTCAGCCAATCCTGGCGCTGGAGCAGTGCCAGGGTTGACTTAGGGCACGGTAACTCTCCGCTCGCCAGCCCATTAGGAGACCGAGGCTTGAGCCTTTGCTCAACCCTCGCTCTCCTAATGGGCATGCGCCAGCCTGAGCAGGCACCAGTGTGCATGACTGGGCACGTGCGAAAAATTCGCTGACCTTCCCCACTCATGCGCACTTGTGCTGCTGCCTGCCCCTGACAATGCCTGTCAGTCAACATGACGCCGGATCGCACCACCCCTTCAGACTCTGAAGGGGGTGGGCGGTCCGACGTCATGCTGACTGACATGCATTGTCAGTTCTTCTCGGCGTCTCTGAACGTAAGTAAACTGAGAGTTTACTTAAGTTCAGAGACGCTGAGGGAGCTGCGGGCGTGGGCGGCTGGTGGGGCAATGCCCCAGTGCCCTACTGGACGCACCGCCCCTGCGCGCACCAGGAATCTCCTCTGCGCAGCCATTACACCTGTGCACACGCATGTACACACGTGTCTGCATGTAACCAGCCAGGTGCCCCTTACTCTGGCTGCAGCACAGCGGCCTACTCGCGCCAGGAGGACACCGGTAAAATACCCTTCAGTCCCTTTCATCATGAGTTCACTGTGGGTGAGTCCCAACTTATGAGGCTCTCCCACAGTAAAAGCTCAACAAATAGGTGTTCAAAAAGTGAAAAATCCGGGCGGCTCAGATAGTCAGAACCACCTTCTAACAGATAGGATACTTAATTAAAGGCCTTCTGGTCTTCATGGATGGTGGGGTGTTACATGGTGTTGCCACAGACTAAATAATGACAATATATGATGGCGCGAGGTCAAATGTGGGGTTCTCACAATCTTTTAAAAAGTAGTAAATGCCCTCAAGTGTAAACCTCAGTAAATCATTCAACCTCCACAAAACATCCTATATGGGGCACATTTTTACCTTCTAACTATAAAAGGCACCAATCTCCTAATAAAAGCTATAAACGTAGCAGGATCTCCAAAAGCGTTCATAAAGAAACCACTTCTACCATACTGGCTCGAGAAAACATCAACTCATCCCTAACAACTGGAAGAGTGTCCCAAATCAACCAAAGACGTCTCAATACTAGTGAGCAAGTATCCCTGACTGGGAGTATGAGCCGTTTGGGGAGGGCCAGGGCCGGCTTTAGAGCTGTTGGTGCCCAGTGCGACAATCCTTTTTGCCTCCCCCCCCCTGACCACCTCCTCGGATTTCCTCACGTCCACCAGGCAAAAGTGCCCCTCATCTCTCCATAGCCCCTCTCTCACATACATTTCATTTGTTTTAAAGTGCTGGTAAAGGCTGACTTTACCAATAAGAATGTATATCTACCCAAACAAACACTTTTCAGCAACATTAAGAATAGATAATGAAAGACTGGGGAAAAAACAGAACGACCTAACCTATTTTATGCAGCTTGCATACAGCTCTTTGATGGCAGTTCATAAGAGTCACTGTTCTATATTAGGGTTGTATTTTATGAACTGTGGTTAAAAAAAGGATCTCTGTTACAAAAGCAGTAATCCACTCAGCTAGCCACATAAAATACAGATCTGTGATCTGCACGGTACGCATTCCTTGCAGCAGGCATATTAACCCTCTGCACTACTTTATGGCGAGTCAAAACTAGCACTAGACAAAACTCTGATCTCTCTCTCTAGCAGGAACATTATAACAAGAGTTATCTTGACATTTTTAATGGTGCCTCATTACTGAACGCACAAGGAACTCTGCCAAAGGTGTTTTTAAATCGTAAGTCATTGCTAAACAGAGCTCCCTCCCCCCCGCGCGGTCAGTGCCCCCTCCCCAGGTCAGCGCCCAGTTTGGCCCCACCAGTCCCACTGCCCTAAAGCCGGCCCTGGGCAGGGCTGTGCATCTTGTTTGTGGTTTTCTTTGAGGAGGACACATGTTACAATTAACCCTGGGCGAAGTACTACGCTACGCTCGCGTAGTTTGCGAAGTTTGCGCTACTTCGCACTACGCGAATTGCACGTAGCACAGTGCAAACACGTGTAGCGTAGCGGTCATTTTTTGCTTGCTCGCGGTCCTCAACGTCAAGTTGGCGACCGCGAGCAAGCAAATGACATCCCAGCGAGACTTTTTCCTTGTTCGCGATCAGCAACATCAAGTTGCTGATCGCGAGCGTGGAAATAAACCTCCCGGCGACATTCTCAACGCGGGAGGTCAGGTTTCTCATTGCGAGTGGTCGCGTATGCTCGCGACCGCTCGCGATGAGAAACTACCAGTCCGCGTTGAGAAGCTGCCGCTCGAGTAGAAATCTACTCGAGCGGCAGAAAACGACCGCTTGCACTGTGCAAGATGCGGTTTGCACTGATTGCACAGTGCGGACAAGCATCTGGCACTGTGCAATCAGATGCAAACAGCATTTTGCACAGTGCACTACGCAGTTCGCGTAGCTACGTGTAGCTCGCGTAGTGCGAAGTGCACTTCGCGTAGCTACGCGTAGCACTACTACGTGAACTACGCCCAGGGTTAGTTACAATGCACATGGTGTGCTCTACTTGCCAAGTAGCATCCACCATTTTGTAAGCTGGAATGTCCCCTCTCAAAAATGTCCTCTTCAGTCATATTGGGCAGAAGGAAAGGTCGTCAAGGAGTTCAGTCGAGCTTCTCCATTACCCATAAACCTCTGGGGTTATTTCAGCAGCCTTGCAGGTGGTGAGCTTATTTTGTTTCTCCAAAGAGTTTGTTGGTTTAAAATATTAGTGAATACCAACATTAAGGCAGAGGGCTCTGTAACTTTGTAGTTTAACGAATGCATCCGAAATACCTTCAAACCGGAGCGTCATCAGACACATGCAGCCTCAATCTTTACAATATTGACATTCTTTTAAAGAGATGTTTTAGTTAATAAAGTTTGACGCACACATTGGAAACAGCAACAACTTGCTTAGCATTTGAATGCGAAAACTGAACAATTTCTGTGGACATACAACGGAAATAAAGATACAATAAATCCATTTAACTGGGTGTTCCCTTCACAAGGAATAGCACTGAAGAAAAAGCAGGTTGTTTGAGACAAAAGTCAACAGCCTGTGCTGTCTAATGCAGCAAATCCTTAAAGAAATTAAGTGACCAAAGTCAGATTCTTTGTGAGCATTATTTCATACTTTGCAAACGTGTTCCTGTTTCGGTCCAATGAGGGCATTTCATATTTGCATACCTGACCCGGGCCCCCGGGGGCACTGATGGCACATATTAAGCCTGCCTGACGTTGCCTTTTTGTGCAAACCTTGATTCAAAGCTCTGAAAGGCGCCAGCATTACTGAAAGGATGAGACTGCTGCAGACCCTGGCATTCTATGTCCTATCCTGGACTTCATGTGAGTATGGCAAGGTCTGATGTATGCTTCCATATTTTATTGGTATAAGTATACTTGTATATGTTGCAAGTATTCATAGAATGTTGTAATTCTGTCTCTCTTTTCAGATGCCCAGGCTCAGAAACCTGTGATGCCTCCTTCTGTCCAGGTCAGCCTTGGACAAAGTGCCACTCTTAGCTGTGAGGTTGGAGTGAAAGAGAACCATGTTGTATGTTTCTACAGGCAGGTCTCAGGAGAGGTCCCACAGCTCATTCTGTACCACCATCACACCTGGAGTGACCCTAGATATGGACCTGGGATGTCATCTGCCCACTTCACCGCCACCATAAACAGTGCTGGAACTGAGTACCAGCTTCTTGTAAAAGGTGCCAAGATCACAGACGCGGCACACTATTACTGTTTAAAGCGGTTTGATAGTGTGAAGGGATACCACAGTGACGGAGAGCCTGACAAAAACATCTAAACTGAATTCAACAAAATCACAATCAAAAAAGTATCTCGAACTTTTGAAAAAAAGTCAACAAAGAGTGTAAACTGTTTACTGATTTTCAAACAGCACAATCAACCCAGAATGTCTCCTTGTTGGTCATTAAATCCCACTTTGCATGATATTTGCATATGCGCTCCAGAAGAATAAAGAGCACACTGAACATTAGAAACTACAAACAAAGCCTTCTGTTGCACCAGCGACATGAGACATGAGGAGATTATTTCTGAATTAACAATTTTTTTCAATAGCGTTTCTATTAGTGTTGTTGAATGCATTATAGGGGCTGGGACTAAAACAGGAAGAGGAGAGAATTATTACTAATCAATGCCTTTTTTCTTTACACATTCTTGATTTTTAAAGTTATAGAAAAGGAACTTAATCCAGTCGTGGCGTTCCATGGACTAATTTGGCAGCGGAATGCAGTGATAATGCAGATCACAAATGGACAGTACACCACTAGAAGGTAATCAACTGAGCCTTATGTTGGCATGCGTTGCTTCCTACTTTATTAGTAATGTGACATCTTGTGGACCACCCCAGTCTCATACATTGCAGTTGAAGGGGTGGGTAATCACACCATTCATTCACCCTGGACATGTCCTCTTTAAAATAGAGACATAACACTATCTTTGAGCATTAACCTTAGGAGATATATTCAAGCTGTTTGCATTGAATGGAATTAGGTAAAATCATACAAAAGTTGCGCTGCAGATTGGGGACATATGGAACTTCTGGTCACGATGAGGTAAGAGTCCATACTTCCAAGACATGTCTTTAATCCTGTCACTGGAAGTGCAGAATCTCTTTCTCCTGGCTCTTCCCCAGCTCTTCCTCTCAGATGGATCTTTGACAGTGAAGCCAGACCCTACACTGAATGCTGAGGGGAGTCTATGGAAAAGAGGGTTCCTGACCAGGTCCACTATCTCCCGATGAAGACTTTCTTCAATCCAAGCTAAAGAGCTGCAACCCAATGTCCTTTGGTATTGCAGGAGTGTTTTAGGACTTAAGCTGGAAATGAGACACTAAGGGCCTGATTACGATGGCGGTGGGACCGCCACCATCAGGCCATCAGTGGCGGTCCCACCACCATCCAGCCCATCTGATCCGACTGCCGCATTATGATGCAAGCGGTCGAATCACGTATGGCAGGGGAAAAGACCACCGCTTCCGACAGGATCAAGGATCCCGTCTGTGCGACAGTCGGACTCCTATTAACTACAATGGGGCGGTGCCTACTCAGGGACCGCCGTAGGGATTAGGATGTTCCTTTCCACGGGCCCTTTCATGGCGGTTAACCCGCCATGAAAAGGCAGGCGGAAAGTGACTTGGGGCCCCTAGCAGGGCCCTCTTCCCCCCTGAGCCTCCGCTATGGGCCCTGAGGGGCACCCATGGTGCCCCCTACATATCCCTGCACCATGTGGCAGGCACCACATGGTGCCTGCCACATAGTGCAGGGATATGTAAGATGTGTATATTTTGTACTGCAGTGTGTGCTGCAGCCCGCAGCACACACCGCAAAACAAAGTATACACATTGCAACCGCTGTGATGGCGGTCGCATTGCAATGTGGGCAGCGGTACTGCCGACTACTAGTCGGGCGGTTCTGCTCCCGCCACAGTGCCGGTCGGACGTCAGTCTGACCGGCATCGTAATCAGGCCCTAAGAGTTGATAGGATTGTTCTTTGGTGGAACGCCCGTTAGCTTCTAATACCGCAGATCGGTCTCTAGAAAGAGAGATTGGACACTCTGAAACATAACAGACATAGAGCATGTGCTCTTTCGAGTCGATGACCCCTAAAAAAGATGACAAAATATGTCAGAGGAAAGTATATTTCTTTGAATGGAAAGGAGATAGCGAGCGACCTAACATCTAATATTGAATAATCACTCTAAATAAGCAGTTCTTAACCTTTTGACTTGTATGGACCCCCACTGAATCATTATTAGAATCCGGGGAACCCCAGTGAGTCATTACTGGAAGCCGGTGGAACTGGCTGAACAAATTTGGATGATTTGACCCTCAAAACAATACACAAAAATACAGAAAAAATCAATCATCAAACAAATACACAAATGATTAAATAGTTTATTTAATTCACAAAAATATAAAAAATCAAAATCTTCATTTTTATGGGAAGGCTAGGGATTTTCAATATCCATCTGATGCCCCCCATCTCCCATACTATATTCCTTTTCATTCATTTGCACTGCTCCCACTAATCAATCTGAAGACACCAACTTAATTTTAAATTTCTAACTACAAACTCCTTCATATTTAAAAATGTTCAGTTTTAGAGTTTGCTTCTTTATTTGCAAATACTTAACTACATGTTCTAACCACTCACAGACCTCCTGAGTAGGCATTGCGGACTCCCTAGGGTCCCCGGACCACAGGCTAAGAACATCTGCTCTAAACAGTTGACGATCCAAAATAATTTAATGAACCTGAAATATCAGCATAGGCGGTCCAAAGGAGGAGTCCTAATGGCGATGACATTTAACATAAGCGTTTTCAACAGTTTACCGTTTTTTGTTTTTGCCAATGTGTGTAAATTGTTTGCGTCTCTTAATCAATAGCACACCTTTTTCTTAGTAGTATTTCATTGGAAACAAACATGCATTATGTTCTGCATCAGCGTGCTCTTTGATTAGTTTATACATATAAGCATAAGCAAAGAAGTGTATGGTCTACCTTGCATACCTCTCGGTTCATCTGAGTGAATTATTATCTTGAAGCGTGAATATGTTGACATATTCTCGCTTCAAGATAATAAATTACTCAGATGAACCGAGAGGTATGTAAGGAAGACCATACACTTCTTTTTTGAGGTTGGCGGTAATTCCAGGAAATGCATACACGTTGGCACTTGGTCCTTGGGTGACACACCATTGTAAAAATCCCATTTTGACACAAATAGTACCTACCACTAAAGATGAACTGGCACATGCAAGGTCAGTAAATGTTTAATTGGAGGCCATTGGCAGCAACAAAGCAGCAGCTTCTTTCGAACTGATAAATATAGGCCCCTCAAGTAATATTGCATTAACATCAAAGGACTACTATAAAATTCACAATATACATATAAATAATAGCAAAAGCACTATACATGTTGTTCCTTTCTTAGAAGAAAATAAAATAAACAAAAATGGAAAAAGATAATAAGGAACGCTAAGACATTATGTTGGCATATCAAAATCTGAAAAAAGGCATTGGAATATGAGTTGAGTGACATGAACCAGTACATCAATACTGGTAGAGGTTTGAAGAGAGACAGCTTTTATGGTTGGCCATTGCGTGTTTTCCTTAACATTGACATTACAATAACTTATCTTTTTAGCAATAAGGGATATACGTAATCCTCACCACTGTATAGCATGTCTCTTGTCATAACAGCATGGCATCTTTTAGCATGGTTCATATGGATGGCTCCATGTCTTACAGGTAAGACATTTCTGGCCAATGGTCCACTGCAAACTATAGCTTCTTCTAACAGATCTCTGCTATTTTCTATTCTACCCATTCTGCATTATTTTAACTATCCATATAAAATTCCACCACTTCTCTTCTACCCACAGACTGGAATGCAATGTTTTATTCTTGCACGGTGGATAAGACGGACTAGACGGTCGGGATTGGGTACTTCTTCGAAGAATGGGCATATACTACCAGGTATATGAGGAATAAGTCTTTCTTTAGAAGGCAGCAGTTCCTTACTCCTGGGGAAGGCTGCCTTTAACACTATCAACAATCACATGGAGATGGTTGCATCTCTTGGATGTTCGCTGGCTCTGTCACTCAACAGGGTAATGCTCCTTGGGCCAGAAACTACATTGGACACTGCCAGGGAGACGTGGATTCCTAGGAGGAAATAGAAAAAGCCCATTTTTAGTGAACAACAGCTTCATGAACCAGGTCAACTATCTCTTTGTTTGTTGGAATTGCAGTACTGCAGGATGTCACCATTTTACTTTAGCTTAACAGGTGCCTCTGGGAATATAGGCTAAACGCACAAGGCACTCAAATTGTGAGAATTGTTCATTGGCAGAAATTGCCATGTTTGCCTATAGTCAGAACTACTAACAAAGGATGTAGAAAGAGAGATTAATAGAAACAATTACAATATTAAGATAAGAACTCGCTCCTCTTAGGGAGCGCTAATCATTATAAGACCTGTGCTGAGATCTTATTCAGGTCTAGCTCTAAAAGACCTGAATGAGTTGTGAACTTGTCATAAATGTAGTCAGCCAGTGAATCGGTTAAGGTGCATTTTATCTTTATTTTAACAGTATCACGTGTGTACGTTAGACGTGCACACTCACTAAAACTTGGCAAAATAGTCTTTGCTGTGAGCTAATTTACACTAGAGCGCAAATCAAGAGAACACGTCAGAGGTGCACCAAAAGGGTAACAAATCACAGCATACTCCAATTACTTATCACCAGTGTCCTAACTTGAATATGTATGGCCTATATAATGAAAATGATGAATGGAGAAACTGATCCTGTAGCTAAATCCTAAACCTATTCCTGACTGGAGAAGGATATGTTGGTGAGATAACTACACATTTCACAGCTCGACTCACTCTAGACAAAAGGATTCATTCAAACAGGCATCATACATTCATCAGTTGGTATAGGTAGTCATATAGTCATACATTTTACACTAAACTAATATTATGTCTTGAATAAGCATATCACATTTACTGCTATCACTGTGACCATTCTCATTACCTAATTTACTTTTAGAAATAAGTCTGTTCCCACTATCTTCCATTATAGAACACCCAACACACCTCATGGTGACTTGCTTGTTCTTTCTAATTTTCTATGCCAGTTCTTACTATTCCATGATTATGCCTTGTTTCTTGGTGATCTTAATCTCAAGTAGGATTCACTAGCCGAAGCTGCTGAATCATTTCTTGCCAATCCAACATTATCAGGTCAGCACCTACAAAGTTATATTCCTACATATGAGCCAGGGAACTTACTGGACCTTATATTTTTGTCTGAAAATGTTAATCTCATGCCCAATCTCTTTACCTTAAACTGGTCTTACTACTTTTCCTTTTTAAATCTCAAGGTAGAGCACAACTCCACATAAAGCATAACTACTGTGTCTCTTCCATAACAATTGAACCAGATTAATCACCCTGATTTTGTGAAAAGATTAAAAATTGCTTTCTTAATTGCACAAATAGATTTTGTTCATCAAATCCAGATCATAATTTTTCAATCATTAACCCAGTGTTAGCAAAAATGTTCAATCAGGTTGCTCCTTTATGACACACACATGGTCCATTAAAACTACAAAGGCTCTTACATATAAATAAAATCTCTGGTCCACTAAAGAACTAGGCATTATGAAACTAGCAGCTCAGCGTGCCGAAAGGAACTGGAGGAAAAGCTACTCCATGGTTCAACGTATTTTATACAAAAACCAATAACTAGAATACAAAGAGGCCACCAAGCCAGCCAAAAATCTATTACACCAACAGAATAACAAATGCTACTAATATAGCTAAAGAACTCTTCAGAATTCTTTCAGAGTTCACCTGCCTCAACACGGCTTGTTGATGGATGAAGGACAACAGCCTGAAGATCAACATAGACAAGACAGAGGTACTGACTTTCTGAAATAAAAGCTCCCCATGGGACTCATCCTGGTGGCCCTCAGAACTCGGACCTACTCCTACTCCCACTGACCATGCTAGGAAACTAGGCATCATTCTGGACAACAAGCTAACCATGACAACTCAGGTCAACCCTGTCTCCTCCTTCTGCTTCTTCATTCTCTCCATGCTACATAAGATGTTAAAACGCTCAAGACGCACCATCACCCAGGCCCTCATCTCCAGCCGACTGGCCTGCGGCAACGCTCTCTACACAGGGATCGCAGCTCATCTCCTCTGATGACTACAGATCATACAGAATGCCTGTAGGAAAGTAGGATCTGCTTCTATGGTTACCCCCACTTTTTGCTTGATGTAATGCTGTTTCTGACTAGTCTGACTGGGATCCTGCTAATCAGGACCCCAGTCTATCTGCTTTCTCCCCTAAATTGTTATGGTAAGTACTTAGGTACATCCCTGATTAGATACTGGGGTACCCTTATAAGTCCCTAGTATATGGTACTAATGTACCCAGGGCATAGGTACCCCAGAGGTCCCCCATAGGCTGAAGCATGTATTATGCCACCTAACCGTGACTTACCCATTGACTTGCATTGATCCCGCAGTCGTGTTCCCACTCTGCACATGACCTCCGTGGGGCTCCTGGTTACTTACTTTGGGTGGTTCCTTGAGTCCCAGGCACTTCTACATCTTCTGGGTATAGTCTTGACTCGAGTCGTGGTTCGCATACCACTATTTTAGTATATGGTTTGGTCTCCGCCTGGTGACTACTGTGTATTCTGTGCTACTTACCTGTTTCTATCGTAAAGTATTGTGTGCATTGGGTATATCGCCGGCTAGGAGATATCTGTATGTGTTAGTGAGTGTCTTATAATAAATACATATTTTTATAAATACACTGTGTGGTTCTTTTTCACTTAATCAATACCTATACAATTATGTTCTGGTAAAACAAGCTGCGTTACGCTCCTTCTGGACTAAGCCTGAAGGCTGCTCTCCACAGCTACCACTTAGAGAGCTTTCTAAGGTTGTCTAAGACCACTAAAATCACCATAAGGGTTGCCTGGATCAGTGCAAGGTGTCTATTTACATAAGTGTACATCATATACTGAGCCTGCCTCTCACAACGCCCCAGCCAGACTCGTCCTTGATCTCCCTAGATGAACCCACATCACTCTCTACCTCTAGGAACTCCACTGGCTCCCTGTACAGACAAGATGCCAGTTCAAGCTCCTGACCCACGCATGCAAGGCCCTACACAACTGCAGACGCACCTACTTATACCATCGTCTGAACTTCCATCAGTCTACCAGACACCTCTGTTCCATGTCCCTTTCTCTAACCTCTATCCCCCACATCTGACATAGCAGATGCGGAGGTCGCTCCTCCTAGCTAGCAGCAAAAACATGGAATGAGCTACCATTTCCGCTACTGACCTCCCCATCTCTTTCAGAGTTCCGAAAGTCCCTGAAGACCTGGCTTTTTGGCTAATCAACTGGACCCAGCCAGCGCTTGAATACTCTCACAGGTGATAAGAAGCACTCTACAAATCTACTGATTGATTTATCGATGTCTAAAACATTTTAAAGCTGAACTCATCAAAAACTAAGGTGCGTTTATCCAACCTCTCATCTCCTCTCGGGGCTGACATTAACTGGCTAGCGTCAATGGCTCCATGCCCCCATCCAGTTAAAACTGTCAATAACCTTAGTATTATCTTAGATGAGAAGTTATACCTCCACTGCAAGATCTCTGACGGTAAATAGTTCCTGTTTTTTTATTTGAAAACTCTTCAGCATACCCTGCCTTTCATTGCTTTTAAGTTCCATTTCCAAATCATCAATGCCTTTTTTCACTCTAGGCTGGATTATGGCAACAGTATCTATCTCATTTTGCCAAACAAAACCTTGAATCATGTCCAGATCTTCCAAAACGCAGGACCCCAACTTATCACTAACCTCAAGAAGTAGGAACCTATCTCCCCTAACTTACGCCAATTTACCGGCTCCCAAATCTCTAACCATCATCATTAAGCTCTATATTGTTGTGCTGCACCTTTGCTAGTTTCTAAATTCAGCTAGTACAACCCTCCTCACTCTATAGGATCAGAAGGATAATTCCTTTTTTACTTGCTGTTACTCGCAAAGCACATACATGAGGAAGATCTGTCTGTGCAGCAGCAGCCAAACTTCCTTTATACCTAAGTGTTCAACCTTCCATGTCTATTTTTAGTAAACAGCTAAAGACTTGGCTATTCAATTTGTAACACCTCCATCATTGCACTCATTAACTGATCCAAGCGCCAAGATGCTTCTGTGTTTGTGCGCTTTACAAATATCAAACATAACATAATGGAACAGAACTGTGATCATCTAAAGAACAGACAAAAAAAACAGGTCATGTTTTCACCTCTGTTAACCCAAGGCAACGTGATTTTCTGTCTAGGACATTGTTGAACAGGTTGGTCGAGACATTCATATGTAAGCACCAATTCACATTACACCGCAGGACGGACTATGGGAAGGTATTGTGGTGATGAGGTTCCTGTTGCCGTGTTACTAATACACAGAGTTTTGAATGTACTCCTGTGATGTGCGGCTCTGCATGATAATAGTCTCTGAACGGTTGCAGCTAGGTTTGGCATGGCAAAGGGTTTATTTTGGCTCACATGTGATAGTACATCATTTATTTTGTAACAATTAGGAGTGTTTGGCTCTTGCCATGATGACACAGTGGGTGAGTGCCTCTCGTGTACGAACAAATATAGTTCTCTTAGGTAGAAGAATGGACTACCATTGGCCATTCATGAAGTGTTAAAAGACTAAACCATGATGCAAGGCACATGAGCAAACACAAAATAACATAAAGGAGAAATTGGGGTGCCCAATGAACTTTTTCCCCATTAGCCAGTGAGCTGTGAACTCGCGCCAACATTAGATCTGTCATGGAGGGTGAGAGCTATCCGCAGTGCTGTTACGCAGGATTCTTCCAACATCCTGACTGAGTACAACCAGGAGGCATTCTGCTGCTTTTTTTTTTTTGCTGCAGCTGAGGATACTGACCAGCGAGGCAACGTGTTCTCTTGTGGGTCGATGTGGAGAGATGGAGCTGAATGTTTTTGTGCACATCTAATACAATTATAAGTGCCCCGAATTTTAAAGATGAAAATGAGGCCAAATCTTCTCAAAAGTGTCAAGTGGTGTGTGACATGAAGGGAATTCACTGAAGACTAGGAAAGGATTCAGAACAGAGAAGAGGTTCTGTGGTGATTTTTTTGCAATGATGAAACTTTAAAATAGGTAGCTAAGTTTAGCTTCCAAATAAAAACCTTACATATCTTCAAATGATATGTATATCCATTCCAAAAAGCTTTATTCGACACTTTGTCATAAAAGCGTTTTACATATATATACATGATTGGTCCGGAATACAGCTAAAATCTAGATAAAAAATTGCCTTAAAAAACAAGTAAAATAGAATCACAATAAAAAAATTGTACAGTATCATAAGTTCATTAGTTCCTTTCCAATTAATTTTAACAATAAAATAAGTCATCTGCCTGGGCAATATGGGATTCATTATATCAATCAATCTACGGCTATCAAGTTTTAAACAGTCAGATTTGCTTGTACTATTGTGAGTTTAACCTTATTACCCACGCCCACCCCAAAAATTTTGCAACTCCTATAGAGATATACGATAGGGTGCTAGTACGTATTATCCTTTCTGCCTCCGCACTCTTCCTCGTGCCCAGCATTTTACATGTAGGTTTCAACCAAATCCGACGTGGCGCAGCATAAGCTGGGCACACAAATAGCATATGGGCAATCGTTTCACTATTTGATAAACAAACTGGACACTTATCATCACCTAAGCTCGACCACCTAGATGTAAAAGATTTAAGATATGTATATCTCACTGCGTCTTCCACGTTTTATGTTTTGTGTCTTGTTCACATTAAATGTCTAGTTGGGAGTTGTTCTGCCCTGAGGGCATTACTGAACCCTGTATCAAAAGGTTGTGAGGATTTAAGTGCTGCAGGTTTCTAAAAGATATTTTTATCAAGCACCTCCCTTTCTTGATTATTAAATGTTCTATAGCCTGATTTAATTAATCATAAACAACACCCAGTTGGAACCTGCTTAAAGAACCTGCTCTTACAGAAACAGCCAAAGCAAACACCGACTCATCCCTACCAACTGGAGTCTTCCCAAGCGACCTGAAACAGCTCAACACAAGTTAGTAAAGGGCAAGACTTAGGTATACACACTTTGGGCAGAGCTGTGTATCTTGTTTGTTGTTTTATGTAAGTAAGAGGTGGGGGATAATGTTAGTGGATCCACAATGTTATAGAAAGAAGGTTCTGTTATTCTGGACGCTGATGAATTCCATCCTTAATACTTTCAAATCAGGAGTTTAATTGGCTGTTTAAATGCATCCTTGAAAATTATAGAACTAATAATCTTGTAAAAACATTTAAATGTAACTAAGAGATTTTTGGTTACAGAGCAATATAAATTTTCAACTCGAATGCAGCAGAACCTTAAATAAAACCTGTGAATAAAGTCAGTTTCTCTGTTCCTGTTCAGTCCAGTGATGTGTTAAGTGCATTTCATATTTGCATACCTGCCTCTTGGTTCCCCTGGGGGACTGATGACATATATTAAGCTCGTCAGACTTCGCCTTTTGTACATTACTATGTTTAAGGTCCAGAAAGGAGCCCCAGTACCTGAAAGAATGAGGCTGCTGCAGATCCTGGCCTTCTGTGTCCTGTTGTGGACATCCTGTAAGTATGCAAGATCTGAAGTAGGTTTTCCTTTTTCTGAGAGCCATGCATATAACCATGCTTATTTACACAGCTAGTGTTCATAAGTGTTGTATTTCTCTCTCACATTCAGGTGCTCAGGCTCAGAAACCTGTGATATCTCCCACGGTTGAGGTCAGTCTTGGACAAAGGGCCACGATTAGCTGTGAGGTTGGGGTGAAAGACAGCTATTATGTACATTTCTACAGACAGTCCCCAGGAGAAGCTCCAAAGCTCATTCTGAGTCACCATTACTCCATCACAAACCCTACATATGGACCCGGCATGTCATCTGCCCACTCCACTGTCACAGTGAGCAGCACCGGAACAGAGTACCAGCTAATTATAAAAGATGCCAAGATCACAGACGCGGCGCATTATTACTGTGCAAAGTGGTACAGCAGTGTGAACGGAAGTGACACAGAGCCTGACAAAAACCTATGAACGTAATTCAACAACAAAAAGTCAAGACAGTAAATCAAAGTTTCAAGGAAAGGAGAGAAAAGTGTGCAAATGATTTTTATTAATTGTTTACAAACATAATCTACAGACATAATTCCCTATATAATTGTGCACTATGCCCATGCAGGGGGCGAGGAATAGAGGCGAAAAATCAATACAAAATTTAGAAGGAGAGCAAAGTCTGATCATTCGCCGAGCAATAAAACCATTTGAAGAGTCATTTATGCAACAAAGGTTCAGCGTGGTACCAGAAGGGCTTCAGAATTAAAAAAAATGTGTGTCCCTTTATCATGAATAATCCTTTTACTTTAGTGTGTCAGATGATACACTTGTAGTCACTGCCATTAGAAATAATAGGTCGTAAACATGAGATCAGAAACCTTCATGAGCCGACCCCGCCATGTCCTCACAAAGGTTCTGAGTGAACCAAGAGACGTCAGTTATGACGTACCCCTATTTAGCCTATATTGTTATTGCGAAGGAGTAACATTATATAGTCTTTTAAAGAATATATCAGAGGGGATTTGAATCAGCAGACATCCTGAACTGAATCATATGCAGGCGCTCCCAAATGTGATTATCAAGTAAAAATAGTAAATGTGAAGTAAATGAATTGTCCAAGATCACAGAGTTTGGTAAAGCAGGGAAGCTGGGATTGACCTGGGGTGTCATGCTTACATCCTTGCATATCAATCACTGGATAGATAGCTCCTCCTTTCCACAGTTTAACACGTAAGGATGGGCATTGTGTTTAATTTTGAAGCACTTTATCAGTGCACAGTGTTAAACAAATGCACTTACCACCAGGGCACAAACGCTAATAAAAATAGTGGTGGGACTAATTGGGACAGGCAATCAGCACCACGCGGAGTGATATCACAGGAAGTGATGTCAGGGAAAGCTATGCCATAGGCCTCCAATATCCCTCACTTAAGTGAAAGGGCTGTTTCACTTCCCTGCTGGCCTAGCGCTCTGATGTGATGACTACAATCAAGGCGATGCCTGCAGCCTCAGTGGTGGATCTCAACCGTTTCAACGGGTGCAGCAGCAAGGGTGGGACTGTGGGATGCGCACTCATTCAAAATCATTGTAATGAATTTAGCAGGTGTGCGCCTGACTCGCGAGTAGTTACTTAAAGGTTGGATGGCTGCTCCAACTAACGCTAGCTTCCAAATGGCTCCATGTCACGTGCGACACCTTTAGCCAGGCCTGGCTTATTAGTCAACATCACTCTGCATGTTGGAAGACCCTGGCACCCCCATGGCGACACATGTCGTCGGCTGAAAACTGGGCATTGGCTGATAGTTTCATGTTGGAGCCACTTTGCAGATGTTAAATAAAATGTAGCGTCTCATTTTCTACCTTTTCTGTCCCCCCTGTCCCCTCACAGCGGTATGTCTTACAGTTTTTTGATAAAAAAGTTTTATTTCGGTATGCAAGGTTAAAAACAGTTTTTGAGAAAAGACCCAATTTTTCTGCCTCCAAAACTGGTCCAGCACTAAAGATGTATTTGTTGCACGAAAAGGGTGTTCATTATCTTGCTGTCTGGAGACTTTTAATATTTCTGGCTACAGGGAAGGTTCATCAGGCAAGCAGGGGAGAGAACCAGGTGACATTCGAAGAGCAGATTGTTGCATTACACTTTTAAGTAACAGAGACCGACGCACCTCTCAAAATATGGCAAGGTGCTAAATACACCTTTATTGCCTAGAACAATTAGAGTTAAATTGGGGTTTAGGTACCATGGCACAGTACCACATGCAGAGCACACACCTGATGTGACTAGGCAAGAAAAACGTGTCTGAAGAGACACTACAAAAATCAAACAAATGTGCTGGCGGCTCCAGAGCTGTCTTTGTTCAGCTGCTTTGTAAAGAGGACCCTCCCAGGCAATGGCGGCTCCTCCGCTAAGTCGGAGGAGCGTCGTCCCACTGCCAAGAGCAGCAAAGAAAGGAAAAAATAAAATGATAATAGCGGAATGTTATCATTTTATTTTTTCCTCCTGCTGCGGCAGTGCGTGAGGGGGCGGGGCGACGCTGCAGGGTATGAGTGGTAGACACTCCTGTGCGCAATGACTGTTTGGTCGGTTCTCTCAGGGAAACAGCGATTACAACGCTGTCTCCACAACGCGGTACCTTTACAACACAGTCGTTACAACGACCGCATTGTTACCACGCGTACCATTACATCGCAAGTCATTTCAATGACTTGCTGTAGGGGGCGTGCTGGTGTTGCACAAACTGGAGTAGGAAGAGTAAATAATACTATTCCTAAGTCCAGCGCGCCCCCTACAGCAAGTCGTTGTAATGACTTGCGATGTACTGGTTAGTGTTGTAACAAAGCGGTAGTTGTAACGACCACGTTGTAATGGCATGCGATGTATTCGCATGCGTTGTAAGGAGACATATTCCTCTCTCGGGCCGCCCAAAACAGTCATGCGCACTCCCCTGTTCTCCATGTACGCTGCATTACAACCTGCATGGAGAACATGCCCACCTCTACAGCCCCTGGCTGAGCGCCGTGTCACGGCGCTCAGACCAATCACAACGCTCCGTTGGAGCGTTGTGATTGGCTTAGGGGTGGGAGCCTGGCTGCCTGCTTCCTGTCCCAACCTGGAGTCGGATACAGGCAACAGGAGAGAAGACACGGGACCTGGCGGCAGCAAGGTAAGTTTTATTTTATTTATTTATGTAATAAAGCCTCTTCGGCGAGACCGCCCACCAACCGCACATTCCCCGCCCCCTCTGCTCCCGCCCCCCCCGTCCGCGAGCTGCGCCCGCCACCCCTGCTCCAAAGCTCCCTTTCTTTGACTAAAGGAAAAAGAGTCCACTCTCTAATTTTAGCAGCGACAACACCCCGAATTGTGCCCTTGATAGAGCGCTATGCTCTCGTAAAAATTGTAGGGGTGCATTATAATCATCGTTAGTCTGTACCCGCATATATCACGATATATACATCTATGAATGGTTAGATAATGTAGTCGTAAATTGCATTATTAGAGTGAATAGAAGGGTAGTTGTGCTATTATGATTTTGCAAATGTAATGCTTAACTGAAATGTGTTCAGAATGATGCATTATTGGAGTAGGCTATGTATAATCGAGATGCAGTAGTCAACGTGTACCATATTAAGTGCATGTGTAGTTCACTTTCCGCATATGAAATGTAATGGATTAATGCTTATAGAAGTGATTATAATTGTGTGTTTAAAAGGTGTAAAGGCCCGACTGCATATACGAAAAGGAAAGGCCTGATTCGTTCTTATGTTAGCTTATTTTGTAGGTAGGAAAGTTTCTCTTGGAAAGGCTCTCTGGGTACAGTTGGTAAATTCATGTAGAGGGGAAAAGTTTGTTGAAACGTATCTTCTGTTGCAGGTGCAAGGACACATGCCTCGTTAGCGAAACACTGGCTCTTTGTTTCACGAGTTAGGGTGGTGGGAGGCATTGAGATGGGAGTATACTGGAATGCAGGGATGATGTTT
The DNA here is from genome assembly GCA_963921515.1 of Calotriton arnoldi. Lineage (NCBI taxonomy): Eukaryota > Metazoa > Chordata > Amphibia > Caudata > Salamandridae > Calotriton > Calotriton arnoldi. The sequence continues at coordinate 2,395,347 of CAWUFW010001944.1, read as the reverse complement.
GCAATGGAGAAGGTGCCTGGGACTCAAGGTCATCGTAACCATCCAGGATGAAGTAAGAGTTTCGATGGAAAAGTACAAGAAGGAAAACCTGGCCGAAGAGGCGTGACAAAAGGCGTGTTCAATTGTATTTGGGTTTTGTATTAGGGATAGTGCCCCGAGGGTGGAGAGCAGAGAAGAGGTAGAGGAGATCAGGGTGAGAGGACAGAGGGGAATATTAGGAAGGAGCATCTCAGAACGAGCTCGATATGCTATGTGAGTGTACTTCTTAGGAAGACTTCACAGCTGACACCTTTTTATTTACTCTTGCCTGGGAAATTCGTTAAGTAGGTATGTCATCTTAGTGGTAGAGTAGGGACAGCCAATGGCTTTATGCTTGTTTAGATAAATGAGGAATAACATAGAGATTGGAGCTGTTATTGCTTGTCTAATACTTCTGGAGTTAACGATTCTTCTCATCCTGAGTCGGATGAGACTCCTGCGTAGGATGCTATTTGTATTAGTGCCCATTTATTTCTTTAACCTCGTGTTGAGGTGTTTGCACGCGCAGTTATTCTTGGCGATAATAAACTCACAAAATTGAACTCGGAGTCAGTGGTCCTTGTAGGTAAACCGGATTCTAAAAATAATTGCATAACCGAAAAGATTTTCTTCCCTTCACGCTATTCAGCAGGTAAAAAGATCCTGGCGACCTGGGGATCCTTAAAAAAGATAAGATAAGGATCAGCGTTATCAGTTGGTAGTAGAGTAGGATGGTTACCTCTGATAGTTAGGGGAGATCAAGATTAGGATAAGGGATTAGTTGCCCCATAGAGCCCGAGTGATGGTGATCCAGTGGATCGTAGGAGGAGGACGTCGGCGGTCGCAGAAAACTGACGGAGAGTGACGGTGCGGCGGAAGTAGCAGTTCGTGGTAGAGTGAGTATGAACAGGGTGATGTTTGTTAGATTGCGGTGTTTAATTGTTGTGTGATGTCTTGCGGAGTTGGAATGAGAGTTGTGCGATTGAGGATCGGACCGTGAGCGCGCGCGGGACCGAGAGATTTGAGTATTGTGGTGTAGAAGACACCCAGAACTGAGATCGTTGACCAGAGATTGTGGGGATCATGAGACGTCGTTGATCAACCCACTAAAGATAGGGAGCACATGTGTAAGTGTGTGAATAACCGACGCTGGTCGTAGGTTGTTGTGTGCAGAATATTGAGCGGTTGAATCCTATCGATTGTGTCAGAGGTAATTGTCCGGTCGTTTCGCGGACAGACAGTTGCCAGATTGAGGTCAACAATTTCGAGAGGCTGATCGGTCATTGGTGGACCGACAGTCAGAGAGGTAATTGTTCGGTAGGACGGACAATTGCTTCAGAGTGTGATTGGGACACGTGCGAACGAGAACGAGAGAATTAGCAAGGAGGGGAACTGCTGCGAGCGGAGGAATAGTGACGTCAGACAGTGCAGCGCTGCGATAGGTTGGTTGGTGTGAGCCGCGCTGGCATTGGTGGATTGAAATCAGGAAGTAAAAAAAAAAACGAAATATTGGGTGCGAACAGAAATCTGCTTTACCATGAAATGTTTTAAAGTTTTACGAGAACTTTGCAGAGGTGACAGACATGTGGTTACTCGGGGTGGAGAGGAAGCCCCTCCCGAGGATACGCCGGCACATTATATGGCTAAGAATGTAGGATTGCATACTATAATTTGGCTTGAGAACTGGCATAAAATGACGGAAGGAGAAGGAGAATTGACTTTCCCACGCTATGGCACTTTCAGGTTGGAAGTGTTGTACCAGCTAAAAACTGTAATGTCTTCTTTACAACCACTGCCTAGACCGACACAGTTTGAGGCGCTACATGCATGGATCAGGGCAGCGTATGACAGGAAAAGAGACATAAGTCAGGAAAGGGTGAAGAAATCGATCAGGGCATTTCAAGATGCGAGATGGGATGCATTGGAGAAAAGGTGGAGAGTGGAAACTATTGAAGGGGATAGGCTGTTTCCACTGTTGATAAATGTAGGAGAGGCTAAGAAGAGGTGGGCTGAAGAAGACGACAGTGATACAGACGACAGCCTGTTAGATAGGTTGCTAGCAGAGAGACCACCTCCATTTAATCCAGATTCAGAAGAGGGAAAATCAGCTTCAGCAGTAGAAACTGGCGAGATACGGAATCAGACTAACATGAGGGTAGTGGGAAAAATTTCCACAGGAACAGAGGGAGCGGGAACCCAGCCTTCCATTGGGAATATGCGGTTACCGGACTCCTTGACGGTACCTGTTACCATTGGTCCTATAGTATCGGTATATGACCCAGATCGAATAAGTGAAGGAAGTCCAATGCAGACGACAGGGGAGAGGGAACCAGTGCTGGAGGGAATGGCTTAGGAGTACAAGTGGTTCACTTCCCGAAGCCCTTGGAAACAAGCACGCCATTACCAGCCACCGCAGACTCCTCTTTTAGACAGGAGGATGAGAGACCAGTCAGACCAAGGTCTTTATTCGAGTCCAAGTCAGCTTTGAGGATGTGGACACCATCAGTAAGAAACCAAAGTGATAGAATGCCAGGCGATAGGGAACGAGAAATTTCAGAAACCAGACCAAGTTCCAGGAATACGATAGAAGAGAACAAGTCACAAGAACAAAGTAGTGACTATGATGAGCGGAATGGCGCAGCTTGTCAAGAAATACTGAAGAGTGCAGTACAGGCAAGGTTGCTGGACGTAGTAAGACTAAAGGCGGAGGTAGACGAAATGATTAGTGGGAGCCTGCCTTTGGAGAGAATAGAGATTTATGGGCCAGACGAGCTGCTTTTCATAGCAAAAGATGTGACTCGTAAAGCAAGGATCGCACATGAGAAATTGACAGCATTGGCTAGGCGATATGAGGTGGATTTGAAAAACAAAAACGTTGCAAGGACCGCATAGGTTGCAATATAGTGATCAGTAATTGGAGGAGAAAAGGATCACAGGATTAAGGACGCATACTAAAGATCTGATTGTAGGGATGCGTATATGGAATTTGTTGGATAAATGGGAAGAAAGGTGGTCAAAGAAAAAATTGGCAAAGAAAATTGTAGGAGAAACGCCGCCCCCGGGGGGAGGGGCGACGGGCGTTGGGAACTTTCCTTTACGGGAAGTACAGAACGGAGGGTACAGGCATGTGCCGTGGAGTAGAGGTGACTTGGCTGCGTTTACAAATGACTTTCCTCGGCTGAGGGAAAAACCCGTAGAGTGGTACAAACAGGTTGAGCGGTTTGTTAAAATCTCAAAGGTGCTGTGGACTGATTTGAACACCTTGTTTGATATAGTGGTGCCGGGAGATTTGTGGACAGCTTGTAAAATCGCAGTTGAGTGGCAGACCTTTGAACCTGAAAGGGATGCTGTCACAAATGGTCCGTCACCCATTGTCATGAAAAAATTCGAGCAAGTGATTACATGGTTGAAGCTGAAGATTTCGCCTCAAGATATCGATTGGGTTAAGATAGATCGAACTGTGCAGGAACCCAAGGAGACAGTGCATGAATATTATGAAAGACTCTTGCAAACTTTTAAACAGTATAGTGGATTAGATGCCTTAGACCCCAAGGATATGGGACAGTTTGTCTCAAAGTTTGTCTTGGGATTGAGACCAGAGGTCAGCCTCATGATACAGCACCATTTGATCTGTTGGCAAAACAAGCCGGTGGATGAAATCTTGCGGTATGCGAGGTATTGTAGCGATGAAGTAGACTCGAAGCACCGGAAGCTAAAGGACAAGCTGATGCTCGTTCAGATGCAGACAGCTCAGATCCAGCCTAGTGGAGGGACACTGGGAAGAAGACAGGGAAATTATCAAGGGAACCAAAACGGGCAAGGACAGGGAAAGGGGAAACCTATAGATCCCAAGACAGGGGTGGATGTGGCGACATTGAAGAAGACCACTGCATGTCATCTCTGTCATCAGATTGGACATTGGAAGCGCGAGTGTCCCTTGAACCCAGCCAACCAGGTGCAACAGGAGGTAGGAGTGGTTCAGGCACCTGCACCGGAGGTAGTTAATACTGTGATGAGGCCCAGATCGATGAAAGGGGGGACGTATAACCCACAAGTACAGGTCCCCCAGCCACCAAGGATCTCGCAGGGAATGCGGACTTACCAGCAGATGCCCCTTTTTGAAGGGTATGATGAGTACAGTCCAGACCCGTTATCCTGACGGTGCCTGAGGGGGGAGGAAGACTGCACACTTGGAGCAGTTTTGGAGGTAGACCAGAGAGGACCTTTTGTGGAGGCAGACATTGATGGTCATCCTACCACACTCTTGGTTGACACTGGTGCTACCCGGTCTACTGTAAGATCAGCAGTAGTCCCCAACCTACCCCTCTCGGGACAATCGATCCAAGTTGTTGGAGTAGCGAACAAAAGAATAAACAGCCCACTGACCGAACCGATTCCAGTGAGGATAGGTTCCTTCCAAACTAGACATCAGTTTGTGGTGTGCGATACGAGTCCAGTTTGTCTTTTGGGAAGAGATCTGTTATGTAAATTGAATTGCACTATTTATTGCACACCCATGGGAGTGGAGGTCCAGACGAGGGATGATGATGCTACCTTTAAAGTTGCTAATCAGCATCTGTGTAAAGACTTGTATCCAATGGTGACCGTGGAAGAACTTCCACCGGATTTGAGAGACACCGTGTCACCCAAGGTGTGGGACTTCACCGGAGAAGAGATAGGACTAATCAAGGGGGTTGAACCTGTGCAGATCCAGGTTAAACAGAATGTTGATTTCCCTAGAATGCCTCAATACAATCTGTCGCCTGAAACGATCGCAGGAATTAAACCTGTAATCGAGTCTTTCATCAAGCAAGGCATTCTGAAGGAGATCAGAGGTAGCCCATGTAATTCACCTATTATGGGACTACAGAAGCCGAGCGGGAAATTCAGGATCGTGCAAGACCTGCGAAAGGTCAACACGATAGTTGTCCCTTGTTGTCCAGTGGTACCGAATCCATCAGTGATACTGTTTCAGATCCCATGCGAAGCCGAGTGGTTTACTGTCATTGATTTGTGTCAAGCATTCTTCTCGATACCGCTCCATGAGGAAAGCCAATTTCTTTTTGCGTTCCGGCTGGAAAACCGTGTGTTAACGTGGTGTCGTATCCCTCAAGGGTATACAGAAAGTCCATCGATCTTTAATCAGATCTTGAAAAAGAATCTTGAGAGTCTCGTATTGCCGCAGAACTCAGTTCTCGTGCAGTACATAGACGATCTGCTTATCGCCTCAGAAACGGAAGATGCTTGCAGGATAGACACGGTAGCCCTATTGAACCATTTAGCAGAGAACGGGCACAAGGTGTCTCCAAACAAGTTGCAGTACTGCCTAAATGAGGTACAGTACTTGGGTCACAGATTAGAAAAAGGCAAGAGGAAGGTGTCACCAGATCGAATTGAGGCGATAATGAACATGGCAGTGCCCACCACCCAGAGAGAAGTCAGGATGTTTTTGGGAATGGTCGGCTATTGTCGTCAGTGGATTCCCAACTTTTCCTTGAGAGCAAAGCCTTTACAGAGGCTTACGCACAAGGATGTGAGTGATCCGGTACCATGGGACGAGGAGTGCTTGGTGTCATTCCTAAGACTGAGAGAGGAGTTGTGTAGTGCCCCAGCTTTGGGAATGCCTGATTACAACAAGGCTTTTTCACTGTTCTGTTGTGAGAGGGAGGGGTGTGCATTAGCAGTCTTAGCTCAGAACCATGGAGGTGTCCGTAGACCAGTTGCCTACTTTTCAGCTACTCTAGATCCAGTAGCTTCTGCGTTGCCCGGATGTCTAAGATCCGTTGCTGCAACAGGTGTCAGCATTGAAAGATGTGAAAGTATTGTAATGGGTCATCCTTTGACTGTTTATGTGCCACACTCGGTTGAATTGTTGATGACCAGGACTAAGACTCAGCACCTAACGAATAACAGGTTAACAAGGTATGAGCAAGTCATACTTGCCGCAGAGAATGTGACTCTGAAAAGGTGCTCCCTCTTAAACCCTGCGACATTAATGCCCATACCGAATGCAGATGATGAAGATTGTGCGGACCATGATTGTCTTGATGTGACTGAACTCTGCACCAAACCGAGACCCGACATTGTTGATGAACCACTGACAATGTAAATATCACAATTTAGGAATGTTGAAAATGAGCGTGGACCTTGATATTACATATCATAACAAGAACATGCAAACTCTGTTTAGTGGTATCAAAAAATATTTATTATTATTTTTATTATTATAAATGATTTTTGCTGACTGTACACATTAAAGGAAAAAACATGTTGCCCTCTGCGTGCAATGTTACTCCGTAATCAAGCACCAAAATTAAAAAAAAACAGTTCTGATATTGACCCATTGTCAAATACAATTTGCACAATGTCAATAGTGTATGTTTTTGCGACGGAAATATTCACAGTATTTCGATTGTTTTCCTTTTTGTCAAAACATACAAGATAAGTGAAAAATCACTTCAATATATACAGAGGACAATCAATGTTGGCATGGCTCTTGAGGTTCTGTGTCCTACGCGCGTTTCGGCTATGCGCCTTCATCAGGAAGCCATGTGTTAGTCAATGAAAAACCTCGTAAGGTGCACCAGAAGAGATGACTTCTGAGATGTTACTGCAAAAAAACCTCAAACCCGATGTGGAATGATACGTTCTTTCATCAAATCTGATCAGAGCTGAATGGAGCGTGCGCTGTACATGATAAACGGTCCAAGATGGGAAGCCAGATGATACACAATGAGGATGCCAGGCAATAAGTCACTGTAATCCACTGCTTGTTGCAACTGAAAAAATGCATCAGATTATGACAGGAGCAAGTGTGTGGCCAGTAGGATCAAAAGAATCACGATGTTACCGGTTTATCGACATAGCTGGAGAAAAGCACCGTCTGAGGTCCCCGAGTGGTGGAGTACAAGTAGATGTCTATTATCGCGCCTCCGATGCGGGGCGCCGCTCACAAACACACCAGCACGGTTACCGTCCCGTGAAGCAGAAGATCGGGCAAAGGGTGAACCACTGACTGACCCAGATGAAATTTTCTTTGTCGATGGTTCGTGTCTAAGAAACAGTGTCGGCCAACTAAGAGCAGCGTTTGCTGTATGTACCATTTCCGGGGTGGTTGAGGCTGCTTGCCTAGAAGGAGTACGCTCCGCGCAGGTAGCTGAGATCATTGCTCTGACTCGTGCCTGTTTGGCCGCTGATCAAATTCGAATCACGATTTACACGGACAGCCAGTATGGGTTTGGTGTGGTTCATGACTTCGGACAGTTATGGTCCCAGAGGGGATTTTTGACATCATCTGGCTCACCCATTAGGAATGGAGAACATGTAAGACAACTGTTAGATGCATTGCAATATCCGAAGGAAATCGCGGTTGTCAAGTGTACTGCGCACGGAAAGGGGGATGATTTTGTCTCTCTGGGGAATAATTATGCGGACGAAGTCGCCCGCTTCTGTGCAGAACAAGGATGCATATTTACAGAGGGTTACACAGGAGAGAGCCAAGAAAGAACCGAGCTCAACATGATGTTGGCCATGGCAGACACTTGGGAGGAGCTCAAGCGACTGCAGGATGAAGTCTCAGACCAGGAACAGAACGGATGGGTCAAAGCAGGGTGTGAAAGAGGAGAAGTGGATGTTTGGGTTTCCAGTGATGGGAGAGCTGTGTTGCCAGAAAATCTGCTGAGCCCAATGGCAAGACTAATACATGGACCAGCACACCATGGTAGAGATGCAATGATGCGTGTGTTTAGACAAACGTGGTATAACCCACGATTTCGTGCGATTGCTGAAGCAGTTTGTCAGAGGTGTGTTCCGTGTCAGCGGATGAATGCCGGAAAGAAAACAGTAGTCACCTTGAGTCATATTGGGAGGTCGGGAGGGCCTTTCAATAGAATACAGTTAGATTTCGTGGAAATGCGTAAGTGTAATGGGTTGAGATACATTTTGGTGCTGGTATGTGTATTCTCACGGTGGGTGGAGGCTTACCCAACACGCAGGTGTGACACTCTCACAGTGGCTAAGTTATTGTTGAGGGAACTCATCCCAAGATTCGGAATTCCAACCTCTTTGGAATCAGAAAGAGGAAAACACTTCCACAGTGAAATCATGAAGTTACTTTGTGCTGCATTGAATGTTGATCAGAGACTCCATTGTAGTTATCGACCAGAGGCTTCTGGGATGGTGGAACAGGTTAATGGGACTTTGAAAGCCCGGATGGCAAAAATGTGTACATCAACGTCTTTGAAGTGGCCTGACGCATTGCCACTTGTGCTGATGAGCTTGAGAAGTGTCCCAGATAGGAGGACAGGGTTGTCCCCTCACGAAATCTTGATGGGAAGGGCAATGCGGTTGCCAGCAGTACCGGCTACAGCTTTGATAAACATCACTGATAACTTGATTCTCGATTACTGTAAAGGACTATCTGATGTGGTCCGTTCTGTGTCCCAGCAGGTACAAGCCGCAGCTGTTCCGGCTTCAAGTGATCTGTGCCACGACCTGTGTCCAGGCTACTGGGTGCTTGTCCGAAAGCACGTGAGGAAGAGCTGTCTGGATATTCGGTGGTGAGGCCCGTACCAGGTGATACTGGTAACGAACACAGCAGTGAAGTGTGGAGGATTGCCGAACTGGGTACACGCTTCCCATACCCGCAGAGTCTCAGCACCCTCAGAAGAAACAGCTCCTCTCATAAATGAAAATCCAGCTGATGTGGCAGGGCCACATGAGAGGACAAGTCAAGCTGTGAGGGCCGCTGACGCAGCTGGTTGTGCACCAGAGCAAGCTGAAGGGGGTTCCGACAACCAGAACCCCGACTCTGACCCAGATGACAGAGGTGGTGCAGTGGGTGGAGTGGAGTCAGATTCAGCAGAAGAAGGAAGTGGTGCACAGGGTATAGAAGGGGAAGGCGGAAGAACGATCAGAGTTGAGGAGGCTTGGCCTGAAAGACAGAGGCGACTGAATCTGAGGCTGGCACCCGAAAGAGATCTCGCTCCAGTGTCTGAAACGTCTGAAACAGAAGCAAGTGACGAAGAGCAGACTCAAGAGGGTCGGAGGAGGTCAAAAAGAACGAGGGTACCTTGCTGGAGATACTCTACCCCTGAGTGGACTTACGCAGTGACTGATGCAGGGGGTAGTGAGTTCGGGGAGACTGAGGTCTGTGCAGGGGGTCAGCAAGAGTCCGAGCGTGGTGCTGAAGGTGGTGTTGTTAATACCAGGGCTCGAAGTCGAAGGAATACTGACCCTCATGGTTCCAAATCCCCCGCTTCTGAGTAAAGTCCGAGAATTGGTTTTGCATCGACTCGAATTTCCGTCCTTTGAATTTGAGCTGTCTTCACATGAAGTGGTAATCCTTCGCCTTGAACTTTTGTACCATGTTTTAGAAGCGCTTGCAGATGATCTTATCGTGGACGAAATATAACCTGTTGTAAATAAAAAAGTCTAAAGAAGAAGATAACCTAGGTCCAAGTGGAAGAAGAATAAACTTAGGGACTTTCCACCGAAGAGGAACAGAAACTTAGGGAAGTCTTTTTCTGGACTATGTAAATAAGACTGTTGCCGAAAAAGGGGATTTCCAGAGGTTTCGAAGTATTGCTCGAGTTGGTTAAGCAAGTCATGTGTGGAGAAGACAAAGACTTTTGAGTGCTCATTGCTGAAACCAAGAACTTTTGAGAACTTTCCAGATCATGGAGGCTGGAGATCCAAATCGTAGATCCAAATTGATTGTAGGCATACTTATAGGGGGTGTGATAGTTTCTATAATCATAGTAATTGTAGTCTCATACACAGTTCCACACGAGCTAGCAGTGGAGGGGGTGCCAAGGACTCCTACACCTACTACACCTATCCAAAAAGAGGGAAACATAGGAGCTGATAAGGCTTTGCTGATAGAAGAAAGTCGTAGATTGCATGTAGATTTGTCTAGAAGTGATTTTAAGCTTAATGCATACGCCAAGCTGCTATATGAGTACGTAGATGCGATGGATGCGAAGGATTGTTATGTGTGTATGCAGTTGCCTGCTTCAGTGGATGAGGGTATTAGATATCACCATCTTCCACTGACGTATGGAATTTCATGTAGTCTGTTGCTTAGTATATTTTATGAAAGAGATCAGTTTGAGTATTTCTTTTACAATTACGATGCAGTGCTTCCTGAAGTCCCAGCTTACAAACATTTGACTAAGTACGATTACTATAAGTCAGAGGATAGACTTAGGAAGTTCTTCATACCGTCTTTGGAACTGGACACAGCATATGCTCACCGACATAACTTGACGTGCTCATTATCAGATGTAGAAAAGAAGTTTGTAGATCAGGTAGAAGATAGATATAGAAAACTAACACAGACACGGGACACAGGGCATAGTCCAATAGATTGGACCGAGGAGGAAAGATTGCACCGAACAAAAGGAAGTTATGGTCCTATAGCCTTGGACAAGGAGCAGAGGGGAAAGCTGTGTGTGAGACGTTATCAGACCTACTATGAAAAGGTTCCAGTGGGACAGAGTACGTGTGACCATGTTTTCACCATGGCAGATGCAGCAAAGAATTTTCTCCAAGGCCCTGTACAAGTGATACCTACGGTGTATTTCGTGTGTGGAAGGAATGCTTATGTGAGATTGCCTGCGAATTGGTATGGTACGTGTTACTTGGGAATAATCTTTCCAAAGATTTATCATACAGAGGATTTGGAACTTTTGGAAGGTGGAAGGCATTCAAGAGTGAGAAGAGGTGCGAGTGCAGGGGTCGTAGTGGGAGATATCTTTGGAGCAATGATACCAAGTTTGGGAGTGATCTTGAATGATGTGAAGATCCGGAGACTGGCGACGGTGATAGATGAACTATCAATGAACACAGCAAAATCGCTGGTACTCGTAGAAGGAGAGATGTTGTCGATAAGGACAATGGTTTTGCAGAATCGTCTTGCTTTAGATGTCTTATTGGCAAAAGAGGGCGGAGTCTGTAAATTATTGAAAGTTCAAGAGTGTTGTACTTATATACCAGACCGCAGCAAGGATCTGGAGAAATGTATAAGTAACATCACTACCATCCACACGAAGATAGCGGATTTGACTGAAGAGGGAGCCTGGGAGAAAGTTGGCAAGGGATTTGGTCAAGTGGGGAGCTGGTTTGCGAATTTGGGAAACGGATTCCTTGGCTATATTCTGAGACCTCTCCTTATTGTGGTGGTTTGTGTGGTTTGTCTGTGGGGTCTGATCAAAGCATACAAATGGTATCGAGCAGGCAGAGTCGAGAGGGCTTTGAGAGAAAATGAGAGAAAATGAGACGAGAATGGCTAGATTGCAGGACAGTCAATATCAAAGACTCAAGAGATTGGAGAAATACAGACCAGGGAGAATGGCAACAAGTTCTGTTTAGGTCAGTTCTTTCTCCAAGGGAGTTGAAAAGATGTGATGACAGGAGTCATCAAAGGGGGGAACTGATATAGCGCTATGCTCTCGTAAAAATTGTAGGGGTGCATTATAATCATCGTTAGTCTGTACCCGCATATATCACGATATATACATCTATGAATGGTTAGATAATGTAGTCGTAAATTGCATTATTAGAGTGAATAGAAGGGTAGTTGTGCTATTATGATTTTGCAAATGTAATGCTTAACTGAAATGTGTTCAGAATGATGCATTATTGGAGTAGGCTATGTATAATCGAGATGCAGTAGTCAACGTGTACCATATTAAGTGCATGTGTAGTTCACTTTCCGCATATGAAATGTAATGGATTAATGCTTATAGAAGTGATTATAATTGTGTGTTTAAAAGGTGTAAAGGCCCGACTGCATATACGAAAAGGAAAGGCCTGATTCGTTCTTATGCTAGCTTATTTTGTAGGTAGGAAAGTTTCTCTTGGAAAGGCTCTCTGGGTACAGTTGGTAAATTCATGTAGAGGGGAAAAGTTTGTTGAAACGTATCTTCTGTTGCAGGTGCAAGGACACATGCCTCGTTACCAACACAGTGGCTCTTTGTTTCATGAGTTAGGGTGGTGGGAGGCATTGAGATGGGAGTATACTGGAATGCAGGGATGATGTTTGCAATGGAGAAGGTGCCTGGGACTCAAGGTCATCGTAACCATCCAGGATGAAGTAAGAGTTTCGATGGAAAAGTACAAGAAGGAAGACCTGGCCGAAGAGGCGTGACAAAAGGCGTGTTCAATTGTATTTGGGTTTTGTATTAGGGACAGTGCCCCGGGGGTGGAGAGCAGAGAAGAGGTAGAGGAGATCAGGGTGAGAGGACAGAGGGGAATATTAGGAAGGAGCATCTCAGAACGAGCTCGATATGCTATGTGAGTGTACTTCTTAGGAAGACTTCACAGCTGACACCTTTTTATTTACTCTTGCCTGGGAAATTCGTTAAGTATGTATGTCATCTTAGTGGTAGAGTAGGGACAGCCAATGGCTTTATGCTTGTTTAGATAAATGAGGAATAACATAGAGATTGGAGCTGTTATTGCTTGTCTAATACTTCTGGAGTTAACGATTCTTCTCATCCTGAGTCGGATGAGACTCCTGCGTAGGATGCTATTTGTATTAGTGCCCATTTATTTCTTTAACCTCGTGTTGAGGTGTTTGCACGTGCAGTTATTCTTGGCGATAATAAACTCACAAAATTGAACTCGGAGTCAGTGGTCCTTGTAGGTAAACCGGATTCTAAAAATGATTGCATAACCGAAAAGATTTTCTTCCCTTCACGCTATTCAGCAGGTAAAAAGATCCTGGCGACCTGGGGATCCTTAGAAAAGATAAGATAAGGATCAGCGTTATCACCCTGATTGTCACACCTTGAAGCAAAATCACAGAAGAATTGTTTCAAGAAACAGACACAAAGTTACAGAGAGCCCCACAGCAGTATTCTATGCTGATCTCATGTCTTCCCCGACTTAACAAAGGTGATTACTTCTGGAGACACTCAACACCTCCACTGAAGCAGTTACAGAAACTAGTAAAACAATGGGTTCTCACAGGCTCACAACATGTCTTGAAGTAGGAAAAACGAAAGAGCAGAGTTGAGGTGCAGCCGGACATCAAGAAAGTGCTCACACTTCGCTTTTTTTTATTTAGGGGGTGATGGTAGGACGGTTTATCGGCGGTTCAGTGCACATGGCCTGATGGTAAAGATGCTTTTGAGTGCCGTGAAAGTGCTTGGAAAGAGACTTAACATTGCATAATGTCCCTGTCTGCGCACTTTCACACCATTCCACTGCATCCATAAGATCAGCCCGTCTGAAACCCCTGCTCTCAGGTGACAGCGCCGGGCAGAATTCACAAGAAGGCTTGGCTCGCTTATAGCTTGAGGGATTAAAAGAACCTCGAGCTGAGCCAGAGCCGGGCATATGCCTCGATCCAGGCACCAGCCTTCAGTGACTTGTCTATGTCTAAGGAGAAGAATGAGGAGCAGGTGGACCTCAGGAACGCATTGCCCTGTTTTAAGCTACACAAATGATGAGCATAATTCATGATGTTATAGTCCTTGTCATCGCTGACGTCGCTGGTGATGATGCACGCATTGTCGCTTGACGGTACTGTGGATGAAAGAGAAATTATTTATAAATGATTACTTAAAACTTTTTTTTTCAATAACGATTGTTAAAGTCATACAAGACAAACTCATGGCCTGGATTTACAGGTGGGGCATCATGGGAAAGCTGACAAAAACGTGTGGGAATCACCCATCTTAGGAATCATTTAGATGTTGGGGGGGGTAATCATTTCCTGATGGTTGCGCTCCTTGGTTGGACTGCTCCTGGCTTTGCCATCATGTAACCTCAGTTAGACATGATGTTGTTATGTCTACTTGTTTCAGAGAGGTCTTGTGAAGCCTGGTCAATTGACGTATTCCTCCTTGATGGGACCAGACGTAAAAAAATCAAATCCAGGAAATGCCACAAGAACAAGCATTGGCAAAGCCAATAGGTTTCACCTAAGCGAGATATATTGCCTTTGTCAATGGTTTTTTAGCCATGTTGTACAGAAGCCTGACTGCGTTGACTGGGTCATTGTGTTTTGTTTTTCAGTTTCAGCGATGACTCCACAGCAGTCAGGCCGCTGTACAAAATAGCTAAAAAAGCATTGACAAAGACAATAGATCTTTAATAGGCAAGCTCTATTGGCTTTGCAAATGCTTGTTCTAAGGAAAGGTGGAGACTCTGCTTCATCATGGAAAATAACCCATCAGGAGACAGAATGGGACTGAGTGTGATAATCACAAGATGTGGTCTAAGGGTAAATGTCGCTAGCTTGGGTTTGAATACCAGCTTTTTCTACCCACTGAAAGTCTGAACTACAGCAAATCACAGAATCTCACCGATCTGTACAAAACTACGGATGCGCCAAGATGCGATTTTGGCAAGCTGAGCATTGCTGTCTAAGCCCTATGCCCTTTGAGATGCCCAAGGCAATTTCTTCTTCAAACCGACTGTTCTGGACACATAAGACACCAACAAAACACAGGAAGATTGCCCATGGAAAATCACAAATATTTCTTATATTCTTATATTTCTTTTCTTCATATTTGCTCGTTATATATTTATGCTGATTTTGTTATGTGTTGACAGTTTAGCTCTCACAGCAACTGAAAAACAGTGATCTGGCGGTCGCGTATTTGATTCCAAGCTATGGACACTCAAACTTCCAATTCTTCTGAGGAGGGTAAATTGAGTACCCTAAACTGTCATTTACAGTGCTTAGAAGCTGGCCGACATGCAGTTTTTAAAGCTATAGAAACCCACACATTTATTTAATGCCTTGGCATGGATGTCAGTCAACAAAACAACGATGGGAGGGAGGAGAGGTGCAAAGTACAACAACGGGTATCAGGTATGCGCAAGCTACAATGGGCAAGGATCGGCGATGATGGAAGTAAAAGGGAAAGAAGTACCCAATCAGAGCACAAGCAGTAGAAGGACACTAATTTAAGCAATTAATCAGTATTTGGTCAATTCTCCATCAAAGAGACAACCACACAAGGAAAAAATGAAACCCACTAGCCCTGAACCTAGGAGAAGCAAGTAAAAAAGAATGACAATGAAACAAAAAAATGGCATGTAATGGGCAAGATTTAAGCCCCCTTTATGTTTAAGTTAACAAAAGATCTCACAAGCGACAGTGAATGCGCTGTCTCAGGTGAGACTAAACATGACCACCCGCCATAGACATTGAGTTTTTTTTATCTTCAAACTGGATCTTTGGTGGGTTGTCTTCAGAAACTAAAAAATGCAGACAAGCTGAGCTCTCCTCTTCAGTCACTCTTTTTTCCCCCCAAAATGACCTCCTGTCATAGAAACGGGAGCGGCTTCCATGAAGAATGCACCATGCACCCAGTGAGAATCTTTAGATATGGTGGGCTAGCCGAGGCTGGTCCAGCTAACCAGTTACCCTAACTATTTGATTGTTGGCCCAAGTTGGACTGAATCTAACTTTAGGTGTTAATGTTAAATAAGAAGTGCAATATGTTTGTATAAAGATCAGTAATAAAATATACTCATTCTCAAGATATAATGTGAAAGGCAGTTTCTTAGGTGTGGTTTGCCTTGCCTTCCTACATCACATTTGCATGGGAGAGAGCGATAGGATCTCAATAATGCTTTGTAATGATAAAAAATATCTTTAGCCACTGCATATGTACTTAGGGTCTGATGTACTATTTACTGGTCTCAAAATACTGTTCTCAATTTGCAACTAGTATTTTGTGACCAGTAAAGATTTTAACCAACTGACCTATGTACCATGAGGTTGGTTAAAAAAAACGGCAATCGGATTGAGTCACAATCCGAGCTACCTAATTATTATTCATTAGGAAGGTCGCAAATTGCAATTCAATTCGATTGGCTACTAACACTGGGATTGTGGCCTGGGAGGGTCAGAGTGCCTTTGTAGTAGTCAGTGCCCCTATCTCTTGGAGAGTCTGACTTCTGACTCTCGTGCACATAGAGGAACGATGCACTTAGAGGAATGATGCACTTAGAGTAATGATGCATTTAGAGGAACGATGCTCTTGGTTTTCCACAGTCCTGCAGCTCAGAAGGGTCCACCACACTGAAGACGGACACTGTCTTGAAAGCCACGTGGACTGAGAATGGGAGAGTCCTATCAAGAAAGGAGAGTAAACCTGTTTTATAAACAAATTGTTCTCCACAAATCCCACTGTCTCTGTTTTGGGATTGCATTTATCTCAAGAGGAAAGGATTTCCCACTTTAACTTTGGATTTAGATACATGAGAAAGTCAAGGAGGAAGATCTAAATAAGATACCCCAAAGGCATGTACCTTAATTATACCCCACAGACCTAAACAAAGATGGCTGCTGACATAAGAGGATGCAGCATTCCTTTCAATGGAAAGGGCATATGAAGTGTCAAATGATTCACACTGTGCCGACCACCCATTATCAATTTATAGCACTTGAGATACCATCATTGATGCTCAAGAGAAGAAACTTAATTTATAGAAAAAGGGCACAAGGTCTGAGGATTTCACAAGTATAGAACTTATGAAATCCACATCTTTGAAGCCAGCTGAAATTTAAGTAAACATTTCTGGTAAGCTTTGGGTAAACGTATGTTTAATATCTGGCCCACATGTTGCTATTTCATCGTCCTACAAGGTCCTTCAAAGAGTTACTCTGATATTAACAGTCTGAAGTCACTTGGATTCAGGGAATGATCACTAGGTGCTAGTGAAGGAACAGCCTTCGCCCCTTAGTCCTTCTCACTTGGGAACTAATCCTCAGAGGAGGCGGGGAATATTTGCTGCCTTCACAGAGGCACAGGTTACCTCGCTTCTTTTATAGATGGGCTGTTTCCCTATCTCCAGGATGTTCTACTCAGAGAGTTCAGGACATCCTACAGACTGGGAAGCAGTCACACCTGATTAATAGGCAGACATTAGTATAGCGTGTGTATAGCAGGAGGTGAGGGAGTGTGCCTTAGGTCATGGTAGGAGTTTGAGTATAAGACAGCAATGCGGAAAAAGGAAAGCTCAAGAGCAAGGGTCATGGGGGGTGTGGGTAGGAAACGGTCTGTTGTGTGGAGCTCTGAAATGGTACTACTGCTACCTATGTGTATCATCCCATGTGTGAGTAGTCAAAATCTAAAAATAAGTAAAATCCTCACACAGAACTGATTTGTGGATTGATTGTCATGGATAAGAAGGATGCTAAGGTCCCCGATACCCCATGCAACATTAGCTCCCAGGAACCCATGAACACTCCCCCCAGTTCTGCATCCCAGTTCTCCGTAGGAATAGTTTGATGCTCGACCCTAATAATGGCAGGATACATATCCATTTATTGTACAATGAACAATGTATAATGCTGTAAACTGCAAAGGATGCAAGTAATTCAAATGTGTCTTAAAGCACCATGTTTTTGTATATTACAAATGCCAATAAAAACAAGTAAAAAAAAAAAAAAAAAAAGTAGGATGCTAAGGTAATAGATAAAACTCCACAGAGTTTGAGGCAAGAATGGAAACCTCCCATATGGCTCACATTGAAGGATTCACCCAGCAGATCATGCTCATTTTAAGTTCAAAGTGATCATTTCCATATGTGTCCTTAATAACAATAACTTGTTTTTTTATTTGCCACTCACTCCATACACCACTTCTGCAAATTGTAAGCCTTGTGCACAACAGATGTTAGCATTACCCAATTGTATGGTGTTCAATATACTGCCCTCACAAGGATGGGAGGGAGACATGGCAATGTCTGGACTCGAATTCATGGCCTTCCGAACACTGCAGATTCTCATCGATGAGCACCAGTTCATTGAACCATCCTATTAGCCTCATACTACCCAAAAGATTCCTTAGGCACAGGACTGGTACAGTCCATTTAATACCTGCATTTTAAAATAAATTGGCCTTCATTAAATATTTGAAAGGTTTATTGTGTTGTGGAGGGCTGGGTGTGCAGCAAAAGCATTAGGAATGAACGAGACTCCTCAGCTTTCAGTTCAGGCAGTCCAGGGGTAAGGAGCAGTGGGTTAAAGGTGAGTTACTAAACGGATAAATACATTTAGATGCAGGGATCCCTAGGGGGCCACTTTACAAGGATGGTGGATTTATGGTAGGGAGAAATCAAGCCAGAATACACTATTCTGGTCAGTGTCTGCGCCCCATTTGAATCAGATCTTGGGAATTACCACAGGGACCCAGAATTACTGGATCCTTTTGGCTGTTATCCCTGATTCCAGGGACAGTTGCACTGATACTTACCACCTGCTCTGAGCGAGTGACATATCTCAGCTTTTGGGCCACAGTGGGTCACTGGCGGGGTCTCGGAGTTGATCTGTATGGGCCGGGAAGGGCAGGGTCTGATGTGACTGGGTGGAGCCTTCCATACTCCTCCAATGCTGTGGCAGTGGGTTGAGCTGTGCAGCTTGGTTTAGTGGTGGTCAGATTGAGGCTCTGGTCCTGCCTCAGCTCACTGGTCTGACTAGCAATGAGAACCATAGAGCAGTGCAGGTGATTTGGGAATTGGAGCAAAGGGGTCAAGGCAACTGCCAAGTGTTAATATTGACACTTTTAGTAAGTCTTTTCTTTCACCTACCAACTGTTTGCAATCATGAACATGTAGTTTCATGTTTTCCATAATAAGAAATTAAAATACCAGCATTCAGTATCTCATTTGTTAGGAAAACAGAACTGAACTCACTAATTGTGTCATAAGATGTCAAAGGACCATTAGATAGTTTAAAAAATATATTTTGGGTGATTTACATAATGCTCTCAGGTCATTTTGATGACAGGCCGGGGGGCATCGATTCGTAGGACTGATGCATGGCCTGGAAATAAACAGTATTTTAAGGTGAATATGTTTTGCTTCCTTCACCAGAGCACTGGTGTTACTGGGTTTTCAGAGTTCACACTCACTGAGGTACAGGCAGGGCTTTAACTGGTTTGATAAAACTGGGGCGGTCTCTTAAAGGGGCTTGGCCGATGTAATTAAGGGCGTGGCTTAAGAACACTTAAGCTTAAAATCTGTGCTTAGCATAGTGTGCCGCCCAACTTGTATTTTGCTACTTCTGTCATTGCATCCAGATATATAATACAACAAGTAATATTACAACTACAAGAAGACAGGACTATTGGCTTTGTCAATGGTTGTTAGTTGCATAAGATAAATAAGCAACAACTATGGCTTTGTTGTATATAATATTGAAAATGCTTCAGTTCTGAAATGATGACACTGTGAAAAAACTATAACGAGTCTCTTCGAAGTTACATAAAATGCAGTGAAGGGTGGTACTGCTGCTGAGTTTAGATTTTTGTTTTTCACCCTGAGGGGGCAGGCAAAAATGGAGAGTCCGATAGGAACCCGTCTCAGCACCTGCTTTGTAGAACTGCGGGTGCTGAGCACCGGCAGGACCCGGCCCACTTAAAGCCCTGAGTACAGGTACAGTCGCCCCACCCTCAGCTGACAGCATGCACCTTTGACTTTTGAACATAATGCTGATATAAGGGTAAGTGCTCTGTGGAGTCCACCCAGATGTGGCATAGGGGCAACAACAGGAATACACTGGACTGGTTCCAGGCAGCCATGGTAAATGCTCTAAAACCCACCAAAGAGTGGAAGAGAACCAGCCCAGAGAAATGTACTTGTTAGAGGCGACCATGTTAAGTGCTCCACCCAGACTAACCGGGATCGACACAGTGGAATAAACACACCCAGCATCTGGAAAACCTGGGAGTCATAGTGTCCGTTCAAGGGTGTGGATGGAATGTTCAGGAGCGGCCCGTGCAGGTAAGAGCGATGGGGCGGGGGGAGGGGAAGGGGATTCGACATATGCCGACGAGGGAAAATTAATTATTTATTTAATTTTCACTCACCATCGTCTGTCGAGTTCCCCTCCACCCCACCGCCCTTACACGCACGGGCCGCTCCTGGGAATGATATTATTAGTAATGCATTATGTTGCATTGCGCCTAGTGGGGCAGAGCAGCATTTAGCAGGAATGTACTTTTTACACGCAACCGGGGTATACACCTTAATATAGTCCACTCAAGAACCATAGAGGGGGAACATACAGGAATGCTGTTACAGATAGGCAGGGTAAATGCTCTGTGTGGACAACTCAGTAGAAACAGGTTGGGACCAACACAGTGGGTTTATATAATGCACCACTTACTAACAGTGTTAATAGGGGTTTTATAAAGACAAAGTCGAGGTCTAAAAAAGTAATTAGTGCTCTGGATGGGTGTGATCTGTTCCATATTTAATAGGTACATGAATATGATATTATTTGCTTCAGGACTGTTTATAAAATAAATTGGAATTTCTACAGGATGCAACCTGCCAGGACTGGTTATCATGCTCATGTATTGTATAAGGTGAAATAATACATAGTTACTTCTGTCAATGACTGACTATTAACACCATGGCTGTTACCCATAAGACCTGAAGAAGTGCCAAAATAAAAAAAACATAAGTAGCGAAACACGTGCTTGCTTTTTGTTCCCTTGTGGTAATAAAATGGAATTAGAAAATTGGAAAGCTGATCTTTTTCATAGTCATTTAGTCAATAAAAGAAGCAATTTCACACCAATCCTGAGCACTTATTACTTTTTAGACCTCGAGTTTGTCTTTATAAAATTGCATTTATTCAGTTCTAGGGAGAAGTACTGGAACCTGTCTGAGGTCGACCTGACAGCCCACTTTAGAGCCATTCTTCATAGTTAGTGTTTGAGTGTCCATAGGAGTGAAATCTAATTGATGGAAAATAATTAATAGGTATTATCTTCATCCAGGAACAACATGGTAACAATCTAGATGAGGGCACCAGTTATAGGCAGCCAGGGTAAATGTTCTATACAGTACATCCTGGAGTGAAAGCGGGTTAATCCACGTGAATGCACTAGTTTTAGGCAGTCAGCGTACATGTTCCATAGTAAGGGTCTACAACCTGTTCTGCAATAAGACCTACTCCTGTTCCATGAAAATCATCTTGAGCTACTAACAAACATTAGCCGTATTGAAATAGTGACCACATTAGGCACAATTACAATGGTGGCGCTCATAAGCAATATTATCTATAGTAATCACCTCAGGTCTTCTTGTAGGGTTGTCAGCTGTAAGGTCAAAAACGTTTTTGATTTGAAATGTATCTCCTTAGGTAGGGCCACTGGAATTATGCAGTTGTGCTGCTGCTGCGTTTTTAACGTAATTACAGGTTTGCCGCATTTGCCACATAATCCATCATCTTCTGGAGATTCTGCCGATTTAAAAAAATTCATTGGTTTCTAGCTCATATGGTTCAAAAGTACCTAACAATGCAGCAACTCGTGTTGCCGCGCAGTGGAAGGCCCTTTGCACAGGTTGACGGGTCACCTTTCTGTTGCTTATTGCTTTATTTGGATGTTATACTGGTAGTAATGAGGTGCAGCAAATGTCCAGACAGTGTTAACAAGTGGAAAAATGACAAAATAATAAAGTAATACTACCACAAAATGTGCAGAATTACGCTTCAGAATTTGCCTTTTCTTGCAGCATAATGTACTGCGCATGCAGTGGCTCTGTACATAGTTAATTCATAACAGTCAAAGCTGCAATGCCTCTGGCACCAAGATAATAATATTAGTAATAAGTCTTCCCAAGCCAGCATGATTTAACACTCAAATATCAGCTTTCAAAATGTTTTAAAAATTCAACCATTTATTTCCAACTATCAGCTTTTGAGTTCTGAAAATATACACAATTCAGCCTTGAACACAGGCTTTGTAATTTTGGTATACATATATGAATTCAACCAAGCAAAAGCTTCAACTTTAGAAGGCTGGAATGCACACAGGAGGGCAGCTTACAGGTGATGATCTATGCCGTGGAGAAGACCCTCTGTGGAGCCCCCACAGGACTGACAGAGGAGCCACCCACAGGAATGCTCTGGTTAGAGGAAGTCTTGGCACTAGGTTGGTAATCAAAAGAACCAGAATTTGGAGTACAAAGGCAAGAGTGCCAGCTGGAGGATATGTATGTATAGCATGTATGTATATATTTATGCATGAGTTTGAAGGAATACATGTATGTACTTTGTATGTATGTAGGCAGGTCTTACTTATAGACCGAAAGATTAGCCAGAGGCAACGGATCACTGCACATGTCTGAAGCTTAAAGAATACAAACAGATAGAGACCCCTGGTTGGAAGAGTCTCCGGAGTCCAGAGGAGGGGAAGGGACTAGTATAGTGTGAAGTTGTAGTGTTCTGTGAAGTGGCATCTTAAACATCTTGTGTCATTACTACATCCATACCTGCTGGGAGTGTATTCTGGTTCTCTGAAGAGTTTGAAACACAAATGTTAGAGTATCCACAACATTATCCAAAGAGGGTTTTGTCACTTTGTAGTTTGATAAATCCTGTCCATAATACTTTTAGGACAGGAGTGGTTTGGCCGTTCACAAGCATCCGAAATATTTACAACATTGACAACCTTGTGAAAAAATGTACATGTAACTAATACATTGTTACAAAAATGTTACACACACATTGGAGGCAGCAACAATTTCCTACTGGAAGGCAGCACCTTAAATAAAATCTGTGAATAAAGTCAGTTTCTATGTTCCTTTTCGGTCCAGTGATGTGTTAAGTGCATTTCATATTTGCATACCTGCCTCTTGGTTCCCCTGGGCTCTGATACATATATTAAGTTGTCAGACTTCGCCTTTTGTACATTTCTGTGCTCAAGGTCCAGAAAGGAGCCCCTGTACCTGAAAGAATGAGGCTGCTGCAGATCCTGCCCTTCTGTGTCCTGCTGTGGACATCCTGTAAGTATGCAAGATCTGCAGTATGTTTGTCTGTTTTTGGGCAGCCGTACATATAATTAAATTTATGCTTGTGTTTACTGCATGTCCATAACATTTTGTATTTCTTCTCTCTCTCTCTTTCAGATGCCCGGGCTCAGAAACCTGTGATATCTCCCACGGTTGAGGTCAGTCTTGGACAAAGGGCCGCGATTGGCTGTGAGGTTGGAGTTAAAGATGGCTATGTTGTATCATTCTACAGACAGACCCCAGGAGAAGCCCCAAAGCTCATTCTGTATCACCATCACTCCTATAGCAGCCCTGGATATGGACCAGGGATGTCATCTGACCACTTCACTGCCACAGTGAACAGCGCCGGAACCGAGTACCAGCTAATTATAAAAGATGGCAAGATCACAGACGCGGCGCACTATTACTGTTTAAAGTGGTACACTAGTGTGAACGGATAATCACAGTGACACAGAGCCTGACAAAAACCTATGAACTCAATTCAGCAAAAACATACTCAAGATAGTAACTCAAAGTTTCAAGGAAAGGGGAGAAAAGCGTCTAAATGATTTTATTGGTTGTTTAACAACATAAATCAGCCCATATCATTTCCTATTTAACTGCACACTGTGTTCTTACAGGTGCCGAGAATAGAGGTGAAAAATACATCACATTTATAGTGAGAGCCGAGCCAGATCAAGAGCCGAGCCATCAAAATATTTGAAATGTCAGTTGTGCAACAAAAGTCCTGTACAATATGATAAAGACTTCAGAATGTAAAAAAATGTGCACCCCTTTCTCATGCAGAAATGATTAACTTTAGTATGTTACTTTATATAGTTACATTGACTGACATTTATTAGAAATAATAGTCTCTAAACATGAGTTTAGAAACCTTTATGAACCCAATCATCCTTCTCCACACAGAGGTGCTATGAGTGAGACAGTCAGTCATTACTTGCAGAGGTTTTTAGTCAGCACACACCTTGAAGTGAACTATTTGAGGACGGTTCTCAAATGTAATTCTCAAGGAAAAAAAAGACATGGGGAAGTAAATGAATCCTCCAAGATCACACATATTGGTAAAGCAGAGAAGCCGGGATCGACCTGGGGCGTCATGTTTACATAGTGTGCATTTCAGTCACTGCATGGATGGCTCCTCCTTTCCTCAGTTTAACACCAAAGGAAAGAGCTATGTGTTTAATTTACGAGGAGCTTTATTGGTGCATCTCCCTGTGTGTTGGAATATTGAGACACAAATGGAATAGTTAAACGCAAAACATGCGGATGGCTGCAAAGTCAGGGATGGCTGAAAGTTGAATACTGGAGAAACCTTGGCAGATGTTAAATATAAAGCAGCTTCCAATTTTCTATTTTTTCACCCCCCCTCCCTCCCCCCTCAACTGTACTTGGTACATTTCTTTGAGACAAAAAAAGTTTTATTTTGGTATGAAATGCCAGAAATGTGCAACTATTCTGTGTTTGATATAGGCTTAGGCAAAGCTCGCGGAATTGCGCTACAGAGAGCTCTGCAAAGTGCCAAAAAAACTCTGCCTCGCTATGCGGAGTTCCGAAAGTGGAGGAGTCCGGTACGTCGCACTGATTTTTAGTGGCAGGAGTTTCTCCCGCGCTGTAAAATCAGCGCAAACTGCATCACGCGGAGCACCATAGGGCGCTGCTGCTAATTGCCGCTCGAATAGATTTTCTACTCACGCTGCTGCTTCCCCAACGTTAGCGGCAGGTTTCTCAAGACGAGCGGTAGCGGCCTGCCGCGACTGCCCGTAATGACAAATTTCGCCGTGAGGTGGCCTAGCATACAATTTTCCTGGCTTGCGCTCTCCAACTTAACGTTGTCGAGCTGCATGAAAGTAAAAACTCCACTCTGCGCCACAATGCGGAGTTTTTCAGAAATCCACGCTCTATGCGGAGCACGGAGTGGCCAAAACTCCGCAAACTCTGCGAGCGGAGGGTAATTTTATGCCCAGGCCTCGTTTTATATAAGCTCTCTCTCTTATCTATGTTTTTTAAATATTTTTACATTTTTAACTATTTGTGTAATTGTTTTTAATGTGTATGTGTTTTTATGGTTTGTTTTTTTATTATGAACGAAATAAAAGAAGTAAAGAAAGAAAGGTATGAAAACTTAAAATTTTTTTGAGAAAAGATCCCATTTTCTGCCCCCAAAACTGGTCCAGCTCTAAAGATGTATTTGTTGCACAAAAAAGTCATTTATTCTCTTGCTGTCCAGGACTTTTAATATGTCTCGCAACAGGGCACGGTTCATCAGGCAAGTAGGGGAGAGAGAGGACCAGGTGACATTTGAAGAGCAGATTCTTGCATTACAGTATTAAGAAGGACACACTCAGAGGCAAATTGGGGTTTCGGTACTATGACACAGCACCACATGCAGAGCACACACCTGATGTGATTAGGCGAGAAAAACGTGTCCGAAGAGACACTACAAAAATAAAAAAAATATGCTGGCACTGTCAGAGCTTCCATTGTGCAGCCTCACAATAACAAGCATTGCACAGCCAATAGGTCTTGCGTATGCGAGAGCTACTGGCTTTGCAATGTCTTGTAGCCATGTTGTACAGCAGCACAGCTGCTGTTCAGCATGGCTAAAGATTAGTGGTGTGTGGCGTTGAGTAGGGAGGCTTAGAGGAGAGTGGAGTAGTGTGGCTTAGAATGGAGTGGCATTGAGTAGCATGGAGTGGAGTAACGCAGAGAAGCATAGGGTGGAGTAGAGTGGTGTAGAGCGGAATGGAGTGGCATAGAGTGGAGTGGTGTAAAGTGGAGTGGCATAGAGTAGATTTGTCGTAGAGTAGAGTAGAGTGGCTTAGAGTAGAATGGCATAGAATAGAGTGGCATCAAGTAGAGTGTTGTTGAGTGCACTGGTGTAGAGTGGACTGGAGTGGCATAGAGACACATGGGGTAGAGTAGGGTGCGAAGAGCGGAGTGGCGTAGAGTGGTGTGGCATTGAGTGGCGCAGAGTAGAGTGGCGTAGAATGGAGTGGATCGGCGTAGGGTAGAGTGGAGTGGAATAGAGTGGAGTGGAAGAGAATGGAGTGGCTTAGAGTGGTGTAAAGTAGAGTGGCATAGAGTGGAGTGGGGCAGAGTGGTATGGAACAGGTTGGAGTGGCATAGAGTGGAGTGGGCTAGAGTGGCATTGTGTGGAGTGGCCTTGAGTGGAGCAGAGTAGAGGGGCCTAGAATGGAGTGGATCAGCATAGGGTAGAGTGGAGTGGAGTAGTGTAGAGTGAAGTGACTTAGAGTAGAGTGGAGGAGAATGGCATAAAGTAGAGTGGAGTGGTGTGGTGTAGAGTAGAGAGGTGCAGAGTGGAGAGGCATAGAGTGGTGTAAAGTAGAGTGGCATAGAGTGGAGTGGCACAGAGTGGTATGGCACAGATTGGAATGGCATAGAGTGGAGTGGCGGATAATGAAGAGGCTTAAAGTGGAGTGGCATAGAGTGGAGTGGCATCGAGTGGTGTAGAGTGGAGTGGCATAGATTGCAGTAGAGTAGAGTGGCATAAAGTAGTACAGTTGTGGGTGTAATTAGCTTAAACAAGGAACCAAACTTAAGATCAACACAAAGTCATGAGGCATGAAGGGGATGGATGCCCGGAAGGCAACGAAAATAAGCATATGGTGGCAAGCATCATGAAGGTGTGCATGAGTTGTTAGTGTAGCATTTATACGTTATAACAGCTTAATCCAACTCATGTAAAATTTTATTTTATTTTAGTTGTACAAGTAAGCCAAAAGGTGCAGGCCTAGATAAACAGAGCCCAAAAATATGTTTGAAAACACAACGAATGGAGAAAGCAGCACGAGAACTGCTTTCTGAAACGCTTACCTCAATCACAGAGTGATCAGCCGACAGAAACGAATCGAGAGGAAGCAATCTGTACTTGGTTCATGCTCCACAGAAAGAAAAGGAAGTGACACCCGGCACGTACAGGCCAATTTCAGAAGTAGCCAGGAAGAGTCACAATGAAGCCAACAAATGGTAAGCAATGGGTGGGCTCCAAGGCCTTTATTGTAAACAATACCCCTCGCAAGTGAGGAACGCGTACGCTCTCACAGGTGAGACCTGAAAAGGATAACTCAGGCTCATTTCCTTGGACTAAGGGAGACAGTGCCCACTCTCTAAAAGTAGCGAGGATCTCCATCCTCAGCGACCACAACTCGACTTATGCCCTGCTTATCACAATTTAAAGCAAGTTCGCAGTAGAAGTTTTTCAAGAAAAAGACACAAAGTTAAGAGAGCCCCACAGCAGTGTTTTATGCTGAAATCACGTCTCCACCTATTTAACAGAGAGAATTACTTCAGGAAAAGCTCAACATCTCCATGAAGCACAAACTAGCAAAACAATGTGTCTCTCAGGTTCTACACTTACATGTCTTGACACGTCAGGAAAAACTGAAGCGCAGAGTTCAGGTGCAGCCAGACTTCAAGAAAGTGCTCACACTTCGCATTTTTGATTTTGGGGGTGAGGGGAGGAAGGTTGAATAACATTTCAGTACAAATGGCCGAAATATGAAGACACTGCTAAGTGCTGAGAAAGTGCATGAAATGAGACATACCCCTTTAAAAGAATAACTAGCATTACGACCCTTTCTGAGCACTTTCACATCATTTCACTGTGTCAATAAGATCAGAATGTCCAAAACCCCTGCTCTCAGGTGATAGCGCTGGGCAGAATTCACAAGAAGGCTTGGCTCGTTTTCAGCTTGAGGGATTAAACGAACCTCGAGCTGAGCCAGAGCCGGGCATATGACTTGTCGAAGTCTAAGGAGAAGAACGAGGAGCAGGTGAACCTTATAATAAACAAATAGCCATATTTTGTGTTACACTCATCATGACTATCATTCATGATGTGACAGTCTGTGTTATCACTGATGCCTTTGGTGATGCTACATGCAGTGTCCTGTGAGGGTTCATGAGATCAATGAGGAAATATTTACAACTGATTATTTAATACTTTTTTTTACAATGAAGATTGTTGAAGTTACACAAGAAAAAACTCAGGTCTTGATTTACTGCTGGGGCATATCGGGAAGGCTGTCGAAAACGTGCAGCAGTTACCCATCCCAGGCATCATTTAGATGCTAGGATGGTGGTTTCCTGATGGTTGAGCCACTTGGTTGGACGCTCCTGGCTCTGCCATCTTACATCCCTTTTGGTGGTGTAACCTCTGACAAACATGGTGTCAGAATATCTGCTTATTTAAGGCAGGTCTTTTGAAGCCCTGTCAACTGACTTTTTCGTACTGGGACCTCCTTCCATGATGAGACCAGATATTAAAAAATGAAATCGAGAAAGAACCAGAGGAACAAGCATTGGCAAAGCCAAGAGGTGTTGCTTATGAGAGATATATTAGCTTTGCTAAGCCATTTTTGTAGCCGTGTTGTACAGCATCCCGACTGCTGTTCAGCATGGCAGAAAAAAAAAACAACTCAATGACATGGTCAACGCTGGAACTTTTTTTTTAACTTTCAACCACGCTGCACAGTAGCCGCCCTGATGTACAACATAGCAAGGAAAACATTGACAACGTCAATAGCTTCAGCAAAGGCAGACGCTTTGCCAATGCCTGTTCTAAGAAAAGGGGGAGCCCCCGCTTCATCATAGAATTAGGCACAAGTGGAGGCAGAAAGGGACTAGGAGTGATAATCAAAAGAAGTGTCTAACCGTAAATGTCCGGAGCTCCGGTTTGAATCCCAGCTTCTACAACCTGACCAATGTCTGATCTTGGGCAGATCTCCTAATATTCCTGATCTGCATAGATGTGCATAGATTTGCTTTTGGCAGAATGAGCTAAGCAATCATTTATTTAATCCAGCTGCACCTTCATACCCAAGCATTCAGTGCAGTGCTGGCAGTGGGCGAGGACATACAATTGTACAACTGAAATGCATATTTCTGGAGCAGGGGTGGTTCACCACCGATGCAGAGCAATTTACATAATCAGTCGCCTGGCAGCATTTGGGTTTCAGATGTGGATCCAGAATGTATTATATAGCTCTTTGCATATAGAATCTGTTTATTTATGTATCTTATAGAGCGCCCGAATCACCCCCAAAGGGGCATCTCTGCGCTAGAGAAGTGCTATTAGGTCAGCGTGTGGAGACTAATGCAGAGTTACAAAGTCAATGAGGGAATCCGAAAAGGTTCTGTTTTGAGAGACCGGCGGAATTGCAAGTAGTTAGTGCATTCACGAAGATGAAGAGGAAGTTGATTCCAGTATGAGGGGGCCAAATG
Source organism: Calotriton arnoldi (assembly GCA_963921515.1). Taxonomy (NCBI): domain Eukaryota; kingdom Metazoa; phylum Chordata; class Amphibia; order Caudata; family Salamandridae; genus Calotriton; species Calotriton arnoldi. The sequence goes on along the minus strand of CAWUFW010001944.1, from coordinate 2,366,316 downwards.
GTAGAAGGCCAACCCCCCTGTGCGTGATTTCTTTATCCGAGGAACAACAAGGAGCGATTTCGATCCAGATCGGAGTGTTCTAGAGGGCTGATACCGTAAAAGTCTATCGCTAAGATAGCTGGGAGCATTGCCGTGAAGTGCCTTATGCACTAAACAGCAGATTTTAAAACGAATCCGCTTCCGAACAGGCAACCAGTGTAGACCCTGAAGTAGGGGCAAGGAAGCGGTTCTGGCTGGAGAGTTGGAGACCAGTCGGGCGGCAGTGTTTTGAACCACCTGGAGTCTGTTGAGTGATGCTTCAGTGGCTGAGATTAGGAGGGCGTTGCAGTAATCAAGGCGAGATACTACAAGAGCCAGTAGTAGAGTTTTCCTGACTGTTAAAGGGAGAAAAGGGAAAACCTTCCTCAGGAGCCTTAATGTAAAGAAACAGGAGCTCACGGTGGCCGCAACTTGCTCTTTCATAGAAAGTTTCTGATCTAAATGTACACCTAGATGTTTCACCACTGCTTTTGGAGTGGGGGCGGGACTTAAATTATTAGGCCACCAATCTGGGGACCAGAGTAAGGGCGCCTCCCCGAAAAGCATAATTTCCGTTTTGCTGGCATTTAACTGGAGAAAGTTGTTTCTCATCCATTCCGAAATTGCTTTCATGCCTTCAGAGAAGGCCAACTAAGTATTAGCGGAGTTTCTGTCAAATGCCATTAGGAGCTCGGTGTCATCTGCGTAAGAGATAGGGATGAAACCCAGGCTCCTAAGGAGATCTGCAAGAGGGGCCACATAAATATTAAACAATGTGGGACTTAAGCAAGATCCCTGGGGTACGCCTTTGGTCAACTTTGATGTGGGGGATCGAAAAGTGCCCAGATTAATTGTTTGAGTGCGGTTATTTAGAAAATTAGACAGCCACTGGTAAGCTTGATTTTGAATACCAACATTTCTTAGTCTGGATAGAAGAATGGGATGGGATATCGTGTCAAACGCTGCTGACAGATCCAGCAGCACTAACAGTACTGCCTGTCCATTATCTAAGAAATGTCTGAGGTTATACGTGACTGCAATTAATGCCGTCTCCGTCCTGAATCTGGGGCGGAAACCGGACTGGGAAGAATCAAAGCCTCCTATTGTTTCCATAAAATCTGAAAGATGTTTGTTCACATGTTTCTCCAGGAGTTTACTCAAGTAGGGTAGCAGGGAAATTTGACGGTAATTGGATAGATCTTCCGGAGGAGCATTGGGTTTTTTCCTGATTGGAATTATTTGGGCGGCTTTCCATTCAGATGGTAATGTGCCCGTAGTCAAAGAGGAATTGAGGATAGGGCAAATCAAGGGAGCCAACTGCTTATGAAGCAGCGAGGTTACCTTGGCAGGTAGAACATCCTGAGGTAAACCAGATTTTACTATTTTCATAAGGGACTCCACTGTGTCTATTGTAAGTGGGGGAAAGTAATCCAGAGGGTTTACAGGGTAAGAATGTGGTGGGTAAGAAGTAATATTAGTTTGTTGGGGATCCTTATCTTTAGTAATGCTAGCATATATACATTCAATCTTCTGGGTAAAATGCTTAGCCAGTTTATCACAGAGGTCCTGTGAGGGTGTTACTTCATTTTGGCATGCCTTAGGGTTTGTGAAAGAGATGAGAATGCAGTAAAGTTCCTTTGTGGAATTTTCCGACTGATTCAGCTGGGACTCAATATGAGTCTTGCGAGCCTTTTTTTATATTTTTATGGTAAAGGGTCAGGCAATTCTTATCGGCTTCTTTATCAATTGCCTTATGTGAAAGCCGCCAGCGTCTTTCTAGCTTTCTGCAATGGCTTTTTTCTTCCCTTAGGTTGGGAGAGAACCATGTCGCTGGTGATCGGTTTGATTTGGTGGATAGAAGTTTTAAGGGGGCTAGTTGGTCTAGCGTAGAAGTGACTAGGGTATTATAGTTAGCCAGGTCCTCTTCAATGCTTTCCGACGCCGGATGAGTGTTACTGGGCAGGGTATTCGAGAAGTGACTAGGCGTGATTTTACGCCATTGTCTTCTCCAACTGCGAGAGGATGCCATGGGAGTGGAGAAAGCTTTGCCATCTTTTATGTGGAAGCAAAGTAGAGAATGATCGGTCGAAGTAAGGGGGCGGGGGGCCTCGCAACATATGTCAGAGGCGTTAGTCAGGACAAGATCTAAAGTATGCCCCGCTAAATGGGTTGGTCCAATGTTGATCTGCTTCAAACCGAGGGATGCTAAGTCCGTCAGGAGCATAGAAGCATCTGCATTAGAGGAGACTTCACTATAAACATTAAAGTCTCCAAGTAGGAGAACGTTATTGGAGGAGATAATATGAGGTGCAATCAGCTCCATGAGCTGAAGTGAAAAATTCATGAGGGGGCCTGGGGGGCGGTAAACTACAGCACCTTTCCAGCAGTGGTGGGTTTGGGAGTCAATCCTAAATATCATAATTTCTAATTTAGTATCACTGCTGTGTTCTATGGTGGAAACCTTAATCGATTCCTTGTGTACTATTGCTATCCCCCCACCCATCTTAACTGGTCTGTCGCATTTGTGGATTAGATAACCTTCCGGGATAGCTGCCGCAATGGCGGGGGAAGAGCTGGGCTTCAACCAAGTTTCTGTTAGAAAACAGATATCTGTAGATCCTGATGAAAGCAAGTCCCAGATCTCGGTGATTATATATGTGACGTGGCTTGAGTTCGTATACACCATAAAGCCCCTAAAAGTGGCCACCGTGTGCATACAGTGTTGTACAGGAAATATTTTACACCAAAACCCAGAAATGCTGCTGTTCACGGAGCAAGCTGGTAGTGCCGTCCCTCTCTAGTGTACCTGACTGGATGGCAAGGGCAGAGTGGCAGCCAGCTGGGCATTGCTGTCTAGCACCTTTAGGCATCTGAGAAAATTTCTCCTTCAAATATACTGTTCTAGACACCTAACACACCACTTAAATCTGGACATATTAAAAACATACTTTATCTTTTAGCAGTGTTTAATTCTTTCACTGATTGATGAACTGTACTATCATATTTAATCACAGCAACAGAATGGGCAGAACCCTTTGATGCATCAGCCCCTTTTCTAATAAGTCAGTAGTGATAGCAGGTGCACTGCGAAACACCCCGGGCTTTAAACACTCATTGCAAGGTGTAGTGACAGGTGTCGGTGAAAAGACTGCTGCTACCATGCACATAGGATATGTGTCAAAACATGACACAAGGCTTGCCACATACCAAAACAATTCATAGCTGCAAGGTGCCCCATTGTTATGTATGATATCTTCATCAAATCCAGACTTTTTACCCAACTGCTGGGGATGTTGAGCCCATAGTTACAATGTTAACAGCAACATTTCAAGTCCCAGAACACAGTGTGATGTTTGTTAAAATGTCAGAACTGACTTAAAGAAAGACATTTGCCACTGGGAGACTTGACAGCTATGAATGTCAACACGACAGCAGCACCACCTTCACGTAGTCAGAGAAAGAGTGTAAAAAAGGAGTGGCGAGTATACCTAAAGTATCAAGTTTCAGGTGCCTTAGGATGCAGAACTACAAATTAATCTGGTGTAATTCAAATTTCAAAGACTTCACGAGGTTCTATGCTGAGTTAAGCCATTTAGAAAGAAGAGTAAAAACCTCCCAAATGACTCACATTTGGAGGATCCACCAAACATTTCATGAAACTTTTAAGTTCAAATTGATCAGTTACTTACTTTGCGATAATCATAATACCTTGTTTTTTATGTGGAACTCCATGCACCACTTCCGCAAATTCTAAGCCTTGTGCACAACAGAGACTAGTGTTACCCAATTGTAATAGTGAAGTATTCAATGTACTGACCTCATAAGAAAGGAAGGGTGACACGGAAAGGCCTGGACTAGAATCATGCACTTCAGGACACTGCAGACTCTCAGCCACAGGGGTTCAGGTCATTGAATCATCCTCTTAGCATCATACAACCCAAAGGATTCAGTAAGTACAGTGAATACCAATGTCACAGTTCGTTTAGGGCCTGAATTTCAACATAAATGGCCCCTCATTAAATATTTGAAAGGTTTATAGTGTTGAGTGTGCAGCAAGAGCAGTGGGAATGGAGACTCCAGAACTTTCATTTCAGGCAGGTCAGGGGTAAGGGGAGGTGAGTTACTAACTGGGCAAATACAATGCAGCTCTGGGAACCTTAGTGGCCTCTTTACAAGTATGGTGGTTTTTTGACAGGGAGATATCAGGCCAAAATAAACTGTTCTGGTCAGTATCTGCCCCATCTGAATCGCAGAAGTATGAAAAAACTCTGGGAATTAGAAATAACCATAGGGACCCAGAATTACTGGGTCCTTTTTTTGAATATTATCCCTGATTCCAGGGACAGTTGCACTCAGATTTACGACCAGCTCTAAGCCGCTGGTAGAACTGAGCAGAGGAAAACGGTGGGTCACATGTAGGGCGGGGGAGGCACATTCTGATGTGACCTTTCATGCTCCTCCAATGTTGCGGCAGTGGGTTTAATGGCGGCCGGGCTGAGGCTCTGATCCCGCCTCCGCTCGTCAGTTTGAGGATTACACTGGACGCAGATTCACACCTAGTACAACTCGGCCTCCTGAACCCGCAGTGTGTAAGGTGGGAGCATCAGGCGTCTTAAGATCTGGTGGGGCATTATTCCAACTGAGGATCCACCTGACTCCTAGTGAAAGCCGCCGGACTACCAATGACAGCCCCAGAGCAGTGCAGGTGACTTCAGAACTGGAGCAAAGGGGCAAAGGCAACAGCCAAGTGTCAAGACTGACACTTTTACCAAGTCTTGCATTTTACCTAACAATTGTTTGCTGTTGTGAACATGTAGTTTCATGTTCTCCATAAAAAGAAATTCCAGCTTTCCGTATCCCATTTGATAAAAAAAGAGAACTTACTAAAGGTGTCAAAAGATATCAGAGGGCCACTTATTTCTATTAGGATAAAATGTATGAATGTTGCTTGGAATCAGACGGTTTTGATATTGATTTTTGGGTGATTTACATTGTACTGTTCTCAGGTCACTTTGGTGATAGACCAGGGCCATCGGCAGATGGTCATTATTTCTGATTTGTCAAAGTGATGCAGGGCCTGGAAACAAACAGTACTTTAAGGTGACTATGCTTTATTTCCTTCACAAGAGCACCGGTGTCCCTGGTTCACTTAGGTTCAGGCACAGTCACCTCGGCCTCAGCTGACAGCAGGCACCTTTGACTTCTGAACACAATGCTGGTATAAGGGTGTGTGGAGTCCACCCAGGTGTGGCAGAGGAGAAACAACAGGAATACACTGGACTGGGCCCAGGCAGCCATGGGAGATGCTCTAAACACCCACCACAGAGTGGAAGAGAACCAGCCCAGAGAAATGTACTTGTTAGAGGCGACCATGTTAAGTGCTCCACCCAGACTAACCGGGATCGACACCATGGAACCAACACAGCAGGTTTCTAGTGACCCTTGGAGTCATAGTCTTAGTTCATAGGTGTGGATGGAATGGTATTAATAGTAATGCATTAGGTAGAGTTGCGCCCGGAGTGGGAGACCAGCATTCCACAGGAATGTACTTTTTACACGCAGCCGGGGTAGGCACCTTAATATAGTCCACCCAACAACCATAGTGGAGAAACCTACATGAATACTCTGGTAACTGATAGTCCGGGTAAATGCTGTATGTAGCCTATGCAGTAGCAACAGGTTGTGATCAACACAGTGGGTATATATATTGCACCACAGAGTAACAATGTTAAAAGGAGTTTTATTAAGACAAACTTGAGGTCTAAAAAGTAATTAGTCCTCTGGATGGGTGTGATTTGTTCACTATTTATTCAGTACATAAATGTGAGATTATTTGCATCAGGATTGTTTATAAAAACAAATGGGAATTTCTACAGGATCCAACCTGCCAGAACTGGTTCAATGGAGTGTCATGCTCATGATTAGGTATTGTATGTAGTGAAACAATATATCACTACTTCTATCGACGACTGACTACATACCACGATGGCTGTTATTTGTAAGACCTGAAGAAGAGCCAAATAAAAAAATATCCTGCGAAACGTGTTTGCTTTTGGTTCCCTTGTGCTATCATAATAGAATTAGAAAATTGGAATTTTAATCTTTTTCATATTCCTATAGTCAATAAAATAAGAAATAATCACACCAATCCTGAGAACTTATTAACTTTTAGACCTCGATTTTGTCTTTATAAAATTTTATTTATTCTGTTCTAGGGAGAGGTACTGGAACCTGTTTGAGATCGACCTGCCAGCCCACTTTAAAGCCATTCTTCATAGTTAGTGCTTGAGTGTCCATAGGAGGGAAATTATATTGATAAGATATAATTACTAGGTATTATCTTCATCCAGGAGCAATAGAGTAACAATCTAGATGAGGGCACCAGTTATAGGCAGCCAGGGTAATTTGTTCTATACAGTACATGCTGGAGTGAAAGGCAGCCAATCCAGATGAATGCACAAGGTTTAGGCAGTCCACGGACATGTTCCATAGTAGGGTCTACAACCTTTTCTGTAAAAAGACTTACTCCTGTTACATGAAAATCCTCATAAGTTACTAACAAACATTAACTGTATGGTAATAGTGACCACATTAGACAAGATTACATTAGTGGTCATCATATGCAAGATTATCAGCAGTAATCACCTCAGTGCATCTGGTAGGGTTGTCAGCAGGAAGATAAAAAAAAAATTCAGTTTGAAATGTATCTGCATAGGTAGGGCCAGTGGCTATATGCGATTGTGCGGCTGCGGGTTTTTTAACATAATTATAGATTCGCAGCATGTGCGACATAATCCATCATCTGCTCCATAAGCTGTAGATTTTAACAAAAAAGGATTGGTTTCTAGCTCAAACAATTCAAAAGAGACTACAAATGCAGCAAAAAGTGTTGCCGCTCAGGGGAAGGCCCTTACCAAAGGTTGACTGGTCACCTTTCTGTTGCCTTTTGCTATATTTGGGTGTCAAACTGGTACTAATGAGGTCCAACAAATGCCCAGACAGCGTAAACAAGTGTAAAAATAATGACGTAAAACTATCACAAAATGTGCAGCATCATGCGGCACAATTTGCCTTTTGCTGCAGCATAATTAACTCAATCCTGCTGCATAATTTCAATTTGGCCCTCCCCGCCACATAATTCCAGTGGCCCTGTACATAGGTAATTCATAACAGCCAAAGCTGGAACGCCTCCGGCACCAAGGTAATAATATTAGTAATAAGTCTTCCCAAGCCAGCATGAGTTAACACTCAAATATCAAAATATGTTTGGAAATTCAACCTTTTCTCTTCAACTATTGGCTTTCGACTTTTGGAAATATACACATTTTGTTCTTGAATGCACGCTCTGTAATTTTGGTATACATATATGAATTAGTAGGCTGGCATGCACACAGGAGAGCTGCTTACAGGTGATGATCTATGCGTTGTAGAAGACCCTCTGTGGAGTCTATAGAGGACTGGCAGAGAAGCCACCCACAGGAATGCTCTGGTTAGAGGAAGTCTTGGCTCTAGGATGGCAATCATAAGAACCAGGGCTGGACTGGCCGTAGCGGGTACCGGGCGTTTCCATGATGGGCCGCCAGGGTGGGGGCCGGTTTTGGACTCCGGGGTCGTTTTTATTACCGGGGGCCCGTTTTGCAATATCGGCCCCTGTAACAAAAGCTGCAGTGTTTCCACGGTCATCCCTCCCCCCCCCCTCAACACCTCCACTGCCGGTCCGACTCAATTGCCAGGGCGGTTTGCATTCCCAGTCTGGGCCGATAAGAACCGGAATTTGAAGTACAAAGGTCAATAGTGCCAGCTGGAGGATATGTATGTATAGCATGGATGTATATATGCATGCATATGACTATGAATAAATATATATATGTACTTTTGTATGTATGTAGGCATGTCTTACTTATAGACCGAAAGATTAGCCAGAGGCAACAGGTCGCTGCACATGTCTGAAGCTTAAAGAATACAAACAGATAGAGACCCCTGGTTGGAAGAGTCTCCGGAGTCCAGAGGAGCGGAAGGGACTAGTATAGTGTGAAGTTGTAGTGTGAAGGTGTAGTGTTCTGTGAAGTGGCATCTTGAACATCTTGTGTCATTACTACATCCACACCTGCTGGGAGTGTATTCTGGTTCTCTGTAGAGTTTGAGACACAAATGTTAGAGTGTCCACAATATTATCGAAAGAGGATTTGTCACTTTGTACTTTGATTAATCCTGTCCATAATACTTTTAAAACAAGAGTGTTATTTGGCCGTTTAAGCATCCAGAAATAATTACACCATGGACAGCCTTGCGAAAAAAGTACATGTAACTAATACATTGTTACAAAAATGTTACACACACGTTGGCGGCAGCAACAGCTTCCTACTGGAAGGCAGCACCTTAAATAAAATCTGTGAATAAAGTCAGTTTCTACGTTCCTGTTCGGTCCAGTGATGTGTTAAGTGCATTTCATATTTGCATACCTGCCTCTTGGTCCCCCTGGGGGACTGATGCATATATTAAGCTTGTCAGACATTGGCTTTTTGTACATCTCTGTGTTCAAGGTTCAGAAAGGAGCCCCAGGACCTGAAAGAATGAGGCTGCTGCAGATCCTGGCCTTCTGTGTCCTGCTGTGGACATCCTGTAAGTATGCAAGATCTGCAGTATGTGTGCCTGTTTTTGGGCAGCTGTACATATAATTATGCTTAGGTTCACCTTACGTATTCATAAACTGTTGTATTTCTTCTCTCTCTCTCTTTCAGATGCCCGGGCTCAGAAACCTGTGATATCTCCCACGGTTGAGGTCAGTCTTGGACAAAGGGCCGCGATTGGCTGTGAGGTTGGGGTGAAAGAGGGCTATGTTGTATCATTCTACAGACAGACCCCAGGAGAAGCCCCAAAGCTCATTCTGTATCACCATCACTCCTATAGCAGCCCTACATATGGACCCGGGATGTCATCTGACCACTTCACTGCCACAGTGAGCAGCGCCGGAACCGAGTACCAGCTAATTATAAAAGATGGCAAGATCACAGACGCGGCACACTATTACTGTACAAAGTGGTATGATAGTGTGAAGGGATACCACAGTGACACAGAGCCTGACAAAAACCTATGAGCGCAATTCAACAACAAAATACTCAAGACAGTTACATCAAAGTTTCAAGGAAAGGAGAGAAAAGTGTGTAAATGATTTTATTGGTTGTTTAACAACATAAATCAGCCCATATCATTTCGTATTTAACTGCACACTGTCTTCTTACAGGTGCCCTGAATAGAGGTGAAAAATACATCAAATTTACAGTGAGAGCCGAGCCAGATCAAGAGCCGAGCCATCAAAATATTTGACATGTCTATTGTGCACCAAAAGAAGTGATTCACTTTAGTATGTTACATGATATAATTACCTTTCCTGACATTTATTAGAAATAATAGGCTCTAAACATGAGTGTGGAAACCTTTGTGAACCCGGTCATCCTTCTCCAAACAGAGGTGCTATGAGTGAGACAGTCAGTCATTACTTGCCTCCAGAGCTTTTTAGTCAGCACACACCCTGAAGTGAACTATTTGATGACGGTTCTCAAATTTGATTCTCAAGGAAAAAAGGCATGGGGAAGAAAATTAATCAACCAAGATCACACTAATTGGTAAAGCAGAGAAGCCGGGATTGACCTGTGGCGTCATGTTTACATAGTGTGCATTTCAGTCACTGCATGGATGGCTCCTCCTTTCCTCAGTTTAACACCAAAGGACAGAGCTATGTGTTTAATTTTTGAGGACCTTTATTAGTGCACCGTGTTAAATAAATATGCCAGGGCACAAAAGTAGTGGGACTAATTAGCATAGGCAACCAGTGACATGCGGAATTATGAACAGGAAGTGATGTCAGGGTAGGTTAGGTCATAGGTCTCCAATATCCCTCACTTGATGTCAAAACTACAAGTTTAATCAAGGTGAAGCAGCAATCTCAGTGGTGGTTCCCAACCGTTTCAACAGGTGCAACACCAAGGGTGGGATTGTGGCATCAGCACATATTCAAAACCGTTTGGAAGTTGTTAGGTGTGCGCCTGACTTGTGTGTAGTTACTTAAATGATGGCTTGGCTGCTCTAAATAACATTAACTGCCAAGTGGCTCCATGTCACGTGTGACACCTTCAGCCAGGCCTGGCTTCTTAGCCAACATCACTCTGTGTGTTGGAATATTGAGACACAAATGGAATAGTTAAACACAAAACCACAAGCCCCAGAATGCAACATGTGGTCGGCTGAAAAGGCAGGGATGGCTGATAGTTTAACACTGGAGCAACTTTGGCAGATGTTAAATAGAATGCAGCTTCCAATTTTCTATTTTGCCTTACCCCTCAACTGTACTTTGTACATTTCTCTGTGGCAATTTTTTTTAATTTGGTATGAAATGCCAGAAATGTGCAACTATTCAGTGTTTGATAGAGGCCTGGGCAGAGTTTGGCAGGTTTCTCAACACGAGCGGTAGCGATCTGATGCAACTGCACGCAATTTCGCCGGGAGGTGGCCTAGCATACAATTTTTCTGGCTTGTGCCCACCAACTTAACGTTGGCGAGCCGCACAAACGTAAAAACTCCACTATGCGCCACAATGCGGAGTTTTTCAGAAATCCGCACTCTATGAGGAGAACGGAGTGGCCAAAACTCTGCAAACTCAGCGAGCGGAGCGGAATTTTACATTTTATATAAGCTCTCTCTCTTATCTATGTTTTTTAAATATTTTTACATTTTTAACTATTTGTGTAATTGTTCTTAATATGTATGTGTTTTTATGGTTTGTTTTTTTATTATGAACCAAATAAAAGAAGTAAAGAAAGAAAGGTATGAAAACTTAAAATTGTTTTTGAGAAAAGATCCCATTTTCTGCCCCCAAAACTGGTCCAGCTCTAAAGATGTATTTGTTGCACAAAAATGTCATTTACTCTCTTTCTGTCCAGGGACTTTTAATATGTCTCGCAACAGGGCACGGTTCATCAGGCAAGCAGGGGAGAGAGAGGACCAGGTGACATTTGAAGAGCAGATTCTTGCATTACAGTATTAAGTAACACAAACCGACGCACCTCTCAAAATAAAGCGAGGTGCTAAATACACTTTATCGTCTAGAACAATTAGACTTAAATTGGGCTTTAGGTGCTATGGCACAGCACCACATGCAGAGCACACACCTGATGTGACTAGGCAAGAAAAACTTGTCCGAAGAGACACTACAAAAATCAAACAAATGTGTTGCACTACCAGAGCTTCCATTGTGCAGCCTCACAATAACAAGCACTGGCACAGCCAATAGGTCTCGCGTATGCCAGAGCTACTGGCTTTGCAATGTCTTGTAGCCATGTTGTACAGCAGCACAGCTGCTGTTCAGCATGGCTAAAGATTAGTGGTGGGTGGCATTGAGTAGGGAGGCTTAGAGGAGAGTGAAGTAGTGTGGCATAGGATGGAGTGGCATTGAGTGGCATGGAGTGGAGTGACGCAGAGTAGCATAGGGTGGAGTAGAGTGGTGTAGAGCAGAATGGGGTGGCATAGAATAGAGTGGTGTAAAGTGGAGTGGCATAGAGTAGATTTGTGTGGAGTAGAGTAGAGTAGAGTAGCTTAGAGTAGAATGACATAGAATAGAGTGGCATCAAGTAGAGTGGCGTTGAGTGGACCAGCGTAGAGTGGACTAGAGTGGCATAGAGTCAAGTGGGGTAGAGTAGGGTGCGAAGAGTGGAGTGGCATAGAGTGGAGTAGAGTGGGCTAGAGTGGCACAGAGTAGAGGGGCGTAGAATGAAGTGGATTGGCGTAGGGTAGAGTAGAGTGGAATAGAGTGGAGTGGAGAAGAATGGCATAGAATAGAGTGGAGTGGTGTAGAGTAGAGGTGCAGAGTGGAGTGGCATAGAGTGGTGTAAAGTAGAGAGACATAGAGTGGAGTGGCATAGAGTGGTGTAAAGTAGACAGGCATAGAGTGAAGTGGCGCAGAGTGGTATGGCACAGATTGGAGTGGCATAGAGTGGAGTGGTGGATAATGAAGAGGCTTAAAGTGGAGTGGCGTAAAGTGGAGTGGCATAGAGTGGTGTAAAGTGGAGTGGGATAGAGTGGAGTAGAGTAGAGTGGCATAAAGTAGTGCAGTTGTGGGTGTAATTAGCTTAATCAAGGAACCAAACTTAAGATCAACACAAAGGCATGAGGCATATAGGGGTTGGATGCCGGGAAGGCAACGAAAATAAGCATATGGTGGCAAGCATCATGAAGGTGTGCATGTGTTTTTAGTGTAGCATTTATACGTTATAACAACTTAATCCAACCCATGTAAAATTTTATTTTATTTTAGTTGTACAAGTAAGCCAAAAGGTGCAGGCCTAGATAAACAATGGCCACAAATATGTTTGAAAACACAACGAATGGAGAAAGTAGCACTAGAACTGCTTTCTGAAACGCATACCACAATCACAACGTGATCAGCCGACAGAAACGAATCGAGAGGAAGTAATCTGTACTTGGTCCATGATCCACAGAAAGAAAAGAAAGTGACACCCGGCACGTACCGGTCAATTTCACAAGTAGCCAGGAAGAGTCACAATGAAGCCAACAAATGGTAAGCAATGGGTGGGCTCCAAGGCCTTTATTGTAAACAATACCCCTCGCAAGTGAGGAACGCGTACGCTCTCACAGGTGAGACCTGAAAAGGATAACTCAGGCTCATTTCCTTGGACTAAGGGAGACAGTGCCCACTCTCTAAAAGTAGCGAGGATCTCCATCCTCAGCGACCACAACTCGACTTATGCCCTGCTTATCACAATTTAAAGCAAGTTCGCAGTAGAAGTTTTTCAAGAAAAAGACACAAAGTTAAGAGAGCCCCACAGCAGTATTTTATGCTGAAATCACGTCTCCACCTATTTAACAGAAAGAATTACTTCAGGAAAAGCTCAACATCTCCATGAAGCACAAACTAGCAAAACAATGTGTCTCTCAGGTTCACGACTTACATGTCTTGACACGTCAGGAAAAACTGAAGCGCAGAGTTCAGGTGCAGCCAGGCTTGAAGAAAGTGCTCACACTTTGCATTTTTGATTTTGGGGATGAGGGGAGGAAGGTTGATTGGAATTTCAGTATAAATGGCCTGAATATGAAGACACTGCTAAGTGCTGAGAAAGTGCATGGAATGAGACATAACCCTTTTCACAAAAATAACTAGTATCACGTCCCTCTCTGTGCACAGGTGGACCTTAGAGACAAATAGCCCTATTTTGTGTTACGCACATCATGGCTATAATTCATGATGTGATAGTCTGTGCTATCACTGATGCCTTTGGTGATGGTACATGCAGTGTTGTGTGATGGTACTGTGGATCGAGGAGACATTACTTAATAATTCTTTTACAATGAAGATTGTTAAATTCACACAAGAAAAAACTCAGGTCTTGATTTCCTGCTGAGTCGTATCGCGAAAGTGGTCAAAAACATGCCGGAGTCACCCATCCCAGGCATCATTTAGATGTTGGGATGGTGGTTTCCTGATGGCTGAGCCACTTGTTTGGGTCGCTCCTGGCTTCATCCCTTTCATCCCTTTTGATGGCATAACCTCTGATAAGCATGGTGTCAGAATGTCTGCTTATTTCAGGCAGGTCTTGTGAAGTCCTATGAATTCACTTTTTCATGTCTGGGACCTCCTTCCATGATGAGACCAGATATAAAAAAAATCAAATCCAGCAAGTGCCAAAGTAACAAGCATTGGCAAAGGGAAGAGGTCTCGCTTTTGTGGATATATTAGCTTTGTTAAGGCATTTTTGTAGCCGTGATGTACAGCATCCCGACAGCATGGCTGAAAGTAGGGGAAAAAAAACAACGCAATGACGTGGTCAATACTGGCACTTGTTTTTTTTTACTTTCAACCATGCTGCACAGTAGCCGCCCTGATGTACAACATAGCAAGGAGAACACTGACAAAGTCAATAGCGCCAGCAGAGGTAGAAGCTTTGCCAAATGCCTGTCCTAAGAAAAGGGGGTGCCCCTGCTTCATCATGGAATTAGCCACATGTGGAGGCAGAAAGGGACGTGGTGTGATAATCACAAGAAGTGTCTAGCCGTAAATGTCTTGTGCTTTGGTTTGAATCCCAGCTTCCATAACCCGACCAAAGTCTGATCTTGGGCAAATCTCCTAATATCCCTAATCTGTACAGAACTAATAGATGTGCGTAGATTTGCTTTTGGCAGAATGAGCTAAGCAATCATTTAATCCAGCCACACCTTTATATCCAAACATTCACTGCGGTGCTGGCAGTGGGAGAGGACATACGATTGTACAACTGAAATGCACATATCTGGAGCAGGGGCAGTTTGCCACCGATGCAGAGCATTTTACAAAATCAGCTGCCTGGCAGCATTTGGGCTTCGGATTGGATCCAGAATGTATTAAGTAGCTCTCTGTATATAGGATCTGTAGTTATATATGCAGCATGGTGTGAGTTTGTGCATACCATAAAGCCCCTAAAAGTGGCCACCGTGTGCATGCAGTGTTGTACAATAAATATTTTACACCAAAACCCAGAAATGCTGCTGTCCACGCAACAAGCTGGCCATGTCATACCTCTCTCTTTGTGTACCAGAGAAGATGGCAAGGACAGACAGACAGATAGCTGGACATTGCTGTCTAGCCCCTCGATGCTTCTGTGGCAATTTCGCCTTCATATCCAGTGCTCTGGACCCTTACACACCTCTCAGTATATTATACACTGTTGAGAATCTGGAAATATTGAAAACATATTTTATCTTTTAGCAGTGCTTAATTCTTTCGCTGATTGGTGAAATGTACTATCACATTCACTCACAGGAACAGAATGGGCAAACCCCTTTGATGCATCAGCCCCTTTTCTAACAAGTCAGTAGTGATAGCAGGTGAACTGACAAACACCCCGGGCTTTAAACACTCATTGCAAGGTGTAGTGACAGGTATCAGTGAAAAGACTGCTGCTACCATGCACATGGGATGTGTGTCAAAACATGGCACGAGGCTTGCCACATACTAAAAACACTCATAGCTGTAAGGTGCCCCATTGTCATGTGTGATAGCTTCATCTAATCCAGGCTTTTTACCCAAATGCACTTTTCTGCTGGGGTTTTTGAGCCCACAGTTAAAATGTTAACAGCAAAATTTCAAGTCCACAATCACAATGTGATGTCTTTTAAAATGTCAGAACTGACTTAAAGAAAGACATTTGCCACTGGGAGACTTGGCAGCTATGAATGTCCACACGACAGCAGCACCACCTTCACGTAGTCAGAGAAAGAGTGTAAAAAAGGAGTGGCGAGTATACCTAAAGTATCAAGTTTAAGGTGCCTTAGGATGCAGACTTACAAATTAATCTGATGTAATTCAAATTTCAAATTCTTCACGGGGTACTATGCTGAGTTTAGCCATTTTGAGAGAAGAGTAGAAACCACCCAAATGACTCACATTTGGAGGATCCACCAAACATTTCATGAAACTTTTAAGTTCAAAGTGATCAGTTACTTACTTTGCGATAATCATAATACCTTGTTTTTTATTTTGAACTCCATACACCACTTCTGCAAATTCTAAACCTTGTGCACAACAGAGACTAGTGTTACCCAATTGTAATAGTGAAGTATTCAATGTACTGACCTCATAAGAAAGGAAGGGTGACACGGAAAGGCCTGGACTAGAATCATGATCTTCAGGACACTGCAGACTCTCTGCGACGAGCGTTCAGGTCATTGAACCATCCTCTTAGCATCATACTACCCAAAGGATTCCTTAAGTACAGTGAATACCAATGTCACAAGCCATTTAGGACCTGAATTTCAAAATATATGGTCCCACATTAAATATTTGAAAGGTTTATAGTGTTGAGTGTGCAGCAAGAGCAGTGGGAATGGAGACTCCAGAACTTTCATTTCAGGCAGGTCAGGGGTAAGGGGCGGTGAGTTGCTAACTGGGCAAATACAATGCAGCTCTGGGAACCTTAGTGGCCTCTTTACAAGTATGGTGGGTTTTCGATAGGGAGATATCAGGCCCAAATATACTGTTCTGGTCAGTATCTGCCCACATTTGAATCCCAGAATTGTGAGACAACTCTCCGGGAATTAGAAATAACCATAGGGACTCAAAATGTTTGGGTCCTTTTTTGGCTGTTATCCCGAATTCCAGGCACAGTTGCACTCAGATTTACCACCTGCTCTGAGCCGGTGGTAGAACTGAACAGTGGGTCACACGCGGGGTGGAGAAGGGCAGAGTCTGATGTGACCTTTCATGCTCCTCCACTGCTGTGGCAGTGGGTCTAATGGCGGCCGGGCTGAGGCTCTGATCCCGCCTCAGCTCGTCAGTCTGACGGTTACACTGGACGCGGATTCACACCTAGTCGAACTCTGCCTGCTGATCCTGCACTGTGTAAGGTGGGAGCATCAGGCGTCTTAAAATCTGGTGGGGCATTATCCCAACTCAGGATCCACCAGACTCCTAGTGAAAGCCACCTGACTACCAATGACAGCCCCAGAGCAGTGCAGGTGACTTCAGAACTGGAGCAAAGGGGCAAAGGCAACAGCTAAGTGTCAAGACTGACACAATTACCATGTCTTGCATTTTACCTAACAATTGTTTGCTGTCGTGAACATGTAGTTTCATGTTTTCAATAAAAAGAAATACCAGCTTTCCGTATCCCATTTGAGAAAAAAGAGAACTCACTAACGGTGTCAAAGGATGTCAGAGGACCACTGATTTCTATTAGGATAAAATGTATGAATACTGCTTGGAATCAGATGGTTTTGAAAATGATTTTTGGGTGATTTCCATTTTACTGCTCTCAGGTCACTTCGTTGATAGGCCAGGGGCATCGGCAGATGGTCATTGTTTCTGATTTGTCAAAGAGATGCAGGGCCTGGAAACAAACAGTACTTTAAGGTGACTATGCTTTGCTTCCTTCACCAGAGCACCGGTGTCCCTGGTTCACTCAGGTTCAGGCACAGTCACCTCGCCCTCAGCTGACAGCAGGCACCTTTGACTTCTGAACGTAATGCTGGTATAAGGGTAGGTGCTCCGTGGAGTCCACCCAGGTGGGGCAGAGACGAAACAACAGGAATACACTGGACTGGTGCCAGGCAGCCATGGGAGATGCTCTAAAACCCACCAAAGAGTGGAAGAGAACCAGCCCAGAGAAATGTACTTGTTAGAGGCGACCATGTTAAGTGCTCCGCCCAGACTAACCGGGATCGACACCGTGGAACCAACACACACAGTATCTGGAAAACCTGGGAGTCATAGTGTCCGTTCAACGGTGTGGATGGAATTCTATTATTAGTAATGTATTAGTTAGATTGCACCGAGAGTGGGAGAGCACCCTTCTACAGGAATGTACTTTTTACACGCAGCCGGGGTATGCACCTTAATATAGTCCACCCAGGAACCACAGTGGAGGAACCTACATGAATACTCTGGTAACAGATAGTCCGGGTAAATGCTGGATGTAGCCTATGCAGGAGCAACAGGTTGTGACCAACACAGTGGGTTTATATATTGCACCACAGAGTAACAATGTTAAAAGGAGTTTTATAAAGACAACGTTGAGGTCTAAAAAGTAATGAGGCCTCTGGATGGGGGTGAGTTGTTCACTATTTAATCAGTACATGAATATGAGATTATTTGCTTCAGGGTTGTTTATAAAACAAATTTGGAATTTCTACAGGATGCAGCCTGCCAGAACTGGTTTTAACTGAGTATCATGCTCTTGGTTAGGTATTGTATGTGGTGAAACAATGTATCACTAATTCTATCGACAACTGACCACATAACACGACTGCTGTTATTTGTAAGACCTGAAGAAGAGCCAAATTAAAAAATACGCTGCGAAACACGTTTGCATTTGGTTCCCTTGTGCTATTAAAATAGATTTCGAAAATTGGAAACTCGATCTTTTTCATATTCCTATAGTCAATAAAATAAGAAATTTCACACCAATCCTGAGAACTTATACATTTTTAGACCTCGATGTTGTCTTTATAAAATTGAATTTATTCAGTTCTAGGCGGAGACACTGGAACGTGTCTGAGGTCGACCTGACAGCCCACTTTAGAGCCATTCTTCATAGCTAGTGAATGAGTGTCCATAGGAGGGAACTCCTATTGATGGAATATAATTACTAGGTATTATCTTCATCCAGAAGCAATATAGTAACAATCTAGATGAGGGCACCAGGTATAGGCAGCCAGGGTAAATGTTCTATGCAGTACATCCTGGAGTGAAAGGCGGCTAATCCATATGAATGCATAAGGTTTAGGCAGTCAACGTACATGTTCCATAGTAGGGGTCTACAACATTTTCTGTAAAAAGACTTACTCCTGTTCCATGAAAATCATCGTGAGCTACTAACAAACTTTAGGTGTATTGTAACAGTGACCACATTAGACAAGATTACATTAGTGCCCATCATATGCAAGATTACGTGCAGTAATCACCTCAGTGCATCTGGTAGGGTTGTCAGCAGTAAGGTGAAAATGTTTTTCCGTTTGAAATGTATCTGCATAGGTAGGGCCACTGGATATATGTGATTGTGCAGCTGCGGGGGTCTTAACATAATTATAGATTTGCAGCATGTGCCACAAAATCCATATTCTGTTCCATAATCTGTAGATTTTAGCAAAAAAGTATTGGTTTCTAGCTCAAACGGTTCAAAAGTTACTAAAAATGCAGCAACACGTGTTACCGCTCAGTGGAAGGCCCTTTGCAAAGGTTGACTGGTCGCCTTTCTATTGCCTTTTGCTATATCTGGGTGTTAAACTGGTACTAATGAGGTCCAACAAATGCTCAGACAGTGTAAACAAGTGTAAAAATAATGACGTAAAAATATCACAAAATGTGCAGATTTATGCAGCATAATTTGCCTTTTGTTGCTGCATATTTTACTCAAGCCTGCTGCATAATTTGGCCCTTCCCTGCCACATATTTCCAGTGGCCCTGTACATAGGTAATTCATAACAGCTAAAGCTGCAACACCTCCAGCACCAAGGTAATGATAGTAGTAAGAAGTCTTCACGAGCCAGCATGATTTAACCCTCAAATATCAAAATATTTTGGAAATTCAACCTTTTTTTCTCCAACTATTGACTTTCAAGTTCTGAAAATATACACATTTTAGTCTTGAATGAATGCTCTGTAATTTTGGTATACATAGTTGAATTCAACCAAGCAAAAGCTTCAAATTTAGTAGGCTGCATGCACACAGGAGGGCTGCTTACAGGTCATGATCTATGCTTTGGAGAAGACCCTCTGTAGAGCTCAGGAGAGGCTGATGCAGGTAAGTACGGTGGGGCGGAGGGGTGGGGTGAAGGGGGAGTCAATGGACGACGACAAGGGAAAATAACATTAAAAAAAAGAAAACTACTTACCTTGCGCTCGCGCGCAAGGTAAGTGGTTTTCTTTTTTGTAATGTTATTTTCCCTCATCATAGTCTGTCGACTCCCTCTGCCTCACCGTGCTTACCTGCACCAGCCGCTCCTGAGCCCCCACAGGACTGCCAGAGGAGCAACCCACAGGAATGCTCTGGTTATAGGAAGTCTTGGTTCTAGGCTGGTAATCAAAAGAACCAGAATTTGGAGTTACAAAGGTCAATAGTGCCAGCAGGAGGATATGCATGTATAGTATGTATGTATATATGTATGCATGAGTATGAAGGAATATATGTATGTACTAATGTATGTGTGTTTTACTTATATACTGAAAAATTAGCCAGAGGCAACGGATCACTGCACATGTCTGAAGCTTAAAGAATACAAACAGATAGAGACCCCTGGTTGGAAGAGTCTCCTGAGTCCAGAGGAGCGGAAGGGACTAGTATAGTGTGAAGTTGTAGTGTTCTGTGAAGTGGCATCTTAAACATCTTGTGTCATTACTACATCCACACCTGCTGAGAGTCTATTCTGGTTCTCTGAAGAGTTTGAGTCACAAATGTTAGAGTATCCACAATATTATCGAAAGAGGGATTTGTCACTTTGTGGTTTGATGAAAGCTGTCTATAATACTTTTGAAACTGGAGTGTGTTGGCTGTTTAAAATCATCCGAAATAATTACAACATTGACAACCTTGCGAAAAAAGTACATGTAACTAATACATTGTTACAAAAATATTACACACATATTGGTGGCAGCAACACTTTAAATAAACTTTGTGAATATAGTCAGTTTCTGTGTTCCTTTTCGGTCCAGTGATGTGTTAAGTGCATTTCATATTTGCATACCTGCCTCTTGATTGCCCTGGGATCTGATGACATATATTAAGTTGTCAGACTTCGCCTTTTGTACATCTCTGTGTTCAAGGTTCAGAAAGGAGCCCCAGTGCCTGAAAGAATGAGGCTGCTGCAGATCCTGCCCTTCTGTGTCCTGTTGTGGACATCCTGTAAGTATGCAAGATCTGAAGTATGTTTGTCTGTTTTTGGGGCAGCCTTACATATAATTATGCTTATGTTTACCGAATGTATCCGTAAAATGTTGTATTTCTCTTCTTTCTCACTCTTCAGATGCCCGGGCTCAGAAACCTGTGATATCTCCCACAGTTCAGGTCAGTCTTGGACAAAGGGCCACAATTGGCTGTGAGGTTGGAGTGCATGAAGGCCAATATGTATCATTCTACAGACAGATCCCTGGAGAAGCCCCGAAGCTCATTCTGTATCACTATCACTCCTGGAGCGACCCTAAATATGGACCCGGGATGTCATCTGATCATTTCACTGCCACAAGGAACAGCGCTGGAACAGATTATCAGCTAATTATAAAAGATGCCAAGATCACAGATGCGGCACATTATTACTGTTTAAAGTGGTACACTAGTGTGAGCGGATACCACAGTGACGGAGAGCCTGACAAAAACCTATGAACGCAATTCAACAACAAAATACTCAAGACAGTAACTCAAAGTTTAAATAAAGCCAAGAAAAGTGTATAAATGATTTTATTGATTGTTGAACAACATAATCAACCCATCAACAGTATTGTTAGAGGGCAAAGTTTGTTAGGCCCTTACCCGCAGAACTCCAAAGTGTGGATTGAGGCTGTCTGTTTCCTAGGAGATTCTAAATTGAGGAGTAGCTTTCCAGGTCCCCTGGGCAGCAGCCTAAGCTTGCTGATTGGCTCCCCAGCTCCCAGGCAACCATGAGTCCTCCTCCCACACCTGCCCAGGCCCCTTAAGGCTTTACTGGGTGAACCTCAAAACATTCACCTCCATTTTGTGAGCTGCAGTTTCCCTGTGCCCCAGATTGCAGTGAGCCAAAGACCAGGTGGTGTTAAGGAGGCAGACCAGTGCTGTCTCTTTCCTGAAATTTAAAAAGTGATTATCCCTACCCGTGATTGCATCATTTTTAACTGTTTTTGCTTGTAGTTGTTACAGTTTAAAACAATTTAACCTACCTGTGATTGCATCATTTATCAACTGTTTTGTTTAGAAACTTGTGGTTTTTACTTGCCCGTGACTGTTTCATTTAACCTGTTGAATTGTGGAATTTGCAGTCCAAAATCTGTTGTTTTTTTCTCACATTGCCCATGACTACCTGTTTTTCCCTACTAATTTCTCCCTTGCTCTGTGCTCAGACCTGTATGCTAAGCAATCCACCCCCAGCTCCCATTTTGTGTTAGCAAGTGAGTGAAACCAGATTATCTACCAACCCCCTTCCCCCTTAGCAACAGGGATATTCTACATCAGAGAGTGAACAGAGGGTGCTCTGAGGCAGCAGTAATCTGCTGTTAGCCGTTTAAGCTGTGTTATTTAGGGATTGTGCATTCATTTTTTGGCTAGGCGAGTGAGTAAAGTTTTCTACAAACAGTATTGTTAGAGGGCAAAGTTTGTTAGGTCCTTACCTGCAGAAGTCCAAAGTGTGGATTGAGCCTGTCTGTCTCCTAGTAGATTCTGAATTGAGGAGCAGGTTCCAACTCCCTGGCCAGCAAACATTGCCTGTGGTCGCAGAGACCTTATATAGGCTGCTATTGGATGCTACATGTGTGCATTGATTGGTGGTTGCATCTGGTGTTTCTATTGGATTAGGGTTAGTGTTCTCATTGGTTTGGTATTTGAGAGTACTGATTAGTTTCTGGGTCAGTGATTCTATTGATGTAGGGCTTAGGATTAGTGATCTGAATGGTTGATATGTTTAGGGTTTCTGATTGGTTCCTGGAGATGGGGTGTCTATTGGACGTAGGGCTTAGGGTTTCCTGTGTGATTGGCTGCTGGGACTAGGGTTGGGACTAGGGCTGGGTTTAGGCTTTCTATTGGACATGGGGCTTAGGGTTTCCTGTGTGATTGGCTGCTTTGACTAGCGTTGGGACTTGGGCTGTGGTTAGGCTTTCTATTGGACATAGGGCTTAGGGTTTCCTGTGTGACTGGATGCTGGGAATAGAGTTGGGATTATGTTTCTATTGGACGTAGAGTTTAGGGTTTTTTGTGCCTGATTGGGTGCTTGGACTAGGGTTATAATCAGTTGTAAGGTCTTTGTCTCCTATTGGATCTAGGGTTTAGGGCTAGTGTTGTGATTCGTTAGGATTAGGGCTAGGGTCCCCATTGGCTGAAGGTTACTAGGGTCATATAAGGCCAGAGCTTAGGGTATCTCAGCCCGAGTGTTGAGGCTAAGGGTGGAGAGGACAAGGGTGAGTGCCTGTTTGAGCCTGTTCGAGACTGGTCGGGACTAGGGCCAGAAATGCTGCCCAATTCCATATACACGAGCACCCACCATACACCACCCACATCCACAACCAGAGTAACATATTCATAGCACATGTTCTCTACTCATTCACTACAAACTAACCCTATACAAAATTCTATGTATCAGCACCCACTACAAAATCACACAAACCACACCTATACACCCTTCTATCCCAGCTACAACATATTTGCACCATCACCTACAAACAGTATACAACTCTAAGCTATATCACTAGCCAATCCACTCATGACTAACACAACCCAATTCCACACCACAGTGAACTATATCCCAACCAGACACACACTCCCTGCTCCTCTAATTATACCTAACAGACCCCTTTTTGTCACTAACAAACCTATACTCAGCCTTCCACCATTTCTCCAACCAACACCCTCCTCTTCTTTCGACCACAATAAGACAACCACACAACACTTACACTCCACTGCACCACACATATTACCTCTTGCGTCAAACAAGTCTAAGACAAACACTCACAACTCAACTTCATCCCCTCTTACACAACACATACACTCTACTCACAAACACATCACCACCCCTTTACCTTACAACTTACACTCACAAACAATATTATACTAACAAATCCATCTCATAAAACAAATACATCAGCATTTCCTTTCACTACTCCTCAAAAACAAAACATATCACACACACCAGCACAACAAAATCTCTCAAGCGCAACACCTCATAATACTTACCATCACAAACTACAAACATGCACCCACCTTTCAAATTACACAAATGAACAAACTCAAATACGAAGTTTTCTCTCTTCTACCACACCTAACATATATACAGCAACTTTTGTTTAACCACCTCTCATCCATTGGACAATTTAGGACCTTAACACATGACTCACATGCTGCACCGCCACCCCTACCTCATGCACCTTCCGCCCTAAACAGACGCAAACAAAATAAGCAACGTGCCACATCTCACAACTTTATTTCTCCATGTCTACTGCACAACAAAATTTCACTACTAAAACAACACAGCACACCAACTCACTCTCAAACACCGTCTCCACCACCTATACACGCAGACCCATCAGAATGCCTTCTAAGCCTGCTGGATGAGGAACACGATACAGAAAATCTACACGATTGCTATCCCCATATACCTAATACCAACACTAGGGACCCACCAGCTGCAAGCCCACAAAATACTGCTCACTCATCTACAAAACAAAGTCACACTATCTCCAAAGCACATTCTCTAAACTGTCTACTAATAAATGCTCAATTGCTCTCTAAAAACAAACATCATCCTGGTCGGGGCCGACCGAGACTAGTAGCCGAGACCAAGACCAGTAACCCACTTGGTCACTAACTGTTCACCGATGGTTATAGGACAAGAACATCCTGCAATGAGGAGGGGTCCTCCACGAATGCCCCAGTTTCCAAGCGTTTTTAGCTTGGAGTTCCAGTTCCCGGTTATTGTTTGGGCGACAGATGCTTCCGTTCCTGAAGTGTGGGGTGGGGGGTTGGGAAGGGTTGGAGCTCCGGCTCCCGTTCGCTTTGTTTTTCAGGTTTTATGTTGTCTGCACCGTCTCTGTTCCCTTTCACCTGGGTGAACGCATCTCAAACACTGCTATGTTACCTTATTCGCGAGCTCTGAGCGGTACCACGCTTCCAGAATCCCAGCTACGCCGCTTTGCGGCCCGACTCCCCCCATGGCCTCCTCCTGACCGGCGATTCTAATGCGCTCTCACCGCTCCGCCTTATGTCCTGGAACGTTAATGGCCTGCTGGACAAGATCAAACGCGCAGCTGTCCTGCGATATGCCCAGCGCCAGGCGGTAGACATACTCCTGCTTCAGGAATCCCACCTTCTAGGCCAAAGGTGTCCTTTCCTTGCCCGCTATGGCTATGGCACTGTCTGGCATTCTGGGTTTCGTAGGGGGTCCAGAGGGGTGGCGATCCTGGCGCGTCATACTCTCCCCCTAGTGGCGCGTAGGGTGACACATGATCCTCAGGGCTGTTTTATTCTTTTAGAAGGGACCCTTGGGGATCGCCCAATCAATCTACTGTCTGTCTATTCCCCTCCTGCTTTGCTGGCCCCTACACTCCGCAGACTTACCCCGCTGATCGCGGCTTTGCCCCTTGGCCTGACCGTGGTGGGGGGCGACTTCAACGCCACCATGGATCCCGGCCTTGATACTGCGTCCCCTCCCTCTACTTCCAGGACTGTCCAATCCGGTCTCCTCTCCTCATGGGCGGCCAGCCTGGGCCTCGGGGACGCTTGGAGACTGTGGTACCTGACCGCAAGGCACTACACCCATACTTCTGCCTCTCACCACACCCATGCACGTCTAGACTACGCTTTCCTGCCGGTTCAGGACTGCCAAGCGCTCCAGGCAATCTCTATCCTACCGAGGGGACTATCAGACCACTCTCCAGTGCTACTCCATATAGGGGCCCT
The DNA here is from genome assembly GCA_963921515.1 of Calotriton arnoldi. Classification (NCBI taxonomy): domain Eukaryota; kingdom Metazoa; phylum Chordata; class Amphibia; order Caudata; family Salamandridae; genus Calotriton; species Calotriton arnoldi. Next base: position 2,341,183 of record CAWUFW010001944.1, on the reverse strand, counting down.
TCCCCCATCCTCCCGACCGCTTTGGCGACTCAACGCCTGGTTCCTCCAAGACGAGGAGTTCAAGGACAGCATTGGTGCTGAACTCTGTACCTATTTCACAACTAACCAAGGCTCGGTGTCTTCCTCTCGCACCCTATGGGAGGCTGGTAAGGCCACCATTCGGGGGTTCGCCAAGGGCCAGCTGAAACTCACTCGTGCGGCGCGTGACTCCCAGCTCACACATTTGGAAGCGCAAGCCGCCCTGATTGAGGCGCTGAACCCCGAGGATAGGTCTGACGTCCAGGATCGGAGACTGGCGTTCCTACGGGATGAGATCAGGCAGACCTCTCTGGAAGCCGCCAAGCTTCTTTTGCGCTCATCTGTGGCCCGCGTGTACGGTTGAGGAGACAAAAATGGGAAGCTCCTCCACCGCCTCGCCACCTACCCTATGGCTAACCGTATCATACCGGAAATGGCGGACGCAGACGGTACGCTCCACCGCGCCCCGGTAGCAGTGGCCCAATGCTTTGCCTCCTACTATGCTACCCTCTACTCAGCGCGGTCGCCTGGTCTTTCCCTTTCCGACCTCCTCCAGCGGGAAGAGTTCTCTCTTCCACGCCTTAGCGGCTCCGACGCGGCTGCGCTGGACCTTCCGCTCACCCCTGAGGAGGTGTCGGATGCCATTTCGCGCCTAGCGGCTGGCAGGACTCCTGGGCCGGACGAGTTCCCCCAGGAGTTTTATTCGTCCTACCGCGATACCCTGCTTCCACCTCTCGTAGAGATGTACAAAGAAGCGGTGGACTGCGGCTCATTCCGGCCGGAGACGGATCTCGCTACCATCGTAGTGATCCCTAAGTCCCAGCCCCCCCTCACAATGTTGCTCGGACTATCGTCCCATCTCGCTCATCAATACGGAGCTCAAGGTCTTCGCTTCCGTATTGGCCAGTCGCATACGGCCGCATCTAGCCCAGCTCGTCCATCCTGACCAATGTGGCTTCATGCCTCTCCGAGGAACTAGACACTGTCTCCGACGCCTTCATCTTGCCCTTGCAAACCGACACCTGCTGACTCCATACTTGTCCCTTCTCCTTACTGATTTTGAGAAGGCTTTCGACTCCGTTGACTGGAGCTATTTAGATGCGGTGCTGGACCAGATGGGTTTTGGCTCTCCTTTCCGCAACTTGGTAAGACTACTTTACCACCGTCCCCGGGCACAGGTCCTCGTTAACGGAGCTCTATCCCGCCCCTTCCCCATTGGACGGGGTACGAGGCAGGGCTGCCCCCTCTCCCCGATTCTTTTTGCTCTGGCAATGGAACCGTTCGCTTGCCTTATCCGCAGGGATCGCTCCCTGACTGGATGGAGGTGGCCCGGCCTAGCGGAGGATAAAATCGCGTTATACGCGGATGATGTACTGCTGTTCCTGGCTGACCCGGCCCGGTCGGGACCTCGATGCCTTCGGGCACTGGCCATTTTTGAACGTGTTTCCGGCCTGCGGCTTAACCCGGCCAAGTCTGTCCTTGTCCCCTTGCACTTATCGCGCGAGTGCTTTGACTGGCAGTCGTCGATTCCCCTTCGGCGGCTGTCTTTCAGGTACTTGGGGATTTGGGTTTCCCTTCTTCCCGACCTCGCATGGGAGCTCAATGTCACCCCGCTGGTTCGGCGGGTCAGCGCCGACCTCCTTAAATGGCGCACGTTGCCCCTGAACCCTCTGGGCAGGATAGCCCTATATAAAATGATGATATTACCCCGTTTCTTGTACATGCTCCAGAACACACATCTCTCATTTGCTAGATCTTGGTTCCGGGACATGGACGGTTTGGCCACTAGGTTCCTCTGGGGGGTCGGAGATCCAGGCTGGCCCTGGCCCACAGCCGAATCCCACCTTTTGACGGAGGTCTCGGAATGACGAACCTCTATCTCTACTATCTAGCGACTCGTCTCCTCACGATCCACGACTGGTTTAATGGCGGCTGGTCCGACCCGGCGTATCGCTTGGAACTTCACACCATGGGCTTCTCCTCTATCTAGGGGATGCTCTACGGAGATGTAGTCCCTCGAGCTCTCCCCGAGGTCACACGCGGAGTATTCCTGGCCTGGCGTGCATCACTATGCCATACTCAATGGGCAGGGAGGCTGACTCAACACACTCCTTTGTGGTATGGCACCAGGCTCCGTGAAGTTGCCTCCCTGTCTGGGTTCCGGCAGTGGGACCTCATCGGGGTAACCTTGCTGGGCGACATCTGGAGTGGTACTCATATTCGATCCTTTCAAGATTTATAGGCTAGACACTCCCTCCATCCTTCTCAATTCTTCCGATATTTGCAGCTGCGTCACGCCCTTCACTCTCATATTCCGGAGGGCACGTCCCTGCCCGAATATAGCCCGCCCGAAGCACAAGTTCTGACCGGTGATTTGGGGAAGGGTGGGATCTCTCTGATCTACCGCTCACTCACCAACAACACCCCTAACTCCCTTTCCCTACTCCGAGACAAATGGGAGGGCTGGCTTGGGGCTCTGGAGGATGAGGACTGGAGGGACGCCCTGATGGCCCCTAGAACGATTGCGGTATCAGCGAGGCTCCGTCTGGTCCAAGTCTATTTCTTGCATGCCGCCTATCTTACACCCCTGCGTCTTCACCGCGCTGGGCTTCGGCCGGACGCCCACTGCCCCCGCTGCTCCCACCCTCACGCCGACTTTTACCATATGGTGTGGTTGTGCACCGTGATACAGGGGTATTGGGAATCTCTAACACAAGACCTGACAGGGGTCCTGGGCTGGGAGGTGCCTCTTGATCCCATACATGTTCTGCTGGGTATCACCGACGGATTGGACGGCTCCAGGGCTGAGAAGCTCTTCCTTAATACAGCGTTGGTAGTTGCCAAAAGAGATATTGCCGCTCAGTGGCTGGACACTACCCCACCCATTCTAGGGCGCTGGCGCAGGGGGGTGGATTGGTGCGCTGCGCAGGAACGGCCTCTATATGTAGCCAGGGGATGTCCTGAGAAATTTCGCCGCATGTGGGGTAAATGGGTCGGGGTAATAGACGACTGAGGTGGAATGGTACACTTTCCAGATATACGCGGATACGTCACTATTGATTCACTTGTGTTGCCTTGATGTCAGTGTGATGTGTTCTTCTCCCTACTCTGACATTATACACTGTAGCTCTGAACGGTGCTGTTTGTTGTTACATTCAAAACTCAATAAAATTGATTGTCAAAAAAAAAAAAAAACATCACACTCACGACATTCTCACTGACCCAAAAGCAGACATACTATTCATAACTGAATCTTGTTTGGGAGATGATATGGCTCCAATCCTGCATGAAGCTATTCCTCTAGGCTATCAAACGATCACCCAAAATCGTATAGACAAAAAAGGAGGCGGCCTAGCTGTTGTGTTCAGACAAACATTACATATCACTAAAGTTGACGACGTCTTCATAAAAAATTGTAAGGCCCTTTTCACCAGATGCAATCCTACACCATCATTCTCCTGTAACTTCCTGCTCCTTTACAGAACTCCACCTAGCAAGGCAACATTCCCAGATGCACTTTTAGACACTGTTTCAAACTTGATAACACTACACTCCAACCTATGCGTTCTGGGTGACCTCAAGATTTGGTTTGACAAACCCCATATGCCCCATCCAAAAACAATCATCGCTGGCCTAGAAGCACTGAACCTGCATCAGATCATCCACGAACCCTCACACATCGCTGGACGCATCCAAGATGTCATTTTTACTAATACAGAACTAGTTACCTTTCAAATGATGACTCTGGTCACATGGTCATACCACCATTTCTTTGCCTTCCAACATAAAACAACACTATGCGACGCACCTAAAACCACCTTATGTGCATCCACCTATCGGCCATGGAACAAACTCAATTTGGAACACTTAGAAACACAACTAACATCCAGTAGAGATATAGAAACAATACACTCTGTTCAAAGACTATATGAGTGGCTACATGAAGCTTTTGATATCCTGATACCTCTAAAAACACACGACACAACAAAAGAAAACAAGCACCTTGGAGAAATATAGAAATAAAAGAGACAAAACAATTAGAAAGCTGCAACGTGCCTGGCTCAAAACAAACGGCAACCAAGACAAACTTCGCCTACAGAAAATTAACAGATTATACAAGTCAGCTATCAAAAAGCGAAGAAAATATACTATCCAGACAGAATTCAAAATGCTAAATGTGCAAATAAAGATTTTTATAAAATTCTCAATGAATTTCGTTAACCAAATTGGCTAGAAGCAGCTCATCCCATTACTCAAGAGTTCACAGACAAGCTGGCAAATCATTACATGGACAAAGCAGACACGTTGGACTCATATTTAAAACAGAAACAAAGCACCAGCACTAACCCTTTTACAAAGCTATTATCCAAGAATACTCTAACCCAGCCTCTCCGTCCCTTCCAACACATTTCACACATTGAATTTATGGACCTGGTCAAAGCAAGCAAACCTGCTGGCAGCCCTTCTGACCCAATGCCACCCCAAATCTTCAAGACAATTCTTCTAACAACCTCTGCTGCCACTCCAGTAAGGAGAATCATCAACAAATCCTTAACTACCGGAATATTTCCAAAAGAACTCAAAAAGTCATATATAAGCCCATTACTGAAGAAAACAAACTTAGGCCCACTGAACCCTGACAACTACAGACCGATTTCAAATGGACCTTTCCTGGGCAAACTGGTAGAAAGAGCAGCGTTCGCCCAGATGTCACAATTCATTGAAGAGAATGCCATACTTTCAGACTTTCAGACTTCCAAAGGGGATTCCGTCCAGGAAGAGGCACAGAATCTGCCCTCCTTACCATCTGGGATGACCTGAAGAACACAGTTGACTGCAACTGGGTTGCTGGGCTACTTCTCTTGGACCTCTCGGCTGCCTTTGACATGGTTGACCTTGATACTCTGATACAAAGACTCTACAAAGCCGGCATAGACGGGACTGCTCTAGACTGGATTGCATCCTACCTTCGCAACAGAACTAATGTCATCCATACCCCACCTTTCTCGTCCAAACCATACTTCACAAAAGCAGGGGTCCCTCAAGGTTCTATCATCTCGCCCATGCTTTTCAACATCTACATGAAGTCATTACCGGCACTGATCAATCAATTTCACCTCACGTGCTATAACTATGCAGATGACACGCAAATACTCCTTCAACTGTAATGCCCCAAAGACATTGGAAAATCACCAATTTTCTGTTGTTTCAGAGCCATGGATCAATGGATGACGTGGAGCCATCTCAAATTGAATGCTTCCAAAATGGAAATACTCACGTGTGGCGATTGGAAACATTATGACCCGCTCGCCACATGGCCGGATGATCTGGGAACACCTCCTAAAGTATCGAAGCATTAAGAAACTTCGGAATGACCATGGACTCCAAGCTATCGATGAATGCCCAAGTGGCCAAACTAGCAAGATCAAGCTTTGTTTCTTTAAAAATTCTGCGACAAATCTTCCCCCATTTGGGATTTCCACACAAGGTCCAGGCTACCATCTCCCTTGTTTTGTCCAAACTCGATTACGCCAATAGCCTCTACTATGGATCACCTTTAACAACCATGAAAAGACTACAACGGATTCAGAACTCGGCTGCCAGACTACTCTTGCATATAAAACCGCGAGACCACATCTCCCCTGCCTTGAAAGCCCTGCATTGGTTACCGGTTGCCAGTAGATCCACGTTCAAGCTGCTTTGTATCACCCATGACGCGATACATGGAACGGGACCGCTCTTCATGAGGAATAAAATCACCAAACACATTCAACAAAGGAACCTCCGCTCTAGAGTGGCACCTCACCTCAAAATCCCAAGATACAAGGAAAAAACCATGGGTGGCACATCATTCACTGTTCAAGCAGCCAAACTATGGAACTCTTTACCCCCAACATAAGATCCACGGATAACCACCTTATCTTCAGAAAACTACTCAAGAATTGGCTCTTCCCCACATAAGCACCATACGCAAACAGAAAAATACAGCATATCCCTCTGTATATAAGCATTTATTTGTACTATAGATATATACCTATATATATGTGTATTGCTTTGTATAAACGTGTAGAATAATAATGTTTAAAAAATATATATATATAGATATTCATTAGTTCTGCTTAACAAATGTACATATTACTGATAGTTACATTATTCTATGTTTTTTTGACATGTTTATAAGTGACTGCATAAATAAGCAAATCTTTTTATCATAACTATTTATTGACAATTGCTTGATTATTGATCTACAAAAAAATGTATATAAATAAATAAATAAAATTAATTTAAAGTCCAACAACACTTGAAAGCCAAGTTTACATATACTACCTTCCTTTATGCATCTATATACCTTCCATGCACTTATGGATCAATATATTTATTACATTTGGGCCTATATATTAATTACTTTTACTTATTTCTTACTTTTCTTCTAATTCAGCATATCCAATGCACTACCCTATTTTTCACCCTATACCGCTCTCAATATATCTTCTACCTCAACTCTCTGATTCATCTCAGACCTCTTTCTACTACTCTTTCCAATGCACTACCCTATTTCTCACTGTATACCGCTATCAATATATCCTCTACCTCCACTCTCTCATTCATCCCAAACCCCATACCACTACTATGATCCCCAAAATAACCCTTTCGAGACTCTTCCCTACTCCACCCCTCCTTGGATCATCTCATACCGCTTTTTACTATTCCGATCCCCCAAAACAAGCCTTTCTAAACCCTCCCTCTGACTCTTCCCCCTCCACCTCCCTTTTACTCATCCTCCTCCACCTCCCTTTTACTCATTCCAAGCCTCCTCTTACTGCTATGAGCTCCAAAAAAAAAAAAAAAAGATTTCTAAATCCTTCCCTCTTCTATCCCTCCACTATCCTTTTCAATCCAAACAACAAACTAACATGTCCACAACTCAAATTAATTTCATATTTCACTATACTAATTTCCCACTAATCCTTTATGGGTTCCGCAGTAGCATGCTACTCGCCGAAAAACCACTTCAACACCTCATCAGGGGTAGCAAGCGCTATATAAATGCAAACATTTTTACCTCTTCTACCCCTTCGCTATCCTTCTCAATCCAAATAACTGACTAACATATCCACCACTACAATTACTTTCATATTTCACTATACTAATTCATCACCAACACTGTATGGGTGCCAGAGTAGCTTGCCCCATCAGGGGTAGCAAGCGCTATATAAATGCAAACCTTTTTCCCTTCTCTATCCCTCCACTATTTTTCTCAATCCAAATAACTGACTAACATATCCACCACTCAAATTACTTTCATATTTTCACTATACTAATTCACCACCAATCCTTTATTGGTTCCGAAGTAGCGTGCTACTCGCTGAAAAAAACGCTTCAACACCCCATCAAGGGTAGCAAGTGCTATATAAATGCAAACCTTTTTCCCTCTTCTATCCCTACCCTATCCTTCTCAATCCAAATAACGGACTAACACATCAATCACTCAATTCACTTTCATATTTCACTATACTAATTCACCACTAATCTTTTATGGACTCCGGAATAGTGTGCTACTCGCCGAAAAAGCACTTTGACGCCTTGTCAGGGGTAGTAAACGCTATATAAATACAATACAATACAATATCATTTCGTATTTAACTGCACGGTGTACCCTTTCAAGTGCCGAGGAATAGAGGTGAGAAATACATCAAATTTATAGTGAGAGCCGAGCCAGATCAAGAGCAGAGCCATCAAACTTTTTGAAATGTCAGTTGTGCAACAAATGTCTTGTATAATACGATAAAGACTTCAGAATTAAATTTAAAAAAATGTGCCTCCCTTTCTCATGCAGAAATTATTAACTTTAGTATGTTACTTTATATAGTTACATTGACTGACATTTATTAGAAATAATAGGTTCTAAACATGAGTTTAGAAACCTTTATGAACCCAATCATCCTTCTCCACACAGAGGTGCTATGAGTGAGACAGTCAGTCATTACTTGCCTCCAGAGGTTTTTAGTCAGCACACACCCTGAACTGAACTTTTTGAAGATGGTTACAAATGTGATTCTCAAGTTAAAAAAGGCATGGAGAAGTACATTAATCATCCAAGATCACACAAATTGATAAAGCAGGGAAGCCGGGATTGACCCAGGGCGTCATGTTTACATAGTGTGCATTTCAGTCACTGCATGGATGGCTCCTCCTTTCCTCAATTTAACACCAAAGGACAGAGCTAGGTGTTTAATTTACAAGGAGCTTTATGAGTGCACCGTGTTAAATAAATATACCAGGGCACAATAGTAGTGGGACTAATTAGCATAGGCAATCAGCGACATGCGGAATTATATCACAGGAAGTGATATCAGGGTAAGTTAGGTCATAGGCCTCCAATATCCCTCACTTGATGTCAAAACTACAAGTTTAATCAAGGTGAAGCAGCAATCTCAGTGGTGGTTCCCAACCGTTTCAACAGGTGCAACACCAAGGGTGGGATTGTGGCATCTGCACATAGCCTAAACCGTTTGGAAGGAGTTAGCAGGTGTGCGCCTGACTTGTGTGTAGTTACTTAAATGATGGCTTGGCTGCTCTAAATAACATTAACTACCAAGTAGCTCCATGTCACGTGTGACTCCTTTAGCCAGGCCTGGCTTCTTAGCCAACATCTCCCTGTGTGTTGGAATATTGAGACACAAATGGAATAGTTAAACACAAAACCACAAACCCCAGAATGCAACATGTGGTCAGCTGAAAAGTCAGGGATTGCTGATAGTTTAATACTGGAGCAACTTTAGCAGATATTAAATAGAATGCAGCTTCCAATTTTCTATTTTTTCTTTCGCCTCCCCGCTCAAATGTACTTGGTACATTTCTTTGTGGCAAAAATAGTTTTATTTTGGTATAGAATGTGCAACTATTCTGTGTTTGATATAAGCCTGGGCGGAGTTTGCGGAGTTGCATACGCAGAGCTCCGCGGAGTGCCGAAAACACTCTGCCGCACTACACAGATTCCGCAAGCGGAGGAGTCCGGTACATCATGCTGATTTTTAGTGTCAAGAGTTTTTCCAGCGCTGTAAAATCAGCGTGAAATGCATCACGCGGAGCACCAGAGGAGGCTGCTTCTTTCTGCCACTCGAGTAGATTTTATACTCGAGCAACAGCTTCCTCAACGCGAGCGGTAGGTTTCTCAATGCGAGCGGTAGCGACCTGCAGCGACCGCTCCTGTTGAGAAACATCGCAGGGGGGTGGTCTGGAGTATGATTTTCCTCACTTGCGATCGCCAACTTAACGTCAGCGAGCCGCGCAAGAGGAAAAACTCTGCTCTGTGCCACTACGCAGAGTTTTTCAGAACTCCACGCTCAATGCGGAGCATGGAGTGGCCAAAACTCCGAAACTCCACAAGCAGAGCGGAATTTTACGCCCAGGCCTAGTTTTATATAAGCTCTCTCTGTTATCTATGTTTTAAAAATATTTTAATTTTTTAAACTATTTGTCTAATTGTTTTTAATGTGTATGTGTTTTTACTTTTTTTAAATTATGAACCGAATAAGGAAAGAAAGAAAGAAAGAAAGAAAGAAAGAAAAAGAAAGAAAGAAGAAAGAAAGAAAGAAAAAAGGAAGGTATGAAAATTTTAAATTGTTTTTGAAAAAAGATCATATTTTCTGTCCTTAACACTGGTCCAGCTCTAATGATATATTTGTTGCACAAAAAGGGCATTTATTCTCTTGCTGTCCAGGGACTTTTAATATGTCTCTTAACAGTGCAAGGTTCATCAGGCAAGTAAGAGAGAGGACCAGGTGACATTTGAAGAGCAGATTCTTGCATTACAGTATTAAGAAACAACGACAGAGACACCTCTCAAAATAAAGCAAGTTGCTAAATACAACTTTATTTCCTGGAACAATTAGATTTAAATTGGGGTTTAGGTACCATGACACAGCACCACATGCAGAGCACACACCTGATGTGATTAGGCAAGAAAAACGTGTCTGAAGAAACACTACAAAAATAAAACAATTATGTTGCACTGCCAGAGCTTCCATTGTGCAGCCTCACAATAACAAGCATTGGCAAATAGGCGTGACCGACACAGGATAACAACGGTGAGGCGGGGAAGGGGTGGCGGGGTCTGGGGGGGAGTGGACAGACGATGAGATAGGGAAAGTAAAATAAAAAATAAATAAAATCACTTAACTTCCTCCGAGTTGGCAAAGTATCTAACAGTAAATGTCTGGCGCTTCAGGTCGAATCCCAGCTTCCGCTACCCAACCAAAGTCTGATCTTGGGCAAATCTCCTAATCTCCCCGATCTGTGCAAAACCAATGAATGTGCATAGATTCACTTTTGGCAGAATGAGCTATACTGTCCAAGCAATCATTTATTTAATCCGGCCACACCTTTATATCCAAGCATTAAATGCAGTGTTGACAGTGGGAGAGGACATACGATTATACATCTGAAATTTCTGGAGTAGGGCTGGTTAGCCACCAATTCGAGAGTAATCTACATGATCAGCCACCTGGCATCATTTGGGCTTCAGATATGGATGGGACAAGGGGAAATCATGCTGATCCAGAATTTTTTTATTAAGTATCACAGAACAAAGCACTTTGCATATAGGATCTGTGATTATATATGCGGCATAGCTTGAGGTCATGCACACCATAAAGCCCCTAAAAGAAAACACGTCCTGCATACTGTGTTGCACAAGAAATATTTTACACCAAAACCCAGAAATGCTGCTGCCCCCCGAGAAAGATGGCCATACCGTCCCTCTATCTTTGTGGTGGCAAGGACAGACAGGCAGCCAGCTGGGCATTGCTGCCTAGTCCCTTGATGCCACTGAGGCAATTTCTCCTTCAAATGCACTGTCCTGGACACCTAACACACCTCTCATTGTTTCATACACTGCAGGGAATCTGGAAATATTAAAATCATACTCTATCTTTAGCAGTGTTTAATTATTTCACTGATTGGTGAACTGTACTATCACATTCACCCACAGCAACAGAAAGGGCAAACCCCTTTGATGCATCAGCCCCTTTTCTAACAAGTCAGTAGTATTAGCAGGTGAATTGACAAACACCCCGGACTTTAAACACTTATTGCAAGGTGCAGTGACAGGTATCTGTGAAAAGACTACCTCTAACATGCACATGGGATATGTGTCCAAACATGACACAAGGCTTGCCACATACCAAAACATTCATAGGTGCAAGGTGCGCCATTGTCATGTGTGATATCTTCATCTAATCCAGGCTTTTTACCCAACTGCACTTTACTGCTGGGGTTTTTTAGCCCAGATTTAAAATGTTAACAGCAAAATTTCAAGTCCATGATCACAACGTGATGCCTGTTAAAATGTCAGAACTGACTTAAAGAAAGACATTTGCCACTGGGGGACTTGGCAGCTATGAATGTCCACACAACAGTAGCATCACTTTCATGTAGTCAGAGAAAGAGTGTAAAAAAGCAGTGGCGAGCATGCCTAAAGCATCAAGTTTAAGGTGCCATAGGATGCAGAACTACAAATTAATCTGGTGTAATTCAAATTTCAAAGACTTCACGAGATACTATGCTGAGTTTAGCCATTTTGACAGAAGAATACAAGCCACCCAAATGACTCACATCTAGAGGATCCACCAGGCATTTCATGCTAATGTTAAGTTCAAATTGATCAGTTACTTACTTTGCGGTAATCATAATACTTTGTTTCTTATTTGGAACTCCATACACCACTTATGTAAATTCTAAGGCTTGTGCACAACAGATATTAGCATTACCCAATTGTAATAGTGAAGTATTCAATATACTGACCTCATAAGAAAGGAAGGGTGACACGGAAAGGCCTGGACTAGAATCATGATATTCAGGACACTGCAGGTTCTCAGCGACGAACGTTCAGGTCATTGAGCCATCCTCTTAGCATCCTACCACCCAAAGGATTCAGTAAGTACCGTGAATCTCAATGTCACAGTCCATTTAGGCCATTTAGGACCTGAATTTCAAAATATATGGCCCCGCAAATATTTGAAAGGTTTATTGTGTTGAGTGTGCAGCAAGAGCAGCAGGAATGGAGGAGACTCCAGAACTTTCATTTCAGGCAGTTCAGGGGTAAGGGGCGGTGAGTTACTAACTGGGCAAATACAATGAAGGGCTGGATACCTTAGTGGCCTCTTTACAAGTATGGTGGGTTTTTGATAGGGAGATATCAGGCCCAAATATACTGTTCTGGTCAGTATCTGCACCCATCTGAATCCCAAAATTATGACAAAAGTCTCCGGGAATTAGGAATAACCATAAGGACCCAGAATTACTGGGTCCTTTTTTGGCTGGTTATCCCTGATTCCAGGGACAGTTGCACTCAGATTTGCCACCTGCTCTGAGCCGGTGGTAGAACTGAGCAGAGGACAACAGTGGGTCACACGCGGGGTGGGAGAGGCAGGGTCTGATGCGACTTTTCATGCTTCTCCAATGCTGTGGCAGTGGGTTTAATGGCGGCCGGGCTGAGGCTCTGATCCCGCCTCAGCTCATCAGTCTGAGGGTTACACTGGACGCAGATTCACACCTAGTCAAACTCGGCCTCCTGATCCCGTACTGTGTAAGGTGGGAGCATCAGGCGTCGTAAAATCTGGTGGGGCATTATCCCAACTGAGGATCCACCTGACTCCTAGTGAAAGCCACCTGACTACCAATGACAGCCCCAGAGCAGTGCAGGTGACTTCAGAACTGGAGCAAAGGGGCAAAGGCAACAGCCAAGTGTCAAGATTGACACTTTTACCAAGACTTGCATTTTACCTAACAATTGTTTGCTGTCGGGAACATGTAGTTTCATGTTCTCCATAAAAAGAAATACCAGCTTTCCGTATCCCATTTGAGAAAAAAGAGAACTCACTAACGGTGTCAAAGGATGTCAGAGGACCACTGATTTCTATTAGGATAAAATGTATGAATGTTGCTTGGAATCAGATGGTTTTGAAAATGATTTTTGGGTGATTTACATTTCACTGTTCTCAGGTCACTTTGGTGATAGGCCAGGGGCATCAACAGATGGTCATTGTTTCTGATTTGTCAAAGTGATGCAGGGCCTGGAAACAAACAGTACTTTAAGGTGACTATGCTTTGTTTCCTTCACCAGAGCACCGGTGTCCCTGGGTTCACTCAGGTTCAGGCACAGTCACCCCGGCCTCAGCTGACAGCAGGCACCTTTGACTTCTGAACGTAATGCTGGTATAAGGGTAGGTGCTCTGTGGAGTCCACCCAGGTGTGGCAGAGGCGAAACAACAGCAATACACTGGACTGGTGCCAGGCAGCCATGGGAGATGCTCTGAAAACCCACCAAAGAGTGGAAGAGAACCAGCCCGGAGAAATGTACTTGTTAGAGGCGACCATGTTAAGTGCTCCGCCCAGACTAACCGGGATCGACACGGAGGAACCAACACACATAATATCTGGAAAACCTGGGAGTCATAGTCTCCATTCAGGGGTGTGGATGGAATTCTATTATTAGTAATGTATTAGTTAGATTGCACCCAGAGTGGGCGAGCACCCTTCTACAGGAATGTACTTTTTATATGCAGCCGGGGTAGGCGCCTTAATATAGTCCACCCAGGAACCACAGTGGAGGAACCTACATGAATACTCTGGTAACAGGTCCGGGTAAATGCTGTATGCAGCCTATGCAGGAGCACAGGGTTGTGACCAACACAGTGGGTTTATATATTGCACCACAGAGTAACAATGTTAAAAGGAGTTTTATAAAGACAACAGTGAGGTCTAAAAAAGTAATGAGTCCTCTGGATGGGGGTGACTTGTTCAATATTCAATCAAGACATAAATATGAGATTATTTGCTTCAGGATTGTTTATAAATAAATTGGAGTTTCTACAGGATGCAGCCTGCCAGAACTGGTTTTAACTGAGTATCATGCTCATGGTTAGGTATTGTATGTGATGAAACAATGTATCAGTATTTATATCGATTACTGACTATATAACACGACGGCTGTTATTTGTAAGACCTGAAGAAGAGCCAAATAAAACAAAAACGCTGCAAAACACGTGTTTGCTTTTGCTTCCCTTGTGCTATCAAAATGGAATTAGAAAATTAGAGTCGATCTTTTTCATATTCTTATAGTCAATAAAATAAGAAATATCACACCAATCCTGAGAACGTATTAATTTTTAGACCTCGATTTTGTCTTTATAAAATTGAATTTATTCAGTTCTAGGCAGAGATACTGGAACCTGTTTGAGGTCGATCTGGGGGCCCACTTTAGAGCCCTTCTACATAACTAGTGTATGAGTGTCCATGGGAGTGAAATCATATTGATGGAACATAATTACTAGCTATTATCTTCACCCAAGAGCAACATAGCAACAATCTAGATGAGGGCACTAGTTATAGGCAGCCAAGGTAAATGTTCTATGCAGTACATGCAGTTCCATGAAAATCCTCATGAGCTACTAACAAACTTTAGCTGTATTGTAACAGTGACCACATTAGACAAGATTACATTAGTGGCCTTCATATGCAAGATTATCTGCAGTAATCACCTCAGTGCATCTGGTAGGGTTGTCAGCAGTAAGGTGAAAAGGTTTTTCAGTTTGAAATGTATCTGCATAGGTAGGGCCAGTGGATATATGCGATTGTGCGGCTGCGGGTTTTTAGCATAATTATAGATTTGCAGCATGTGCGACATAATCCATCATCTGCTCCATAAACTGTAGATTTTAACAAAGAAAATTGGTTTCTATCTCAAACGGTTCAAAAGTTACTCAAAATGCAGCAACACGTGTTGCTGTTCAGTGGAAGGGCTTTTGGAATGGTTGACTGATCACCTTTCTGTTGCCTTTTGCTATATTTGGGTGTTAAACTTGTACTAATGAGGTCCACCAAATGCCCAGACAGTGTAAACAAGTGTAAAAATAATGACGTATAACATTCACAAAATGTGATGCATTATGCGGCATATTTTGCCTTTTGTTGCTGCATAATTTACTGAATTCTGTTGCATAATTTAGCCCTCCACTACCACATAATTCCAGTAGCCCTGTACATAGGTAATTCATAACAGCCAAAGCTGGAACGCCTCCGGCACCAGGGTAATAATATTAGTAACAAGTCTTCACGAGCCAGCATGATTTAACACTCAGATATCAAAATATTTTGGAAATTAAACCTTTTTTTCCAACTATTGGCTTTCGACTTTTGGAAATATACACATTTTAGTCTTGAACACATGCTTTGTAATTTTGGTATACGCATATGAATTCAACCAAGCAAAAGTTTAGACTTTATAAGGCTGGAATGCACACAGGAGAGCTACTTACAGGTGATGACCTATGCCTTGGAGAAGACCCGCTGTGGAGCCCCCACAGGACTGACAAAGGAGCCACCCACAGGGATGCTCTGGTTAGAGGAGGTCTTGGCTCTAGGTTGGTAATCATAAGAACCAGAATTTGGAGTACACAGGTCAATAGTGGCAGCGGGAGGATATGGATGTATAGTATGGATGTATATAAGCATGCATGAGTATGAAGGAATATATATGTGTGTTTTACTTAAAGATCGAAAGATTAGACAGAGGCAACAGATCACTGTACACGTCTGAAGCTTAAAGAATACAAACAGATAGAGACCTATGGCTGGACGAGTCTCCTGGGTCCAGAGGAGAGGAAGGGACTAGTATAGTGTGAAGTTGGAGTGTGAAGGTATAGTGTGAAGGTGTAGTGTTCTGTGAAGTGGCATCTTAAACGTCTTGTGTTGTTACTACATCCACACCTGCTGGGAGTCTATTCTGGTTCTCTGTAGAGTTTGAAACACAAATGTTAGAGTATCCACAATATTATCGAAAGAGAGTTTTGTCACTTTGTAGTTTGATGAATCCCGTCCATAATACTTTTAAAACAGGAATGGTTTGGTCGTTCACAAGCATACGAATAATTACAACATGGACAACTTTGTGAAAAAAGTCCATGTAGCTAATACATTGTTACAAAAGTGTTGCACACACGTTGGAGGCAGCAACAATTCTCTACTCGAATGCAGCACCTTAAATAAAATCTGTGAATAAAGTCAATTTCTATGTTGCTGTTCGGTCCAGTGATGTGTTAAGTGCATTTCATATTTGCATACCTGCCTCTTGGTTCCCCTGGGGGATTGATGCATATATTAAGCTTGTCAGAGTTCACCGTTTGTACATCTCTGTGTTCAAGGTTCAGAAAGGACCCCCTGGTACCTGAAAGAATGAGGCTGCTGCAGATCCTGGCCTACTGTGTCCTGTTGTGGACATCCTGTAAGTATGCAATATTTTGGGGCAGCCGTACAATTAGTTATGCTTGTGTTTACTGCATGTATCCGTAAAATGTTGTATTTTTCTCTCTTTCTCACTCTTCAGATGCCCGGGCTCAGAAACCTGTGATATCTCCCACAGTTGAGGCAGTCTCGGACAAAGGGCCACGATTGGCTGTGAGGTTGGGGTGCACGAAGGCCAAGTTGTATCATTCTACAGACAGATCCCTGGAGAAGCCCCGAATCTCATTCTGTATCACCATCAGTCCTGGAGCGCCCCTTCATATGGACCCGGGGTGTCATCTGACCACTTCACTGCCACAAAGAACAGCGCTGGAACAGATTACCAGCTAATTATAAAAGATGCCAAGATCACAGACGCGGCGCACTATTACTGTTTAAAGTGGTACACTAGTGTGAACGGATAATCACAGTGACACAGAGCCTGACAAAAACCTATGAACTCAATTCAACAACAAAATACTCAAGACAGTTACTCAAAGATTAAATAAAGCCAAGAAAAGGGTATAAATGATTTTATTGATTGTTGAACAACATAATCAACCCATATAGTTTCCTATTTAACTGTACAATGTGCCTTTTCAGGTGCCGAGGAATAGAGGTGAGAAATACATTATATTTATAGTGAGAGCCGAGCCAGATCAAGAGCCGAGCCATCAAAATATTTGACATGTCTGTTGTGCAACAAAAGTCCTGTACAATATGATAAAGACTTCAGAATTTAAAAAAAATGTGCATTCCTTTGTCATGTAGAAATGATTCACCTTAGTATGATACATTATATAGTTACATTGACTGACATTTATTAGAAATAATAGGTTCTAAACATGAGTTTAGAAACCTTTATGAACCCAGTCATCCTTCTCCACACAGAGGTGCTATGAGTGAGACAAGTCAGTTATTACTTGCCTCCAGAGGTTTTCAGTCAGCACACACCCTGAAGTGAACTATTTGAGGACGGTTATCAAATGTGATTCTCAAGGAAAAAAGGCATGGAGCGGTAAATTAATCATCCAAGATCACACAAATTGATAAAGCAGGGAAGCCGGGATTGACCTGGGCGCCATGTTTACATAGTGTGCATTTCAGTCACTGCATGGATGGCTCCTTCTTTCCCCAGTTTAACTCCAAAGCACAGAGCTATGTGTTTAATTTACGAGGAACTTTATTAGTGCACTGTGTTAAATAAATATACCAGGGCACAATAGTAGTGGGACTAATTAGCATAGGCAATCAGCGACATACGGAATTATATCACAGGAAGTGATGTCAGGGTAAGTTAGGTCATAGGCCTCCAATATCCCTCACGTATGCAAAATGGCTATTTTTCGCTTCCCTGCGCGCCTAGCGCTCTGATGTCATAACTACAAGCTTAACCAAGGCGAAGCAGCAATCTCAGTGGTGGTTCTCAACCGTTTCAACTGGTGCAACACCAAGGTTGGGATGGTGGCACCAGCACATATTCAAAACCAGTTGGAAAGAGTTAGCAGGTGTGCACTTGACTTGTGTGTAGTTACTTAAATGATGGCTTGGCTGCTCTAAATAACATTAACTGCCAAGTGGCTCAATGTCACGTGTGACACCTTTAGCCAGGCCTGGCTTCTTAGCCAACATCTCACTGTGTGATGGAATATTGAGACACAAATGGAATAGTTAAACGCAAAACCACAAGCCCCAGAATGCAACATGTGGTCGGCTGAAAAGTCAGGGATGGCTGATAGTTTAATACTGGAGCAACTTTGGCAGATGTTAAATAGAATGAAGCTCCCAAATTTTTATTTTTTATTCCCCTCCCCCTTAACTGTACTTGGTATTTTTCTTTGTGGCTAAAAAGTTTTATTTTGGTATGAAATGCCTGAAATGTGCAACTATTCTGTGTTTGCTATAGGCCTGGGTGGAGTTCGAGGAGTCACGCTACGCAGAGCTCCACGAAGTGGCAAAAATATTCTGCCTCGCTACACAGAATTCCGCAAGCAAAGGACTCCGGGACATCGCGCTGTTGTCGCTGATTTTTGGTGCCTGGAGTTTCTCCCGCGCTGTTAAATCAGCGCAAATGGCATCATATGGAGCACCAGAGGGCGCTGCTTCTTTCTGCCGCTCAAGTAGATTTTCTACTCGAACGGCAGTTTCCTTAACGCAGCAGCAGGTTTCTCAACGCAAGCGGTAGCAACCAGCCGCGACTGCCCACGTTGAGAAATCTCCCTGGGAGGTGGCCTAGCGTACAATTTTCCTCGCTTGCACTCACCAACTTAACGTTGGTGAGCCGCGCGAGAGAAACCACTCCACTCCACGCCACAATGCGGAGTTTTTCAGAATTCATCGCTCTATGCGGAGCAGAGTGTGGCCAAAACTCCACGAACTCCGCAAGCGGAGCGAACTTTTAAGCTCTCTCTCTCATCTATGTTTTTTAAATATTTTTATATTTTTAACTATTTGTCTAATTGTTCTCCATATGTATGTGTTTTTATGTTTTCTTAATTATGAACCAAATAAAGTAAGTAAAGAAAGAAAGAAAGAAAGGTATGAAAATTTAAAATTGTTTTTGAGAAAAGATACCATTTTGTGCCCCCAAAACTGGACCAGCTCTAAAGATGTATTTGTTGCACAAAAATGTCATTTATTCTCTTGCTGTCCAGGGACTTTTAATACGTCTTGCAACATGGAAAGGTTCATAAGGCAAGTAAGGGAGAGGACCACGTTTAATTTGAAGAGCAGATTCTTGTATTACAATATTAAGAAACACAGACCGAAGCACCTCTCAAAATAAAGCAAGGTGCTAAATAAACCTTTATTGCCTAGAACAATTAGAGTTAAATTGGGGTTTTGGTACTGTGACACGGCACCACATGCAGAGCACACAATTGATTTGATTAGGCAAGAAAAACGTGTCCAAAGAGACACTACAAAAATCAAACAAATGTGTTGGCACTGCCAGAGCTTCCATTGTGCAGCCTCACAATAACAAGCATTGGCTCAGCCAATAGGTCTCGCGTATGTGAGAGCTACTGGCTTTGCAATGCCTTGTGGCCATGTTGTACTGCAGCACAGCTGCTGTTCAGCATGGCTAAAAGTTAGTGGTGTGCTGTAGAGTGGCGTTGAGAAGGGAGGCTTAGAGGAGAGTGAAGTAGTGTGGCATAGAATGGAGTGGCATTGAGTGGCATGGAGTGGAGTGACGCGGAGTAGCATGTAGTGGAGTAGCTTGGTGAAGAGCAGAATGGAGTGGCATAGAGTGAAGTGGTGTAAAGTGGAGTGGCATAGAGTAGATTTGTGGAGAGTAGAGTAGAGTGGCTTAGAGTAGAATGGCATAGAATAGAGTGGCATCAAGTAGAGTGGAGTTGAGTGGACTGGAGTAGAGTGGACTGGACTGGCATAGAGTCAAGTGGGGTAGAGTAGGGTGCGAAGAGTGGAGTGGCATAGAGTGGAGTGGAGTGGGCTGGAGTGGCATTGTGTGGAGTGACACTCAGTGTCAGTCAGTCAATAAACTTTATTCGGTTTTAACATCAAAACCATAAAAGTTACACAAAGACATTAAAATATATAAATCAAATCTCCTTAGGCTGGTAAAAAAGTCAGATTAGAATCATACTCCCCAAGTGCAATTCAAAATGTAAAGTGCAATGTGCGATAAATACATATGTACAGTCCACAAGAATGTTAAAAACTGCAACCCCCAGGAGCATTTGTATAAATTATGCACGTTATATGAGTGCAAACATAGGAGTATAACATTCGAACAATAAAAATGCATTAATAAAATAACAAGTTAAACATCCATAAAGGATCGCGATTTAACACAAGCTTTTAAATAGCCAAGTGTAAAAAACAGTGACTCCGTAGACAGCATCTGTAGATGCAAAAGTGCGGGCGAACCTGTCTAAAATTCAATCGTTTTAAATAAGGGACCAAAAAAATCCTACGAGGAACTTCATAAAATCTACAAACAAACATAAAGTGCAACAAATCCTGCGGAGACTCACCGTCGCAGCCGCAGGATAGTGGTACACTTGCCCTCTTATGGTCTTTTGGTCTAACCAACAGGAGATGGTATAGATTCATCCTAAACCTTGTTAAAAGATATTTCTCGTGAGAAGACAAACACCCCATAAGGTAGGGTTCGGTTGACAAGGTGGTTTTCGTTAATATAAAATTGCGTACACTGGGTTTCAGCAACTCCTTCGCTTCTCTTTCCATCCTCCACAAATTCATAAAAGCTATTCTGCTTGATACGACATCCTGCTTAACTATGCATTCTGGCTTGCTATACAGCTCGCCACGCCCTATCCCTTTAAAACTCTTTTGAATATAATTTAGCCAAGGGATACATGAGGCTTGTTCTAACAGCATACACTCTTTTAATAATAAATGGTTAAAAGACAGATCTGTATTTAACCAACATTTCAACCAAAAAATCAATGGACGTAATGCAAGGATGTCACTAATATAGGGGACCCCCAGTTCTTCATGCACTGCTAAATTAGAGGTCCCCTGAGGGACACACAGAAGGCGTTTTAAAAAATTATTTTCCACCACTTGCAGAGGATCTGCAACTGTATATCCCCATATCTCACTTCCATATGTGGCAATGGAAAGACTTTTAGCCTTATAAACTTGTAACATGGCCCCAGTTGGTTTTTTCCCTATTCTTGATGAAAATTTAAAAATGGCCGCATTGGCCCGAACCACATCCCCCTTCTTCTTCTCAATTTGGGGTCCCCATTTTAATTTGTTGTCGATAAGAACCCCCAAATATGAGAAAACATTCGTAAAAGGGACCACAGTTGAGTCAATTGCAAATTTAAAGGGCTTCACAGGTTGCTTACCTATTCTCAGCACATAGGACTTGGAATTGTTAATTGACAAGTCCCGTTTACCCATGTACCCCGCAAAAGCCTTTAAAAGAGATTGTAAACCAACCTCTGTTCTAGATAGAAGGACAGCATCATCTGCATAAAGCAATATCGGGATGCCGCGACGTCCAACATACGGGTAATCAACCCCAGTTTCCAATAATTCCTGTTCCAAGTCGTTAAGATAATAATTAAACAAAAAAGGGGCTAAAATGCAACCTTGACGGACGCCCCTTTTAATATCAAAATTCTCAGTGACACGCAAATCCTGAGCGAACCTAACATTTGCCTGGGTAGAATTATGAAGATCCACCAGGAAGTTCACTAGACTAGGATCCACACCTGTTAGCCTCAGGATCTGCCACAGTTTAGTTCTGTTAACACGATCAAAAGCTGATGACAGATCCATAAAGGCACAAAATATGGACCCCGAGCGTGCAATAGTATATTTACTGAAAATCATAAGAATATTTAAACACTGGGCAATTGTGGAACGACCGGGGCGAAAACCATATTGGACATCTGACAATATTTCGGTTTCCTCTGCCCAAGTTTGCAGCCGCTGTAATAATATCCGACCCACCACCTTAACTGTTGAATCTAAAAGGGAGATGGGTCTATAACAATGGGGGCTACCCCGGTCGCCCTTTTTGAAAACGGGAACTATAGTAGAAATAGCCCAGGAAGAGGGGCATCCAATTTTTGCTGCAGCGTTAAAAACATTAACCAAGATGGGGGCCCAAAAAAAAGGGTCAGATTTAAATAAATCTGGGGGAATCCCATCTGGTCCTGGGGCCTTTTTAGCAGAGAGCCCTTCAATCCCTGCAATAACCTCATCAATACTAAAAGATAAAGCTGGAGCATTTAAATCTATTATCACTGGGCCACAACAATCGGGGGACAGTCAAAAATAGTTTTAAAATGGGACACCCAGTCCTCTTCTGTAATAAAGGCTCCTAAAACGGGGTCCCTATCCATACCAATGGCTGGGCGGTTCACCACTTGCCAAAATTTGGAACTATTTTTCAATACACTTGCCTCAATAAGGTCCCGCCAGGCTTCATCTTTTAGTTTTGTCTTGCGCCCTGCTAAAGCGGCCTTATATTCTCTGCGATAGTTACAGACCACTGATTGTATTCTAGGTATAGATGAAAGAGCTGCCTTCAACTTACCAGCTGCTCGAGTACAATCAGAGTCAAACCATTTAGGCCCAAGATTTCTAGCCCTTACGGCCGGAGCACTTAAGAGGTCTCCCATCTTCCCTGCTAAGGTCACAAAAGCTGCCAACAAATAATCTGGGGGCGAACAGGGATTTTGACATGTTAAAAGTTCAGGGGCACATAACCTATTAACCTTGTCATAAAACAACTTGGGGTCAATCTGTGTCCATTTCAATCTGCGTTTATTGTCAGTCAGAGTCGTAACGCCCTCGTGGCTACTCCTTCGATGTGACTAATAAGTGGTCCGGCTATATGGGCACAAAGCGGATTATGATCACTAAAAATACTCTCATCAATAGAGAAACCTGTAATCCACAACTGCAAAGGGGAGGAAATTAATATGTAGTCAATAAAAGATCCTGTCCTAACCCCTTTGTAAGTTGGAGTTAAAAATTTGATGTTTGGGGCCACGAGAGCCATCAAACACACCATGTTGAACTCCTGGATCATGTTGTTAATCAATTCCCCTTGTGTGTGGTGATCAAAATGGAAACCACTCCTTCGCGGGCATCCCAGTTCAGATAAACAGGACAACGCAGGATTACCACATGGGTGAGCATTAAAATCCCCAGAGACCAAAAAATCAGAAACTGGGAATCTGTTGGGACGTCTAAAAAAGGAGCATAAGGCAGCTATATTACAATCACGTGCGGGACTGGATACTGCGTTATAAAAATTAACCAGTCCCCATCTAATGCCTCTAGTGTTAAAAAATAGCACCAATATCCCTCCACACCAAATAAGAACAACCTGGATCTGGCTGTCTAAGGCCACAGACACATATGTGACTAAGCCCCCTTTAGCTCTCCCACTGGAAGACGGGGTAGCGGGGACAAAATAGGCCTTATATCCTTCTAAAAACAAATTACTTTCAACCAGCCAGGTTTCTTGAAGACTGATTATCTTAAACTCTTTTAAAAAATTGACTAAAGAGGGATCTCGAAATTTAGTTGCCAGCCCAGCGATATTCCAAGAAATAAAATTGCGAGAGATCACTACGCTTGGCCTCCCCACGGCATCAACTAAGGGCACTGCACTGTGACCACCCCTGGCTCCTGTGTTACTATAGGCAATAGTCAGTCGCAGTCTTCTAGTCCACTTAATGTAGAAAATCTGTTTTGTACTTCCAAAAAGGAGTGGTGGCCGGCTGGACCTGCGAGAAGAGTGGTTGATACATTCTAACTGCTGACTGTGCAGCTGATACGGAACTATTCGACCTTCCTAGTCCAGTATTTGTCCTTACATTATAATCAATAGGACTTGTGGGAACCCTGGGCTTATAAAAAAAACCCAAGGGGAGAGTTCTGATAGCACCTGAGGGGGGATTGCGGTTAGCGCCCTTATGGAGGATTCTAGCCACTAGATTAGGGTTATTGAAATTCACAATGATGCAATCTTTAATACCCACTTTAGCAGATGGCCCCACCCAACTCACCCTATGTGCCATGATGATGTTATTAGCAATACTCACACCAGTAGCTGTATTTTGGGCAAACCAATGTGTTAATTTGTTTTTTAGTTGGTTAAAATCCTCTGTAGCCCCTATTTCAAGAGGTGGAACATCCCCTAAAACAACAACATAGGGGGTAGATTCAGGTGGGAGGTTAATTACAGGAAGACAAGTTGGTTGAGAATCCCTGAGTGCTAACCCTGTCATGTCCTTCAATCCAGGCATCACTACCCTGGATGGATGACGAGAAATCACTCCACCATGACTACTAGTGGTAACTTTATCATTATTTGATTCCTTTGAGTCTATGACCGCCTCAACATCCCCCTGCAGTGCATTTCCCACTACTACATCCCTAGCAATCTGTGTAACACATGTCCTGTTAGTATTTGCAACTTTCGAGGTTAAACAATTGCAACCGGTCTGTCCCTCGAGTTTGGATAAAGCTTCCTCGATAGCCCCAATTTTCTGCCTTATTGGATCAAGAGAAGAAGACAACAACATTTCCATTTCCCCCCAAAAATGGTCCTCATGATCTTTAATAGAACAAGACCCAGGCAGCGTACATGTATTAGGGATGAGTAAAGGTAAGTCATTCGAACTGTTTGTTACTAGGGGAGAAGAAGACGCCTCAATACCGCTATCTATCTTGTGGGCTAATCTACTACTTTTCGAAGACCCACCATTCTTCCCTTTTCTTTTCCTTGCCTGTGGGTCACTACTATTAGGCTGGCCTAATTTGGCCTTTTGACCTCTTGTCTTGGCTTTTACTGGGCTAGAAGTAGTTATCAACTCTATGCCGGGGCTAGGTAAAATTTGCGTCGAGACTGGAGTTAGTTCCGGAGTGAAGGGAAGACTATGCCGAGAAAGATCGGCATTCCTGATCCCTTCTACTACGGGAGCTACCAATTTAATAGGAGTTCTATCTTCTAAAGACAGGGGCTCTAATGATAATCTCCTTTCCGTAAGCTGAATTTCATGTATAAGAACTGATTCAGCTCTTGAGAAAAATGCGTCCAGAGTCCCAATCACACTCTTACCGGGGGTCATTTTCCGTTTGCTCATTTTTCAAATAATAAAACTAATGCAAGATGTATGGCAAGAGAAAGGGCAAAGCAGCAAAGGATTGGCGCTTGATAAAACTTGGCAAGACTACAGGTTCATAAAATGCCAAGAAGTAAAAACCCGGTTAAAACACTATTAAGAACAAATTCGAACACCTAATATAAAATAAGCTAATTTACAATAAGCATAATAATACAGTTCCAGGGGAAAAGTAGAATTTAGCAGAAATTAGGACTTGTACCAGTAAGATTTCAATGTGCAAAATAAGCAGTGTATACAATATGTATAATAGACATACAGTCCTTATGGAAAAACAGAGCTAGCAGCAGTTCGAGCGACCAACGATTTGTACAAAATAAGCAAAGTATAGCAAACAACATGCAGCGCTATTATGGTACCTGCGAGAAATAAAACCTAACAACTATCATAGGTTTATACAAAAAAAGCCAACAATGTTCAAGATAAAATATGTCCAAACAAAGTAAAACTGTCCAACACTAGTAGATCCTAATAGTCCAAAGAAGCAACACCACTTGGGGAGAGAGTTAAAATGCAATAGTTCCAGTTAAGAAAAAATTATACATACAACTTCGCCTGTACCTGGTGAGGGGTAAACTCAATCGGCGTCCTATACGCTTTAAGGGGAACTTTCACGATCTACTCTGGGGGAAAGAGAGGTGGCCCAGCCTCTTCCAGACTATGACGGGCAAGGACGGGCCCGCCCTTGGCACGGGCTTCGCCCGGGCGCGGCCCGCGCGCGTCCCGCGCAGCGGGGGACTCAGCAGGGCTAAAAGCGCCTCCTGGCGCTTGCGTGGTAGCAGGAGCAGGCGTCCAGCTTTGGCCTGCCGGGAGTTGTGGTTCCTTCGAGCCGTTCCCCTCACGGCTGTGTGGCTGGAGCGGAGAACAAGGAAAAGAGAGCCGTTCCCCTCACGGCTAAAAAGGGTTTGCAGTGGCCGTTCCCCTCACGGTCAATGTTCCGCTCTGCAAGGCGTCCCGCGCAGCGGGGGACTCAGCAGGGCTAAAAGCGCCTCCTGGCGCTTGCGTGGTAGCAGGAGCAGGCGTCCAGCTTTGGCCTGCCGGGAGTTGTGGTTCCTTCAAGCCGTTCCCCTCACGGCTGTGTGGCTGGAGCGGAGAACAAGGAAAAGAGAGCTGTTCCCCTCACGGCTAAAAAAGGGTTTGCAGTGGCCGTTCCCCTCACGGTCAATGTTCCGCTCTGCAAGGCGTGACACTCAGTGGCCCAGAGTAGAGGGACATAGAATGGAGTGGATCGGCGTAGGGTAGAGTGGAGTGAAGTAGCGTAGAGTGAAGTGACTTAGAGTAGAGTGGAGGAGAATGGCATAGAGTAGAGTGGAGTGGTGTAGAGTAGAGAGGCGCACAGTGGAGTGACATAGAGTGGTGTAAAGTAGAGTGGCGTAGAGTGGAGTGGCGCAGAGTGGTGTGGCACAGATTGGAGTGGGCTAGAGTGGGGTGGCGGATAATGAAGAAGCTTAAAGTGGAGTGGCGTAGAGTGATGTGAAGTAGAGTGGAATAGAATGGTATCGCGTAGATTGGAGTGGCATAGAGTGGAGTGGCAGACAGTGGAGAGGCAAAAAGTGGAGTAGCGTAGAGTGGAGTTGCATAGAGTGGTGTAGAGTAGAGTGGCATAAAGTAGTACAGTTGTGGGTGTAAGTAGCTTAAACAAGGAACCAAACTTAATATCAACACAAAGGCATGATGCAAAAAGGGGATGGATGCCTGGAAGGCAACGAAAATAAGCATGTGGTGGCAAGCATCATGAAAGTGTGCATGAGTTGTTAGTGTAGCATTTATACGTTATAACAGCTTAATCCAACTCATGTTAAATTTATTTTATTTTAGTTGTACAAGTAAGCCAAAAGATGCAGGCATAGATAAACAATGGCCACAAATATGTTTGAAAACACAACGAATGGAGAAAGCAGCACGAGAACTGCTTTCTGAAATGCATACCTCAATCACAATGTGATCAGCCGACAGAAACGAATCAAGAGGAAGCAATCTGTACTTGGGCCATGCTCCACAGAAAGAAAAAGAAGTGATGCCTGACACGTACTGGCCAATTTCAAAAGTAGCAAGGAAGCGTCACAATGAAGCCAACAAATGGTAAGCAATGACTTCGCTCCAAGGCCTTTATTGCAGTCGCGGCTTCTGGTGGGAGTGCTGCGGGCGGTGGGGCGGGGCAGGGAGGGGCAGGGTGGGGGTAGTAAACTCCGGCGTACGGCCGAACGAAGGTAAGTACATAAATACATGAATAAAACAAATTACATTGCGCGCCCAACCGCCCCACCGCCCCGCAGCACTCCCACCAGGATCCGCGACTGCTTTATTGTAAACAATACCCCTCGCATGTGAGAGCGTATGCAGCGCATGCGGTGTCACAGGTAAGACCTAAAAAGGATAACTCAGGCTCATTTCCTTCGACTAAGGGAAACAGTGCCCACTCTCTAAAATTAGCGAGGGGCTCCATTCACCAGCGACCACAACTCAACTTATGCCCTGCTCATCACACCCTAAAGCAAGCTTACAGTAGAAGTTTTTCAAAAAAAGACACATAGGTAAGAGAGCCTCACAGCAGTACTTTAAGCTGAAATCAAGTCACCACCTATTAACAGAGAGAATTACTTCCGGAAAAGCTCAACATCTCCATAAAGCACAAACTAGCAAAACAATGTGTCTCTCAGGTTCACGACTTACATGTCTTAACACGTCAGGAAAAACTGAAGCGCAGAGTTCAGGTGCAGCCAGACTTCAAGAAAGTGCTCTCACTTTGCATTTTTGATTTTGGGGATGAGGGGAGGAAGGTTGATTGGAATTTCAGTATAAATGGCCTGAATATGAAGACACTGCTAAGTGCTGAGAAAGTGCATGAAATGAGACATAACCCTTTTAAAAAAAATAACTAGTATCACGTCCCTCTCTGTGCACAGGTGGACCTTAGAGACAAATAGCCCTATTTTGTGTTACACACATCATGGCTATAATTCATGATGTGACAGTGTGTGCTATCACTGATGCCTTTGGTGATGGTACATGCAGTGTTGTGTGATGGTACTGTGGATCGAGGAGACATTACTTAATAATTCTTTTACAATGAAGATTGTTAAATTCACACAAGAAAAAACTCAGGTCTTGATTTCCTGCTGAGTCGTATCGGGAAAGCGGTCAAAAACATGCCGGAATCACCCATCCCAGGCATCATTTAGATGCTGGGAGGGTGGTTTGCTGATGGTTGAGCCACTTGGTTGAATTGCTCTTGGCTTCATCCATTTCATCCCTTTTGATGGCGTAACCTCTGATAAACATGGTGTCAGAATGTCTGCTTATTTCAGGCAGGTCTTGTGAAGCACTGTGAAGAGTAGCGGCCCGTGGTGGGCGTCCTGCCGGGCGGTGACGCGGGGCGGGGGAGGGGCAGGGTGGGGGGTAGTAAACTACGGAATACGGCGCATAGAGGAAAGTACACAATCAAAGAAATAAAACGAATTTCATTGCGTGCGCTGATGCGATGATTATAAATGCGGCATGGCTTGAGTTCATGCACACCATAAAGGCCCTAAAAGTGGCCACCACGTGCATACAGTGTTGTACAGGAAATATTTTACACCAAAACCAAGAAATTCTGCTGTCCATGCAACAAGCTGGCCATGCCATCCCTCTCTCTTTGTGGTGGCAAGGACAGACAGGCAGCCAGCTGGGCATTGCTGTCTAGCCTCTTGATGCCTCTGAGGCAATTTCTCCTTCAAATGCACTGTTCTGGACCCTTACACACCTCTCATTATTCTATACACTGTAGAGAATCTGGAAATATTAAAAACATATTTTATATTTTAGCAGTGTTCAATTCTTTCAGTGATTGGTGAAATGTACTATCACATTCACCCACAGGAACAGAATGGGCAAACCCCTTTGATGCATCAGCCCCTTTTCTAACAAGTTAGTAGTATTAGCAGGTGAACTGACAAACACCCCCGGGCTTTAAACACTCATTGCAAGGTGCGGTGACAGGTGTCGGTGAAAAGACCGCTGCTAACATGCACATGGGATATGTGTCCAAACATGACACAAGGCTTGCCACATACTAAAAAACATTCATAGCTGTAAGGTGCCCCACTGACAGTATCATACATGACATCTTCATCAAATCCAGACTTTTTACCGAACTGCACTTTACTGCTAGGGGTTTTGAGCCCATAGTTAAAATGTTAACAGCAAAATTTCAAGTCCCAGATACAGAAGAGTAATAACCACCCAAATGACTCACATCTAGAGGATCCACCAGGCATTTCATGAAACTTTTAAGTTCAAATTGATCAGTTACTTACTTTGCGATAATCATAATACCTTGTTTTTTATGTGGAACTCCATGCACCACTTCTGCAAATTCTAAGCCTTGTGCACAACAGAGACTAGTGTTACCCAATTGTAATAGTGAAGTATTCAATGTACTGACCTCATAAGAAAGGAAGGGTGACACGGAAAGGCCTGGACTAGAATCATGCACTTCAGGACACTGCAGACTCTCAGCCACAGGGGTTCAGGTCATTGAACCATACTATTAGCATCCTACCACCCAAAGGATTCAGTAAGTACAGTGAATACCAATGTCACAGGCCATTTAGGCCATTTAGGACCTGAATTTCAAAATAAATGGCCCCTCATTAAATATTTGAAAGGTTTATAGTGTTGAGTGTGCAGCAAGAGCAGCGGGAATGGAGGAGACTCCAGAACTTTCATTTCAGGCAGGTCAGGGGTAAGGGGCGGTGAGTTATTGACTGGGCAAATACAATGCAGCTCTGGGAACCTCAGTGGCCTCTTTACAAGTATGGTGGGTTTTCGATAGGGAGATATCAGGCCCAAATATACTGTTCTGGTCAGTATCTGCCCACATCTGAATCCCAGAATTGTGAGACAACTCTCCGGGAAATTGGGAATAACCATAGCCCTTTTTTGGCTGTTATCCCTAATTCCAGGGACAGTTGCACTCAGATTTACCACCTGCTCTGAGCCGGTGGTAGAACTGAGCAGAGGACAACAGTGGGTCACACGCGGGGGGGGAGGGTCTGATGTGACCTTTCACGCTCCTTCAATGCTGTGGCAGTGGGTCTAATGGCGGTCGGGCTGAGGCTCTGGTCCGGCCTCAGCTCGTCAGTCTGAGGGTTACACTGGCCACGGATTCACACCTAGTCAAACTCGGCCTCCTGATCCAGCACTGTGTAAGGTGGGAGCATCAGGCGTCTTAAGATCTGGTGGGGCATTATCTCAACTGAGTATCCACCAGACTCCCAGTGAAAGCCACCTGACTACCAATGACAGCCCCAGAGCAGTGCAGGTGACTTCAGAACTGGAGCAAAGGGGCAAAGGCAACAGCCATGTGTCAAGATTGACACTTTTACCAGGTCTTGCATTTTACCTAACAATTGTTTGTTGTCGGGAACATGTAGTTTCATGTTCTCCATAAAAAGAAATTCCAGCTTTCCGTATCCCATGTGATAAAAAAAGAGAACTCACTAAAGGAGTCAAAAGATGTTAGAGGGCCACTTATTTCTATTAGGATAAAATGTATGAATACTGCTTGGAATCAGACGGTTTTGATATTGATTTTTGGGTGATTTACATTGTACTGTTCTCAGGTCACTTTGGTGATAGGCCAGGGGCATCGGCAGATGGTCATTGTTTCTGATTTGTCAAAGTGATGCAGGACCTGGAAACAAACAGTACTTTAAGGTGACTATGCTTTGTTTCCTTCACCAGAGCACCGGTGTCCCTGGTTCACTCAGGTTCAGGCACAGTCACCTCGGCCTCAGCTGACAGCAGGCACCTTTGACTTCTGAACGTAATGCTGGTATAAGGATAGGTGCTCCGTGGAGTCCACCCAGGTGGGGCAGAGACGAAACAACAGGAATACACTGGACTGGTGCCAGGCAGCCATGGGAGATGCTCTAAACACCCACCACAGAGTGGAAGAGAACCAGCCCGGAGAAATGTACTTGTTAGAGGCGACCATGTTAAGTGCTCCGCCCAGACTAACCGGGATCGACACGGAGGAACCAACACACATAATATCTGGAAAACCTGGGAGTCATAGTCTCTATTCAGGGATGTAGATGGAATTGTAATATTAGTAATGTATTAGTTAGATTGCACCCAGAGTGGGCGAGCACCCTTCCACAGGAATGTACTTTTTACATGCAGCCGGGGTAGGCGCCTTAATATAGTCCACCCAGGAACCACAGTGGAGGAACCTACATGAATACTCTGGTAACAGGTCAGGGTAAATGCTGTATGCAGCCTATGCAGGAGCACAGGGTTGTAACCAACACAGTGGGTTTATATATTGCACCACAGAGTAACAATGTTAAAAGGAGTTTTATAAAGACAAAGTTGAGGTCTAAAAAGTAATGAGGCCTCTGGATGGGGGTGACTTGTTCATTATTTAATCAGTACATAAATATGAGATTATTTGCTTCAGGATTGTTTATAAATAAATTGGAATTTCTACAGGATGCAGCCTGCCAGAACTGGTTCAATGGAGTATCATGCTCATGGTTAGGTATTGTATGTGGTGAAACAATGTATCACTAATTCTATCAACAACTGACCACATAACACGACTGCTGCTATTTGTAAGACCTGAAGAAGAGCCAAATTAAAAAATACGCTGCGAAACATGTGTTTGCATTTGGTTCCCGTGTGCTATTAAAATAGAATTAGAATATTGGAAACTCGATCTTTTTCATATTCATATAGTCAATAAAATAAGAAATTTAACACCAATCCTGAGAACTTTTACATTTTAGACCTCGATTTTGTCTTTATAAAATTGAATTTATTCAGTTCTAGGCGGAGGTACTAGAACCTGTCTGAGGTCGACCTGACAGCCCACTTTAGAGCCATTCTACATAGCTAGTGAATGAGTGTCCATAGGAGGGAACTCCTATTGATGGAATATAATTACTAGGTATTTTCTTCATCCAGGAGCAACATAGTAACAATCTAGATGAGGGCACCAGGTATAGGCAGCCAGGGTAAATGTTCTATACAGTACATCCTGGAGTGAAAGGCGGCTAATCCATATGAATGCATAAGGTTTAGGCAGTCAACGTACATGTTCCATAGTAGGGGTCTACAACATTTTCTGTAAAAAGACTTCCTCCCGTTCCATGAAAATCCTCATGAGTTACTAACAAACATTATCCGTATTGTAATAGTGACCACATTAAACAAGATTACATTAGTGGCCTTCATATGCAAGATTATCTGCAGTAATCACCTCAGTGCATCTGGTAGGGTTGTCAGCAGTAAGGTAAAAAGGTTTTCAGTTTGAAATGTATCTGCATAGGTAGGGCCACTGGATATATGCGATTGTGCGGCTGCGGGTTTTTAGCATAATTATAGATTTGCAGCATCTGCGGCATAATCCATCATCTGCTCCATAAGCTGTAGATTTTAACCAAAAAAAAATTGTTTTCTAGCTCAAACGGTTCAAAAGTTACTAAAAATGCAGCAACACGTGTTACCGCTCAGTGGAAGGCCCTTTGCAAAGGTTGACTGGTCGCCTTTCTATTGCCTTTTGCTATATGTGGGTGTTAAACTGGTACTAATGAGGTCCAACAAATGCTCAGACAGTGTAAACAAGTGTAAAAATAATGACGTAAAAATATCACAAAATGTGCAGATTTATGCAGCATAATTTTCCTTTTGTTGCAGTATAATTTACTCAATCGTGCCACATAATTTGGCCCTTCCCTGCCTCATAATTCCAGTAGGCCTGTACATAGGTAATTCATAACAGCCAAAGCTGCAACGCCTCCGGCACCAAGGTAATAATATTAGCAATAAGTCTTCCCAAGCCAGCATGATTTAACACTCAAATATCACAATATTTTAGAAATTCAAGGGCAGATTTACAAGCCCCTTGCGACACTTTAGCACCGCCGTTGCGCCACTTTTCTGACGCAGCGGCGGCGTAAACAATGCAGCCAACTTACAATGTGACGCATCTAGGGAGATGCGTCACATTGTAAAGCCCTGCGTCACATTATACCTGCGTCAGGTATAATGTATGCACGGTGGGCGTTCCCATGCAGGAAAGCCTCGTAAAAGTGAAGCAGTGAAATCTACAAGATTTCACTGCGCCACTTCTAGGACGTCACTGCATCAAAACCTTACGCCTGCTTGAAGCAGGCGTAAGGAGTGACACAGACTCGACCATTTTAGCCGGAGATTTTAACATAGTCTTAAATCCTCAACTGGATAAATCACTAAGTAGTAGGGCAAATGTTTTGTCCAAATCAAGGACATACCTTCAGCTGATGATGAGACAGAATGCCTTATCCGATATTTGGAGGGAAAGATCAGGGACTCAATTAGGTGTATCATTTTATAATCGGAAATACGGGCACAAATCCAGGATTGACTATATTTTGATTAGTAATGACTTAAGGGGTAGAGTTAAAGACATAGGCTATTTGACACCTCACCTATCAGATCACGCGGTGGTGTGGATGGATTTAAACTTGGTAAAAAGAACAATTGAGGGTGTGGACACTAGACCGTACACTTCTTCTAGATGAATCAGAAACTTGTTACCTGTCTCAGGAGACAGAGTTTTTCCTAAATATAAATGTAGGTTCGGCAGAGATTCCGGTGGTGTGGGATGCCCTGAAGTCTTACCTGAGAGGGTTAATAACAAGTAGGACCTCTTATAAGAACAGACAGCACAGGGAGGAAGTTGCACACATTGAGTGTGAAATGAAGGACGTTGAAAGAAAGATGAACAATGAGGTAGATCAAGTAGTTTGTCAGGCACACGCTGTGAAACTGAGAACTTTGAAGGATCACTTAGAAGATATTATGCAGATCAGGATCGCGACACGATGGGAAGCTAGCAAGCTTGCCCATTTTGAATATGGTGAGGGGGCCAGTAAACTCTTGGCTTGGAAGGCCAAAACCGACAGAGTACGAAATTTTATAAAGCAAATTGACAATGAATACACGAATTCATCAGTAGTCAGTGATGAAGAGATCAGAGAAGCCTTTTTCACTTTCTTTCAAGATCTGTACAAAGAAGAGAATGAGGTAGATATCAACCGTGCACGGGAATGGCTGAATCAGATCAACCTTACCTCCTTAAACTCCTCCCAACGAGAAAACTTAGAGTTAGAGATATCTCAACAGGAGGTAAGGAAGGCCATTTCTGCTTGTAAGGCGGGTAAAGCTGCGGGGCCGGATGGCCTTCCTGTAGAGTTATACAGAGTCCTGGGGGAGGTAGTGATTCCGACAATGACAACCCTCTTCAATAAAATACTACTAGAAGGAGTTAGACCCCTATCTCATGGGGAGAAGCCACCATAACATTGATTTTAAAACCTGGGAAGCCTTTAGTTAATTGTGGGTCATATAGACCTATTTCACTTTTAAATACCGACTATAAGGTTTTTACCAGAATTTTGGCTGATAGGTTAGGGGTGGGGGCAGGTGGTTTGCTGCATCCAGATCAGAAGGGTTTTTTGAGAGGTAGGAATCTTTTGATCTCACCCATGATTTCATAGGAGCCATTGATTTTGCCTCCACTTTTTCACTTCCTCTAGCAGCAATGACATTGGACGCCACCAAGGCTTTCGATAGGGTCAACTGGAACTACCTAGCCGCGGTACTGGAGAAATTTAATTTTGGGCCAAAGTTTAGTCGAGTTATTAATCTTATATATAGTAGCCCTTCGGCGAGACTTTTGGTCAATGGAAATTTGACCAAACCCTTTAAGATTGAAAGAGGAACCAGACAGGGTTGCCCCTCTCCCCTCTCCTATTTGACATGTACATAGAGCCTTTTGCTCAACGTCTTAGAGAGGAGACGGGTATTAAACCATTTAAATGTGGAGCATGGGAGAGGAAGGTAGCCCTCTATGCGGATGACGTATTAATTCTTTCATCAGATCTGGAGGTGTCTTTTTCCAACGTTATTCGTTTAGCACAGGATTTTGGTTTAGTTTCGGGATACGAAGTCAATGCAGGAAAAACAGAGATTATGTCATGGAATTTGCCGGGGTGTCGACATCCTACTAAGAGCGAGATGAGATATCTGGGTGTGAAGATAGTCCAGAATATAAAAAGATTGCGGAGACTAACCTCTTGAATGTTTCGAGAGAGTGTCAGAAACTCTTGAAATCCTGGGCCCATCTTCCTCTGACCATTTTGGGTAGAATTAATTTAATTAAGATGGTAATCCTTCCAAAAGTTACTTTTCTTTTTAACACCATCCCTTTATATTTTGAGAAACAGGCAATTGACAAACTCCAGCAATTTATTAATTCATTTGTGTGGGCCTATAAAGCAGTGAGGATATCCTGGAAAAAGTTAAGGCGTAGGAGGGAAAAAGGGGGCCTCACATTACCAGATTTACAGTACTACGCCTGGGCTTTCCAGCTGACGCATTCAAGAATGTTGTTGAAATCCCCAGATTCATCGGGGAGGGGGTAATGTTTTTGACTATGTTAGATCAAGTGGGATTATCTAAAGAGAGTTTTCTTTTTAAATACGGAGACCAGAAATTTTTCAAGAAAATAAAGCTGAAAGTCTTATTGAGTGCGGCCCGTACATGGGCCAAAATTAAACAATGCACGGGCTTGGGCTATTTTTCAAGTCTGGCTCCACTGTGGGATTCCCCGGGGTCCCAGGCTGTTTGAAAGATAAATTGGCAGTCCCTCTTAAAACAGCTGGTTTTTTAGTGTGGGGAGACTTAGCTGCGGAGGGCTCACTTTTACCTTGGGCATTATTAAATGACAAATTGGAGGAGGGCATGTCGAGATTTAAATATCTACAATTAAAAAGCTGGTCCCAGAGTCTTAAAAACCTATAGGCGAAGGGAATGTGCTGGAAGAGCAACTGGTACAGAGGCCGGTAGGAAAGAGGGAAGTATCTTTCTTTTATTGGTCTATTGAAGAGGCCATAGACGGGGATTTTAGGCTAGCCGAAGAACTGTGGGGAGCATTAATACCAGACATAGATTGGGTAGATTTGTGGCAAACCTCTTTTAATATCTTATTTGCAGTCGTAAAGCCAGCCTGGTTCAGGAGAAACCACTATTTCACTACACACAGAGCTTATTTATCCCCGGCTAGAGTTTCTAAAATTGCCAAGGGTCCCCCTGTCAGTTGCAAAAATGTGGTATGGTGAATGCCTCGGATACACACATGTTTTGGGATTGTCCAGCCATCCAAGATTTCTGGGAGAGAGTAAGGAACACCTTAACAGATATCTTGGGGTTCCCAGTACAAGTTTCTCTTGGTCTTATTATTTTTGGTATATCAAGTGAAATTAGAGGCCTGAGCAGGAGTTTCCTGTTTTATTCTATCTTGCTGGCAAGACGAGAAATATGTAAGAGATGGGTTGAGGTCACACCCCCACATACTCAGACTGGTTGTCCTCCTTGTATAAAACCTCCAAGACTGATTTGGCCAGACTGAAAAATAGTAGAAAGAAAGCTGTATGGGATTGTCTCATAAATTGGTCTCTCGGTTAATGAATGTTGATAAAGACTCTTTTATCCTATGATTAAGCCTTATGGGAAGCTCTCAGACTGTGCTGGGCCCCGCCCTCTGGTTTTCCCACTTCCGATTTTGGGTGGGCCTTAAGCAGCAGTCATCGTTTGTGAGTAATCAGCAGAGAGTGAGACCACCCTCTCCTTGATAACGAGAGGTCAGCAACATGAAGGGGGTTTGCTTGCTACTGGTAGGCGGGTGACACCTCGAGTGCCTACGTCTCAAAATTGAGTAACAGTGGCGACTTCCCTAACCTTCTAGTTGTCTGGGGTTGGAGGCGAATGAGGAAAAGAAAAAAAAAAAAAGGAGTGACACAGTACAATAAGTATAGGCCTCAACATGCATTGCTGGAGTTGCGTCGTGCTTGCGACACGACTCCAGCAATGCGTGACTTTTGCGCCAACAGATGCGTCAGAATTTCTGACGCATCTGTCAATCCTTGCGCCATGTTGTGCCGTATTGTAAATACGGCACATCCATGGTGGCGCAAGGAATCGCAAGCCGGCGCAGGGAAACTGACGCATCTCCACAGATGCATCAGTTTCTTGTAAATCTGCTCCTCAACATTTTTTCTCCAACTATTGACTTTCAAGTTCTGAAAATATACACATTTTAGTCTTGAACGCATGCTCTCTAATTTTGGTACACATAATTGAATTCAACCGAGTAAAAGCTAAGATTTTAGTTGGCTGTATGCACACAGGATGGCTGCCTACAGGTGATGATCTATGCCTTGGAGAAGGCCCTCTGTGGAGCCCCCACAGGACTGACAGAGAAGCCACCCACAGGAATGCTCTGGTTAGAGGAAGTCTTGGCTCTAGGTTGGTAATAATTACAATATGGCCAAACTTGTGAAAAAAGTACATGTAACTAATACATTGTTACAAAAATATACACACACACATTGAAAGCAGCAACAATTTTCTACTTGAAGACAGCATAATCTTAAATAAATTCCGTGGATAAAGTCAGTTTCTATGTTCCTGTTCGGTCCAGTGATGTGTTAAGTGCATTTCATATTTGCATACCTGCCTCTTGGTTCCCCTGGGCTCTGATGCATATATTAAGCTTGTCAGAGTTCACCGTTTGCACATCTCTGTGTTCAAGGTTCAGAAAGGAGCCCCAGTGCCTGAAAGAATGAGGCTGCTGCAGATCCTGGCCTTCTGTGTCCTGCTGTGGACATCCTGTAAGTATGCAAGATCTGAAGTATGTTTGCCTGTTTTTGGGCAGCCGTACATATAATTATGCTTACATGTAGAGTACATATTCATAAAATGTTGTATTTCTTCTCTCCCTCACTTTTCAGATGTCCAGGCTCAGAAACCTGTGATATCTCCCACGGTTGAGGTCAGTCTTGGACAAAGGGCCGCGATTGGCTGTGAGGTTGGGGTGAAAGAGGGTTATGCTGTATCATTCTACAGACAGACCCCAGGAGAAGCCCCGAAGCTCATTCTGTATCACCATCACACCTATAGCAACCCTGGATATGGACCAGGGATGTCATCTGACCACTTCACTGCCACAGTGAACAGCGCCGGAACCGAGTACCAGCTAATTATAAAAGATGGCAAGATCACAGACGCGGCGCACTATTACTGTTTAAAGTGGTACACTAGTGTGAACGGATAATCACAGTGACACAGAGCCTGACAAAAACCTATCAACTCAATTCAGCAAAAACATACTCAAGATAGTAACTCAAAGTTTCAAGTAAAGGAGAGAAAAGTGTGTAAATGATTTTATTGGTTGTTTAACAACATAAATCAGCCCATATCATTTCCTATTTAACTGCACACTGTGTTCTTACAGGTGCCGAGAATAGAGGTGAAAAATACATCACATTTATAGTGAGAGCCGAGCCAGATCAAGAGCCGAGCCATCAAAATATTTGAGATGTCTGTTGTGCTACAAACGTCCTGTATAATATTATAAAGACTTCAGAATTCAAAACAATTTGCACCCCTTTCTCATGCAGAAACGATTCTCTTTAGTATGTTACATTGTGTAGTTACATTGACTGACATTTATTAGAAATAATAGGGTTTAAACATGAGTGTGGAAACCTTTAGAACCCGATCATCCTTCTCCACACAGAGGTGCTATGAGTCAGAGAGTCAGTTATTTCTTTTCTCCAGAGGTTTACTGAACTATTTGAAGACGGTTCTCAAATGTGATTATCAAGGAAAAAAAGACAGGTCGAAGTAAATTAATCATCCAAGATCACACAAATTGGTAAAGCAGAGAAGCCGTGATTAACCTGGGGGGTCATGTTTACATAGTGTGCATTTCAGTCTCTCCATGGATGGCTCCTCCTTTCCGCAGTTTAACACCAAAGGACAGAGCTATGTGTTTAATTTACAAGGAGCTTTATTAGGCAAATGTGTTAAATAAATATACTGGGACACAATAGAAGGGGGACTAATTAGCATAGGCAATCAGCGACATGCGGAATTATATCACAGGAAGTGATGTCAGGGTAAGTTAGGTCATAGGCCTCCAATATCCCTCACTTGATGTCAAAACTACAAGTTTAATCAAGGTGAAGCAGCAATCTCAGTGGTGGGTCCCAACCGCTTCCATTGGTGCAACACCAAGGGTGGGATTGTGGCATCAGCACATATTCAAAACCGTTTGGAAGGAGTTAGCAGGTGTGCGCCTGACTTGTGTGTAGTTACTTAAATGATGGCTTGGTTGCACTAAATAACATTAACTGCCAAGTGGCTCCATGTCACGTGTGACACCTTTAGCCAGGCCTGGCATCTTAGCCAACATCTCCCTGTGTGTTGGAATATTGAGACACAAATAGAATAGTTAAACGCAAAACATGCGGTCGGCTGAAAAGTCAGGGATGGCTGATAGTTGAATACTGGAGAAGCAACTTTGGCAGATGTTAAATAGAAAGCAGCTTCCAATTTTTTACTTTTTATTCCCCTTCCCCCTTAACTGTACTTGGTATTTTTCTTTGTGGCTAAAAAGTTTTATTTTGGTATGAAATGCCTGAAACGTGCAACTATTCTGTGTTTGATATAAGCCTGGAAAGAGTTTGCGGAGTCGCGTATGCAGAGCTCTGCCTAGTGCTGAAAAAACTCTGCCGCGCTACATAGAGTTCCGCAAGCTGAGGTGTCCGCTATGTCATGCTGCTTTTTAGTGCCAAGAGTTTCTCCCGTGCTGTAAAATCAGCATGAAATAATCATGCGGAGTGCCAGAGGGGCCTGCTTCTTTCTGCCATTCGAGTAGATTTTTTGCTCGAGCGGCAGCTTCCTCAACGCAAGCGGCAGGTTTCTCAATGCGAGCGGTAGCGACCTGCAAAGACCGCCCCTGTTGAGAAGCCTCGCCGGGAGGTGGTCTAGCGTACGATTTTCCTCACTTGCGCTCACCAACTTAATGTTAGTGAGCCGCGCGAGAGGAAAATCTCTGCTCTGCGCCACTACGCAGAGTTTTACAGGAACTCCACGCTCTATGCGGAGCATGGAGAGGCCAAAACTCTGTAAACTCCACAAGCGGAGCAGAATTTTACACCCAGGCCTCGTTTCATATAAGCTCTCTCTTATCTATTTTTAAAAAATATTTTTTATATTTTTAACTATTTGTCTAATTGTTTTTAATGTGTATGTGTTTTTATGGTTTGGTTTTTAATTATGAACCAAATAAAGTAAGTAAAGAAAGAAAGGTATGAAAACTTAAAATTGTTTTTGAGAAAAGATCCCATTTTCTGCCCACAAAACTTGTCCAGCTCTAAAGATGTATTTGTTGCACAAAAAAAGGCATTTATTCTCTTGCTGTCCAGGGACTTTTAATATGTCTCGCAACAGGGCACGGTTCATAAGGCAAGTAGGGGAGAGGACCAGGTGACATTTGAAGAGCAGATTCTTGCATTGCAGTATTAAGAAGCACAGACCAACGCACCTCTCGAAATAAAGCAAGGTGCTAAATACACCTTTATTTCCAAGAACAATTAGACTTAAATTGGGGTTGTATGTACTATGACACAGCACCACATGCAGAGCACACACCTGATGTGATTAGGCAAGAAAAACGTGTCCTAAGAGACACTACAAAAATCAAACAAATGTGTTGGCACTGCCAGAGCTTCCATTGTGCAGTCTCAAAATAACAAGCATTGGCAAATAGGCACGGCCAACACAGGTAACAGCGGTGGGGCGGGGTGGGGGTGTGGGGAAAGTGGAAAAAAATAATAAAACCACTTACCTTGCGCTCGCCGCATCGCTGAGTTGGCGATGAAGCAAGTGCAAGGTGAGTGGTTTTATTTATTTTTTTATTTTACTTACCCTATCCCGTCATCTGTTCACTTCCCCCCACCGCCCAGCCCCGCCCCGCCCCACCCCACCGCTGTTACCTGTGCCGGCCGCGCCTGTTGGCAAAGCCGATAGGTCTCGTGTATGCAAGAGCTATTGGCTCTGCAATGTCTTTTATCCATGTTGTACAGCAGCCTGGCTGCTGTTCAGCATAGCTAAAAGTTAGTGGTGTTTTGTAGAGTGGCGTTGAGTTGAGTGGTTTAGAGGAGAGTGGAGTAGTGTGGCGTAGAATGGAGTGGCATTAAGAGGCATGGAGTGGAGTGACGCAGAGTAGCATAGGGTGGAGTAGAGCGGTGTAGAGTAGAATGGAGTGACAGAGTGGAGTGGCGTATGGTGGAGTGGCATAGAGTAGAATTGTGTAGAGTAGAGTGACTTACAGTAGAATGCCATAGAATAGTGTGGCATCAAGTAGAGTGGCTTTGAGTGGACTGGCGTAGAGTGGACTGGAGTGGCATAGAGTCAAGTGGGGTAGAGTAGGGTGCGAAGACTGGAGTGGCATAGAGTGGAGTGGGGTAGAGTGGCATTGTGTGAAGTGGCGTCGAGTGGCACAGAGTAGAGGGGCATAGAGTAAAGTAGATCGGCGTAGGGTAGAGTGGAGTGGAATAGAGTGGAGTGGAGTAGCGTATAGTGGAGTCACTTATAGTAGAGTGGAATGGCATAGAGGAGAATGGTGAAGAGTAGACTGGAGTGGTCCAGAGTAGAGAGGCGCAGAGTGGAGTGACATAGAGTGGTGTAAAGCAGAGTGGCATAGAGTGGAGTGGCTTAGAGTGGTATGGGATAGATTGGAGTGGCATAGAGTGCAGTGGCGTAGATTGGAGTGGCATAGAATGGAGAGGCATAAAGTGGAGTGGCATAGAGTGGAGTGGCATAGAATAGTGTAGAGTAGAGTAGTGTAGAGTGGAGTGGTGTAGAGTGGAGAAGAGTAGAGTGGCATAAAGTAGTACAGTTGTGGGTTTAAGTAGCTAAAACAAGGAACAAAACGTAACATCATCACAAAGGCACGAGGCATGAAGGGGATGGATGACTGAATGGCAACAAAAATAAGCGTGTGGTAGCAAGCATCATGAAGGTGTGCATGTGTTGTTAGTGTAGCATTTATACAATTATAACAGCTTAATCCAACTCATATAAAATTGTATTTTATTTTAGTTGTACAAGTAAGTCAAAAGATGCCGGCGTAGATAAACAATGCCCAAAAATATGTTTGAAAACACAACAAATGGAGAAAGCAGCACGAGAACTGTTTTCTGAAACGCATACCTCAATCACAGAGTGATCAGCCGACAGAAACGAATCGAGAGGAAGCAATCTGTACTTGGTCCATGCTCCACAGAAAGAAAAGGGAGTGACGCCCGGCATGTACTGGTCAATTTCAGAAGTAGCCAGGAAGAGTCAGAACTAAGCCAGCAAATGGTAAGCAAAAGGTGGGCTCCAAGGCCTTTATTGTAAACAATACCCCTCGCTAGTTTGAGTGTATGCAGCTTATGCGCTGTCACAGGTGAGACCTAAAAAGGATAACTCTCAAGCTAATTTCCTTGTACTAAGGAAAACAGTGCCCACTCTCTAAAATTAGCGAGGGGCTCCATTCACCAGCGACCACAACTCGACTTATGCCCTGCTTATCACACCTTAAAGCAAGCTTACAGTAAAATCTTTTCAGGAAAAAGACAAAAACTTGAGAGAGCCTCAGCAGTATTTTATGGTGATATCACGTCATCACCTATTTAACAGAAAGAATTACTTCAGGAGAAGCTTAACACCTCCATAAAGGCACAAACTTGCCAAACAATGTGTCTCTCAGGTTCACAACTTACATGTCTTGACACGTCAGGAAAAATTGAAGTGGAAAGTTCAGGTGCAGCCAGA
Organism: Calotriton arnoldi; assembly: GCA_963921515.1. Taxonomy (NCBI): domain Eukaryota; kingdom Metazoa; phylum Chordata; class Amphibia; order Caudata; family Salamandridae; genus Calotriton; species Calotriton arnoldi. The sequence goes on along the minus strand of CAWUFW010001944.1, from coordinate 2,298,545 downwards.
CTTCACGAAAGGGCTCACACTTTGTTTTTTTGATGTTGGGGATGAGAGGAAGAAGGTTGATCGACATTTCAGTACAAATGGCCTGAATACGAAGACACTGCTTAGAGCTGAGAAAGTGCATGGAATGAGACATAACCCTTTTCACAAAAATAACTAGTATCACGTCCCTTTCTGAGCACTTTCATACCTTTTCACTGTGTCCTTAAGATCAGCATGTCAGAACCCCTTCCTCTCAGGTGATAGCGCTGGGCAGAATTCACAAGAAAACTCGACTCGTTTTCGGCTTGACGGATTAAAAGAGCCTCGAGCTGAGCCAGAGCCGGGCATATGCCTCGATCCAGGCACAGCCCAAGTCTAAGCAGAAGAGTGAGGAGCAGGTGGACCTTAGAATAAAAGAACATCCCTTTTTTGTGTTACACTCATCATGACTATCATTCATGATGTGACAGTCTGTGTTATCACTGATGCCTTTGGTGATGATACATCCAGTGTCCTGTGAGGGTTCATGAGATCAATGAGGAAATATTTACAACTGATTATTTATTTATTTATTTTTTTACAATGAAGATTTTTAAAGTCGCACAAGAAAAAACTCAGGTCTTGAATTATTGCTGGGGGGTATCAGCACACTGCCGAAAACGCGCTGCAGTCACCCATCCCAGGCATCATTTAGATGCTAGGATGATGGTTTCCTGATGGTTGAGCAACTTGGTTGTACGCATCTGGCTCGGCCATCTTACATCCCTTTTTTTTGGGCGTAACCTCTGATAAACATGGTGACCGAATGTCTGCTTACTTCAGGCAGGTCTTGTGAAGCCCTGTCAACTGACTTTTTCATGTCTGGGACCTCCTTCCGTGATGAGACCAGATATAAAAAATCAAATCCAGCAAGCGCCAGAGGAACAAGCATTGGCATAGCCAAGAGGTGTCGCTTATGTGAGATATACTAGCTTTGCTAAGGCATTTTTGTAGCCGTGTTGTACAGCATCCCGACTGCTGTTCAGCATTGAAAGCAGGGAAAAAACAACACAATGACGTGGTCAACGCTGGAACTTTTTTTTAAACTTTCAACCATGCTGCACAGTAGCCGCGCTGATGTACAACATAGCAAGGAAAACATTGCCAAAATTAATAGCTACCGCAGAGGCAGAAGCTTTGACAATGCCTGTCCTGAGAAAAGGGGGTGCCTCTGCTTCATCATGGAATTAGCCACATGTGGAGGCAGAAAGGGACGTGGTGTGATAATCACAAGAAGTGTCTAACGGTAAATGTCTGGAGCATCGGTGTGTATCCCAGCTTCCACAACCCGACCAATGTTTGATCTTGGGCAGATCTCCAAATATCCCTGATCTGTACAGAACTAATAGATGTGCATAGATTTGCTTTTGGCAGAATGAGCTAAGCAATCATTTATTTAACCCGGCCACACCTTCATACCCAAGCATTCACTGCGGTGCTGACAGTGGGAGAGGACATACGATTGTACAACTGAAATGTACATATCTGGAGCAGGGGTGGTTCGCCACCTATGCAGAGCATTTTACAAAATCAGCCGCCTGGCAGCATTTGGGCTTCAGATGTGGATCCAGAATGTATTAAGTAGCTCTTTACATATAGGATCTGTGATTATATATGCAGCATGGCTTGAGGTCATACATACCATAAAGCCCCTAAAAGTGGGCACCACATGCATACAGTGTTGTACAAGAAATATTTTACAGCAAAAACCAGAAATTCTGCTGTCCACAGAGCAAGCTGGCCATGCCATCCCTCTCTCTTTGTGGTGGCAAGGACAGACAGGCAGCCAGCTGGGCATTGCTGTCTAGCCTCTTGATGCCACAGAGGCAATTTCTCCTCCAAATGCAGTGTTCTGGACACCTAACACACCTCTCATTATTCTATACACTGTAGAGAATCTGGAAATATTAAAAACATATGTTATCTTTTAGCAGTGTTTAATTCTTTCACTGATTGGTGAACTGTACTATCACATTCACCCACAGCAACAGAAAGGGCAAACCCTTTGATGCATCAGCCCCTTTTCTAACAAGTTAGTAGTATTAGCAGGTGAATTGACAAACACCCCGGGCTTTAAACACTCATTGCAAGGTGCAGTGACAGGTATCTGTGAAAAGACTGCTGCTACCATGCACATGGGATATGTGTCAAAACATGGCACAAGGCTTGCCACATACCAAAACAATTCATAGCTGCAAGGTGCCCCATTGTTATGTATGATATCTTCATCAAATCCAGGTTTTTTACCCAACTGCACTGTTAAAATGTCAGAACTGACTTAAAGAAAGACATTTGCCACTGGGAGACTTAGCAGCTATGAATGTCCACACAACAGCAGCACCACTTTCACGTAGTCAGGGAAAGAGTACAGAAAACAGTGGCGAGCATTCCTAAAGCATCAAGTTTCAGGTGCCTTAGGATGCAGACCTACAAATTACTCTTGTGTAATACAAATTTCAAAGACTTAGCAATGCACAAGACACCCCCACTATAAGAAGGCTGCAGGGCGACCTTGAAGCACTACAATTAACCCAACATGTGTCAACACCTACACATGAGAAAGGGCACATATTGGACCTTATCTTTTCCAACGACCCCCAGATCACGATACCTAAAGCAAACCCAGTCCCCTGGTCAGACCACTTTCTTCTCACCTTCAGCTCAGCTAAACCTGCCCAGCAGACCAAGGTTAGAGCCCATACCATCGCGACAAGAAGCTGATCCCTGAAACCTGGCAAACAGTCCTGAGGGACAATTTCCCCAATTTTGCTGGCAAACTAGAAGAGGACTATCAGCAATGGGAGAACTGGATATCCAGTCATTAGATGTGTGTATCCCCAAGAAAACTATCAACAGTAAAACACATCCCAAAAAGGCTCCATGGTACAACGACCATCTCATATTACTGAACAAACAATGTAAAAACTATATAGACTCTGGAGAAAAGAGTATGACCCTGCCCTTAAATCTCAATATAGATCCACAGTCAGGTCCTATCATAACGAAATGAAGAGTGCGCAAGCTAAATGCTATGAGGGTAAAATCTCCCAGGCTGCAAACTCCCCAAAGGAATTATTCTGAGTGGTCAAAACTCTGACCAGCCCCCACGAAAGTAATAACCCCTTTCACACTACAAAAGAAAGATGCAATGACATAGCATCTTTCTTTCACACAAAAAGCGAAAGACATATATGATCGATTCCCGAGCAATAAGGAATTCGTTCCAGATAAAGGAACTAAGGTTAGAGAACCATCCGCATTTCCAACACTAGCTCAATTCCCTAGACTTGAGGCAGAGAATGTTCTCACCCTAATTAAAGTGACTAAATCTGGCTCTCCTCTTGACCCAGCACCCCCACATATCCTAGCTAAAGCATTGGATATCATTCTGCCATCTTTAACAGAATTGCTTAACCTTTCACTAGACACAGCTCTGGTTCCTAAACCTTGGAAGCACGCGGTCATCAGACCCTTACAAAAAAAAGCTAATCTCAACCCAACAATATTCAACAATCTGTGTCCTATTTCTCTACTGCTGTTTCTTGGCAAACTCTTGGAAAAACATGTAAATCATACATTAGCCAATTTTTTGGAGCCTAATGACTTCCTTCACCCCACTCAGATGGGCTTATGCATGTCAAATAGCACAGAAGTAGCATTAGTGGTGGTTACAGAGGAGCTGAAGGCGCCATTAGATGACGGCGGGTCGGCCGCTATTCTCCGTCTAGATCTTAGCGCGGCTTTTGACACCGTGGATCACGCCATCTTATAAGACAGACTAAGGGAAGTAAGAATCCAGGGTGAAGCTATGGACTGGCTCACCTCTTTTTAGAGAACAGATCTTATCAAGTGATGGAAAAGGACTGTTTCTCAGATCGTTTGCCAATTACCTGTGGTGTTCCACAGGGCTCGTCTCTCAGCCCTACACTATTTAACATTTATGTGTGACAGCTCGCCAACATAGTTCATGAGTTTGATATATCGGCGGTGTCCTATGCAGATGACACCCAGTTGGTTGTGTCTCTGACAAATTGCCCTAATTCAGGAAACCACCAGCTCATTCACTGTCCAGAGAAGGTGGCAAACTGGATTTCAAACAGTTGCTTGAAGCTAAACGGAGAAAAAACTGAGCTTATGATACTGGGAAACCTTGCCATACACAAACCCCTGATTCAATGGCCTAATGACATGGCCAACCCGCCTGTCCCCAAACCTGTCATAAAAAATTTGTTAATTTGGCTGATAGATACGCTCACAATGGACTATCAAACTAAGAAATTATCAGGAATTTGCTTCTCGCTACTCAAAATGATCAGGAAGATTATTGAACTGATCCCAGATCATCTAAAAAAAAAACATCATTCAGTCCCTTATAGTTTCTCGCCTGGACTATGGCAACTCGCTTTATGTGGTCTCGCCGAAATATGCAACAAAAAGACTCCAGGTGGTGCAAAATGCGGCAGCCAGGCTTTTATTAAAAGTCCCAAGCCACGTATCAGTAAAAGAATCATTTAAACAGCTCCACTGGCTGCCAATCGAAGCCAGAATCAAGTTTAAATCCCTCTGTATTGCCCACAGGGCCATAAACAAAAAAGGCCCACTAAAGCTCAGACAACTGATATCTAGGTACACTCCGACCAGACACCTAAGATCCTCCCGACTGCAGCTCCTCAGGACAACCAGAGCTAAAGGGCAAGATGGGGAGGCAGATCTTTTGCACATCTGGTACCGAGGCTGTGGAATACCCTCCCACTCGACCTCAGATCACTGCCGAACAAAATCTCTTTTAGGAAAAACCTAAAGACTTGGCTGTTCCCCTGTTAATTTACTTATGATCACAGCACTTAGAACAACACTCACCAGCACGGGGAAGCCCTCGGGCAGCCATGCGCTTTACAAAACACAAACATAAACATAAACTATGCTGAGTTAAGCCATTTTGAGAGAAGAATACAAACCTGCCAAATGACCAACATGTGGAGGATCCACCAAGCATTTCATGTTAATTATAAGTTCAAAGTGAATATATGTTTTGCAATTTTGGCACACATATACGAATTCAGCCAAGCAAAAGCTTTGAATTTAGCATGCACACAGGAGGGCTGCTTACTATTAGTTGGAGAAGACCGCTATGTAGAGTCCACACAGGACTGACAGAGGAGCAACCCACAAGAATGCTCTGTTTAGAGGAAGCCTTGGCTCTAGGTTGGTAATCAAAAGAACCAGAATTTGGAGTTCACAGGTCAATAGTCTGAGTTGGAGGTTTTGTGTTTTTAGATCTGTCAGCCTTAGGGGGTCTGTCCCCAAACCTTTTGCCTTCACCCTTTCTATTTTAGCTGAACTTGTTTTCGTTGGCTCTAGGACTCTGTGCACTTTACCACAGCTAACCAGTGCTAAAGTGATTGTGCTTTTTCCTTTAAACATTGTAAAATTGGCTTACACCTGAGTGGCATATTTAATTTACTTATAAGTCCCTTGTAGAGTGGTATACCATATACCCAGGGCCTGTAAACTAAATGCAACTAGTGGACCTGCAGCATTTTTAGTGTCACCCACTTAAGTAGCCCCTTAAAACACGTCCCAAGTCTGCTGTTGCAGCCTGCATGCAGTTTTAAACTGTCAATTTGACTTGGCAATATTATCCCCCTGCCAAGCCTTAAACTCCTCTTTCATTGTATATAAGTCACCTCTAAGATAGGCCCTTGGTAGCCCATAGGGCAGTGTGCATTGTAATTAAAAGGTTGGACTTGGACTTTTATGTTTTACTTGTCCTGGTAGTGAAAGACTCCTAAAGTAATTTTAAAGTAAAGTGATTAGAAAAAGATATACATTCCATGTTTGGTGTCTGGGAAATTATAATTAGAAGTCCTCTTTAATGGTAAAGTCAGATTATAAATTACAATTTTGAAAATGGCACTTTTAGCGAGTTAGGGCCAGATGTATCAAGGCCCTGTTTTGCGATTTCCTAATTGCAAATCTTTGCGATTTGCAATTAAGAAATCGCAAAACGGAATGCATGAAAGTGTGTTTAACATTTTCTGCGATTCCTACGGGATCGCAAATGACCTACCTTATGAATATTAATGAGGGAGGTCACAATTTGCGACCCCCCAGAAATCGCAAAAATCACAGGGATGGTGGCCTGCTGGGCTCAGCAGACGACCATGTCTGTGATTGCTTTTAAATAAAGCAATTCTTTTTTTTTAAATGCAGCCCATTTTCCTCAAAGAGCAGGCAGTGGTGCGTGGGACCACTGCCTTCCCATTTGCGAATGGGTTACCACCTACTTGAAGTAGGTGGTAAAATGCGAATGTTTTGCGACCGCATTCACGGTCGCAAAACATTCATACATACCAATGCGATTCGGTATTAGGAAGCGACCCCCTAAACACGCCCCTTCCTAATAGCGAATCGCAAATACCATTTTGCGATTCGGTAACATGTTACCGAATCGCAAAATGTGCTTTGCTACATCTGCAAAGCATTTTTTGTGTTCGCAAACCGTTTGCGAAAGCTAAAAGCCTTGATACATCTGGCCCTTAGCATTTTCAGGCCCTAGCTATTTGGTGCCTGCAGCCTCTCCCAGGTCACATGACTGGGTATAGTTGGCAGTTGGACTTTATTTATACATTCCAGAAAGCCACACTATAGAGGGACAGCGGTCCACCCTCCCCCTGGGTCATCGTGCTCGTGCCCACCCATCTTCTGCCATGGAGCTCTGCAGCCGACGGATGGGTGGAGATTGGCAGCATCAGCAGTTTTTGCTGTGTCGGGCGGAGTGGGTGGTCGGTGAGGCGCCCGGCAGGACTGATATGGGTAGGGATTACTTTTTCACTGCCTCACGGTGCTTCTGTGTTTTTGACACCCTCCCAACCCCCCTCCCTCTGGCTATTCAAGTGGATTCAGGGCCTTCTGGAGTGGCACAGCCTCAGTACCACGAGAGCCTGCACCGCAGACCTGCTTTTCCTCCGGCGTTGCTTCGGCTGATCTCACAACTGTGCCCCTCCACCAGGGCTCTGATGGGGGTTGGTGTGAGGCAGGGCTTGTCAGTGGGCCTTCCTGGGGTGGATAGGAGAGGCCAGAGTTGGCAGAGGTCTTATTTGTGTGGGAGCCCGCCTCTTTGTCTTTGTCTCCTTGAGACCTCACAAGGCAACTCAAGGCTACAAGGAGGTGGGTTATCGTGGCCTCTGGCTGCTCCTAATTGTACCTGATGATTGGATTGTGGGGGCACCAGTCCACCAGCCAGCCAGCATCAGGCAATGTAGGGGCCCTGGTATCAGCACCTCTTGATTAAAGGACATACATTGGGGAGCCCAGGTGGAGAACTTTGGAACAGGAGTCTGAACAACACATCTTCGAGGTGCTTGTGGGCTTTTCTAATTTGGTCTTTGCAATTAGCTCTGTGACCACAGGGGGGAGGGCGGTGGCACGGCAGACTGGAGGAGGTAAGTTCTTGCCTACTGATGATTTTTTCAACATTCTTTGAGCTATATTGTCATCGCCAGCGTAGCTGTGGATAGCCCATTTGGTAGCTCATTGATGCACACTACAATATATCACATGAGCAGTATTCACTCCTTTAGTGGTTGTTTGACGTCATCCATCAACGAGTTAACAGGCCAACAGCACACCTCTGTCAGCCTCTGTCAAACTCTGTCAACAGCAGTCCCAGGTGTGTCAGGAGTATATTTTCACTGACACACTGTGTAAAGACTTATTAGACTGCCTCAGACTGCACCAGCTTACATCATAGACTGAAGCACACTGGGCCCTTTTTGAGCAGGTGATCCCACCTCATCTCCAGTATACCAAGTGGTGTTTTGCTTGGGTTCAGAGGCCAAACACGTCTGTAGCCCTCTGGAGTCTCAACCAATTTACGTTATCCTTGTCATCCATGTTATCCACATGCTGGTAAAGGCACCAACCTTTTTCTCAGTCCTATATTTGGAGCAAGGCTTTGGGCAGGTTTTTTTTTATGAGACTGAGCAACCATGGGGAAGTGCAAATTGGGTCTTCCCAAAGCTAATGTAAACACCACAGATGCTCCATCTGGGAACACAACTGTGGAGGTTTTTTTTGCCCGGTCAGTCGGGGGTCATCGATAAATAGATTCTGCTGGCTGCGGGGTAACTTCCTCTAGCTCCTAACCCCTCCCTCACGGATTTACCATCTGCCAGTAGGCTGGACCAAGTCGCCGCTCACAACCATAATCCATTAGCCATTGAAAGGATCGAGATGAGTGAACCTACCCTTGAGGCAAGCAGTACTTCAGCTCTTGTTACCCCCTCACCCTCAACAGCTCCAGCTCCGGCAGCCAAGACGAAAAAGAAAAGCTCTAGCCCCAGAAATCGTACCTCAGTCACAAATGCAACCACTTATCATCACCATAGTGATACTGTTATAGAGCAATCCAAGTCTCACCTGATTTCGCGGATCACTGTGCACTTAACACCTTTGAGTCCTGTCTCCAACCGATTTGTGCCTGTTTGGAGAAAATTGAGTCATCTTGTTCTCGAAATTTTGTGCTGAGGGGGCGGAGAGCCAATAAAGCTGCGGCTTTTGATGCTCGGCTGCCCGGAGTGGTAACTTCAGCTTCATCCTCTAACCGTTAGGGGCGGGTGAGCAACAACTCACAGGTCGAGGCCTCAAAATCAAATCCGACCCCCATTCAGGCGAATGGAATGCTTGTGCAAGCTAGGTCCCGCTCACATGCAACAACCATCAAACCACCTTTCTGGGATACCCGGAAATTCTCTGGGTTTCCAGTCCGGCCTGGCTGGCTCCACCCCTCCTGCAACTCTTGTAGGGAGCTCAACTGGGAGAAAGAATATCTCAGTTTGTCATTTGCCACCTGCAGCCTGCCCTTATCTATTGATTTTAGCCAATGTGCCCAGTTTATTTAGCAATATCCCTGAGTCTACAGAACAGTAGATGAACAAAGTGACCCACTGGCTGCAGAAGCATACCAATAGCAGCCTGAGGTTGTTTGGGGACATCCTGTTTGCTCGCAGAATTTACTGGGTATGGCCAGGACCTAAGATGTGGAGGGTGACTGTATCATTGTGAACTTTAGATATCCTCAAATAGTTGTTGACTTGTTACAGATCCTTAAACCAAATTAACTGGCCTGAGGGGACACTAATTCTTACCTCTGTTTTTTTAAAATAGGGCCCTGGGGGTGGGGAGGGGGCGGGCAAACTTCTACGGCGCATGCAATTAGCAACATGGTTCCTGCCAAAGGGGGGCTTCCTCTCTGTTAACCAAATATTGATACTCTGCCTTCTTAGGTTTACAGGAGCAGGATTGACTTGGGTATTCCATAACAGAGGGGATTGGCTATGCAGTTAGGGAACCACCATCAGCAACTCTCCAGATTACCCACAGCAAATCTAATTGCCCAGCCTCCACAGTTCCTGTGTTAAATGCCATTTCTCAGATCTCCTCGCTGAGTCCCAAGTCTCTGGAGTCAGTAGGTTCTGGTTGGGGGGCTGAGAGAAATCAGAATTTTAAGTTGGAACATCGCTGTGATTGGTGGGAAACTTGAAGTTGATAGTTGGCTAGAATATGCCAAACTGTATGACATAGTTCTTTTCCAGGAAACATGGGTGATCGATGAGGTGTTCTGTGGAGGTTATGTATATTTCACCGCACCTACAATCCCTTCACCTGCAGGGCGGGTGCACGCAGGATTGACCGCCTGGCTTAAAACAACATTGAAGTGTTCTGTACAACCCATGGCCACTAACTCTGCCTTATTCCAAGCGTTCCTCTTGATAAACTGTCTCTGTTATCAATTTCTACAATGACGATTTTTCTGAAAGTGCTAACCCTAATTTTGTCCAGCTCTTTAATTTTATAGATAACCACATGAGAGCATCCTCCTCAGCAAATGGGAACGTCAACGTGGTCCTAACAGGGGACTTCAATGCCGGACTAGGCAGTTATTGCAACATCCCTACAAATTAATTCTTCAGGGGGGGTTAAAGACACCCTCCATCCCAGGGGATGGACCGACATGGAAATCGGCTGCTCCCTTATATACTTCAATATAACCTTTGCAGTGCCATTGAGTTCCTGGTCAACTCCCCATACAGTATTCCCACCTATGACTCTATAAGGAGCCAGTCAGTAATAGATTATATTTTTGTCCCTAGACATCTTTTGGATCGACTAGTGGAGGGTGATGTCAAACTCAGCATTTATAGTGACCACAACCCTCTAGTAATCACCATGGGTATTTCCGATGCGAAAAAGTCTAGCATGGTGGTGGGCACAGGGGAGCTTATTGCTGAAGATAACAACCGAAGGCTAGCATGGAGAGGAGCTGACTTCCCAAAGACCATACGCGGGTTATGTACTAAACATCTGCCACTGGTAAGCAAATGTCTTTCAGACAAGCAAAATCTTTCCCCAACAGTTGAGGACTTCGTAAGGTCCGGCCTATTTATCAAAGATTACTTGACAAGAACAGTAAAAATTAAGGAAAAAGGATCTCAGCCCTGGTTTGACAGGGAGTGTAGCGTAGCCTGTATTTGCCTTCATCAGGCCCTTCAAGCTGTCCCTAGAGATTGTGCCCAAATAGCCAACTGCAGGAATGACTACAAACTAATCTTGAGGAAAAAGAAAGTGGATTATCGGTACCAAGTATGTAACAACTTAGTTACTGCATGTAATGTTAAATATGCCGGTTTGTTCTGGCACATGGCAGGGGTGTAACACAGGCCCCCGCATTCCCCTCGGTGCGGGGGGCCCCCGAACTGCAGGGGGCCCCCTCAGCACAGTACTCAGGTCTGAGCGCTCCGGATTAAATCCAGAGCGGGGGCCCCTCCGTGTACATTGCAGGGGGGCCCCTTAAACTTTCGTTACGCCACTGGCACATGGTAAATAAATTAAACCATCTACTAGCTGTAACTCATCACTGGACACCAGTATAAGTCCCGAAAAATGGTAAGATCATGTTTCCCATGTATACAGTCCAGCGGATACTAACGAGGAGGGCATGAATCAATTTCAGCCAAAATTCCCGCTGGAAATTCAATTCTCCCTAAATAGAGTTATTGAGGCAATCAACGCCAGCCCTTTGAACAAAGATCCTGGACCTGATGGAGTCCTGATGGATCTGTTCAAGTCAAACAGGGAACTATGGACCCCCCCCTTGTCATAAATTTTAGAAACCAGCTGTGCAAAACTACCCTGCCTCAATTATGGTGAACGGCCATAACTGTTCCTTTATTTAAAAAAGGTTCTCAAAGTTACCCCAGCAGCTATCGGCCGATATCTCACATAGACTCCACGGTCAAGATAGTGGGAAGGATAATTTTAGAAAGGCTGCTAGTCTGGGTGGAGGACAACGGCATCCTCTCTAGACTCCAGTATGGGCTTAGAGCTGGGCTGGGGACTATGGAACAATGCCATCTGTATCTCATAATTAACAAATACACTGTAGCAAAGCAAGGATCTATTTTTTTAGCATTTATGGACCTCTCCTGCACTTTCTATAGCATGGTGCGGTCCAAACTGTGGGCCAAGTTGGAGAGCTTAGGGATAGGCAAGGGCCTCGTGGAGTTCTTGAGGGCGCTACACCATGATCTGTCCACAACTGTCAGGTATGGGCCTGGGAATGAATGCACTGTTTTCTTTGCAACAGGTCAACAGGTGCGCCAAGGGTGCGTCCTTGTTCAAATACTTTTCCTTTGTATGTTAGTGACTAGAGGAGGTACTGTTGGCCAAGGGAGCAGACATTCCCATGATTAAAAATATCTCTATCCCCGCCCTAACCCATGCAGAAGATCTGGTGTTATTTGCTAGTACTCCAAAATACTGTCAACAGAGGGCTACATAGATTTTATGGCCTCCTTGAAGCTGGCTGTGAATCCCACCAAGACCTTTGTTATGGCCTGTGGACCAAAGTATGTTGAAAGGCAGACTCTAACAATAGATGGCAAGCCAATTGCAAGAGTGAATGCATTTTCGTATATTGGGGTCACTTTTGATTCATAGGGTTCCTGGCTGGTGTGTATATCCAGGGCTAGAATCCGATTTCTCAATTGTAACGGGTTCATTTCTAACCAGGGTTCTTTTATTGGCAAAAAACTATTGCCCACCTTTTAGAAGTTTATAGGAGGAAATGTCTTCCAGTTTTAACTTAAGGCTTGAGCATTTAGGGCTACAAAAAGGTTTCTAGCCTCCAAGTGGAGGAAAGTAGGGTGTGTAGAAAGCTATTAGGCCTCCCGCAATGTAGCCCGAGTTTCATATTGCAAGAGGAGCTTGATTTGTAGCACGTTGAGGACTACATCAACTTGGCCCACCTGCTACTGTGGTGCTCTATATGGAGCAATACTCATGCCCTTCTTAACAGAGATATCATTGAGGACTGTTTATCATGCAGAATGGATCCTGAAATTCCATGGCTGGCCTATGTCAAGAGGATGTGTCACTTACTAGGTAGGCAGACCACCCGAGGGCTAGAACCGTATTGCGTACATGCGGTGTCTCAAGGTCACAGTGCAGGTAGCAGCGTTGTCGTTGCTGAAGTGCTGTCATCGGTAGACCCAAGGTTGTGATGCGAACCTGGGCAATGCTTCAGGCAGTGCCCACAGGTTGTGGTGCAAGCAGCGCCATCGGTTGACGATGCTGGAGTCGATGGCATCGATATAGGGTGACCAAGGCTGCGGTGTGGGTTGGGGCATTGCTTCGTGTACCTCACGAGCAGTGTCCACAGGCCACGGTGCAGGCAGCGGCATCGATGTCGGCATGGGGCGGCATCGTCGGTGAGGCCAGGGGGCAATGTGAAGCGAGGCGATGCGAGGTGTGGTGCCCACAGATCATGGTGCAAGCGCCGGCTTGATGACGGTGTTGGTGAGACATGGGTTGCGTTGTGAAGCGGGGTGATGCTCCGGGCGGTGCCTTCAGGTCACAGAGCCGGCAGCGGTGTCATTGAGAGCATCGTAGTTGTTTTTCTTCTGTTGCAGCACAAAACACAGAGTTCCCAGTATTGTTGGCAGATGCACCTGAAGTCTTTGACGTTCCTGAGACTTCTAGCAGGAGGCAAGCTCTATTTCAAGCCCTTGGAGATACTCAAGAAATAAGTTGCAGAAAGTTCAGTCCAGTCCTTTCACTACCCAAGACAGAAGCAGCCGCTGCAGGCCAACACAGCAAAGCACACAGCAAAGTGGTAGTCTCTCCTCACATCTTCTTCAGCTCTTCTTCTTGGCAGGGTCATTAGTCCAAAAGAGTTCTAAAGTTCTGGGGGTTGTCTGCCATGGACCATGTGGTCCCACTCTCCCACTCAGGCAACCACAACATCTTCAATTGTGACCAGAGCTCCACATCCTTCCACAAGGACAGTACAAGGTCGTTGCCCAGAAAACAATCAACATGCATGGTGTGACTCATAGCTACCCTCAAGGAACCTGAGACCCCCCCCCACTCAAAGGGAACCTGCCTTACACTGGCGCTCAGAGTTACCCACTGCAACTACTTGGTGGAACACACCAGGGACTATCTTCCCCTCAGACACCAGGTGACACCGGACCGTGGTTACACTGGCTCCAGTATCTCTGAGAGCCTCTACCCTCTGTCCATTGATGGTCACCCATTGCCTTTACTTCTTAGTGTTATCAGGCACTAGGCTTCTCTGGACCATCTCACTGTCCCCTAGTGAGGCAAGGGTCATGTCAGATGGTTCCCCACACCCACCTGGGACCAACTTATCCCCAAGCACCACACTAGCCAACACCTTGGACATCCCACTGGCGGGTGGCTGTGCCCACTTGGGACACTTGGGATCCCCCTTCATGTGACCCACCACCTTTGCGGGGCTCCCATCTCTGCAGGCTTTCCTGAAGAGACAGATGTTTTTTTTGTCTCCTGGGGGCGGGAATCTTTACCCTGGGTACTAGATTGGGGTACTTTTGAGAACTTCCTTTATTTACTCTTGTCCGCCCGCTCTGTAGCTGGGGACCCTGCCCACCTTTGGCGGAGTCTCCCCCATACACCTTCTTGTGGACCCTGGTACTCACCCAGCGGTCCGCCTCCATAACAAGCTTCCGGGGGTCAGTCAGCTCACTATCAGTCAAGTGCTGGTGCAGCTCTGCAAAACATAGACTAGACAAGTGCTCCCACACAATCAAATTGTACAGCTCCTGAAAATCTGTGACATTACTGCCTCTCACCCAACCATCCAGTGATCTACAAAAAGAATCCAAACATTCTGACCAGGTCTGTGAATCAGTTTTCTTACTTCCTCTAAACTGATCCCTGTACTTGTCAGGAGTGAGACTATACCTAGTGAGAAGGGCCTCCTTCATGTCAGGATAGGTGAGGTTGTACCCCTTGCCCAAAGCGAACAATGTGTCCCTCTCCTCTGTGTGAAGTGGTTCGACAATCCTGCTCCCCAATTCTTCTCCGGGACCCCTTTCATGTGGATAGATGCCTCATATCGCTGAAACCACCTCTGGTCATCATCTCCCTTCTTGTACCCCTTTCCTACATTCTTGGGAATGTGTACTATTTTATCTGAGTGCACGGAGGTATTGTTGCCACCATCTATGCTGGACCTACTCCTCTGATCCAGCTCCTTTACTCTGAGTTCATGGTCTAAAAGCCTCTTCCTATATTCCATGGCTCGCATCTCTCTTTGGTCCTCCATATTTAACCTCACCAGCTGTTTGATGCCTCCTAGCTTCCCTCCTGTCCTCCAGCTCTTCTGGGGACAGACCATTTGAAGCACCACCACTGCTTGACCCGGAGAGTACCTCCTCCCCTAGCAGCTCCTGCACCCCCAGCACTTCTTCCCTTAGATTTGGCTCCTCGGTCTCCCCAATCGGATCCTCAGATTGCCCACTGGCATTCCTGGCTGCTACCCAGGCCCTCAGCGCCTTTTGTAGTTCATCCTTTCTGGTGAGACCTTTAACTTGGACCTTGAGGTCTTTGCAAATGGACTACAACTCCTTTTACAGTGTAGTTTGACAATCTGTCCTCCTCAAAAACCACTTCTAGGGATGCAACGGACGGTTTTCTTGACTAAGACATGATGCAGTAGGAAGTTCAAATTTCAGCTCAACAATAGAAAGTAAAAAATAAGGTAAAAGAGTATGTGGTACGTAGTGGTCTGTGATATGGTAGTAGTGTACACCAATCACTGTAGTTCAAGTAGAAATGCAAGTCCTATCCTCATCGCTGACAACCGATGTTAGAAATGGGCGGCTCTAGTTGGCAGGTCCAAGTAGGTACCCTTCCTTCTAGTCAGGATAAGGGAGTTACACACCTAAAATAACCCCTGCTCACCCCCGTTCACCATTAAATAAATGTCTGCAGGGCGAAATGATAGAGCCAGTTGTCTCTCGAGAATGCAATTGTAAGTGCCCTCCAAAGAAGAGGATTCTGATGACATGGAGTGTGTGGTGGCCACAGTGGAAGATGTGTTAGATTCCATTGCCATATTACCGTATAAAGAGTGGAGGAGGACTCAGTACTATGTGCAGCCGTGGAATTTGTAAAATGGCGATGGCCTAAAGTCGACATCTCTGCCTTCACCCCTCAAACCATTTGCTCAAGTGGCCAGTGAAGTATCCATTGTACAGGGCATTCTTGTGCGTAATGCCGTTTGTCTACCACCTGGGTCTATTCGTGAGACACTCAAAGAAGCTGCCCATGACAGACCTCAACCACACAACTCAAGACTGGGCAACACTGGGTATGACGTTAGCCAAACGCAACATTGCCAAACACTGGGGAGCACAAGCTACTCCAATGCACCGAGAGTGGTGTAACGATATGGATGGACCTATGGTGGCGGAGAAGGCAGTATATACACATATAGGGTGCCCTAAGAAGTGGAAGCGGGTATGGGGAAAGTGGAACAACTTCAGAGGGAATATCTGTACTCCACCTCCTGACGATTCAGCAACAGACACCAGTTGATACGGGGGGAGGAACATTGTTAATCAATCAACCACAATTCGATGTAATAATTGTATATGCCTGCCGGTAAAGGCAGTTTGTAGTGTGAAGCATGGATATGTAAGCATTCATTCTGTAACTTTGTAAGTTAAATAAGTATTCAATAAAAAGATTTTTTTTTTAAAAAGAAGCTGCCCATGAGGGACATCTTGGTGTTGGTGGAGCCTCAAGAAATTTGAAACAACATTATTGGTGGCCCTCACTGGATGCCCATGTGTCTAAGGGGGTAGATAATTGTAACACCTGTCACATTTCAGACAAACAGTGGAAAACATGCCATACTCCACTGCAATACCAGAAAACGCATGGTGTAAGGTGGCGTTGGATTTCGCAGGACCATTTGACTTGTTACCTGTTGATAAAAAGTACCTTCTAGTTTTCATTGATTACTTTTCCAATTGGGTCTACTTTGAATTCACGTCAGCACCCACCACTGTGTTGGTGATACAGTTCTTGAACAAGATATCTGGCATTGAAGGCCCACCAAAACAGCTGAAGTCAGATAATGGAGCACACTTCACCCCTGCTCAAATGAAGGATTTTATTCAGTCACATCACATAAAACATTTGGAAATGGCACTTTATTCTCCAGTGTCTAATGGTCTAGTTGAAAGGATGAACAATTTCCTGAAGGAGGAAATTCAATCAGCGTAGGCAATGGGAGTTCCAGTAGAGGGATGTTTATAGACAAAAGTTGTGGTCATATTAGATTATACCACATAACACCACAGCATTTCCCTATCTCGCCTTTTGCACAAAAAAAGATCCTAAATCCAAAGAGTGTTTTGATTGGGATAAAGGTTTGAGTTCCAAGGCTGTTTGTTGTGCATGTGCAGACAGCAAGAGAGTGGCGAACACAATTGCGCATCAACCATCCATTCAGAAAATGTATTTTGACAACAGACACAAGGTAAAAGAACACATTTTTGAAACAGCAATTTGGGTAATGATTGAAAGTCTAATGAAAGTCAAGAATGGCAGATCCATTTTTTCTTCACCCGTTTAGGTCATGAAAGTTTCCAAAGGTTCTCTGTTGTTAAATAAAAAGGGGCGTTGGGGAAAAGGTGTCTGTTTAAACTATCTCCAGAACAGGCCAGGAATATCAGGGAATAAAAAGGGGCACAATGTGATGAAGTAATTGATCCATCATATTGGTTCACTGGAAGCCTAAATTCCAAAGACGGGAATGTTACAGCTCCTTGTGGTTCAAGATCTCCTGTCCTTGAGGATGAACGCTGTGGTAGTTCATGTGTACAGGATGAAGAATCCTCATTGTCTGTCCCTAGTGGTTTACATGACGTTCACTGAGCTGGGTACATGTTGTTTAGATGGAACAGGACCCCTTATTTGAACAAACAAGTCAAGGTGTAGAAAACTTAAAAACAAGAATTTCTCGCAATGTATATATGCTGTTAATGCATAAGGATTTTTATGTTCACTAGCATTATGGTTAGGCATATATTGGTTTTGTTTTTGTGTAGGGGGAGACGATGTAATGTGCACATGTAATGTTTCTTTGTTCTGCATTTGTGTTCACCATGGGAAGCGGCCTTTACAACGTGGGCTCAGCCACGCATGCCGTTACCCCCGCAAGCGTAACAATGCTTGCCTGAACCACACATCTGCCTCAACCACTCATATGCATGGTTAAGGCAGATAGCGGTCTATTGTTCAGATAGGTGGGGAGAAGCGTCGGAACAGGAAGCTCAAGACATTCACAGGTAAGTGGGGCTCGGGCCAGGTGTGGGGGGTAGTTTTTAAGGGTGGAGTCGGTTTTAGGTGTAAGGGGGAATCAGGGTATTTTCTGGAAGGGGACAGGGTTTTAGGACACAGGGTAGTGGTCGGGTAGTTTTAATGGCTGGGGCTGGGAATGGGGGTAGTTTTAGGAGTGGGGGCAGTATTAGGACTCAGGGTGGGGGGGTTGTGGTAGTTTTTTAATGGGGCAGGGATTTAGGCAGGGCAGTGGAAGGGGTTGGGGTAGTTTAAAGGACACCACGGGTATGTTTTAGGACTCAGGGAGGGCGGACTGGTGTCCCGGTAGTTTATAGCAGGGTTTTAGGCCTCCCGGCGTGGGGAGGGGTAGGGGTAGTTTTAAGCGCAAGGCAGGGTAGGTTTTAGGCATCAAAGCGGGGGGGTGAGGTAGGGGGATAGGATTTTAGGGGAGGGGGGGTCGGGGTAGTGGTAATCTTTACCATGCATTTTCCTTGACCAATCATGCCTTTACCACGAAATTGCATGGTAAAGGCATGCATGGTAAAGGCATGCGTGGTAAAGTAATGAGTGGTTTAAACACATTTGTTAAGCGTAATAGAAGCGTAATAGAAGCACACGTGGTTTAGCCATGCAGGGCTCTGTCATACAACCGTTCACCATAGAATCTCTTTATCTTTAGTCCATACTTACCTGGTGGGGAATTGTTTATGTTTAACATGTGCTTCCATATTCCCTTCCCCTCCCTGGAAGTTCCACGCTTCTGCTGTGTAGTTGCTGTTGGAGGTCGCAAGACAAGGATCATTTGGATGTGGGCTGCTTTATCTTCATACAATAAACTTCTACACAGACATGCCATTTGTCTCCCTCCTACTCACTTGACACACAGGTTAATATAGTGACTTTTGTGGTGCACCCTGACAGGGATTGTGGCTTTTGCTTGAACAGGAATCACCCACTGTTCAACCAACAACACAATTTCTCACATATATGTCCAGTATGCATGAATATATATATATATAGAGAGAGAGAGAATCATGTATTTGATTATGAATCAATATATATATATGTACTTAAGCATGTATGTAGGCATGTCTTATATACAGAAACATTAGCCAGAGGCAATGGATCACTGCACACGTCTGAAGCTTAAAGAATACAAACAGATAGAGACCTATGGCTGGACGAGTCTCCTGAGTCCAGAGGAGGGGAAGGGACTAGTATAGTGTGAAGTTGGAGTGTGAAGGTATAGTGTGAAGATGGAGTGTTCTGTGAAGTGGCATCTTAAACGTCTTGTGTCATTACTACATCCACACCTGCTGGGAGTCTATTCTGGTTCTCTGTAGAGTTTGTGAGTCACAAATGTTAGAGTATCCACAACATTATCAAAGAGGGTTTTGTCACTTTGTAGTTTGATGAATCCTGTCCATAATACTTTTAAAACAGGAGTGGTTTGGCCGTTCACAAGCATCCGAAATAATTACAAACTTTGTGAAAAAATTTACATGTAATCAATACATTGCTACAAAAATGTTACACACACATTGGAAGCAGCAACAATTTCCTACTGGAAGGCAGCACCATAATATAATCTGTGAATAAAGTCAGTTTCTATGTTACTGTTCGGTCCAGTGATGTGTTAAGTGCATTTCATATTTGCATACCTGCCTCTTGGTTGTTCCCCTGGGCTCTGATGCATATATTAAGCTTGTCAGAGTTCACCGTTTGTACATCTCTATGTTCCAGGTTCAGAAAGGAGCCCCAGTACCTGAAAGAATGAGGCCTCTGCAGATCCTGGCCTTCTATGTCCTGCTGTGGACATCCTGTAAGTATGCAAGATCTGCAGTATGTTTGCCTGTTTTTGGGCAGCCGTACATATAATTATGCTTATGTTTACTGTGCGTATTCATAAAATGTTGTATTTCTTCTCTCTCTCTTCAGATGCTCAGGCTCAGAAACCTGTGATATGTCCCACGGTTGAGGTCAGTCTTGGACAAAGGGCCACGATTGGCTGTGAGGTTGGAGTGCACGATAACGAATATGTATCATTCTACAGACAGACCCCAGGAGAAGCCCCAAAGTTCATTGTGAGTCACTATCACACCTGGAGCGACCCTAAATATGGACCCGGGATGTCATCTGACCACTTCACTGCCACAAAGAACAGCGCAGGAACCAGGTACCAGCTAATTATAAAAGATGCCAAGATCACAGACGCGGCACATTATTACTGTTTAAAGTGGTACCGCAGTGTGAGCGCATAAACACAGTGACACAGAGCCTGACAAAAACCTATGAACTCAATTCAACAACAAAATACTCAAGACAGTAACAGCAACAAGGAAAGCCAAGAAAAGTGTGCAAAAGTTTTTACTGATTGTTTAACAACATAATCAGCCCATGTCATTTCGTATTTAGTTGCATACTGTCTATGCAGGCGCCGAGAACAGAGGTGAGAAAGATCAAAAATGTATGAGGAGAACCGACCCCGATGACGTGCGAGCCATCAAAATATCTGAAATATCAACCGTGCAATAAATGTTCTGTGTGACATGATAAAGTCCTCAGAATGGTTCTAATTTGCTATATTAAATTATATAGTCGCATTGCGCGCCATTGGTTAGAAATCATAGGTTGAACATGAGTTTAGAATCCTTCAGGAATCCACCCACCCCAAGCCCTCACACAGATGCCAGGAGTGAAACTAGAGACGTCAGCTGTTACCCCTCTATTTAGCCTAAATTGTTATTGTAGGTGGAGCTACATTATAGTCTTTTTAAGCACATACAAGAGAGGGTTTAATCAGCATATATCCTGAGCTGAGCTATCTGAAGGAGCTCCCAAGTGTGACTATCAAGGAAAGGGAGGCAGGGTGGAGCAAATGAATTGCCGAAGATCACACGAGAAAGCTGGGGTTGAACTCGATGTCACAATTACAGGCTGGGCATTTCAATCACTGGATGGATAGCTCCTCCCTTTCTCAGTTTAACACTAAAAGACAGCGCTATTTGTTTAATTTTTGAGGGGCTAAATCAGTGCACCGTCTTAAATAGATGCAGTCATCACCAAGGCACAAGTTCTAAAAACAAATTAGTGGGGGACTAATTAGCATAGACAATGAGTGCCATGGGGAGTGATATGGCAGGAATTGATGTCAGGGAAAGTTATGCCATTGTACTCCAATAGACCTCACTTAAAAGGGAAAGGGCTATCTTCACTTCTCTCCTGGCCTAGCCGTCTGATGTGATAACTTAAGGCTTGATCAAGGCGAAGATTGCAACCTCAGTGGTAAATCTCAACCTTTCGAACTGGTGAAAGCAGGCTGGGATCGTGGGATGCGCACAGCGCTTTATTTGTGAAAGAATGAGGGCCGGTGCCCCAAGCTCTGATGAGAAGCCTGCGGCTGGCGCTATTACATGTCAGCGGGCCGAATACCAGAGCTGTGTGACCTTCAATCCACCTCAGGCCTCTTTAATCCACAGCCAGACCCTCCCCGTCCCTTTATCTCACTCCTGCAGGTCCCTGCTTTTCTCTTGGTGACGTTTTTCCGTCTTTCTCTTCCTTATTTTTTCCTCTTTCTATGCGTGCTGCAGCCTGCAAAATGACACAAGGGTGTCTGCGCTGGTGCACAGGTGCTGTTTGTGCGCCGGCGCAGGGGAGAAGGACAGGAATGCGTCGAAGATACGGCGCATTCCTGCCTTTTTTAGGTCTCGCCCTGAAGCCAGCGCTTGCGCTGGTCTGGGCGAGACATTTTGTAAGTGGGCTTTTAGAAATGCGACCACTTTTTTGGGGCTTGCCTAGAGCATGCGGGTACGCGCACAGTAACGCGCATTCCTCGCATGCTCCAGGCGCCATATGTCTTTCCTCTCACTTGCTCCTCCCCCTCCCCCACCACAGAGCTCTTCTCGGGGCCGCGCGGCCGTGTCACTTTCACGGCCGCGCGTCACTTGCTCTCCCGCTCCTCCCCCCTCCCCCACCACAGAGCACGTCTCGCACGGCCACGCGGCCAATGCTTGTTTCTCTCTTCAACCAGTGTGGCGAACATTTTGGCCCACGCTGTGTCAGAGAAGTCATTATCTGCAGTGTCACTGTGTGCTACCAACTCGGAGAGAACTAACACATGACACAATAGGCCGGAAACCTACACAAAATAAATCGCAAAGTGTCACAAACTGTTCCCGGGCTGTAAGAAAGGGCGCTCTTTTATTCGAAGCAGACATCTTTCGCTTTCTGGAAAATTCGACGTGTTTTTAAAACGTGTGCCCCACTTACAAAAAGGCACTTTATGTTAATCGGGAATTGTAATGTGCTTCAACAAGAATGGCGCGAGACAGTAGTCTTTGAGTAGGATACACCAGGAGCCCACGAGCTGTCATTTGAAAAACACTTCAGCCGTTTAGCCAGACCTGCAGCAAAAAAAGTGATACGGGCTGCATTTCTTTGTCATAGCGGTGAGCGAAACGGCGGGCCTATAGAAATTTCCCACTGCGAATTCCCGCAAATAAATAAATGAAACATACAAATCATGCCCCCTGTGAATGCAAAATACTGACAGCACGCCGGATAGGTCTTTAGGCCCAGAACTACTACTTGCTTCAGACGTCAGCACCAATTAAGTGTTCTTGTTTGTAACTGGAGGAGCCTCAAATAGCAAGCCGGCTTCATCTTGCCTCCAGCAAAATTTACCCCATGGGGACAGTACCAACGTATGCACTAATATTTCCTGACAACTTGCCTCTCACACGTTAAAGTCCTCGCGGAGATAAAAACAGCCGCCGCTTTCATGCAACGCTGCACGTCGGCATTGATTAAGACAATACAAGCCAGAACCACACTGCCTGAGACGACTCTGTGAACATCCCACTGACTGAGGTGTGCTAGACAGGCCACCTACCGCTAGGCGCCATGATTCCATGATGTGCCAGAAACTAAAGAAAGCTGCAGGTAAAACAGCTAGTTAACGGGAGAGCGATTGTGACTGGAACCAGAGCAGACGCGCCTGTCCCTGTGATATGCTAGACATATTCAGAGATGGAATAACAGTCTACAATAGCTGTTTTCTTTGCCCAATGCCTATAATAAGCCGGGTTCCAATTTAGCACTGAATGGCTGATCCATGAAGCATATTCAGAATAAACAATGGCTATGTTTACGAGTTTCCTTTGAAATAATGATAGGCAAGTTTATCATATGTCGAACCTCTAAAATTTGACATGGATCATGTAGGCCCTTCTGAAGTTAAATTCAGTGCTTAATTTGAGCCAATGGTTTCCGGTGCTCAGCACGGGCACTTAATCATCAGCACGGGCACTTAATCATCAATACAGCCACTTTTCATGAGCACCAGTTGAGGACATATTCATTTTTGGAGGCATGGGGAGATTAAGTGATTTGCACAGAATCAAAGGATGTTGAGCCGATGCCAGACTCAATCCTGGTTCTCCAAGTCTGAAGTCAGCAGCTCTGGCCATTACGCCACATCCTTTCTGCCCTTTCATGGTTAGCAGTTGGTTCTGTTTATGGCGGCGCTAACAGGAGAGATGGGTTGGTGCAAGCTGCCTTCTGACGAGAGCCCTGGCACTTTTTTTTTTATTTTTTACAAATTAACCACAGCCTACATTGGACACCTTGGCCCTACATAAAGCTTTGCCTACCCTCTACGAGCCTTCCCTGCTCTTCCCCCTACCAACAACACTCAATCACCCCGCTATGTCCCCATGAGTGACCTATGCACATTTTTTGTCCCTGCCCTCATCGCCTCATTAGTACCCCCTTCCAGTACTCGTCAACCTCTTTTATCACTTTTACATGTATGTATCGCACAATCTCGCCTCACCGCAGATTATCTGTAACCTTTTTCTCCACTAAATTGCCACTTCCCTCCTTTATTTTTCCATGCCTCTGCACTCACTCACTCCACCTTACAAGGGGAACTTGCTATGTTTTGCACTCAAGTCAACACTTAGTAAATAAAATTAAATCTGTTGCCCTTCAAATTATTAAAAAACGTTACCTCACCCAATCACGCAAGTATCCCAACTTGTCGACCAGTCACTACTCTATGGCTTTCAGCCTAACTTTTATACAATTTCAGCTGTTAACACTGAACAAAACAATCAATGGAAAAGTCTAGACGCTGTCTTGAATCCTGAATGCAGACTAAATCATTAACAAGCATTGGCATAGCCAATAGGTCTCGCCTTTGGGACCTTATAAGTGTTTAGTTATCCAGCACAATATCCTTGGTGCAACAACATCAACTGTTGCATGGCTAAACACTTATAAGGTCCCAAAGGCGAGACCTATTGGCTATGCCAATGCTTGTTATTTTGATGCAGGAAGGCTTGCTGCACTACAGTGTATCAAAATATTGTAAATGAAGCCGAGAGTGTGCAAAAAGCCACACTCAATATAGACTTATGAACAATCTGTGGTCCAGGCATTGATTACGTCAAGACTGGACAATGTGAATGTACTCTACCTCGGCCTTCCAGAATATCTCCTCAACCGTCTGCAGGTTGCACAGAATGCTGCCGCCAGAGCCATCCTTAGGCTTAAAGCTAGGACTCATATATCCGCCCATCTCAGAGCGCTTCACTGGCTCCCGATAAAGAATAGAATCAGATTTAAAGCTATGGTCCTATTCTTTAAAGCGTTGCATGGTATGGGGGCTAAGTATCTTTGCAGAAGGATTGCACACTACGTTCCTTCGAGGGATCTGAGATCTTCTTCGATTAATTTAGCTATGGTCCCTAGATTTTCCTGCGTCCGGGCTGGGGGCTCCTCGTTTGGGTTTCTGGGTGCTCAGGCCTGGAATGCGCTGCCCGCCTTACTGAGAGCGGTGTCAGATTTAGCTACTTTCAGGAAGCGTCTCAAAACTCTGTTTTTTAATCAATAGTGTGAGTTCTTCAGCCCTCGCTTTCTGCTGTCCTCTTTTCCCTTTTCTTTTCGCATTTGTAGACGGTAGGGGAGGTCTTACCCAGGAGCCTCTGATACGCCGGGACCAGGGCCGGACTGGCAACCGAAACCGGCCCTGGCAAACTGCTCGGCCGGCCCCCCATGGGGTGAGGGGGGGTGCAGCCGAGCAGTTTGCGAGCGCCGGTTTCGGCCGATTTTGTTACGGGGGCCGATATTGCCGACCCCCGGTAACAAAAATGGCCCCCCAGGGGCCCAAAATCGGCCCCCACCCTAGCGGCCCACCGGGGAATCGCCCGGTGCCCGTTACGGCCAGTCCGGCCTTTGCCGGGACACTCTTGTGAGTAGCTGTGCGCTATAGAAATGCCTAACATTCATTCATTCATATGCCTCTCATTCATTCATCTGTTTTGAATGCAAAAATGTAATCGATACTTGTCCATGGGTTAACAAATGACAAATGATAATCAAAACAACATGTAAAGACTCGAGACAAAGGCAGGTGGAAATTCATAGTTGGATTAATCAGGGGCTAGAATTTATGAAGATGTACAGAAGACCACAACTCATACAGTTGTAGCAAAGACAACTTTTTCAAGGCTTAGCTAAATTCTCTTTAACCCCTTCAGCGCTGAAGACGGAACGGTTCCATCCTCAGCCACGCGTTCTGTCCTCACACCCGCCCATTGGAGAAGCGCTGGCGACCCCCCATGGGTCGCCCATGTAACCCCCCAAACAGGGGTGGCAGCGGAAGTGCTTCCGCTGCCACCTGATCCCCCTCTTGGCAATCCGATGATGTTGGTGCGTACGTCACACCAACGTCATGAGAAGCTGCTGGATGTGCTGGAAGCCATTTTTTTTCCACCCATCAGAGGTGCAGGTTGGTTTTTCCTGCCGGGGGGATTTTGAAGCGTGCATAGAGGTAGTGGGGGAAAGGAAATAATTTTTCCTCTCCGATGTCTCTTTGCAGGGCATTCCTGCTGCACAATTGCGCATAGAAAAAACAGGAAAGAAGGCAGTAAGAGATAATCAAAAGCCGCACCACCTAGCTATACACAAGTCATAAATATACTTTTAGGTCAAAGTTGCCCACCTCCCTGGTCCACTGCCAACAGACCACACAACTATAGTACACTTAAAAAAGCACAGAGAGGCAACATAAATATTTCAAAATGCACAAATGCACAATAGACGAATCAATCCGGACTCTTCGATGATATTAAACATGATCCTTTAATGGATTCTTGGACCACATATGCCGTAAGGTGATGGAATAGTACAGCCAAGGTGCAGCCAACGCGTTTCGCCCTGAATAGGGCTTCCTCAGGGCAGTAATCAAAATACTCCAATCTTATGATGGTCACTGAAGTCCCAGGATCATTATATCGTACACTTCAAATTGGTACGCAATCATTCCATGATTGCAAGTATCATCATGGAGAACCTTCCGTTTGTCTCCCACTTTCCTCAAAAGTCCACAGTTACTCAAAACACGACGTATTAAGTCTCCAATATGCGTAATGCAATCCAAGTTCTGATTTCTTGTGTTCACTATGATAGGTGACACTCCTGGGGTTAATCGTAGTCCGCGGTCGTCACTTCATTTCGGACCCCTGTACGACGCCGTGCCTCTTGACCCGCCGTCAGCCTTGAAAACACAATGGAAACGAGTTGCGTATCACAATGTGACCATCATAAGATTGGAGTATTTTGATTACTGCCCTGAGGAAGCCCTATTCAGTGCGAAACGCGTTGGCTGCACTTTGGCTGTACTATTCCATCACCTTACGCCATATGTGGTCCAAGAATCCATTAAAGGATCATATTTAATATCATCGAAGAGTCCGGATTGATTCGTCTATTGTGCATTTGTGCATTTTGAAATATTTATGTTGCCTCTCTGTGCTTTTTTAAGTGTACGATTGCGCGTAGGGTCGCGATCCTGCAGCAGAAATGTCACCACTAGCACCAGGTATTTGTTTTTTGGTAATGGACGTGGCACCTTAGGCAAGGGTCGCTTCCAGATTTTGCCACATTGATTTGGGCATTTTCTGCACCCCTGTGGGCAGATCGGCTGTATTTGGAGGCCCATCTGCCCACGGGGGGGGCATAAAAACCACTAGCACCAGGGATATTGATATATGATGATTGGGGCGGTCCCTTGTGCAAGGATTGCCCCCATAGGGGATATACATTTTTTTAATCACTTTTGGCCATTTTTTGCCCTTCGTGGTGGATCGGCCCCATTTGGAGGCCCATCTGCTGCCCCCTGGGGAGCAGAAAACACACTAGCATCAGGGATATCATAATTTTATGTTTGGGGGCGGTCCCTTGGCAAGGATCGCTCCTATTGGAGCCGCCCCCAGGAGCTGATCAGTCCTACTTGGAGGCCCATCTGCGCCCAGGAGGGGTAGAAAACCCACAGCAATAGGGATGTGTATATATCATGTATTGGGGGCAGCCCCTTGGGCAAGGGTTGCCCCCCACTTGGGATGACATTTTTTTTATTTACTTTTGCCTGTTTTCTGCATCCCTGGGGCCAGATCGTCTGTCTTTGGAGGCCCCACAGCCCCCGGGGTGGGCATAGAACCCACTAGCACTAGGAATATGTGTATATTTATGTTTGGGGTGTCCCCTTGGGTAAGAGTTGGCCCAATGGGGGGGTATCAGTTATTATTTACTTTTGACCTTTTTACTGTCCCCTTTCGTGGCAAATTGGCCATGTTTTTAGGCCCATCTGCCCCAACGGGGGCAGAAAACCGCTAGACACTAGGGAAAGTTTTTGTGTGTGTCTGGAGTTCGGCTGGCAGTGTGTGTGGACTATCGCTTGGCTGATGGTGTGAGTGGACTGGCATTCGGGTATTGACATAGAATTGTATAATTTATTTCTCCTTTTTATTCTAGTCCAAAGCTTTTGCTTTTTCTGCTGTTATTCCTGCTTGTGGTTTCGTCACTGGTAGTTCTGCAGTTTGTGTAGTCTCATGTGTTTGGTAAGAAAACGTTTTTTGTACTATTTACTCTAAATGACTATCATTTCCCTGCATGAATGCGTTTTTTGTAAATGGTGTAATATTAGCAGCATGTTTAGCTTCTGTTTTAGTGTGTGTGAAAATCTTTTTTCATTTGTACACAATGTGTATTCAGCTGCGACCTGTGCAGGTAAAAGCGGAGGGGAGGTGGGGCCGGCTGGGGGGGGGGGAGGGGAATTTTGACAAACGATGATGAGGGAAAATTAAATAAATAATTAATTTTTCCTAGTCATCGTCTGTCGAAATCCCCCCTCACCCGGCCCCACCGCCTCTCCGCTCTTACCTGCACAGGCCGCAGCTGTGTGTATTGTGTTGTCTTGTGAGTCATTCTTTTTCTTTCTAGTGGGATATCGTTGTTTTTTGCTGTGTCTGTGCAGAGTAGGTGCTTGCTGGTGAGTCTAGCTGTCTCTAGCAAGCGAGTAGTGTTGTTATTGAGTATATAGATCTTTGTGATAAAGCCACACTTTGTTTATTATTTATTTTACACAGTGTTGGTTGTTGTTGACTTGTTTTTGAAGTTACTTTTCATAGTAAGGATTATGGCTAGCCGCTGGATGACTGCTCAGCAGGCTGTTGGTATGCTTTTCGAGTCTTCCTCTGTCCATGATTCTGAGACTGACTCTGCATCTAATGCAGAGAAGGGAGTGGAAGATTCTGCAGTACATTTCTGACCGAGAGGAATTATCTGATGATGAAGCCACTCTCAGTGCAGATGAAGTGCCTGCTTTAGAGGAGGACACTGATGTGTTGATAGTGCAGCAAGAAGCATTTGGATTGCAGTCTGGGGCTGAAAGGCTTCCCATTGGAAGAGCTGAATTCTGGGTTGCCCCAAACATGGTGAAGCCGGTGTTGCCTGCCTTTACTGGTGTCGCAGGGTGTAGAGCGAATGTTGAAAACTTTTTGCCTATAATTGTTTTCAGTTATTTATGGACAATGTATTTTTGGATGATAGATAGATAGATAATTTTTATTGCCCAATTAATTAAAACCATTGCAATGAAATCACATATAAATATACAATATAAAATTTTGTACCCTTATTGTACAAGATAAAAAGACAGGTTGTTACAATCAATTATGCAAAAGTTAAGAAAATGGAAACACCGCTTTGGTTACTATAAACATAAAAACCCTTAAAAGGAGTACATAACATGGCCCAGCTTTACAAGTTAAAGTTCTATACGATGGGGGAGTCCAGAGAAGCCCTTATTGCAATCAAATATTTCAGAAACCGGGCCGCCAGCTGCGCTGGTTCACCTTTCATGCACTCAACTGAAGCGGCATGACATGTTCGTATATTTAAAATACGCCAAATTGGACGAAGCCAGTATATTCTCAGTGGACGCAATTTTGCACAAATGCACAATATGTGAATTAGGGATTCCTCTGCTGCTCCCCAAGCTCGGCACTTGGTAACTACAGACTCTTTATACCCTTGCCCATATTTGTATGCCAACAGTGGGATCAGTCCGAACCGCAACCTCATTAGTTGTCGCTTCAATATTGGTTTTAAAGGAGAGGACAGATAATATGGCAAAGTCACACTGACATAGAGGGTCGAGGCCCAGCTTCCATGATTTAAGTTTTTTAATGCTTGCATATCACAGTCGGCGGACAGTAGCTTCGCCTGTTTTGTTAAAAGTCTTGAGGCCGCTGGAATAGATAAGGAGGCTGACCATATTTCCTTTGCATCCAATACCTCTACACAGTGGGCTAAATATTCACACCATGTGGACCCTTGGGTATTTATCATTGTCCAGATATGTCGTTTCAAGGTGTTTTCCCGAGCTTGTTTAGCCTTTAGACAATATGCAATAAATCTCGCCTTCAGGATCCATTTTTGGGAAGAAAGGTTGAATTCTCTCAGAATTTGAGCATGAGCAGTGGCAGTCAGCAAGAAAAAAACGTTACGAAAACAGGCCGACTGTGCTCTATCCAGCCATGTTGTCATCTTATCTTTGAAGGCTATTGCACCATGGGCTACTGATGGTAAAAAAGTTTGCCCCCATTAATCAAATTAGGGGAGTAAGGTCAGGGGAGCTCATGGCTTTCCTTGCTCTTGCACTGCAGTAATGTGGGCAGAGGGCCGTCCGTTGTGATCGATCCACACACCTAAATACTTATAGGTGGTCACAATCTCGATGGGTTTACCTTCGATGTTCCATGCACCCTTCCTTTATTTTTGGCAGAGATTGTTGAGCAGATTAATTTGTATGCTGAACAGTCTTTGAGGGACAACAGTGCCAGACTTAAGCCCCACTCTAGAACTACCCGGTGGACTCCCACAAATATGGCTGAGTTGAAGAAGTTCTTGGGTTTAACTTTTTTGATAGGCTTGATAAGGAAGCTGTCACTGTCTTCATATTGGTCTACTAGTCCTTTGATGGCAACGGCTATATTTCCTGCAATCATGAGTCGTGGTCGGTATTTGCTTTTGCTTCGGATGCTGCATTTTTTTTATAATGGTTTAGCGTTGCCACAGGAGCACCCTGATTGTGACCATCTTTTTAAGATTTGGCCTGTCCTTGATCACTTTGTAGATCGGTTTTCAGAGATCTATGCTCCAGGGAAAGGAATAGCTGTGGATGAGTCTTTGGTCCTGTTCAAGGGTAATTTGGTTTTTAGGCAGTACATTATGGAATTAAGATGTATATGCTGACTGAGAGTAGGACTGGATATGTCTATAATTTCAGGGTGTACTCATGTAGGGATTCCAGTATTGACCCCCCTGGTTGTCGTTCCACTTTTGGAATGGTGAGAAAATTATGTGGGAACTTGGTAGAGGACTTTTTAGCACGTCACCATTTATATGTAGATAAATTCTGCACTGGTGTGCAATTGTTCAAGGAATTGGTCAGAATGGAAACTGTTGCTTGTGGCACAATCTGCTCTAACCACAAAGGTTACCCAAAAGAGCTTGTTTGTAAAAAACTTGAGAAGGGACAGTGCAGTGCCTTGCGTAGTGATGAACATCAAGCTGTGAAATTTTCTGACAGGAGAGATGTCTACATGTTGACTACCATCCATGACAAAAGTGCTTCACCTGTGACTGTTTGGGGTCAGGTTGCTGAAGTGTGCAAACCTGTGTGCATTTTAGACTATAAAAGACACATGGGTGGTGTTAATAGAGTAGATCAGAGGTTGGAGCCTTCCACTGCTCTTTGTATGGCTTACATTTGGTATAAGAAGTTGGTTATCCATCTTTTCTACTTAGCAACCTTCAATGCTTTTGTTGTATTTAAGGAATGTCCTCCAGAGTCAAATTATGACATTTGTTAAGTTTTAGGAGTCTGTGATAGGCAGCCTTGTTGTAGTGGAACAGACAAGTGTTCCTAAAGTTGAAGTGGTGGAGGATGTGGCTAGACTGAAAGATCGCCACTTTGCTGATCACACTCCTCCCACGTCCAAA
This sequence comes from Calotriton arnoldi, assembly GCA_963921515.1. Lineage (NCBI taxonomy): Eukaryota > Metazoa > Chordata > Amphibia > Caudata > Salamandridae > Calotriton > Calotriton arnoldi. The sequence goes on along the minus strand of CAWUFW010001944.1, from coordinate 2,267,501 downwards.
AAAGACTTTCCCAGTAGAAGGTGTAGAGTCTGTATATGAAGAGGTGCACAGAAGGAGACTCGTATGTACTGCCCCGAGTGTCCTTCTAAACCTGCGCTGTGTGTGCCTGCTTGTTTCAGAATGTACCTCACTCAAAAGAGTTTTTGGGAGCAACCTGCCTGTTCTGTATTGTTTTATATTTTTTGTTCAGTTTCACGGTTGGCATTAGTGTTATGTATTTAGTTAGAGCTTTTGTGTTTGCAGTTTTGTATCTACTTAGAATTGGTTTGTTTTCTTTTTTGTAAAACAAATTGTGATAGCAGTGTGCGTGGCCTAGCCCTTGGCTGGCGGTGTGCGTGGACTGGCACTTGGCTGGTGGTGTGCGTGAACTGATGCTTGGCTGGCGGTGTGCATGGTCTGGTGCTCGGCTGGAGGTGTGTGTGGACTGGTGCATGGTTGGCGGTGTGCGTGGACTGGCGTTTGGCTGGTGGTGTGCGTGGACTGGTGCTTGGCTGGCGGTGTGTGAGTAGTGACTTGCTGCTTGTCACTACACACACTGCTAGCCAAACGCCAGTCCACACACTCCGTCAACGGGTATGGTTGCTGTGTTAGGCACATGGGTGTATGAAAGTGATGGGCCCTTGAATGGCGCTGTCTGTTGATGTGAGTGTTGTAATGTGCTTGGCCCGCTGCTGGCAGCTTGAATGGTCTTGTGTGTGCCACGTATGAATGGTGTGTGAATGGACTGTAAAGTGGTTGGAGACTTGACATGGCTTTACAGCTCATGAGCTCTGAGTCACTGGTTCAGTTTTTTGACCTTTTAATTATTAACAATACATTTCATTTTTGCAAAATCCCTTGTTAATAAAATTTTATATATTGAACCATCACTCACCCTCGTACCAAATCCGACCAGTATGTGTGTACTTGATGAATATATGGTTATTTAGTCAAAATTGTCTTTTTGTCTTTCTCTGCCAGGGTGTACATTGTCTCTTTTTGTGAATGTTGTAATGTGCTGGTCCCGCGGCTGGCGGTGTGAATGGTCTTCTGTGTATCACATATGAAATGTGAGGAAAATGTGATTTTTATTTAGCTAAATTTGAGGTTTGCCGGGGATTCTGGGTCAGAAAACTTTGGGAGATCCCCGCAAGCCCCACATCCCTGGACTCCCCTGGGTGTCTAGTTTTCAGAACTGTCTGGGTTTTGTAGGTTTTCTGAGATGGCAGCTGAGCCCTGGACCAAAAACGCAGGTGCCACACTTGCAAACCAGGTCGTTTTGTGATAGATAATTTTGATGTCTCCAGAATATCTTTTGGGCCCTTCCCTGTTGCGGGCAGTAGGCCTACCCACACAAGTGAGGTACCATTTTTATCGGAAGACCTGGGAAAATGCTGAGTGGTAACAATTGTTTGTCGCCCAGTGATCCCAAAATTTTCCCATACAGAAATGTGAGGAAAATGTGATTTAGTTAGCTAAATTTGAGGTTTTCAGGGGATTCTGGGTAGGAAAATGTTGGGGTATTCACGCAAGTCACACCTCCTTGTAGTCCCCTAGCTGTCTAGTTTTCAGAAATGTCTGGGTTTGATATGTTTCCTGTTGAAGTTAAATTGAATAAGGAGAATCCACACGAGGTGAGAGAAACAGTTCTTTATTCCAGTCATCCACTCTCCTAGAATCATAGTGACCACAACATTCTAATGTGAGCTCCAGGCAGGAGATTCCAATGCTAACATGGGGAGAGGGGGGGGGGAGGAACCATGTTATGGGGAATGGAACAGAAGGCAACACAGGTAGAAATAATATACAAGATGTAGGAAGATTACAACATTTCCCTATTAGGCAGCTGAACCCGGGACCAAAAACGCATATGCCCCCTTGCAAAATCTGCTCGTTTTGTGATCGATAATTTTGATGCCTTCACAATACGTTTTGGGCCTTTCCCTGTCGCGGGCACTTGGACCCCACACACAAGTGAGATCGCCTATTTATCCGGATGCCTGGGGGATCGCTGGGTGGTAGGACATTTGTGGCTACCCTCAAATTCCAGAGCTTTCCATCACAGAAATCTGAGGAAAATTTGTTTTTTTAGACAAATTTTTAGGTTTGCTAGAAATTCAGGATAACAGAACCCGAGAGGCACCCCATCCTGGATTCCCTTGGGTGTCTAGTTTAAAAAAATTTACAGGTGTATTAGGCTTCCCTAGGTGCAAGCTGAGCCAGGGCCCAAAATCCACAGGTAGGCACATTGCAAAACAAGCATTGGCATAGCCAATAGGTCTCGCCTTTGGGACCTTAACAGTTGATGTTGCACCAAGGATATTGTGCTGCATAACTAAATACTAAGGTCCCAAAAGCGAGACCTATTGGCTATGCAATGCTTGTTATTACAGAGGAGCAGTGATGTCACAACTGCACTGTAAATTACAGGCAAGCGTTACGACAAGCTTCCATGTCTGACAAGAACAATACATATAAAGAGGTGGTATAATACTCACTCCTGAGTATCTGTGTGCTTTTACAAAAAAATTATCAAAAACACTCATTCTTTTTATCAACATTGGAATGATGAAATCCTGCGTCAGTTTATGTGAGATTGAAACCTGCAGGTGCCAGGCTGTTACGTACCAATGTGTGTGATTATGAATAAGATAACACCGCTCTTTTCTACTCTGTGTTACTGTAAAACAACCAGTGATGCCATCAACACTTTGAAGTGATGCAACGGCATCTGTTTTGAAAGAATCAGAGCCGCGATGTCTGTGGCTCGGCCTCAACTGTTCCTCGAGTGATGGAACTTCCTGGATTGAAGGAGTTGATCCGGAAGCAGTTTAACTAATTGCCCCCGGCCCAGGAGTAAGATTTCAACTACTTTGTCTGTCCTCGGTGATTGGCAAGATCCAGGATGTGTGGGAACTGCCTTAATAAAACAGACAGAATAGTTAACACTGCGGTATTAGGCAACAGACCCTGAAAGCTGCCGAGAATCACAGGCGTGCACATTCGAACTGCCCTGTGGCTATGATGACATTGAAACGCCCTTCCCGCACTCAGTAAGTTGGAAGAAGCCGTTGGTGTTGAGAAACCCCATGTGCCAGCCCCAGGCCTTCCAACTCTTGATTCTTTCCTGTATTTGCTAAAATTCGTGGAAACAGCAGTGCTTAAAACGTGATTCCTTGTGAATATGTCTCAATGTTTGTAAAGCGCTTTGACGTCAACGACGGCACAGTCTGAGTTATTTAAACCGTAACGATAAATAAACATAGCTAGAGAGTTCCTACTGTTTTGGCAGCCAGAGGTACTTAAAGTTAGATAGAGGACTCATCCTCGCCGAAGATAAAGCACTGACGCGTGTGTTCAAAAGTTCAGAGCGCAACAAGGTGTTTAGACACGGTTAGGACTTTGGGGACCGCTGGCACCTCCCCCCTCCCCTACACTCCCACCCCATCCAAACTATACCCAAGCCAGCTGTACAATCTAACTAGTGAAACAATCACCCACACACCCCGGCAGACTGCCCGGAGTGGACCCACCCACCAAGGAACCTCATTTAAATGATTTGGTGTGTTGTTTTATAAAAGAGGGCTGTTTAGGATTAAGTGGAATTCACACGTTTAATGAGAAACCAGTTTCCAGCATCCGACCCCCGGTAGGCGCAGCTTCCATCTTCCCTTCATTCTAGAATTCTGTGACGTAACCTAAAGGGCAAAGGACACTGGAACACCCCAGCTCGAGCAGTGAAGGATGCTTTTAGCATATGCTCTGGGGACATGCAGGATTTGTGCCAGGGTACTTCCTAATTGTTGTAGATTTTGCCCAGACAGGTGGCACCGAGCAAACCCAGCTTTGTGTCCTCGGTCAACAGGTTAACTAAAGGCATCCTTCAGTCTCAAGTGCACGAATGAATACATCATTTTCATTATCCGCAGGCCAAGCCCGGAGACAACTCTTGTAAAAGTGAATTCTGCTCAAGAGTTCATGTGTAATGAATTACACGTGCGGATGAGAACCGATGTGTGTCACTTGTCTTCACGGTAGTACACACCACACTCAGCCTGCAGGTTGATTCCGTGAGTTTGATGCTCACAACCAACATCTGTGGTTATGTCTAGGTCAAGAGTTTGAATCCTAGCAAGGCCGACTCTGGCTTTCAGACTGCTGAGGTCGCTAAATTCAGTACCATTAAGCGGGTTACCAGTAGCAGCCCCTGTTCCCTCAAAATCAACCCTGATAAGACTGAGGTATTGGCCATCACCACAGACTCCAGTCCTTGGAGTGACCTTTTCTGGCCACAAGAGTTGGGCGCAAATCCTGAGCCAGCCCAGGCCGTAAAAAGCCTGGGCATTAAAATCGATGCCAAGCTGTCTATGACTCAGCAGGTATCTGCCGTAGTAGGTACATGTGTTGGCCTGCTTAGACAGTTACGGAAACTTGCCCCCTTCTCACATTTGCAACTCTCAGAACAGCAGTATCAGCCTTGATAGTGTCACGTTTGGACTACGGGAATTCCCTGTATATTGGCCTCCCAGGAAAGCTGCTTGCTAGACTACAGGTCATTATGAATGACGCGGCCAGATTGATTTTTAAACTGCCTAGGAGGGCCCATGCTACCCCCCTCTTACGCCAGCTACACTGGCTCCCGATCAGGCAGAGAATTAGATTAAAGGGCCTTTGCACTGCGCACAAGGCCATCTATGGCCAAGCCCCATCCTACATTAAGGATCGCCTGGCTACCTACACTCCTAGCAGGTCACTACGGTCCTCGGAGGCCGGCTTGCTGGCCTGCCCCCGCTTTAGCATGACCTCTAAAGGAGGCAGAGCCTTCTCGACCTCAATCCCTGTATTATGGAACAAGTTACCGGAGAATCTGCGGAAGTAACAAGCCCTTCTCCCCTTTAGGAAGAAGTTAAAAACACTCCTCTTTGTGGAAGCTTGGGGCACAACTTAATCATTTACATCCCCTTCACGTGCCAGGGCAGGGCTCTCTCTCACAGCGCTTAGAGACCAGACGGTGATAACGCGCTCTATAAATGACAGTTACAATTACAATTACAATTTGCAGCGTGTAACTCTGTCGCAGTGTGGCTGGAGCTCTGGGAGAGGAGGAGGCAGCAGGGGGAGGGGAGAGAGGAGGGGGCCTACGCCTGTTTCCCTTGCGGGAGCGAGCAGGAACCATATGTTAATTACAAACACATGGTTTCAAAGCTCGCTCCCGCAAGGGAATCGCCAAACGTGCACGCGTTGCATTCACAGCAATGCAATGCGTGCACGTTTTTGCCTGAAAAACTGAATCGATTGCTAAAGGTCTTTTTCCTAAGCAGTGCATGCGCGCTGCGTAGGCGAGACCTAAAAAGGGTCAGTTTTCAGTGAAAAAATGTGTTTTCTCCAAGTTGTGTTTTCAGTCATTTCCTGTCGTGGTTCACAAGCCCTACCCACACAAGAGAGATACCATTTTTATCGGGAGAGAACTGGGTGAAAGGATGTTTGTGGTTCCCCTCAGATTCCAGAGCTATCTATCACAGAAATGTTAGGAAAATTTGTTTTTCTAGACAAATTTTGAGGTTTGCAAGGGATTCTGGGCAACAGAACCTGGTAAGAGCCACACAAGTGACCACATCCTGGATTCCCCTGGGTGTCTCGCTTTTAAAAATGTACAGGTTTGCTAGGTTTCCCTAGGTGCCAGCTGAGCTAGGGCCCAAAATCCACAGGTAGGCACTTTGTAAAAAAAGAGTCAATTTTTAGTGGAAAAATGTGTTTTCTCCAAGTTGCGTTTTCAGCCGGTTTGCTGTTGCAGTCTGTAGTATCCTACTCTGGTTCTTGTTATGCCTTTTACACCCCCTGCTCAGCCAGTGTGTTTGTGTGTGCTGCACGGAATTTTGGAGTGATGATGCGATTGGAATGTTGGGTGCCTGAGACGTTGGGAGTGACAGTTGAGAATGGCTGAGCAGCAAGCAGGCTGCTCCTGGTGGGGCTGCTTTACAGAACTTTACTACCTGCTGTTCTGGAACTATTCTACATGTAACTATCTTCAATAAAGCTTCCTGAATTTCATCCTTCCTGCGTGGACCTCGTTACTACACAGTCACTAGCTCTACCCACACAAGAGAGGTACCATTTTTATCAGGAGATTAGGGAGAGAGCTGGGTGAAAGGATGTTTGTGGTCTCCCTCAGATTCCTGAGCTTTCCATCACAGAAATGTGAGGAAAAGGTTTTTTTTCTAGACACGTTTTGAGGTTTGCAAGGGATTCTGGGTAATAGAACCTGGCGAGAGACACACAAGTCACCCCATCCTGAATTCCCCTGGGTGTCTAGTTTTGAAAACTGTACAAGTTTGCTAGGTTTCCTTGGGTGCCTGCTGAACTAGGGCCCAAAATCCACAGCTAGGCACATTGCAAAAAAGTGTCAGTTATCAGTAGAAAAATGTGTTGCATTCATGTTGGGTTTTGGGTCGTTTTCTGTTGTGGGCACTATGCCTACCCACACTAGTCAGGTACCATTTTTATCGGGAGTCTTTGGAAATCCTGGGTGAGAGGAAGTTTGTGACTCCCTGCAGATTCCAGAACTTTCCATAACAGAAATTTGAGGAAAATGTGTTTTTTAGACAAATTATGAGGTTTGCAAGGGATTCTGGGTAACAGAACCTGGTGAGAGCCACACAAGTCACCCCATCATGGATTCCCCTGGGTGTCTAGTATGTAAAAATCTACAGGTTTGCTAGGTTTCCCTAGGTACTGGCTGAGCTATGGCCCAAAATCCAAAGCTAGGCACATTGAAAAAAAAGGGTCCGTTTTCAGTGGAAAAATGTGCTGTATCCACGTTGCATTTTGGGCCGTTTCCTGTCGCGGGAACTAGGCCTACACACACAAGTGAGGTACTATTTTTATCTGGAGACTTAGGGAAATACAGAATAGTAGAACAAGTGTTATTAACTATTGTCTTTCTATGCATCTCTGCCTTCCAAATGTAAGACAGTACGTAAAAAAGAAGTCATTTTGAAAAAAGGCCCTCTAATTCACATGCCAGGATGGGTACCCACAAATTCAGAGATGTGCAAATAACCACTGCTTCTACACTCCACATCTTTTTCCCATTTCAGAAATACATAAGTTTCCTTGATACCTAGGTACAGCTCAGTTATTGGCTCTAGGTATCTCAGGTTCTTGGTGAACATACTAGCCCTATATATCCCCGAACCTATAAGGGTCCAGCAGACGTAACACTGTATTGCTTTTAAAAAATCTGCAATAGTTAGAAGAAGTTACCGGTGAAAACGTAGGCACAAATGGCTGTTTTTTTCAACTCAATTCCGATATTCTTTTATTTCAACTGTTCCTTTCTATAGGAAAACCTTGAAGGATCTAAATAAATGACCCATTGCTGAATTAAAAATATTGTCTACTTTTCAGAAATTTATCATTTTTTGGGATCCATTATTGGTTTTACTCCCATTTCTACCTCTAACTGGAAGGAGTTTGAAAGCACAAAAATACAAAAATAGGCTATATCCCAGTAAAATGCCAAAACTGTGTAGAAAAATTTGGTTTTCTGGCAAAAGTCTGCCTGTTCCTGAAAGCTTAGAAGATAGTGATTTTAGAACCATACACCCTTCATTGATACCATTTGTAGGGAGAAAACCAGACGCTTTCTTCTGTAGCACTTTCTATCCAATTTTCCCCCCAAAAATCAAAATGCGGCTGTATTTTGGCTATTTTCTCAGTCCCCTCCAGTGGGGAATCTACAAACCCTAGGTACCTTTAGGATTCTCAGGATGTTGGAAAAAAGGACGCAGATTTGTCATGGATAACTTATGTGGGCAAAATGGTTTGGGGGCCTAGGCGCGAACTACTCCAAATAGTCAAAAAATAGCTTAGCACGGAGGTCCTAGCAGCGAATACCTATTTGGCTTACTCTGTGAGTGCCACACATATATTTGGGAAGCCCACTCATGATTGGAAATTTTTTCTGCAAGAAAGATACTTTTATATATAAACAACACTTCTTGTCATGAACGCCTTATCAATTTTTAGAAGAATTTAACCGAACCTGAGTCCCACCAGACCCCTAATTAATACCCCCCATACTACTAATGAAGGCCAAATAGGGATGCAGATGATATGAAAATAGGGGTAAAGTAGTGAAGGTTACCATGAAATATAAATATTGGCACTTTTAATAAGTCCTTTATTTTATCTAACAATTGTTTGTAATCTGAAACGTGTGGTTTCATGTTATCCATAATTTATAATTTAATAGTAATCTCAAGATCACTATGTCTCAAGAAATACTGGTAGCTATTTGCTAAAAAACATAACTTAACTAAAAGTGTTAACAATATCAAATGACCTTTTTCAATTGGCTGAAATTCATCAATTTTGCTTAGAATCTGATAGTTTTGAGCATAATTTGTGGGTGATTTATGGTGTACTATTCTCTGGTTCTTTTGGTAATAGGCAAGGGCATCAGCAGATGGTAATTATTTCTGATTTATCAGATTGATACAGGGTCTGGAAATAAGCAGAAATGTAAGTGACTATGCTTTGATTCCTTCATTAGAGCACTGGAGCGCCTGGGTTTCAGAGTTCGCATCCACTGAGGTTCAGGGTAGTCAATTTAGCCTAGCTGACAGCACGCTCAAGACGAACCTATCGTTTCCCTCTAAACATAATGCTGGTATAAAGGTGACTGTCGATTGGAGTCCAACCTGGACTGGCAGATGAACAACCACAGGAATGCCCTGGTTACAGACAGCCATCGTAAACCTCTAAAACCCACCCAGAGGGAAGGAGGACCAGCCCATGCCAAAGTGGCTGCTGGGGCCACCATCGCAAGTGCTCCAGTTAGCTTAAGCAGGAGCACCAAGGGAAACCAACACAACGAGTATCTGGATAACCTGGGAGTAACAGTCTCAGTTCAAGGGTGTGGAAGGAATGTTAGAATTAGTAATAATGCATTATGTAGAGTCCCGCCTGGAACATACTTATTACATGCAGGCAGGTATGCATTTTATCCTACAGGAATGCTCTGGTTACAGACGCCTCCAAGTAAATCTCTAAGCAGTCTACCTAGGAGCTTGGCACCAACACAGTCGGCTTATATATAGAGCCACAGTGTCAAAAAGAGGATAATTCTATTCAGGAATATAATTACCAGATATTATTATCATCCAGGAGCAACAGAGGAGCAATCTAGAAGAAGGCACCAGTTATAGGAAGCCAGGTTAATTACCCTCTGGAGAATACCCTGGAGTGGGAGTGGGCTAATCCTGATGAATGGACTGGTTTTAGGCAGCACAGGTACATACTCTGTCCATACAGGAGTGATAGAGGAGCAACCCACACAAATGCTCTGCTTTCAGGAAGTCGTGACTCTTGGGTGGAATGAAGAGAACCAGAATTTGGAGCACACCGGTCAATAGATTCTGTTGGAGGTTATGTACAGTATTGATATTGAAGCTGGGTCTGGTGACTTCGTGGACTAATGCGTCCACTGTAGGGGCCTGTGTTTGACCATCTGGTCCCAGGTTCAAATCCCAGCTGGTCCACTCAGCCTTTCATCCTTCAGAGATTGACAAATTGAGTACAATTGAGTTGGGTGACAATAAACATCTGTTATTCTGCGCCAAGATACCCCTCTGGGGGAATGTGCACTCTACAAATACACGTTATAGTCACTGAAAAAAACAAAGACTAAAGTGACAATATAGTTAGGAGAAAATGTCAGTCAAAATGTAACATTTTAAACTCTAAAAACCACTGAAATTCACTAGTTGTGGTAAACAGAAATAACTATAACTCACGCCCTCACCATGCACAGTGTTGTCATCAATGATGTCATTTCATATGTCGTCTTTGATGCTATCAATGATGTCATAGAGCTTTTCATGAGTGACGTAACATAAGCAGTGCCTGATGGGGGCATGTGTTATGGTTACTTGAGTTAGCTATAACTGGTGAATATCAGTGTTTTTAGAGCTTAAAATGTTCAATTTTAAAGGACATTTTTACCTAACTATAACGTCACTTTGACCTTTGTAAAGTAAAGTAAGATATTACTACCAGACTTAACTATATCATCGCTTTAACCGTTTTTTCAGTGAATTTCTGACTTTTTCTTTAACATAAAGTAACAGTATAAAGAGATGTCATTTTAAGGAAGGCAGACCTACTGCCTTTGGCAAACGGTCAGAGCACTAAAACTGGCCTATTGGCTTTAAGAAGGGGTCAGCACATCAACATATATAAACCAATCGTCACAATGATGTATCAATAATTATATATATGCACATACATAGCAATGCACAATAATTTTTGTCACAATAATAATTTAAAACAAGATTTTTATTCAAAACCATCAACATGTATTTGAATCTTTCTTTAATGGTCTTCAGGCCACAAAATGCAGCCATAGAACCAACCTCCAGGGGCCCCATACTCCACCTGCAGAGCATACAGCTCAAGCTCAGAGTGCTGTAAAAAAAATGTTAAGCTGTCCTGGGGACATGCATTCAATGAAACAGGAGACTTAGAGTTTTTTTTAAGTTTTCTGGGGGAGCTGCTGTTCTCCTTGCAGCACCCAACAACATTTCTATAAATTGTAGGGTGTGCCCCTGCCCTACTTTGGGGCCCAACCACACATAAACTATATAACAATAAAGCCCATGCGTGACATTATGGGGTCATGAGCATCCCGCCATGGCCCCCAACACTTATGGATGTTGTGGGTGCCCCGAGTGCGACCAAGGCACACACTTTCAAGCAAAAATTTTTAAAAAGACACGGTGTGGTGGGTACCCCAGATGCGACCAGGGCACCCACATTCAAATAAAAAATAAACATTTTCAATAAAGACACAGAGGGCCAGATTACGAGACTCGTGGTGGCGCAGCAGATCCAGCCACCGCCACACCGGTGGTCCGACCTCCCGATTCCGACTTGGGCAGTCGGACCTCACTAGGACCACCGGCTTTTCCAGAGAACCGCCATTCCCGGGCGTAGGACTGGTGGTCAGAGGGGCCCAGCATATGCTTGGCGGGACCGCCACAGTCCCGCCAAGCATATTACGAGTTTCCTCTCCGCCAGGTTTTTCATGGCAGTTCCACTGCCATGAAAAGCCTGGTGGAGAGTAAACAAAGGGAGCCCTACAGGGCACCCCTAGGCCTCAGACACATGTGAATGCACACAGGGGGGCATAACATCTGCCCCCCTGTGTGCATACACATAGGTTCCTGCCTGGCATGGACTTGGCCCATGCGGTGCCAGAACCTTGTGAGGCGTTCCCATTGTGGTGCCTTTTTAAAAGGCAGTGTCGCCTTTTAAAGGGCACTGCAGGGGGAACCGCCACACTGCCCACCCGCCAGACCACTGTAAAGTAGTAATCTGGCGGGCGGCAGAGAACTTCGGCTGAGCAGTGCCGTGGCTGTTTCCACCGCCGCACAACCACTCTGCTGTAAGGCCGTAATCTGGCCCAGAGTGTGCTCCCAGGGCTGCCATTAAAAAAAAATATGTTGCAGCACTATTGAAGCAGTGAGGCCGCTCATTTTTTTAGGACACGCGGCATGTGGCACAACATGTGGCAATAAGAGAATGGACACCAGTTACAAATAACCTAAACCACCACGGTTGGGGCCATGTCGCCTTTGCCTGCCCTGTTTTTCCCTGAATAGATCAGGAAGAGGCGCAACAGCACTTTGTATCAGCCAAGCGAAGATGACTTGTCAGGACAGAAAGGATGGGATAAAATAGTCCGGTAGAGGGCGGTTATGGAAAAGGTTTAGCACACTCATTTAAAAACCACAGAATGTGGGAAAAGGATAGCAGCCTCCTTTAGAGTTTAGCAGAGTGAAAGCTCTACTCCAAATTGGTGGAGCACCCACCTCTTCAAACTCACGCTTCCATACCCCATTTATAGTAAGGATACCAACGAGTTACTTAAAGTGAGCCTCTGTAGGCTCCACTGTCAGAAACCCTTAATTGGATAGTCCCACTGCCAACGTCCACCAGCTCACCCTGTAAAACGTATGGCAGGACCAACGCCACTGATGTTTCCTACCTGAATCTGCCACGGCCCATGGTAGTAGAACTGCAGAGGGAAAACAACCAGTTAGCCTAACACATAGGGAAAAAAACTCATTCTGCCTGGCAGGGCCGGTGTTCTGAAAAAATATCGAAGAAAAAATATTGTGTAGACAAAATATGGTGTCAATAATATCGAGGACAAAAATATCATGAAGGTAAGTTTCTATGGGAAAGCAAAGTTTTACTCTGCTTCACTCCACATACATGTAACTTGATGATATACATTTCTTCAAGGTATAGAGATATGTAGTTAGTAAATCTATACTTATCTATTTGCACTTAACTTCTCGATATTCTGGTCCTCAATATTTTTGACACGATATTCCGTCCACATGATATGTTTTTTTGTTGATATTTTGTCAGACAACCGGCACGCCATTAACTTGTTCACATTTTTTTACGGAACAAAGCCTAATTAAGAAATACAAAAACAAATGCCAAGGGGACCCAAAATCATGGTCTCTGCAAGGCTATCAACTGTGTCCCCAGTGTATCCACTTCACCAGCAGTGGTAAGATTGTGTAATTTAATCTAAGGGAACTGATTATTATAGGAAAGGAAATACATCTACATACCAACACAACTATCTGGTAGAACGTCAGTATAGGATACACACACATTTAAAAGTTTCAGAAGCAGGTTATATAGACCCAGAGTAGACAAGGGCATATGTGAAAATTACACAGAACAAGCTGAGAGGGAAAGGATGTCTGCCAAAAATCAGATCAAGTCAATTAAAAAAAACTCTACTGTCCCAAGAATTCTTGGGTCATAAGCTCATGTTCCACAAAGTTGAAACAGAGGTTTCTATAACACAAATATATTATCGATTCTCCTCATAATTTTGTATTATTGGGCAATTTGTACATCGAGAGACTCATCTGGCACTAAACATGTAGCCTTCATGATAATCAAATTTTTATTAGAAGTCTTGAAACCTAGAAATCTGTTCTGTGTTCTCTTGTTCGAATAATATATAGTAAATATTTGAGGTTGAACCAATTGGGATTGACATATGACAAAAATAGAAACAATTCCTCCTGGTGGATATTTACAGTGCTATAATCAGGGCAGTGCTGGAAAATAAGTAGTATTTTGGACACACGTCACTAGCTATTAGAATCTGAATGCATTGACATCTGCTTAAATATATCTTGGACCAAACTGTGTTCTCTAACGCGCTAGTTCATAGTTTTAACACAGGCCTCTTTGTTTCCAGTGACATGAGTGTCTTACTATGGAGAGGGCAGTTCTCACCACACCTGCATCTTTATTTTCTTTCTCTGCTCTACATCTCTGAGCATGAAATCCTTAGGTGGCAGAAACATGCATAGTCAAAGTGAAGTGTAAATAACAGGTGCCATTAGTCAGTTATTGAAGGAAGTCTACTTTAATATTTGCATACCTCGCCTTATGTCCCCAATGCCCTCTGGTACTCGTAGCATAAAAATGCAGCTCACCAGGCTTTGCATTTTGTAATTAAGGATCAGACCTCAAAAAGCCAACAGCACAACTGGAGGGATGGGACTGCTGCAGATCCTGGCGTCATGTGCCCTTTTGTGGATTGCATGTAAGTATGACAAGAACTAATGGATATTTGAATTTTGATAGCATTGATGAAGTGAAATTGATCAATTCTGCTCTAGTATTTCAAGCAATGTTCTGATTTTCATGTTCACTTTTCAGATGCTCAGGCTCAGAAACCTGTGATATCTCCTGCTGTCCAGGTCAGTCTTGGACAAAGCGCCAACATAGGCTGTGAGGTTGAAGCAGACGATGGCAATGGCCTATTATACCTAAAACAGATCCCCGGAGAAGCTCCAACCCTCATTCTCTATCACCATAAGAGCTACTCCGTCCCTAGATATGGACCTGGCGAATCCTCTTCCCATTTTACGGCCTCGATAAACAGCGCTGGAACCCAGTATCAGCTCATTATAAAGGATGCAGAGATCAGAGACACAGCTCAGTACCACTGTTATAAATGGTATTCAAGCATCGGTTCATTCCACTGTGATAAAGAGCCTGTCAAAATCCACACAATGAACTAGCCTTTGGTTGGAGGTGACTGAGGGACTGTTGCATTGTTGTAGTAATATCATTTTTCAGTATCTGGGTTATCCAAACTGATGGTCTTGAAATTAGTGCAAATGTATTAGAGTAAAATTTTATGGTTTTAATGGGCATAGACTATTGTACAGATAAGTAGGGTTATCACATTTCTGGCTTGGTAATACCGCTTTTCCCTGTATACAAACATATTGTTAAATGCACAGAAACCCATTTTATGCACATTTACCATGAGTTTTTCCACCCGCTTGAACTATGGTAGCTCCCATGCTCAATCAACTCAGTCAATATATAGGGATCCGGAAACAGATGAGAACATGCAACTGTACAAGCTGGTCTATATATTTTGAGCTTAAACCTTGCTTTCAAAATAAGGCATTGCAACCCCAGGCTAAGTTGTCTTTCTGACAAGTGTTACGCTTTTGGCAGCCATCTTTGATAGAAGCGCTGATGTTTTCTTCCACTTATTTATGTCATAGCCAACTATGGGCACTCGACTATGGCACTCCCCACATGGGGCATGAACATTTATTATGTCTAAATGTAACCTCATGATAGCTTAGGAAAGATCAATAAATACAGTCCCACAATTGTTAATTTTTAAGTAAATGTTTCTGGTATCTTAATTTTTCCTCTGTGACTAATCAAACTGAATTCAGACAGTTTATCACTTCACATCAGTACTATTGGATTTTATCTAATTTCAATAACAACACGATGATGGGTGGAATGCTTGAATTAATCTCAGCCAGTGGCAATCACTCGGGCTGCATTTGAGTCCATACTTTTTCTCCCACAATGCCACTCTAGACAAAGGCGTGCCTTATGCAAATCAGTACTGACCACGCTCCTCACGGGAAAAGCTGCCGCGAACTGGCAAGAAAGGCCACGTCCAGAAAGGACTACAAGCAACCCCACACCAAAGGTGGGCAAAAGAACCATGTGTTGGAATTCTACCTTGAACAACTGCCAGCGGTTAGACTAACTGCAATCTTTCCTCCCATTACCTTTTTGTATTTGAAGTAATGTCCTAAGTTGCAACGGTAAGCTTAGACGTGGTTACCGTGACCTCTGTGCCAAGGAACAAAGCAACACCCGACGGACGTGCCCATTCAGCGCAAAACTGGTTTTGGGTTGCTTGTGTTCCAGTTTAGAGAGCACCTGACCCGGCAGTTTGGGATGGACTGTTCCGATTGGAGAAGGGTCAAGACTAATTTGCATGTGGATGTGTCCAAACTGAGAATGCCTGTTGGGAATGCTAGGCTGAGCGATTTCCAGTGGTGAGACCTATTGCAAGCATTCCTCCCATCACCTCTGTGTGTTTCATGTAATGCCCTAAGTCGCAAGGATATGCCTGCACATGGGTCCTGTGCTCAATGTGCCACTGGAACCAAGCTACAAATAACCGACGAGCCCTCCAATCAGGCTGAAACTGGTATTGGGTTGCTTGTGTTCGAGTTCAGAGAGGACCTGGCCTGGCAGTTCAACTGGACTGTTCCTATTGGAACAGGTCAAGACTACTTTGCATATGGCAAAGTCGAAAAAGAGTTGGCATGGTGGGCAAAAGAACAATGGATTGGAATGCTACCCAGAGCGATTGCCAGTGATTGCAAGCATTCCTCCCATCACTTTTGTGTGTTT
Organism: Calotriton arnoldi; assembly: GCA_963921515.1. NCBI lineage: Eukaryota > Metazoa > Chordata > Amphibia > Caudata > Salamandridae > Calotriton > Calotriton arnoldi. Next base: position 2,251,736 of record CAWUFW010001944.1, on the reverse strand, counting down.
GATTTTATCTAATTTGTCACAATTGTACACTCATTTTTCATATTCCACAGATGACCTTGAACCAGCTGATTACAAGCACTTAAAAGTATATGTCTCATATTTATGAAGTTACTTTTATTAGGGATGAAACAGCTGCAGAAATGCATTGTCTTAGCACCACATCTGTAGTCCATAGTTTTCAAAAGACTTATGTCACTCGCTGTCCCATTCAATTTTCAAATGTAGTTGAATATGGGGACACTTAATAGTGATTTATCAGAAATTGGTGTCCTTTTGATCGTAGAGCTAGGAGAATTTCATTAGCAGGATCCCTTGCGGTGCAGGGTCCATTTCTTTGGAACTCTCTTCCCTTGAAGTTCAAACATTAAACAACTCTTTCTTATTAAGGATGCTGAAAACACACTTATGCAGGATGTCCTAATGGTCAACCGACCTCCCCTTCAGGCTTCTTTGAACCAACCTATCCGTGCCCGGACACAGGGCTGCTAGTTAGAAGCCTAAAATCAGTTGCTGCTGTCCCGGGTCAATCTCCCTATTATCATTTTAGATTTTACCATCTCTAATCTGTTTACATAGTTTTTGGCTCTTGTTACTGATGTCTGTGGAGTGGTACTTAACTATAGTAAGCTCAATACCAAGCTTGAAGCTAACGTTTGGTGGCTGGTAGTGCTAACTATTCAAACTCTAGGTAAATATATACATTGGTTAAACTGACATTGAAATCAATTATGAAGACTTGAAGGTGAAAGGAAGAAATCATGATACATGATTTCTGATCTAAATTTCACTTGCATTCTTTTGCCGGTGTTGCCAAACATAGTCCATATTTGCGATGGGTGTTAATATATCAGTCCACCCTACCCTTGGTGCAAAAAGAACAGATGTTGGACGGAATGCTGACCAAATCAAACATTCACCCCCAGTCACAGATCTGGGTTAAATTCATTGTTTTTTTGCTCGCCACTCCATTCTAGTTTGGACCCAGCCATATGCAAATCAGTCTTGACCCTGCTCCCTATGGGAACAGTCAAGCCTGACCTGCCAGGCCAGGCCAAGCCCTCATCATCCAGGCTAGTTTGAATCCGGTTCCAGGATGCCTGTTTTCCGGTTCAGGAAGGGCCTGGCAGTTTGGGCTGGACTGTTCCCATAGGGAGCAGGGTTGAGACTGATTTACATATGGCTGGGTCCAAACTGGGGTGGCGTGGTGAGCAAAAAAAATGATGAATTTAACCCAGATCTGTGATGGAGAGTGAATGTTTGATTTGTTCTTCATTTCGTCTATCATTTGTATGTTTTTTGCTCTTTCACCCTAAGTGGGAAGGATATGCCCAGTAGTGGGTCCCTTGCTCACTGCACCACTTGATTCAAGCGAGCCTGGCTGATGAGGGGTGATACCACAAACCGGTCCCAGGATGCTTGTTTTTCGGTTCAGGGAGGACCTAGCCTGGCAGTTCAGGCTGGACTGTTCCCATGGGGAGCAGGGTCAAGACGGATTTGCATGTGGCTGGGTCCAAACTGGGGTGGTGAGCAAACAGCTGATGGATTTAACCCAGATCTGTGACTGGGGTGAATGTTAGATTTGTTCTTCATTCCATCCATCATTTGTGTGTTTTTGCTTCATCAGGAAAAGGTAGGCAAACTGGTTAAAACTGAACACAGATTTTCAGCTAGAGTTAAAAAGAGGAATGAAGAACCTTCTGATAAAGTCATGATGGTGCTCATGTCAACTTAGGTTAGAAATTACAGTTTTTGAAAATCTGTCTTATGAAAGGAAATGAAAATTGTTTTTATTTCCAGATCTGCATCCAGCTACTCGGGTAAGGAAATTGTTGGTGGTGACGCCTTCTCATATTTGTCTTACTAACTTTGGCATAGGCTTCCAATTTTAGTGAAAAGTACAGCTTAGTTCTACACTTTCAGGAAAAAGTTAAAACCTGGTTGTTCACTCAACTGTCTGAGTTGTGCATCTCCAAACATTCTCCCATTTACAGCGCCAAGATGAACTTGGTATTTACACGCTTCACAAATTCATAACATAACATAGGAGTGACCCACCTATATCACAAGTGATAAATTTCACTACTCAGTCATCTTCGGCAATACTTTGTTCTGCGGAGATGAATTTCAATGAAATTGAAGTGGATATTCGAATAGTTTACAAAAAAGTTTTCATTTCCTCTTAGTCTTGTTACATACACTAGCTTTTCAGTGGAGAACAGGCAGTGTGTCCAATGGAATTCTTGTATCAAAATAGTGCAACAGGACCTACTAATAAGATGATAAATTTAATTTAGTGTTAAAAATGGTGGCATATTGCAAGGTTTCCAATATTACGCATGAAGATTAAAGTGTGGGTAAGGAGTCCAACAATCTACCATCATTTAATACAAAGGAAAATGACAAAGACAAGAAGAGTGAAAGAGGAAGCAGTGGCAGAAAAATAACAGGAACTGGCAAAGTCAACAGGAGTTATATTTTTACTGCCAATGTTTGTTTGTGCACCGCAGAGCAAGGGGAAATGAAAGCTCTTGTAAAACCAAAGCTACAGAACAAAGCGCTACTTTCCTAATATCGTGCATTTTCAGATGCTTTTATTAGTGCTGCACCACGGGGTTCCCTCGACATTCGCTGACTGTTTGTAAACATTGTGGCCATCTTGCAACAGTAAAATAACTACCATGGCAAGATGGCTACCAGTGTACTTTAAAATTCATCTTTTGGCTGGCATCAAACCATCACACCTTGCTGTAAAGTTATCTTTAAAGCAGTTCTAGGTTCACAACCTATATTGGTGTAATGTACTTTAATGCTCACAACCTCATATTTTTCTTAAAATAATGTATACATGTTATAAAGAACAGTAGAAACACTATATGCTGTATGCATATGTTTGGCCCCATCAGATAAAGTCTGGTAGATTTTTCAATATTCATTGCAGGGATAGGGAGGCAAGTGTGCTGAGACACAACGAAAACAGGTAAGGAGACCACCTGCAACTCTCTCCATAATGGAATCCTGCACAACAGCCTGACCTCAATGAAAGAAATTCTACAGCCAACTGAGCAACTGTGAATCATTACTGTACAATTTGCATCCTGCATATTCCTCACGTCAGATATAAATGATGTCTTGGTAACACATTAGACTATGCATGAACTTAAACTAATTTCATACAATATATGGTCAAAAGCCCTAGTAGCTTTATGCCTAATTGAATACACGACTATGCCATAGCTTTAAAAGACACACTCAACAGAATAAATGACACTTTTTTCTATTCTATATGACAACTTCATTACCCACAAATATTATCTTTTTGCTTTATTATTGATATTCATAGAGCAGCATCCATATATATCTTAAAGAAATTTGTGGACAGTTCAAACAGATTCTTTGTTATTCCATCGCTTCTTGTTGGTACACCTAAAAATATTATGAGGTAGAAAATATACAACTATCCAAACATCAATGAAATTTGCCCCACACTTCCAACCTAATCTTTCTTTCCACTCTACCTTTTAGTTTGTACAATGCACATTCAATTTCAAATATGGAATACATCCTTTGCCACCAATTGGGGTATTCTGGCGAATGCACTTCCAGACATTGTCTAGCAATTATATTTTCATATAGCTGTTTAAGCACAAATGTTTAGGGTTGGCTTTTGCAGGACATTGACCCCAAACAACTCTAAAGGGTTAACTTTAATGTGGCTAGGGATGCTAGAAAGGGAGGATTTGGCAGCAATGGGTTAAAACTCTTACCATACCATTACTCTATAGGTATACACCAATTGGTATACAGAATTTTGTGCCCGAGGTTTTCTATAATGGCATGGCTAGGAAATGGGCATTGAAAGGTCTTATCCAAATTAGAATGTTATATGAAGAACAATATTTAGCCAAATGTGACCTTAACAATGATTTTAAATTTCCCTGGGGTGCGGCTTGGGGCTATTTAATGAAATCGCACATGGACAAAACTTAAATATGGAAATTTTAAGCAAACCTGCGACAGCTACAATTAAAAATACATACGCATCGTTGAAGAAGGAATTATCAAACTGTAATAATGGGTTAGCTGAGCGTTGGTCCAATGCTTTGAAAAATTACAATTACCACTGATATGTTATTGCAAAGTTTCAGACTAAATTGTAAATATCTACGAGCTGCAAATCTACAATTCCAACATTATAAGACATTACACTGGTTATACTACACCCCAAGTAAGTTACATACATGGAATATCAATATGAGATCGAAATGTCCTAGATGTTCAATTAGAGATGCAGATGAGTCCGATATGTTTGTCACATGCACATCACTCAAGGAAGTTGGCAAATTATTTCTTGCAAGCTAGCCAAAATGCTAGGCACAGATACAATTCTTAGCACACAGTTTATACTTCCGGGGTGGATATGGGTGGTAATGCGGCCCCTTCCTGCATTGGTGTATATTTTGTTACCATAGTTGTAGCCTCAGAAATATTATCATGAATTACCTTGCCCAAAAGACATGAGCACCACTACACGTGCATGACAATGTTACAAACAGAGTGAAGCATCCCCTTAACTGGAAGACATTTACTTACCATCCACATACGGAACTAAGGTAAACTGGCACACATTTTCATAGGACCAATTACTATAAATTGTAAACACTGAATATAAACATCATGATTAACTGTAACCATTATTGACTAAATCACTAATAGAGGGATCCCCATGAGTAGCATGCTACCCATTTGCAAAGAGCAATCAGCGCCTTGTCAGGGCTAGTAAGCGCTATATAAATACCACTCCCATACCATATAGTGCCACACCATACATTACTTGAAGTTAGTGATGTCTAAATATGGCACCATTGGCCAGGAGTAAGTGTCAGTGCAACAACTGCAGTGAGTGAGGTCCCCATATCTGGGCCAACGCACAAGTGAATTTTGGCCAGCATAATTACTTTGCAGGTATTTTTCACATAAATGTGACTGTGAGAGGTGACCTGGGGCAGTGAAAAATAAGAAAGAAGTAATTGGAAGAATCAGGACATCTCCCAAGTCCAAGAACTACTGCTAATATTTTTGTGTTAGCCTTCTCAAGCTACACTTAACACAGTGTTTAATTTGAGCCGATGCTTTCCGGTGCTCAGCATCAGCACTTAATTGGTTTCTGGTGCTCGGCACCGGCACTTAATTGTCAACACCGCACTTAGGATAGTCTGCCACATGGTGGCGCTGCTCATCTAATTTAGAGATGAGCAGAACAACGGTTGTTTATGAATACAATATACATTAAAATTTACAAATACCTGCCTCCTCAGCCATTCCTTTAGTTTTGGGGACCTGGAATAATCTGAACTGTTACACTTGCAGGCGAGAGAGACGGTTAGTAGTTGTTTTAGCAGCGATGACAGGGGCGAGGCTGCAGTGGCCTCCTGGTCAGGGCCATGGCACTTATTATTTTACAAATTAAGCACTGACTTAACAATTAATAGGCACAAGTCTACAAATGACATTACAGGGAAGCCCAGGTCTAAATGTTCCCAGAGTCTTTCGGGTGTTAAAACACTCATGGGGCTGTTTATAAAAAGGTGTGAATAGAAGTTGCTAGTCTTGTTTCGATTTAGGGTGCTGGGTTGGACTAGCATGACATGAGAAAACACATGGGGAATAACATCACAAACCGCTACTAAGCCCTATTGGCCTCTGCAAATACTGCTACGGGACACAACTGGGCTGGCTTTCACCACGAAGCAGGACCTGATAGTAAGTGCACAATCAAACAAAGGAGTGAGCATTTAATAAGCAGAAGGTTTTGCACTAGTGCCGATCAATTGCCCCATGTCTCCTTCGAAGGTCAAAACACTCATGGGATTATTTACATATAGTCAAGAACACTGGAATTATGTGATAGTGCGGCTGTTGCATTCTTGCATAAATATAGATTTGCCGCATTTGCCACATAATCTATCATCTGCCACATAATCTGCAGATTATAACAAAAAAATTGTTTCTGGCTCAAACAGTTAAAAAAATTACTAAAAACATAGCAACATGTGTTGCTGGGCAGTTGAACGCCCTTTGCAAAGATTGACTGGCCACCTTTATGTTGTTTATTGCTATATCTGGGTATTTATACTAGTACTGATGAGATGCAACTAATGCCCAGACAAGGTTAACAAGTTTAAAAATGACAAAATAATGAAGCACTACTATCACAAAATGTGGCACATTACGACACATAATTTGCCGATTCTCTGTGAGCAGGCGCGGCCCCTGCAGGTAAGAGCGGTCTGTCGACTCCCCCCTCTCCACCCTGCCCCCCGCCCCACCGCTCTTACCTGCCCGGGCCACGCCTGTCTGTGAGTAATTTGGCTCTCCCCTGCCGCATAATTCCAGTGGTCCTGCATATAGTTTCAAATAGTTGGTGCTAATAACTGGGGTGCAAATGAGGGTTGCGTCAGACAATCATGCCTGATTTACATCAAAGTGTTAATAAATGACGGAAAACTTTTGAAAACAGTAATGGCATCAGTTTTATGTCCACCGTGCCTGTTTGCACACAGGTTTGCAAAGGCAATTACCTGCAGGGATCACTAATTAACACAGCTATGAGTGCAAATCCAGATCAATACAAATGTAAAAATAATATTATTGAAAATTATAATTGCTTTTGATTTTACACTACTGCCACTTTCTAAGTGAATGGGTCGAAAAATAAGAGCCTAAAATAGAAATCCTGAGGTGGAAACAGAGAGAAACGCCACTCCCTCCTGACGTCTTTACACCCTGCTGCTTTGTCGGTTGTTCATGACCTGAAATAACTTCTTACCAAAAAGTTAGTTTTCCTGTACCATTATTTTACATTATTCATATTGTTTCCTCCCTGTGTCCAGTGAACTGAGTGTTCACATGACTTCCACCAGCCCCTGCATCTCATCTCCACTTACCCTGCCGCCACCTCACAGCACAGCCTCAATCTCCGAATAAGAAACTTTTAAGTTCCATTCAGAACCATGGAGCATTAGTCTGTTGCAGACATTGTTATCCTCTCCCGCTGTGGGTTTCACATATGTAGCATGTCAAAATATCAAGTTTTTGTGATAGATCTGCAATAATATTGAGTCTGAAATAATGACTACCAGAAGATAGTCATGGTAATTATGTGTAGGCAAGTATGTATTTACTATTCTTGACTATACGTCTATGTACCTGGAAAATTAGATATGCATATACTATTTATATATATATATTCACTGATAAAAACAAAGATTAAAGTAACGTTATAGTTAAGTGAAATGCTCAGTTACAATGTACTTTCTAAACTCTAAAAACCACTGAAAGTCACCAGTTATAGTTATAATTTTCTCAAGTAAGTATAACTCGTGTCCACTGCATGCACAGTTTTCTCATCAATAATTTCACTGCAAATGTTGCAGAGATATTATCAATGATGCCTAGAGGATATCATGAGTGATGTAATATGTGGGGTAATTAGCAGTGCATGGTGAGGGCACAGGCTGTTGTTACCTTAGGGCATGAGTTACAGTTAGTTGAGATAACTATAACTATTACTGGTGAATTTCAGTGGTTTTTAGAGTTTAAAACGTTACGTTGTTACTGAAAATTTCACCTAACTGTAAGGTTACTTTAACCTTTGTTTTTTTCAGTGAATTTCTAGTTTTTTCTAACGTAAAGTAATATTTAATTACCATACGCAAATCCAACCTCCTGCATGTACCCCCTCCCCAATCCTTATTAGGCCCTGGGGAGCCCATCCTCCAGGGCCTTTTTTTATTAAGGGGTAGGAGGGCCCTGGGGACCCCAGGACCACTACTTAAAATAACGGGGAGAGATGGGCCACATGCCCCCCTCCCCGAGTCTTATTAGGCCCTGGAGAATATGTGAATATGAATGTTTTTTTTGGTTTTGAAACAATTGTTTTTTTTTATTATTAGAAGACCCACATATAACTCCACTATAACATTTGGTATTTTCAGTGAATTTCTACGTTTTTTTTAACATAAGTTAAACTCTTACTACCATACCCACGTACAACTCCACTTTAACTGCTGTTTTCTTCAGTGAAAAAAAAATAATTATATATTATATATATATATATATATCTAAATAAAAGTTGCCCTGCATTGAGGAAGCACTCGGCAGCAGGTTGGTTTCTTTGAACCTTTATTGAAGGGAAAACTAGCGTTTCAATCCAAGTCTTTATTTCGTCTTCCAACGCGTTTCGGAGCAGGGAGCTCCTTCTTCATGGGCTGACGTGTCACTGAATTGCACGGAAATGCTCGCAGGCGCCATTTTTTGCTTGCTCATTAAATGGCCCCCTCGTGGCCTCTCAGGTGAGTATATTTTCTAGTGCACGCTGGAACCTGTAGTTTTTCACTCGAGCTCCTTATTACCCAGGTGGGTTCAGTGTACTTCAATATTCTCTTTCTTTGATAAAATAAGCCCCAGTGGGCTTCGGAGTGAAATATCCGGTTTTTAAATACCTAAACTGCATATATACATGGTCTAGGAAAGTTAGTGCTCAGTATGGAATAATTCTGGGCATCTTTTCAGAAATGCTCTAGCAGCGAAGGAGTTAATGTTATTTGTCACTCTTACAGATAAATTAAAAAACTACCTCAGTTCCTTTGTTCACCTCTTGCCTTCACAAGTCTGTAATACACCGGATAAAAATAAACAACACTACCTTTCACACATGGTTTCATCCATGCCTTGATTGACAGCACTGAAAATTGAGTAATACAAGAAAAGTAATTGTAAGCAGTAAAAAGCATCTTCTTCTCCACACATTTCTTTTCAACAGAGATCACTGCATGCGAGGTCCAGTGACTTGAAATGCAAAAATGTACACTCCAGATAAATTAAACTATGCCACGGACAGACAACAATTGTTTCAGAATGGATAGGCGTAACGTTACGATAAAGTAAGACATCTGGATCATGTTCACTAGGTAACTTGTAGTTACATTCATACCATATCAAAGTTAAAATCAAACTTAAATAATAAAAACTCATGATTAACCTTGACAAAGAGAAATTGAAGGGATACTAAACTAAGCAAAGTTCAGTGGCTTGGAATTTGCAATCAACATCATTTCATAAGCACAATCAAGCTTTGTTCATCATTCAGTTTATGCTGATCCATTACCTGGTACTCTCTAGCCACGTCAAATGGGGATCTGTAAATTGTGCCTCTCGTGATCTAGCTCTTGTATTTTCACAGCTTGTATCTGGCAGTTTGCAGCTGCTTGTTTTCATTCTCTGAATGTCTGTTCCGCTTGTGGGATTCTTAGCAATCTTTAAAATTATTCATGCATCATTCATTTACATTAAGATAAGGGTGGTTTTACTTTAAGAAATGTGAAAACCACAACGTAGTTCTAAATTTAGCTCATGAAGTGTCACTGCACTTGAATCTTAGCTGTTGATGTTAAGTATTGCGATCTGTGTACTTTTTACCTTGAATATTTTTACCACCATTCCCCTATTTCAACACCAGACCTCGAACCATTTGATCTGTACACTGGCTTTACTTCTTGTACCCTGAATAGCATGCTCTGCCCATAATCTGCCTTTTAGCATTACCTGGTAAGTTATGCAGAACTCCACAGGGTGCTGTACATACTTCTGATTGCATGCCTATTCAGAATAGATACATTAGCACAGGCTGTTCATGTTTTTTAATATGTAATGTAACAATATTTAAATGGAAGATCTTGGAAATAGAGACTTAGGAGTAAGTAGCGGTGGAAGGCTTTTCAACCAATATTACTATCTGAGGAGAAAGTTCCCTCTCAAGAGATTATATTGAAATCATAATTGTAACCTCTGATGAAGGGTATCACATGGACGAAAATTCAATTGAAACTGAACTCATTTTCAGAAAGAGGATAAAATATCTCACTGGACCTCATTTTCTCAATAATGATATTGCCAGCACACGGGAAGACATTCTCACAAGCTTTATATTTTATTACCAGTGGGACTCCTCCTCAAAAAGGTGAAATTACTATCCAATCATGGACTCGTACTCAATACGGATGATAGTACAAACTAATGGAACTTATCTTGTTAGGAATGGTCGTCCCATCCCAACAGACTTCTTCCTTATCCAGAAGATAATACATCCAAATAGAATTTATACACACACATGATAGGTACATGTCTAATAGAGTTCATTCTCAATTTGATGATATTACATCTTAATAGAACTAACACTTTCAAGAATGATATTAACATCAGAATGGAATATATCATTAAGGTTGATAGCAGGACACCAATGGAAATCATCCTCACAAATGAGAAGTTAACAACCATCATAGCCTTCTTCTGACAAGTATGAACTAATGAAACTGACTGAATTATTTTTACCTGCAACTCAAAGTCATTCATAGCAGGTGAGCTACTATAGTAATTCAACCATGGGCAACAAAGCTTGAAAAAGCAAGTAGAATCTGTGCTAAAAACGGATGCAATATGATCACCTTTGACTATAAAATAGTGTAGTCACTCTGTCTTCACCACTTTCTTCTTTAAGTACACACTCAACCAATTCATTGAGAAAAATGTTGGAAGAGAAGATATTGCCACTCACCGATACCACACCTATCTGCCCCATGTTGAGTCCTAATTAAGATGGGCCTATCCTTATTCTCCTTCAGACAAGTCTCATTAAAGTTGTTCCTGTGTCTTCACGCTGGTCTCTCTCTTAATTCTCTTAACCAGCTATTACACAGATCAAGGGGACTTGCCATCCCACAGATCTATTGGTCATCGTTTTTGCATGTGGTCACATCCACATTATATGTCTGTGTTCGTGTTCAGCGACAAAAGCAGCCTCATTGTCACAGGTAATAACATTATTTGTAGTATAATGTTACAGTCTTTATGAAATTTACTTTTTTGTTTAATACCAAGTTCAACTTTTTTTTGCTAACATTAATTTTCCTAATTCTTTAAATTGTAATGATAAGCATAGGACTGTTTCTCCAGTATGGTACTCCATGCCACTAAAATAAGGAAGCAAAAAATCTAAAACGTTTTATTATTTCACTTTTGAAATATTTATGACAAAAAGTCACTTCAAATTAACATTGTTTATCCCAATAAAAATCTCCTGACATTTTATTTTCTGCTCAACAACTTGTAAAGGGTGGCCACATCTTTCATGGTTCTTTGTTATTGTGTAAGATGATAATGATGATATATATTGCTCCAATAAGCAATTCAAAGGTTTCTGGGAGCAAACCACAGTAATGCAGCTTTTTAAAATGCAAAAAGATAAGCAGATGTATGTTTTCTGTAGCCTTTTACATCATTATAGCTGTGTTCTTTTTTTCTTACTTCTTCAAAGGAGTTTAAATTGACAAAACAGCTCCCTTCCAATACTCTCTAAAGACAAATTCTTTAAAAAAAAGCCTCCGGCAGAATTCTGATTTATTTGGCCCCTCTGTAAAGTGTTCTGTGTGTGATGTGGACATGGTGCAGTTAGCTGACTATAACCAAAATGTGTTAATTGGAGTGCCTAAACACTTCTCAATTTCATTTTCAAGTATTAAATATGGGCTATGTTGTATGAATGTAATTTGATGAGTCATATTTAACTCTCAAATATGAGCATTTGGTGTAGGAGGAAAATCTCCAAAAGGGTGTTTGGTAATAGAACTATAATAGGTAAAAGCATTTTTTCATGGCACGCTGTCCAGAAATATCTGTTTTTAAATACATGACACCACAATAATAGAGATAGGTGTTTCTTAGCATTCTTTCTAGTACTGTCTTCTTAAATATATCATGCCCAAAAAGACCAAAACAACTGCTCTCTCTCTGCCCCTCTCCTGTGCCCTCTCTCTTTCCCCCCACCCTTTTCTGAAATGGGATAGCTGTAAGTGTACACTCACATACAGGGCCGCCTCATTGATTTGTATTTTGGGATCAAATGTCATGGTTATATTTTCATAAAGATCAGTAGAGAGGTGCAGAATGGTTAAGGTGTTAACTCCCACTCTGAACTCAAAGAGTTTGTGTCATGGTGTATCCATGGACAGGAATCTTCTTAAAATACTATCCTTTGATCAAATATTTGTAAGGTTTGATTCTGGTTATTGAAACTACACAGGGCACATCTGCCCCTCATGCTGGCCAGAGGACATATCATAGATTACAAACACAGAATTCACAGAGCCGAAAAATTAACAAAAGATACCATTTTTGTAAGACAGTTTCATAGACTTAAAGACTGTTGTGGCAATACTTTGTCATCTATAAAACCTATAAATCATTTGCAAGCAAACACGTCGTGCCATGACATGAATGTTGAAGTGAATCTTGAATTAAATTGCTAGTATAAGACTGCAAACAAGGAAACCTTTCACAGGTTTTGCTAATCTGACTGACCCACAAACTGAGTACACCTGTTTTGGTAACATTACCATGACATTATAAAGAGAAGCACTAGTATAATTTTTGTTGTGATAAATTAAAGAGAATATGTCCCAAATTACTCCTGAAATGTACCTGAGAGAATATGAGCCAAAACATTCAGAAATTGAGGTTGAGAAATTGTGATCTGCTGATTATTTAAAGAAAACTGTAGAGCAGCATGCTCTACAGTTTTCTTTAAATAATCAGCAGCTTAGTTTTATAATCAGCAGCTTAATAAACTATGCAGCTATTTTTCTCAAACTCACTTTTCCCATCTGCCTATAATTTGGAGGCTGGGGTTAATTTTGTTCAGACCATCTGATGAAGGTAACACACAAGTGGTAATACACACTTTATGATTACTAAAAGATAAAAAGAAAAAAGGTAAAATACAATGATTCTATTGCATTACGAATAGAAACTGTAGAATTCTCATTTTCAATATTTATTTTTGAGAATGTATTTTAAGTCCAGTAACTGCTTGTTTGTAAATCAAAATGAATCCATAATTTGCCCAAAATCCTTTTTTCACTAGCACACTAATATCACTATCCTGGTATATTATCTTCTTCGTGCTTATCTACATTCAGACAGTTAGATGTTTAGTCAAGCTGGAAATAGACACTGGATTTGTGAAGTTGAAAATCTTTTAATTATCTAAATCTGGTTACCTTCAAGGAAAAAGGACACCATAGTTAAAGCTACTGAGCCATAGTTAAAGCTATAATTGATTCACTTCACTAGACAATTCTAAAAGATTTTTTTGTAGCCAACAAATAGTTTGCATGTCCAATAACATAATACCATAATATCAACTTGGTCTTCGACGGGTAAAGAGGTACATTTTTCCTAGCAAAAGTCCTACCACTATAATAAATAAAACAAAATCGGATTGTGATACCTTTAGAATAAACATTGATTGTATACTATGACTGTGCTGTACATGAATTTTTGTAATCCCACTAAAGTTTGTGAAATGGTTTAAATACAGTGTATTTGACATTGCCAACAATGGTGTTTGGGTTACATCTTTCTTTCCTGAAGGACGAGAAATATATATATGTGTGTGTAAGAGTAGCTTTATTATTCTTACCTATGTATACTTAACCCTGAATAGAATGTTCTAGAATTGGATTTCTGGTAGGTCAGAATTAAAAAGTTGATATTGTGGTAGAACACTGGCTTTCCCACTGAGTCACATTTATGATACAGGGATCCTTGAACTATTACCCACTGTGTGGGTCTTCAGTGAAAGCAGTCAACTCATTGTTACAGGTATGATAAGTTAAAAAAATCTTTTTAAGTCATATTGTGAAATAATAATTTGGGTTTAAATTAACGATTCTTTGGCAGTGCAAATAACAAATGCATTTTGAAATGTTAATATTATTGTAAAAGTCAAAATTATCTTGCATAGAATCATGAGAAGAACTTGAAAGTTTTCAACAAGGTTTTATTTCAATATGGGTTTCCCTTAAATATTATTAAATGTGTTGGTCTTCAGTCAAAGCAGCCAACTGATTGTTACAGGTAGAACGGGAACACTTATTGGCATTAAAAGAGTAAACACCTTTTGTTTATCTACAATTCAACCTTAGAGCTTTCTTTTTTTAAATAAAATCCCCATTACATAACAAACTTCTTGATTCAGTCATAGCAATGTTACCTTTGAAATGGTAAATTTGCTATAAAATATGTATTATGTTTTATGGTCATGCAATAACATGAATTTGAAGTGACTTCTTTGGAACAAAAGCATTGGATTTTTTTCATTAGACGAGTTTTCAGTACAAAGTTTACTGAAATTCAATCATCTGCACATGCCTTCAGGCAAAGCAGCCATCAGTACGAGGTAAAAAAAAGGCAGCAATATACATTCAATAAACACTGGATTTAGAATTTTACCTTTGTTGCACCTTTGGTTATATACTATTGTTTTACTAAAATGTGAGTACCATTGATTTCTGATTTTCCTTGAAGCACAAGCAGCATCAATTCAGATTATATCAACTTTCAGTTAACATTAGTCAAATTATATCATCAGATCAAGAATTTTGTTAGAAGACAAGGGCATGCTTGATGAGTAAAACCATGTCTAAGCTCAAACTATTTGTTGCTCTACATATGTGCTCTTAAAAAATATGTGAGACTTTCAAAAAAGCAAGTCAATTTTGCTAAAGAGATTTACCCAAGGAGAGTATCCATCCTCAAATCTTTAGAACAATGCTTGCACCATCATGCACCTCAGTTGATTAATTTCACCCTAAGGATCTGATTGAGAGTTTGGTGGATGGTACACCCTGTCACAAATGTGGCAGATATCAAGTCCAAATTATTACAAGTGCCATAGGATATAATGCACTTGTACAAAGGCAGGCAGCATATCCACCACTTTTGTATTGCATCAGCAAACTCTAAATAAGGCCTTAGTCCCCTTTTCTTATATAAAGAATATTAATTTAACACAGAGGACCTTCACTTTAAACTGTTCAAGAAAAATGTTCCAGTAACATGTTAAATTTTCTTAAAGGAAAATAAATGTGTTTTCCAATAAGCCAGGGTTTGAGTAAAGGGGTGTCTTAAACATTCTCCTCTGTGTTGTCTTCAGTCAAAGCAGCAAACTCGTTGTTACAGGTAAGTACAGTGCCAACAAATGAAATCATTGAGAAATAATACATTTGCTCTTAAAGGTATGCTTGAATTTGTAAAGGTCACTTAAATATGTAGACTGGGTAGTTATATTTAAAAAGAAAATGTTTCTGATTTATCAAAATAAGTACAATTGTAAACAGTGAGAATGCTGTAAAATAATCCGTTTTATTTCTGAATTTGCCATAACTACTAATCTTGATGACTGTTTTTCTATATAAAAATATAACGTTCTTGATGCTTAACGTTTTTGATATAAATGACATTTGAAACATTGATAAAGCAATAATTTCATCTTAGCATTGCCTGTATGACTCTGTGTAATGTAACAATATTTCATTAACAAATCTCAATTTTTCCTTTTTAAATTATAATTACTAGCAAATTTCAAACTCAGTCTCATCAAAGTAACCAAACCTAGTGTTAAACAGATGTTTTTTGAAGACCGATAACCATTGCAAATGCTCTTTACCGCGATAAATCTTACTGCAGAGTAACAAAATGTATCCCCATCCAGATTTATTTGTTCAAGGGATATGTATATTCTGTAACTCATCTCAACTGAAGAGTTGGTTGTGTAATATAAGCTGCAGCAGCATGCATGATGTCTGTTCCTTCACAAACTTCTTTCACAAGTACCCTTCTTCCAGACGAGACCTCACTATCATGAGTAGTAGGCCAGTGTGGTACCATAAAGAATATCTCACAATGTTCAAATCTATCCTCACCTTTCTTCTATGTATTCAAACAAAATCTCTTAATAAACTGAATTAATGCATCAAAACATTGATAAATATTAGTTATTATCAAAGCTTGATTTTTTGTTAAAACAATCTCTGCGTCAATGCTGAATCCCCTCTAAATTTCACAACCCTACCACTTTCCAAATGACTAAACGTCGCAGACAATAGGACCAACCATGTGTCTGAATAACATTGTGAGCTGGATAAACAGCAGAGAAAGCATAACAAAACTTTTTTTAGGTCTGTCTCATTCATTCTAAAATTTGGGAGAATATTGTGTTTGCAAATCAAGAAGTTAAATCACAACATGTGATCTTTTAAGGAATATATCTTTATTAGGCATACATACGTTTGTAAGGGATGTATGACGGAACCCCACATGCATTTAACACCCATGCCTTTAAAACACAGTCTCCACCCCGACAGCAATGTTACCACACCTTCCTTTATCACGCTAGTCATTACAATGACTTGTCTTATGGGGGAGCTGGACTTTGGAAAAGTATAACTTACTATTCCAGCTCCAATCTACGCAACAGTAGGGAAGGTGTTGGACTTAAAATCCAACACCACTCCAACAATGCGCCTCCTGAAGCAAGTTGTTGTAACAACTTGCGTGGTAAAGGAATGCGTGATAATGTCGCAGTTAGGGTAGTGACTGCGTTGTAAAGGCAGATCATGGTAATGACTGCATGGTAAAGGATGTTTCCCATTTGTAAGATATACATTTATGGTTGTGAGCATTGGTTTCATGGGTAGTTTTCTTTTCTGAGGTCATCGTAACTTAGGTAATGAAAGTATCTATTGAAGTTAGTATTTCTAACTTTTGAATAAGCCTACTTGTAGAACTGCAAGAGGAACATGGTATAGGACTGATTTTTCAGCAAAGAATCTCTTTGAAAAGTTGACATTTTCGTATATATTTCAGTCTGCCAAACATGTGTACATAGTAATTTTTTATGAATTAACAGGACATTCTATGGTGATGTCCTGAATGAGTTTAGTTAGGAATAAATCTGTCATTTACCTATTACATAAATTAAACAAACACAGCATCAAAGACAAATAGATCTATTTAATAAATTATTTTTGTTATTTTATTCTGAAATGTGGGTAAAAATAATCATTTTTTAAATATTTAAGAGAATCAAAACAGTTTTCTGAGTTAAGGTGATTTTCTGTTGGTTCACCTTAGGAAAAGGAGCACTGTGCAATGTTGTGAAGATGTAGCCATCCAGCGTCTCTATTTTTCATATTAAACAATAGAATAAAGGACCACATTTTATTTCTTCTGTATTCTCTATCTCATTCTGTGTATGTCTTCTATTATTTTGTAATCCATTTCTTTCTTTCTTTCAATTTCCTGCTTTCTTTTTCCAGTTTGTTTGTTTCTTTTTTCTTTCAACCTCCTACTTTTCACGATTAGGTTTCTTTTCAATCTATTATTGTCCCATTTATTTTTTATTTATCTATATCTTTGGCTTTAATTCTGATGAAATAGTCAATGTGGTGATAAAACATGGTAACTGAAATATGTGTTTGCCTAATGAAAGTATTACTAAATATTTTAGAAGAAGCCTTCATGTCATATTTAACGATAAACCTGATATATGAATGCCTCTTCCCTAACTCAATTCGATTATCAGAGAAAGCAAGCTGCTGGGAAATCTAATGAAATTTAACATGGTAGTTGCTGAGTAAGGTTGATTCGCTACAGGTCCTTCTTAGAAAAAAGAGCAATGTGTAATGATTATCCACATAAAACATTGCATCCAGCTGCTCTACCATGTTTTTCCTTCACTTCACACACTAGATTGATGCACCCAATTTTATTTCTCTTCTGTTGCTACCTTATTTATTGTTAGATGGAAAGCTACCCATTCATTCATTCTTTTTTCTTTTCCTTTCCTTCTCTTCCTTTTTATCTTTCATTATTTTTTCAATTTCTGTTTTGACATCTTTCATCTTCCTTTCTTTATAATTTAACTATCTCTGTCTTTCTACTTTCTTACTCTGTTCCTTTCTTTTTTAGCTTGTATTCCTCTCTCTTTCTGACATTCATTCTTTTTCTTGATTTATCTTTTTTCTTTTCTCGTAATCTGTTCTTTTGCTTTTTTTCTTTCTAATTTTCTTTTCCTTTCTAATGCTTTCATATCCTCATATCCTTTTGTCTGTCCCAAGTTCTCCTTTTCATTTTCCTTCAAAACTCTCCCTCTATATCTGCCACACTCTTACCACATCTACAGCTCATCTCTTTTTCCTCCTTTATAATATGTTTCCAACACAGTGTCTCTCACAAGTTCTATGTTTCTATATGTGTGTCCCTGTTTAGCTTTTTCCCACTCCGTCTTGTCTTTCTATCATGCCTATATTCCCTGTCTTCCACTCTTATCTCCAAAGCTCACATTGTATCCCACTATCACTTCACTTAAACATTTTCTTACTCATTTCCTCTAATCTCCTGCCTGACCATTCATCCACCTAAGTCTGACCTTATTTAACCCACCACTCTCCCCTTCAGTCAGTCTTCACACCCCATCACCCTTACTCTCTGTCTCCCCTTATTTACTATCTACCTTTATCATCCCCATGTTCTCACTATGTATATATTGCATTCACATATTTCCAGCAAAATGGTCCTCACAACACAATTTCTCAAGATCTATTTGGGGGTGATGAGTGAGTCAGGTGCAAGGTCCCTAGGTATACAAGTAGCGTGCAGCTTCATATTATTGTCAAAATGAACAGCAATAATGCACTCTCAGGGTGGGGGTGCCAGTGATGTAATTGCTTATTAAAGCACCTTCAGAACGCCATAGCTACTGAAACTGTGAAGCTGTACATTACTATATACATGTATGTATATATGTATATATATATATATATAAAAAAAAAGAGATATATATATTTATAGATATATATATATATATATATGCCTAACATTCTAATCTCTCTGTCTATGGCTCTGTCCCCATCCATCCACAACGTTTCCTCATTCTCTCACACACACACATTTGAGCTCTATTTGTTTTCTCATAATCTCATAATCATGGACACTCATTCATATAAAAACTCTCTACACACACCTTTGTTTCTTTCTTTTAGTCTTTTACACACTCACTCTTTATTTCCCTCTCCTCTCTCACACACTCTCTCATTCTGTTTATTTTCTCATTGTTCCTGTCTCCTGTGATTATTGGTACTTTTGCATGTTTCAATATTCTCTTAAACATTCTTTTCTTTCATCACTAGCACCTTATACTCTTCCAGTGCTTTCTTTTCACTCTCCTAGACTGTTCCTGGATGTCTTTGGGCATGTCAATCTATTCAGAGTTCTGCTCTTTTCCCCCTGCCTTCTCTCTCTCTCTCCCACTCTCCCTCGCACCCTGTTGGTCTCCTTCCTCTCTACGTTTCTCCGATTTTCTCTGTTTTCCCTATTGATCGGTGTTGACCATTTGCCCTGTGCCTCTTTCACTTCAATAGAATAGGTTTTATTGAACTTTTTACATTACAGAGTATTCTGTGTATCTGCACAGTTGATATGCGTACAATTTTTCCTATATGCTGATGCCAGTTTTTTTAATTTTCCAGGTGCAAATTATCCTGAAGCTGATATGACGCTTTTCCCACCACAACCAGAGGCGCCAAGTGGAAACACACAGCCCACTCTAACTTGCCTAATAAGCAACCTCTCAGTGCCCTTTGGTACAGTCAGCTGGATGGTGGATGGAAAGGTGGCACAGACTGCCATAACCAGTGAGCCAAAGCGAGACACAAGTGGCAGCACCTTCAGCATGAGCAGTTATCTTACAGTGCCTGAGGTAAACCGCGACTCAACGTTTACCTGCCAGATCCAGCAGGCAGGGTCAGCGTCAATTGCCTCCCGCAGTCTGAAGATATCAGAATGCGCTTAAGAGATGCAGGCCAAGAAGCAGCGCTGTCCGACTGTGGGATTGTACAACTTTTCTCTAGGCCATTCTTCGTCTACACATAGATCCTCAAGTCTATACCATATATTGTGTCCACATTAAAGTCACAAATTGAACCTTGCTTGCTTGAATTACTGTAAATCATACAGAAAGGTTTAAACAACTTATCAATTGATTGTTTAGGCAGTCATTTATACATTCTTTACACCCTAATGGACTATTCATTGTACTCAAAATGTATATTCCAGCTATTACAAAATATTGTATTTTTCAATCATTGTTGCTCTATGATGTCTTAATCTGTTCACACAATAAATAATGTTAAGAAAAGCAAACTGAGCCTCCTGCTAATGTATAACCTGAACCATGGTGAATGAAAGCTCATAAAGAGGCATTATGCACTGCAACTTAAAAAAAGGTTTTCTTTTCGAGAATGTGTTAAGTCAGTAGTGTTCTTTAACACACATTAAGTGTTAGATTTAAATGGCAAATACCCCAAGGTTTCTAACTGGACATCAATTTATTTGAAGTGTTTATAAAAATGCTGCTCTGTAAGACCAATATGTGAGTAGTGCTGATAACAACAATGCAATTCAGCAATGAAACCTGACTGTCCTGTTTCTAGTAGGTGGGTATTAAGAGCACTTGATTGTCCCATAACATAAAACAGAACTACATGATTTGAATCACAATCCCCTTGCCTACAATAATACCATGTGTGTAAATACCATGTGATTAACCTGACTTCCACTTACCTAAACCTCATGTATACATGACAAACGTGGTCTTCAGTATATAAGAGTAGCCTGATAATCGCATTACTAAATTGAAGCCTACAGGAGTTGCATGGCTGCCAGATTTCTGGAGACATGCTGTGGGAATAGCCCACCCATCTTATTACTATAAAACAGGGCACTAATCTGTGTCTAATCATCCTGAAACCTAGGAACAAAAATCTAGCAAAAATCTTACAACCTTGCAAAAATCTTAAAATCTATTCACTATCCCAATACTAATGACAAATCCATTACAGATACCTTAATGTTACATTACTTGAAGTAGTTTGCCATGAGAAGCATGACCATGTCACTACTTACATGAGATCTATGAAAAACAGTCTCCTTCATAAGGTTCACAAGAGCAGCCTGACCAACTTTTCTAATAACACGTCATGAAGAACTGCCTTTCCATCCCATACCTTACATAAGTACTTAAAAAACAGCGTAACTATCCCAATACTAAGAACCGGTTCCTAAGTGCAGATTGGTATTCCTATTACTTAATGAGGTCTCAGAAAGCATCCTGAACATTCCATCAATCAAATAAGGCACAGAGGCATATCATTTCTAAAGAAATTTTAAATATTTAGCATGATTATCCCATTACACGACGTCGCCAAGAACAATCTGTCTATTTCATAACTTACAACAGCAGATACAAGAACAGATAGGCCCATTCCTTACACCTAGGCCAGGAGAGCCCCTTGACCCATCACCTAAAGCAGGGATACAACAGCAAGCAAACCTCTCCATCACTTACAATGCTAGCTCATTATCTACACCAGGTCCACAGGCATCCTTCCAACCCTTTGCAAAGAAGATCCAGCCATTTGCAGAGTGTCCACACGAAAAAGAGGTATAATTGATTCTCTTTAAGTGTTAATCAATGAGAAGCCAATGGTGGCAGATAGTTTTGTACTGAATTCTTTACAAATCCCAAAATGATCTTTCTAATATTCTGGACAATATCTTCCAAATGATATATAAAGTTTGCTTTAAAAGTAATCAGCCATAGTCATAGGAAATCCAACAACAGCAATCTATCTAGCTAATTCAGACAGGCCCTGAAAGAGTCCCTAGAACAAAATTCAGAAGAGTCTCCCTATCTAACATCTCTTCTTCATTCAAAACAGAAGCATACATCACTACTGGTATTACAGCTTTTAAGCCACAAAAGAATATGATCTGCGACAGAATCTTCACAATTAGGGAGAAAAGGTACCTTAAATCTGAAAGGACATACTAATGGCCGAATGAGTGTAAATGCATTAAAGGCAACTGTAAAGCATCCTCTCAGCAATTCACGCTCTCCTTCAGACCCACAGCCTCTCTCATTAGAGTAGACTGAACACATGACTCCTTAAAACGCCACAGAAAGGACAACCCATAATTTTAATAATGAAGTCCAGATCTTTAAAAAATATACTTCATCAACACCCTGCAGCAGGGCCCGGCATCCACCAGCACAGTTAGACAGAATGCTAAAAAATCCCATTTGCACTCGTACCATCCCTAAAACCCACAAATACAAACCCAGCACACCCTTGGACACTTAGGACCTCAATGCCAAAGAAAATGTGTTATTACAGAATTCAAAAGTCTTTTATGCCAGAGACCTTCTGCTTTGCAAATGAGTCAGCTCTCCTTGAGGTGTTGTGAACTGGTCAGTGGTTTGCAACTGCGGTCACAAACCATTGATACATCTCATTGCGAACCACCAATAGGAGCAGACGCCCTTATCATGCCCCCTCCGAATAGTAATTAAGATTAAGTCACGAGTCCACTTTTGTGATTTGGAAAGGCTTTTCTGAACCTCAAAAGTGGTTCAGACCAGTGAAAAATACCACTTTATGGTTGTGCTAGAGGTGTAGCGCAGTGGCCAGAGCGCTTGTCTCTGGAGCGCGGGGCTCGCGGTTCAATCCCTGGAGCCGGCGGCCATGTCAGCTCAGCATCATGTGACTCTGGGCAATAGCTCACTTAATCTCCCCGACGGCCCCCAGCACCTTGAATCATAAGGGATGATATGTTCATGCGTTAAAAAAAATATGGATTTATGGTTACAAATTCTTTGATTTTGCGAATAGGAGGAATTCTAGCCGCAGAACGATTTTGTTCATCTGGCCCCTAATGACAAAAAGATGGTGTCTGAAATTGCAGCATTTGTAAATTATAGAAGTTTATATTTATTGAAAAGCAACTATTCCAATAAAGGAAAGGTGTAGTAAATCAGCGAACACATTTATTGCCCTTTTTTAACTTTCGCTATTTAACAGAATTCTCATTTTTCTCCCATTTCATCTATTTGTAGGGTCCTCACTGACATTGACTGCCTCATCCTCACCAAGGATTTTAATAGAGAGCGAAACATTAATGA
Organism: Calotriton arnoldi; assembly: GCA_963921515.1. Classification (NCBI taxonomy): domain Eukaryota; kingdom Metazoa; phylum Chordata; class Amphibia; order Caudata; family Salamandridae; genus Calotriton; species Calotriton arnoldi. Next base: position 2,228,821 of record CAWUFW010001944.1, on the reverse strand, counting down.
AAAAGCCTAGAATAATCCTGGTTTTTCATGCGTGATCTGATTACATTTCTACAAATTGACATTCTACTTTGATACTTTTCAATTATTTTAACTTATTTTGCTAGAGGATTGTGAAACCATTATGTATTGCTGGTACACTCATCTAATGATAGTTGAATATGGCGGCTGATAGTTCAGTTAGTGTGGCATATATGATTAAAGAGAGCAGAAGTCCAATGCAAAAATATATGCCACGTCATTGTGTGTGGGGTGTTTGTGTTACTATCCTTACAAACACCCTCACCATACATACATACATACATACATACTTACTGACGCTGTGGGTTATATGATTTTACAGTGGAACTCAAGTCCCCACAACGTGATGTCTTCTAAATGATAGAAAATGACTTCAAAAATATCTGTGTCGATTTTTAAAACTTTTAAAAAATTGACCTTTTGGGGACTTGGGTGTCATCATGTGTGTTAATGTTTTTTGTTCAGCACCCCCCCCCCCATAGACCCTTCAAAAATCAAAGGTCCAAGCAGGGTCAGAATGGTACACAAAATATGCCCTGGCACCAAAATAAAAGTGGCCCCTATTAGTGAATTAGAAGGCTGGTCAATGTTTGGAAATTGGTGCAGTTTTGAACTGGTAAAGACAGGCTGTATAAGTCTTTTGCAAGGTGTGGAAGACTGCATGGATTTGAGCTTGCTGCAGACAATGTTTGTTTTAGTATCAAGGAAATCAATAGTAGAAACTGGGGCCAGCATATCATAAAACAGGCCCACAAACAACAGTAAAAATCGCCCACACACTGCCATCAGACCAGCCAATAAGGCACTGCCTGTTTGCCCCATAGACCAGTGCGACCCTGGGTCCAAGGAAGTAGCATGGAGGAGAGTCATTTCAAAAGAAATAGAGCAAACCATTGGTTTACCATAACACAATGGTCTTTGCAATGGAATACAACATTTTCTCTTTTTATTAAAATAGAAAATAAGTTAGTGAAATTAAAATATCAATAAACTGAGTTAATTTATTATGAGTTATTTTAAAGTATAATTATAAAAAGAAAGGGGCGAAGGTTTATTTTATATAATTGAAGTATTCACTAATTAAATCCTTAGCACACTTTATTACAGCGAGCTCACATGTCCAACGCAGGGGAAATAAAGCCATACAGTGGACAGGGATTAGGTGATGGTGCTTCCTTTAGAATATGTGGGTCTGGTGACAGGCTGCTTTTAGCAATTGTATGGGATTTTCTGCCATGTATCTGTTTTATCAGCATTTGGAATTAATTGACTGTAATAATTTTAAAAAGTAGTCTTAAACAATAAAGATTCATTCACTCACAGATTACATGAATGGCCCGCTCCACCTGCTAAACCCCTATGAACATTTACAGTTATGCCTAAATTTGAATGAACCTATATACTACAGCCCTGCCGTTCTGTCTTAGAATTGTGCAGGATAGCTCTTGGCATCTGTCTCCATGGCAGCTGGCATGAGCTCCCCCATTGAGACCTCCCATGAGATGATGGTGAGAAACTCTATGATGTCATGCTGTTTCTGAGTTTTCCTCCCAGGTGTGTTTCTTTGAGAGGTGGCGGACGAAGGTAGCACCTTTTCGTGATGACTTCTTTACACTTATGCTGAGACCCATTTTTCTATGACTGCCATAGGACTTCTTGTGGTTTTGCCAGGAACCACTCCTGAAAGTGGCTCCTAGACCTATGTCTCCGAATGGAGATGCTTTAAGATCAAGAGCCATGGCTCAGTGACACCTACGCCTCAACACTAGAATGGGGCAGAGAACAAATTGTGGGTGTGCCATTTCAGGACTGGCGTTCATGCTCCCACGTTGCTACCGTCATACTCTGATGATGCCCTGAAGAACAAACTAACTACTAAAGAAACATCATTTGATAAGAGCCTGAGTGTCACAGGGAAAGAAAGTGAAGAAGCCACTCAGGGCACAGGCCAGTTCTCACTGAGACCTAAGCACCGGCTGTGTGGCAGAGCAGAGGGCAAAACTGAGGGGGGTGACGCTTAGGCACCAGTAGTCTGGTTTCATGACTGCTATTACTCCAGAGTCACACGAAGGGGCCATATATGACATAAGCCTGTCTTTCACTACAGAGACACCTATACAGACCATTCAGGACATATACCAGCCTTCTACTGCAGAGTCACATGAAGAGGCCATCCAAGACATAACTCTGTCTTTCACTCCAAAGACACCAGTCCAGCCCATCTTAGACATAAGCATTCCTGTAATAGTGGTGTTGAGTCCACTGAGGACTCAGCTGCATTACGTGTACTTGCTGCAACATGTGAGTTTGGAAATAATATTGAAATATACATTAGAGACCAGTTTGTATTCAACTGTTTTTGCAAAAAGACTCAAGGAAGATTGCTGATCTGCATAAATTCATCTCTGTCAGAGGTTAACATCATAGTGGAGTGTATGGAGAGATACATTATTTCTTCACAAGTTTTGTCGACTGTAAGAAATTGGGTTACTGGTTGACTGGGGTGTGAGTCATGGTCAAGCAGCAACTAAAAGTCTTGTCAGGGTAAGGTACAAGCAAACCCCAATTTAACCTGTGCTTGATCCCAGAGCAGTTGGGCTTAACTTAGAGACAATGTGTGAAGTATTTTTGCAATACTTTAAACAGTAAAACAGTGAAAACACACCACAAAAGGAGCCCGTAACAGTATTAGAAAAACAGAGTGATTTTTATTTAATAGAACAAGACCAAAACGACAAAAATCCAATTAGTAGAACCGGAGTTCTGCCTGGGGTTCCGTCGTGCAGCAGAGAAGATACAGCATTCAGCTGGATCCACAGGGGCTACTAAAGCACCTTAAGTCCACTTCTAAGAGTCCAGGAATTGAGGGGGACCACTTGGCAGTGTGGACTCACAGATGGACGAGTCCAGGTGCACATGCTAGGTTGTTGGAAGCCTGTTATGTTCTTGAGGCTTCAGATCAGGAGGCCAACCAACTAGTCCTTGGAGTTACTCTGGGTTCTGGGTTCAAAAGATGCAAATCCAGTCCCTCTCACCAAGGCAAGAGGGTAGCAGGTCAGCACAGCAAAGCAGGAGTCCAGCAGGGTGACAGTCCTTCAGCAGCACGGTGGTCCCTTTTCCTGGCAGAGTATCCACAGGTCCAGAAATATATTGAAGTGGTGGTGTCTGAGATCCAGTATTTATAACCAGTTGTTCCTTTGAAGTGGGGAGAAGCTTCTAGAGGTTTCCCTTTTAAGTCCCCAAGCATCCTGCCTTCCCTGTCCTGGCTCCAGGAGGCTAACTACAGGGGGTCTGCAGCCCTTTGTGTGGAGGCAGGACATAGACTATTCAGGTGTAAGAGGGACTGTGCCCAGTTCCTCTCTCCCATCCTACTACTTATGGCCCACCCAGGCACACCTAAGCTCCCACTGTATGTGGCTGTCTAGGAGGAGTACACAAAGCCCAATTGTCAGCTACACCCAGTCATGTGACCAGATGCAGGCTACAGGCACTAAATGGATAAGACAGGAAAATGCCAACTTTCTGAGAGTGGCATTTTCAGAATGGCAGTTTAAAATCCGACCACCATATGTTAGGATTTTAAATTGTGATTTCAGACACACCAAACTTGAACTGGTTAGCTCTTTCCATTTGGAAATTACTCTTATAAAATGTAATAAGGCAACTCCAATGTTGTCCTATGGGAGAGATAGGCCTTGCAGTAGTGAAAAACGAATTTGAGAGTTTTTCTCTGCCAGGACATGTAAAACTTATAAGTACATTTCCTACTTTTTATATACTTTGCACCCTGCCCTCTGGGCTATCCAGGTTCTAGCCTAAGGATGACTTATATGTAGTAAAAAGGAAGGTTTGGGCCTGGCAAAAGGTGTATTTTGCCAGGTTGAAATAGCAGTTTAAAACTACCCTCATAGACTCTGCAAGGGCAGGCTAGAGACATATTTAAAGTGCTACCAATTTGGGTGGCACAACCAGTGCTGCAGGCCCACTAGTAGCATTTAATTTACAGGCACTGGGTACACGTAGTACCACTGTACTATGCATGTATAAGTAAATTAAATATGCCCATTGGAGATAAGCCAACATTTCCATGTTTAGAGGAGAGAGCACAAGCACATTAGCACTGGTTAGCAGTGGTGCAGAGTCCTAATGCCAGCAAAAACGAGACCAGGAAAAAATGGAGAAGGAAGGCAAAACGTTGGGGGGAAGACCACACTAGGGCTTACAGGTCTAACATTGACCAATGAGGGTCATTCGTCTGTTGCTTGTACAATTGATGATAACTCTCTTCATGCAGTGAATACTAATTTCAACAAATCAAGAAGTGGGCAATCTTGTTGCTATAGATGTAGCTCAAAGAAACATTTTAGTAGCAATCCCTCGTGACCTGCCTTGGGTACGAAGTGCAACTATTACAAAAGAAATGGGTAATTTTCAATCAGTTTGTTGTATGCATGGAGATACAACAAGGTGCTGCAATGATCAGAAGAGCAATATGAAAATTTGCAGTGTTAATGTACAAGAATGTGCGGATGAAATGAGTAATGTAGTGTTGATGGTTGACCATGTGGGAAATATTTCAGGTGATTGCAAAATTATAGGGCCTTTGTGTCAGGCTAAAATTGATAGCAAACTTTTACAAGTAATGCCAGACTCTGGAGCACCAATTACTATTCTAGTTGATAACATCTTCTTGAAGTATTGGCCCACGGACAATGTTTTAAAAGAAACTGATGTCCATCCTAAGGACTTCAGTGACAAAGATACCAATGTGCTTTGTTACTTTAATGACTTACTAGAATGTTAAAGGTGTCAAATTTATCAACGAAAATGTATGTAGCTGGGTGAGACATCGTGGGATGGCAGAATCTAGCTAGGTTGGGCAATCCTTTGCAACCTGGACATGAGAGCCCCAGCATTTTTGGGGAAATGCCTATTTTAAATTTGGAAACAGATCAAAACTTATTTCCATCCCTCATCCCTAAATCACCTAAGGTTTTTAGGAAAAAAATAGTTATGGAAAAAGGGCTTGAACGTTCTATTAAGCTCCAACTGGGTGCCATTCTGGTTATACACAAAGTAAGGCCCATTCTCCTCAATGTGAGCAAGGACTTGAAAGTCCTGCTTCAAATATTTGTTCTGAGAGTGGAATTAAACATACGGATTCATCTGAATGGGTTTCTCCAGTTGTTTTGGTGAGGAAACGCTCTGGATATCTGTATTTATGTGTGGATTTACGCTCCTTGAATCAAAATAATGTGGTGAACTGTCACCCATTGCCGCATATTCAAGAATTGCTTGCAAATATTGGAGAGGCCAGGTATTTTTCTATCACTTACTATTCCAATAACCAATTGTTTCTTTTTACTGTCATTGTAAACTACTTCACTGTTGGTTATGGTCACTACACTGGGGCACATCAGTCATGTTTTTTATCTTGTATATAGTGTGAATACACAGTAGAATTCTTTTTCTAAGTATTGTTTTTGCAAATAAAATTACACCCATTTTCGACTGAAGTGGGCACAACAGAATTTCTGTGGTATGTGGGCTTTTTCTATTCTGCGATTTACTCTTTACTACAACCAATGAAATAATATTGTTAGAATGTTATACTTTTTCGCTCTAACTGCATTTCTAATTTAGATGCAAGAAACTAAATCCTTGTGTAATTTCATTTTGTTGTTGTAATGAGTTCCTTGTGAACAAATGTACTTTTGGATGATTAGCTATACCCAGTTCACAGGGACATATGGGTCGCTCTTCTTTTTGTCATAATAGGTATTTTTCTATGACTGATTTGAATTCTGCCTACCACCAGACTGTGTTGAGTGAGGATTCACAAGACCTCACAACTTTTGTGACACCTTTAGATGCTTTTAGTACTTAGGATGTCATTTGGACTGGCATCAGCAGCAAGTGTATTTCAAAAGATGATGGAGACATTATTTGGAGATCTTTCCAAAGTCCAGGGATTCCAAGACGATATGCTAATATTTACTAAAGATAGAGATGAACATTTATTATGGCCCATCCTTCTCAGGAACACTGCAATGCACTAGGGTATCACTTCCAGAACAAGATATCCACCATCTACAGGAACTTCGAGCCCCAACCTACCAACCTCCTCAGTCTCCTCACCCCAACAGAAGCCTCCCCCGTCCAGCAACTCACTGCGTGGGAACAGTTCAGCACACCGAACACTACAGCCATCATGAACTCCATCCAATCGAGAGCAATCACGTAGTCCTGCCCCCACCGCCTCTTCAACCCAGGAAGCAATGAGATCAGCCACCAACTAATCACCATCCTCAACACATCCATCGCCACAGCCACCTTTTCAGATGTGTGGAAACACTCAGAAGTCAGACCTCTCCTCAAAAAGCCCTCCGCCGACGCGAGTGAACTCCAGAACTAACTCCTCATCTCACTGCTCCTTTTCCCCGCCAAAATCCTGGAGAACGCCATCAACCGGCAACTCACCAAACACCTTGAGAGGAACAACCTGCTAGATGCCTCTCAATCCAGTTTCCACCCCAACCACAGCACCAAGACTGCCCTGATCACCTCTACTAATGACATCCGCACCCTACTCGACAGGGGAGAATCTGTGACACAGATCCTCCTCAACCTCTCCCCACCCTTCGGCACTGTGTCCCACCACACACTCATCAAAAGACTGCACCAGATCGGGGTCAAGGGAGACGCACTCATGTGAAGTGCATCATTCCTCATGGGATGTACGCATAGAATCTGCCTGACCCCCTTCACCTTGGAACCCATGGGCACCCTCTGCTGCATCCCTCATGGTCATCCCTCAGCCTCACCCTCTTCAACACCTACATGACGCCTGTAGCCGACAAAGTCAGAGCCCACAATCTCAACATCATATCCCATGCTGGCATTACCCAGCTCATCCTCTAGCTCTCAGCAGACCCCATCACCACTAAGTCCAGCTTCCATAACTGCATGAAGAATGTCACAGACTGGATGAAGGACGACTGTCTGAAGCTCAACACTGACAAGATCAAAGTGCTGATCTTTAGCAACCATGCCTCCATCTGGAATGACACCTGGTGGCCCGCCGAACTCGGACCCACACCCACACAAAAAGACCAAGCCCTCAACCTCGGCATCATCCTGGAAAGCAAATTCACCATGAAACGACAGATGAACACAGTTTCCTCCTACTCCTTCCACACTCTCCGCCTGCTCCGAAGAATCTTCAAATGGCTCCCCATCAGCACAAGAAAAACAGCCACGCAAGCCTTAATCACCAGCCGGCTAGACTACGGCAACGCACTGTACGCAGGAACAACCATCAAACTCATGAGAAGGCTCCAAACAATACAGAACTTTGCGGCCAGACTGATCCTCAACTTGCCCAAACGCACCCACATCACCCAACACCTGAGAAACCTCCACTGGCTCCCCATCCAGAAAAGATGCCCATTCTAGCTAAGGATACATGCCTACAAAGCCCTCCATGACCAAGGACCAGCATACATAAACCCCTGCCTGAACGTACACCAACCATCCAGAAGCCTTTGTTCCACCTCCCTCGTACAGACACTGCGCATCCGCCAGAGCCACAGCGAAGGCCTCTCCTTCGCCCACTTCACCGCCAGAGCCTGGAACGCCCTCCCCTTCCACCTCCTAACATCACCCTCGCTGATGGACTTCAGGAAGAGACTAAAGACCTGGCTCTTTGACTAAACCCAGCGTCTTGATACTCTCACCGGTGATAAGCCGCACTTTACAAGTGCTGTTTGATTGACCACTTGAACATATGTTAAACATAATGAATGACAGGGGAATAAGAGTAAAGATGGAGAAGTGTAAGTTTTTCGTCAAAACAGTTGAATACTTAGGTCACTCCATTTCATTTGACTGTGTAAGACCCACGTTTTGCAATTTGGAGGTGTTAGACTTGGCATTTTTTGGCGTGTTTCCCCTGTCTTTTTGCTTTCTGACCTCCCGGTTTTGACTCTGTTTTCGCTGGTTTAGTGGCTCTGCGCACTTTCTCACTGCTGTTCAGTGTTAAAGTGCAAGTGCTCCTGTTGTAAATTGGTGTTATGGATTGGTGATTCCATGATTGGTCATTTGATTTACTAGTCAGTCCCTAGTACAGTGCACTGTGTGTGCCCAGGGCCGATAAATCAAATGCTGCTAGTGGGCTTACAGCACTGGTTGTGCCACCCACACAAGCAGCCCTTCAAAGGTAACTCAGACCTGCCGCTGCAGGGTCTGCGCGCAGTTTGTAACTGCCATGTCGACTTGGCAAGTGCACCCACTTGCCAGGCCCTACCCTTCCCTTTTCTTACATATTATCGCCCCTAAGGTAGGCCCAACTTACCCCTGTGGGCAGGGTGCAGTGTATGTGAAAGGTAGGGCATGTCCTGATGTGTGTGGCATGTCCTGATAGTGAAATACTGCCAATTTTGTTTTTCACTATTGAAAGGCTATCTGGCCCATAGGAAAGCATGGGAGTTAATTTAAGACATCTTATAAATATAACTTCCCATTGGAACCAGATAGGAAAATATAGTTTAGTATGCCTGAACTCAGAATCTAAAGATGCACCTTTTAGTAAAGATGATTTTTACATTCTGTGTTTGAAAATACCACTTTTAGAAAGTAGGTATTTTCTTGCTTAGCCATCCTGTGTGCCTCTGCTAGGATGTGGATTGACTGTCTGGCTTTGGAGTGACAGGGGCTGGGGATGTGCAGTGGCTCCAGAGAGTCTGATGGGTCAGGGCTGGACTGAGTAGACCTGGGCTGCGTTTAGAGTAGTGGGAGGAGATTTCCTTGCACCTGAATGGGCTTGCTCTGCATTCCACAATGCTGTCTCCACCCCCTGCCAGGAAGTTGGGCCAGAGAGGACAGAACTGGTTTGGACTAAGCACAGACACTCTCTGCCTGAGAGGACAAAGGAATTTAGAGTATAAATATTGGGGCCCAGACCCCAGAACTTTAGAACTCTTTTGGAACCAAGAAGACTGCCAAGAAGAAGAGCTGGAGAAGCTGTGAGGAGAGACTACCACTTTGCTGTGTGCTTTGCTGTGTTGGCTCGCAGTGCCTCCTTCTGTCTTGGGCAGTGAAAGGACTGGACTGAACTTTCTGCAACTTCCTTTTTGTCAGTTTCTCCAAGGGCTTGAGGTAGAGCTTGCCCCCTGTTCAAGAAGTCTCAGGAACAGCAAAGACTTCAAGTTCTTCTGCCATCAGCATTGGGCACTGTGTGTTTTTTGCTGCAACAGAAGCAACCTGACGCCGTCTATGACGCCGCTGCCGACTCCGTGTCCTGAAGGCACTGCAGAGGGCACCGCCGCAATGCCACACCACAACCCTGGTTTCACCTACGACGCCACCTGATGCCGCCACTGAGCCGCTTCTTGCACCTCGACCTGTGGGCACCGCACTCCGCACTGCCTCGCTTCACACCGTTGCCTTGGTATCCCCGACGACGACGCTCCATGCCGACATCGACGCCGCTGCTTGCACCGTGGTTCAAGGGCACAGCTCGTATGTTACATGACGCCCCGTCCTCATCCCGCACCGCAGCCTTGGCCTACCGGCACCGGCGCCATCGACTCCAGTTCATCAGCCGACGACAGTGCTTCAGCAACAATGACGCCGCTGCTTGCACCGTGACCTGCCAGCACCGTGACCTGCCAGCACCGCGACGAGCACCGCATCTCTCCACACCGCAGCCCTGGTCTCACCGATGCCCCTGGATGACCGTCACCGAGCCGCTGCCTGCACCGCGACCTGAGGGCACCGCACGCCGCACCGCTGCACTTTGCACCGCAGCCCTGACGCCTGCCGATGCCGGCGTTCCCGACTTCAACCGCGAGGAGTTCGATCTGCAACGCGTGTGACTTCAAGGGCCCATTGACTCCTGCACCCACCTCCGGAACCGACGCCTGAGGACGCAGGCCCTTCAGGGCTCATCGAGAGGTTGCCGACGCCCTACATTTCTAAAGGTATTGTTTTGCGGTTCTTCCCGACACCGTAGCTGGCCTGCGACGCCGCGGTCAGCCTGAACTGTTTGGAGTTGTTGTTCATGACGCCGTGATAGCCCCAGACGGAGCTATCGACTTCAAGAAACTATATTTCAAGTCTATTTTGATGACTGAAGATTTCTAAGTACTGTATTGTGGATTATTTTCGTTTTTGGTCTTGTTTTCGATGTATAAAAATATTGGATATTTTTCTAAACTGGTGTGGTGTCTTTTTGTAGTGCTTTCACTGTGTTACTGTTGGTTATGTGCAAATGCTTTACACACATGCTCTAAGATAAGCCTGACTGCTTGTGCCAAGCTACCAAGGGGGTGAGCAAGGGTTATTTTAGGAGTGTAACTCCCTTATCCTGACTACAAGGAAGGGTCCCTACTTGGACAAAGGTGCAAACCCTTGCCAACTAGAGACCCCCATTTCTAACAGGAGGCAATTCTGAAGGCACCAACTCTTGTTGACAAACATTGATTACATAAATTTTTATGACTGTGCGAGTACTATGCTTGTTTTGTTCCTGGTTATGCAGTGGTAGTACAACCTTTACGTTCTCTACTTGAAAAAGGGGATAAATGTAACTGGACATTCAGACATTCATGCTGCTTTTGAAGAGGTGAATAAATGGGTTGTGAATTTACCTGCTTTGGATTCTTTTGGACCTGAAGAGAGAATGTTTCTTAACAGTTGAAGCCAGTAAGAATGGGATTGGTGCTCTTTTTGGACAGTTAGTTAATGGTAAAGAGACTACTGTCGCATTTGCCTCAGGACCCTCAAAGATTCTGAGACTAAGTATAGTCCTTGTGAAAGAGAAGCTCTGGCCTGTGTGTGGGCTGTTCAAACATTTAAAACATACATATGGGGTACCCCTCCTTTGATGTTTACATTGATCACAAGCCTGTGGTTTATTTATTGAGTGGTAATGGGCTTGGAAAAACGTCAGCATGATTGGTAAGGATCTTGTCTTTCATGTTTGCCTATTTCTTCTACTGATTTTGTGGAAGAAATCAATGGTGATTTTGAGTGTATTACAGCTGCAGTTGACTCTATAATAGAGCTGGAGGTTTAACATCTGAGGAAGAATGTGTGGAATCCACTTCACAGGATTGTGATCTGCAGTGTGTGTTTAAGTACATTAAGGAAGGTAGGCCTCAGTCTAACAGTCTTGTTGCTGAACTCAACGCGTTTAGTCAGGTTTCAGATGGCTTGTCTTGTGAGAATGATATCTGTGTGAGAAATGGTAAATTTATACCACCTGTGAGTCTTCATGAGAGACTGATTGGTTCAGCCCATGAAGAACATTTAGGCATATCAGTGACTTGTAAGAATTTGAGGCAGTTTTATTGGTGGCCTGCAATGGACACACAAATGAGAAGTTATATTGATGCTTGCCCGCAGTGTGTTGTGTCTGATATGCATTAGAAAACTATGGGGAACCTTTGTATCCTGTACCTCTACCAACGTAACCCTAGGGCAAAGTGGCATTAGATTTTTCTGGTCCTTTTCATTTACGTCCTATGATAAGTGATATTTAGTTTTACTAGTAGTCTATTTTCAAAACAGATGTATTATGCTTTTGTAGACTCTTCCAACACCAATAATACTATTAAGTTTCTGGAGAGTGTATTTTATTTGGAGGAGTTTCCAAATATGATTGTTATCAATAATAGTGCACATTTTATTTCCCATTAAATGAAAAATTTGATATTAAGCATCTTCGTGTTGCTCTTTATAGCTCTTCGGCAAATGGATGTGTTGAAAGGGTAAACCGCATACCTAAAGAAGTGCAGACTGCAATGTCAGAAGAGTTGAATAACAGTAACTTTATCAAATAGAAAGTTAAGGCTCACCTTATTTCGCCTCATTCTACCACAGGGGTTTCACCTTTCAAGTTGCTGAGAGGTAAAGATCTCAAGTCCAACTCTTTCTCTAATTGGTTTTCTGCAAGCTTTTCCAACACAAATATGAATATTGACATGAGTAAATTGCATGAAAGAGTTAGTAATAGACAACTCAAACTGAAGGAAAATTTTAATGGCAAAAGAAACTTGAAAGATGTAGATTTTGAAATTGATGATTGGGTTCTCATTAAAAAAACACGTTATGGCAAAAAGGAGAATCAAAATTTACTTCTCCTGTAAAAATCGCTAAAGTGGGTAAGGGTTCTGTGTTATTATATGGTAAGGAGTAGTGGAATAAGAGTCGTCTTGGACTTTCTTCCAACTTGCAAGTAGAGATGTACAGGAAAATGCACACTAGTGCCATGGATTTTAAATTTGATGAATATGATTCCATAATTTCGACTGATGTGAGTATTGGTTCTTCTGGTTAAAGTAATAATTCTGTTCCAGGTTTGGACAGTACTCTTATCCATCAGCAAGCCTCAAGCTTCTCTTTGTCTGAATGTGTATAATTACATGAGCTGAGTCTTTCTACACATGGTACATGCAAGGTCAACTTACCTGTCAAGTTACCACGTAGTACACTCAAGGTCAATTTACCTGTCAAGTTACCACGTAGCACACTCAAGGTCAATTTACCTGTCAAGTTACCACGTAGCACACTCAAGGTCAATTTACCTGTCAAGTTACCACGTAGCACACTCGAGGTCAATTTACCTGTCAAGTTACCACGTAGCACACTCAAGGTCAATTTACCTGTCAAGTTACCACGTATTAAACTTGAGGTCAATTTACCTGTCAAGTTACCATGTAGTACACTCAAGGTCAATTTACCTGTCAAGTTACCACGTAGTGCACTCGAGGTCAATTTACCTGTCAAGTTACCACCTAGTACACTCAAGGTCAACTTACCTGTCAAATTACCACGTAGTACACTCAAGGTCAATTTACCTGTCAAGTTACCACGTAGCACACTCAAGGTCAATTTACCTGTCAAGTTACTTGGTTATAATTTTAAAGGAACTCCTGTTTGTGTTTTGTTAGGAGGGGAAGATATGTGATAGTGGTGATACTTCGAACCTTAAGGTTTTTTTTTTTATTTGATATTCACTGTGGGGCAGATTTACAAGCCCCTTGCGACACATTTGCGCCGCCGTTGTGTCACTTCTGTGACGCAGCGGCGGCGTAAACCATGCGCCACGTTGTGACTTATTTACAACGTGACGCATCTAGGGAGATGCGTCACGTTGTAAAGCCCTGCGCCACATTAAACCTGCGTCAGGTTTAATGTATGCAGGGTGGGCGTTCCGTCGGAAAAAGCCTCGTAAAAGTGACGCAGTGAAATCTACATGATTTCACTGAGTCACTTTTCAGAGGCTGCTGCGACAAAACCTTACGCCTGCTTGAAGTAGGCGTAAGGAGTGGCGCAGCACGTTAGGTATGGGCGGTCCCTGAACATTGCTGGAGTTGCGTCGCGCTTGCGACACGACTCCAGCAATGCGCCGCCCTTACGCCATCAGATGCGACACGCATCTGTCTATCCCTGCGCCACGGTGCGCCGCATTGTAAATGCGACGCATCCGTGGTGGCGCAAGGGTAGAATTGCGTGTCGCATCAGTACTGGCGCATCCCTGCTAATATGCAGGGATGCGCCAATCCTTGTAAATCTGCCCCTGTATACTTGTTTTTTGGAATATTATTGCAAGTTCCAGATTCCCAGCAGATCAGATGCTGCTGACTCTGGAACAGTTTAGACCCTTCCGCAGTTGTTGGTCGTGTTTTCTGAATATAAATCCTCTTGAAATATAGACTGGATCCTGTTGTCTATATTTCCACACTTTCTCTACCACAGTACTACAGTGCATCCGTCTTCAGAGGCACCAGAAGAGGATATCCAGGATACAAGCCTGCCTCTCACTCCAGACACTTCGAAGAGGCTTTCCCGGACATAAACCTTTCTTGCACTCCAGAGGAACCTATACAGCCCATCCAGGGCATATGCCTGTCATTCACTCCAGAGGCACCTGTACAGCCGATCCAGAACATAAGTCTGCCTCTGACTCCAGAGTGACCTGAGGAGGCCATCCAGGACATTAGCTTGCCTCTCACTCCAGAGAAACCTGAGGAGGGTTTCCAGGACATAAGCCAGCTTTCACTCCAGAGACACCTGTGCAGACCATTCAGAGTACAAGCCTATTCTTAACTCCAGTGGCTCCTGTACAGACTGTCCAGGACATAAGTCTGCGTCTCACTCCAGAGAAACCTGAAGAGGATTTCCAGGAAATAAGCCTGTCTTTAACTCCTGGGGCACCTGAACAGGACGTAATCCTACCACTCATTCCAAGGACAGCTGCAGAGGCTTTCCAGGATATAAGCCTCTCTTTTACTCCAGAGTCATCTGAGCAGGTCACCCAGGCACATGTGCACCAAAGATGACAAGTGATATGGCAGAAGAAGGAAATAACACTGAATTTTGCCTATGCTTGCCTACTGTTTTTCATTGGCTGGGGAAGAAGAACATAAGTTCCCCAAAGTGTTCACATAGCATTAAAAGAGGGAAGTGGTTCAATAAAGATAACATGCATTACTTATATTGATAATTTATCTCAATAAAGACATGTTTTTTGATGTATGAAGGGATTCATTCCTTGCAGTTGTCTTTGAATCCCCTGGGAGGTTGACATTGTTGTACTGAATGGAGAAAGAGGCAATAAAGTCTGTGATTTCATCTGTAAAGCTGTTGTTGGGTCGGGGACGACTGCAGAATTTCTAGGAAATAGAGGGGGAAGTGGCAGGAGAGTAGAACTAAAGACATAGTTGTTACGTCACTGATGGAGTATGGCCAGGTGGACTTATGAGTGACTGTGAGTTCTACTACTGTCTTGTGTGCATAGTCTATGCATTGGATGCTATAGCCTCTGAAGAGGAGAGCATCAATGATGTGTGAGGAAGGTGGTCTGGGACTAGTTTATTGAACAATGCGTCTAGGCTGTGTTGTGAGGAGATGTCAGAGCAATGTAAGGTGCTTGTGAGACAGCTGAGGATGCATTGATGTCCATGAGTTGAGGGATTTGTGATGCTGATGGGGGGAGGGGTGTGTGTGTGTGTGCGTGTGTGTGCGTGTGTATGTGTGTAGACTGTGCAAATACCATTGTTTACCATGCCTCGCGGAATCTGTATTTTACAGGTGTGGTACACTTTGACAAAAAGTATGTTTGCTTTTTATTAGGTGAAAAAATGTCACTGGTTGATGTACTGCATCTACTATTTAGCTCATGGGCACAATACACAAAAAAGCCAATTGTTTTTTATTTCAAGGGGACAACATGCCCAAAATAGGTTTCATACAGTTGGTAAAGTACCAGTAACACTGTTTGCTACATAGTGTACAGCAAATGTGCCCACACTGCCCTGGTGAGCAGCAGACAGACAATATTTTCACCAGATTCAACCACAAGATTTCACTGCTGGGATCCAGTGCATACTTCACAAACAAGCCATCTATAAGGTAAAACACAGTGCCAAACAGACAACATGGGATCCAGCAGTATTAGAAAATATACATTTAGTGATCCAGAATTAGAGGTTAAAAACTATAATCAATGGGTCATTTAATGGGGAAGATGCCACCCATGAATCATAAGTGTATTGGATTGACATCACTCAGCAGGTCACAGCAGCATCACATTTTCCTTGTGAAGTGGAAGATGTAAAGAAAAAATGTCTTGACTTAAAGGAAAACGTGTTTGATGCTGTTGCAATACGTAAGACTAGCATGGCTAGCAGGAATGGGCCACCACCTAAAATGCAATTCAAGTCATGGAAGGAAAAAGTACTGAGTGCCATGGACGTGCCCCCAGTTATAACGTCCCTGAAACCTATGGTTTTTCTGTGAATTTCAAAGGTTTTTTAAATGCTAATTTCTAACTATAACGTCCCTGAAATCTATGGTTTTTTCAGTGAATTTCTAAGGTTTTTTAAATGCTAATTTCTAACTATGCCTACAGAGGTAGGACATGTGCAGAAAGAGGAAGAAAGGCGCAGAAAGAAGCAAGAGAAATGCAGAAAGAGGCAACATAAGTCCAGAAAGACGAAGAAAAGTGCAAAAAGAAGCAAGAGATATGCAGAAAGAACCAACAGAGCTGCAGAAAGAGGCCTTGTTGCAAAGTCATCCTGTGCCCCCAACTTTTTGCTGGCTGATACTGGTGGTAACTGACTCTGATTAACCAGGCCCGGAGCCAGTGCTATGCTGAAAGACACTTAGAATACAGTGAAAACACCTACATACACTAGGGTACACTATGGGTTGGGGTACCCCTGTGATTGGCATGACCTCCCCTGTAAGGCCCTAGTACATAACAGGGCAGGGAGATTAAAACTACCTCTAAGCCAGAGGTGCAGAAAGAGGCAAGAGAAGTGCAGAAAGAAGCAACAAAGGTGCTGAAAGAGGCAAGAGAGGTGCAGAAAGAAGCAAGTGAAGTGCAGAAAGAAGCAAGAGCAGTGCAGAAAGAACCAACAGAGGTGCAAAAAAAGACAAGAGGGGTGCAGAAAGAGGTACGAGAGGGGCACAAAGAGGCAAGAGAGGTACAGAAAGAGGCAGGAGGGGTACAGAAAGAAGGAAGAGAAGTGCAGAAAGAAGCAAGAGATTTGTGAAAGAAGCAACAGAGGTGTAGAAAGAAGCAAGAGAAGTGCAGAAAGAGGCAAGTGAGGTGCAGAAAGAAGCAAGAGCAGTGCAGAAAGAACCAACAGAGGTGCAAAAAGAGGCAAGAGGTGTGCAGAAAAAGGTAGGAGAGGTGCACAAAGAGGCAAGACAGGTACAGAAAGAGGCAGGAGGGGTGCAGAAAGAAGGAAGAAAAGTGCAGAAAGAAGCAAGAGAGGTACAGAAAGAGGCAAGAGGGGTGCAGAAAGCAAGTGAAGTGCAGAAAGAAGCAACAGAGGTGCCGAAAGAGGCAAGAGAGGTGCAGAAAGAAGCAAGTGAAGTGCAAAAAGAAGCAGAAGCAGTGCAGAAAGAACCAACAGAGGTGCAAAAAGAGGCAAGAGGGGTGCAGAAAAAGGTAGGAGAGGTGCACAAAGAGGCAAGAGAGGTACAGAAAGAGGCAGGAGGGGTGCAGAAAGAAGGAAGAGAAGTGCAGAAAGAAGCAACAGGGGTACAGAAAGATGCAAGAGAGGTGCAGAAACAGGCAGGAAAGGTGCAGAAAGATGCAACAGAGATGCAGAAAGGGGGAAGAGGGGTGGAGAAAGAGGCAAGAGGGGAGCAGAAAGAAGCAAGAGGGGTGCAGAAAGAAACAAAAGAAGTGCAGAACGAAGGAACAGAGGTGCAGAAAGAGGCAAGAGGACTGCAGAAAGAGAAGAGCGGTGCAGTAAGAGGCACAGGGGGTGCAGAAAGAGGCACAAGAGGTGCAGAAAGAAGCAAGAGAAGTGCAGAAAGAAGCAACAGAGGTGCAGAAAGAGGGAAGAGGGGTGCAGAAAGAGGCAAGAGAAGTGCAGAAAGAAGCAACAGAGATGCAGAAAGGGGGAAGAGGGGTGGAGAAAGAGGCAAGTGGGAAGCAGAAAAAAGCAAGAGAGGTGCAGAAAGAAACAAAAGAAGTACAGAAAGAAGGAACAGAGGTGCAGAAAGAGGCAAGAGGAATGCAGAAAGAGAGAAGAGGGGTGCAGAAAAAGGCACAAGGGGTGCAGAAAGAAGCAAGAGAGGTGCAGAAAAAAGCAAGATAAGTGCAGAAAGAAGCAACATAAGTGCAGAAAGGCCATAGGAGAGTTTTTAAATACCCTTCCCTCCATCTTAGCTGACACGGCTTGTAGGCCTTCTAACTACACTCTTTTAGGGGATCTTAATATTCACTTTGATGATGCTTCCAACCATCTCGCATCAGAAATAACCATGAGCCTCGCCGCATTGCAATTTAACCAACTGGTCCGCAGCCCCACCCACATTAAAGGTCACTTATTAGACCCTGTTTTTAGTAACTGCGTGGACCTCACAGTCGGAACACCCTCTCCGCTTCCATGGTCGGATCATTCACTGATCCCTTTCACTTGGACCACCCCTGACTCTGACATCCCCACAAATCGCACGACACGAAAAACACGGAACTGGTCCAGACTTCCTCTGGACCGTTGGTTGTCAGCTCTTGAAACCTCCAGGCCACCCAAAAACCCTAATCCCGTTTTAGCTAATGAGGAATTCAATAACTGGATCCTTAACTCTCTGGACTCTGTACTCCCTACAAAAAACCTAGCAACAAAGCGCTGCACCGTAACAGCACCCTGGTACTCCCCCAGTCTACGGGAAATGAAACGAAGCTGTAAAAAACTTGAGAGGAAGTGGCGATTAGACTACTCCCCTTCTAAGAAAACTGCCTACAGGGATGCAATAAAAAATTATAAGAACAAAATTAAATCCGCCAAATCAATCTTCTTTGAGGAAAAAATCAAAGCAGCTGCCTCCAAACCAAAAGAAATATATCAAATTGCTAAATCTATTCTTAAACTCCCGGAAAAGTCACCAAATATGAACAACGCACAAACCCGCTGTAATAACCTAGCAGAGTTTTTTTCCCAGAAAATATTAACAATATACACTTCCTTCCCGCCCCGCCCAACAGACATAACACTCGACCAGCCCTTAAACATGGTCCCTCCTTCCTCAGTTACCCTGGGCACTTTTCCCCCCACTTGACCACCTTAGATTGGATCTTATCATGCATCAGGTGAAATCTGGCTCTCTTCTAGACCCGGCGCCCCCGCATGCCTTGCTGCCAGTGATCAGCAACATTCTCCCCACTATACTTGACCTGCTTAATGCCTCTTTGTCCTCGGGCACAGTTCCGCCCCCCTGGAAATGCGCCATGGTCAAGGCCCTCCTGAAAAAACCCAATCTGGATCAGGAGGACCCCAGTAATTATCGGCCGATCTCTTTACTACCATGGCTGTGCAAGGTCCTGGAGAAACATGTCAATACTATACTGACAGATTTTCTGGAGAGCAACCATTTGCTCGATCTCTCTCAGACGGGTTTCCGGCCCATGCACGGGACCGAAACCGCACTCCTTGCAGTAACCGAAGAAGCCAGAATGATCTTGGACCAAGGGGGTTCGGCAGCAATCATTCTTCTTGATCTAAGCGCTGCATTTGACACTGTAAACCACGAAATATTAATATAACGAGTCTCCAAATTGGGAGTAACGGGAAATGCCATCAAGTGGTTCAAGTCATTTCTGGCAGACCGCAGTTTTCAGGTTTTCGAGGGCAAAACCACCTCCCCCAGCAAACCTCTCGGCTGTGGGGTGCCTCAGGGCTCCTCCCTGAGCCCCACGCTGTTTAACATATATATGAGCCCCCTAGCTGAAATTGTCCGTCCGTTCGGCATAAAAATCATCACCTATGCCGACGACACTCAGCTAGTGGTGGCTCTCAATCGGCCTAACATAGCCCATAACAACTTGAGCGAATGCTTGGAGGAGGTGGTTAAATGGATGACAGCATCCTGCCTAAAGCTGAACGGAGACAAGACGGAGCTCATGCTCCTAGGCAATGTCCCCAAGTACATTATGAATTCACTATGGCCATCTTGTCTTGGTTCTGCCCCAGTGCCCAAGGACACGATCAAGAGCCTGGGTATATGGCTGGATAACACCCTCAGCTTCAATCACCAAGCAACCAAACTCGCGGCCACTTGCTATGGTCTACTGAGGCTGCTTCGGAAGACCTAATGGTCTTACTTCCATTCCCTTACTTCCATTCCAGGCGAGACAGATCATGGTCCAGGGCCTTATTCTGTCACGCCTGGACTTCGGAAATGCCCTCTTTCTGGGAGCCCCGCAATCCACTCTGAATAAGCTTCAGGTCATTCAAAACTGTGCCGCTCGAACGCTTCTTCAGACTCCCCGTCGATCTCCTATCAGTCCTGGCCTTAGAAGCCTACATTGGCTCCCAGTCCGGGAGAGAATTAAATTCAAGGCCCTCTGTATCACCCACAGGGCCTTCTAGAAGACAGGCCCCGCCATAAATCAACCGCTGATCACTCGCTACCGGCCGATTAGACAGCTTAGGTCATCCTCCTCTCTTCTTGCCAAAGTACCCAGGATAAAAAGAACTAGATGTGGTGGCCGCTCGTTCTCGTACAACGCGGCCAAGCTATGGAATTCTCTCCCCCCGCATCTGCGATCAGAGTCTAATATACTCTCATTCCGTAAGCTCCTTAAGACTTCTCTGTTTCAATAAACCCAGACAGCCCCAAGTGTCTTTTATGCCCGTATTGTCCGCAGCGCTAGGACGCCTAAGGGTAGCTATCGCGCTCAACAAATTGTCATTCATTCATTCATTCAGAAAGAGGGAAGAGGGGTAGAGAAAGAGGCAAGAGAAGTGCAGAAAGAAGCAACAGACATGCAGAAAGGGGGAAGAGGGGTGCAGAAAGAGGCAAGAGGGGTGCAGAAAGAAGCAAGAGAGGTGCAGAAAGAAACAAAAGAAGTGCAGAAAGAAGGAACAGAGGTGCAGAAAGAGGCAAAAGGGGTGCAGAAAGAGGTAAGAGGGGTGCAGAAAGAGGCAAGAGGTGCAGAAAGAGACAAGAGGGGTACAGAAAGAAGCAAGTGAGGTGCAGAAAGAGGCAACAGAAGTGCAGAAAGAGGCAAGAGAGGTACAGAAAGTGGAAGAGATGTGCAGAAAGAGGCAAGAGAAGTGCAGAAAAAGAAAGAAATGTGCAGAATGAAGCAACAGAAATGCAGAAAGAGGCAAGAGAGGCGCAGAAAGAAGCAACAGTGGCTTGCACACCATTAGTGCCAATTTAACACCCACATTTAGCAATAAGTAACAGGTGACCATTCTAGGTGTGCAAAGGGCCTTCCACCACGCTGTAACACTTGTAGCTGCATTTTTGGTAACGTTTGAGCCGTTTGAGCTAGAAACAAGGCTTTTTTTCTTCAAATCTGCAGATTAGAGAGCAGGTGATGGATTATGTGGCTAATGCGGAAAAAGTATAATTGTGCGAAAGTCGGTGCAGCCAAACAGTCGCATAATTCCAGTGGCCCTGCTCATACCTCTGACTAGGTCCACAAGCGCTCCTCAGTGATTCCTTCTTTTTTTGTCTCACTGAGTTCATAGTTGAGCTTCTATGGAAACGAGGAAAGGAGGAAGACTAAACCTGAGGTTACCACTCCACAACACAGACTACCATACCACATAATTACTCTCCATAACACATAATCCCACTCTACATAATTCCTATACACTAAATACCACGTACTTTCTATCCACATAATTTCACTGCACAACATACCACATAATTCCACTACACACAATGTACATCCACTCCACTCCAAAAAACATTAGTAAAAAACATTTACAACGCCAATAGCTCTAACTGTCGCAAATGCGAAACCTATTACATTGCAAATGCTTCTAGTAGTCGCGTTTGCAGAGTGGTGGAGAAAGGGGGCTGGGCCTCCGACCAGTGCTCAGGTATTCCGCTGCGTAGGACTTACAGGAGGAACCAGGAGGGCTTCTTGGCCCCCAAAGTCCCTCAGGAGTAAAGTGGACTTAATCCCCCATCCTGTAGTCTGCCAGGAGGCGCGTTGCAGAGTGGTGGAGAAAGGGGGTGTGGCCTCCAAAGACGTCTTAGCAATCCCACTGTGTGGGACTTACTGGAGGTAACAAGAGGGGTAGTTGGCCCCCAAAGACATCCTTGGGGGCCAACTACCCCTCCTATTACCTCCAATAAGTCCCACACAGCAGGATTGCTAAGTTCTCATAGCAGGCCACGCCCCTTTGCCCACCACTCTGCAAACGCGCTCCCTGGCATGCTCTTGGATGGGGATTGAAGTCCCCTTCGCTGCAGGGGGTCCTTAGGGGCCAACTAGCCTACCTCTTACCTCCAGTAAGCCCCACACAGTGGGATTGCTGAGAGGTGGACACAGGCCATGCCCCTTTCTCCACCACTCTGCAAAGGCGTCTCCTGGCCCGTTCTGGGTTGGGGGATTAAGTCCCTTTGCCTCCTGAGAGTCCCTGGGGGCCAACTAGCCCACCAGGTACCTCCAGTAAGCCCCACACAGCTGGATTGCTGAGAGTGGTCAGAGGCCACGCCCCCTTTTTACACCATTCTGCAAATGCGCCTCCTGGCACACTGCTGCCCGGTGGATGAAGTCCTCTTTAGTCCTGAGGTCCTCAGGACACAAGAGGACCTCTTCGCCCCACCAGCAATGCGCCAAGAGGCGCGTTTGCAGAGTGGTGTAAAAAGGTGCATGGCCTCGGACCACCTCTCAGCAATCCCACTGTGTGGGGCTTACTGGAGGTACCTGGTGGGCTAGTTAGCCCCCAGGGACCCTCAGGATTCAAGGGGACTTAATCCCCCAACTTAGAACGCGCCAGGAGGCGCGTTTGCAGAGTGGTACAGGGAGGGGGCGGGGCCTCTGGAAGATGCCGCTTTTCTGTTTTTTTGTTGGAAGGGGGGCTGTGTGGCCCCCTTCTCTTAATGTTTTGTGGGCCCTGGGGACCCCATACCCAGGGCCTGGCCCATTAAAAAAAAAAAACGGGAAGGGGGCCCCGGGGACCCTGTCCCCCGGGGCATGGCCTTGTTTAAAAAAAAATGGTTTTAATTATTAACAGGGAAGGGGGGCCGCGTGGCCCCCTTCCCTGGGCCACTATTGGCCCCGGGGACCCCATCCCCCGGGGCCGGCCTTATTTTTTATTTTTTAAATAAAAAAGGGGAGGGGGACCGTGTCGCCCCCCTCCCAGGCAACTTCTGGCCCCGGGGACCCCATCCCCTGGGGCATGGCCAATGCTTTTAATTTTAATTAGGGAGGGGGCCGCGTGGCCCCCCTTCCCTGGGCCACTTCTGGCCCCGGGGACCCCATCCCCGGGGCCGGCCCTCAAGTTGGGGACCATGCCCCCATGCCCCAATGCCCCCACGGTCCCAGCCAGCTCCCCGTCTCCTGCAGGAGCCAGCATTGCTTTTGGGCAAGGGGAGCTGCTAATATGCAGCTCCCCTTGCCCAAAAGCAATACTGCTTTACTTCTTGGAAGCGAGAGCAGGTTTCCTGCTCTCGCTTCCAAGAAGCAAAGCAGTGTTTGCAATGACAGGGCGGGAGCCGCACGGCTCCCGTCCTGTCATTGCAAACGGAAATGTCCCGGGGCACTGTCCCGGAGCAATGTCCCAGGGCACCCCGGGACATTGCAGGAGCCGGCCCTCGGGGGTGGCGGTCCCCAGGGCCATCTATGGCTCCAGGAGGGGGGCCATGCGGCCCCCCTCCCTTTGAGTGCAAAGCCGGAGGTGGTGGTCCCCGGGGCTTTGGGGGGCCCGCGAGGCCCCCCTCATTAATAACAGAAGCCCCGGGGTGGTGTTGGTCCCCGGGGCTTGGGGGGGCACGCAAGGCCCCTCCCCTCATTAATGAAAGAAGCCCCAGGGAGGTGGTGGTCCCCGGGACTTGGGGGGGCCCACGAGGCCCCCCACCTCAATTATAATAAAGCCCCGGGGAGGTGGCGGTCCCCGGGGCAGCGTGGGGGGGTTGGAACCCCCCACCCATTTATTGTTCAAGCCCCCGGGAGGTGGTGGTCCCCGGGGATGCGGGGGCCCCCACGGGATCACGCTTCGTTTTTTTTTCTTTCAGCCGGATTCACTCACCCAGCGGGAATTAGCCGTGTCTAAAGTTCCTATGGAAATTAACATGGGGAAAATGCGTTTTGGGACCCCCTTTTTTTCTCGGCCTCCGCTTGACGAATCACCCCGAAACTTTCAAGACAGGAGCTGACCTGAGTGAACCATTAGTTTTGAACATTTCACGAAGATTCGTCAAACGGCGCCAAAGATATTGGCAAAAGAAAAAACGCTTTTTGAATAGAAACAAGGTCCTAACTATAACTACCTATATATATATATATATATATATATATATATATATATATATCTCCACAAAAAAGGTTGCCCTCGAAAGAAGACACACTCGCAGGTAGGTATACCAGCTAAAACAGCATCTGACATCAAATCCATTCGAAAGGGCCTAACGCGTTTCGGACTCCATAGTCCGGAGCCCTTAATGACTAACATAACAACAGAGATTCACAAGCTATAGTTATCTCAAGTAACTATCACTCATGCTCTAGAGTATCTATAACTGGCATTCTAAGAGACACTATGTGGGCCTCTCTGTGTGGTGATATTGCTGTCCTATATGTTGGTACTCAGGTAGAGAATGGTAGGCTGTTGTGGCGAGATGTAATTCGATGTTGTGTAGAAGACAGTGGCAAACTGGCACTATTTCAGCTCCAAGTGAGTGGGAGAGTGAGGCAGGGTATTATTTACAGCTGCACTGCCATTTGTTAAAGCAAAAAGGGCTCATTGATTGCTTTTCCACTTTTATTTTACTGGTATCCCACTAACCCAGGCCAGTAATGCATTATTGCCTTCTGCTGTGGGAAATATTCCATTTCATAGTCTCGGGGTTTTCTCAAAGACCACTCTCTGTTCTTGAAGGTTCATAGCATTAAAAAGTACAATCAACATGGCTCCAGTATACATTTCTGCAGATAATGAAACCTTTCCTTCCGCCTTTGAATTTCCATTCCACAGTCCAACCCCTCGTCGTATCAGACACCAATAGAGACACTGTACAATGTAAAATCTATTGACTAGTTGCCAAAGAAAGTTGAGCGCATCTCATCTAATTTAAAAGAACTGCATTGGGTGACTCTCACTGCCAGAATCAACTTGAACATCATTTGTGGGATCTGTGAGGCTCTCTACTTGAATAAACCTGTCAACCGTTTCTCTAAACTCAACAAATCTGGTGGAGCACAAACATAGTCATGTTGTAAACCTGAAAGAATCGATTGACTGCATAAGCCAACAGACTGTCTCCGCATGTGGACTAAGGGCCTTGTTATGAGTCTGGTGGTCCACGGACCGCCAGACTCACGGTGGCGGTCTCCTGACCACCCTATTACGACTAGGGCGGTGGGGCCGTCCTGGGACCACCACGACTGCCAGGGAACCTCCGTTCCATGGCGGTTGTGCAGCGATCCTGAGGCCACAGTATGCTTGGCGGGACCGCCGCGGTCCTCCCAAGCATATTACGAGTTTCTTCTCTGCCACGGTTTTCATGGCGTCGAGCCCCCCATGAAAACCGTGGCGGAGAGGAAACTAAGGGAGACCTACAGGGCCCCTTGCTGCCTCATGCCATGTGAATGCACAAAGGGGGGCACAATATGTGCCTCCTGTGTGCATGCACCCCAGTAGCTGCACGGCATGAACTGCAGCAGTCCATGCCGTGCAGGTACTGCCTTTGATGTTCCCATTGAGGTTCCTATTTCATAGGCACCACCCTGGGAACACAAAAGAACTGCCCACCAGACCAGAAGAAAACTCCTGATCTGGCGGGCAGTTCATACCCGGGTTTGTCAGTGCGGGAGTGGGCGGTCCTGCTCCTGCAACGCCAAACTCATAATAAGGCCCTAAGACTCTTGAACAATCTATGTTTGAACCTCTGACCTGCTCAATCATTGGTGCAATTAAAGACAGGCTCCAAAACCACCTCCAACTCATGATCTTCCTTTCACCCAAGGCTATATCCCTTCACTAGCCCACCTCTATCACCATGATGTTGTGCTTCTGACCTGTTCTTATCTGCATTTGTATGCATATTGCCTTGAGTTATTTTTAAACATATATCTGCATGTCTGCCTATCTTCATATTAGTTAGGTATCCTGCTGCTTTGTACAGTGCCCTACTGCCCTCTGAGTTTGATTTGATGCTTTATGAATACCCAAATAAAATATAAGAAATAAAATATTATCTAGCACGGTCTGATGTCCATCTGCGGAAGCTTGGTTCAGTCTATTCTTACCATGAAAATCTCAGTGGACAAGCTGATCAGAGATTGAGGGGATATGAAAATTGACCTGAAGACTACCTAAAAAGCAGTGCAGATTTTAGTTGTGGGCTACGTGCACAACGACATGGATAATTGTTCAATGACTTTCACCAACACTCAACTCACATCACAAGTTAACATAATGAAAAAAATGAACATTTAAGTTTCAAACAGTGATCATCTCAGCCGGTGAACCGGAAACCTGCACAGATGGAAGGCGATCATGTTGTCAGCTGCAAGTTTCGCCAGTCACGGGGCAGTAGCCGCAGCTGCTTTTGGGCACACCCTGTGACACAGATGGGACAGTCCACTTCTTAAAATAGAGCTTTATGTCCTCTCGGTTTTCATAGGTTCTTTTTTTCACATTATTGCATCACCAAATGTGAAACATAGAGCTCCAGAAAGAGAACAATGTGAAATAAAGACAGAAAAAAATTGCACATTTATCAAGGAAAAAAGCAGTTGAACATAAATCATTGGGTATAAGTCTCAGTAGTGTGTATTACAATGTTATAAGAAAACATCATATGAATAAAGTTCTGATGGAGTGTATTTTGTGAATATATCAAATATACTCATTTTAATTATCACAAAAAATATTTTTGAATTACTTTTAAAGTACAATTTAATAAACGGTATAGCACATCACTGCTTTGATTAGTGCCTTGATATTTGGGTATTATTTTTCACAGCCAATAAATAACAATATCCGTGGGATCTTTATTTTTACAGCATGTGAATAATAACGCCAATTACAAGTTTCCCAATTGAAATGGGCAATAACATGCATATGTTGGTGCTAACCACATCAGAAATCTGCATGTCTCGGTATTTACTACAATTTTTCACATTTTAGAGGGTTTGTCTTATCAAAAAATGATTATCGCAAAAATCCAACTACCACATTTTCCAGACAAATTTATAATTCTGACATTTGTGCAAATGGTGGTTTGCGAGGGTGTCATAATTTTATTGGGCAGGTGTAATTAAGGCTAAAGAAGTTACATTTAATACATTTGTAAATCAACTAAAAATATTTAGAAAAAGAATTTGAAATAAAAAATACCTGATATTAAAATAGATATATCTAGTAATTATGTAAACAGAGGATACTAAGAGATGCTGGTAATGCCTTTGGATGTCAACATACAAGTGCTATCCCTTCTACCACCAGTAATCTGGTAGCCTCTAAAGATCATACAGAAAATATTCTGTTGTTAAACAGGGACTTTCTAAGGGGCACATTCCAGTTGGATGTCCAATGTATAGTTATAAGGCTTATTGCTCAAGATTTACAGAAACCACCCAAATATTTGCATCTCTTGTGTTATGATTCAAGTGTCAGATCCATAGGACTTAATTAAGGCCTTGGAAACAGTGATGAACTTGGTTGATAAGACAAATTATATTTTGCGTTAACATCCTGGTCCATGACTCTGAAGCCTCACGGAGAAGTAGCGAATCAAATAAAGAAAATGTGATATGGATACTCTCCTATCAAAAGTGCTTTTAAGATCATCAGTCAGGCTTATCAGCCTCCTCTTGAGTTTATCGCAATCAATTTTTGTAAACTGCCTTATTATTGTCAAATTTAGAATCTATAAGCACGAGCATTGAACCGGTTGGTGGTAGGGGTCTTCCAGGTCATAATAAGGATGAATGTGAGGGATTTGTTGGGACAATTGCACAACTTTCCAGTAACTGTACAGCAGTACTCTAGAACCATTTCAGAGAGGAAAATCTTGATTGATAAGGACTGGTTCTATTGATCCTCAGTTTCTTCAAGCACCCTTTTTATGAAGAGATGACTGATGGATGGATCGATGGATGGTCTGCTGGTGAGAGAGGAATCATTTGGATGGGCAGTATTTGTAAATATATTAGGTATCAATGTATTATCGTATGTATAGGTCTAACCGTGCAACAGCGCCCGTTGTTTCCTCACAGCGCTCTACTCACCCTACCTGCCCATCGTGCCCTCTGCCTGCAGTGTAAACTAGCGGGGGAAGATGTGGGGGGAGGTGCCTTTGAACCACTGCTGTTTGCATCAAAATAGCTTTTATTTTACTTACGGGCTCATGGACTCTTCTCAAGTCCATGTGTGACTAGTTAGGTCATTCTGGGACTTGTAGTCTTAGTTTTGCACTGGGTAAAATAAGACTACAAGTCCCAGAATTCTAAGAACAAAACGGCACTGGCCTTACTATTCAAGCAAGGACACAGGGAGCGGTTGTATGATTATACAACGCATGCATTCACATCGCATGCTATTAGATCGCGGTTTTTACTACGCAAGTCGTTACAACGACTTTCGTTGGAGGGCGCTGGACTTAGGAGTAGTTAAATTTACTATTCCAAATCCAGCCTACGTACAGTAGGGAAGGTGTTGGATAGTAAATTAAACTATTCCTTGTCCTATAGCGCCCTCCAGCGCAAGTCGTTGTAACGACTTGCGTTGTAAAGACCGCTATCTAATGGCATGCGATGTAATGCATGCGTAGTAAAGGTTGTTTCCCCAGGGAGCATGATAGCTGTGCCCATTTTTTAAAAAAAAAGCATTTTTTATGTAATTGGCTCTGAATGAAAACAATAAAGGGGATGATGTACATACTTAAATATTGCACTGGCTTTTGTGGTGATGTTTGGCCAAAAATGTATTTATTTATTTATTCATTTGTTTGGCAATTTTATCGAGCGTGAAAAAGACCCAAGTGGCTATCTTATTACTTTTCTTAAGAACAGAAATAGAATGCAGGGCAGGAAAATCTTAAAGTAGAAGTGAACTAGAAATACTCTGCCCTAAAAAGGGTACTTAATGCTCGTTTCGGTGAAAGATGCCGCCATACTCTTCTAGTGAACGATGGATATTCCCACAGCTAATAGGATTACCCTTAATTCCCCCATTGCGACTGAACACGCGCCTCATTTGGATTCTTAAGTGCTCGCTAAGAAGGAGTTCTTTGAGGCCATCTTGTTAACAGATTAAGATCATTAAAGAGGCAAATGAAACATGAACAGCTTTTGCTGCTACCAGATTTATACAGATTTCTTTCTTTAAAAAGTTGACTATTAAAGACCCAAAAGTCCCAAAATCCACTGTTCGGTTAAAGCAGCTGCATCACCTAAACTGAAAATGTTTTCTGGCAATTTTACATTTGTTCATATTTTGGCGATGATTTCACATTGTCATTTGCACCGATTGATCAACATGAAAACAACATTTTGTTCCTGTCAGTAAATTCGCATCTCTCTTAAAGATAATGAAAAAAATACCCTAAAAAATATAAATCACAGAGCCCCGGTACAATTCACGTGATCTGATCTACGATTTCTGAATCTTAGTGATTCACATCTAATAATAGAGGGGCCAGGGACTAATTAAAAACATAGAATGTACATATAATGTACATGCATATGAAATACTGTGATGAAAAATGATCATTTAGTAGCACATCTGAACACAAGGGGTTAAATGTGTAACTGAGATAAAATCCAACTTCACAAGTATGCATAAAAGCACCTACATTTATGTCCCAATCCCTAAATCCGGGCCTATGCATGATTTAGTTATTGAAGTCTTATTATTACATGCCTGTAGTATATAAATTGCCATCACTTGGTCATTATGATAGTATGCTACTCTCACGTTCTGACGTCACAACGTCAGCTGACAACCTTTTTCATATAGACTTTCAATTTCTGAAAGTTCACATTATTTATTTGATAGGGAAACTAGGGGTGGCTGAAATATTCCACCCCGCACACGAAATTGGCGGAATTTTGGCCCCTCTGTGTTACTATTGAATGTGGAGTTCTGGCCAAATTCATCTAATTGTTGCCAAGCGAACTTTTTCTCCCGCGTGGCTCCAAAATATGTGAGCTGGCGAGCACGGATGAGATTTGGAGTTCCCTAGCATGATTTTCGAGCATGGTCGGTTACCCTCGTCAATGGCGTAACGAAAGTTGAGGGGGCCCCCCTGGAAGGTACGTGGAGGGGCACCCTCCGGACTAAATCGGGAGCTCTCCGGCCAGAGTTCTGTGCTGAGGGGGCCCCTGGACCTTGGGGGGCCCCCGCTCCGCAGGGGCCTGTGTTACGCCACTGACCGGCGTTCGCGAGTTTTCATGGTCAGAGGGCTTCCATTTGAGTACATTTGTTGCCGCTCTAGTAAATTTTCTATTCAAGCGGCAGCAAAATCAACTCGACTGGCCAAGGGCGCAGCGCATGGTGTTGTTTGTGCTGATTATTAGTGGTGCTTGCACTACTGGCGCTAAATTGCAGCATGAGCTGCATATTTTTTTCCCATTGGCGGAATTACGCGGAATCACGCAGGGTTTTTCTGTGAAACTCCTGGAGTTCCGCCCACCCCTTATTTAGTGAACTGATTGACGTGAGAGCAGAAGTGTTTTAATAAAAGGTAATACACTTGGCCAACATGCCTTAAAATGATATACACTAAACTGCTGAAAGGGTTCTCTTTGCCCACAATAGCAGTCAGCATTTTTGTTTGTGTAATTTCCATTGTGCATGTTCACCTGCTGTGGTCATAGGTTCACCTGAAAGATGTCTTGCATCAGATATTAGATGATCACACAGATGTGCTCATTAAGCGTCGGACAGAAAACGGAGGCATTTCGCCATCACACCACGTAATTAGTGATTGGACACTGTCAAAATATAGAGGTTTAAATAAAAATATAAATGTAAAAATGCATGCAAATATGGTGTTCTCCATTGATATTATCTATAAGCAGTGCTTAATTTGAGCCAGTGGTTTCTGGTGAGCACTTAATCGTCAACACCAGCACTTTTCATGAGCACCAGTTAAGGACACATTCATTTATGGCACGGGGAGATTACGTGATTTGCCCAGAATCACAGGATGTTGAGCTGATGCCCAGACTCGGACCGAGTTCCCCAGCTCCGAAGTCAGCAGCTCTGGCCATTACACCACATCCTCTCCCCACTTTCATGGTTTGTAGTTGGTTCTGTTTTAGCGGCGCTAACAGGAGAAATGGGCTGGTGCAAGCTGCCTCCTGACGAGAGCCCCAGCACGTATTTTTTTTCCAAATTAACCACTGTCTATAAGATAGTCCCTATTGTATTTTCTCAAAACACTACATTAAAGAGTAACTGTGCAGTAAAATTATTATTGTTGATTTCCAGGCACGCTCTTGGAAATCTTGTGAAATCTAATTTTCTCACGCCAAGATAGAAACAAATATATTTTCACGAAATAGTCGGTGAATGCAACCCTGACTTTTTCACTAGATCCTCCCAGGGATTTATTCCCCATTGAGGAACCCCTACCACCATATGCCTATGAACAAGGCCAATGGAATTATGCGGCACAGGAGGATCAAATTATGTGGCATGGTTGAGTAACTTATGTGGCAAGAAAAGGCAAATTATGCTGCATTTTGCAGCACATTTTGTTATAGTATTACTTCATTATTTTGTCATTTATACACTTGTTAACACTGTCTTGGCATTGGTTGTACCTCAGTAGTACATGTTAACACCCTAATATAGTAACAAGCAACAGAAAGGTGACCAGTTAACCTATGCAAGGGACCTTCCACTGCACGAACACGTGGCTTCGTTTTTAACTTTTGAACCGTTTGAGCTAGAATTAATTTTTTTGTTTTGTTAAAATCTGAAGATTTTGCAGCAGATGATGGTTTATGTGGCAACTGCGGTAAATCTATAATTATGCTGAAAACGCCATGGCTGCACAATTGCATTATTCCAGTGGCACTGCCTACGAGTTCTGCGGGAGTGAACTTGGAAAACGATTTAATCCTACCCTTGTTTTGTTGTAAATAAATAATCTTTCACTGGGCCCTGGTCTTGAGCCTATTAAAGGCTGTAATACCTCTTGTGTTTTGTTTCTGTTTGAGGTACGTCAAACTTAACTGCTGGGTATGGTTTAACGGCTAGGGCGGCCGACTCCCTAGCTGGAAAGCCAGGTTCGAGTCTGGCAAAGGGCTAAAACATCCTGTGATTAAGAGTAAATCCCTTCATCTCCCAGTGCCTAAAAATGAATGTGTCCTTGTGTAACGCAGCTGGTGCTCACATAAAGCGCTCTGATACCTTCGGTTCACGCTATATAAAACTGCAATGAAATGTATAATTTCTTGATCACTTGGTGAAGATGAAATTGAATGGAAAGCGTCTACTGTTGGCTTGAATTGCCAGATGAGGCCCTCTAGTAACAAGTTAGGGTACTGCACCCCTTATCGCTTTTCTAATCGGAATATAAAAAAATATATATCATTGCTGAAAAACCTACATAGAACTGATACCTACAATATGTATCTCATTATAAAGCTGTAGTAAATATTTTAATTTCAGTTGCTCAATGTACATTTAAGATTTCTCCGTTCCTCGTTCGCTGACTGCACTAAATGTACTCCCTGTTCATATAGTCTGGGGGAGGTGGGGGAATTCTTACAAATGACACCATTTTGCACTAATATCAGAAGTGGTAGCCTGCTTGCTATGCACTTTCGTGAAAAGATTCATCTCATCAATATGTCTCGTAAAAAGCATGAAAAGATGATGGCCGAAACTTTAAAGGCTAAAAACCTTGTTTCATCGGAGCTCTTTCTGAACCTTTGTGTCTGAGATGTAATAAAAGACGAAAAGAATCCACAAATGGAGAAATGCAGTAAGGTAAAGCTACCCACAAGTTGACATTTTATTTATTCATGTCACTAGTGAGTATGATTAAAAAGAAGTAGGGGAATGATTCGACCCTGCTAGGTGGTCAGCACAGGTAAATCCTTAAACGAATACCATGTACAAGGGTCTAGGTGCTTTCTTCAGGACCAAGGCCCCTCTTGGTTACCGTAAATCAACAGTGAATCAATGAGATCGCTGAAAGATTATCTACACCAGACCAAGGCAACCCTTGGGTGCGCCAGCTTTTCATCATACCATGGACCACTGTCTAAATGGTTATTTTCCCTATAGGAGGTTTCGGGGAAAACTGCCAGGACCTGCTCCTGTGATGATCCATCTCATCACTACAATGTGCCATGCTGCCATAGAGAGCTGAGTCCTCACAGGAAGTTTGGCATTCCTTTGAGGGCCGAAACATGTCAGCATCCTAAAATGGTCAAAGTAGATTCCGCCTTTTTTTTTTATCCGACTCACCATTGGTGTCGTGGAAAAGGCATTTGTCAACCAGCAGGTAGTTTAAGCCTTACTGTTTTTTCCCGTTATGGGTCTTTTACAAGACACTTCACTTCACAACCCCGACGCAGATTCAGAAAGAGCTTTCTCTAAATAAGGTTGTAGACCACACTGGTTCAACACGCGCGACCAGTGTGACGACGGACATAATAATGAAAGATGCCACATAAGGGAGGAGGGTGGTGGCCTTCTGCCTGTCTGCAACCACCTGCACAAATTAAGCACTGGCTATGTAATCAGCAACATTACCCTCTGAACAACTGAGTTTTCTATATTCTCCTGGTTCACAGGCAATTTGGTAGAAAAGGATGTCTGTCTGAAGTTGGACAACTTGCTGTATTTCTTCTTCTTGGTTAAATGACCATCCATTGAGCAGCCTCATTCATAACTATCCCTCAGTCCAATCAGAATTGAAACACAAGAAAAAAAAATGTATTCTAGGTAAGTGAATTCATCCCCAAAGAAAAATACACTGCCGATTTCTACAGTATTTCGTGGTTTCCATAACGTTCCAGCAGAAACCATTAAAAGTGAAGTTCTTAGCAAGTAGGGGTATCCTCTCTGCCTGACATTCATGTTTATTGCTCACCACAGATATAACAATATTATAATGACAGGTAAAAAAATAGAGTAAAATTAAAGTTTGGTGGAAAACAACATTTTTTTGAAGTACAAGCAATAATAATTCAGCTAAAAATACACCTTTGTTTACTCCTGTATTTCAGCACAATGAATAAATCATAAGCCTACAGTTAATTAAATTCCATGAAATATCTTGTTAAATAATAAATTCCAATCTGACATATAATTCTTTACTTGTGTAATCTTGTCTACCTTGGCACCAAGACCCCTGTATGAGTTGGGCTCTCCCTACTGTATTGGTTGATAGTGCAGCTCTGCATGAATGAATGAGTGATTTAAGATCTCTAGCATCAGGTGGAACAAATATAGGTTTGGGTTAAATTATTTATTTCACAGTGTTCTCAATGTGCTACACTGGGGACTAAGAATGGATACCCTATCGGGTGATTAGCCGTGCTTTATAAATCCTGATTGATTGATTGAAGAATGCCACAGCTCCAAAATCCAGAATGCCTTACTGTAACTGTTCAGTAGGAAAAATGGCGAAACAGGTAAACTTTAATTTAGAATACAAATTCCTTTGTCCAGATCTCAGACAGATGCACATTTGGCCTGCTGAAGTCCTTAACCTTAAAATGCAGCATTGCGAGGAAGCTTAGGGTTTATTTTAATCGATCCAATCCGATTGAAACATACTCTACAGGCTCAGCTGACTGACTGATCATATTTCAAGTGTTTTCTAATAACCAACATAATACAATTTTAGTACTAAGAAATATACTGTTGGGTTTTGGCAAGGGTTATCAGCTTTCTCATCATTTGTCCAGTTTTACCAGAGATTTCACAGTAATATCAGATCTAGATAAAACCTTGGTACCCCCTCACTTCAGGTAGCAAGCACTTTCTGTGCTGTTTTAAATAGCAATCATAGAAATGCTTGTTCAGCTAACTTCGTCTCAGCCCCATACACTGAAGCCATGATTCTTTGCCTTCGAGATACCTCAAAAGTTTGAGGAACTACACCTCCTACAAATAACAAATATAAAGTATTTAATTCAACATTTATGGGAATTAAAGCAAACTTTCATTTTTAGTTTTTGTTAAAGGACATTAAGGGGTCCTGTTTATTCAAGGCCTGGAATAATTTTACCAATCTTCAGATCCGGATCCCTCGCCCTAGCTGCCACCCATGTCATCCGCCAGACATACAGCAGAGGCTGCTCCTTCTCCCATCTGGCGGCCAAGACCTGGAAGGACCTCCCCCTGCACCTCAGAGCCTCATCATCGCTCCAGCAATTCAGGAAGGAACTCAAGACATGGATGTTCAACCAATAGGAGAACAGGCAGCACTATCCGACAGCCCCTCGAGACCCTCACGGGTGAAGCAGCCGCGCTCTACAAATCCTGATTGATTGATCGATTGTTCATGAACATCCCACTCCATCATTTTCTCAAAGTTATCATTTATGTGTCATTAATAACATTCACATTTTATTGCATAATCACAGAACCCAATCAGTAGTCTGCTCAGTTTGTTCTCGAATCACATCTGCAACGAATGACAGGTACACCATCTCCGCCCACCCTTCAAGGACATAAATTAAAATCTATACATTATTTTTTTGTCAAATAACTTATATACAGATTCTAAAGAGTGAGGGACTGTGGATAGTTTTTTCCCTTGCATCAACGCCACCTTTCTTAGTGTCCTTCATCGCATCCGCTCTGAATCCGGAAAAAAGCATTCTGCGATTTTCTTCATGGCTCTTGCCTTGAACCTGATTTCAGTTCCAGATTTCACTGTTGATGAACTTTCCTGTGCTTTCAGCTTGGCATAGAAGTCTGAGAATCTATTGTACAGAATGGAAATTGGCATTCCGTTCAAGATGATGCCAAAAGAGATGCACAGGAACGCAACAACTCGGCCCAATGCTGTATCTGGGACTGTGTCGCCATATCCGACCGTCGAGAGGCTGACCTGGGAACAAAGAGAAGGAATGAGATTCTGAAACTTTGAACTGTTCCATATTTAACAATAAACCTCTCAGCCACAACATCTTCACATTTATAAATCAAATAAGGCTAGCACTGTGTGTCAGTGTTGCCCTGAAATACTATAGCTACAAAAAACTTGATATATTAGGTGTAAAACTTAACTAACACCAATCCTACCCAATGTTTTTGTCAACTATCAGGATACTTCAGCAGCCTCCCAAGTCACTCTAAACATACAATCAATTTTCCCCAGATCACTGTCATTTCCCCAGAGGTTATGTATTCTTTCATGAGATTCTCAAAATCTTGTTCTCTCCTCTTTGTCATCTGTTGCCACAGTCATCACTTCTTTCAAAACCAATTCTAAAGGAAATGGCTGTGCTATCTTAAGTGAGTCATCGTGTGCAGTATATAATCCCTTTCAATTGATGTGTGACAAAGAAAGCACAATTCCCTATACAGAAAGCGCATCCTTTTATAATCTGTGAATTAAGGATCTTTGCAAATGTTTGGCGGTAAGATTATTGATTTTGAAGTTTCCCTCCTGTAGATAATCCCTGGCTTGGGTGACCATATACTATATCCAACCCGTGACCTGTACTGTTACAGAACATCACAGAGACACCCCATAAAGCAAGGCCAAAGAATTATTTCCAGTATTCAGCAGATACTGTGAGAGAAGCAATGTAGCAATGTACAACTAGTTCTTCTTTAATCTAGGTCACTGGTATTATTCTTGAGATAATGGGTTATTGTTTCTTTCATTTTACAGCTGACTGGACATGATGTGATTGCACATGCGCACTTGAACTTTTTGCACGTATGTGTTCACTAACGCTTGACCCTTCGTTTTCACGTGAAGAATGTGCAAGACTCACAGTGATAACCACCTAACAAGGAACCTGCCACAGTAGCTTTTTTACTTCTCGCCCTTTATTTTTCTATTTGCTATTGTTTTTACCTAATAGCTTGATGATTACCTCATGCAAATACAGTTGCACTGACTGAACGAATACACTAACATGGATGTTATCTGACGCTTACGACAACTGATAATATTTTGAAGGCTCTAAATTAAAACGAATAAAAAACGATTTAGAAAAAAGCTAGTTCCTATCAAATTACACCACCAATAATTTATTTGTAATAATCAGATACAACACTCTATTGAATGGGTATGAATGTTGAAATGCCTTGGCCAATTTAGAACCAAGGTGAATAAACACCATACACTACTAGAACTGCATGATGGAAATAGCTCTTGGGTGAGACAGTCCTGTGTTTCCATTTACAGAGACTCAATGAACCAGAAGTAGTAAACAAAAGAATAGGTGGGGAGAAAATGAGAAACAACGAAAGCGGTTGCAACTAAGCATCATTCAAGCTTAGAATTTAGGGCCTTGTGTAGCGTTTGGTGAACAGGTTGCTCTCTCACAAGCTTGATAGATATACTGTACGACAATTGCATTATATCCTATGGTATTTGTAATAAGGCGGCTGTGAATGTGTGATGGAGTACACGTCGGCCAAACTCTAAATCAGGCCCTTTGTTATGTGTTTGGGTAGAAAGGACTTAGAAACAAATATAACATTTGGGAAAGAGGTGGACCTGGAGTTAGCTTATCATGGGGTTTAATAAATCATCTTGGCAGGCGTAAATGAAAGAATGGTCAAATGAATGAAGAAAGCAGAGAAAAAGTAGGTAAATTAAAAAAAGGAAAATGCATTAGAGAACTACAAAAACAAAATTAAGAAAAGATATAGAGAATTATTAGTTATATAACTTAGCAATGTATGCCTGGAGAAGTGACCATTACAAATGAGTTTTACAGGAACAAATGCCATTCTGTGGGAAACAATAAAAAAATCTGAAAATCTTCCAAGTGTCCCTGTGGACCTTCTTAGAAGGATTGGGGTAAAAATATTTGCTAGATCTTGAGGGCACAAAGCCTCTCTGTTGAGGAGACAAGGCTTCCCTGTTCGAGACAGTGGATATGGTTGGATGAAGATACATTATTAAGCTCCGACCAGTCCAGAGATGGTCATATGGAGGATGAATTCTTGGAGCTTGCCATAATGTCCGATTAAGTCTTAACGGATGAGTTGGGGGTCACAGTAAAGGAAGTTGGTCAAGATGAAAAGTTAAGCCATGCAGTAAGCTCGCTCTGGGGTTTGGATGATTTTGAATCAAGAAAATCAATTTCATAGTATTGGGAATTCACGCACATTTTCAGGATGGTTGTTCTAGGAAGTGGCCCCAACATTCTCCCTTGCAGATTGTGCACATATTCAGACACTGGTTAGAGCATGCAGGCTCCAGGTTTTTAGTGGGCTTTCCTCTGCAGACTTGTCTAACTTTTAATTTTCCTAAGAGCACTTCCTAATACACCACCTAGCTGCTTGACACTTAGGCCTCTATAGCCAGACAGGTGCCACTGAGGGCCCAGTACTGGGGTATCTCTCAAAGAACAACATCTGGTTCTGGAAGTTCCTCCAAAGGGGACTATCCTGTGAGGGCGACACCTCTTCTCTTTCTCTTCCTATTCTCTTCATCTGCAAGGATTGCAGCAGGAGAGAAGAAAACA
Source organism: Calotriton arnoldi (assembly GCA_963921515.1). NCBI lineage: Eukaryota > Metazoa > Chordata > Amphibia > Caudata > Salamandridae > Calotriton > Calotriton arnoldi. The sequence continues at coordinate 2,190,681 of CAWUFW010001944.1, read as the reverse complement.
AATACAATAGCAATAGTGTGAAACAATGAAAGAATGCAATAGACAAAGTTCAATTGTTAATGTAATCTATGGTAGCCAATCCCCAAGGTTTAGCCTAACTTGATCCAATATGAGAGCCACATTTAGAAAAAGAGTGGTAGTAAGAATTATGTCAAAAACTGTGGAAGAAGCCTGGCGTTCTATCCCTGTTTCAAGGGTGGCTGATGGCCGACAGCCCGCGTAGCAGACACTCCTCTGGCTCCTGTGGGCAGAGTGATTGTTTCTGAAAATGCTGCCAGAGGGGGTGATCAGTTGATGCTGGACTACCAGCCGCCATTTTGATTAATATAATGAGTGACGGCTGCAAGTAAATAAAGTGTACACATGAACTGAGGATGGTTGCAATGGGTTACTCGTTTATGTGTGAATTATCAGAATCCACACATTGCAGAAGCAATTCCACCTTATTGGATGACTATGGTGCAGCCGCTACCACGGTGTCTCTCTCTGAAAGTACCCCGTTATAGCAGCACGAGCTATCGCAGAGGAAAAAACACTTCCCACCATTGCGGCTTTATTGTAACATACCTGCCAACTTGAAGAACAATCTCGCTGTGTGACGAGGGGGCGGGGCCTCGAAGGGGGCGGGCCTCATGCCAGAAGTACCCTGGAGGCAATTTTGAACACCATCCCGCCCCCAATCCCCCTCCTCCCCCCTCCCTCCAAAGCTTGCTGACTCTGGTGCTGATGTCCTGGGGTGTTTTACACCCCTTAATGGACGTCGGCAGTTCAAAGCCTCAAAAAACGAGCTGGAAAACCACTATTTACAGTGGTTTTCAACTCGTTTTCCCTGCCACCATGTGATATTGGCTCCACACCGGGAGACCGTGTGATGGGAGCTGATCTCGTGTGTCACACTGTGACATCGTGTGAGTTGGCAGGTATGTTGTAATAAGACATGCTTTTTCCTCAAGTCGTTCCTTTTTACCACCCTGAATTTAAGTGAGGTCCATAGTCTGGTTTCTGTTTTTGGTGAAAATTACACACACTATACAGAAATGCTAGAACATGAATGGATGTTCAGGGGACATAACGCCCCTGATTCAGAGTTTTACGGAATCTAAGTGCTTTATATCACACCAGATAAAAAAGAATACACTGGAGTACACAATTTAACGGGCGTGATAAGCAGCAGCCATTGCGGGTTTCTAGGGAAAGACATGCCGTCTTTGGTGATTACCGCACCAACATCAGCATGGTATTGTAAATACCATACACTTTTCCCTAGTAAATTCAGGAAGGTTTGACCTGCTGAGATTTAAATAAGGGTGAGATATTTAAATGACTGGAAATTACTGAATGTGGTCAGTACCACTCAACTCCTAATTCCACCCCCTGAGCAAACAGGAGTATATGAAGGGGCTGGGAAAACACAGAGCCCCTTGTAATCAGGGCCATAGAGAAGTATTTAAAGACAGATAAATGTAGCACACTGGGGACATATTCTTGAGATGGGAAAGGCTCTAGAATAAGGGGACATTACATGAAGCTTGTGGAGAGGGCAGAGGAGTAACAAACAAAATTTTGAGAAAAAAGTAGTAACTTCATAAAATGCAGTGCATGTCAAGATACATTCCAATAAATATCTCTGCAAAAAGCCCGCAATTTCCGCACAGTTTTTCAGTTCAAGAACCTGATGCCTGGATTCAGGCATTCCACCAAGAAAGGCTCAGATCTCATAACTTGAGACCCACAAAGGGAAATAAATGTCTCCATCCATCTTCATGGTTACTTTTTCTGTTGTAGGGTATGTTTGCTTTCTTCAACTAAAATGGCTACTGATGACTTCCTTTCTAGTCTTCAAGTGTCTATATCATGAGGCTATACAGTTCACTGGAGGGACATCAATAGCTGGATAGTGGTGCTGACCTGCAAACAGCAGCAGGCACACTGGGCCCTTCCTGGTTATAGAAAAGGCTCACCTGAACCTCTTTAAGGGATTACTCCTAGCAGGAGCTTTCCTTTATGAGATAGGGTCTAGATCAGGGATAATCAATGTATGGCCCGTGGGCCGCACGCGGCCCTACTGACCTTTACATGCAGCCCGCCGGTGAACAGCAGCACTGGCTGCCCTTTAGTTGAGTAAGCGCTAGCATTCAGTAACCTGTTACACCAGCAGCCTTTATTTACACGTTAAGTGAAGGGAAGAAAAAGAAGCAAGCTAGGGATCCTGCATCACCAATGTTTAGGATCACAGATCACCTTCATTTATAAACACATTGCACAAGAATCATGTAAAAATGTGATAAAGTCTCTTCAAACTTCCAAAAATTGTATTTTCTTAATGTGCAGAAGCATGTCACCATAATACACCAGAGTATATCACTGCAGTGAGAGGCATGTATTTAAAGTGGTAGTTTTAAAACATGATCTTAGAAATATTCATGCCTCTCCCTGCCTGCTATTAGGGAACCAAGAGGCAAGTTATGTGCACCCTCTTAGGGTCTAGGTTTAAATTATACATTATAGTTTATTAGATCAAACACAAGAGTGGGTTTTGTACAGTGCACATCCTGAAGTTATGTATTTCAAAGTGCTCTCATATGGGATAATAAAGAAAAAGGAGGAAGCGAAACAATTGCCTCAGATCACACAATTTGACCAAGTGGGGAAGTCTGGATTGATCCCAGGTTAGATGGGTTCACATTGTGCAGTTCAGCCACTAGATGGGTATCTCTTTCCCTCTCTCATTTTACATCAAAAGTTAACGCTTTTCTAGGTGCATGAGTGTGGGGGCAAATAGAAGCCACAGGAAGGCTCCGCCTGGTTTGGACTTGAGCATCCAAGAGAACCTCAAGCTGAGCCAGACTCCGGAAGCCAGCTTGAGCTTTCAGTGGCTCACCCACCTTGACACAACAAGGGAATTAAGGGGACAAAGGCAAGGAAGAACCTGATTTGAATATCAAACGATTTTCTGAAGCGGGAGAACTAACACCACGGTGCAGGACTCCTTACATCAAGAGTCATAACTCCCTCATTACATCATATTTTAGTGAGAGGACTATCCGGTATTTGTAAAGCGCGAACTACTCACCCCTAAGGGTCTCAAGGCGCGGGGGGCGTTGGGGAGATTAAGTGAGCTATTGCCCAGAGTCACATAGTGATGAGCTGAGCTGCCGCCAGAGTCAGGGAAAACCGTGAGCCCGGCGCTCCAGAGTCAGCTGCCCTAGCCGCTGCGCCACACCTCTCCCTCTATGACACCTGGTGTTCTCTCTCCATGGGAAAGATCAAATTATTTTTGGGTTATAGCCCTATTTCCTATCACATACTTACTACCAGTGTTTAGATTGATTAAAGTTTCTCCTATATCTCTTAAAAAAAGGACCAGACTATATATTCAGCAAGTGATTACCCATGAGAGCACAATTTGTCAGAAGGGTAGAGATGAATAAAAAACATGCCTTCTGTTTCCTAGTTTCCATCTTGCTCATTGCTCAAAAACTGGGGTGCGAGCGGTTCAGATGGTGAGACTCATGGGCTACTCTCACCAAAGAAATGCCACTGTGCTGTGGAACCTGGCCATAGTTTAAATAGAGTTCACAACCGGCATATTTTGGCAAAGTGGTAAACCAGTATTCGTGATCTTAGTGCTATGGCTAAAACTTTCCCACAGCCCCATGTGTAGCAGCGGAGGTTGGGTTTTTGTGTTTGCGCCCAGCTCAGTGAACTGCACACCCTGTTAGGTTGTCTTTGTCAAGGATTTTTTATAGCACTCACTGCCATAAACAAGGCTTTTCCCAAGCAATCCTAATGTTTACAGACAAAAGACTAAAGGCATAAGGAGATTGTGAACCCTTAGGTTCTATTTCATTCCAATTCAATAATCAAGTTACTTCCTTCGTGCACTTAACTCACCAAAGGTAACATTAGCGAACAGAGGAGGCTTTCCCCAGGGTGCGGTAGAGAGATAGCGATCAGATATGGCATAACACAGTACGGTCAAATCTATTACTCTTCTAGAGACTAGCGGCTTAATTTAGAGGACAGTAAGGCGTGAAACCCTCAAAATAACTTCATAACTCAATGTCCACACCATGTACATGCTTCACATGCCCTAAATCCACCTTTTACCAACCAAAACTGCTAGCATCAATGCAGCCGCCAAACCAGACCATACTTTTTAGCTGCTAGTAAAAATGTTTGCGAGTCCCCATGGTCTAGATTGGATGAAACCGTGAAAAAAAGGAGAATATGTAGGAGGGGATTATTGTGTTCATCTTCATATCTCTATTTTGCGTGTTTGCATTGCTGTATCAAAATAGACAATTTGTTGAACCAATACATAAATAAATGCAATATTTAATGACTTTCTCTTGTATACAAAGTATACAGATGGTATCGACAAAAAGGGCTAGGGTAAACAGTTTGCGTGAGCTTCTGGAGAGTGATTATTGGTAAACAGGTTCTCTCAGCCCTGAAAGATAAACAATTCTATTACAGGACCGGAGGCTTCGTATTATGCTTTCTCTTTCATTTATTGCCACTCACAGCAGCCAATGAAAACTTTGCATTATGTAAATAAACTACATTTCCCATGATGCACATGTAACACATCACATCCTGTAAAACCCCATAAGAGCCACCATCACCGGAAATCCTCGTCTTTCTTTGCTGCTCACGCAGAGAGTTAAGTGTTATCTGTTTCTGATGCTGTAATATGCAAATTGTTGTTGAAATGACACGCGCTGCATTTATATTGACAGTTAATCTCTATCGCGCTTAGCCTTTACAAAGTGCTACTTTCTAGTAATTAATGCTAGCGCGAGCACCGCGCATTGTTTCAGGCTTACCGCAGCACTCCCGCTGCTGTCGGGCAGTGCGCGTTTCTCATGAGTGTCTCCCCAGCTGCTAAAGCATTTTCAAATTTCCCGCTCAGGCGGGCCGATCTTCCCGCTGCGGCCGCTCTTGCGGTCTGTCTATTTCCCGCGCAGGGAACTCATCGGTACCGCTCCGCCGACGCCAGATCATGTTTAAATGTATTTTGGTGCGCAGAGGCTCCCCTCATTAGCCGGAAGCGCACGGAGCCTTCACTTTCGTTTTTTGTTCAGGTTTCGATGTGCGTAGCCCAATTGGGCTATATTTGGTAGGATTTGGGCTATGCACACCGCTACTGCCCGTTTTCAGCCGTGTTTTCATCATTTCTCCCCATATTTTCCCCTGAGCAACATCGTTACGCCTAGCAGGCTGTAAAAACGTCTTGGGCCTGGAGGGTGCACACCTCCTAGATAACAAATTTTGCTCATTGGCTCCATTTACGCCCAGAGGGCTGCAAGAACTGTGTTACAGCTTATGCTGAGGAGCTAGGTACCATTATCTATCTTTGTGCTGTGGGTTGGCTCCCCCCTTACTCCTCCCTAATTTCGCTCTAGGAGCAAATGGATCTACAAATTCTGCCCCACGATGGAGGATTGGGTCAATTATGAGGATGACACCTTATATGAGGAGGAAGTGACGAACCCTTCCTTGGAAGACAACATTGTTGAGGCCCTGGACGCCTCTGTCCAGGAGTCGGTCAACAAGGCCCTGGAGAAAGCAGTTCCGGGAACTGTGCAGCAAGCACTCGCTTCTGCCTTGAAACCAATAACGAAGCAGTTGGAGAAATTGGTTTCACTGCTCCTGCAGGTACTCACAAAGACGCCTCGGCTTCCAAACCCCAATCCGGGGCCTGGCCTCACTCTTCTACCTTGTCCACATTGCCCGCCCCTGACGCTGGCACATCTAAGACCCCTGACACTGATACGGACACCACGTCTACGGCACTCCGGATGAGTCTCCTCCTCAGAAAAGGGCCAAGAAATCCAAACATGCGGAACCTCCTCCGCCTCTATCCACTCCCTTCAACTTTAATCCAGCCGATATAGTTCACCCAAGGTCTTCCGACTGGTTACCAGCCCCCGAGGTTGCCGCTTATCTGCATGACAACTTGCGCAGAAGTTTTGATAAAGAGGTGCGGAATAGACTCCGTTCAGAGTGTCCCAGGCCAGATATCACTGATAAAGTTGCGGAAACTCCTGATATCGACTCCAGCCTCTTAACTTTCCTAAAAAAGTTTGCCAAAGACCCAAAGAAGGGTATCGATCGCGCCTGGAGAGGGTGCCAGGACAAACTCCTGGATGTAGTGGGACCCTTGGCGAAAATCTTAGAAATGGCCTTAGAAGCGCAGGAATCTGGTACTGTACTCGACCCTCATGTCCTGGAAGGGTGGACCCAGCGGGCCATCTGTCTCTTAGGTAACGCCAACTGCGCTATTTCCACGGAGCGCCGTAAGTCCCTCCTGATGCGGATGGATTCCAACCTTACAGAGTTGGCGGCAGCAGAACCAGGTCCTTTGGCGGACGGTAACCTATTTGGGGAACGTTTCGTCAAGGATGTGGCTAAGTATGTAGGCACCTTCACGACTCTCGACAAGGCACAGTCGGGTATCAAGAGAGTTTTTCAGGCTGGTGTTTTCAACAGGGCCGGACGAGGCCGAGGACGCTCGTTTGGCCGTCAGTTCTCCCAAGGTCCTCAGAGAGGAGACTTCGGTCGTGGCAGGGGTGAGTGGGACTCCACCCGAGGGGGCACGTTCTACCCCACCAGGCAACGTTTCAACAAGAGGCGTTTCAACAGAGGAGCATATCGTGGAGGCTTTCAAGCTCCAGAATCTTCAGGTGAGTGCTCCAGACATGTTTCCATTTCCCTTGGGGGGTCGTACTCAGTTTTTCTATCGCAATTGGGTTCAACTGTCTCAGGATGCTTGGATATTGCAGACAATTCAGGGTTTCCATCTAGACTTTTTTCAGATCCCTTATCAGGACAAACAGCCCAGACAGCTTTGTTTTTCCCAAGCAGAGTGCGCTTTTATAGATTCAGAAATCGAAGAATTGCTGCAGAGGCACGCGATAGCGTCTTGCAACGAGGGCCCTCGCGGCTTCTGCAGCAATATTTTTCTGGTACAGAAGAAAGGCGGTGGTTACAGGTTGGTACTCAACTTAAAAGACTTCAATCATTATATAACCTACAACCATTTCAAGATGGAGGGTATCCATCTGTTGGCGGATCTCCTGAAACAGGGGGACTGGATGGTCCGTCTGGACCTGAAGGACGCCTACTTATCCATTCCGATCTTTCCTCCGCATCGCCGGTTCCTGCAATTCCAATGGCGGAATCGATGGTTCCAATATTTGGTCCTTCCTTTCGGACTCTCCTCAGCACCTTGGTGCTTCACCAAGGTGCTGAAGCCTGTCATAGCTTACCTCAGAGAACAGGGGGTCCGCATGATAGTATACCTGGACGATATACTGATCATGGCTCAATCTCCCACCTTGGCAGTTCAACATTTACGCATGAGCATTGCTATGTTGCAAAATCTGGGATTCGTGGTCAACGAAGCCAAGTCAGTGCTGTGTCCTTCCCAGACGATAGACTTCCTAGGCTTTGTAATAAACTCTCACTTGGCTCAGTTGAGCCTTCCTCGTTCCAAACTTCGGGATATCAAAAAGGAGCTACGCTCCCTGTTATCCAAACAGACGGTCTCACTGAGAGTGATTGCCAGGATAGTGGGTCTACTGGCATCATCCATACAAGCTATATTTCCAGGACCCCTTCATTACCGAGCCCTTCAGAGGTTGAAGATTCAACATCTGCAGAAGGGCCTCTCTTACACGGACCTAGCCCCTCTTTCAACAGAAGTTCGAGAAGAGATTTAGTGGTGGCTGGCCCACGTGGAAGCGTGGAACGGCAGAGCCATCTTCGGTTCCCTACCGGAAGTCGTCATAGAGTCCGACGCCAGCCGCTGGGGCTGGGGAGCTCGCTGCGGAAATATTTCCACAGGAGGACGTTGGTCCCTACGTGAACTAGACCTCCACATCAATTGTCTAGAACTTCTCGCAGGGTCGTTCGCGATCCGGACCCTGTCACCCAAACGAGTGTCTTGTTGCATCCTCTTGCAGATGGACAATATATCGGCGGTTCGGTACATCAACAACTTGGGAGGCACGAGGTCCTCCATTCTAGTAGAAATAGCGAAGGACTTTTGGCATTTTTGCCTGAGTCACCAGATCTCAGTCATAGCCGAGTATATTCCGGGCCAGTCGAATGTAGTGGTGGACTGGAACTCCCGACATCTCAGGGACTACAGCGATTGGCAACTCCAACCCCAGGTTGTACATTGGCTGCAGGCGATCTGGGGGACGTGCGAGATCGACCTGTTTGCGTCCAGATTGAATCGTCAAATGACCAAGTTCTTCAGCTGGAGACCGGATCCGTTAGCTCTGGCGACGGATGCCTTCTCTCAGGACTGGTCCCAGTCTCTGAATTACGCCTTTCCCCCGTTTATATTGATTCCCCGGGTGTTCACGCAGATAATGCGACAGTCGGCGGAAGTGATCCTAGTGACTCCCCTGTGGAAGTCGCAGCCTTGGTTTCCGATTTTATTGGAGGCGAGCTGCGACTCTCCCAGGAGGATTCCGGAGTCCCCAACGATGCTCCAGGGCCCTCATGGAGAGATGCATTCGATGGTTCTATCGGGGCAGTTGTCCCTGATGGCCTGGAGACTTTCCGGCAACGTTGGCAAATGCCTGGATTTTTGGAACAAGCTTCCGCCTTTATCAATCAGGCTTAAGCCCCTTCAACCAGGAAGCGATACTCTTCAGCCTGGAAGGGCTGGGTTCGTTGGTGCATGGAACAGCACGTGGATCCCGTGGGGGCAGACTTACCCTGTGTTGTAAATTTTCTCTCTCAAAAGGCTTCCGAGGGTTTGGCATATCGTTCCATCAACAATTTCCGTTCCGCCATTTTGGCGGGTCATTCCCAGATTGAGGGTAAGCCAGTAGGGATGCATCCGCTGATATGCAAGCTATTGAAGGGTATTAGAGTAGCGAATCCGCCCAAACCCAAATATTCGTCCTTGTGGGATGTCTCTCTAGTTCTTTCCTTATTTAACCAATGGCCACAAAATGATATGTTGACAAGGAAACAACTTTCGTCTAAACTTGCCATGCTCTTTTGTCTCGCGGCCTGTAGACGGTCATCTGACGTTAAAGCTCTAGACATTACAGGTAGAGTATTTACTCCTGAAGGAGTTTCTTTTAACATTACTTCTAGAACTAAGACAATGTCTCGATGTGTGGAGTATCATGCTTTTCCTAGTAACACAAAACTCTGTGTAGTTCACAGTCTCAAGGCTTACGAAGAATGTACCAGGTCTATTCGGCCTGCTGGTGTGGTGCAATTACTCATTGCTGTGCAGAAACCCTACAAACCTATTACGGCGGCTACAATAGCCAGATGGTTAAAATCTGTTATGCAAGAGGCGGGTGTGGATACCCAAGTGTTTGGAGCGCATTCTGTTCGTGGCGCCATGGCCTCTAAGACCTTTATGTTGGGTTCTACTGTTCAAGACATTATGCATTCTGCTGATTGGTCTTCCGACTCTACTTTTAAGCAATTTTATTATAAACCGGTGGGTGATATTTCCTCTGTGGTGTTTCATCAGCGTTAAACTAGCATAATACGAAGCCTCCGGTCCTCTAATAGAATATAAAATTAGCTAGCTTTCGCGCCAAGAATGTTCAATTCTATTAAGGACACGGAGGCGAGGATTATCCCACCCGGTTATATTACAATATTGTAATGTTTACCCACCCGTTTGTTTATATTCTGTTTAAGCAGAAATTACGGGTTTTCTGTCTCTCATTCTTTCAGGTTCTGATAAGAAGATGGATTAAATATGCTTCCTGTTAAGAAGACGTTACTTTCAGTTGGATTTTTTCTTCCATGTTGGAGGATATTACTATTGGACTTCAGTTATGTTTAATGAATTTTGCTGTTCGAAGCAAAGAAAGAGGAGGATTTCCGGTGATGGTGGCTCTTACAGGATGTGATGTGTTACATGTGCATCATGGGAAATGTAGTTTATTTACATAATGCAAAGTTTTCATTGGCTGCTGTGAGTGGCAATAAATGAAAGAGAAAGCATAATCCTCGCCTCCGTGTCCTTAATAGAATTGAAAATTCTTGGCGCGAAAGCTAGCTAATTTTATATTCTCCCTAAAGGTGGATTCTGCCCAGTGCATCCTGATGGAAGCCTCTTATCACGTATGAACCCTCAATGCGAAACTGGCGGCAAGGTCAAAGGTGAGCATGCCACTATCAGAGCCTCCTCCTGCAGCGCCCGCGCATGGCATCGCCTCTCTGACGGTCGCTACAGATCTCATTTCAAGTCTCGGTCTATACAGCACCAGTTGCCACTCTCTCACACACTTCTGTAACTACAACATCATCAATCACATGCACCAATCCGAACCCTCACAGCATTCGTCCACTTGGACCAATCACACGTCGGTCATATAAACTATTCTTAATGTCCAATCATTCACTGAATGACCACGAAGCATTCCCAATCAACAGCCAGTCTCTCATCCCAACCAATCAGATGTCGAATCACCTCAGTTTGGTGTAACATTTTGACTTCCCAGTCTCGTTGCTACCTACCTCGCGAGATTGAAGAACTGCAGACAGTTTGCTTACACCTAGGGTCTGCCTTTAGCATTGGCGAGCTTGGCACAGGCCCAGGGGCGCGTGGGGCTGTGTGCATTAAGGTTATGCCAACAGCAGCGCTCTTCTCATCTTGCTCCAGCCTTGCCCTTGTCCCTGCCTGTTTGTTTATGTCTGATTTGCCAGTTTAAAGTGGTTTTAGTCCTTCATTATCATATGGCGGGCGATGTTTTTAACACCCCTTTAATCTCCCCCCCCCTTGCCCAGCCTTCACCCTCTGACCCTTGCTGACACACATCGACAAAACCATCATCTGGTGAGGCAGCTAAGCTATCCCTGAGCTGGGGGAGGTCCGGGGATGTTTGTGTTCAGGGTCCAGTCCCTGCAGGTCCAGGTGCTGACCAGTGAACACAAAGGGGACACTGCTGCCTCATTTAATCCACTACCATCTTTTTTTTTTTTTTTGCATATTTATATAGCGCGAACTCGACCCGAAGGTATTGGAGCGCTTTACGTGAGCACCGTAATTACATTACACATTCAGGCAAGGGGAGATTAAGTGATTTGCCCAGAATCACAGGATGTGGATGCGACCCCGAGGCTCGAACCCTGGTTTCCAGCACCAAAATCGGCAGTCTAGCCGACGGACCACATCCTCTCACCATCAGCAAGGGCGCCATTTTCTCTCCGCCCAGGGCGCTATCTTAGCAGAGACCGGCTCTGCTTACATCTCTGCCGATTTGGTTCTTTCAAACAAAAATTAGCAGACTAGAGTCGGTGCTTTCCAGGCGTCAATGCAGACGTATCTATTCAAGAAAAAGATATAAAAAACGGACTTGAATCATTCTGGTAGCTAAATCTTGCGTAGCCCCCAACAATATATGGGTAACGCCAATTTAAAATTAGCTCACTCTTGTTTTTTTATTCCCTCCGTGCTCCTGGTCACGTAAACATAGTATCTAAAATAATGTGCGCTCTTCCTTCTAGCCCAAAAACCCCTCGCTGTTTCTGACTCCTCAATGAAAAAACAAATACTTATGTTCCCTGCAGGAGGAATCATCTGGTCGAAAAAACATATTTCCTGCTTGTTTCCAGTGCTAGGTGTATTTTGCATTTTTTACAACCCCACGAACATTCATGTTTGTCTCACAACTGTATTATGTTTCTGCACTCTGCAGATTGCTGACACTTCATTTCAGAGATCACAACCTCGCCTTCCTTTAAAAGTCAATAACCACTGAAAGAAGCATTGGCAAAGCCAATAGGTCGCCACTACTCGAAGAACTGCCTTTGTAAATGTTTTTTAGCATACATGCCAACATTTTAGAAGAGAAAAGTGGGAGATTTTTTTTAAACAATCGGGAGAATGGATTTTCCCCCATTGACTTCTATTGAAGCAGAGGCAATTTCAGGTGGGAGACAAGCAAAATAAAGCAATTTTTGACTTCAAGAATCAGGAGTTTACTGCCTGAATCGGGTCTATTGGCATGTATGTTTTCGTCATGTTGTATAATAAAGCACTTGCTATACACAATGGCTAAAAGAAAGAAACAACCATTGGCAGAACCAATAGGTATCACCTGCGTGAGAGCTATTGACTTTGTCAAGGTCATTTAGCCATGCTGTACAGCTGCTGTGCAGCATGGCTGAAAGTTAGAAAAAAAAGTGCTATGGTGCGGCCAGTGCTGGCAGATATTTTGTTTCTGCCCAGAGGGGTGGGGCAGCAACTCAACTAGGGATGGGTCGAGGCACACAGCGTGGGAGGAGATGGCGCAAGCAACACAATGAGTGATGGGGCTGTGGTGGACAGGGCAAGTAACACAATGCAGGCAGGGAGATGCAGTGCAAACAACACAAAGTGGGAGGGGGACAGAGCAAGCAACAGGGACAGGACAAACAATGACAGGCAAGAAACAGCACGGGAAGGACAAGCAAATGACATTGACAGTGCAACAGCAACAACGCGGGAGCGGCCGGGTGCCAGCGACAATGCGGGATAGGAAGAAGATGGTGGAAAGACAGACTGCAAACACATGCATTCTTATGGAGCGCTGCAGCTGAAAGAAAAAAGTCGCTCAGAAAGCGCGAGCACTGGAAGGACACTGGGCAAGGAAGAGGTATTTGGGCCATGATCCAGGGGAGGGACAAACATGCGAAGAGGAAGTGAAGCCGGCATGCACTGACCAAACGGAAGCAAGGAAATGAGAGCGATGATGAAGCCAACCAGTGGTAAGCAATGGACGAGATCCAAACCCCATGCTCTGTCCTAGGGGACCTAATGATTCATATGTGAAAAGTTCTGTACTGGAAACACTGAGTGGGATGGTCAGTCTAATACTCTACTTTAACCCTATTAAGGTCCTTGGGGGCATAATGTGCATGTCAGGAATGTTGCTTTACTTCAGTCATTCACCTGTTGATATTGCCAAACCAGGTCTGCTGCACATTGAAGAGACAATGGGTAGGCGCTAGCAGCTAACACACACACATTCACACAAAGCTCACAAGCACTATACGAACTGGCTATGTCCACAACTCGGTTAACATATTTGCGATAATGCAGTTTCTTTAGATAACTGGACGCAGCCAGCAACAAAGAGAAGTTTTTTTTATTATTGTTGAATTATTATGCTTGCCAAAAGCCTTGTTATTTTGGTTTTCGAATGTATTATATGCACGTTAGGATTGAATGCTCCTTCTTCCCCATGATCAGTTTGTATTGTTGTGCTGTGATATTTATTTTAACTATATTTATTTGATTCTATATTCTGAGTGTGCTATGAGGTGTATGCTTTACTTTAATATTCATTGTGGAGCAGCTATGTTCACATGCGGCTGACTGAAAATGTGTCTACAATGTAAAAACTATTACATCCGCTCAGTAGGTTCTTACAATCCTGTATGCAGTGAAGCACTGATCAGTGTCTGGACACCTCCACGAAAAGGCCTTGAAATGCAGGAGTCAAGACCAGGGAAGCAATGGGCCCTGTCTCCCTCCCAAGGACAGTATTACAGCTCAGTAGGTTCTTACAATCCTGTATGCAGTGAAGCACTGATCAGTGCTCTGGACATCTCCACAAAGGCCTTGAAATGCAGGAGTCAAGACCAGGGAAGCAATGGGCCCTGTCTCCCTCCCAAGGACAGTATTACAGCTCAGTAGGTTCTTACAATCCTGTATGCAGTGAAGCACTGATCAGTGCTCTGGACATCTCCACAAAGGCCTTGAAATGCAGGAGTCAAGACCAGGGAAGCAATGGGCCCTGTCTCCCTCCCAAGGGCAATATTACAGCTCTGAAAGGTAAAACTGCGGATAAACAGTCTGGGTGATTCTGAAGTGCTAAGAAACAGCTTACCTGTGCGCCTTATTGGAATAATGCCATCTCAGGCCTCTAAGACCATCCTATTCGGTGGACCATTTGAGTGGATAAAGTTTGTAGGAGGAAGATGTCTGCTCAGAATATATGTTCCTGTGAAACAATCCCACCTTAATTTGATTGCTATTCACCGATCTCTGTCCTGACAATTTCTTGTGAAACCATGTAGCATATGAGGGTGACTGGCCCTGAAGAGTTACAGCCGGCGAACTGCTGCGTCTTTAAGAATTATGCGGCATACGTGGGTGTCCAGCACATTTCCAGATGGGCCGGATTCACACCATAATTTAAGGATAACGTAACCACTGACTAATTACATAAGGTGTCTTTCAAATCAAAGTAAGTATATCATTATGTGGATGACAAAATAATCTGGCATGAATGTAGGTTCCGTGGGCCTACACTGGACACCCTTACTTTCACTTGTCGTCATTTTCACTATTCCACAAAACAAAGGCTGGGGCAGGAATGGCTGCTGAATTGTGAATTGCTGCTTGGAGTGCAAGCACAGTATAATTTATTTATTTTTTAATTTAATACAGCTCAAACAAGTAACATTTCGAGAAGTTAAACCATGTTTCTATGTGAAACACAAGTTCCTCTACTTTTTTCAAGGTCTGCAGTTCTCAGAGACGCAGAAGAAAATGTACAGGGGAGTTAATGAGTGAACTCGAATAGCGTCTTAATGGAGGCTGGATCCTGCCAAGGCGCTTCCTGGGCTCTCGGGAAGCTGTTTTGACACCCTAAAGAATAAACCGAGCAAAGAGCGATGGAATGTTGAAAAGAAATGACTCACGTTTGCATAGACACTCGGGTATAAAAAGGCCACGTGAAATACGTAAATTGTGTTTCTCACGGTGTCCAGGTATCCAGTTCGGAGATATTTGTTCCATGCAGCGGCGGTGCGTCCATAGGGGCGCTGGGGCGTTGCCCCACTAATGCAAAGTAATGCTCCTGTACGTCTGGCAGACGTACAGGTGTATTACTTGAAGTCCGTGCCGGGCGGTCACTGACGATCACCGGGCGACGCCCGGCAATCATCAGGACAAGGGGGGTGGTGACGTCGGGTGTAGCGCACTTAGTGCGCATGCTCCAGTTCTGGGCTGGTCATTTTTCTGACCAGCCCGTGGCGCACATGCGCATTAGCCTGCAGATTAGAAGAGCGGGGTTGCTTCATGGCGCAGCCCCGGTCTCCTAATGGGCGGGTGTGTACCCTTGCCCAAGCCAATCCTGGCGCTGCTGGGGCAGCGTCTGGATTGGCTTAGTCACAGCGAGGCACGGGATTTGGGAAGCGTAAGAGTTAACTGTAGTCCATAGTCGGACACTCGGACTGCGACACGACGACACGACACACACCTCGTGTTCTGGTGCGAGGGCCGAGGCTGCCTGCTACTACTGCTCGTCGTGGGTGGGTGGCTCCGGTAAAGAAGAGACTCACTGCTGGACGAGACTTCAACTTCACCACGTAAGTACTTCCAGAATCCAAAGTGAGCTGATGCTTGATGACGAGAAAATGTACCTTTCACCGCGCCTCAAGCTGATTGTTGTAAGTAATAGTACATTTTAAATTACTTACAGCAATCAGCTTGATGGCGCGGTGGAAGGAAATGCTCCTGTTAGCGTTGCTCGGCGCTCTCTAATGTGCACTATCAGCGCCGGCCATTAATATACTCTTTTCCAGGAAAAGAGTATATTAATGGCCGGCGCTTTGATAGTGCACATTAGAGAGCGCCGAGCAACGTTATGCCAACAACAAGGCTTGTTGCAAAGAGTGGCCAGCGCTGTGATTGTGCACTTTAGAGGCGCCGAGCAACGTTAACATGAGCATTTTGTTAACGTTGCTCGGCGCTCTCTAAAGTGCACAATCACAGACACTCTTAAAGGAAAGTCTTCTAGCCCAAGGTTTGCCCTGCTGAAAAGAGTCAACAAAATGTCGGGCCATCTTCAAAGCTCTTCTTTAATGCTATTAAAGCAAAATATTATGCTGTCACTATCCTATGGCAGTGAGATTTTTCCCGTCTTCATGAATATGTGGAGGAACACTAGCCAGTGCAATTTAGGCAACTTTTTGCACTCCCATCCGCTACCTCTCAGTCCCCAAAACGTCTAGAGTTCAGTTTAATTAAACAGTCTCTTCTGCAAGCATCCTGCATTTTACAATTCTGGCACCAATGTAAGGCTGCAAAGTATGGTGCTTTAAAGT
This sequence comes from Calotriton arnoldi, assembly GCA_963921515.1. Lineage (NCBI taxonomy): Eukaryota > Metazoa > Chordata > Amphibia > Caudata > Salamandridae > Calotriton > Calotriton arnoldi. The sequence goes on along the minus strand of CAWUFW010001944.1, from coordinate 2,174,589 downwards.
TTTACTTGTGGGCTGAACGAAGAGACAGCCAAATGAATAATCATCACCTCATACTGGCACTTTATAATGCTTTAGAGCTATAAGAAGTGCAAGGCATTTGGAACTCTTTTTATATCCAGCACAATTTAAATATATTTGAAAAGGAATTGTGTCTATAGTCTTTTAATCGTGATAACAAAATTTGCATCACACTAAAGTTCTATGACACTTTACTAGCGCCTCATGTTTAGGGTAATTTGAAACCTAACCTCACTGGAGCGGGTCATTAAGGGAGTGGGTGGCGACAATTACAACTCATCACAAGAGGGGGCGGGCTTAGGAGGGGTGAAGCAGGCTGCGAGAGGGTGGGAGAGACGACGAGTCATACTTTTCCTGCTCCGTCGTCCGTCCTGACCTTACTGGAAGGCAGCAGTAGCATCGGCATTCATAGTAAGTTCCACTTGAACTTCGTGAAATCCTAAATGGTGAAAATTATAACATGGTGCAGTGCTTGTTCTCCGCTGCCAAAGGAAATCCGATCACTCAGAATAAAAAATCAGTGGAGGTTCGTACAAATTCCAGCAGTAGGCCTTTGTCTGCTCTGTAAGGATAGTCACTCACAGTGGACAGACTGTCTTTGATTAATCTATAGCTAAGATAATATAAGTTATTTTGAGACCAGTTCACAAACGACTTATCATTCTAAACAATAGGAGAATGCCCACTGCCACGGACGTGTTTCTGGTTCGAAATTTTGCTTCAGTTCCTGTAAGCTAAGGCATGGCTGTCTGATACGTGTGTTTGCAATTACTAATCAACGGAGACGTTGTTGTAAGGCTTGGGAAAAGTGTGTGGTGGTTAGCCAGGGCACCACTTTCTAAGAGGCCCCCTTTTCAAAAGTATTGTACTCCGCGCTGCACGTTGGAGGGCCGTTGTGTGACGTCACGCTATCAAATATGTGATTGTTTGCTCAAATTACTTTGTTTTGTAGCCTCCTTGAGGCTGAATACATTTAATAATACAATGGACGCATGCGCACAGCTCCATTCTGGGGGCACGGTACCCCTCTCATTTTGGATGTATCATGTCTGGTTTGTTGCCTGCACGGGCCTCCGCACCGGCACTACAGCCTGCACAGCCACATTCTTATTTACTGTTGTCTGTGCCCCTGGAATGGTGAGTTTGTCCTCTCCCATGTCTTTGCTCTCTCCATGACTCAGTCTCCATCCCTCTCTGGCTTCCCTTCCTCCCTCCTTCCTTGCATGTCTCTCCTTTACTTTCTTCCCTTCCTCCATGCCTCTACCATTCTCTTCCTTCCTTCACTCTAATGCCTCTACCTCACGCTTTCCTTTTCTCCCTCCATTCCTCTCTCTCTCCATTTCTTTCTTCCCCCACATGCCTCTTCCCCTCGCTTCAATACTCTCTTCTTTCGTCCCTCATCTCTTACTTTTTCGGTTTCCTTTATTGCCCCTCCTTTCTCTCTTATGTCTTATCCACTTCCTACCAGCGCCACCCCTCCTTTCATCACTTGTTCCTGCACTCCGGTGTCCGAGACAAGGCTGCTAGCCCCTTTCTCCGAGTTCAGATAGTTCACCCGCTCTCTGAGTTCAGGCATTGGAACGAAACATATGTCTAGATGATCATATTTCTTAATCTCCTGAGCAAGGCGTGAAACATCTTGGAGGCTGCATTTTAAGGATAATCTCGCTGTTACTCGTCAGCATAAGTCAGGACTTCCAGTGGGTTTGCAGCAGAGCACTGTTATCTCAAGTCCATTATAAAGTTCTCTAATTACAGAATGGAGCAGCTATGTCGTTATCATGAAATGCCTTTATTAACATCATATCAAGACTGTAAGAAGAAAATGCCAGACAGGTGCACTGTGAACAGTAGACAGACAAGACAACCGTGTGGGCAGGTAACATAATTACAAACCTTGCTTGTTGCATTGTAAAATTTGCACACTACAGTAACTAAACAATTATAATTCTGTAAAATATGGAATATTTTTCCTGTGTTTAAATATTTCAAGTCTACACAATCACTATTGCTTCATAAACCGTCTTGCTTCATCAAATTTGCTTTAAAATGCATGAATTTCACAGTCTTTTTTTCAAATTTTCTTGGGGGACACCCCTCCCTCCCCCGAAGCTCACTTATGATAGTTGCGCTCACTCGCGACAACTATTTCGCCCCACCACTTTCAAATGTCACCAGCCGCCACTGGTTCCATGTACGTCATGTCTGAAGTAGGAGTATAAATATGCCAGTCGATACATGAACTGAGCTGACAATTGTTATTTTCTTAAAACTTTTCCCTGTAAGCTTCGAAGTAGAAAGAGGCACGGCAGACGTGAAATGGAGGCACTTGAGATGAGCTGCACGTCGGCGAGGAAAGCGCCCAGAAGCTGCAGCAGAGGACAGGAGTGCTGCGGCACAGTTTAGGGGCGCTGTGGCCTTCCAAATCAGGGTGGGCTGCATGTAAGAACAACTGGTAGATAGTTACCGAACCCTGTCAAAATGTGCCATGCACTTACTCTCAAGGCACTGCCCCCTTGTGCAACGAATGAACAAAGCACTACACAGAGCATTGACAGAATAATACCCATGTGCAAGAAATCAACGAAGCGCTACAAAGAGCAGTTCAGAGCAACACACATGTTCAAAGAATAAACCAAGAGCTATAAAGAGCATTGAAGAATGAACTAAGCGCTACAAAGAGCATTGACAGAATAAAGCACTTGCACAAAGCATGAACCACGCGCTACAAAGAACGGTACAGAATAACCTGTTTAACATAACATAACATGTGTATTTGTAAAGCGCACGTTTACCCAGAGGTCTCTTGGCGCTGAATAACAGATGTTCATTGTTACCCAACTCAATGGTACTCATTTTATCGACCTCAGATGGATGAAAGGCTGAGTGGACCCGCCGGGATTTGAACCTGTGACCATGAGATCGAACACAGGCCCCTGCAATGGACGCATTAGTCCACTGAGCGACCAGACCCGTGCAAAGAATTCACCAAGCGCTAGAAAGTGCACTGACAGCATAACCCAATTTCTCAAAGAATTAACAAAGAACTATGATGGACGAACACTGCTGTTCAAACAAGCAGGCCGGATGATAATAACACAGGCTCGGTGCAACCTGAGCTGCTGCTACCTATAGCTTCAGGTAAAGGATTTAATTATAAATGTTGATGGATGCACATTTCTGAGGCAAAGGGGCAATGCTCACCTTGGGAATCGTACTGCAAAGCACAAAAAAATAACATTAAACACTGAAAGACCGTACACTGAGATATGAAAATGCGAACAAAAGCCCAGAAAGCGCCTCCAGTGCTGTAGATCTGTCAAAGACTCCACAGGGAGGTCTCGATCACAGGGTGTGGTGCACGATACAGTAGGCCGGTGAGTCCAAAGCTCACACCAGTGGCGGCCACCACAAAACAAAAGTAGGGGGCGGGGATTCGGCGGGGGTTAGGGAGGGAGAATTTAGGGGAAAGTAATAATTTTAAAAACGTACCTTTTGCTGTCAGTGCCTTCGACGCTGATGGCTGCCTCGGTGCTCTCCCAGCAGTCTCTGGGATAGCGCAGGCTCCCTACCCAATCCAGACGCTGCTCTCATACTATGAGAGCAGCGCCAGGATTGGTCTGAGCGGCCTGGTCCACCGCTCAGACAGTGCCCTGGGAGCCTGCGGGTATTCTCCAACCCGGCTGTGCAACACAGCTGGGTTGGAGAAAAAGAAGTGTGCATTTCTGTTTGGTCGGCCTAAGGCGGCCTGCCAAACCATCATGCGCATTTCTGAGTGCCGAACTCTCCTCCCTGTCATGGCCCGGCCGCACCCCGCCTTACACGCACGCCCAAGCCAAACCCAGTCGCAGAAAAATTAAATTATATTGTTTTATTATCATTTTTTTTCTGTGACAGACTCTGACAAGTGGGACGATGCTCCTCCGCCATTAGGGAAGAGCGGCCCCTGGTTCACACCAGAAATCCTGCTGGCCTCCATCCAATCTCAACAGAGCTAAAAAAAAAAGTGAGAAAAAAGCACTATGACAAGGCCAGCGCTGGCCATGTCTTAGCATTTTATTTTCCTACAGCAGTTGGGGGTGGGAGTGGGCAACACGGACAAGGGGAGTGAGGGTGAAACAGAAAACATGAGGGAGGGTGGGAGGTCAACAGTAAAAAAAAAAGCACTATGACGCGGCCAGCGCTGTCATCGTCATAGCACTTTTTGGCGGGTGGAATATGGAAAATGGGGCGGTGGAGGGTTACAAGCAACACAGACAATTTACAAGCAACACGGACAACAAGGATGTGGGTGGGTTATAAGCAACATGGACAAACAGATGGTGCAGAGGTTTACAACAAACACATACAACGGGGTGGAGGGTAACCAGCAACAAGGAAAACAGTTGCACGCTACATGGACAACGGGGCGGGGTCTACAAACAACATGGACAACAGGGTAGTGGGAGGGAAGATGCAAAAGGGAAAGGGGGTGGAAGGGAAGGGAAGAAGCAACGTAAGGGTGGGAGTCCCTTGCAGTAAACATTATCTTTCACAAGAGACCACGCATGCTCATTGTCTCAGGCAGACCTAAAAAAAAGTTTGGCAGTTTAGTGAAAAATTAGTCAAAAAATAATGGGCTAATAAAGCTGTCAGTCAATACAACAAGGAATGGAGGACAGAATGCAAATGAGGAGACTGGATTGATTTGCCACAGAATATGCGCCTGTTAAGCCATGAGTGGGAGCCATCGCACTAAATGAATGTGCTGAAACCTTTTCCCGGCACGGAGGTTAAAAGCGGATTTAAAAGACAGGTCTATTTGCCTTTCTGAGAAGCAGTCTAAGATGCTGTCTTAGGTGTGACCTAAAAAGCGCTTGGACGCGGCCAGTGCTGGCTGCATAATAGAACTTTTTTTAATTGCTGGCGGGAGGGAGGGCGGTGCATGCAGTAGGGTAGGCAACAAGGAGGATGGGTATAGGGGAAAAAAGCACTATGACGCAGCTAACAGTCTCTGCGTTAGCACTTTTTTGTTATGGGTGTGGGGGGGAGTCAACATGGACAATGGAGTGAGGGTGGATGGGTCGGAGGGTCAACATGGACAATGGGAGGGGGGAGCACTATGACAGAGCCAGCGCTGTCAACATCATAGCGTCTTTTTTTGTTACGGTCGGTAGGGGGCAACACAGACACAATTGGAGGATGGATGAGTGGGAGTTACAGCAGTGCCAACGGAAGGATGGAGTGGGGGAAAGAAAAAAGCTGCATGACACAGCCAGTGGTGTTTGTGTCATAGCACATTTTTTGTTATTGCCGGTGGGAGCAGGACAACACGGACATTGGGCGGGAGAGTGATAGCAGGGAACACGACAACGGGACGGAGGGTAAGAGCAGGGCAACACGGAAAATGGGAGGGAGGGTGAGAGCAGGGCAACACGGACAACAGGAGGGAGGGTGAGAGCAAGGCAACAGACTACAATGGGAGTAAGGCTGGGGCTAGACAACAGACTACAGGAGAAAGGGTGATAGCAGGGCAACATGGACAACGAGAGGGAGGGTGTGGCAAGCCAACATCTGGGTAGGAAAAGTACACGAGGGAGCCAGTTAAAAAAGACACAATATGGTAGAATGCTTAAACAGTAGCACCTAAAAACTAAGCAGTGGAAAGACGCAAGTAATGCGTTGATGCTCCTGTAGAGGTGCAAACCCACAAAGAAGATGGAAGCCTACAGTACATGACCAATAAGAAGCAAGCAAATGAGAGTGACAATGAGCCAACCAATGATAAGCAATGGGCGGTCTCTAAGACATCTGATAGAAACAAAAAGTCTCATAGTAAAGCGCATGCGGTGTCTAGGCAAGACCTAAACTAAAAAAAGACTAATCTTGGGTTGCCAAGCAGTGTGCTGCCCGCATAAAGCTTTTCAACACCATGTCAGGGGTAGTAAGTGCTATATCAATGCAATTACAATACAATATGAGTTATGGGGCTAGGTACACAAAATTACAACGGAAAAGTACCAATTTGCAAAGCAGAAGTGTGTATAGGAATTCACAATTACCATCACGAACAACAGTGCACCCATTGCAAACCCGCCTGAGTCACAAACCAAACAGGCATCAATGCAGTGTTCCCTTCTTTGTAATGAATACATGCAATCACAAGCATCGAATTATTACCGACTGCTTAGGGCAGGCGTGACCATTCTTTAAGATAAAAACTGCTAGTACAGGGGAGTAGACATATTGGCCCTCATTCTGAAGTGACGCGCAGGGAACGTAGGTGTGAACATTGCCCCAGGTAAATACTGCGCATAGCTACATCAGTATTTACAGGCTCAGTACTACCAGTGCAAATGGCGTCCAGAGTGGAACAAGTCGATTACTCTCTCGAGACTATAAGCATTTCTACATTTGTAGTCCAATTATGTGCATGCTGTCGAAATAAAATTCCAGAATAAGACTGCAATGAAAAACATAGGGCCCTTAATTATCTTTATTTCTGTGGGATGGCGCAGAGCATGTTTTCACTTTGCTTTTTCAGTTCTTTTGAATCACTAAAAATCACCCAACAGGAAGCCTTGCAGAGTGTTCTTTTGTTTGATGGCGTCTGCGTGGGTTTTGAATCCTATTGTGACGTCATTTCCGGATGGCCCATTTAATAGGTCTATGACACCCTCAGGCCATCAGGCTGGTCTGTGTCAAATCTTGCTTGAATCACGTTGTTGTAAGAAAAATAGGTGGACAAGAGGCTGAGATAATAATAATGCCTACCATATTATGTTTGCTATGCAGCCCTATTCTGAACAACCCTAATAAACCTTCCCTACATTTGATACTGGAATTAATGATTATTGATTAGGAGAGATATTTTGCGTCAGGGTTGTTGTATGCCAATTATCCTTTCTATGTTGACTGTTTTATTGGTTTTGATTTCATAAGCTCCATTTTCCTCTGTCAGTCAGGCACTCTGCACCTTACATGGCACTGTGAACACGGCCAAAGATATATACTGTTGCCTGAATGTCCTATACTCTGCTTTGCATGAACCCTTCCAGCATGGAGAAAATACATCTCCTACAAAAGATGCAAACTGATGTAATGTTCATCATTATTAACTTGAAACAGACTCTTCCCTCCCATCCCACAATAAATCCAATTTCTTTCTTTTAAAAGGAGAGAGGTAATTTGTGAGATACATTCCTGCTGTAGACTTAAAGGACAGGAAATGTGCCTTCCTCCGACTGATGTGTCATGTGCATTAGGAAAAGTGTATTTAGATGCCACGTGACCGGAAGTTCAACCCAGAAAAAGAGATTATGGCCCTCTCAATAAAAAGGAATCTTTTTCTTGGAGATTTTGTGCACATTTATGTCATGCTTCCCTACAACATAGCAGATTAAGAAAAAGGAAATAGGGGAGGGCTCTGTCAGAAGTACTGATTTCTTGAAAGAGGGAAGATTGATGTGGTAAAATGGGATTTTAAACCTTCCTGCTGAACAGCGTCAGAATTTTGCATTATTCAGCATCATATAGACATGGCCACTGGAATTATGCGATAATAAGGCTGCATCGTTTTTCGCATAATTATGGATTTGCCGCAGTTGCCACATAATTGATCACCTACAACATAATCTGCAGATTTTTTTAAACAAACTTGTTTCTAGCTCAAACGGATTAAAAGTTACTAAAAGCATGGCAACACGTGTTTCTGCACACCGGAAGGCCCTTCAAAAAGGTTGTGCGGTCATCTTTCAGTTGCTTATTGCTGCATTTGCTATTAAATTAGTTCTATTAAGTTGAAATATTTTACCAAACAGTGTTACCATGTGCAAAAATTACAAAAGAAGGAACAAATGCTATTACAAAATGTGCTGCATTACTTCACATAATTTGACTTTACTTGTTTCATGAATAAGTGGACTGTGTCGCATAATTTGGTGCTCCTCTGCCGCGTAATTCCAGTGGCCATGCATATAGAGCACAATTTTCCCGTGGGACAGCACTGCGATGCTTTCAGTACTTAGGGAAGTGACTTTCCAAATGCTTTGAGGTTGCCATCGAAGACCAGAGTGTATTTCAGTTTGTGAAGTTGTGTTATTGGTAGCAAGGATGAATTGAATGACTTGTGGGCAAGTGTCCTTGCTGTTTGATGGGGAGGACCAGAAGGCTGTGCCAAATCGCGGTTTGTGTCTGTGTGTGTGTCTGTGCGCGTGTGTGTGTCTATGTGTGTGTGAGAGTGTGTGCAGCCACCCTGGGAAGCAGCATCCCTCTGCTTTAGAGGACATCAGTGCACCCTGTTTGCATCCATTGACAAAGAGGCATGAGGCACTCTTCATTGTAGGATCAAGATATAAAGCCTTCCTCCCTACCACTATCATACATTTCACCCTTGTGTCACTGCAGTGCCACTACGCCAAAATGTACAGATCATGATCACCATGCGGTGAGAGGCTGAGACACATAGATGAAAGGAGTGTCTAGCAGCAGGCTGGGGACCAACACTCCCAAGCAAGGATGCGAAAGAAAAATACTCAGAGGCTTCAGCGGGCCAGGTAACAATCCTGGATGGGATCCACTGGCCCAAAGCAGCCGGTTGGTCTCTAGCCAGCTACTGCAGACCAGCTGAGGCATCACCTTGGGTCTTGCAATATCTTAGCCTTGCAAAAGTTTAAGAGGTGGTCAGATTTTACTTGGGGCACCACTTATGCTTTTTAGAAGGCATTCTTCTGGGCAACGACAGGGCAGGCCTACTAAAAGAGAAGGTCTCAGGTTAGAAATTGAGAAGCGCGCCTCCATAAGTCATGGTACTAATGTGAATTAATAAATAAGAGTTTGTGTGAATTTACTGTGTGAACGACAGTCTTTCAGCTTTCCTTTCCAATCGCCGCTTTGGGCCTTCACTCACTTAGTGAAATGCATAGGCTAGAGGAATGAGTAATACATAATGTACACCTCGTCCTCACTGTGCTTACTGTGGTTTGTCTACAGCACTTTTGTTCCTGAAAATTGTAAGGTACTGTGACTTACCTCAGCTTTATCATGTTACCCTGACATCATGTTATCATATTACTCCTATACGGTGCCAGGGCGTGAGTGACGCCATGCTCCACTGAACATGTGGCCTCACAGGAATAACTAGCATGGCTCTATCTCTCACAAATATACTGAAGGGGCTACAACACCACCACCAAAAGACCCCAAAATTTACCAACAACAAAGTAACTCAAAAACCATCACGTCACAGCTCCCAACCTCATTGCGGCAATCTTATGACCGTCTCCGAAACAAAGATTTTCACAATTCAGACATGCATTTCACTCATCCATGATTCATTGCTGTTCCTCATAGCCATCTCTCTTCCACTCATCTGGGCCTCCTTTTCACATTCTACCTGTTGGAAGGCATGGTGCTATCCCTAGCACAATGAATTCAGTGCCTAACATTTGGGGGCGGTCATGCCCTGAAGCCCACATGGAACTGTTGTAATTTGGCAGCACTTAAGTTAAGCATTAGCCAAGACATCCTGTATTCAGAGGCTAAATTGTCCGCTTTGTGGAATCCATTTTGTATTTCTGGCAGCCATTTTGGTTGCCATGTGCTGCCATGTGCTCGCCATGTGCTCTGTCCTACCTTCCTGTTAACTGCTCTTGAAATCTGCCTAGAGACGAGTTATATTTAGTTTCTTTTGCTTTGCACATGCTCAGTTGAGCTCGTAGCTGTCCATGCAGCTGTTCCGAGTTTATAAATGTCAGGATGTGTCTACTAGAAGTAGAAACTGTTAGCTCCACCCACTTGTCGACTGTGCATTTCTTGTATGACCTTATATGTATCTAAAACCAGCATTTGTGTTTGTACCGCCTTCATTTGAGCCCCTGTGTGGGTATAAAAGGACCAAGGTCCTTCCATTCAGTGTGCTACTTCATGCATTACCGAAGGGTGGTGTGTAAATGTAGCTCCACCTCATGAGGTTTAATAAACTCTGTCTTTTCTATTCCAGTTTCTGTGCCAACTTCTTCTTAGCGGTCTGAGGACTCTGTGCAAGGAAGGGTGAACTCCTAAGCACTGGTAGGCCTTGTTGAGGCTCACCACTACAGAACAATTTCTCTTGATACTAGGAACTGACATCACAAACCTATTAAAACCCAAAAAACCTCCCCAACTATAGGCCAATCTTCACCTGCCCCTCACCAGGCATATCATGAAGAAGGAGAAAACAAGCCGGTTACAAGACTTAGAGGCATATTCACAAGGAGCTATCGCCGAATTAACGGCACTTTATCGCAGCCAAAGTCGTGATAAATATACCTCCCCATTCACAAGCTGGTGTAAACAGCCCAAAGCACCAGTTTACCCGCGATAGCAGCCGCAAAAAACATCGCCACAGAGGACCCGCGCAACTATTGCTAATGAGATGCAGAGTGGGCGTTCCCGTGCCAAAAGGCGCGACAACATCACACCTCAACATTCACGACGATCAGCCACATCGGCGATAAAAACACAAAACAGGCGATAAGGCGCGTTAGCACCAGGAAATCTACACCTGCTCTGACCTGGTGTAAAGTCGGACGGCAGCCTGCAAACCAAAAGGGAGCACAGCCCAGGGCTACATCGGAAGGGCAACAGATGCCATGAAGCCACCCATCATGCGGCCCGGACACCCAAGAGGGCCACAACACCCACCGCCACCACCCCCAGGACCACCCCTCCCTGGCACCCCCCGACCAAAGACATGCCACATCAGCCACACCTAAACATGTACAAAATATTCAACTTGATGCCGCACAATCACAACTGGTGACATGCATGTGTCGTCACAGAAATGACCAGCACACATTCACTTTCGAAGCAACAAATGAAACTTTATTAAAATGAACACCGAAATGAAATGAAGACACATGGCCGCTCCCCTCGGGACAATACGTAGGTCACAGCCTGTAAGACAAAAAACATGATGAGAAGGTGTGTCCTGCGCCCATCAGAGGACAGAGAGAGAGCGAAGGAGAGAGAGAGGAAGAGAGGGAGGGAGAGAGAGAGAGAGAAGAGGAGAGAGAGAGGAAGAGAGGGAGAGAGAGAGAGAAGAGGAGAGAGAGGAAGAGAAGGAGAGAGAGAGAGAACGTTCCGCCCCTGCGCACCCAGGCCACACTGCTCACCTGCTGCCACCGGTGTGTCTCCAACCACGTGCCGGTATGTATAGCAGGACACCAGGTCACACATCTGAGTCAGAGCCGTCAGATGAAACAGAGTCCAGATACATGACTGGCACAGTACACACACCTGCACAAGACAACATCGCCTGCCCGCCCATGCACACCCAGGCAGAGGCACCCCAACCCCTCCCGCCGCCCATCGGAGCATGCCCGCCCATGCACACCCAGGCCTCAATGCTCACCTTCCGCCACCGGACAGGAGGTCCCACCACGTGCCGCTGCAAGCCACAAGCCCGGGGCCCGCGGACATGGCACCCTCCACATCATGCAGCCCCGCTCCGCAGGCCACCAGGTCTCACGTTTGGTGCTGGGTCTTGATTACTCCATGGCAGAGGACATACCAGTGCACCCGGCACCATCGCAGGCTGCACACCCGCTCAGCCCAATGGGTGCCACCAACTCTGGGATCCCGGAAGCAACGCCACGTGGCGGTAGGCCCGCACTGCCCGCTGGCTCTGGCCTACACTGCGGTCCACCAGGGCACACAAAACCAGAGCTGTCCGGGCCGCCGGGACGGGGCATCATCGCAGGCTGCACACCCGCTCAGCAGCTTAAGGTGCCACTGACTCAGTGCACCCAAAGTCACCGTCCCGTGGCGGGGTGCCTGTGCCGTCCGCAAGGCCCCGTGTGCCACTAACCCTGTGCAACCCCAGTCTGCACCACGTGGTGGTAGGCCTGTGCCGTACTCAAGGCCTCGGATGCCACTAACCCTGTGCGCAACAACTCATGTTATGTTATGTTAATAAATTTGTTAAGCGCACGATTACCCGAGGGTGTCTTGGCGCTTGCCCGTGGACTATGCCAGTTTCTGTAAAGGTAAAGATGACTATTTATCAAATAGCCATGTTTTCAAGGCCTTCCTGAATGCAAGTAGAGTTGGAAGGGATCTGATGGCAATGGGGAGTTCGTTCCAGAGTTTGGGGGCAGCTGCCCTAAAACTACTGCCACCCCATGTGGCTTTAAAAACTCTCGGAGTTGCTAGAAGTTTAGCTCCTTCGGAGCGTAGATGCCTTTTGGAATGTACCAATAGAACAGGCGCCTTAAAAAATGGGGCCAGTGTTCTGGAGTGCTCTGTAGGTAGTGCAGAGAGATTTAAAAATAATGCGATTCCTAACTGGGAGCCAATGCAGTTTATGTAGATGATTTCTGACCGATGAATACTTAGGAATACCCAGCAGAAGACGCGCTGCTGCATTTTGAGTCATCTGCAACTTATTGAGTTGTTTCTCAGGTAGGCTGATGTAAAGACCATTGCAATAGTCTAACTTGGCCAGGATCAAAGAAGAGATCACTGTTTTTCTGCTGTCCATGGGAATGAACGGGAGTACTTTTTAATGGTTTTTAACAAGAAAAACATGATGAAGAAACAGCATTTACCTGTGATTTAAAATTAAGTTTATCATCAATAATCACGCCAAGGTTCTTAGCTTTGGTGACTGGAATCGGAGCCGATCCCAGTTCATCCGGCCACCAGCTCTGTGACCAATTAGGTAGGAAATTGCCAAATGTGATGACTTCTGTTTTGTCTGAATTTAATTTCAGACAACAAGAGTTCATCCACGAACTGAGTGCAAGCATGCAATCCTTGAAATTTTGCATTTGTGGTGCGGATTTTTTTGATAAAGATAAGACAATTTGTGTATCGTCTGCGTATGATGTCACTGCCAGCCCGAAGGTTTTTATGAGTTTCGGCAGTTCAGATACATAAATGTTGAATAGTGTAGGGCTTAAGGATGATCCCTGAGGGACTCCGCAGGGGAGGACGAACGACGGGGATTCATAGCTTCCCAAAGCTACTGATTGTGCTCTACCAGACAGAAAGGATGAGAGTAGTGTAAGTGATTTATCTGAAATGCCAATGGAATTTAGACGATTTAACAAAAGATCATGGTTGACGGTGTCAAACGCCGCGGAAAGATCAAGTAAAATCAAAGCGGCCGCTCCCCCTGAATCCAAAGTCGCTCTAATTTCATCTGTGGCTTTAATTAAAGCTGATTCGGTACTATGTTCTGTTCTGAAACCAAACTGTGTCTCATCAAGATAATTATTTTTTTGTAAATAATCAGTCAGCTGTTAATTCATGATTTTCTCCACTAATTTAGCGGGAAAAGGTAGACGAGAGATAGGTCTATAATTATTAGGTTGCGTGGGATCGAGACTAGGTTTCTTCAATAAAGGTGCTATCGAAGCCGTTTTCCATATGGTCGGAAAAACACCACACGAGAACATAGTATTAAAAATATTGACGAGACAAGGAGCTAGCATCTCGGAGGCTTGCTTGAAGATACTAGGGGAAGCGAGTCATAGGGGGAGCCTGATTTCGTCTGTTGGATAAGAGTGGTAACCTTATCATTAGTAATGAATTCAAATTTAGAGAAGCTAGAGGCGTCAGAAGGACAGATATTAATGAGAGTATCGTTATCTATGCTAATATTTGTACCAAAAATGTCATAGATTTCCTTCACTTTCCTTAGGAAATGTTGTGCTAGAGAGTCGCAGAATTTTTGTGATGGTTCAATAAAATTTGTTTCTGGGGGACCTGATAGTTTTGAAACCACTTGAAAGAGTTCTCTAGTGGAATTCTTTGCCTGATTAATTTGTTCAGTAAAATAGGTGCATTTTTCTGCGTTAATTAGGTTTTTATATTCAGTTAAAAGAGTTTTATAAATGGCAAGGTCCTGAGCGTTGTAATCATTTCTCCAACGCCTTTCCTGTCGCCTACATTCTTGTTTTTTACTCTGAGAGTCTCTGAGAACCATGGGGAGGTAGGTGATTTTCTTTTGTTTACTGCTTTTTTCAGGGGGGCTAATTTGTCGGCTGCTTGTGCAAGCCAATTGTTAAATTGCAAAGAGGCAGTTTCTGCGTCTTTTGAGGCTCAAATTGGTTTTCTAGTAATTGACCATTCAGCCTTTTGCTGTCAATTAGTTTCCAGCTACGGTAGGTTGAAGATAAATGTTTAAAACTATTATTTAGCAAAGTGGAAGAGTTATATAGATCGAAAATGATAGCTGAGTGGTCTGTCCAGGTCAAAGGTAAGATTTCTTTGAGTGAAGTAGAGTCATTATTGGTAAAAATACCATCAAGGGTATGCCCTGCCTGATGAGTAAGGCCTGTGACAATTTGTCTAAGACCTATCATTGCCATGAGTTCATTTAAGGTATCCGTATTGGTGTCAGAGCTATCTTCCAGATGAAAATTGAAATCACCTAGAATATGTGTTGATTTCTCAGTCGCACATACTTCAAGAAGTGATTTAACTGTATTTAGAAAGCTTACTTTGCTACCTGGAGGTCGATATAGTAATATCCCTTTAAAAGTGAATTTATTGTCAATTTTTACATTGAAAGAGATAGCTTCACAATCAATGTTAGGTATGGGCTCGCAGCAGGCTTTTAGATTGTCACGATAAATCATAGCAATTCCTCCACCTTTTTTATTTTCTGTTCTATCAAACCTGAATACCTTGAAGCCCTGAGGGACAGCATGATAAAAGTCAGGGCCTGTCGTTTTATCACCCCAGGTTTCAGTGATAAAAAGTATATCCAACTGTTTAGCCTCAATCAGCTCGGCGATCTCTAGTCTGTGTTTGGGCAGTGAGCGTGCATTAACTAAAGCACACCGTGTGATGTCTAGAGGCTTTGATATTAAAAGAGAATTTGAGGAAGGAGAAACCCGTGATGCTAGGTCAGGCTGGAACACAAAGCCACAAGTGGAGCAGTTACCATGATGTATTATGGGCAAATTGCAAAGGTCTAAGCCTATACAGTTTTTTGGCTTGTTATTCAGCATACGTAAATCCTCACCTGAGTAATGACATTTTATTCTGTGATCCTTAGCGGGCTGAACAACATCCCTGGCGCGGTCTTAGCGCGGACGGGCGCAGACGGGCTCGCCTTTGGCGCGCCCACGGCGGGCCCGCTGCGCGCGTCCGCTGCGCGCTCGATAGCCCATCTGTTTTTATACTCCTCCCACCCGGAAGTAACAATTAGGCTAGAGCGCCAAAAAGCAGTAGGCAGAAAGACTCTCTCCACTCAAACGGAAATACCGCGGCGGACCGGAGAGTGCAGGATTACAAACGAAGGTAAGAGCAAAAGTTAAAAAGTTTCACCAATCAGTTAAAAACTGTGCAAATAAGCAAATTAAAAACGAAGCACTACAATAAGAATTAAGATAGCATTAGGTGTCAGCAGCGTTTCAACAGACCTGGCGTCCGCTGCGCGCTCGATAGCCCATCTGTTTTTATACTCCTCCCACCCGGAAGTAACAATTAGGCTAGAGCGCCATGGGCTATATGAGTGAGAACCGTTGAGCGTCCGTCATCCAGTCACCACCGGAAGAGGGGAATGTGACGTCCTCGGCCCCTTATGTTGGCGGAGTCACATGGCCTGTGACGCCTGTGCCGGATGGGTGTGGTGTGTGTGAAAACCTGCCCTCAGGGAGTGGCTGTGACATGCTGACAACTAGACCAGTGACCTGCACACCACCAGGGAGTACGGCTGCGACGGGTAGCAATGAGGGCCCCCCCTCGTGGCGTTAGCGGAGTGGTCTGGCCTGCCGCACGCCGGACCAGAGCAGGGCTTGCAACAATGACTCATGGGGTCTGGGCGTCGTCCAGTCCATGTCCGGACAAGGAAGTGACTGATGCGTGTGTCCCTGTTGTAGTGTTCATGGGACCCGGTACACAAAATGCAATGTTGCACCCTCTGACTGGCATCCCACAGGATGAACATCATTGACGCAAGGGAAGGCACTGTCCCCACATTCATCCACACATCCATACATGAATGACGTAAGACATTACACAGCAGTGCGTCATTGGATGTTTATTTGCACATCCAGTGCAGTCATGCAGCTGGAGCGGTACAGGGCAATGCCGAGCACACTACACAATATGGGCCCGTGGAGGGCCAGCCAGTGTCCATCCGGGGATGACCTGTACTGCGGAAGAGGAAGGGTACAGTCCACAGTCTGTCCGCCGTGTCAATGGTCGTCAAACAGGATGTGGCAGTCCATGTCGCTGTCCAAGGTGAGTGCATCGGAGTGTATCGGGGGTCAGTCGAGGGTCTTGAGGCCATGTGCGGCACCAAGCAGAAACAGGCAAGGTGGCGGAAATGAATGCTAGTGCCTCCTTCTGATCTCAATCCCATCCACGTCCTCGTCCCCTGATGTGTGCTCTACCCCACCTGTGGATGTTGCAGTACCGGCTGCGGCACTGTGTGTCACTGACACATCAGGGGCCGGAGGAGGATTGTCGGCCGCACTGTGTGGCAGCGACACATCAGGTGCCGGAGTGGATACGCCTGCCGCACTGGGAGGCACTGACACACCAGGGGGCGAAGATGTGGATGGTGTGGGGGCAGCAGCATTTATCATTGCCACGCCTTGTGGCAGCAATGCCATGATGAGGACATGCAGGGCCTGGTAGATCCCAGCTGCATTTCGCTGATGTGCAGCGGTGGCTGCCATCCTTTCCGCCTCCATCTGCACCATGTCCTCCATGAGCCTCCGCATGTGTGCCAGCTCACGGCTGGCATCGCTGGAGCCACTCTGAGCGGACAGGTATTCTTCCCTCCGCGTCATGACTCCGGCGATGTCAGTCAGGGCTCGTTGGAGACCATGGGGCGGACATAGACACCCAAGGATGGCGTCCAGTTTGGTAGCCATGAGGTCGAACCGCACCTGCTTGGCCGTCTCCCTCTGGCCCTCCAGCACACGGCGTTGGAAGGCCATTTGTTGTTCCTGGGGGACTTGGGAGGGTGCCGGGGCTGTGGGTGCCTCCTGCTGGGTGGTTTGGGTGGTGGGTGGGGTCTCATCCATGTAGCTGGGCTGCCCTGATCCTGGAGGTGGCTGGCGGATGAGGTCAATGATGTCTTGGATGGTTTGGGTGTCGATGCTGGTGTTGTCCTCCTCCTCGTCATCAGTGAAGAGTGGCTGTGACTGCTCTGCAGGAGGTGTTGACGATTCCCCTGCGATGTGAAGGGGAGATGGTGTATTACAATGTGTCCACATGTATGTAGCCGTATGGTACAGGTTGACATTCAGACAGCATGGCATTGTACATTGTGACAGTCTGTGGGTCTGGGCGAGGACCCAGGGTCATTGTGGGTGTGCACTGTGTCCTGCTTGCTTGTGCATGTGTGCTATTGTGGCCATCTCCCCCCGTCCCCCCAGTACCTGGTGGTCACTCACCCTGTTGCGGTTGTGTTGTGTCCTGTCGAGCAGTGTCCGGTTCCCCGACTCCAGCCACAGTCTCCACACTGATGACTGTCGACACCAGCTCCTCCATGTCATCCAGCTCCAGCTGTGGCGCAGGGCCCCCACCTCCGGTCTGCGTTGCTGCCTTCTGGTTGGCGGTGAGTTTCTCCTTGGTCTTCCGCTTGATGTCATTCCATCGCCTCTTGACCTCGTCCATTGTCCGCTTGTGCTCTCCGACGGCATTCACCTTGTCGACGATGTCCCGCCATATTCCATTTTTGGTGCCCAATGACACGTTGGAGGTGACGAAGAGTTGTTGATGGTGTTCCATCACCTCCGTGACTATGATCCTGTTCCCCTGCTGAAAGAGCCTGGTCTTCCTCGTCTTCTTGTCCTTGATCTTCCCTGTCCCCGAGGTCCCAGGCTGGTCGTCCGGGGTGCTTGTGGGGTTGCACTCGTCCTCTGCGCCTGCTCCGGCTGTCTCCATGGTGCTTGGGTGTTGGTCAGTTTGTGTGTGGGTGTTTTTTCTACTTTTATGGTGATTTTTGACGCCTGCCAGGTGTGTGTTGCAGGCCTAGCGCTGCTTGTCGCTGATTTCCTCATCGCGCTTTGGCCCATCGCGTGTTTTTTGGTGTTGTGGTTTGTGTTTTTATCTCCATCGTGGTGGATGTATCGCGGACTTTGTCCGCGGTTTCGGCAGACTATCGCATGCTACCGCCTTGTTGTGAATTCCACGTTGACCCGGGGTTATTTTCCCGCGCTAGGCTGCAATATTGAAAGTTGCGTTACGCTACTCTTGAGGTAGTTATCACACGTTCTTGTGAATATACCCCTAGATTGTGAAAAACTACCTTTTACATGATCTGTAATGTGGTTTCAGACCCTTGCAAGTACAAGAAATTGTACTTGAAAATTTCCGAGACACCCACCTCATCGCCCTAGATAAAGACAAGAGCTCCATTCTGATACTTCTACAGGTCTTAGAAGCCTTTAATACTGGGGACTGCAAAATCCTCCTGAAGAGACTTAATGAATGGATGGGCTTTCGGCAGAGCACTAAAGCGGATGCATTCTTTCCTACACTATGAAGTCCAATGCGCAAGTTGAATCCTCAACCTGAAAGGTACCATATGGTCAGGGCTGGTGGCACCCAGTGTGACAATCTTTTTTGGCACCCCTTCCCCATATGACCTCCTCCACGGATTCCCTCACTTCTAGCCCCACAAAAGTGCCCCACATCTCTCCATAGCCCCTCTCTCACATACATTTCATTTGTTTCAAAGCGCCTGTAAAGGCTGACTTTACTATTCCACTCAGCTAGCCACATAAAATACAGATCTGTTCTTTGCAGCAGGCAGATTAACCCTCTGCGCTACTTTATGGTGAGTCAAATCTTCCACTAGACAAAAATCTGATCGCTCTCTCAAGCAGGAGCATCAATCACAAGAATTATCATTACATTCTTACCGCTGTCTGAAAGCTGGGTGCACAAGGAGCTCCGCAACAGGTCCTTTTAAATTGCACTGTTATTGCTAAACACTGCGCCCCCCCTGAGGTAAGTCCCCCCCCCGCCCGAGGTCAGCGCCCAGTGCGGCCGCACCGGTCCAACCGCCCTAAAGACGGCCCAGCATATGGTATTCCACATAGGCTTCCTTATCACCTCTTCAGTTTAACATTTAGAACCTCCCACTGACATATGCTAGTGAGTCACAAAGTGAAATTCCAAATGAACAGCACCTAAATCCATATGCATGTTTGCAACGTACCAGAATATCACATTTTAAATATCCTGCTACAAAAAATATCTTAGAATATTGACTGCCAAAATATTGTGCAGATAAGTATATATACGAAAGTATAGGTTTACTATTCCTGACTTCGCATACATATCCCTTTTGTGGCATATAGATATATGTATGTATACGTATGTTGACGCGATTTTAATAATGGAAAATCTACCCTGAGCTCTATATAAACTTACATTGGAGATATTTTGCTATGCAGTACTATGGCTGTGATAGTTTTGTATCACAATATTTTTGCTCGATCCTCTGACATACATCTTAGAAAGGAACAAAGAAACCAGACAAGCATCACTAAATGTAGTGACTCCATATGTCACTGCACGAAACAAAACTTTCTCTGCCTGATCAGTGAAAAAACAGAGCTCCTAGCTTGTACAGGCAATAACTCCGAAATGTTTCCTTGCAGAAAGCCCACAAACCTCCTCACTCCCCAAGATACTGAACAAAAGGCAAGAAAGTTGGTAGTCATAATCAACGCAGATCTGTTATTCACTCAACAGATCAATTTAGTAATGAAAGAAACAAACCCACAACTTTGTGTACTCAGGAAAATATTCCGAGTATTGCAAATAAACTACAGAGTAGAGCTGACCAGACCCACTGTAAAGGGTCATCTAGGTGGCTGCAATATTATCTAAACAGGGCTACCTTGAAGGCTCGCTGGCATCCTACAGAAGATGCTAAATCAGGCAGCCAAACTATGCCTCAATTTGCAGATATGTGACAACGCCAAACCAGGCCGAAAAGCACTTCTTGACTACCACTGGAAGAAATTCAAGATACTCAGAACCATTCACCAGGTGTCTTGGAACAAAGGGACTGGGGCATCTTCAGAACCTGGCTCCACCCCTACCATCAGCCACCCTGCACCAGATCCAACAACTCACCCTCAGATGACAGTAATTCAGAGGCAGATCAGAAGTCCATGGTCCAATTCCTGAGAAATCTCTGAATCCCAACTTCAGAGCACGACTAATCACTTCCATTTCAGAAAACTGCTAAAAACTAAGGGGCTTATTTACAAGACCCCTGCGCCGCCGGTGTGTCATGTTGCGTGATGCACCGGCGGCACAACCTGCTGTGTGATATTTACAAGCACAAGTAAAGACACCCTGCGTGGCTTTACCAGTGCTTGTAAATATCACCCCTTTTCATGCAACACTTTGCGTGTTAGGGGTGTAACATGGGTGTTCCCACGGAACACCTGTGCCCACTGATGCATTTCCAGATTTACGAGCAATCGTAAACCTGGAAATGCGTCACAATGCTGCTGCTACCCTAGGGGTGGCTTAGCGAGGTGCAACGAGGAGAAATGTTTTCATTTCTCCTCGTTTTTTTCCTCTTTCAATGCGTGCTGCATTCTACAGCACGCATTGGAAGAGGAAATCACCTCAAGTGATTGTTTTTGTGCAGGAAGGTGCCGCTTCCTGCACAAAAACAATCTCCCCACGATGCAGGCATCCTTGCACCATTGTACAAGGGCGCCTGCACTGGCGCATGGCAGCAGTTTGTGCGCCAGCCCAGGGGGGAGCACAGAGATGCAACATTTTGTTGTAAATATGTTACATCCCTATGCTTCAAAACTAACGCAGCGCAGCAAAATGACTTGCAGCACCGCGCTGCGTTCGTTTCTTGTAAATAGGGCCCTAAACCCTTCAAGATGGCGTTCAGCTAAAAACTGGCATCAGTTGAAAGTAGCAATCAATCCCACGCCAAGTGGCAGTGATTGCTAATTAGCAAGCAAAGAATATGGGATAGGGGTCATGCCCTTCGGTCGGTTGGATTGTTTCTAGCCAAATCCTTGAACTTGTAGTCGGTACTATATAGCGAATTGAAATAAGAATTGGGCAGTGCTTTAGACACCCCCTTAAATAAATAAATAATCAAATAAATTGCCACTGTTGCTTCATAAGGTGGCATATAAAGTAAATACAGTTGCTGCTCGTTTCTTCCTAATACAGCCTCTATAAAGTGTTCACGCCTTATTTTTGTACCATTTGGAAAACATGTCGCTCCCCTGACATGTGCTTACTCAGTTTCACTATTATAGAATCCCAGTTTAAAATGTACAAATTCTCTTCGTCCCTCACTTTTTTCATTCGGATCAATCTGGTGCAAAAAACACCCCGATTATTTATTTATTGAATTGTGTTGTAAAGTTCTTGGTTTTGGGGTATTGATCACTTACTGTAAGGCGGCTGGAGTGCTAATACATGCTCAAATATTATCTGAATTTATTTTAACACCATGGCTAGGGTCTAAATGACCTTGTAAGGCTCCTGGCGTACAAGGGTTTACCATACTGCCCCCCTAGAAGTGGAAAACCCATTAATGCCCCCTTCTGGGTACTTCTGTAAACTCTGACTCCCAATATATATGCCCTGCTTCACATTTCTGCCCACACCAGGTACTCCTACAAAATCTCACTCCCATATATGGAGTAAATGATAAATCAGAACAAATATTCATGCCTCAGTCCTACGACTTACACGTTGGCTTCAATTACTCCAAATACCTCCTCCATAGACATGTACCCCCATAAGCTCCTGTAGAAGTTACAAACACCTAACGCCCCACTTCTGCGTACCTCTACATAACCTAATTCACAATTTTCAAGTGTTTCACTTGCTGAAATCACAGGGGTTAACAATTCATCAATGCATTAACCTGGGTTCTTTCTTGAGATCTAGACATTTAACAGCAAAAAGATGATGACCAGGTCTTACCGCAGCCCACCACCAAGTCACAGGAATGCTTGTGAAATTAGTGCCAGGAACGTCATGCTCCACGGAGTGCATTAAAGCCGAGAAGCTGAACACCCCCATGGCGATGAAGAGGAAGAGGCAGCAGACCTGCTGATAGCACTGCCGAATGGTGAACCCAAACGCCCTCATGCCAGTAGAGTGGCGAGCCAGCTTGAGGATCCGGAAAATGCGCATCAGTCGGACGATCTTCAACACTTTGCCCAGCTGTCCCACCCGCTCCATCTTTTCGATGTCGGTGTGATGCAGGTGGATATCCGCTTCCTCAGAAAAGTGCTCAAAGATCATCTGAATGTAGAATGGCAGGATAGCGACCAAGTCTACGACATTTAAAACAGTTTTAAGAAACTTGCATGGGTCTGCAGTGGCGACCAGGCGCAGTAGGTACTCAACGCTGAAGAATATGACGCAAACATTCTCTACCTGCTCCATGCAGGCCTTGCCGTTGATATTTAAGTCCTGCAGTTCTTCTACGGTGCTCAAACACATTGCGACAATGGACACCAGAACAAACACGCTGGACATGATAGCGATCATCTTCGCAGGAATAGAGGAGTAGGGATTTTCCAGCAGATTCCAGATCCTTTTTCTGAATTCACCCATCCACTGGCCCTCAAAGTGTTCCTCTTGGTGTAGGGGCTCCAGCTCGTCCTGCAGCTCCTTCTGAATCTTCAGGTACTCTTTCAACTCGTCTTGGTGTTCCATGAAGAGAGTTCGGCAGCATTTCTCGGAGTACGACAAGTTAATTCCCCAATACTCAATCTCTTCAACAAAGTTGGTGGGGCATAGATCGTCCATGATCCACAGCACCCCGCTGCGGTAGAAGTGTAGAATGCAGGGGAAGACCATGGGGTCGCGGTCAAAGAAATACTCATTCCTCTGCACGGAGAAATCATCACAAAGGTCTAACTTCTTCACCGGGTCTGCCCAAGTGGCAAGCTTGCCCAGTCGAGTGATGGGGTAGCGGGCGACTATGTGGGAGTCAATCTGAAATGCTTTCCCGCCAACGTTGATGTTGAGGCCAACGCAGCCGTATGTGCGTCTGGCGCCGCCAGCATCGTGGCAAGTTGCGCCAATGTTGTGTGCGGAGCTCCATGGCTTCACTATGCTGGCTTGTGCAAAGGGCAAGGAGTGGTCGCACTTGTCGGTAGCCTTGGAATCCCCCTGCTCACAAAAGCCAATTTTAAGATTTGCTGAGAGACTTGACCTCCGCTTCTCTTGGCCTCGCATTGCCCTTGGTCTTGCGTCGGGCCTAGCAGCGATGGGGACATGCGGCAATTTTCTTCCTGCCTGCCAACATAGTGCAAGTCTCACTATGCATGCTACAGCGCTGGAGGGGGCATGCAGAACAGCATCACCCCATCCCAAGCCCGTGCAGATGTCTCCTGAAACAGGATGTTCCTTCTAGTTTCCACTTACCTCACACTGAGTGCAAGGAAGAGGTCTGTGCCTGTTAGCGCTTGCGTGGTCTTGGGGTGTCAGAGTAGAAGACAGGCCTTTTCTACCGTTTTAAGACATTAATAGGATTGACTTCGGATTAGAATTAACTCTTTAAGCGCGGGTCCTTCCTAGAATTCTTGGTACATGGAAATAGTGCATAATTCTGTAGCATCTCTCAGTGTGGTGCAAGAAAGCAAATCCCAGCCGCCCACTTAAAACATCATTAGACAATTACAACCAGAGATTGCTCGTTCATGAAGTATCACAAAACATATATATACGTCCCTGAGAATCTGGAACCTTCTGCGCGATGCTGGGGCGTCACAGCAGCGTAGACGCATTTACGTGACGCTGCAGGAACAGAAAAAAGTTGTGTCGCGGAAGTACATGCATAGTGGGAAATTATGAGCATTTTCTTTTCAAAATCGCAGCTCGTTAAGCGCCACTCGACCTCAAACAATTCCCCGGGACCCCTGCACCAGCTGCTGTTTGTCTAATCAGATGGCAATCGTCTGGCAGAGCCTGCCCAGGAGCCCGCGCGGCCCTTATTGGCGGCGGTGGCAGCAAAATGAATGCGGTGCACAACGTACAATTGTCATACACCAACACTCCTGGTTAGACAGAGGCCTCGCGGTGTTTCTAGCAACAATGGGATTTCTGTAGCTTTCTTCCACTTAACATTTCCTCGCCTCCAATGCAAGTTAAAGGGTCTCCCAGCTTTGTCACTAAACCCTGCTCTTAGCTGCTCCCATATTTTGGCGTGTATGAAAAATGAAGATGCGTACGTAGTAGCAACAAGGATGCAGGGGCCTCCCCACTCACACTTCCGGCAGACATGACGTAATACTTGGGAAGAATGCCACGTTCTCTAAATGAGTGAGATGCGAGTTACTGATAATCACCCTTGTTCACACAATAACAACAAATGACGTCATCGTGTATGAAAACAGAAGTGTAGAGGAGAGTGTTAAAATACAAGCTTAAAGCTTTGAAACCCCATTCTAGAGTAGGGGTACTCGCAAACATTTCTCCAGGGGCCACAAAGTTTGCTCTGTGATGTGACCGAGGGCCGCATTCATGCCAGCAGAGTGGCAGTCCTGTGGGGTGGAGGGGGCGGTGGGGAGAGGGGGTTAGGGGAAGCGGAGCATACATCTAGTGGATGAATTGCACAATGTGAAACCAGAAAACCTGGCATTAATCCTGGCATCCCCACTTTACCAAATTGTGTGATCCTAGGCAATCGTGACTTTGGCATTGTTGGAAATTGTGGAGCTAATACTTCCTGATCTATCAAACAGCCGACTACGTGTGACTATTGACTGTGAATAATCTCTTGTCCTTCCAGAGTGTTCAACGTAATTTGCCCTGACGAAAAACTTTTTTAAGGTGAAACGCGTTGGCTGTGATTTTAAGAAAAAGAAATAAAAAAAAGAAGAAAATATAAAGCAAAGAAATCAATACCATTAATGAAGAAGGCCTGCGATTGTTCATTCACTTGTCGTCAAACTTTTCATACTCATCAATGAATTGTGGTCGCCTCTCTTTTTGTTTACAAAAAGGAGTGCACCTGACATTCTGAAAGGTAAAGGTCACAGCAGACAACGTTTACAGTGACATTTCTTTCTCTCACACACATACACACGGTGTACTTCCGTTACACTGCAGGAGTTACATCAGGAGTCATTACAGTGCGATCATTACATTAAGAGTCCTTACTTCGAAAATTAATTTGCACTGTTTTAAGTAATTTAATTTTAACTACACAGTGGCAGTGGCCACTGTGTAGTTATAAGCAAGTCAGATTTTCCATAGAAAGAGTGTTTTTTGTTTGCTAATAAAAATGGCACAATTTCACAACTTTTCAATAAACTCCCCGCTCCCCCCCAAAAAAAAGCTCATCCACCTCAGAACATTCATTGAAAGTTTCAAGGTGATCCGTCAAGCGAGGTCAAGAAAACGGTGTGTCCTAAAACACTTTTTCCCCATGAAATTTCCACAGGAAAAAGTAGACAACAATACAGAACAAGCATTTGCAATGCAATAGGTCTCGCATTTTTTTAGAGTTAGAGCTACTGGCATTGTAATGGAAATGTTTGTTACTTATGAAGATGTTTGTTTTTAGCACCTTTAAGTGCCCTTAAGTAATGCCTCACAGCTGCCAGATTGGAAGTGAACCATATGTTTGTTAATGCGTTGGCAGAAGTGAGCATCCGGTACTTGAGGGTTAATAGATAGCGAGGTGGGGGAAGGTACAAGTCCTGTTGCAGTTTGTGAATGTGGCTTTAAAAGTGCAGCCCCTTGGGCCCTCAGTGCTAAGCAAGTACCGCACTGAGGGGGAGGAGAGATGAAATGGGGGAGGGGTAGTGTAGAGGCGCTGCAGCATGAATGTACGGGCTAAAAGTAAGGGAGGATGAGCACAAGGAGACGGGAGGAGACATGCAAAGGGATCTGGAACATTTTCAGTGATAATTAGAACATGCAGTAGACTATGTGGCAGAAGGGAACATTTAAAAGCAAAGATCTCAGAGGGGTGGTCGGTCGGGTAAGTAGTATTGTGGGAAGGGCGAGGGTGTGGTAGAATACAGCGTAGGGAGATTACGTAACAGATGCTGGGTAACTGGGTTCGAGTCTCGGCAGTAACGCTCAACATCCTGTGATTTTGGGCAAATCACTTAATCTCCCCGTACCTGATGAAATGAAAATAAAAAAATTAATGTGTCCGTCTGTAACACAACTGGTGCTCATGTAAGGCGCTCTGATACCTTCGGGTCAACACTCCAGAAAAAAAAGCTTAATTCAATTTTAATTAAACCAAATAAAAAAGAGCTGCGACCTCAGACGGGTGGTGTGTGTGAAATGCCAACCTTGCTCTTTAAAAACAGCAGTGGATTCCTGACCAGTCCCTTGCCACCTGCCTCTCTGCAAGCATCCAGCGTGGAGAGATACGGAGCCCTGCTGCAGCGTGCTATCAAACCCAGGAACGGGAAGCAACCAACAACAAGGGAGTAGTTGCATTGTGCTGTGTTGAAGTAAAGGGCGTGTTTTAAAGGGCGGTGCTTAGCCCTGCAAGTGGCACGATTCTGAGCAAATAAAGGCAAGCTTAAAGTGAAAGCGGTGCCTTTAGTAAAGACTTGTGGGCAGATTTACGTGGGGCCAGCATGTAAAACAAAAGCCCTGTCTGTTGGGTGGTCGGTGAGCTCAGAGCCCACTGTAAAGAGCTGTATGTTGTAAGTCACGGATATGAGTCCGGGCAGGGCTAGCTCTGCCTTTCATTCTCCAGCCAGGAATTAAGGCCAGTCAACTTCCATCTGATCCCTTAACACGCCTTAGAGGTGACATGTGGTGACCGATGTCATACAAATGTGACTAGATGCGGCACTGGGTGGAGAGACCTGCTCCCTTCTCTGCACTGGAGGGCCCCTTTAAAACGACAGGCACGTGGGTGCAGACCCCGGATTTTAACTCTGGAAAGCCTTTGAAACCCAGAGAAACCTTCACCCCTTCACTTCAAACAGCTCCGGCTGGCGTTGGACTTCAAGGTTACACCAACTGAGGTGGCGGGCCAGAAGTCCTCTCCAGGGGCTCCCACCTTGCTCCCGACTGGACTCTCTCTACCCGCCAGCCTTCTTATCGCCTCTACCTGGCCGTGAAACCAAGCACCCCGTAGCTATGCGCCCTTCTACTCAACCCCCGCCTAAACAACCGAAGTCCATAAAATGACTACCATGGCGAGTTGGATAATCATGAAAGTGCCTGACTTAATTCATTCAGTAAGATGGCAATATACTTGATTGACAATATGTTACTAAACTATGTATTCCTTCTGAATATGGCAGTTAAATGTTATAAGATTCAATGTTATAAACACGAGTTAAACGATCACACGTGATATCTGCTCTGACCTGCAGATCAAGTCTTTAACAGCCTGCATGGGCAATTCAGCCTTCATCCTTCCCAGGTCGTCTAATTACGTACATTTCAATTTAGTATCATTAAACTGGGCTACTAAATGAACATGCATTTAGAGCGCTTAGAAGGAGCAAACTATGCCGTATGAAGATGTATCTAAAAGAAGTTGATTTTTATATATTTGAATCAAATCCTTCCTCCGTATACAGCATTGTTTTACTTCTTTTTATTGGTATTTCTTTAAACGCTACATACCGCTGGCAAGCTGGTTCGGAGGGGGTGGGGGAGGTAATACAGTCATTTTATATCGCACCTACTGACACAGTTTTGGAGCCTTGCTATCCATAGGAGATGTTTATAAAACCTACATCAATGGTATTATTTTTTTAGAGACCCTTGAATGATGAAAGACTGAGTTGACCCCGCTGGGGTGCAAACGTATATTCTGCAGGCTACATCCAGTGTTATGCCCCATAATAGCACCTTTCTTCTGTCTCCTCCTATCTTTAGACGCCTGGCGGGAATCGTATGCACAGCTGTGTGGGTCCGAAGGTCTCACGCTGCCCCGTGAAATGTATGGAAGTTGTACATCCCGTGACAGGCTTGTACATACACTCCCCTTTCTCCCGTTATAATTGCAACACGACAGGGGAATGCAAATACAGGAAACTCAGGGCTGAGTGAACTACTTAAGACCCTATTCTTGGTTCCATTAATGAACGCAGGTGTCACGTGCTAAAGCGTCTACAGAAGCTAAGGTGATAAGCAGCGCCTTGAGACCTCTTGCTGGTAAAGTGTGCGGTACAAAGCCGCTTAGTGACCCACCTAGAGGTCATAGCGACTGTCGTGAGGTGCGCATAGCACTGAGCGCCCCTAGGTCGGCACAGAATGGACCTGGGCTTCCCGGAGAGAAGTGCTTGTCACGTGATTATAATGTTTCAGTCACAGCCTGGGTAACCCAGGATTACAGGCCCAGGCCTCGAGCTCTACAATTAACGATTTAACCACTAACTCACATTTACACCCCAGTAGTACACTAAATACAAACTCCTTGTCCAGTCTCTTTGAGACGCCGAAAATCGGTGTCCTGAATTGTGGCAGAGCCTGTTTAACGCGGTCTGCCGTGGGTGGTCGGAGACTACACAGGCCGGTCTGTTGTGTTAACGGCGTCTGACCAAAGCAGCGCTGTTGCATTGCAAGACAGTCTGCACAGAGGCAGCGACAGCTCGCGGGGCTGGAACTGTGCATGTAAGTTCGTGTAGCATGCAGGGGAACGGCGTTCCGGGAGTACAACATGCCACAGAGGCACGACCCTGGGAGTGAATGACATAACTGAAAGATAGCGCCTTCCCTTGGGCTCCCTGGAGGGTAGAATGGGGAGGGCAGTCAAAAGTAGTATGTTATAGCGGACGTTTCTGCATCCTTCTGATCCAAGGCCGACCCTGAAGCTGGTTACTCTGGGCAAATCACTCAATCTCCCCGTGCCTAAAAATGAGTGCTCATAATGCGCCCTGATACCTTCGGGTCGAGTTCGCGCTATATAAAACTGCAAAAACGAAATAAATACGGCTGCTTTCATCCTCAATCAGTGGCTTCCATGGCCGATGAATGATTTTCTATTTCCTAGTTTTGCATCTTTCATTCAGGGGATGGGGTGTATGCATTGTGGCTGTGGAGCGCTGCGATCTAAGTTCTGGCCCGCCTACATCACTCAACCAACTGGTGTGATCCTCGGCAAGCTCCATTCCCTCCATGCGCCCCTATTTCCTTTTTCTGCAAAAAAAAAAAAAGCTCCTAGAAACAAACCGCACAGGATCGGGATTAACGGCTCTCGAAAATCCAGCACACGTTTACATACTCTTTCTTCTTCAAGGCAAAGCAAATGTATCAATTTAATGTCAGCCACGATGGGGGATTACCCCAACATTTGGATCATGTTTGGCAGTGTCTAAGCGAGTGGGTGGAGAACCTATTTTAACATGCCATGCTTGTTCCCAGGCACAATCAGACCGGTGCTGTAAGAGGCAGGTTGGCTTAAGGGAATCGGGCGATCTGCAATGGGGCTAATGCTGTGCTAAAATGTGTTGCAATGAAAAGTACTGAAATCAGTCAATACAATGCCAATTGTTTCAATCTAGACTGTAAATGTATTTTAACTGCTTATCCTGAAAATCTGGCATATATATCTGACCTTCCTGGAACTATATTGGACACCCCTGGCCTACAGACCTGCATACTTGGTCGTCTCAGCATGAAGCCAGTTCTGTACAACAGAGAAGTGTTTAAAAACATTCAAAAAGCTCTTTAAAACCCATTCTCCCGGACGCCAGGAGGGTCTCCTTACCTGTAGCTCCTTCCCGTAGAAGCGGACCATGGAGGCGTCCGCCACCAGCAGGGTCTCCACGAAGCGGGCTTCGGACACGAACCTCCGACGGCGGGTCGGCTCTGGGTGAGTCCCCGCCGTGGGTGTCCAGTCCTCCTCGGTGGCGCTGTCTACGGGACCTGGCACATGAATGTCCGCTCTTAGGGTGCCACTGTCTGAATCGGGGTTCCCCCCAGGGCCGGGCGCCCTCGCCGCCGGATAAGGTGAGGCGTCAGGTGGTTCTCCATTCTCCCCGTCACCCACGCCCTCTCTCCCTGCCCAGGGCGCCTCCCCAACCGTGCCCCTTTCAGTTTCAGGTGGTGCTTCCTGTGGGCAGCCGGTTGGATGAGGTACTCTTCGCCGTCCACAACGAAGGATCCGCGGACTCCTTGGCACAAGCTTACCGCGGCCAGCGACTCTCTGCGCCCGTTCACCGTGCCCGAGTAGAAGCACCCCCTGAGTCCGGCGCTGACCTTACTGCTGCCAGCCATGCCCCCGTCCCGCAGGTACTCCACCCGCAGACCCGGCGCTAGGAAGCTGGCGTCAGGTGCCAGGCGCAGCAGGAAGACCCTCCCAAAGGCAGAGAGGCGAAAGGACACCTGCTCCGGACTCCCCTGCATCCTGATTGGTACCGTGTACTGCTGCTGCTGTGGGTCGCCCCGGGTAATACCCTGCACCTTCCCGTGCAGACGGCCAGTGGGACCTGCCTGGGTGTTTGACACCAAAAGAAGCAAACACGTCAACACCAAACAGCAGCCGCGCGCCAGGGCCCGGTGCAGAGGGGCACAGGGCGCCATAGCGACTCTGCCGGAAAAAGTGCAAAAGCAAGAGTTAGGGTATCAAGAGTTAGGGTATACTGGCTAGCCTCACCACACTCTAGAACGTCAAGGGGAAAGTGCAGAGAGTGTGATGTGCCAAATAAAAAAACACGAATAAATATATTTAGCTACCCTTGAACTAGACGCCAAAAGCAACACGACGAACAGAAAACTACGGTGCAGGCTGGTTTATTGCAGCCCAAGTTGTGAATAAATACAGAGTTTGCTCAAAGACAAACATCGTACTCTTAACCCGACCCTTTTCTCAATAAATACATATATATTTTAAAAGTGGGACTAACACCGGCGCCCCCTTGCCTCTCAAAAAGTACGTTGTTTTTCTCCAGAGGCTGTGCGTTTCCCAAATTCAAGTCAAAACAGGATCAGGAAAAAAAAAAGCGGAAACACCCCGTTAATAAATTATATTAAACCAGTGGTGCGCGCGCACCACAGAGGAGCGGGGGCCAGGGAGCGCGGCAGCGAGGCGAACGCGCGCTGCTGCGCGTTCTGGCCACCGTCGGGAATGGGAGGAGCGAAGGCGGGACATGCGCCCGCCTTTGCCCAATCGCGTGCCGTTTTTTTTAAAAAAACGCACGCTACAGCCAATGAGGGCTTCTGAAAACAAAACCACACGCACGAGCGTGTGGGTCGTTTTCAGAAGCCCTTTCTAAAGGACTCGCGCTGCGCGAGCAGTGCTGCGCACTGCAACGCTAGGCGCGAGACCTAAAAAAGGCTGAGCAGAATTACACCAAATTTGGCAGGAAGGCAGATATTTATAGAAAAAGTGTGTTTTAGAGAAATTAAGTTAAAAAAAATTGATAGACGTGTTGCCGTGGGACTCCAGCTGGAAAAAAAGACAAAAATGATTTTTGATTGGTCGAAAAAAACAAAGAAATTTATTGAAAAAGCACTACCGTTTAGAAACAAAAAAAGCCTTCTGAAATCCGCCAGTTATACATAACTGGCATACATATAACTTGAACCACTGAGATCTGCAGCTTATGTCAGTTATGTATAACTAGCGAATTTCATTTTTGAACAGTAGTGCTTTTTCAGTGAATTTCTATGGCTTTTATTTTTAAAAAACATAAGTTAAAATCTTACTACCATTCTTAAGTCTAACTCCACTTTAACCTTTGTTTTTTCAGTGAGTGTTACATATATATATATATATATATATATATATATATATGTGTGTATATATATCCAGGGATGGGAAAGATAGTGTACAGGTGTAAGGGTTTGTTAGGGTTCTGGGAAGGGTAGCGATTGGAGTAGCAGTAGGGTGTAGGGATGGGTAGTGTATAGAGGTAGCAATGGGTTTTTAGAGTTCAAGGATGAGTTGTACTTGGCAATGGGTACTTACAGCTCACAGATGAGTAGTGTATAGGAGTGGAAAGTGTTTTTTAGGGTTCAAGGATGGGTAATCTATTGGGACAGGAAGGTGTTTTTAGGGCTCAGAGTTGGGTTGTGTATATGGGTTTTTGAGGATTAGGGAAGGTTAATGGGTAAATAATACACTAAGGGAAAGTTAGTGTGTAGGCGTAGTATGGGGTTTTTATGGTTTAGAGATTTAATAAATTTTACATCATTACTGTTACATTGTTTTAATATCTTCAGAGACACGTTCGTCTCTCTCTTATGATAGCAGAGGTGTTACGTCAAACATACAAAAAAAGATGGGAAAAATGCTTGCAAATAATCTAACCATTGGCAAAACATCCGGGTACCATTTCAATCCACTGTTTTTCGCCCACTGTGCCACTCTAGACAAAGGCTGACCTTATGGAAATCAGTATTGACCCTGCTCCTCATGGGAATAACCTATCCCAAATTGTCAGGCTCAAACTGGTACCAAGGTGCATCGACTGAAGGGGCATAAACCTGTCTTGAGATGTTTTTCTTCCAGTTCAGAGAGGTCCTGGCTCGGTCTGGACTATGCTTCTAGCACGACAAGCAGGGCTGATTTGCACATGGCTGGGTTCTAATCTGGGGTGGTTTGGTAGGCAAAAAAGGGATAGTCAGGGGAGCAGACGGAGTACTTACTAGTGGCGGAGATTAATTCAAGCAATTCCCATCACTTTTTGTATTCTTTACTGTGACAGGCTGTGTGCGACGAAGTAGGCCACGTGTTCAGTGTTCAACTGGAACCTGACTGAAGAGGCCCAAATAGGCCGAAACTGGTTTTGGATTGCTTGTGTTCAGGTTCAGAGAGGACTTGGCTTGGCTATTCGAACTGGATGGTTCCTATTTTAGCAGGATCAAGACTGATTTGCATATGGCTGGGTCTAATCCGAGGTGGCAAGATTGGCAAAGAACCAATAGACAGCTCTGCGGTTCTTTAGTAATGATCAGTGACTGGCATTAATTCAAGCAGTCCATCCATTACCTTTTTGTGTTCTTTGTTAAACAAAAGCAGCATTGCCCCCATGGCCCCTCTTGCCCATACAACCATCACTAGAACTTTAAGCATAGAGTAAAGGATGGATGAGTCTAAAGGGAAAGGGGGCAGGACCAAACACCAAACAAAAATGTAAAAGAGAGAAAACTAAAGGAAAAAAAACAAGTAGCATATCTCTTGGTGGAAAAGAAGAGATTAAAATTACTATCTTGGAAACAGGTATAAGCTTCTTTTCTTCTCCTTTCAATAGGTCTATACTGATCCGTTAACAGGATAAATTAGTCTGGGATCTAGAAAAGAGTTAGTGTTCCAGCTCTGAGTTCTTTGAAATGTTAAAGATGCCTTTGATGCCGGTCACAGAAAACAATGAATGTATACTAAATTTACCAAAGAAACCGCTATCCCAAGATGTTTATATTGTTTACTCAACCCTGGGAGATATCCTTGAGATGAGCGAGTCTCTCCATGTCGTTTGCATTTCCTCTTAGTGACCTGTCAGCAGAAATCCAATCTTTCAACAATGCAGTGATTACTTCAAAGGTGCATTTCTTTAAGGTGTTGTCTCACATCAGTTTTCATCCTTAATATATGGTACACATTCTCGAGCATCCATATAATTTCTCTTGAATTAAATTCTGGTCATGATCGGATGTTTGACACATCGTGCAGTAATATATATGTTTTAAAGACCTGCTTGATATTCTGAAGGTGTCTCAGTTCCACTACTTTGGTTGTCCACCTGGATTGTCCCGGCCAGCGGGGTGGGGGCCTTCTTAACATCATTTTGTTTGAAGTAGAAGAACCTCTGATATTGCATAAGAGACCCACGCTCATTGTAATTGGTGTCGTCTATAGCAGATTTAAAGTTTACTGATGGCCACATGATAACATTTCAGCACCAGCTGATCAACAATCAAAATAGCGCACTGGTGGTAAAGTACAAATGGCTGGAGTAAAACACCGCCCTCGGACACTGGGAAATATGCAGGTTTTAATAGTAATAGGTCAGGGCCGCCTGAAATAATAAGAGAGAAGGGAAACAAATATTGTGTGGTGTGCATCCAGAATCCTGGGTGCAAGTGGTAGTGCACTATTAAAATCAGATTAAAAGGGGATGGAAGGGAAATATTGTCAACCCTTAATTTGAAGTTTCATTCACCTAGAAGATGTAGAAGTAAGAACTGTTAGCGCTCCACGCTTCTAATAAAAGGAGAAATCCAACATTGGAGGTGAGAGGAGAATGACATTTTTATTCATATCAAAAACCAAGGATTGAATTAAGCACATTATTACCCAGTTTGTATAATATTTCCCCAACCAACTGATGGCACAGTAATGGCAAGAATGCCTTTTTTTACATAGTATTTTATACACCACTTTTGCCTTTAAGCCAGGTAAATAACAGGTGCTGATATTACCAAGTTCCATGGTGTGCGGTATACCGACCTCTGATGGATGCCTCAATAGTCCTTACCAATATTCAAACTAGCGGGCTGTGGATCTCAGAAGATACCAGCATTCAAGTCACTGAACCCAACCGGCCTACACCACAACACACCTCAACAGAAGCAAGCAGGATACTTAAGAATACAGCAATATGTACCCATTATCAGTTGCACTAATTCCTAATGTTACAAATTGCCAGTTTCCCATATTTTCACAGTTCCTTCATTTTGGCAGATTCCCTACTCCCCAAAGGTGACCCTCAACCTCGATCACTGCCTATAAAGTTTTTACTTCACACCTGCTGCAGTGAACAAGCCAAGTACAACTGGCTGTGGTTAGGTGGTGAAGAAAGATCATAGAAGGAGCAAGGCGGCTACCAGCAATTGTTTTTAATTTCCTTAGAGGATGGGCTACAGCCCAGCGTGGCAGCAGGCAATGACTCAGCTTGAGATTCATCTTTAACTGACGCACACAGAACAGGCGCTATTCAAAGCCCACCCCATTCACCCTTTGCAGCTTCAAGCACCCACTAACCCAGCTTCTTGTCGTCATCCCAAGGCTATAATGAACCCTACTGGTGGGTGAACTTATTCTTATTTGGCAGCTGTGAAATGAGCTTCCTCTTAGTCTAAATTAAGCATCTTGCCTTCAGAGAAGTTGTCAATACTTTATTCTTCTATATGTAATCAGAAAAAGGAGCATGATACCTATTTGTGGCTGTGCACTAGAGAAGTGAATCAATTAATGATCAGTTAAAGTTTTGGCACTGTCAGGATTCAGGAAGAGGGTCTTAGTTTGGAAGATAATGTGATCAGGACAAATATGCATATCCTTTGTGTCTGTCCCCCTTCATAGAAGAAAGAACAGGTGTGGATGCAGATGGAGCTCTCAAAGGGATAGACTGGCGCAGCAACGCACATGCACACGGACAAAACAAGCATCCACATCTGCGCAGCACTGAAAGTGAGGTTTTAGCGATAACCCCCAATTCTGTGTTCGTATCTTTCACTTCTATGAATGCTTTGAATAGAATTGAATAACAGATATGTTTGAAATTATATTACCCAAAGTAGAAAGTCCACCCACAAACAACCAATAAAAAAACCGTGCAGAAGAATGCAGCTGCTAAGTATCCACCTAAATAAACTTTAATATGGATTATTTAGGTGAATTTCCAACAAGCCTATTCTTTGAGACTCATACGAAACATTGATTCTGACGCTCTATTCTTTAATATTGATACAATAACTCTATTCCTACTGAACTCCCTGTTGCTCTTCTATCTATAATTTAAGTAGAATTTCTATCAGCCCTTTTAGATGCCACTTGTTTAAAACAATTAAGAGAATGTTAATATTTGACATGAAAAAATTGAGAATTATGAAAATGTCAAGGGAGCAACAGACAGAATGATGAATGCAAAGACGGGTATGGAACGTGGCACTGTTACACACTTGAGCGCCTTGTATTACATGGTTGGATTAATTTATATGGTGAGAATGTTAATATTTGCTGATCTTCACATCTTATTTTTCATTTTTTTGGAGAGGAGAGTAGGTGGAATATTGAGGTACACAAAAGAAGAAGGGAATCAATCAAATAAATCGTGGCACGGCGGAAGAGTGAAAACCCTGAAAAGTAAAGTACACAGGGCAAGACACACCGGCTCTCAGGCTGGCGAAGATCTGCTAATAAAATATGTAAAATATATCAACTTTATATCATGTTGCAAAACTAGCATTCAGCTATTTAAAAGATGTGTGTCCATTTGGCACACCAATATTCATTTTAAATTGTGAATTGTGTTCTCAGAGGATATTTAGAAATTTGGCTATGCAGATATTAACCGATTCCAAGGACCTGTGTAGTCTTTAAGGTTCCATTCAACAGTGTCACAAACCTGGGAAAAATATACCAGACTTCACCACCAATAAAGTTTTATTTGTTTTTATGGATTTAGCCGCCATATTCCACCATAAGCTGCGAAAATACTTATTGGTCTAGTGACAGCAAGATCAAATGCCGTTTACTAGTATTCTGCATTTCCCTCCATTCTGAGAGCGGAACACATATATAGAATATTTCATAGATGCGAACCATACTGGAATTCCCCTATCCAATAACCTTAAGTCAGGTAGTGAACTTGTACTCTATTTTTTAAAACCACACACAGAGACTCACACACACACAGAGACTCACACACACAGAGACTCACACACACATATTAATAAGCAAGAGGTGAAGTGCATGAGAATCAGGATTCCCTTCCAGAAGCCTAACACTTATAAATTACATATCACTCCTGCCAGATATGTATATATGGTGCATGTCATCATGTTCTTTAATTTGTATTTATTATAAACAAATGATTTTAACAAGAATGGCACACCCAGTGATGTGGAAGAAAACCCATCCAACAACCAATGATGTGCATTTCCATGTGTGCCAAAGTGCCTGAAGGCATATGGAAAGGAAAAGTTAGTCTGGAGAGTTGTGTAAATGGCCGTGCTCGATTCATTACAGCCTCAAAGAGCAACAGCACTTAGGGCCTAATTACGAGTTTGGCAGTATGGGAGCAGGCCGCCACGCCATCGCCCCGCTCCCACACCGCCAAACTCGTCCGAACACCACCCGCCAGATTACAAGTGCATTTGTGGTCTGATGGGCAGTGCTTTGGCCGTCCCAGATGGTGAGCCTTAGAAAGGCACCGCAATGGGAACGCCAAAGCACGTTCCTGCACGGCATGGACTGGTGCAGTCCATGCCGTGCAGAAACTGGGGTGCATGCACACAGAGGGGCACATTTGCCCCCCCTGCATGCACCCTATGACCCTGAGGCAACAAGGGGCCCTGAAGGGCCCCTTAGTTTCCTCACCACCACAGTTTCATAGAGGGCTCGCCGCCATGACAACTGTGGCAGTGAGGAAACTCGTAATATGCTTGGCTGTGCCACAGCAGCACTACCAGCATATTGCGGGCCTCAAACCGCTGCAAGACTGCCAGGGATCGCGGATCACTGGCGATAGCAGTTGTACCATGGCGGCCCAATCGCCCAACTCATAGTAGGGCACTCGGACCGCCGGTAGCCGCACAGCCACCGTGGTTTGGCGGTCCATCGGCCTGTCAAACTCATAATCAGGCCCCAAGTCTTTTTCCAGTTGGATGATGACAATTAAAATCTATTGAAGCTGTCAGCATTTCTGAAGTAGGCGGACACAGAGCTTTAGAAAGAATGAGAGTAAACTATGAATGTGTGGTGAAACCATGCCTAAGCAGCTAATTATTATAATAATTATTATTACATATGTCTAGTTCTTCGCCATATACAATACAATTTACCAAAAGCAACACACGTTTTCCAAGGTGCAGTGTGAGGGAAGTTCTTAGATTAACCCATTTAAGATAACACTGCAGAGGAATAATATTTTCCTTGAATTGAAGGAAGGTCTATGAATGTTAAATTACTAGAACTGGTGAAGAATATTTTTCTCCATTCCCACCACAATTAAGGAGACACCACTGCACTACGGCTGAATAAAAAGAACGGTTTCAATTTTAGAATAATTTATTGCTTTTAATACAGTTTATACAGAAGAGTTTATCAGAAGAAAAAATTATGGTTTGCTTGAATTCAGATTAATGCAAAATTATTCAATTGTTGCATTTAAAAACGTCACCTTGGCAACAAGTGAATGTGCCTGAAGAACAAGTTACTTACCTTCGGTAATGATATATCTTTAAGAGACATAGATTAGTTATGGATTCCTCACCTTAGAATTACCCTCAGGCGTCAGACTGGATCCAGAGAATTTTTTCCTCAGCAGTACCCCTGCGCGTCGATAGGTGGCGTCGGTCGACTCCACGTTCGTCGTTGGCGTTGTGGTCGCCGGAATGACATCGCGGTATCTACTTAGACGCCGCCCTCGCACGCTGACGTCAGTTCTTTACACGACATTCCACGCCAGAAGCGCAGAGCCATGCAAGACACTGACCACTGGTGCACAAAAACTAGGGCCCTGAAAGAGAGTCCCTTACCCTAGAAGTCAGTTCCCAGAACAGGGAGGATGGGTGGGCGGTGAGGAATCCATAACTAATCTATGTCTCTTACAGATATATCGTTACCGAAGGGAAGTAATTTGTTCATCTGAAAGAGACAGTTATGGATTCCTCACCTTAGAATAGATACCCCAGCAATACCAACCCCGGTGGTGGGTCTGCGAACCAAGTTCACATCAGAAAGTCCTGGAGAACTGAACGGCCGAAGAAGCCGTCTCTCCGGACTTGGCTGTCCAGGCAGTCGTGTTTGGGAAACGTGTGCAGGGAAGCCCACGTAGCTGCCTGGCAGATGTCAAGAAGGGGGACTCCACGTCCCAAAGCAGTAGTGGCTGCCGTCGCCCTGGTGGAATGGGCACGCAACCCCACTGGAGGTTCCTTTTTTGCTAAGGAATAGCAGATTTTGATGCACCCATCGGGAGATGGTTCGTTTTTGCACGGCCCGACCTTTCTTGGCGCCTACATAACCAATAAAGAGCTGGTCATCCACCCGGAATTGTTTTGTGCGATCCAGATAGAACGAAAGCGCACGTTTTGGATCCAGACGGTGGAACCTCTCTTCCTCTTTAGAAGGATGCCGAGGCGGAAGAAGGTGGGCAAAGTGATGGTCTGTCCTATGTGGAAAGAGGTAACCACTTTGGGAAGGAAAGAAGGCCTAGTGCGAAGGACAACTTTGTCCGGATGAACAGCCAGGAAAGGAGGCTTAGAAGAAAGGGCTTGAAGCTAACTCACCCTGCGAGCAGAAGTGATGGCAACGAGAAAGGCAGTTTTAAGGGTCAGAAGTCTGAGAGGACAGTTATGTAGCGGCTCGAAAGGAGGGCACATAAGATAAGTGAGAACCAGGTTCAAGTCCCACTGGGGCATTACGAAAGGGGTTGGAGGAAACAAGTGAGTAATGCCGTCAAGGAAGCGATTTACAATAGGGGACTTGGAAAAAGAAGGCTGGTCAGGCAGCCGAAGGAAGGCCGAAATATAGCCCTGGAGTGCCCAGAGCAGAGCCCTGCTGGGCCAAAGAAAGAATGAAGAGGAGAACCTCTGAAAGGGGGGCAGAAAGGGGATCCACAGCCTTTGCTGCGCACCATGCCACAAACTTGTTCCGTCTACAGGCATATACCGTTTTGGTGGAGGGACGCCTGGCTGCCAAGATAACATTACAGATTTCGGGAGGAAGGTCGAAAGCTGTCAACTGTCGCCGCTCAATCTCCACGCAAGGAGGTGGAGGCTGGACAGGTTCGGGTGGAGGACCATCCCCTGCTGCTGCGACAGAAGATGCTCCCGAAGAGGCAGTCTGATCGGAGGATCGATGGCCATGTGTAATAGCTGGGGATACCAGACTCTTCGTGCCCAATCCGGGGCCACAAGAATGACTTGGGCCTGATCGCGCTTGATCTTCTCTGGGCAGAAGTGGTATAGGCGGAAAGGCATATAGAAGACCGCAACTCCACTCGCGACGAAAAGCGTCGCCTAGCGAGCGGCGCCTTGGAAAGTCCAACGCGCAGAACTGCTGACATTGCACGTTCTCTTCGGTGGCGAATAGATCTAACCAAGGCTCTCCCCTCTGCTGAAAGAGACCTTGCACCACCTCAGAGTGAAGACACCATTCGTGATCCATCATGCACCTGCAGCTGAGTTTGTCCGCCCTGGTGTTCAGAGAACCTGCCAGGTGTTGAACCACCAGAGATATGCCCTGATGTTCCAGCCATGTCCAAAGGTGGAGAGCCTCTTGACATAGGGTCCACGACCCCACCCCGTTTGTTGCAGTACCACATGGCGGTGGTGTAACACCTGCACTACTCTTCCCCTGACAGAGGGAAGGAATGCCTTTAGTGCAACACGAATCGCCCGACGCGCCAGAAGGTTGATATGGAGCCCGGACTCCGCCAGAGACCAGAGGCCTCTGATCTTCGCCTCTCCCATGTGGCCGCCCCACCCCAGCAGCAATGCATCTGTCACCACTGTGAACCCTGGTTGGGGAAGGGAGAGGGATCTGCAGTTGACCCAATCCCGGTTCGTTAGCCACCACTGCAATGACGTGCAGTGCCCTCCGAGATCTGGACGCAATCGGAAAGATTCTCCTGATGTTGTGCCCACTGGAACTTCAGGTCCCACTGCAGAGCCCGCATATGCCACCTGGCATAGTCCACCAGCAGGATGCCATAAGGCCCAGTAGCCTCACGGTCATTCTGACCGAAACCCGGACTAGAGGCTGAAAGATCGGAATCATAGCCCGAATATCCCGGTCTCGCTGCTCAGGATGATAAGCCAGAAACTGCGCTGTGTCCAGAACTGCTCCGATGACAAGGAGCTTCTGAGAGGGAATCAGGTGTGACTTCGGCACATTGATGGTGAACCCCAGCGAATGCAGGAGGTCAGCCATAATCTGGAGGTGGGAGACGACAGCCTGGGGCGAGCCCGCCTTTAACACCAGTCGTCGAGATAGGGGAAGACTGGAACCCCTGATCTGCGCAGATAAGCTGCGACCACCGCCATCACTTTCGCGAACACCCGAGCGGCGATGGTAAGGCCGAAGGTGAGCACGGTAAACTGAAAGTGCTCGTGGCCTACCGTGAACCGTAGGTAACGCCGATGGGCCGGCAGGACGGGGATGTGAAAATAAGCGTCCTGCAAGTCCAACGCTACCATCCAGTCTCCACGGTCGAGAGCAGACAGGACCTGAGCCAGTGTCAACATTTTGAACTTCTCCTTCCGGAGGAAGCGGTGGACGTTCCAGAGATCCAAGATAGGGCGCAGGCCCTTGTCCTTCTTGGGCACCAGAAAGTAGTGGGAATAACAACCACGACCTACTTCTAGGGCAGGAACTCGCTCGATGGCTCCCTTGGCCAAGAGAGCCGTAACTTCCTGTTGGAGAAGGGCCAAGTGATCCTCCGACATGCGATGGGTCTGAGGTGGCATGGATGGAGGGGTAGTCTCGAAGGGGAGGGAGTAGCCCCTTCGGACTATCTGCAAAACCCACCTGTCCGACATGATGTTGAGCCAGTGGGGGAGGTGATGGCGAATCTTGCCGACCACTGGCAAAAGGTGGCCCTGAAAGGTCAGACTAGGAGGCTGCAGAGGGGGCGCTGGTGGACTGGCCCGCCCGCTGGCACCCAGACCCACCACGGTGGGTCCCACGTCCCAGGCCACGCAGAGGCTGGACAGCTTGCGCAGGCCTGTGGCTCTGGGAGGGACGTGGTGGGGCACCCATTCCGTAGCCACGAAAGGGGCGAAAGGCAGACTGCGCTGGGCGGGAGGTGGATGCGAGGCCCAAGGACCTGGCCGTAGCCCTGGAGTCCTTAAAGCACTCAAGCGCGTTGTCCGCCTTGTTGTCAAACAAGCGACGGCCATCAAAGGGCATGTCCAAAAGCGAAGCTTGGACATCACCCGAAAAGCCAGTAGACGTCAACCAGGCGTAGCGTTTAAGGGCTACCAACGTGGAAATCGTCCTGCCTAGTGAGTCGGCGGTGTCCAGCCCACATCGGATGGCGAACTTTGCTGCGTCTCTCCCTTCGGCAACTGCACAGGAGAGCAAGGCCCGGGCCTCCTCCGGACACTGTGGCAGCACCTGCGCAACCGTGTCCCACACCGAGTGGGAGTAACGGCCCAAGAGACATGCGGTGTTCACCGACCGCAGTCCAAAGCTGGAGGAAGAAAACATCTTATTCCCAAAGTTGGTCCAGCTACTTGGATTCCTATCAGGTGGTGCGTTAGGGAATGCGCCCTTGGAAGTTGAGGCTTGGACTACCAAGCTCTCAGGGGTGGGGTGGTGAGAGAGGAAAATGGGGTCGCCCGGGGCCGGGCGGTGGCGTCGGGCAATCATCCTATCCACAGGAGCCCCTGTGTTGGGCTTGGACCAAGTGCCCAAAAAGATGTCTGTGAGGGCCTCATTGAACGACAGCAGGGGCTCTGAAGAGGCTGCTGACGGCTGAAGCACCTCGGTCAGAGGTCAGTCCTGACCGCCACCGTAGGAAGCTCGAGGTTTCTCTGCGTAAGATGCACCCTCCTCTGCAGCCACAGTAGGGGGAGAAAGCATGCCAAGTTCTGGGGAGGTGTCCAGACCACTGGCATCACCCAACTCCTCTCTCCAGTCCGGTTCCTCTAACTGGTCTGCTAGAGGGTCCACAGACCCCTCCCAGTCCTAATCATCCTCCTCTGGTAGCCACTCAGGGCGATAAGAAACAGCAGGGGAAACCAGGGGTACAAAAGTACCGGTCGACGCCAGTCCCGACGTCGGTCCGGCTCCGTGTCTACATCGAGGGGGAGGCTGGGGTCGGCGGGGGGACACAACCCGCGTCGGAGGGGGCAGAGGTGTCGTCACTGGATTCGGCACTGGAGGTGTCACGAGGTCGACCGGCACCGATCCGGATCCAGGCCTGGATCCTTGGGGGCCCTGCGGCGCCGAAGCCACCGGCATCGAAGGCCTAGAGCCCCCAGCCGAGTCCGCGGGGCCCGAGGGCGCGCCGGCAGAGTCTGGCTGCCCAAAGATGGAATGTAAGGCCTCATAAAAGTTGCGAAGCTGGGCAGGGGTCGCTCCGGCTCCTGGAAAGGGAGGGAATGCCGAAGTCGACCCAACAGGCTCCGCGGGCGGAGCCAGACAACTACCTCCCACTTCCCACGTCGCGTTGGCCGACGGACGGGGAGAACGCGAAGAGCAACGATGCTGCTTTGCCTTCTTCTTGTGCTTAGACTTACCCGAAGACTTTGATGACGAGTGGTGGTGGTGGCTCCGAGACCGGTCCCGCGACCTCCCTCTCGACCGGGACCTCGAACGGCGCGGATCGGACTGCCGGGCCTCGGGAAGCTTTCGGGACCGCTCCCGCAAAGACTTCAGGTTCATGGCCCGGCAGTCGGAGCACGACTTCAGGTCGTGGTCGCGCTCCAAGCACCAAAGGCGCACGAGGTGCGGGTCCATGACCGACATCAATTTGCGACAGGAGACGCAAGCCTTGAAGCCGGTCCGACTTGACATCCCTTCAAGCACCAGGAGTTGAACGACTCAAAAAAGGTGTCGACAAAGGTAGAAAAAACGGAGTCAAAAAGTGACTCGAGGTACCGCTCTCTCCGGATCTGCGCTGGCTGGTGCGGAAAAAGAAAGAACTGACGTCAGCGTGCGAGGGCGGAGTCTAAGTAGATACCGCGACGTCATTCCGGCGACCACGACGCCAACGACGAACGCGGAGTCGACCGACACCACCTATCGACGCGCAGGGGTACTGCTGAGGAAAAAATTCTCCGGATCCAGTCTGACGCCTGGGGGTAATTCTAAGATGAGGAATCCATAACTAATTGTCTCTCAGATTATGCACTTCACCTTTCATATTAAAAAGGCTGAAACACAGCAATCAGAGGTAGCTACAGAGCCGTCCAGAATTTAGGCTACTCTGTTAAATATTAACAAAGCTTTTTTTTATGAAAGGTGCTGTTTTGAGGCTGCATAATGCAGTGCTGAAGGGACAAGCTGATTTACATTACAAAACACAGAATAATTACCAACTGAAATATTAGCAAGTATTTCTTTTACTATTGAATTTACCAATCATTAATTAGGAAGGAGTCCGGGCCCAAAAGTATCATGAAAACATTCTGCACATCTAAGCCTGTACCTCATTAATAACATTTCATCTGATATTTGTACCATAGTAATACAAGTGTAAATATGTGTTAATTAGTACACTTGATGCAAATAACGTGTTATTGGGACACATTCATTTTCACTGGCCAGGCATACTTACATGAAAATGAATGTGGCCCAATACAAAAGCTGCTGGAGGAACTGGTCTAATAAATGTATATTTATCAATTTATTACTACAGGGCAAAGGTCAAATGGGATGCCATTACCACAATACAACTAGAGAAATTAGTGTTTGCTTCCCCTCATATTAATATGATACAATCACTTTGCTGAGGAAACCAAACAACAGGTATACGTCTAATTCAATGTAAATTTGACACTGCACAGATTTTACTGCCAATGTGTTTCCACTGTTCCTTGTGCCACCATGGCTGATACTATACAAATTGAAATAACATAATATTATAAATATGTTTTAAACACAGGAATTACCGTCTGCAATACTGTTTGTTGCTGTACCTTTAAGAAATGGAAGAGATGAGGCCAAGGAAAGGAAATTAATCAGGCCTTTTTTAATGTTAAAAAATATATGATGAAGAAATATTTTTACAACAGCAATCTAGAAAATAGATCTGTAAGCAACGTAA
This sequence comes from Calotriton arnoldi, assembly GCA_963921515.1. Lineage (NCBI taxonomy): Eukaryota > Metazoa > Chordata > Amphibia > Caudata > Salamandridae > Calotriton > Calotriton arnoldi. The sequence continues at coordinate 2,129,974 of CAWUFW010001944.1, read as the reverse complement.
CAAAAGTATCTGTGACTTACACTGCCCATTAACAAAATCTCAATACTGTTTTCAAGAGTTTCCGTGACCTACTGCAATGCAGATAATCAGTTATGCATGGTTTTTATTTATTGAAGAAATAATAGCAAAATTAAATACATTTACAATTTTTCGCAAGTGCCACCGTTGGTGTTTGATGAATTTATCCAAATCACGATCTTACAACAAAGTCTCCCCCATAGAATTTATCTTTACAACTGTGATCAGACAAATATGTTCATATATTCCAAAACCTTCCCTTAAAACAATTTGTGATACTGAAAGTCATTAACAAAAACTCAATTCTGCAAGTAAGAATTTCCCCAAAACTTTGAAAATAATGTTTCTTTATTCATATATTAGAATCAGAAAAAGTCTTCCCTGCCAACAGGCTTCTTTTAATACATCTCTAACAAAAAATAAGATATTTTTTCATAAAATTCTAGAGAACAAAATGCAGGTCACAGCTAAAAGCATGTCATTCTTTATAGTCGCGTAACTTAATTTTAAATACAACATTTTAATATAAAGAGCCAAAGTAATTACGTTTGTCATATTTTTCCATTGTTGATAGACTTATTTTACCTTTACTACTAAGTGCTTTAATACAGTAATAAAATAAAAACTACACATCAAGAAGGCAATGCATTAAGTGCAAACAACCATACATGTAATCAGTAGTTACGAAAACGTAATTTCTGTAAAAAAAAAAAAAAAAATGAAAGACCAATAACACTTTCTATACCTGGAGGGTGGATCCCAATACACCATATTAGCACCATGTGTTTCACAAGCAGCCGTTAACAGTACAAGTACAGTACATGTCTGTGGAGACATGAATGAATGATACCCAAATCTATGACAGAAAAATCCTGTCCCACTTTTGGTAAAGTAAATTAAGTTATGCGCATTTCCTATTTCTGAAGACTTTGTTCCTGGTTGATTAATTAAATACAGCAGTAATGTGACTGTTCAGTAAAAGGTGAGTGGAAGCACGTCCTGGTACACCTACACCGTATGTCGGAGCGTTCCCAACTTAGTGCTGTTCCAAAGTGCACCTGCAAAACACGGAGCCACCACCTCATGTCCGAAACTTCACTGTTGTCAGTTATTCCAAAGTATTCCAGTTTCAGAAACTTGAATACGGACGCATAATAAGCGACCACTGTGTTAAGCAGTTTTACTTAATAGGTGAAATATGGGTTGGAAAAGTCTGCTTGGGTGGCTTTTGCCAATTCTGAAGTTTGTTTTTAAAAACTTTGCTTATTTTTTTTTTTATTTCGGCCAACAGAGTTTTTATAAAAGAAAAAAGCTTTTATCCCATGAATAATAATTTTGCAATAAACACCACTTGCAGAAACTTTTCAGCTGCGCCTATGGAAAAGTCAGCAATCGTCATTTTCGTTTAGCAAAGTTGGATTAAATTTATTGGATGACTTTAGGCCCATGAGCTTGATTTGAACATGAGGCACAACTCTGAAGCAGACAGAGGACAGTTTTTAGTCTTACATGGAGATTGACCTAAAACATCAATGAAGAAACTAGCTGGAGCAGCTCTACGGAAGAGTGCAAGCAAAAACAGAGATGTAGATTTTATAGTGCAATACCGAATTTTGGGGTTGATAGAGTCTCTGATGCACCAATCTATTCAATTATCATTTACTGCATTTCATAAGAATGCAATGTAAGCAGTTGAACCAGGACAGAGCTTGCCTCCAAAACATAAAAAAAGATGTAGCTTCTTAAAGAAGTCCAACTGGTCTTGTATATGATGAAAACATTTATTTTCACCAGGTGCTTTCATAATGTGAAGGTGTGAAAAGTTGTTCTCAGCAGGTGACCTAGATGTCAGGGTTTCTGATGACTAAAAGAAAAGTATACCATGGTCATGAAAGCAGATAAGACCAAGCGCTCAGCTAGAAACTCTAGCCGTTCTTGTATTAATGAAGCTTTATGACTAACTGGGTTTGGCTACAAACAGATAAGCCATACCAATTAATTGGGACCACACAGTCCTTTGATTCATGATTTTGGAAGGAGGCCTGCTCAATCATTCAGAAAATTTCAGCCACAAAAACTATTGAAATGGAAGGCCAGATTTATTCTACAGGTTCTTAGAAGCTGGCAGAGAGTTGAATGAGCATGGAAATGGCATAAGATGTGATAGGTCGTTTAAACACATGGTGTTACTCAATGCTAAACTACTCAGGGGTGTGTTGCTTGTATCATGTAAGCAAAGCTGCTGCATGTGGGAGGAGTGTCTGATGGTGAGACTGTTCGCGGAGCCCTTGGATCGCTAGTCAAGATAATGCAACTAGCGTCTCTCTTGCCTAAAGGCCTCAGCTGTGCTTAAGTTTGAAGACCAAAAGGCACTTAATCTTCGTTTTAAAGTTTATAGAGTGGAGGCCGATTTAATTTTGTTTTTTGTATAATTGACAGTCTTCTGCCAGGTCAATGTGGAGAACTACAATAGCCCTTTGGAACCAAAATCCTTTGATATAGACAAACCAATAAATACAAATTAGTGCATTTGTCTATTGAAGAAGTAACCAATTGCTTGGAGGAGGGACGTGGAGGTTTTGCCCACAGTTTGCTGGAGCTGTGGGATGCCCGTCTCAACTTTACTCTTTACCCATGACCAGCAAGGTGGCGACCGTTTTACATCATTGCTGTCTACCTCATTTTGGACTTGGGTCACAGATTCATCTTTGGCGTGACTGGGAGTGAGACCCGATTAAAACTGTAACACTAAATTGGCCACTTTCCAGTGACGCACACCAACATATCGTTCTGGATCTGCTAACGACTCCAAGCAGAACCTAAACGAGAGGAATAGCGGCAAAGATGATCTGCTACACCCCGACGAGAAGTCAAAAGACCACAAAATGGTCAGAACAAGGCGATGGTGAACAAGACCTGGAAATGGATGAAACATGTCAAGGGTAAAGGCGATTTATAATAAAAAATACTCTTTGTAACATACATATTTACAACAGCCCAGGGACTTGGAGGTACTGTTAATCTGAAACAAAAGCTTCAGTCTGTATTAAAGGAGAAGTGCTTTTTTATGTGACTTGAGCACAATTATTTATAGGAACTCAATTTTTAAGGAAAATAAATATTTTTGTATAGCAATGTTGAAAGAAAAAGATTGCATTTAAAATGTTAACTCTTGTCATTTACAGCTAGAACAGCTGAGTCGCTAAGTGAGCGTTCAATTGACCACCGCCAAATGATTAGACAATGTGTTTTTGTAAAACAAAACGTAACCACGAGTCATCAATTCCCTTCAAGTACTTCCAGGTAAAGCATTGTCTTTAGTGTGGGCACCTTCACTGCATTTTTGTCTCTCAATGCCTCATTGATGAGTGCATTATTTCAGACAACATCGTCCACACTGGTTAGGTCTGTCAGCTGCAGAAGAAAAAAAAAAAAACACAGGAGAAACATGAATTAGAAATAATCCTAGAAAAAACATGCTTAATAGTCATCAAAAATTCTAAACGATCAGGAAGATTCGCTGACATCTTATTACATGTGGCTGACTTCAACAAAACGGATGAGAAAAGTCAAACTCCTAGGAAGCAAAGGAACCATCTACTACATAGTTTCCAACTTGCGATGTTAAAAAGCACCCAAGTTTCTTTTAACATCACCTTTGCACTCGATCATAGGCAATTCATTCAACAGGAATGGTGTCCCAGAAAGAGAATAATATTTGAAACTCCACTTGCAAATAAAGAAGAAAATTCATGTGTGTCCAACAATTATAATGAGACTACAAATGTTTATATAAAAGAACATTATTAAATATCTTTTCAATTAAATATTTTGTTAGAAACAAAAGTGGTCCAAAACCTTGGAAAACACAATCTTTTGTTCCTCCCAGTTATAGTTATAAAGGAAATATGAAATCAGAGATATTAGTTTTACAAATGGTAAATCAGAAATCACAGATTCAACCTAGTGAGACCGGTGAATCATTTTTAGACTGAACACTGAACGGAAATCCTTAAAGATACATTTGACCTTGGTAGCAAGTTGTTCTTAGCTTTATTCAAGTCGCAAATTGATGAGTAGAAAACAATTGTGCATATTGGGGTGGGTCAAATAATGACTATATGTGATCCACGGTCCATTTTTATTTCTCAGTTGTATGGTGAGTGGCCCATTTTTAAAATACAGGGCTATTATAGAGGGTCAGTGGCCCAAGTATATTTTTGTATTTAAAATGCTAATTCACCAAACACATATCGTGGCCAGATGCCATGGTTTTTTGCTCATCTTTGTGAAGGAAGACTGTGAATTTAATTGAACGTAGGTGCTAATATAGCGGCAAGAAGCATTTTTTTCTTCTTTAAATGGAAATAGAGATGGTAGCAACGCTTGAGGTCATGGCTGATGAAGAAGCAGCTAAGGAGTTTAATGCCACCTTATTTGTGGCAATTCAGACAAGAGTCAAACAAGTCACAAGGCTTAGATGACATAGCCAAGTACTGGTGTACTGTAATGCATGAGAGGAGGTTTATAGAAGTCAAATATTCAAATATGTGTTTGGAGGATAATGCAAAGCTAATAATGTTACGGGTTTAGTGTGAAGAGTGTTCCAAACTGAACATTCCCTGAACACCTCACAGTCCACGTTTATGACAAGAGGTACAGAAACAATAACCCGTGCTAAAGGGATTTGTGATTTTTGCAAACACCCACCTAACCTTCAACCTTGGTTAAACTTTGCATTTTGAATTTAGCACGCAGATCATATAAATTATGAGCACAGCAGCATGCTTCAGTCTGTGTTCCCAACATATGTTGTTAATACCCGTGTATTAACTTCCTTTACATACCTGTAAACCTGCATTAACGAATTAGGCAAATAAAATAGATAACACCTATAAACAAATGTGACTAGTAAATCAATTATTACTCAGTTATATCCACGCTCTAAGAAATTAAGCAGAAATCTGTGTTCTGTGAAACTGCTAGCTCTAACCTTGTTATTTAAATCTACTGCTTTGTCACATGTAACATGTCTTCGAATCATCAAAAACATTTCCTGAAACTCTCTTCATGAACTCAAGGCCAAAAGAGACAGTACCGCTTATCTTGTTCACTTAGATTTGCGCAGCATTTATAAAGTATCGACTCTCACTCTCCCAGTCTCTACAATTGAAAACAGTCATTACTGGCCCTTCTATGAAACTTAGGCCTCCCTTAATTCCAAAGCAAACAATCCACAACTCCTTCTTAAAGTCAAAAGCTTCAATGATAACTTTATCTACAATTTTACCTGGCGGGTGATCATCGAAGATTGGAGCCAGCTGACACTTAGGAGGAAAAGCAAATGATCAATCTGTTCTTTGCAACCATCACCTGCTACAGTCCCCCCAACAACTGCCTCCAACCAGGCCTTTCTTCAACTCGGACATTAACATCAATTTAGATATCAAAACATGAAGTCATTTGAACTGAAATTTTGTCATGTCTTCAAGTGGATGCAGTTTCTTACAGGGTTTTAGAACAGCAGATGCTGCTTAGAAAAGAAGGTTTTCCTACACAGACAACGTAATCTAGGATGCAGACATGACACACTCATGAACTCCACTGGGCTATGCCAATTGCCTATAAGTCAAACTCCCGGGGTATAAATGATCAATGTTAAAAATGTGCAGATGCTTGTCCCAAACAAGCACCATGGAGAAAAAAGATCACAATTCCTCATCTTTGACTAAATTTCACTTGATGCTGGTTCAAGCCAGAGTTAAACTGAAAACACCCTTTCCAGTGTTAAATCGAAAGTATACTCCTGCTTTCCCACCAAAGCTGCAAATAGGTATTACTAATTCACCCTTTCGTTCAAAGAGGTCACTATGCTCAACAACCTTGACATGCTTATCACCCGCTCTTCTAAATAGAAGCCGGGATTAACAGTTGCTGGCTAAATTTCAATCCCAAAGCAAATTGTTTTTTTCCCCCTGCAGCAACATCAATTCTCAGTACTGCGATAATTAGTGAATCCTCACAATTTTCCCTTTGTGAATTTCAGCATGCAACACCTGTGAACATTGACTGGTGGAAAAACATGCAGTATATTCTGAGGCACCTGTAAATTTAATCTAGTGTGGAAAGCACACTTGGCTTAGGAGGTATTTACAACACCAGATAAATATTGCACCATACGGTGGAATACTTACCCGCAGTACCGGGCGCAATATTTACCTGGTGTGGCAAATAACTAGCTGCATTCCAGCGCATTCGAAAGAAGAAAGATGCTTCATTGCAATCCACCAAACTTTAGAAGGGTTAGCACCTTACTGATCAAGAGAGCCCTTAAACCTATTTTCCCCAATCTTAAGAATGATTGTTTGCCAAGCCTACCCTAATGCATCTCTCCTGATACTCCTCATGAAACTCTTCTTCACCCACTTCCCTGGCAAACACGTCCAAATTTATTTTAGACTACCCTTGCCACCACAGCTGCACTGGTTTGAACACCAGCTGCCACTGAGGAACCTGCTTGATTTAAGAAGACATGGAAGAATGTGATTTGCTACAGGAGTAAGAGAAAAAAGGACGAAAAATGATTGGTAGCAACGGGATAGAACACACTTTCTAGTTAAAGCAGCTAAGGAGAGCTGAGGCACAGTGAATTAAGACATCCTTCTGGCAGAGTTATTAATGTCTGCCAACACAGCTCAGTTTGATAGTCACCTGCGGCCAAATCCTGTGTTTGATCACCTCCTCTTGCTGAACTGGACTGTTGCATTAGTTGAGCTCTAGTGCCCGGCGGGATCCAGCACAGATTACTTATTTAAAGTGTCTAGACAATGTCATCCCTCACTTACAACAGGAACACCAAAGGCCTTACCTTTTCATTTCCTTTGGTCTTAAATCACCTTTCATAAGAGGGCTTCATCAAAGTCAGTCCAGATTTTTCCCAATCACACAATGAGAAGATTTTAAAAAGAACAAACATTTAGAAGTGTTTATCCAGTAGGTGTTGTTAAAGACAATGCTACTCATATCTCATGTGAATAAATTACCTTCTATGCAGTTTGTTAAAGGATAAATTGGGCTTTTTATCAGGGAACCACCAGGTACACTTGGAAGGGTTCACCTTGATAAATATTATGGTAAAGACCCTTCTTTAAGAGTCTTTTCAGGAGGTAAAAACCAGGTTTATTGCATGTTTTAAAATCAAGTAAAATTCAAGATAGACACAGTTTGTAAAGCATCTCACCGTGTAGGTGGAGTTAGTTTGTTTTCGTTTCCATTCTGGCATGAAGCATTTCTTGGATGTTTCCAGTAAATCCGAGTTTAGAAAACTCCACTTTGTTTTACAGCATATTACGACCCAAAAAGCTATGGCAAGACTTGAGAGAACTGCAAAAGAAACCAGATAAAATAAATTTAAATCCATAAAAGATTGTTTAGCCATGAACTTCTTAAAAGTAACAATTCAGTTTCAAGATAACAAGGATACGTGAATAAATATAAGTTGCCTAAAAGTAAATAAATTGTAAAACTACAGTAAACTACAATAAAAGGAATTTAGATTACAATTCAGTCAGGATTCACGCAACGCCATCCAACGTAATGGGATGCAAGTTCAATAGCAACTCTCGGGCTGCACGTGAAATTATTAAGCTGGTTTCCAAAAACAGGTGGGTGCTTCAGTAGGTTAACTAATCTCCAAATTTTACCGAAAATATGGTCTATGTCTGCAGCCTTCCGGTCCAGCTCCTACACTCCTACACTCATGCATCCTATTGCTATTCTATGTATTGGTGGAACTCTTAATACCACAGAGTGTAAATGAACACCATGAAATGTCAATACAGTGCAATCACAATAAAATCACCCCTTACAAAATGTTCAACAGCGAATTTGACGTATGGAAGGGATGTTGCTGATCTAAACATACATGTCCTACACTGCAATAGTCCTCAATACTCTAGCCTTCGCAAATATTTAGAGTTAAGTCACTCTGGTTGGAAGTAAAAATACTAATGCCTCTCTGCAATAGCTGGTTCCATCCATTGTGACAACAGATAACTTCAAAAGTTGCCTTCATTCTCTGTACGATCTGCAGAACAGAACTGACTAGAGCATTCCATCTTTACTTATCACAGTCTACTGTGGGACTATTTGTTCTGTTGTAACTGTGTAGTGATTCCAGTTACTCTGCAATGGTTACAATTGGCATGGATGGCATCTAAATACAATTTATGTGCATCATGAAAGATATTTCAGATCGCTACAAGAACTGAGCCCATTTGCTAGCCAATAGAATGGATCAAACTGCGGGTGAGTTAATAAATAAAGATCAAAATGGTATTATAGCTGGTAGACAATATTACACTAATTCGAATTACTCAATTGGAGCATCCGATTTTTTTTTTATCAGTAAATTTCCAGCTAAGCTTTTTTTTATAGGATGCCGAAAAGACATCTGATTTTGTAAATTGGGAAATCCTGTTCTTATTTTAAAAGTGTTTAGTTTTCCTCCCCAGCTTATTAGGGTATTCTCAACCTCCATGAAGGTTCGAGGGCCGGAGAAATTGTGAACTGTGTAGATGTCGGCTCTTCCGAAGTCAAGCGGAAAGGAGGAGAGGTTGCCGGTGTCCTCACACTAGTAACAAGGTGACGCTAGGCTACTCGAAGGCGTATACATCTGAACAGCTTTTAACTGTTTTTAGTCCTTTTAAATTGGAAGATATAATTTTTAAAGTTTTTATCAAGGGAATCCTGGTCTCTCACCTGTGGGCAGCAACTCGACAGATAGAACCACGGCGAGGTCTCCTACCCCGGTCCACCGCGGCTGATGTGCCGTTTGAGTGGAGGGTAGAGAGGACACGCCACGTACAGATTCCCCGATCCTGCACTTCCGGTGGAGGGTGTAGTCAGCGGTCTAGTGGTTGGAGACCGGCTGACTACTTAACCGGATGCAGGGAAGGACGCGCAGCGGAAAGGAGGAGAGGTTGCCGGTGTCCTCACACTAGTAACAAGGTGACGCTAGGCTACTCGAAGGCGTATACATCTGAACAGCTTTTAACTGTTTTTAGTCCTTTTAAATTGGAAGATATAATTTTTAAAGTTTTTATCAAGGGAATCCTGGTCTCTCACCTGTGGGCAGCAACTCGACAGATAGAACCACGGCGAGGTCTCCTACCCCGGTCCACCGCGGCTGATGTGCCGTTTGAGTGGAGGGTAGAGAGGACACGCCACGTACAGATTCCCCGATCCTGCACTTCCGGTGGAGGGTGTAGTCAGCGGTCTAGTGGTTGGAGACCGGCTGACTACTTAACCAGATGCAGGGAAGGACGTGCAGCGGGGGCGCCGCTGGCGCGCCAAAGGCAAGCCCGTCTGCGTCCGTCCGCGACCGGCTGGGGCCAGGGGCCACGGATGCTGCCAGTTTCCCGCAAGACCCTCTGGTATATATTAGATATACAGCACAAGAGTTTAATGGCCTTAGACCGGCCATCAGTTCTGACTGCAAGCATAACATTACACCTCAAAACTGGGGAAACCAGAGGGGACTCTGCACTCACTGTGGAAGGACACTAGAGGAGGAATCCCCAATACAGGGACACCCTAAAATCCCTGTTAATCTAAATGAGAAAGACAGATGGAGAATGGGGCTAATTAACTCTAGGTTTATACCCGCCCATAAAACCGAATTGAGATGTTTAATAGAGGAAGAGCAGCTGGATGCTCTCTTTTTAACCGAAACATGGCTTAAGGATTGGTCCACTCCTGATCTGCTGATGGCTATGCCTATTGGGTATAACATTAGGAGACAGGATAGAGTGGGAAAAACCGGAGGCGGTATAGCAATTATATATAAAGAAAATCTTAGTTGCATTATCACGCCTAAACCACTCTTAGACACCGATAACGTGCTGTTTAGCATTCGGCTATCTCCTAACCAAACCTTCTCAGGTACCCTCACTTATAGACCCCCAGGGCCCTGTCACACCTTCCTAGAAAATTTTCCCGACATGCTGACAGAGAGCATCATGTCAAAAAATTCTATAACCATTCTAGGCGACCTTAACATCCACCTAGACAAAAAGGATGATCCTATTACCTCTAGATTCATCCACGATATGGATGCTATGCAGTTGAGTTTAAAGATACAAGAAGCTACACATGAAAAAGGACACATTTTAGATGCGATATTCACTAACGATCCCACACTCACAGTAGCCTCCCCCTCGCCACTGCCCTGGACAGACCATTTCTTTATCCCTTTCTCCCTAAGCAATACACACCCCCAGAATACAAGACACATCTCCTTTAATATGAGCAGGAAATGGACAAGAACCATTCCAGAAAAATTAATAGAAACTCTAAAAGAAGGTGTTCCCACGATAACTGGGGAAGTAGTGAGCGCTGACAGAAGGTGGGATGACTGGCTCACTAAAGCGGCAGAACAGAGGGAACAAAAAGGGAGAACTTGTTCTAATCACCCTCGGAAGGGACCAGCATGGTTTAACAGCCACCTGGCAGCTTTAAAGAAAGCCTGTAAAAAAACAGAAAGGAAATGGAGGAAGTCTTATGACAATTCACTAAAGAAACAATACAAAATAGAGATCAGACTTTACCATAATGAAATTAAAAAAATCGCTCAAGCAAAGCACTTGCAGGAGAAAATTGAGGCAGCCACTAACTCCTCGAGAGAACTTTTTAAATGTTCATCTATAGAAAGATGTAACGAACTAGCTACCTACTTCAAAAATAAGATTGACACTATTTACAATTCCATGTCAGAGAATGTTCACATCCGAGACCCGCAGGGTAACCCAGCGGACTTAGAGACTTGGGGGAAACCTACACTTGAAGCATTCCCTGAATTGGATATAGACATTACATCCAAGATCCTACAAGGAATGAAATCTGGCTCCCCTCTGGACCCTATTCCCCCCCACATATTGGCACAGGCGGGGGATACAGTCATAACACCTGCTACAACCCTACTTAACCTCTCCCTTAGCCAGGGTACAGTACCAAAAACCTGGAAACATGCCATAGTACGCCCGTTAATCAAAAAACCACATCTAGATCCAACAGACCTGGCCAACTTTCGCCCTATTTCGCTCCTTCCCACGCTAGGTAAGATTGCCGAAAAGCATGTAAACTCCTCACTGTCCCAGTTTCTAGAGGAGAATTCGATCCTCCATCCGACCCAAATGGGCTTTAGACCCTCACATAATACCGAATCCGCCCTACTGCTGGTAACAGAAAAATTGAAGGGCATTCTAGACCTGGGGGGCGAGGCCGCTATCCTTTTGCTAGACCTGAGCGCAGCGTTCGATACTGTGGACCATACGACGCTCGCATCCAGGCTTGAAAGGGCAGGAATTCAGGGTCAGGCCCTAAAATGGATCGTATCTTTTCTGAATGACCGGTCCTTCCAAATCACTGAAGGAGGATTGCTTTCAGATAGTTTCAAAGTTACATGTGGGGTTCCCCAGGGCTCTTCCCTGAGCCCCACACTGTTCAACCTATATATGCAGCCATTGGCTGACATTGTCCAGGAATTTGGACTGTCAATAATTACCTATGCAGATGACACCCAACTGGTAATTTCTGTTGCAAAGGATGCCGAATCAATAAATAATTCGGTAGTCCCGTGCATGATAAAAATAGCCAGCTGGATGACCTACAGCAGGCTAAAACTTAATGGGGACAAGACTGAACTCATGTTTTTGGGCAATAAAATAAATCCTCAAATTTCCGTGAACTGGCCGGAAGAACTAGGGCACCCACCAGGACATAAAAACTCCATAAAAAACCTGGGAGTATGGTTTGATCACCACCTCACAATGGAGACTCAAGCCAGCAAACTTGCGGCCACCTGTTTCGGAATCCTGAGGATGCTCCGAAAAATCTTGGACCTCATCCCAGAGAAAGCACAGAGAACCGTGGTTCAGGCATTGGTGGTGTCCCGCCTGGACTATGGGAATATTCTCTTTCTGGGGTCACCTAAATATGTTCTTAACAGACTGCAGGTGGTGCAAAACGCGGCAGTCAGACTTTTACGAAAAATTCCTCGGCATGAATCCACTAAGTCAGCTCTGAAATCATTACACTGGCTGCCCGTGCATGCAAGGATCAAGTTTAAAGCGCTATGTATAGCACATAGAGCCCTTAAGGGAAAAGGCCCAACACTACTGAAAACTTTGATCACTCCATACATACCAGACAGAATTCTGAGATCCTCCTCGGAACATCTTGCCACAACAACCAGAATAAGGAGAGCCAGATGGGGGGGAAGATCCTTCTCACATCTGGCACCGAAATTATGGAACTCAATGCCATTAGAGCTAAGAATGACCACGGAGGAACAAACTTTCAGAAAGAAACTAAAGACCTGGCTATTCCCAGGCTGAGAGACATCCGCACTCACTCCTGTTCCACAGCGCTGGGAGGCCCATGGGCAGCTATGCGCTCTACAAAATCCATAAACATAAACAAGCAGGGAACTAGGCAGGAATGTCCATTATCCTCCATTTTATTTGCTTTCTCTGTTGAAACTCTTGCCTTCGCTATAAGAAATTACATGTCAATTAAAGCCCCCATTGACAAAATGTCTAAAATTAAGTTGTATGCTAATGAGATCATGCTCTTTTTAAGGCCAGATCTGGATATTCAGCAAAGAATTTTTAATATCTTTTCACAGTTTGAGGAGATGGGAGGATATAAGATAAATGAGTTGAAAACTGAGATTTTGATATGCAACTGCACTACAGACACTTTAGTTCCAGCCATTGTTTAACTCGAGGCTAAAGAGGTATTTGGGAATGTAAACAACCATGAATGCGGGTGATTTATTGGAGTTAAATTACACACCATTAATATAGAACAATTTTTTTTTTCACACAACGGAGTCCCCTTCATCTCTCAATTTTAGGTAGATTAGCTCTGATTAGAATGTCGGTTTTACCTCTAATTTTTGTATATCACTTCCACGTTATTTGCACACCATTTTGTTTTAGAAAAATTCAGGGGCTGTTATCTACATTTGAGCCAATAAAACATCTAAACTGGCACTGAACATACTGTATAACCCAACAAAGTGAGGGGGGCTAGCCCTGCCAGACGTGCAACAATATTATTTAGTACATTTTTCCACCCGCTTTTGTAACATACAATTCATACACAATATATTAATGATTTCATGTGCAAGATGCTCTACCAATAGAAAATTATAGACTTCTTGTGTTCGACTAGATCACCAAAATATATTTGATACAAAATAATGTTATGGGCATGAAAAAAGAAAGAGCAAATGTTGAGGTAATACTCTGTTCCATGTCTCAACGTGTCCATTCGGTTGAAGGATATTACACTAGAATAGCCACTCTTAGAAAGTCATATATTGCAAAGATTGTGATTGAGTGGATATTCTATCTTGGTGGACTTTTTAAAAAAGGATGCATAGAAAATATGGGCTAATATTGAACCACATATTAGATTTTTTTTAAGGCTCTGTGTTATAATCAAATGTTGAAGTTCTTAAAGAACATAGATCAGAAATTAGTAACAATAAGATTGAAACTGGTTGAAGATCTTATAGAGACAACTACAAACAGATCAGTAAGATTTAGGAAAATTAGGTTCGATGATATAAAGGAGACGCACGCATTTCCAAGAATGGCTCATATCTGGTAGACAGCCGGGAACATGACTATCTTGGTTTAGACATGGAATACAATTAACTGCTATAAATTGTCTGTGCTTAAAGGAGCAAATGTTAACAGAATGCAATTTCTTACCAATTGGTTACTGTATAGAATGCCGACATTCCATCAAATTGGGCACCACAACTGGTGGGTAACTGGATGCATTTTATATAGTTATGCCAGAAATTGGGGAATTAGTGGGCAGAGATATTGCAATATTGTCAGACCACATTAGTTTTAAATCGATTAGATGATCCCCAATTAATTTTGCTGGGCTACCCATCACAAACGGTGAGTTTAAAGAATGGCCAAACGTTTTATACAGCAATGCCCATAGAACAGTCTTTCATACTGTAATTTTGGAGAACAATATCAAACCCTTGTTGGAACAGTGAAAAGATAAAATGACGAAAGTGAAAGAATGTGAAATGCTATATGCATTAGGAACTTGATAATTGTATCAATTAAATAATTAGTCTGTAACATATTAACAGGAGTCTATTCACTTAACACAGTACATTTGTTTATCAAGTGTATTAACCCAACTCAAGTTTGCTCTGACAGTGTAGAATATTGCAGAATAATCTGCTTTATTTTCCATCATCTTGCCACATTCATTCTGCTTCCGTGATCCAGAATGCAGCCGCAAGGCTCCTGATGGGAATCCCTAAGTTTCAATCAATAGGCAAGCATCTTCGAAGACTGCATTGGCTTCCAGTCAAGGGTCGCATTAAGTTTAAGGCCTTATGTGTTACTTACAAGGCACTTCATGGTACCTGCCCTCAGTTTTTGAGACGATCATTAAACTGGTACTCCCCAAACAGATGTCTTGGGTCTGGAGGGGCAAAACTGATGCTCTCTCAGAGATTCTGTAAGGCTAATTGGGGCGGAAGAAGCTTCACGGTGGGTGCTACGAAACTCTGGAACACACTCCCCTTCTCCATCAGAAATCTTCCATCTTTAACATCCTTTCGTAAAGCCCTAAAGACCTGGCTATTTAATGAATAGTTCACTTGCCTGCTTCCGGACTGTTAGCGCCAAGACACCGTTTGGTATTCGTGCGCTGTAAAAAGCTCAGTAACATAACATAACTGCTCATTATCAACTGCAGCTTGGAGGTAAACCTTTCCGACTAAAATACCCTTGTTACACCTCAGGCTTCCATACTCTGGTCTCAACATACTCTAATAATGCAGATGAAAACTTGGTGCCAGACAAATATTGCTATTCAGGACTTGCCCGTCAAGGGATTCTAAAGGAAAGTGCCTGCCACCAACACACACAGCTCCACAGGATACTGTGGTGTTTAAATCATATATGCTCCCCTAAATTAGGTGGGAATGTCAGAAAGATGAGCTGTTGGAGACTTGCTGCCTAAAGGAACACTGCACTGGAGACCATCAGCAGAGTATTACTGCTCAGCAACCAGACATCATAACCACCAGATGCCAATGGGCATGCATGGAGATTATACTAAAGCATTTGGACCATGATAAATTAGGGTTGGGTCTATTAATTCTTGTACAATTTAATAGATGAAGAGCTTTAGGGATTATGCAGGCAAATTAGAATATGCTTCTTCCTTCAACAGAAAGCCATTTAAGCATGCTCAGTACAGAAGTGATGAGTTTGTAAAGTTTGGTACCAGAGATCAGCCTACCTGCAGAATGAAGAGCAGCCTTCAGTAAGTGTAGTTTTGCAACACAAATCTGCATAGTCTAGGTTTTATGATACAACTAAAAACACCTGTAAAATCATAATAAACAAAGAATTTGATGTACGGGGTCTAACCAATAACAATCATATTTCAGTGCTTGGTCATCTGATTGAAAGCCAGGAATGACCATGAATATGTGCTTCACCCGCAGGTGGCCCTACAGATGCTCACTAAAGTCTTGGCCTCAATCAGGTTCAGGAGGCAGGGTTATGAGGCACAGCTCTCCATCACAATCTCAGACTCCTTGGAGCTGGGCGAGTGCCATGCTAACACCAGCCTGATTTGATGATGGTGCTTGGTCCTGGCTGCTAAGATGCCATGGGAACATCTGACTACACATATAGAGCCATTAGCATTAGGAATCTGGTAGCAATTAGGAATTATCCTTTTGTCTGGCAACATAAAAGTTTTTCCAATGATACGATGCCGCCTATGTGCAGTTCAACATACATTTGGGAAGCTTTCTGGGTACGCCATAATGACAAGAAATCTAAACATTATGGCATAGAAAGAATAATTAACTTCTTCAAATAATAAGCACGTCTTGTACATTAAGGAAGAACTATTTCCACACATTATTAGAGTTTGGTTTAAATCAATATGAATAAATTTGAGGAGAATGTAATTGTGCTTCTCCCAATGTTCTAGATTGGCTTTAAGGAAAGTGCAATAAGATGACCGTTTGCCTACGATCAACTCTTTTTGAAGCTATTCCGATTTACATCAACAAACAAGTTATCATAGATTTATAAGTCGTATTTTCAGAGTTTGGAAGCCACAATAAGCTTGTCATGGAAGACATTCTCTTTCAAAGGAATGTTTGGCCTCCCAGACTTTTAGCTAAATCACTACACTCTCAGTTTAAAAGCTAGTTGGACATGATTGCTTTATGACACCTACAGTGGGAATTATGTGATGGTTAAAGCCATCCATAATTTCACAAGAATTTGGCACGATATCGCTTCCAGACTAGGCAGTCCATATTCCTCGAGTTGTCCTAGAGCTTCCTCCGTTTTTCAAAGATAATAATTTCAGACCAAAAACAACTTCTCCCAGATGTTTGACATTATAGACCCTAATTCCAGCTATATTTTAAAATTGGACATCCCAATGAAGGAATCGCTGGGAAAGGCATGGAGCTACGCCCGTGCCCTCCATGCCTGTATCTGTCCAGGCCCATGGGGAGGAGAGCTGCCAACTGATGAAACAACTGCCCCGGGCACAAGAGTGACGCTGGTGAGGATGATGAAGCTTCTACTAGACATGGTACCTTTGGTTTGTGAACGACCCCACTGTCACCATGAAATACTGTTTAACGTCTAAGGGCCTGACGCTTTCAGACCTGAATTGAAAAGGAGTTGTAAAGTGGTTCTCTTTGTTAAAAAAATGCTTGATAATTTTTACTGTAGGAATAAACACAAAAGGACAAGTAAACAAAGACATTTAAAAGCAAAATATATCAGCCTACCTGGTACAGCAATTGCCCAGTACAAGGTATTATCACCACCAAAAGTAACTAGGCTTACTACAAGAAAAGAAAAAAAGAAATGCGTATCAGAAAGAGATGCATTTTAATTCTGTCATAGAAACAGCTTTAGTTGTTTTATCAGCCTCATGCAATGAAAAAAAGCAAATTAAAAAAATACACGTTTATATGCATACATCGAAGGGGTTTTCGTTAACCCTCTTTATCCACCAGTCTTTCAACCGACATTCACTTGTGGTTTCTGCCCACCTCAACGTACAGCAGGGAATGATTAGTAAGTCCAATTCACCACTTGCTCTTTTGCCTGCGATTAGTTCTATTTTTCCTGATCACATGTGCGCTGGAGTGCCACGGTTGGTGAGACTAAACATCACCATAGTTTTTTTTTTACTTTACTCTCTTATCCTTAGTTTTGCTGTTTTAGTGATACATTTGTGTTTAAACTAGGTCTTCAGTCTAGGGTAATTCAAAGCCAAATATATTTCCTATGAGCCAATGAAATTTATATTTTCCTGTGATGTGCATTAAAACAAAAAAATAAAATAAAATAAAGATGTCTATACCTATTCCAAGTACAGCTGCCTGCTAGGAAGCAACCAAATAGTTCTAATAAAGTTATATGCAACAGTTATTTTTAATAATTGAAAGTTTTAAGTGGTGTTTGGTTTTCTTCATTTTATTTTGTGGCATACGCTTCCAACAAAAATATTTGAAAAGTGTTTCCATTACACCAGTTTTCGTAGGCCAGACCTACTGTCTTTGCCACTGATAATAACAAATATGTTAACCACTAGAATAGTTATTATAACAGTCCCTGGATGC
Organism: Calotriton arnoldi; assembly: GCA_963921515.1. NCBI lineage: Eukaryota > Metazoa > Chordata > Amphibia > Caudata > Salamandridae > Calotriton > Calotriton arnoldi. The sequence continues at coordinate 2,112,243 of CAWUFW010001944.1, read as the reverse complement.
CATATCCAAAAAAAAGAAGAAAAAAAAAAAGAATTTGTTACTCATTGTATAAATCTAGTACTCACTGATAGATTACTTCAAAGGAAACCTTTTAGTAGAAATCTCCAATTGACCAACAGTCTTAAAGTTTCTACTGAAATTAAGAAAATGTCATTCTTAATTATTCTGTACGATTTTTTATAGTGAGCGTGAAAAGTCTAACATGTGGAAAATCTGTGAATTTTCCTAATTCTAATGCCATGTCTCCAGAAAGCCAACACTACCAATTTACTACTGACTAAGCGTAACTTTCTTCTGAATAAAGCCTACTGCACTTATATGGATCTAGTAAGATAAGGCAGAGCTGTTTGGCACTGGACGCACTTTTCTCCTTCCACTTGATGTATTCCGGCCACAAAGAAACACAGAGACCTTCTCAACGCTTTTCTCCTTTCAAGGTAAACTTAAGGGAAGTCTCTTCACCACTTATCATCGGAAACATTTGAAAAGAGCACGACATGCTAGATCCCCTCATTCACCTAGAACTCCGAAAGAATATAAAGAGGAAACTGTTAGCGAGGAACTTAACTTGTGTTTGCATTCTTCAATATCAAGCAGAACCTCTCCGACCCTAATTCTCCAGATTACGGGTATTATTTTTATTTATTTTTATTGAGAAGTACATGTCAATATATAAACAGTACGTCATAAAAAAAGAGAAATAAACAGGAAATCAAATTATGGCCACACAATAAATTACTATGAAATGTTAACTTCTCACATTTCTTAACACAAAAATCATAATACAGATAGCAAAAGATACAATATCTGAGATACTAGATTAAGGGTATTTGAAAATGGGTCTCAGGTTAGGAAATTGTAGCAGTATACTTTAACTTCAGTTTTTGGTCGAGTCTGGAAATGTTTTTATTGTACAAGAAAAAAAAAAATCTCTCTAGCATCTGCAATGAGGAAAGCCTCCTGCGGCGAGATAGGCAGATACATGGGTGAGTTTATGCTCAAATCTGAAATCAGGATTCAAGCAGCTCACCCTTGTATATGTAACAGGGCGGCATGCCTGGGTTTAAGACCGGTCCAATCAGGCATAACCATCCAGCAGTTAATACGATTTCTTGAAATGGATTCCTTGTCTCTGATGTAATGGGTCCTTTGGTTGGAATAAAATCATTGTATGAGGAAGGTTTAGATTCAAAGCCGGACAAAGCAGACTGAAAACAGTTTAAAATACATGGAGAAGTTGTAAATTGCATCCGATTTAGCCACTCTGAACTCTGTCTTGAACCTCAAATGGGCTCAATAGATACACCGTACATACTCTTTTTACCAATAAAGAGGTTATAAACAACTTGGCTTGAATTATTGGAAACTGTTCAAGACTTGCATCAAATGGACAGTCCCACCAGTGACTCTCCTATGCATGGCTTCCTTTAGATTGTGAGGAAAGCACAAATCAAATTAAAGCCTCCTCAAGGGGTTGCCTGGACATTTCCTGTCTTCACTGCATTTATTTTTTTTATAAACCAAATTTAATTGTTTTGAAACAAATCAATAAACATAAATTGATACAAACACAGTGCAATCAGAGTAGAGTATTTCATCAGGACAGTCAATATAACACTATAATATTTGTCAATTATCCAATATTCCAAAACATTGCCACCATCTTCCCCATATTTTACGATGCTTCTGCAGGCATCCTCTGGCCCTTGTAAATGGGTTACTCCGTTTTAGCTTAATCGTTCATAGGCCGCTACCAGGCTGCCACAGTACAGCAATGTCCCTTTTAGAGATCAAGGCCCTCAGATCGCTAATTTGTGATCGCCCATCTGTGCCCTTGGTCATCTAAGATTCCTAAGATGGCAAGGAAAGGGGCAATTGATCTACAAAGTATTAGACGGGGAAGTATCGCAGACCAGTATAGTACTATAAAAATTCCAATGGCCTGTGGAAAAAAATTAAAAAACACTCCATGTCATCACATCTGAAACATTTGATGCCCAGATTTCCACAAGGCTCAGGGGATAAAGTAGGAGGCATGTAATTATTTAATTTGGATAAGGCATCACCGCGAGGAGATAGCCAGCCCTGTGTGGACCATCCTTGCATCTCTCCAGTTGCTTTTGTCTAGTGGACCTCCCTACTTTTCTGAGCGTTCTTTCAGAATCTGAACCAGATTGTGGGCATTTATGATTGGGGATCTGTATATAAAGGAGACGGCCCCGGATCCTAACTGTTCTACGGCAATCTTAGCTTCCAAAGGCCTGCATTCAGGGGTGGCTGATTAAGAAGGGGTGGTACATTTATTTTAAGAGTGTTTAATGGGGATGGCAAGATCAATTTCCCAAGCCTTATGAAGCTGGCCATAAAAATGATTTCTCCTGTCTGGGCACACTACCTCGAACGTCACTCAGGCTCCGCCTTCTTAGAGAGGTTGGGGAGAGGATGTAGCCTTACGGCTAGAGCAGTCGACCTCGAAGTTGGGGAACCGGGTTCGAGTCTCGGCAACGACGCTCAACATCCTGTGATTCTGGGCAAATCACTCAATTTCCCCGTGCCTAACAAAAATATATGTGTCCATCTGTAACGCAACTGGTGCTCATGTAAAACGCTCTGATACCCGATGTCTCGGGTCTAGTTCGCGCTACATAAAACTAAAAAAAAAAAAAAAAGAGAGGCCCAAGGCTTACAATTACAAAGATTGTACAAACAGTACCCAGGTGAAACATCTGAATCCCATTTTTGCATCATTTTGGGAAGGATGGCATTGACTGACTGTACTAATAGAGTACAGACTTTATAATGGGGTTAATGATCAAAGAGGTGGTGGGTGGAACGGGTGTGTATGTATGTATATATATATATATATATATATATATATATATATATATATATATATATATTTTATCTACTGGCGGTCGCCAGTAGATAGTTATAGTTACAACCTATTATCCATAGGAAATCCGCGACATTCTATTTGAAATAACTCTCTTGCCGGTTGACGTATCTTCGCAAAATTTTCAAACTTTGTGGCCCGCTCCGGTCCGCTCCTACCCTGAAAGTCTCGGGGGGATTCGTCAAGCGGGGGCCGAGAAAAAAGGGGGGTCCCAAAACGCGTTTTCCCCATGCAATTTTCCATAGGAAACTTTAGACACGGCTACAGCCCGAACTGCTGAACGGAATTACACCAAATTTGGCAAAGAGGTAGTTCTTGGTTCAGAAAGAACCCTTTTTGTTAAATGGTGTAAATCCGTTCAGTAGTTGCTGAGAAAATCAAAAGTAAAAAGATAGTAATATCTATGGGCACGGAGGATTCGCGCACCGTCCCGATCACGAGCTGCATGTTAATTGGCTGTCAGCTGGCTGTCAACATTCCGATTCAGGAAATGTTGGCAGCCATTTTGTCCCTCGGTAGAACCGAGGGACAGAAACAAGTGCGCAAAGCGCACAAAGGGAGCACGGTAGAAACACCCTGACCCCTGGGTTTGCTCAGGGGGTCCCACAAGGACCCCCTGGGCAAAAAAAAAAATTTTTTTTTTTTTAAAAATCGGCAGGATGCGCTCAGGGTGCGCGAATCCTGCCGAAAAAAAAAAAAAAATCGAAGCGCGGTCTCCCGCGCTTCGATTGTATTTTGCCCCGGGTGGCCCAAGTCCCGGGGGCATGGTGGGGGGGATAATTTAATGTGTGGGGGCCTCAAAGGGCCCCCAAGCCCGGGGACCGCCACCCCCGGGGCTTAATTGAAAAAATGGTGCGGGAGGGCTCTTCTGCCCTCCCGCAGCCCCGGGACCGCCACCCCCGGGGCTTCTTTTTAAATTGAAATAAGGTGTGGGGGGCTCCAGCCCCCACACGCCCGGGACCACCACCTCCCCGGAGCACTTATAAAATAAATGTGGGGGTCCATTACGGACCCCCAGAGCCCAGGGACCACCACCTCCCGGGGCTGTGCAATTTAAGGGAGGGGGCCGCGCGGCCCCCTCCTGGAGCCCTTGATGGCCCTGGGGACCGCCACCCCCAGGGCCGGCTCCTGCAGTGTCCCGGGGTGCCTACCCCGGGACTCTGTAGTTTGCTATGGCAGGACGGGAGCCTCGCGGCTCCCGTCCTGCCATAGCAAACTGCTTTGGATATTGGAAGAGAGAGCAGGAAACCTGCTCTCTCTTCCAATATCCAAAGCCGATTGCTTTCCACATGGGGAGCTGCATCTTAGCAGCTCCCCATGTGGAAAGCAATGCCGGCTCCCAAGGGACGCGGGGAGCCGGCGGGACTGTGGGGGATTGGGGACCCCCCACAGTCCCCAACGGAGAGGGCCAGCCCCGGGGATGGGGTCCCCGGGCAAGTAGTGGCCCGGGAGGGGGCCACGCGGCCCCCTCCCCCCAAAAAAAAAATCAAATAAAAAAAAAACGGAAAGGCCGGCCCGGGGGATGGGGTCCCGGGGCCTTAAATGGCCTGAGGAGGAAGGCCACGCAGCCCCCTCCAAAGAAAAAAAAAAAAAAATCGAGGCCATGCCCCGGGGATGGGGTCCCGGGGCCAATACAGGCCCAGGGAAGGGGGGCCACGCGGCCCCTTCTCGTTTTTTAAAAAATATTTAATTAAAAAAAGGGGTAAGGCCCTGGGGGATGGGGTCCCCAGGGCATAAAAACTGGAAAAAGGAAGGGGGCCACAGAGCCCCCTTCAGGGGACAAAAAAAAAAAAAAAAAAGATCAGGCCCGCAGGCCCCGCCCCCTTCCTTCACCACTCTGCAAACGCGCCCCCTGGCGAGTTTGCAGATGGGGAAGTAATTCCCGTTCAATACTGGGGGTCCCTGGGGGCCAACTAGCCCACCAGGAACCTCCAGTATGCGCCAGGGGCTGCCTTGCAGAGAGGTGTACAGAGGCCACGCCCCTTTTACACCTCTCTGCAACGCAGCTCTGTGGCGCTTAATGGAGGTAGCTGGTGGGCTAGTTGCACCCCAGGGACCCTCAGGATTTAAGGGGACTTAATCCCCCGACTTAAAACGCGCCACGGGCGCGTTTGCACAGTGGTGAAGGGAGGGGGCGGGGCTTCAGGTGACATGTGTGCAAACAGGCCCCGTGGTGCGTTTTAAGATGGGGAATTAAATCCCTTTCAATCCTGAGGGTCTCTGGGGGCCAACTAGCCCAACAGGTACATCCAGAAAGCGCCACAGAGCTGCGTTGCAGAGAGGTGTAAAGGGGTGTGGCCTCTCTACACGTCTCTGCAACGCAGCCCCTGGCGCATACTGGAGGTTCCTGGTGGGCTAGTTGGCCCGTAGGGACCCTCATGATTCAAGGGGACTTAATCCCCCAACTTAAAACGCGCCACGGGCGCGTTTGCACAGATGTCACCTCAGGCCCCGCCCCTCCCTTCACCATTGTGCAAATATTCCTCTAAAATCTGCCGAACTACGAATTCCGATTTACTCACCTGTTATCAGGAGAGACCTCAGTGCTGCATCTTTCAGCCCAGTACTGGTCCTGAAAAGTAATTTTAACCGTACTTACCAGTAACTTGAATTTCCTTCCATAGGATATCATTGCCTGCTTTTTGCTGAAAAAGTTTCTAAGTGTTGATTTTTGAAACATACAAATATTCCTCTAAAATCAGCCGAAATACGAATTCCGATTTACTCACCTGTTATCAGGAGAGACCTCAGTGCTGCATCTTTCAGCCCAGTACTGATCCTCAAAAGTAATTTTAACCGTACTTACCAGTAACTTGAATTTCCTTCCATAGGATATCATTGCCTGCTTTTTGCTGAAAAAGTTTCTAAGTGTTGATTTTTGAAACATACAAATATTCCTCTAAAATCAGCCGAAATCCGAATTCTGATTTACTCACCTGTTATCAGGAGAGACCTCAGTGCTGCATCTTTCAGCCCAGTACTGGTCCTGAAAAGTAATTTTAACCGTACTTACCGGTAACTTGAATTTCCTTCATAGGCTAACATAGAAGAATTTCCAAGTGAAACCAGTCAAAGTGTGGAGTTTTGGAACTTTATAATATTCCTCTAAAATCAACCAAAGTACGAATTCCAATTTACTCACCTGTTATCAGGAGAGAACCCAGTGCTGCATCTTTTAGCCCAGCACTGACCCTGAAAAGTAATTTTAACCGTACTTAGCAGTAACTTATATTTTCTTCCATAGGAATCCATTGTGTGGTTTTCAGCAGAAAAGTTTCAAAGTGTCGATTTTCACAAACTACAAATATTCCTAAAAAATCGCCTGTATGACTTAAACGCATTCTTTCAACTGTTTACAGGAGATGCACCAGTGCTGGATCCAGGATCCAACACTGAGTAAGAAAAAGTAACGATAACAGTTTTTACCTTCTAAGTGAATTTCCTTCCATAGGATAACATTGGTGATTCTATGAGAATAAGTTTCTAAGTGTCAACTTTTAAAGTACAATAATATTCCTTAAAAATCACGACTGAAACCAAAACGCTTTTACTCAACTGTTTACAGGAGATGTTCCAGGACTGAATCTAGGATCCAGTCCTGTGGTTAGAAAAAGTAATCCATAAAGTAACTAATTGCATTTAACTAGAAATTCACATTGAGCTGAATGTTGCATTGTGTTTGAAAATGTGTTGCCCATTGCAACAACTGTAACTACTGTACTTAAAAGTCTATTGCCTATGTGCAAAGTATTTAAACTAAAGTAATTCATTCTGAGAAAGTATTTTTGTAATGTAATGTATAATGTAATTACAATGTAATTTAAAAAATAAAATATGTAAAAAAAAATTGTTTCTGAAAATGTAGTAAATCAGTATGAAAAAAATTTATATAACAATTAATACATTTAAAAATTGTCATTTACAAAACCTTTGAAATTCACTGAAAAAACCGTAGGTTTCAGACATGTTATAGTTACAAATTAGCATTTAAAAAACCTTTGAAATTCACTGAAAAAACCATAGGTTTCAGGGACGTTATAGTTACAAATTAGCATTTACAAAACCTTTGAAATTCACTGAAAAAACCATAGGTTTTAGGGACAGTTATAGTTAGTTGGACATTGCACTCGTACAAAACCCGTGAAATTCCCCGTTATAGTTAGTCCAGCTAACTATAACTCGCGCCCGCAATGCACTGCTGATGACGTCACATATTACATCACTCATGACATGGTCAGTGACATCACTGATGACATCACTGATGACATCATCCACGTGATAATTTCATGCATCTTCTCACACCCTAATATAACCTTTGATACACCCACTCTAAATTACAGACTGTCATTCGCAAAACCATAGACACTCCAACACCAATAACTACATACCCACTCACTGATTCTTAGGTCTACGCACACATCCACTCACTCACCCGTACAGTCACTCATACTTACGGTCACTCAGTACAGGACTATCATATGCACTCATACTCCTATATAGACACTCAAACACCGCCACTCATCCATAGAGGTACTCACACACCTAGTCAGTCATGCAAATAATTTAACACACTACCATTTACTCACCTATACAGTTATACACACACCAGCTCACTTACTCATACAAATACTAGCACATTCTTACGCTCTTATACAATCACTGATACAAGCACACACTCATCCATACAGCCACTATCACAATCACTCACTCTCGCTTATAGCTATTTATATACTCCAACACACATATATACTGCCTTTCACATATGTAGTTACTCACACATGTACCACTGGGACATACATTCACTCACTAACACACTCTTACACACACTTACCCACCCATACAGTCTATCACAGATGCACTCTTGAAACCATCCACCCAGTGAATCACCCACTCACACATCTATGCACAGAGTCGCACACACCCCTCCCACACAAACACTCAGGCACCCATACAGATACTCACACAAGCATTCAATAACTCATATAGACACTCATGTAGCTATTCACAAACACATGCAGCCACTTACACAGCAACAGACAGACGGATACAGACATTCACCCAGTTTAGTCACTAACACATGCATTCAGTAAGATACGTTAAATCACTCACTTATACAGTCAGTCACGCACCTACTAAATCATCCATACAGACACTTACACACCCACTCATTCTTCAATACGTCTTTTCCTATATATATTAAAAATATTTAAACTTTACAGAAACACACAGTCACTGGATGATGTCATCAGTGATGTCATTTGAGATGTTATCAGTGATGTCATCAGTGATGTCACTGACCATGTCATGAGTGATGTAATATGTGACGTCATCAGCAGTGCATTGCGGGGGCGCGAGTTATAGTTAGCTGGACTAACTATAACGGGGGAATTTCACGGGTTTTGTACGAGTGCAATGTCCAACTAACTATAACTGTCCCTAAAACCTATGGTTTTTTCAGTGAATATATATATATGCGTGCGGGAGATATGGGAAGGCCCACTGGGGCATTATCCTTTACTTTAAATGGCAGCAGAATCAGGGGTTGTGCTTTTAACATCAGCATAAACATAATCATGGACAAAGTTTGGTGAAAGTATATTACAGACAGAACAGAATTTTCTGATTGCACACTGTGTGTTTTATAAGAATCTTTTTAACACATAACAGTATATTTATTTATTTATATGGTGTTTATATACTTTTTGCTTATTTATTGAAGGCGCATCTAACTTTGCACATATTTATATTTATATATTCATATATTGTCATACATATAGTTCTTCTGTAGTACTATGCTGCTGACAGTAACTCTATACTTTCTATGCATTTGCACTTTGACTGCATGTCGTCATTTCCTGGTACCTATCACTTTAAATGTCGTATCTCCATAATGCAATGCGTCATGTGATCAAGACCCGAGTGGGGGTCGAAACGCGTAATGGCGGACTTGCTGGCATTTTAATAAACAGCATTGGATTTGCACAAAGAACCTGGGGTCTGCTGTCGTCTTTTTAGGTCCGTGAGAGGCTTCTCTGGAGGACGAATCGAATGTATCTAAGTACCGAGTTGCTTCAGCGGTATGAGCAGAACCCCTCCCTCGGATTGGGCACAGCAGCAGGAAGCAACCTGTTCTGATCACCCGGAACTGATTTTCGTAACTCCGGCGAGGAGTAAGCTGCGGGAGCCCCTGGATGCTGTAGATTGACCTGCCTTGGGATGCGGAAGTCGGTGTAACCTGTGTCGGCTGACCGGAGTTAGCACTAGGCATTCTGTCAAGGTAGGATCCGACAGAGTTACCAGTGGGGAGTGTGCACGGCGCTAAGTTTTGGACATTGTTTTAATAGACTAGCGACCGTTTTCGAATCCTGCATTAATAGTTCAGCCACAACTTTTAAGCAACAATGTCAGCCGACGCGTTGCGTAATCGAGAGGAGGCTGCTATGTCTATGTTTAACGACTCCCCGGCTGGGGGGTCGACAGCTGTGGAAAATACAGGTACTCTATTATCAGAAAGTCCCACTGTTAGAGACATGTTTAAAAAGCTGGAGAAACTTATGCGTTCGGAACAGTCCAAGTGGTGGGAACACAGATCCTTGTCCCGCTACTTGGCGGTCGGGAGGGTTCCAAGAGGCTTGAGGATCACTCTAGCACCTAGTTATGAGAACCCCGACCCTGCTATGCTTACGGAATGGGCAGAGTCTAACTTGGATTCATCTAGTAGACTCATGGCAATTTTGGTGAAGTACGCGGAAAGTGATCGCGTGAAATTACAATCTCAGATTGAAATATTGGAGGTGGAGATTGGAAAATTGGAGAAAACGGAGCACGTCAAGAAACTAAGGGAGGATATGGTGGCCCGTTTATGCAAGGACGAGGATATCATTAAAAGACGGAAGGCTTTTAAGTTTGAAAGGGATAGGGTGGACTATCAGAACGGGCAAGTGTTCACGTTTGCCCGTAGATATGATGCAGTGAAGGCGAGGGTTAACAAACCATCTGTAAGGAAAATCAGCGAGGCCACTGCCGCATCCACCTCGATTTCTGATTTGAGTTCTGCCGCTGAAAGTGATCCTGAAGGAGATACTTCAGGAGCACATAACTTGGGGTTTACCAAACTCTCCCTAGCACAGGAGGTGAACTGCCTGTGCCAAGACAGAAGGGATACATTAAGACCCCGGGGTCCACCTGGCAGTGTAATCAAAGACACAACTTCAAACGTAATCAGAGAAGAAAAAGCAATAAAAGAAGGCAAAACCGTCGGCAAAAAACCTATGAGGGGCAGATGGAACCGTTTTCAGAATCGGAACCAAACACAAGTGTAGGCACCGCAGACATCGACGCAGTAGTGAATTTAACGAACATGCCATTAACACCAGCAGAGAAACGGGTCCTGGGCTTAGGATTATCGTACAGTCCACCTTGCAAAATGAACTATGCGGATGTTCGTTTGGACACTTTTAGATTTGTGAGAAAACTCAAACTGAACAAGTTCTATATCTTACAACCCAAAAAGAAATTAACATCGGATCCACATGGAGCCATAATAAATCCTCGCTATTGACAGCTGGTGATTACAGCCTATTCCAAGATGCCTGGTCTCTTCAGAATGAACAGTTAGGTGAAATATCTGTTACAGATGTACAACTGCCTGATGAAGGAGAAACCTGTACTACGCCTTTCAAACCTAAATCTGTCTTCCAGCCAATCATGTTACATGATAATTTAGATGTATTTCATGATTTAGTTACCAGTGACTTGAAGAGATTGTACTTAGCAACCAACAGAGCTCGTCATGGTATAGATAAACAAAACTTGTGTTACAAACAACTAATGAAAAAAATACAAGCTGACAACAATATCATTGTACGACAAGCCGACAAAGGCGGAAACGTTGTATTGTGGCCACGCCAATTATACATGGAGGAAGCGGCACACCACTTGGCTGACCCGACATGTTACAGAAAAAGCAACATACATGTAGTAAAGGCAGCATGGAATGATCATTACCATAAACTTCTGGCTTGGAAAAGTACAGGATTAATAACGGATGATGAATATCGCTTTTTAAAAAAGGAACATCCCGTTATTCCTACCTTTTATCTCATACCAAAGATTCACAAAAGTATTGACAAGCCTCCTGGTAGACCCATTATTTCGGCCATAGACAGTATTATGGAGAATACTTCTAAATATGTTGATTTTTTTCTTCAAGACTGGGTCAAGCAGCTTGCATCTTTTGTACAGGATACATCTGATTTTTTACGTAAAATTGAACATGTGGTGTGGAGTTCTGATATGCTTTTAATAACTCTTGATGTGGCATCTCTCTACACCTCTATCAGACATTGTGATGGTTTGAAGGCTGTGGAATACTATTTGAATCGGCGTCCAATGAAATTTTTAAGCATAACAGAATGTTGACTTCAATGATATTGGCATGTTTAGAACAAAATTTCTTTTTGTTTAATAACCAGATTTATCAACAGATCAGGGAGTCGCGATGGGGGCCTGCTTCTCCCCCAGTTATGCTTGTTTGCATATGGGGCTGTGGGAGGAGCAGGTCCTTTATGGACAATGTGAAGCGATAATGAAACAACATGTAGCGGTGTATTTACGTTACATTGATGATCTGTTTTTTATTTGGAGGGGTTCTGAGTCAAGCGCTAAGGAATTTGTAGATCGTATAAATGACAATTGTCTCAACCTCCAATTTACATCTACTATCAATGCCGTATCTGTGTGCTTCTTAGATGTTGAAATACATGTGGATCATGAGCATTTGGCCACTAGATTGTTCAGAAAGCCTACTGCAGGCAATACGGTCTTGCATGCGACTAGCCACCATCCGTCCCACCTGATACGCAGCATCCCATATGGGGAGATGCTGCGAATCAGGCGGATCTGTAGTACGGATTTGGAATGCAGGGTTGCGCAGGCAGAATGCAAGCAGAGATTTTTGGCGAGAGGTTATGCACATAAGGCTTTGGATAGTGCCATGGATAAAACTATGAGACTGTCTAGAAAGGAGGCTTTAACCCCGAGAATCAAGCAGACGGCAGAGAACACGATGCCCATGTCTATTAATCCTAGGGTCATATTGACGTATAACTGTCAACATCAGGAACTTAGGAAGATCTTTTACCGAAACTGGAATTTGGTACAGGGGGATCCAATTATTGGTTCGTTAGTTCCAAGGAAACCAGCTTTGACTTTTAGGAAAGCACCTTCCATGAGCAGTACCCTTGTGAGCAGTAGTCCTGAGATTCAGATTCCGACCACTTGGATGGCACAGTGCAAGGGGTTTAGGAAATGTTCCAGTTGTAAGGCTTGTAAATTCGGATGTAACAGAACTCAGTACAGTAGTCCTTTTAGGTCTGACCCGATTATGATAAACAAGAGGTTGACATGTAAGACTGAATTTGCGGTTTATGTGCTGGAGTGCCCTTGTGGATTGAGGTATATTGGTAGCACTAAGCTACCGGTCCACAAGAGGATACTCCAGCACATAAGGGCAATCAGTGGCAAAGACCAGGCCTACCCTGTCGCGCGGCATTTTGAGCAAAAACATGAGAGTAACCCTGTTTTGCTCCAGTATTATGTAATAGATACGGTTCCAGCACTCAAACGAGGTGGAAACAGGGAGGCCAAATTGCGCCTCCTGGAAACCAGGTACATACTGGAACTCGACACAAAATCTCCTACAGGGTTAAATGCCAGTGCGGATTTTCATACATGTCTTTGAGTGGAGAAAACTGTTAAGCAATGATAATATGATGTGGATTTTTTATGTGTACTGTATATTGGGATCAGCTGTAGTGTATACATTTTAGACATTTGAGTATTTTGCCTTGGAAATTTAAAATTTTGGTATTTTTTTGTATTTATTGTATAATTTTTTGTAATTTTTCTAGCACATATTTTTACCATGGATTTGCAATGCATGCAAGGTGCGGGAGATATGGGAAGGCCCACTGGGGCATTATCCTTTACTTTAAATGGCAGCAGAATCAGGGGTTGTGCTTTTAACATCAGCATAAACATAATCATGGACAAAGTTTGGTGAAAGTATATTACAGACAGAACAGAATTTTCTGATTGCACACTGTGTGTTTTATAAGAATCTTTTTAACACATAACAGTATATTTATTTATTTATATGGTGTTTATATACTTTTTGCTTATTTATTGAAGGCGCATCTAACTTTGCACATATTTATATTTATATATTCATATATTGTCATACATATAGTTCTTCTGTAGTACTATGCTGCTGACAGTAACTCTATACTTTCTATGCATTTGCACTTTGACTGCATGTCGTCATTTCCTGGTACCTATCACTTTAAATGTCGTATCTCCATAATGCAATGCGTCATGTGATCAAGACCCGAGTGGGGGTCGAAACGCGTAATGGCGGACTTGCTGGCATTTTAATAAACAGCATTGGATTTGCACAAAGAACCTGGGGTCTGCTGTCGTCTTTTTAGGTCCGTGAGAGGCTTCTCTGGAGGACGAATCGAATATATATATATATATATATATATATATATATATATATATATATATATATATATATGATAATCTGGTGTCTTCAAGTAGCACTGAAGAGATTGAGCAGAAAGGCGCTGGTGCCAAAACAAAGGCTACAAACCACAATTACGGTTTGGTCCGATAATAAAAGGTGATGTAGTGAATAGGTTGGGGACAGAACCAGGCCCTGTGATGGAGCAGGCCTCGTAGGTTGAAAGGAGGTGGGGGATTGGTGCAGGGCTGTACTGTGTGTGCTCAAACGGGCCTTGTGTTTTGTTCTCTGCTGCTTGAGGAGAATTTTAGATTTTCTAGATGCTCTATATTTCAGCAGCTAAGAGGTAAAACGCTTTCCAGCAGAACAATCTTGCTAGACTTTGGTTGCACACTAACGGGGTTCTAAAAGTAGCCGGTACCAAGACTTCTCGATTCTTGATTTGAAAGAGTTGTGTTTGGCTGATGTTGCAACATAGGTTTCCAAATCAGATGGGCTCCTCCACATAGCGATAGAAATGATATGGACATAAAAGGTTTATAAAGTTTTCACATAATTAGGGAGGAGCGGAGAAAGGAGCCAGGCACTGCGGGATATGCTCTCTTTCAGGAAATTTAACTGAGGTATTAATGTATTATTACATGACCTGGCAACATTCTAATTCATACAATTTATGTTAAATTAGTTAACACTAATTATTTTTTAAATTATCAAAGTTTGGGTGTGTGTGTTGATTCTGGTGGTTCAGGGCAGTGCCCTTATCGCCCTGCAAAAGTAAGGGCTTCTCTGGCAGAGACCAGAACTGTCCCAAGGAAATCTACCTGGGTGCAACCCATCCAAAAACAGAGGTGAATTTCTGACAGGTGGCAAAAGGGTTGAGCAGAGCCTGGCTGCAGACCAGGCCCTCTGCCCTGAAGCAGGTAAGCTGGACTGAAGGTTTAGTCTGTTCACCGACTATTGAACTCTTCCAGTTCCGACCGCTTTCCTCAAATGCTGGGCCTTGCTTTTGTGGAGGTTTGCTGCGTTCCCAAAACTTACAAAATAAACTATGCGACTTCATATGTATATGGGCTACCTTTATAGATGTCCATCTCATGTTTGTATTTAATATTCAAGTAGGTGGAAATGTTGACATGTTCACCTGCATCAACTTGCTATCAGAGAATCCATTTATAATCTTTAATTAAACTTCTGCAGCAAGTCCAAACCTATTGCTTTAATAGGAAGCATGCTCTCGAATCTTCAGCGTTGAAGCAGAGTCTGTGTAAAATGTATTGCATATTCTATGCCCTCGGAATTTTCTTCAGAAGTTCATGTGGGTTCCTAAGTCGCTTGCTATGGTTTCCGTAGATGCTGAGCACCGTTTCAGTTCTTCTGTTTATTTTCTACACTCGTCACTCCTCAGTTGTAGAACAGCTGACCTTCATGACTGATACCACTGGATGTCACTGTTGTCACACAAATGGATATATCCTGCATTTGTTTTCGGTCAATACCATAGACTTTCAGGCAGAGATGTACATGAAAATACAATTTCCCTAAAACAAGATCTACTTACCACAGTTCTTGCAGAGCTTTCTCTCTAAAAGGTTAACTTAAAAGGGTAACTTCCCGAACTTTAGAGGGCTGTGGAATTTTGTCAGCTAAACACTAAATTAACAGATACTTAATGGTTACCAGATTTATCCATTTTATTTCATATGAAACATTTCTATAGCCCACCAAGACTATGAGGTTTTCATGTACTTTACATAAAAACGTGACGTGGTAGGGCACTGGGGTGGTAGGGTTCAACATTTATCAATATAATTTAGCTTTGAATTAAGGATTAGAAAGGGTAAACTATTTAGGGACAGCATCTTTCAGAGCAGTCATTGAGATCTTGGGATTTTTCTATGGGACGATAGAATAATTCGAGTTGCGAATGGTAATCAAGGAGTTGTTTGAAAAGATTGGTCTTAAGATACTTCCTGTAAATAGTGAGTAAGGTAAATTTTTCATAAGCCAAGTGGTGGAGAGTTCCACGCTCAGGTCGCAGAAGGATTGGTGACCACTAAGGGGGTTTTATACACAGGGATTTTCAGGAGGGTGTCTCTGTTTCTTGGGACTCTTGATTCAACATGGACAGTCAAATGATTAGCTTGAGAAAGCTGCCTGTGATTATGGGTGGCCTTGTGAAGTATGTAACTTGACTTTAAATTCATTCTGGTTTGGATAGGAAGCCAGTGAAGGCCTCCGAATATGTGGGTGGTAAAGTGATAGCATTTTTACCACAAAAAGGCAGAGCGCCTAGAATGATCTCATGTTATATGTTATACATGTTAAAATGTTGTATAATGTGGTTACCTAGGAGTGCCCCTTCAGTCAGCTAAACGCCGGACAGAGGAACGCTCCCGGGTAACTAGCTTGTAAGAGCACTACATAAGCGCTTTCAACCTATAACGTGGGATAGAGCAAGTGCTCTACTTTCGTGACGAAACTTGCATAAGGATGCAGGGAGTTAGGATACCATACTGGATCCAGAAAAGTCATAATGTCATCTAGCTTTTTGTTTCTTCCACTTAGAAGGAATCCTTCAGGAAGGATAGTAACTAAGGTGGGTCATTGGTCCAGAGGAAGGCCCACAGATATAGAAATACTGTAATGGAGGAGCTGAAACATGTCGACCTAACCAAGGAAGTGAGGGGGGCATTCTAATAAATACCACACACCTCACTCCTTATTGTTTTTGGTCTTGTATGGGAAAAGACTAACTCAAATTATTCAAATAATTCCAGATGAACCTGCACTGCACTATTATGTTGCAGGCAAAGGAGAGCCCCTATGATAAAGAGTAGCACTTATTGATTTTTGCAAATTCTTAAAAAGGATTTTTTTCCCCAGAGGCTAATAAGTAAATCTAAAGGTGAATAACAGACCACAGTAATACATGAGATAACTATTATCTCCAGTTAACTACAGAGTGTATCAGTCTTTGTAAATAGTACATATATATACATACACACATATATATATATATACACATACACACACACACACACACACATATATATACACACACACACACACACACATATATCAGCTATCCATACATATATCATATATCAGCTCCCATGTCAGCCTGTAGCAAATTGGAAGCAGTCTCTCAGGGACAGCTTCAACTAAGTGAGTCTGTGCTGGTTTGATGCATTCACAAAACACATAGAACTGGCCTGGTGACAGCTCAATGGCTTCAACGACACATTGACCCAGACAATATTCTATTTGCATCCTATCGCCCAGGTTACTTCAGTTTCCAAAATGCTCACTGCCAACCGGCATCTAGAAAACCAATTCTTTAATGAAAGGAGTTCTTAGGTCAATTTTTCTCCAGAAGTGCCAAGAAATTTGAAATTTCATTCAGTAAAGCGTTAACTTAAACATTTACTTCTTCCGAAAAAAATTGGAATCCTATGTGCTCTGTGAATAAATAAAGCAATCACCAGCCCCAGTCATCAACACTGCTCAATGACCTCCAGCCTACTCCAGAACACTCCTCTCCATTGTACCATTACTCATTTTATATTAATAAATCAATTTTTTTTACAAGAGTAAAGTGCACCAATATCTGAATCAGTCGGGAAGCGAACATTTAAAACGCAATGAAGGCTCACAATCCCATAATTCGGGGCAGAAGGAGCATTAAGACCAGCTGCCGCAGGCCACGTATGTTCATATCAAGAATGTTTACAATGTGCCAGAGTCACTCATCACTTGATTTCACTCATCAGGTTTCCTCATACAAGGGTAAAACTGGGAAATAGCACACCCTGGTCTCACCTGTCAAGAATGCCAAAGAAAGAATGTAAAAAGACACACAACTAAGGTACATGACAATACATACCACCACAATGGCTCTCATCGCTTCTGTCCTCACAGTCCGGGTGTCCATCACATTTCCATGATTGGGGTATGCAGTGAGTAGATGAACACTGGAAGTCAGAGTCCGAACAATCACTGGGAGCAACTGTTGCTGGGTGACATTTTTCTTCAGTTTCGTCTGATCCATCCGGACAGTCCTTTTGCCCATCGCAGACAGAGCTGCTTGGCAGGCAAACGTTAGCCGAGCTGCAGAAAAATTCTTGTGACTCGCAAGCGGGGTGCTGGCAGCTGACTTCGTCGCTAAGGTCCCCACAGTCATCATTGCCATCACAAACTAATCCTTTGGGAACACATTGAGAATTGCTGCAGTTGAACTCAGCAGAGCCACAAGTGATGTATCCTGAAAGGCAGAAATATAAAGTATTCACTTGTAGAACTTCAATTATAAACATCGCATCAATCACGTATGCAGAATTCGTAACCTTACAAAATTCAGAATTTATAAAGGGTCTTTTTAGCAAATATACTGATGAAAATGGTCACTAAAGCCAGATCTTGCTTAGGCAAGTTGCTGTATAGAAGGTAGAAAGTGAAAATGTAGCACAAATGGTTCTTAAAACTTTAAATGCACTTAAGGGCCCAGCCATTAAGGAATAGTTTCATGGGTCTACAGTATCAAATTAGAAATGCTTAACATCCACAGATGTCAACAACATCATTCAAGTAGGATTCTGTAGGATCCCAAAGCGAATACAAAAGGAATGTATCACCAAAGCCCAAATGATCACTCGACAAATCCAATATACAGCTTTGCTATATGTTAAGTCTTCATGAGAACAGATGTCCGGTGCTCCCAAAATATCTTGTGTTTTCTACAGAGTTTATGTTTTGGGCACTGTGAGCAAGCCCTGACATCTAGGATCTCTTAGCCATTTTTAATAAGTTTTAAATGTACGATTAGTAACACTGTAAGTGGCACAACCTTTAGCTGTCATCATTCAAGAACCAATCACAGTCATAAAACAGAGAGAGCCTGAATCCTTAACAACAACATATGGATTGAAAAGCAGCAAAGTCTCCGAACCCACCTTCACTGTGAAGATCCAATAGACAGACACTTATTGTTTATAAAAAACACTATTAGGTGAGCAAGAGATATGCCTCATCTTACATTCTTCTAACCACACACTCTGAAAATAAATTCCAGGATACGATGCAAATAGGAGTGCTTTGCGACCTGGAGGTGGGAGGATGTTAGAAGCGGTATATGTCACGGTACAGGTGATGATCACAGATCTTCAAGCAATCTTGCCTAATTTAATCATGTCCATAGGACTTTATGCACTGATGACTAGTCTCAGGATATCACAGAACCAATAAATGCACTAGGAAGGGAACAGTAATCTGTGCTTGCGGTCTCTCAATCCACTTGATCTTTGCCGTAAATTGTGTGTAAACTGAAGTTGCTGGAAAAAACGTAAGCGAGGATTCAGGAATTGGATTTAGAGAGTAAACAACTAAGCTTTGCAGGTAATGTTGCCACCTTTCTTAGCTAAAAAATACTTGCCATTTTGGGAATATTTGGAGATTCTCTATGTGCCTGAGTTGGTCGCTATGAGCTGCTTACTTAAATACAATTTTCTGTAAATTCCTAACATCTTTGACATGGCATTATGTATCTGTTTGTATTAATAATCGTTTTGGAAGTGTATGGACTTCCAGTATTTTCTTTTGATGCGATTGCTTCCAGTATTTGCTATTTTTGGTTTATGTTTTAAAGATAAAGAAATACAGGGGCTTATTTATGAGCCCTTGCGTCACTTTTGCGCCACCGGTGCGTCACTTTTTGTGACGCACCAGCGGCATAAAAAATGCGCTATGTTGCGTCATATTTACAAAGTGACGCATCTAGGTAGATGCGTCACTTTGTAAACCCCTGAGCCACATTATACCTGCGCCAGGTATAATGTATGCAGGGTGGGCGTTCTGACGCAAGTAAGCCTCGTAGAAGTGACGCAGTGAAATCTATGAGATTTCACTGCGCCACTTCTAGGACGCAAATGCGTCAATATCTTACGCCTGCCTCACAGCAGGCGTAAGACTGACGCAGGCACATTTGAAATGGGACTTGCCCATGTGAAATGACCCATTGCTGGAGTTGCGTCACTTTTGTGACACACTCCAGCAATGCGTCATTTTTGCGCCTACAGATACGTCAGAAAAACTGACGTATCTGTAACTCCTTGCGACATGATGCGTCATACTATAAATATGACTCATCCAGTATGTAGCAAGGAGGGCGCAATGAAAAGTGACGCATCGCTGTTTTCACGCACCGATGCGTCACTTTTCATAAATGAGGCCCACAAGCTTTAGCTGCTTTTCTCAATATTTTTACTGACCTTAATATAAAAATACATAAAATATTGCCTAGGTGCAGCCTTATTTGCAGGCAACTGGAGTTGGAACATTAAAAAATGTTTTCGCTTTAATCAGGATTTAGTACCAATCAAGTCAAACCGTTCACATTAAAATATGTGGTCAGCATTCTATATAGAATTGTAAGCTTTGCGCCGGACACAAGCATGCTTTGTGGCGTTTAGCTACAGTGACACCTTTTTTCCATATCATTACTTTTAGACCTGACATCCTTGGTGTGATTTTCCCCAAACTTTTGCCTTCCAGTCTCCTGTTTTTGCTGACTTCCTTTTTGTTGTCTTTAGGACTCTGCACACTTTATCACTGCCAACCACGCTAAAGTGCTTGTGCACTCTCCTTTAAGCAAGGTAAAATTGGCTTATTGACATATTTAATTACCTAGTCCCTAGTAAAGTAGTACTATGTGTACCCAGGGCCTATACATTAAATCCTACTGGTGAGCCTGCAGCACTAATTGAGCCACCCACTTAAGTAGTCTTTCCTTAAACATTTCTCAGGCCTGCTATCGCAGCCTGTGTGTGCAGTTTTAAACTGCCAATCCGACCAGGCAAAATAAACCTTTTGCCAGAACTAAACCTTCCCTTTTAATATATATAATTCACCCTTAGGGTGGGGTATAGTGCATTTAAGAAGTTGACCATGTTTTTTTGTTTTCTGTTAACATTCACATGTCCTGGTAGTGAAAAACTCTTACATTTGTTTTTCACTAAGGCAAAGCCTACATCTCCCATAGGATAACACTGGATTACCTTATTACATGTAATAAGTGATTGCTTTCAATTGGGAGCAGATAGAAATGTGGAGTTTGGTATCTAAAGAAATGCAATCTAAAACCCTCCTTAATGGTAAAGTCAGATTTCAAGTCACAATTCTAAAAATGCCACTTTTAGATAGTTGGCATTTTCTTGTCCTAATCATTTGGTGCCTGTATCCTGGGTCGCATGGCAAGGTGTAGCTGGCAGATGATTTTTGAGTATTGCCCTCAGACAGTGAGACAAAGGGGGATTAGGTGTTGACAGGATGGGCCACCTGTGACTTGATAGGGGGGCAGAGCTGTCACCCACCACATTTTCATATCAGAAAGGCTCTGCCTTAGCACACTCACAAAAAGTTTAATAGTAGTATTTTATGACCCCCAAGACATGATGGGGCCTTGACAGAGAGGCAGGAAATTCCAAGCACCTGTAGAGGTGTAAACCTCTAAAACCTTCTCCTACTTCAAAGTGGGCACCAGGTATAAATAATGCACCATAAGACCCAACTCTTCAGTACACTGGACCCATGGAAGACTCATAAGGACTGTTGTGTTGCTCTGCAAGGAGGGCTGCTACTCTGCTGCCTGGGAAAGGACTGGACCTGCATCTTGAACCCAGAACCCCTAGAGTGACTCCAAGAGATAGTTGGCTGGCATCCCGATCAGAGCCTCAGCCACAGAAAAGGCTCCAACCATCTTGAACCCAGCACCTGGACTTTATCTGCTGTGAGTCTTGTCCCCCCCAAGTGGTGCCACCCCTGTTCTGGACCCTTGGTCGTGGGCTTGAAAGCGCTCTGCTAGCCCAGCTACAGTCCTAGTAGCCACGCCACTGTGTGACTCCATCGCCCCAAAGCTCCTTGGAACCGCCACTGCTCGACGCATCTCGACGATGCGTGACGTAATTCGATGCAAGTCTTCGTATCGCAGCCCCACAGCTCTTCGGAACCGCCACTGTGCGATACATCTCAGCGCATCTGTTAACACTGCAGCCCTTTCCCCATAGAACCGCTGCTGCACGCCGATGCCCCGCAGCCCATCAGAACCACAGCTACACAACGCATCTTCTACATGGGACCTTGCAACCCGAATATAATGTACTTTGTTCAGCAGGCATAACTTGGTCCCTGTAACCAGCCGACGCGTCATCGCGGTCAGCCTGAACTTATGACTTTGTCCCAGTCTGGCACGACCAGATAACCACAGTTAGCACTTTGTGCTTTTGGGCACTATTTTCGATTAAATCTTTAAAATTGCATATCTTCGGTTCTACTGATTGGATTTTGACATTTTAGTCTCAAATAATTTAATAAATTTTACTCTATTTCTCTAAAGTGGTGCGGGTTTTTTCATTGTGGTGTGTTTAAGCTTTGTTACTTTTTGAAGTGCTGCATAAATACTTTACACATTGCTGCTAAGATGAGCCTGACTGCTTTGTGCCAACCTACCAGAGGGTTAAGCACAGGTTAATGTGGGGTTCGCTTGCGACTCCACCCTGACAGGAACTGTGGTTACCACTTGAGAAGGGCTTCACCCCCCTCAACCAGTAACCCACTTCCTACAATTCATTTAATCATACTATTGGTGCATGACATTGAAGAAGTTGGTGTCCTCACAGTAGCCACTTTAAGGTCAGGCACTACTGCAATTCTTTTCAGTAAAGAGAACTTCAGCCTCTGATTCATGGACGGGTGCAGTGTATGTGTCACTGTGCAGTGGTCATTCAGTTCAATGAAAAAGCACACTTTCTGCAGTGTATACTTTTGGGAGGGGTAAATCATACTACTCTGATGATAGCATCTAGCAACTTGCAACCTCCTGACAGATAAAGCAACAACTATTCGGGTCAATCTTTTCCGTGGAGAATGTTTTATGAGGACAAGTCTTAAATCTCTGCTTCTGTTCCTGACGCAGGGTTGGCACAAGGACGTCCTAAGCATGTGAGATAAAAAGAGCAAAAATCCGAAGTACAGGGCCACACACAACTAACCAACCCACAATTTTATCTATCCATCCAGCAACAACCATGCATCCACCCACCTGCCACCATCATCATCGATCCGTCTGCCAACACTGTGGTTTAATCTATCTGTCTATCCTCGCACACTAATCCACCAACACCCATGAATCCATCCATCTACACCACATATTAATTCACCCACCCACACCGGTCCTTCATCCACCTATGCACCAACACACATGCATCGATCTACCAGCCGCACTACAGACCTTAGGCGGATTGCACAATAAGGGTTCATCCAGCAGACGGGCTGAACCCAATGTTTTTACGGCAATGTTATCACTGCCCTCCAGGAGCTCTCTAGCTTCCTGTCAGTGGTCGTTCCAGAATATACTTGCCCACAGGCATAGTTTCTCCTTCTAGATCCCGAACTTAAAGCAAGGTACAAATGCAATAGGTCTCCCTTAAGTGCTCACTTGCATAACTGGAATACGGTATCAGAGTCCAATGGCAAGATATTTAGTCTATTTCAAATGTAAGGCAGTGTTCTTCCAAGCTAAGGCTTTGACTTTGAATTACGCCACGTGCCAGTTTCTTTAAGCACCAATTTCTTTTATTTAGACCTTATTTTGGGAACTGTAGTGTGCTTTTACTATTCTGCACTTTCCGCATCTTAGCTAAAACACTCCACAGAGTACCTTCCTGTTGTTTATTTCTTGTATGTGCCTAGTAGAAGGCCCCTTTGTCATCAGATATGTCATGGTAATGTCATCTTGACGGCACTCTGTGGATGAGAGCAGTTGGTGCAGTCTTCTTACCAGCTTGATCTGTCTGGTGTGGTCATCTTTGTATCATTAAATCCTGATTGGTACACACAGAGTAATCTCAGTTGATCTACCTGGACGAAACCCAACACACCTCATAGTCAACACTGCAATAATCTATCTTTGAGCAAGTTGAAATTCTTTTCCTTGCAAAAATATCTTCAGCCTTTAAAGATGAACCAATGTAAAACAACAAATGTTAAATAAAAAAAAAATAAAAAAAAAAGAATACAATAACCGAATATATATTGTTGTGAGAAATCTACCAATAGGAAGTATATTGCATGTCTCACTCATGTAAATACAATCTCTTCAGAGGTAAAGTGAATGAAAAAATCAAATTTCTATTATGAACTCTATTGTTATTCTTATTGTGCCTCATTTTGTGTGGAAAGCACCGCAATCTAAGAAATAAACCAAGATATAAATTCATATCGCCTGCACCTTACAGCTAAAAAATTAAAAATTAAAGAAACAGGAAAGATGTGTGTCCTGAAATAAGAAACATATAGTACTCGGGTAATGAAATAAAACCAAAGTTCAGTGCTGGTTTTGTTAACTTACCACAGTTCGATTCATCACCACCGTCCAGACAGTCCTCATCTCCATCGCATTTCCATAAAAGTGGGATGCAGTCTCCATTTCCACACACATGTTGCTTCGAACTACAAGGTGCTTCAGAGGACCCTTTATGAAAACACGTGTTCATTTAGTTCAAAAATGCAAACAAAACAGACATTCTTCTCTTTCTGTTAGGCAACATAATATTGCACAGAAACAATCACTTGTGAATATAACATCTTTTTAGAGCGTTCCGTTTGGGGCACAGCAAATTGGTGAAATTAGATTAGCTATTTTTGAAAACTGCAGGATGGAAGACGCTTCTCTACTGTACTTGCTGCACAGTCCTTTTAGAGCGTGGTCATCACCTCTATGCTCCCTTCCCCCTTACTTTTCAAAGATGCAATGTGCCTAAAGTAAAAATATAGAGTCATCCTCTACAGATATACACGCATTGGGAAAGCGAATATTTCTGGTGATGGCTACCAGCCCTTTTTTCTTTTGCCAATTTATTTTCTCATGTGTAGGAAACTGGAATTTTGTTGCAGCTGTTCAATCAATCAATCAGGTTTCTTATAAAGTGCGACTACTCACCCGTAAGGGTCTCAAGGTGCTGAGAGGGTGGTGGGGAGTTGATCTGCAGTTCAGTCGAAGAGCCAGGCCTTGAGGTCCTTCCTGAATCCCCCATTTTTTACTACTAGATGCTGGTTTTCAACTCTGACAGTGCACTGAGACCTGTTAACCAGACCTCAGTGCCAGTGCTCCTTCCCCTAAAACTAGCTAAAGCCAAATTGTAATCCAATAGGCAAAGACTTTACCACCCTTATAGGTCTCTAGTAAATGGTACCCCTGCTACCTAGGACATGGGTACTAAAGAGAGTCCTTAAGGGCTGCAGCATGTCCTATGCCACTCTAAAGGACCAACACACAAATGACATGCAGACTGCCATTGCAGGCTCTGTGAAATGGTGAACCCATTCTGAAAACATGACATGGCACACTCACCCTGTGGCATACCAAAGTGCACTGCATGTACTATATGCAAGTCACCCCCTACCGCAGGCCTTAGAGCCCTAATGTAGGGTGCGTTATAGTATATGTCAGGACATATCTGCAGGAGCAGATATGCCCCTATGATGTCTAGTTCTATTAATAGATATTGCAAGTTCTCACGGAAGCCATCTTAAGACATGAACTGGGCACTGGTCATCATGAGTTACCCAGCTACATGATGGCTTCACTGAAAATACTGGTGTCATATAAGGGGTGTAGTGACCCGAGAGGCAAGTAGCCCATTGGCTACTACCCTTCAATCCACTTAACGCCACTACAATTAGTATTTTGGTGGCCCCCTGACACCAGGAACTAGATTTGCCTGCCTGAAGAAGTAGGACAAAGAAGAGCCGAAGATGTGAGAACTGTGGACCAGCATCTACCTTAGCACAAAGCCCTGCTGGACTGCAGCTCTCCCGACAATCACCGACACCGATTCGTCCAAAAGCAGAACAGCCTCCCAAACCATTGGAGGTCTGTCCAGCACTTCCTCAACCCCGCAGCATGTCCCTTGGAGTGGAGGAGTCACTCCCCTGCACCAGCAGGCCCCGACTGCAGCTGCCCAGTACACCGTTCTGTCGAACCCAGGGCTCATTGAGGAAACAACACACCAGCAAGAGGTCCTAGTGCTCCAGGAGGTCAGATCTGTCTCCCGGCCAAATTTGGAGTCGCCAGGACCCCTAGGAGCCGCCCTGCACCAATACCCGAGGTACCGAAGCCAGTTGCAAGCACCAAGGCTTGTTTATGTTCAGTCAGAACATCACCGCCGACAAAACTTACCTGCACGTTGAGAGACTCCGAGAGAGGCCAGCTCATCACTGAGAGTGGCGCTGCTGTGTTTCTTTTCCTGCTTCTGCAGGAACATCAAGAACCGTGAGAGCCTTTAACTCACCGACCTGCCAGATAAAGAACCTCTGCACCGGAGCTCCCCAGCCCAGGCTCACATAAACCAACAGCGTCTCTGTGTTTCTGAGACCCTCAAGAGCCGAGACCCCTTGGATTCTGCCGGACTGGTCCCCCAGGCCCCTCTCGCAGCCTTTTTTCTTACACGTACTTTTCCCGTTGACTTTAGCAGATAACGTTCAAGGCTACTGCCGCGTAAAGCACCTCTGCACCAGGACATCCCAGGGCAGGTAAACTTGAACTCTTGGTGCTTTCTTGGACTTTGGCCCCTACTTACCTTAAGTCCAGAAGAACAGTACTGTAAGTCGTCTGTACGTGTGTCTAAGCAGTGAATGTTTCTCCCATAGGATAACATTATGCATTCGAGGCTCATGCCACAAATCTGTCAGCTGTCATTTCTACTACTTTTACTGTAAAATTTGATAGCGTCTAAAGTACTTACACGATTCCAATGATCTTGATGTCTAAAATTTCATTAAAATATATTTTATTTTTCTCAATTGGTCTCGAGTTTCTTCTTGATTGTCTGTCTCATTCATTGACTGTATGTACAACAAATGCCAAACGCGACGATCTGATAAGCCTAAACTGCTTGCCCACACTACCAGAAAAGACAGCATTTGGGATTATTAATTTAAGCCCTGATATAGATAGATATATATATATATATATATATATATATATACACACGATTTTTAATCCTTTCGTTACAAAACAGAGCAGACTCCACTGCGGTAAGGTTTTTGCTTATTTTTATTGCTCGGTCAGCCTTTGCATAACGCGTTTCTGTCGACAAGCGACCTTGATCACATGCTCATTACATTATATATCCATCTGAAAAAACACCCACAATTGAAAGTGCCACACATCGTCGTGTATAATCCTTTTATTTCGCTGGGTAACAGGGCAGCAACGTCGCTTGTCACAGCCCGATTACACCAAGGTCCATACGCGTTTCTGGCGTGCATCCGCCCTTGTTCACTGGCTTGGTTTTTTGCAAAGAATGGCAGCAATCGTTGGTATTGCACCTGATTTGTTTAAATATCCCGCCCCATGGGCGTGTGCGTAGTGCATTCTGGTTGTTATAGTTCAAATATTTAAAATCAATCCATAGTGGGTGCCGCAATGTTCTGCAAGGGTTTTTATCACCACAGTGGGCTGGTGCAACTTGCCAGGCTGCCGCTCTGCATCGTGCCTCCCAAGCAAACGGAACACGACGTTCCAAATGCGCCACGTGGATCATGGCGCTGGACCTGCAGTTAGCAGTGGGGTGCTTTCGCGACCTGGATGGGCCGCTATATATCCATCTGAAAAAACACCCACAATTGAAAGCACCACACATCGTCGTGTATAATCCTTCTATTTCGCTGGGTAGCAGGGCGGCAACGTCGCTTGTCACAGCCTGATTACACCAAGGTCCATACGCGTTTCTGGCGTGCATCCGCCCTTATTCACTGGCTTGGTTTTTGGCAAAGAATGGCAGCAATCGTTGGTATTGCACCTGATTTGTTTAAATATCCCGCCCCATGGGCGTGTGCGTAGTGCATTCTGGCAAGTTACAGCAGCCCACTGTGGTGATAAAAACCCTTGCAGAACATTGCAGCACCCACTATGGATTGATTTTAAATATTTGAACTATAACAACCAGAATGCACTACGCATTGGTGTAATCAGGCTGTGACAAGCGACGTTGCCGCCCTGCTACCCAGCGAAATTAAAGGATTATACACGACGATGTGTGGCGCTTTCAATTGTGGGTGTTTTTTCAGATGGATATATATATCTGACAAATATTTTTGTGCCATAGTAGTTCCAGGAATAGAACTTTTTTGTATGTGGCTGTGCTCCTTCAGAAAGAGCAGAAATCACAAAGAAGTGGCCAACAACTGAACTGGGCTGATCCACGTTTACATGCTGTAATAGTTGTATTGGGCAGAAGAAATATGTGATAGACACATCAACAGAGCAATGGGTCGAAATGGCTAGGTGAAACACACTTTACGTAGGAGTGTGTATATATCACTGAAAAAACAAAGGTTAAAAGTGACATTATAGTTAGGTGAAAATATCAGTTAAAAATACCATTTAAAACTCAATAAAACAATGAAATTCACAGGTTATATTTAACTTAAGGAACTGTAACTTGTGCACTTGCCATGCACAGTGTTGCTGTCAATGATGTCATTTCACATGTCATCAGTGATGTTATCAATGATGTCATAGGACATATCATGAATGATGTAATATACAAGGTCATAAGCAGTGCACGGCGAATGCGCAAGTTATGCTACTACTGTTAATTATGACTGGTAAATTCCAGTCATTTTTAGAGTTTAAAATGGAAACTGGCATTTTCACCTAAATAGAATGCCACTTCTAGCTTTGTTTTTTTCTGTTAAGTTCTTGTTTTTTTTTTTTACGTAAAGTAAAATATTGCAATACCTAGCCATACTGTCACTTTAATCTTTGTTTTTTTCAGTGACTTTCTAGTTTGTTTGTTTTTTTAACCTAAAGTGAAATTTTATCACCAACTCTAACTATGCCAATCCCCCCATAGGGTGCCCAGTCGATCCCTCTTCCTACCTTATAAATGCTTTTCTGGAACTCTGTCTTGTCAATGTAATTGGTCTTTTTCAAACAAATGTTTTTATTTGGCATAAAAATAAATTATTTGAACAAATGCATTTCTCATGATTTCAGCTAATCGCTTATTACCAACAGCCTTCAGAACATAGCTGAGGTCAGAAAATGTCATTATACTTCACCTAAACTTATACTCAATGTCAAATCATTCACTTATTCACTAGCTCTCTTATGTGCCTTAAGTGCTTCTATAAACCAAAAAGGGGCGTAAACTAAGCGACAAGGCTGTAGTTGGGAACCAGTGATCAATCACTAAATTTGTTCAAGATAGGAGGCCATGTAACACACTTTCCTACTTTCTAAACTATAAAACAGCACACAGGCGAGAACCTGTTTTGCGTGGTGCCTCTGAAATGGCATGTAGGTAAGAGGTGGTGGCATTTTACCCTCCTTACCACAGTGAAATTCTGCTGCAGGTGATGACTTACTGGGATTTTTATTACACCACACCCGTCTGTAAATGCCTGGGGTTTATAACAGACTATTATAGCACACTTATCTGGGATCTCATGAACTAAACCTCAGCATCGGCTTTAAAGGACCAGAACACAATTGAGTCAGTAGAAAGGAAAAACGCAAAACCTTCACTACTTTTTTTTTTTTTTTTTAATTTTAAAAGTTTTATATAGCGCTAGCTAGACCCGTGGGTATCAGAGCGCTTTACATACACACTGTACAAAACCAAAGGAAATTGCATTACTTATTAGGAAGGCAGTAGGGAAGCAACGACAGAGATAAAAAATACAACATAAAAAATAGATAAACAGTGCAGCGGAGGGAGAGAAAACAAACGAAGGTGGTTTTCTACAATAGATTACGTTAATGCTTTCTCTTCTAGAGCAGGATTAATCCTTTTAAAATTAAGTATATCTTCCAATAGTGAACAACTTTAATTTTCACAGCTCTCTAGAAGAAGGTGCGAATTGACAATGTTTTCTAAGAAAGACATACATGCTGCTGACTTAATCGTATGCATATTCTATACACGCAAGATTCTTCTAGTTTAAATGATTTTTAAAATTTGATAAGGCACAGACAACACAAAGTGTACACCTTTAATTCTAAACAACATTCAAGTGCACGGAATGGCAGCATCAGATTGGGGCAGCCAATGCCAACAGTGGAGTTACTACAATAAGCAAATTGCCATTTGTGGTAGGGTTTAAATTAATTTGGTGTAGTGTCTTACATGGGTAATGTTAAAGTTCCCACAATGTATTTGGTATTGGGGTGTATTTGGCGACATATAACAGAGCATAGACTAACCTTTTTCCTTCTGGCGTTCGTGCACCCCTGTCAGGAATGGGATTCCTGGTTGGCTGAGGTATGCACCCAGGCCAGGCAGGGACCACCACTCTAGTCAGGGTAAGCTAGATACATGCCAAAAGATAACCTGTGCTCACCCTCTGGTAGCTTGGCACAGAGCAGTCAGGCTTATCTAAAGAGGCAATGTGCAAAGTATTTGTGCAAAGCACACACACAGTAACACAATGAATGCACCACAAAAAGACTCCACACAGGTTTATAAAAATAGATTATTATATTATAAACAAAACAAGACCAATACGACAAAAATCAAATAAGCAGAAGTCAAGATATTGAATCTTAAAAGAATAAATGCAGTAAAGCACTTAGAAACAAGTAATGCCAAAAGCGTTACTTTAGGTCGCACTGGACAGGGGCAAAGTCAAAGTTCAGGCTGACCAGGATGGAGCGCCGGCTGGCTACAGGACCCACGTAGGTCCGGTGAACAAAGTACCTTTCTTGGTTGCAAGCAACTAAATGCATTGGTCAAGCCCCACAGGCACAGGATGCGTTGATCTTCTTAACGCAGTGAGGGTGATGCGTCAGTTCCGAAGACAGGTGCCGGAGTCGAGAGGCGTCGAGCGATGCGCCGGAATATGCCACACAGTCGAGGGGATGCGTTGATTTCACTAAGATGCAGCGGCGGCAACACACAGTCCGATGCGTCGCTCCCTGAAAGCAAAGCGCTTATTCTGAGGCGATGAGCCGATTTTATTCCCGCAACAGGTTTGATGCGCTGGTTCTGCTACATGCAGGGAGGAGATGTGTCGATTTTGTAGCAAGACAGCTGTAGCACCCACTCTTGAGGTCCAGAACTGGAGAGGCACCTCAGGCAGAAGGTAGAGTCCAGCAGCACCAGCAGAATTGCAGGAAGGCTTTTCTGTCTCTGTGATTTCAGAAAACAGGAGACAAGCCAGCAAGCCCTTGGAGATCACTTTGAATGGAAGGCAGAGTTCAGCTCTTCTTCAGCAGAATTAGAGAGCAGCAGGCAGCAGTCCTTCCAGAAAAGCAGTTCAGTTGAGTCCTTTAAGCAGCACAGCAGTTCTTCTCACAGAGGTCCAGTCCAAGCATACAGAGAAATGTACACTTTCTAAAAGTGGCATTTCTAAAATAGTAATGTAAAATCCAACTTCACCAGTAAGGAGGATTTATCATTACCATTCTAAACATACCGAACTTTACAAAGCTACTCCTTTCTGGTCAGGATTTACCACTTAAAATTACATAAGGGAATTCCCAATGCTAGACTTCGAGAGGAGTAGGCCTCACAGTAGTGGAAAACGAAATAGGCTGTTTGTCACTACCAGGACATGTCAAACATAAAAATTACATGTTCTACCTTTTACTTTCACAGCACCCTGCCCACAGGGCTACCTAAAGCCTACCTTAGGAGTGACCTATGTGTAATGAAAGAGGAGTTTAAGGCTTGGCAAGTAGTTTTACATGCCAAGTCGAAGTAGCAGTAAACTGCACACACAGGCCCTGCAGTGGTAGGCCTGAGACATGGTTATGGGGCTACTTATGTGGGTGACACCAGCAGTGCTGCAGGCCCACTAGTAGCATTTAATTTACAGGCCCTGGGCACATGCAGGGTACTGTACTAGGGACTTCTAAGTGAATTAGTTATGAGCCAATGCTACCATGTTTTAGGGAGAGAGC
Organism: Calotriton arnoldi; assembly: GCA_963921515.1. Lineage (NCBI taxonomy): Eukaryota > Metazoa > Chordata > Amphibia > Caudata > Salamandridae > Calotriton > Calotriton arnoldi. Next base: position 2,080,869 of record CAWUFW010001944.1, on the reverse strand, counting down.
ACATGCACTTTAGCATTGGTTACGAGTGGTAAAGTGCTCAGGGTCCTAAAGCCAACAAAAACGAGGTCAGAAAAAAAATAGGAGGAGAAAGGCAAACAGTTTGGGGTAGCTGCAAAAAGGGTCATTTCCAACAACCTCACTGATGGACATTTTTCAATTTTCCTGGTACTTTTCAAACAGGTTAACCTTCTTCAAATAACTAACTATAAGCATCTTTCTTTTTTTAATGACGCATACAAAGTTATGTTGGAAGGCCCATTTATCTGGCTCAAGATGTGCAGGGAAAAATATATTTTTCACTTTTTTACAATATTTTCTTGCATTTGACATAGAGACCAAAATAAATACTGGAACGCCAAAGAGGAAAATGTTGTTGTGAATATCCTGAATGGGACCATATCAAAATGGGTGTAGTATCCGAAAGAAGGTTTGCTGTAAAAATAAAAAAAATGCACTAAAATATATTTTGTGCATATCATTAACTTATGGCAGAATCACTCGTTGCACCTTTTTTCAAGCTAGTCATCAGCCAAAGAGCATAGAAGAATATAGCAAAAGCTACATATTTCCTGTGGCGAGTAGGGACCATCACCCTAAAAGGGTATTTATAATCCATGCACAAAGGACTTTTTGATTGAAATTTTCTGAATCTGAAATATATTTTCAAGCCTTCAAAGCTAAAATAACATCACTACGCAGGTAAATACAACGCCATTTCCAGCACATCTAATGTGACAATGTTTTAGATTTATTTCAACCATAGGAGCGTGGAGAAATGATCACATATGTTCTACAATCCCCTGGATCTTTTAGTGGATGACTGACCTCTCATCTGATCCCGCAGGCCCATCTCATGCTTTTATGATATTATAGATGGGTTATGAAGTTGGCATCACTCTCCACCAAAAGTCGAAGTGGGCGGGATCGGAGGGGCATGACGTGCCCATACTTTTTTGATTTATGAAACACGGTTTCCCTACTTTTTGTAAAAAGACAACCGGGACGGTTGGTTAATTTCAATTGTTTAAATGCTTCAGCCAAGTGTCATTCAATGAGTCTCCTGTGCTGTGAAACCGAAGCCAGGCATACAGCTAAACAAGCCTTCCTGCCAGGGTGCCTGCTTGCCCGAAAGAAATGCAGCTGTGCGCAACAAGTTAACTTGCAAATGTAAAGGGTAATGTGCAAAAGTAGGGATGCTTGGGAGCCGGTACTGGCTTTAATTGATCGAATCACTCGAAGCTTTGCGATGACAAATATTTATTCTTTTTGAATGGTAGTGTAAAGAGTATGCAACTAAGCTGTAAAGTGTGTGCTTTGAATTGTAATTATATTTAACTAGCGCTTACTACCCCTGATGAGATGTTGAAGGGACAGTTATATAAAGAAATTGCATCAAGTACAGTCTGGATATTACAAAAATCTATATTTAGGAAGCACCATTTTATCTTAAACATTTTTATACACTTTGTAGCAAGCAGTCTATCGTTTACTGTGTGTAATGCAAGTTTTAAAAAATGACTTACATATTCACAGTGCTTTCTGTCGCAGGCTGTGACCTCATAGCACTAAAAATACACAAGTCACTATTCTCCACTGACTCACCAAGATTTAATGATGTGGCTCTCTCCTTATACACTGACCTCTGCAGTGCATTAACTAATAGAGGTTTCATAATGCACTATAGTACATTTCCAACTGAGTAACACATTTTTTAATTTATTATTAATTTATTACCAAATTACCAATATTTTGTTTTTTAGTTACAGCTTTGACCTCGCCCCCATTGCAAGCAGCAGCACAGTTCCCATACTTATTTGAATGCACTTCGACCAGTACCTGCACTTCTATGGTTCCATTTAAACAAAGCACGTGGCAATATGCAGAATGAATTAGATTGTTAAAGCAAGCCTCATACTCAAGGTCACGGGGACGAAGCAGTACTTACCTTGCGCCAGCCGCATCATCAAGAACAGCATGAGTCCGCGCTGCACTAGTCTGCACATGGTGCACCGCATACAGTACGGAGTAACACAGCAGCAAGCACACAGCATGGACAGAGACGAGAGTCATTGGCTTGGGAAGGACAAGCCTTCTTGGAAATGAACGAAAGACGGCTGGATAGGTCGCCGAAGAACACGCCCATTAGAAGCCAGAACGGGTTCGGCCATCTTGAAAGGGAGTTTTTATTCTTCCTGGTAATAACAATTCGGGTATAAAAATACAACTACCCGCCACCAGCAATCGGCAATTTAAAGAAAATGAATGCTAGTTAAATCTGGATGTAGTCCGAAATATACAATAGTTGTACATTTTATAGACGGTTCATTTTGTTTATAAATGTCTAATGGAGAGGATGTGGTCCGTCGGCTAGACTGCCGACTTTGGTGATGGAAACCAGGGTTCGAGCCTCGGGGTCGCGTCCACATCCTGTGATTCTGGGCAAAGCACTTAATCTCCCCGTGCCTGAATGTGTAATGTAAATACGGTGCTCAAGTAAAGCGCTCCAATACCTTCGGGTCGAGTTCGCGCTATATAAATATGCAAAAAAAAAAATGTAGGATCAGTGCTGTAATGGTTGGGGGGTAATCCCTGGGGGTGCGGTCGGGGCATCAACCGTCTTCTCGGGTTGGGGCAAAAGGGGTAGGCCTAACTGGATACGGCGGAGCACACTAAGACACTCTGACTCGGGTACTTGCTTCACGCCGTCAGCCACGTGCGCTGACGTCGTCATTTATTTATACCCCCCTGGACCGAGCCCGGCCCAGGGAGTTGCATTTGCAACAAACTAATGCAGTGGCCGGGTGGCTCACTACATCCCAACCAACCCACGGAATTTGGGCAACCAATAACCACAACAATTCACACATAACATATGACAATCATTTGAAAGTTCAATAAGTGTTCTCCAAGGGGCGACCCCTCTTTCCAGCTTCTTAACACAGAAAGTCTCGCAGCCTTGAACTCGGCTCGGGATTACTACGTAGGCGATAATGTTGATTTCCTCGGCTATGGCCCTCGCCACTGTCACGGGGCTCCACAGGTCTCGCACTTATCTCCCCTTGCTCCTCTGAATACACCTCCTGTCCGCTCGCGGGAATTTCCTCATCTCGGGGACTTTCTCCCACCGGTGCTTCCTCTGCTTCGCCCCCTTCCGGGACCTCGGATTCCATCCTTCTCTCCACCTGATTCTGGGCCTTCCGGAACCACGACACATTCCGGGCTAACACCTGTCTGCCCCTTCTGGCTGTGATCATGGTCCCTTTTACCTGCACCACCTGCCACAGTTCCCTCTCAAACGGTGTCCGAAATTTTGATCCCGGATGTCGGTCCTTCACCACCACGTAGTCTCCCAGGTTCAGAGCTCCTTGGTAGCTCCCCTTCTTTCGGCTAGCCACCTCGTTGTTATGCTGACGACGAGCCTGAGACTGCCCGACATCTAGCACATCCGGAATCCACTGGTCGCTGGTAGGGATACTGTCCCGCACCACCCGTCGCATAAGTAGATCACTGGGCGCACACCTGGTGGTGCAATGGGGTGTGTGTCGATAAGCTCGGAGGAACTGGTGCAAACAGTTTTCCAAATGGCCCCCTTGATCCACCGCGATCCTCAGTGTTTTATTCAGAGTCCTCATAAATCTTTCTACATCCCCATTGGCCTGGGGCCACTGGGGGGTGATCCTCCGGTGCTTGATACCATGTTGGCTCATATAGTCCTTGAAGTCTTGGCCCTGAAACGGTGGCCCATTATCCGTTCGTATTTCCTCCGGCATCCCCAGGAGTGCAAACACCTTTTCCAACACCGGACAGATGTGATCAAATGCTGTGGATGCGACTACCTCCACCACCGGAAATTTTGAGTGGCTATCCACCAACACTACTGTGTGTCGTCCGTCAGGAAAACTGCCAAAGTCCAAACTCACATGAGCCCACGGTGTCCGGCTCGGCCCTTCTGTAATGATCGGTGCCGCCGGCGGGTCAGCTCTCGTTATTAGACAGGCATGGCATCCTCGCACCTTCTGCTCCACCAACCGGTCCATTCCAGGAAACCACACCTTTGACCTCAACCGCGCTTTCGTTTTCTCCACCCCTTGGTGACCTTGGTGGGCAAGATCTATGGTTCTCTTCCGCAGGGCTGCTGGTATCACAATCCGGGTGCCTCTGATAATTATGCCGTTGTCAGCTTCACTTAGTTCCTCGCGGCACCTCCACACGCTTTCCCAATACTCCTTCTCGTCATCGGTCCGCTGGCCCTTGCCTTGCAGAAACCACTTCCACTGATTACCACGGAGTGTCCGCTGCACAGCTTGTAAACACACATCCTGACTTGTAGCCTCCTGAATCTCTTCCAACAGCAACGCTTGGGGGCACGCATCCTCTACCACCTGCCGCACAAAAGATTCGGTGCCATCGTCCACCTCCTCCGCATCTCCCGCTCGCAGGGCCATGGGGTGCCTTGACAGGTAGTCCGCCGGATTAGATGCCCCCGGACGATACACCACCTCAAACTTGTAGTTTTGTATCTGTACCGCCCAGCGTTCAATCCGCGGGGACCATTCCGGGCTGTGCCACTGAAAAGAGGCACCAAGGGCTTGTGGTCGGTGACCACTGTGAACGTATGTCCGCACAGATAAATGTCAAAATGCTGACACGCCCATCGAATCGCCAACGCTTCCCGCTCGATCTGGGCGTATCTTGTCTCCACTGCGGTGAGCGCTCGGCTGGCGTAGGCGATTGGTACCCACTCCTCCTGCCTGGTCTTCTGGAGCAGCACCGCTCCTAGCCCCACGGGACTTGCATCAACAATGAGCTCCGTAGCTACTCCCGGCTGAAAATACGCCACTGTGGCACCTTTCAGCAACGCGTTCTTGACGCTGTTGAACGCCTGTGCTTCCACATCCGTCCACTGCCACTGCACCTCCTTCTTCGTCAGTTTCCTGAGTGGTTCGGAAAGCGTCGCCAAACGGGGGATGAAACGGCCGCAATAATTCGCCATGCCCAGAAAGCTCCGTACCGCTGCTTGTGTCTGGGGAATGGCCGCCGCTCTGATGGCCTCCACCTTCGCAGGGTCGACTTGTAGGCCTTTTTCTGAGAAGCGGTACCCAAAGAATTCCACCTCTTTGGCATAGAAGTCACATTTGGCTCTGTGTAACGTCAATCCCTGTTCCGCTAACCTCTGGAGGGTCGCCCTCAGCCGTGTATGGTGATCCTCCAGGGTCTTCGAGAAGATGAGGATGTCATCACTCACATTGATCACCCCCACCAGTCCCGACAGTGCTTCCCGCACCGCGTCCTGGAATACCTCCGCTGCCGACGATATGCCGAAACTCAACCTCTTGAATCGGCGTAGCCCCACATGCGTCGAGAATGTTGTAATGTAACGACTCTTTTCGGCCAACATTAGCTGATGGTACCCTGAATTGAGGTCCACTTTGGGGAACCATTGCGCCCCATTAATGTCTGCCACGATCTCATCGATTGTGGGGGTGATGTGTCTTTCCCTTCGTATTGCTTTATTTGGCAGCCGCATGTCCACACATAGCCTGATAGCCCCTGGTTGCTTAGGTTTTGGCGCTATCACCAATGGAGACACCCACGGCGTTGGTCCAGTCACTTTCTCAATCACCCCTCCTTCTCTAAGCGCTCCAGTTCGGCTTCCACCAACGGCCTGAGGTGGAAAGGAACCCTCCGATGTCTGAGAGCAATCGGCTGGACGGTTTCATCGATGTGGAGTTGAACTTCGACACCCTTCAAACAACCTAGACCCTTAAAAAGCACAGGAAACTCCATCAACACCTTGTCCGCCTGCGACTGGTGAACATGCCTAGCAAACATGACTAATCCCAGGTCCTCCGCCGTGTGGCAACTCAACAACGACCCTGCCCGGTCACAGGTAACGTAGAACCTCGTAGGCGTTACTCTATCTTTGTGCCTGACTTCCACATCCATTGCTCCTTGGAGTTGAAGCGGCGTGTGCCCCCCATAGGTGAGAATCTTGGCTGACGTCGGCATCAGTCTCGGTCGCGGCCGTAGGACATTGTACTGTGCCGCGTCCAATAAATTTACCGACGCCCCGTGTCGATGAGTGTTTTAACACAATTATCCCCAATCCACACTTGGCAGAGTGGGGGAGGTCTCTTAGTGGAGTTGGCCCCTCTGACATTCGAGACCACGAACACGTTGTCCTCGTCATCGCCCTCCGCCACCTCTAGCTTCTGGCACCGCCTCTCCAGCTCTTCCACCTCCCGTACCGCTTTGGCGGTCCTCTGGAACCTGTCGCTTTTTGGCCTGGACGGGCCGGCTTTGTCCGCGCTCTGGCATACCTTCGCGAAATGTCCATATTTGTTACATCTCAGGCACTGTTTCCCTTGTGCCGGGCATCCTCTCTGGGAATGGGTAGCCAACCCACAGTTTCGGCACCCTTGCTTCGTCCGCCGCTCCTCCGGAGTGGCGTAATTACTTGCCCCGCGGCTGTATGTCTTCCGGATGGCATCCACCCTCTCTTCTTTGATTGGCACGGGATACATCGGCTGTGTGTTCACCGGTCTCCTTGCCAAAGCCACCTCCATCTCTCCAGCCCGGACGTCTGCCAGCTCGTGCGACCTCCCCAGGACAAGTATGTCGTCCAACGATATTCCCGGCTGCCTCAGGATCAGTTTGCGCAGTTCCAACGATTTGCACCCCACTATTAGCTGTGCCCTCGTCTCAAACTGCCGATCCACCCCCACGCACGTGCTCACTAGCTTTCTCAGGCGTGCAAAGAACATGTCGATGGATTCCTCCTCTTTCTGCTTGGCCTGTCGGAGCTTGAAATGTTCGAAATCCGGGTTGACCTGTGGGTCAAAATGGCGGTTCAGGGCTCTCACCGCCTTGTCGTAGTCGTTGCCGTCTCCCGTGTCCGGTAAGTCCTGGAACAAGTCATACAGTTCATCACCTCCCATCAAGAGCATGGTGGACCGTTTCACGGCGTTATCCGTTTCCCTGGTGGCCACAAAGTAATTGTCCAATTGGCCCAGCCATTTCCGCCAACGCGGTGCCGCCGTCGCCGGGTCCGCCAGCTGGCTGAACTCTGGGAGGGCCTTCACTGCCATGCGCCCCGGTCTCACCACCGCCGCTCCTGCGTCCAGCGGCGCCGCGGCCGCCTGCTGCTGTAGCGACATTTGGGATCTGCCACCCACCTGCCCAGGGCTTGCAGGACCCACGGGCGCACTCCCGTCGTCCGCTCCCTTGACTCTTACACCGCCTTCACAGGCAACTGGGTATGGGCACTGCCGGCCCGATCGTTACCACCCAGCTCCCAGCAATACCAGCGCTGGAAGCAATTCCCCTGTAGAGCCAGCACTACGGCCTGGCCAGAGGTACACACTGATGCCTCGCGCTCTCACAGCGCCGACGTGCTCCTTCCTGCACCGCGCCTCCAGCAGGTGTCCCGCACACACCAACCACCCGATAACGGGCCTCAGCACTCCGATCGGGCGGCCGCGCCTCGGCGTGCGTCACTCCACAGCCTCCTCTCGGCCACACACGAGCGTAGACGCTCCTCTTGCCTCCGCGGCCAATGCCGCCAACGCGGCTGCGGGATACTCCCGCGGCCGTCAGGGACGCCTCACGCCCTCGCAGCCCCTCGCGCCGGCACCTTACCGCGTTCACTGATGCCAACGGGCATCCGCTCCGTCCACGTCACCGAGAGTGCAGCGGCAGCCACAGCACACAGCCGCGTGTCACAGCGGCCGCTCTCAGTGCTGCCGCGCGTCCCCTCGATCGACGCTGTTGCACACGCGGGTCCGGACCCTCGTCGCCAATGTAATGGTTGGGGGGTAATCCCTGGGGGTGCGGTCGGGGCATCAACCGTCTTCTCGGGTTGGGGCAAAAGGGGTAGGCCTAACTGGATACGGCGGAGCACACTAAGACACTCTGACTCGGGTACTTGCTTCACGCCGTCAGCCACGTGCGCTGACGTCGTCATTTATTTATACCCCCCTGGACCGAGCCCGGCCCAGGGAGTTGCATTTGCAACAAACTAATGCAGTGGCCGGGTGGCTCACTACAAGTGCCTCTAACATTGTACTCTTTCTTCTGAGGCTTCCGACGTGCTGACTTGCTCGAGAGCACCATTCATATCTTTACCATCAATGACTTTCTGGTCTGCGACCCGTGTTCATCCAGAATTTTGACCTCCACTACAGGAGATTGCCATAAGGCCATAATTCCCCATTTTAAAAATAAAATTTAGATTTTTGTCAGCTTTCGCTCAGTTAGCGAAATTGTCAAATTTAAAACAAGTGAATGTACAAAATCAAGTTTCCCGATTTTTTAATATCTCCCATTGCTCTGTTATTAACTTTTGGCATATAGGCGCACATACAATTTGGCAAACTATTTCCACTAAAGTGCACTGGGGCACCCCTGGAGCTGACACCCTGGGCGGTATTTATATATTCCACTTCAAGCTCTCATATGTTTTTATGTCCACTCACAATTACTCGGATGCAGGGTTGGATTGAGATCAAAAATCGGCCTGGGCACACCCAAAAAAGTGGCCCACATTTGCGTATTGCCTTTCCGCAAAACAGTGCTTCAGCGAAGTTTTATGCAAAGAAAGGGGGTGGGGGGCATGTTTTATTAACTTCACTTAGATACAAAAAATGCACAGATGAGTTCACACTGCTGAGCCACACATGAATGCAAGAGAGACCACTTCTGCTCAAGCCCCCTGCGCCCGCTCAATCAGCATACATTAATGGGCCGGCCCAGCGAGAGAAAGGGAGTGATACCTCCGCCCATCTGCCTCCAGAAAGGCCACTCAGGCACCCACTGGGCCGCTGGCGGCATCCTAACAGCCCAGACAGCCCCCAGGCTGCCCAAAAAAGCAGCCCACAGTTGGAACTCGGCTACCAGCCCTTCGGCCATTTCCTGAGTTCCCGTGTTACCAATCCGACCCTGCTCGGATGCTTTCAAGGTGGCTTTCAAGAGGTAAGGATATATCCCCTAATGACTACAACCCTGCAACTTACTGCCGTTTGTGGAGCTGGTCGGGGAGAGCGGGACAGGACCACGAGTCCCAGCCCCCCCTGCGGCCGTCTCAGCCGCCGACATCGCTGACGCGCCCGGAGGCGCCTTAAAAACACAACAAGGCTCCCGCAGCGCGGGAAGCCCTGCAACTTACTGCCGTTTGTGGAGCTGGTCGGGGAGAGCGGGACAGGACCACGAGTCCCAGCCCCCCCTGCGGCCGTCTCAGCGGCCGACATCGCTGACGCGCCCGGAGGCGCCTTAAAAACACAACAGGGCTCCCGCAGCGCGGGACGCGCGCAGGCCAAGGGCGGGCCCGTCCGCGGCCGGGAGAGGCTGGGCTGGGCCAGGGCTCTAAATCCTCGTGGTTCGGTCTGTGTCCCACCAGGATACGGCGTAGAGGTCCGAAAAGCGACAAGGTACCTGTTTGCTTTTATACTGATTGTAGTGACTGTGACTGTGCCCTGCTTCAGTTATAATCCCTCCACAACTTCGCACTATTTGTTTTGCGTTCTGTAGCCACTTTGTTGTTACCTACTTTGAAGCGAGGAGGGCTTGGTTTTTCTCCGGTACTGTGGACTACACCAAGTATTTATCACCATAAGTGCTCCTTGGCCAGGTGGAAATGGGCAAAAGGAAACTGATTGTGGGGGGAGCTTCAGGGTCAATTGCTGCAGGCTCAGCTGGTACGATAGATTCTTTTTTAACCAGGGCAGCCGATGCCATAACAAAGAAGATAGCCCTCACTGAGAAAAGACTCTCTCTGGAAACTGAGAAAATTGCACTGGGCAATGTTGGGTGTGGTTGGGTGTGGTTTGAATCAGGAGGAAAACAGGGTTCTATCAGAAGAAATAGGCTCCCCCACACCATCGAGAACATTGCTGGAAGGCCAAATGGGTGGTCAGGACCCATCTACTGGCACTCTTGTGGCCACTCTAACTGTAGGTGATGATTCGGACGGCCCACCAATGAAGAGAAAACGAACTGCGGGAAGCAAAGCTTTGAGAAAGCCCCCAAGGACCAAATCAACACCACCACCGGCAGCGGCATTGGCCAAGCCAAATTCGGATCTGCTGCTGGATAGCCTTTTCTTGAGACTTGAGTCCATGACTAAAGCCTTATTAGCACCTGTAATTGCTAAGATAGAAGGCATAAAGTTAAAACTTGACTCTTTTGTCTCCATGCATAATAACTGTTCTGCAGGGGGTGATATTGCAGCCGGCGGGAGGAGGGGCGTCACTGAAGTTGCTAATGGCCCGGAACGCAGACACCAGAACGGTAGCATACAAATAGATAAGGTGACTGGCACTCGATCCACCCTGGGTGTGTCTCATCTTAGCTCCCCAACTACTGATTGCGTGCCATTGGGGGGTGGTATCGAACCGCGGGCAGTTTGTCAGGAAACCCGGGAAAGTGTGAACGAGGATCTTCCATCTACACTCACGTTAGTCCACAACAAACAGGTAACATTGATAAACAAATGTATAATTGATCTCCCACCACAATCTGCGCCTTTAGTAGCTGTACTTGTGAGGGTCCCTCCACTTTCATCTGGTATAAAGGAAACCTCATTAGACTTGATACATAAGACCATCCACTGGTGTAATAATAATGTGATAAATGGCTCAAATATTACTCCAGATATCATCATGACAAGAAGGGTTGGTTGGATCGGCCACGGGATTAGGAAAAATACGGAGGGGGATTGTATAATTGTCAATTTTAAGCATCGTATGCAAGCTAAAGCACTATTAGATTGCCAACATAAATATGGCGCTAAAACAAAAATTAAAATAGTCCCACTACAAACTTTTTATCCCCCCAAATACTTTCCAGTAAATAGTGATCGGCAGATGCCTGGTTGGCAGAAGCCTTTTAAGTTACTCACATGTCCCCAAGAAAGCAATTTTAATACTACATTATCATTATCAAATCGGTTCTTACCACTAGCGAATCTGCAAGGACTTGATGAAAATGATTGACTGACAATGGCAGTAGGAATTCCACAGGTTAAGACCTCACAGCCGGAAGCTTATATAGAACCAATAATAGCTGCCCCCACTCCCCAATGTTTGCTGGATAATTCTACCAACTCTACTATTATTCCAGGTAGCCCTAACGATGCCTCTATGAAGGTATTGTCCTGGAATATAGCCGGGCTGAGATCAAAGAAGGGGGATATTTCGTGGGTACACTTCCTTGCTAAACATCATATAATTGCCCTTCAAGAGACTTGGGAATCTAACGACTGTTTTTATCTCAATGGCTTTACCTCTTTTTGCAAACATGCAATCCCGTCTAATATGGGTAGAGCCAAGGGAGGTCTCCTCTTAATGTTTAGCCTTAAACTCTGCTATAGGGCTAAACTGATCGATTCCTCATCATCCTATGTGTTAGCAGTGGAACTGTCAGGAAAGAATCTTACCACTCTGTTAGTGGTAAAGTTTTATAATTCTTTTTCTAGGACCCATGAGACCGAGCATCTCCTGGCCCTGGAAGAATTACAAAAAAAACTATGGGGAGGACAGCCAAGTGTATAATGATACGCTTATTATGGGGGATTTTAATATACGGAAATGTTGTTTTAACTGTCCTTTGATACTGAAGGAGGTAGATGACTTACAAGGGTCAAACCACTTTGAGCATACATTGTCAGGAACGCTTATAGAAGGACTGCTCTCTGTGTTTAACCTGAACTGCTTACAACAATCTGACAAGTCCGCCCTGGTCCCTACCTATGTAGGTAATGGTAGTGTTAGCATAATTGACCATATCTTTTTATCTGCTCTATTAACTTCGGCTGTACAGACTTTTAATGTCATTTGTAATTGTTTTAGTGATCATAACCCTTTAATATTGGTTCTCCTCCTCTCATCTGGTATAATAGGGGGGCTGCGAACCATATCACTAATGCAAACATTACCACCAAAGATCAAGCACGAAGGCTGAGGTGGGAAAAGATTACTCCAGATAGTTTTTTGGAGAACTTGTATACTACTTGTGCCCCAGAGCTTAAAGTATGTATGGACCCTGCACTACAAGATAGAGCTACTTTAGATGCCTTTGATATTATTATTAAAATGGCAGCTTCGAACTTAGTGACCAAAACCAAGGTGAAATCCTTAAAACTAAAAAGGTGGTTTGATGACACATGTTCAGCTGCCCATAAGGAGCTAATGAAGGCTGTAAAGTAAAAACCGAGGGACCCGATACTAACCAGGAGCTGCAGGAAGGCGTATAAACTAGCTGTGTGCGAGAGAAAAAAACAACTAAGAGAGCACGCCTGGGAGGAGCTTGGCCAAGCTAGTGTCCGGTCGGACAGCTCACGATTTTGGTCCATAGTTAACAGTCCTCTTTTTTCAGATATGCCAAACCTAAGTAAGGATTGTATAATACCGGCAGAGAAATGGGTCCAGCATTTTAGCAATATTTATAGTAGCACCAACCTAGCAGAAATAGTGGGACACATAGCTCCCGGATCAGACAGTGCACCCCTTCATTTTAATATAGAAGAAGTTCATAAAGCTATCATATCGACATCGGGGGGAAAGGCCCCTGGCCCTGACGGGATACCGGCAGACCTTTATAAGGCAGACCCCAAAGTCTGGGCCAGGATCCTAACACGTTTTTAATGCTGCCTGTGCTTATGGTTTCCCCCAGTCATGGGCAAAGGCAGTTATTGTCCCCATTTTTAAAAAGGGCCTTCGTGATGATCCGGCTTGCTATAGGCCAATTTCGCTTCTAGATTCTGTGTCTAAAATGATGGGCAAGGTAGTCCTGGATCGTCTCACAGTCTGGCTTGATCACTTTAATGTTATCTCCGACCTCCAATATGGATTCAGACAGGGAAAGGGGACAATAGACCAATGCCTGACTCTCCATTTGGTGATCGGGAATTATACCATTGCCAAGGGAGGTGTCTTGCATCTGGCCTTTATGGATCTAACCTCAGCTTTTGACCTTGTCAATAGGTCTAAGCTGTGGTTGGTCCTTCGTGATATAGGGCTAGAGGCTGAATTGATTTCCTTCCTGCATACTGCACATGTTAACACCACGGCTGCGGTACGGTTTAATGAAGATGGCAGCCTGACAGATTCTTGGCCAGTAGGAAGGGGGGTCCAGCAGGGGTGCATTTTGGCCCCCCTGCTATTCACCCTATACATCAACAAACTGGGGGACACTTTAACATCATGCTGCAAGGACACACCAAGGGCCGGTGCCAAATCGATTCCCGCATTGTTGTATGCCGACGATGCGGTTTTATTGTCTAGAACTGCAAGGGGCCTGCAACAACTTTTAAATTGTTTTATAGATTTTATGAATTCACTAGATTTGGTAACGAATTTTAAGAAATCTCATGCAATGTCGATTGGCCCGAGAAAGGCGGCCAAAGCTAAATTTTACTGTAATGGGGACGAATTAACCAAAGTATCCACTTTCCCATACTTAGGGGGACTCTTTGATGGCCAAGGTACATGGGGAGCGCAACGAACACTTAAAAAGAACATTTTGGCAAGAGCAACGGGGGCCACTATGGACTTTGCAAAAAGACTAGGGTCAAAACCCCTGCCCGCACTCTTGAAAGTTTATACCGCAAAATGTATTCCTATGGCCACGTATGGATGCGATATCTGGGGTTACAAAGATGTAAAGGATATTCAAGTGGCAGAGAATAATTTTATGCGCAAACTCCTTGGGGTCCCTGTAGCTACTCCTGTTTACTGCCTGCATGAAGAACTGGGGATGGGGTACATTGCAGACCAGATCGCAGTTTCCCCCCTCCTACGATGGCTTAGAATCTGGACTCAACCCCCCCCCCCCGAATCTAAACCAATTTATAATTTCGGATTGTATGGCGCTAGAGAGAGCCCAGCATATCCCTTGGCTTAAATATATAAAGGAAGAAACAAAATGTCTAGGGTGCCCAGATTTGTTTTTGACCCCGAAGCCTTTGGGCAAGACTGCGATCATACATTTTAAACGGCAGTTTGTGGATAGGAGGAAATGCCTTAGGGAGGAGGCAGAGTTAGGCAAGTCCTCGGTGAGAAGGTATGTCCCTCTGAGCCTAGGCCCGCAGCTGCAACCATATTTATCTTATGTTAATAAACCATACCACCGTTTTGTTTTAACAAGATTTCGTTTAAATATGGTTCCCTGGCTGCTGGCATTCCCGAGAGGATACTCAAAATCTGAATTGTTAAAACCCTGCCCCTGTGATAACTTCTCGGAACAGGATACCTTACACCTAATGTTTTTTTGTACCTACTATGAGTCCCTGCGTAGGCAGCACATCCTCCCTTTACTTAGAGAATGCCAGTTTGTCCAAGTGAGGCCAGCTCTGCTCTATTTACAAATGCTGGCATCACCCATGGTTTGCCTCGGGGTCGCAAGTTTTTTAATCGGGGCCATTAGACATAGGAACAGATTACTCCCGTAATAGTAATTTTGTGTTGTCTGCTGGCTCAATTGTGTTTTCCCCTTCTTGATTATTATGGTACATTTTTATACGTGATATTAATTAAGGATCTGGTCTATTACTTGAGCACAGTGCACTTTATATGATATTGGCTTTTTTATGAACCTTTTAGATATGAATATTGTGATTGATATGTGGGATCATTTTATTGTTATGTATTTGGCTGGAATGTGTATTTTCTTTTAATAATATTGTATGCTTTTATGACTCTTGGCTGTCGAATAAAGTATTTCTGACTGACTGACTACAACCTGAGAGGAAAGGCTCACTGTTAGCATTGTCACCTTCCCCACAGAAAAATACAAGCCATTTGTTCATGATTTAGGTTTCCGCAAAGGTCTGGAGATGATATTTAAAAAAATATGTCTATTTTGATTTTTAACATGGCCTTTCTGTCTTTACTTCATCTGTCAGAGGTCAATAAAGAAACCCTACAACACATTTAAAGTGCATTCTTCTTATAATTACTGTTTTAAGTATGTACTACTAAGGGCAAAGAAATACAAGCTTTAGGTAATTTTCCTCATTTTTGCACCTGCTGGACATTAAAATATTGGCCATGCCGGTAAAAAAACAAAAAAAAAACAGCCTAGTGGCAACCCTACTCATTGAAACACAGCTGATCAAGGAGGTAGACGAGGTGGAATGTAGAAGTAGGCAAGCCACTGAAAGCTCGAGCTAGGCTCCAGCTTGAAGCTTTGCTCTGGCTCAGCTCGAGGTCCTATTGGAACCTCAAGCCCATAACGAGCCAAGCGGTCATGTTGCTTCTGCCTGCCTCCCTCCCTCCCTCTACTCAGGATGAGGGTTTAAAGTCAGAGCTGCCGACGGGGGAACCAGGTTTGAGTCTTGGCATTGGCTCAACATCCTGCAATTCTGGGTGTGAGAAAATGGAGGTCTGTTGCAGTACCCCCTCCCCCCACCACACACATATTTTGCCTGGCTTTTCATGCAACTTTGACTGTAGAGTACTGGGTCCCTGCTGTCCAGGTTCCCAGTACCAGTGTTCTGTCCCTGAAACTCTTCTACAATTGGTTCTTCAGGTCCCCTGTAGGGCATTGGGACCGAAGAGGGTCCCCTAGATACCCCTCACCTAGGCCACGCAGACTGCCACTGCAGAATGCATTCCCTGGTACAGACAAAGTCGACATGGCACACTGCCTGTGTGCCATGCCAACTAGCACCACCTAAGATATAGGTAAGTCACCCCTCTAGCAGGCAGGGTGCACAATCACAGGTGTGGGTCAATCTGCATGAGCAGATATGCCCTTTCAATATTTAAGTCTATTCTTTGATATTGTAAGTTCCAGGGAAGTCCTAGAGAGTACATAGACTGGAACCTCGATAACTCGAGTTCCACAGCACCATGATGGCTTCTCTGAACACAGGAGTGTTTGGTACCAAACTACTCCTCTCAATAAACCCACACTGATGCCAGTGTGGGATTTATTGAAACATGCACTCAGAGGTGCCCCCTGAAAACCTACCAATCCTGGTGTGGTCAAAGACTGGCTTTAGACAGCCTGCCACCACCAGACAGGTTTCTGGACCCCTGGGTCGATAGCCCCCGCTATCTGGGACCAGAAACAAAGCAAATCCTTGGCAGAGGTGTCACACCTTCTCCCCAGCATGGGCAGAGTGCTCGAGAGGGAAGCTTCAAAGGACTTCCGGCTTTGTAATGCGACCCCCAGCCTCTGCTGCTAGCAGCAGATGGCAGCCCCCGGTTTAGACTCCCACTTTGGGCGGGAAAAACTAGGAAGAATAGGTGTGCCCACCTCTGCCAACTCCACCCCTAAGGTGTAGGAGGCAAGGTGAAGCACATCTTTTAGTCCCCGCCATCTTGAAGATGGGAGGACTCCTCTAATCAGGGCTAGGACTATGCCCCCTCCCACAGGAGGGTGGCATAATTGAGGGTGTAGACAACCCAGGTAAGGTACCCATTGGCCCTACCTGTCACTCCCTTAAAAAGCCCTTAAATCTAGTATTTAGGTGGCTCTCCCAGACCCTGAAACTAGTTCCTGGTGACCTAAGAAGCACAAAGAAGACGCTGTGCAGAGAATACTGTCGACGCCCACTGACTTGGCCCAAGCCCTACCGGCCTGTCTGCAGCTTCAAAGACCCTGTGAAAGAACTTCCCCTGTCCTGCAGCCACTGACCTCCACAACTCCTGGGATGACTGCCTGCCTTTGAGAAAGACGAGAACTCCAGAGGACAGCGGCTCTGTCCACAAGAAACCAACACAAACTACTCCGGTACCCTCCTGAACCGTGAGGCATGACCATTCTGCAGCCGACGACTCAAGCCCTTGTCCAGGTGGCCCACAAATCCAGAAAAGGTTCCCCAGCGATCCTGACCCCAATTCCAGCGATGGCTGACCCCCTCCTGGGCTCCACGATGACACCTGCCGTGTAAATCTGAAAGCTCACCCAACTGCGACCGGCTCCGGTAAGAAAACCCGACATCAAGGGACACCCCTGCACACATCAACGGTGTCCCTACGACCTACAGCATCTCAACTTACCTCTGCAGTCACTGGTTTTCTTCGTGCAGCCTCCAGTTCGAGCCCTGCAGCCTGTCTTTCCAAACAAGTTTCCCATTGAAAAGCATTGGGCGCTCGATGCTGTATTTGCACCCTGCCACCCCTGAGCCACTGGCGGTGTATATTTGGTGCTGCTTTGTGGCGCCCTCCCGTGCTTGCTCTAACAGATTTAATTTACTTACCTGCAAGCAGCGTAGCTTCAAGCTCCCCCAGTCTCCATTGAAACGCATTAGGCCTATCTTCAAATTTGACCTCTGCACTCGGCCGCCCCTGTGCCGCTGGTGGCCCGGACTTTGTGCTTACCTGAACCTTGCCCTTTGCTGATCTTAAACCCTGAAGACTGGAAATGTAAGTTGGTACTTACCCGTGAAACCGCATTGTTGTTTCCTCTATAAGTTAACATTGAACTGTTAGAAAATTGCACTAAGTGGCGACTTTTGAAAGACAAAAGTATTTTTCTTGAAAAACGTAGTTATCTTTTCGCGAAGATCTTGGTCTTAAAATAAAGCTTATTTTTATAAAATTGGTCTGGATCTTCTTTTTGAGTCGTGTGTCAGTTATTGGTCAATGTGTGTACAATAAATGTCTTACACTCCTCTGTGTTAGGCCTAAGGCCGCTCGCCCACACTACCACTAATAGAGCACTTTGGGTTTACATTGAGCCTTGTACACTTCTGGGGGAATCTGTGGACTCTGTGCACAGTACAACCACCTAGTGGTATACCATATACAGAGCCAGCTTCCTACACTGGGCAAATTACTTAATCTCTCCATGCCTAAAAAAAATTGAATGTGACCGTGTGTAATGTAATTGGTGCTCATGTAAATCGCTCTGCCTTCAGGTCGAGATTGCGCTATATTTCCAAACTACAGAAAAATGCACTGAGGTAAAAACTAAGAGTTAACAAAAGGAAGGAAAGATATATATATATATATAGATTGGCTGATTTGTACAAAGTGAAACAGAAAACCTGGATAAATTGCAGCTTTCCTGTGTAAATTGTGTGATCTTAGGCAAATATTTTCTCACCAAAACTCTTTTTCTTCATTAATGGGTATGAAAGCACTTTCAGATATTTGAGTTCAGAATACAAGTTGTACAAAAATATCACTTTTAGTAAGTGCTTCTCAGTGCTATATTATGCCCTATTAATGTCAAAGCTTCCACGCGTTAAGGAACTGAACTTTCTTTTAATTTTGAAGAGACTTTACCATATTTTGCAGGATATTTGTTGTATGATTTACATACCAAATATTTTTGGAGCTGGGCTCGTGCATGGGCTCTAGAATCCAAGCCAGACCCTTGAATCGGCTCTCCTTGTCAATTTGCTGGCTCATCCACCTCTAGTGGAAAGTAAGATATTTCCAGAAAACCTGCACGACCATTCACAATGATTAGGGGCCAGCTATACATCTAAGAACAAATAAAGCGGATTTTCCATTGTTCCAACAAATGCAAATCTTTTACGAAAAAGGCAACCATGTGGACAGGCACTCAGTACAGCAGCTGAGAGCGCAGAGATTTAGGGCATTTTAAACAAAAT
The DNA here is from genome assembly GCA_963921515.1 of Calotriton arnoldi. Classification (NCBI taxonomy): domain Eukaryota; kingdom Metazoa; phylum Chordata; class Amphibia; order Caudata; family Salamandridae; genus Calotriton; species Calotriton arnoldi. Next base: position 2,062,307 of record CAWUFW010001944.1, on the reverse strand, counting down.
TATGAACCCCAGATGGGGTGTTATTGGTAGCCAAAAGAGAGAAGTGGGACCCATTTCTCTCCTCCTATAGGTAAATATAAATATGGCTCCCGGTTTTATGGTATTTCTTTTTTTAACATTTCTGTCTGTATTTATCCATATTAATTTTTGTGGCCATCTTATTGGTATTTATCCAAATTTATTTTGTTTTGTGAACAAACGAGGTGATAACTTGTATATTTCCGCAACGATTTAACGGATAAATGTGCACTCATTCTTTGATGCCGGTCAGGTTTTAGCACATTACACAGCCAAAAATAATAACATAAGCAGCCCACATCCCGGGGTGCCTTTGCCTGTTGCAGTGACATCTTGCTTGGATGCAATATACATGGGCATCTCTCTTTGCTTCTCTTGCTAGCTCCATCATCACCCTTTGCGGCAAGGCAGTCTGGGGATGGAGTCGATGCCCATGCGCACTGTCACCGAGGGGAGGAGTCACCTACCTCGTGACTGGAGGGACTTCTTCGAACAAGGACGGGGTGCGGGCATCCGGACCCAACACTGGATGGCGATCTATGCACAGTATATGACTCTACAGCTCTATATGCCAAGAACAGATGCATACTGGGTAAGTAGCATTTTCCTTTCTCCCATAGGACTGCATTGACTGCTTTCTTGTGAAAATTGCTTTATGTGTGGAGTTGTTTTGTATGAAACCTTGAGAAACTGCACATATACAAAAACTGATGTTCGAGGCATGTGAGCTGTAGAGTCGCATGCTGTGCATAGCTCGCCATCTAGTGTTGGGTCCGGATGTTTGCACTTGTTTTTCTTCGTGGAAGTCTTTCCAGTCGCGAGGTAGGTGACTCCTCCTTTCGGTGATAGTGCGCATGGGCATCGACTCCATTGTTAGATTGTTTTTTTCCGCCTTCGGGTTCGGACGTTTATCGCTGCGCTCCGACACCGTTCCTTCGGTGCGCAAGATACTCACCCTCGACGGTATTTTTTTCAATCACGTTTTCCCCTTTATCGCGTATCATATTTACTTGCAAAAACCAAACTTTCGATCGGAAAGTTCGTGGAAGGCCGTTGGGCCTACCCGCGTCGGGCCGACCAGCAGTCGATGGAACGAACTCCCTTTAAATTCTGCCCTCGGTGTCAAGCGAAATACCCGCGCATCGACTCAACACGGAGTGTGTAACCTGTGTTTGTACCCCGAACACAGAGAACAGGACTGCGACGCGTGCCTGGCTCTCCATTCCAAGAAGGCACTTCGCGACTGTCGGGCTCAACATCGCGACATGCAGAGCCAGCACACAAGCTCCATTCCGGACATCTTAGGACAACAATCGGACGAAGAGGCGGGCGAGGCCATGGGAACCGAGGAGGAGCAAGAGCCGATCGCCATACCAGAGCTCGACTCCGACCAAGAGGACGACATCCCACATGGACAACGTACCGTGAGTACAGCTCCTCCCTCGTCCAAAGACCCAAGTCCACAAAAGAAGGCGGCTCCGGTCCAACCCACGCTCTCGGGCTCCGGTCGGCACCGAGAGCATGCTTCCGATGCCCCGCCTTCTGGCTCGGCACCGAAGCCTACCAAAAAGCCTTCCGGCTCCGAAAAGACTCCCTCCAAATCAAGTTCAGAGCTGAGATCTTCGGGGTCGAAACACAAGTCCGGCACCGACCCCCCCCCCCCCCCCACCACCATTCGGCACCGAAACACACTTCGGATCTGAAAACAGCAACATCCAAGACTTCGGCACTGAAACTTTTGGTGCCGAAACAGTCAGATATGCCGAAATCACCAAAAAGACACAGTTTCGACGCTCCGATCGACAAACCGGATCCGAAACAAAAAGTGCTCTATATTCATCCTCAAACTGGACATATCACCACTAAAGTGACTTTGAAAAGGAGGACTGATACAGAGGAAGAATACCACATTCCTTTAAAGAAGAGAAAGGTTGGAACTAACCCTTTCCCTCCTCCTCTTTCTTCACCTCCTTCACCTCAGTTTCAGCCTATTTCACCTGAACATTCACCACCACATACACCTGACAACCAGGATGATGGTTGGCCGATGACCGGTGGAGCTGTCCCACGCAGCTATAGAGGAGTTTGGCTCTGGTTCACCCCTCGGCCATCACCTACCCAGCCGGACGTCGGACACTGTTTTTCCTCGTCTCCCCGTTGTGCCTCCTACACCCTCCCCCTCCTCTTCCCTCAATTATTCTCCGTCTACCTCCCCTATTCCTTCCCTCTCTCCCCTAATCTTCTCTCCCCTTACCTATTTTTTACCTCATGTTTATGCTATGCTTTTGTACCCATGTAATTCCTGTAACTACGCTCCAGTAACTGATGTAACTTTGTAACCATGTTCTGAAACAATGTTTCTTCCTCATGTAAAGCGCTCTGATACCTCCGGGTCTAGCCAGCGTTATATAAAACTCAATAAATAAAATAAAAATAAATTAAAAAGTTTGCATATTAGCACAAATACATGCATGTAGTAATTTAGGCAAATCTCATTGAGCTGTGTAACCTCCCTACGCTGTCAATATGTACAGCTATTGGCATCAAAGCCATTAACTTCAGCTTAGAGAGTCACTCAAAAGAAGACAAATTATCTACATATTTCCGCTTTTAAAAATAAATACAGACAGGAAACACGTTTTATGTCTGCATTTATCTGTAAATATCAGTAAAAACGGAAAACAGGGAGCCCAAATTATAAATGACCAAGGCAGCATATTGAAAAGAAATATAGTGCTATCTTGAGCAAGCCCTAGCAACCACCATCAAGCAGCAGTGGACAGATGAGCTGAATAAGCCAATTGAAGCACAGGAGGTTCTCCCTGTTATTAGATCCACAACCCCAAACAAGGCCAGGATGTAGATTGGCTAACAGCTGCCTTTAATAAGGGATATGCCTGCATCCTTTTTGGCAGCTTGCTAATGTGCTTTCATTCTACATGAAGAACTACTATAATCTCTAGAGCTCACTAATCGAAAATCTAACATCTTTGGTCGAGCTGTGAGACTTTGCAGCCCGATTGAAAGGGTTGCATGTTCTTTAGCAGAAGTGTAAAGTAGGCCTACACTCAATGTTCTCTGTGCATATGGCGAGCGGCACAATGAGAGCCATCATTTGATTGAAGTTGCAGGAGTGAGACAATTGCCCTGGGTGGGTGTGGAAGTTTATGAGTTGACATTTCAGGTGATTCAACCCTGTGGAAGTTTATGAGTTGACATTTCAAGTGAATTGACCCTGTGGAGATAGTGGAGGAAGTCGGAAAAGTAGCATTGTGAAGCTGAGTAATAGTGGAGCGGAACTCAATACAGTACTGTATTTCCCAAGGTGCTGTGCTGATACAGCCCACTTAAGAAATCTTGAAAGACAGGTTTACCCATTAAGGATGAGGTAATCAATTAAATAAAGGAAGAAAAAAATTCCAAGATGCCAATAACTTGAATATATCTTTCGCACAGGTGTCCTCAGTACTTCGACTCTCAATTGCTTTCTAATATAATTAATAACATTTCATGAAAGGAGACATAAGAACAACATCGATCACCATACTACAATAATTCATTAAAAAGCAAATTGCAGAGTTCAACTGCCACAAAGTTACTACAGATACCAAGTAATCAATAGTACTTAAGAGACACCACACAGTTTGCGATAGAACAACATTGATTACTATATTACATGCATTCATTAAAAAGCAAATTGCAGAGTTCAACTGCCACAAAGTTACTACAGATACCAAGTAATCAATAGTACTTAAGAGACACCACACAGTTTGCGATAGAACAACATTGATTACTATATTACATGCATTCATTAAAAAGCAAATTGCAGAGTTCAACTGCCACAAAGTTACTACAGATACCAAGTAATCAATAGTACTTAAGAGACACCACACAGTTTGCGATAGAACATCATTGATTACTATATTACATGCATTCATTAAAAAGCAAATTGCAGAGTTCAACTGCCACAAAGTTACTACAGATACCAAGTAATCAATAGTACTTAAGAGACACCACACAGTTTGCGATAGAACAACATTGATTACTATATTACATGCATTCATTAAAAAGCAAATTGCAGAGTTCAACTGCCACAAAGTTACTACAGATACCAAGTAATCAATAGTACTTAAGAGACACCACACAGTTTGCGATAGAACAACATTGATTACTATATTACATGCATTCATTAAAAAGAAAATTGCAGCGTTCAACTGCCACAAAGTTACTACAGATACCAAGTAATCAATAGTACTTAAGAGACATCTTACAGCTTGCTTCATGTGAAAAGCACCCATTCTTCCTATGGTTAGGTGTTCTCATATTAAAAAATACAAAGGTTTGGGGTGGTTAAAGCACAGGCGACAAGTACATTAAATGCATATGTTCCTGAAATAAGCTTGTGAAGATTTGTTTGTTAAATTATCAGAAGACATACAGAGTTCATCAAAAGTACAAAATCTGGAAAAACACGAGGATGTAACCTGGCAGTCCTTGTGTGCAGTTAAACTTTATTATTATTTTTTTTTTAATGGTCCCACGGTTACAGAAAAGTCCTCTATGTCATTTACATCCCCTGGGGTGTATCGTTGACACGTTTCGAGCTCAGAGCTTGCTTGACAACAGTATGGGAGGTCTTCATAAGGACTCACAGCAAGATCCCCGGCCTCCTTTCTGTAGAAAGGAGACAGATCGCTAGTTATGGCGTGAAGGTCAAAAAGTAGTTTATTACTTGGAGGTTCATGGAACAAGCTGTCTGCACCGAGTTTCAGTCTCTTCCAACAGGGAGTGAGACACTGGTGTTCAGTAACAATCAAACAACAGATGGTGATATTCTAAGGAAAAAAATTGTCTTACCATAGTAACTTTCCCCTAGTGTACTTGGACTGCCTTCAGCAATAAAAATAATAATTTATAGGTGCATCAGTGAAAGAGCCGGTTGACTTCTGGTTAAACTGGGACGAGTTTACACTTGGGATGTGCCTGGGAAACTCAATGAAGCTGATGGGTACTTCTTTGAATGAGCTGTAAGTTGCAATTACTGACTTTAGCCTGTAAACAATTCCCAGAGCTGCTCTGGTCTCCGTTGTGGTGCTCCCAGTCAAGCGGCATGTATCTCAAGTCTTCTCCGATTGTCTCCTTCACTTGTTACGAAAGCCTACTGAAGCAGCATGTCTGGATTCATTTCCATTTTATGCTCGTCACTTCATCAGAGCAGGACTCTACTTTCCAAGCTGTATGCAATTCAAAATTCTTGGATTCAGAGTTCAATTTCATTTCCATCTATCACCATGGAAAGGCCATGACACCTGATGTCAGCCTGGTTTCATTCAATGTCCACATTTTTGTATTGCAGCGCACACAAACTCTGATGTGATTAGCATCAAATTCATTATGCAAAGTTTTTATGATGTCAGATCTTGGTTCTGCGTCCTGATAGGAGGTTGGAAAGTTATTCAGTGCGCCGTTTCCCTGTTGGAGGAATTCTTCCTTACAGATTTCCTATTATACCACAGCAACGGTTTAAGCGCTGTTTCACTTACGGGTGCTTCCTTGCCTAAAAAATTAATATGAAAGTGCAATTCCAAAACCAACCCACCCTCTGGAACTCTCTCGGGCAGCAATCAGCCCTTGTGTGTTTTCTTGTCCTGATGAGGAAATGATAAATTATGTGAGGTCAAAACGCTGTTGATATAATTCCGGCTGAAAAAGATACTTATTAACATTTGTTGTGCAACTGAATACACATGAACTTTTGGTATATAGCTTTATCCATGCATAGTACTGGATCAATATCTTGTTTTACCGTTATTTTATTTGATGTGTCACTTTGCGCCGCCCACACGAATTTCAAGAGCACTGTGTGTTCATTCTGCACATCAAGCACTATTCTTTAATTAATATTGATGCTGCTACCTACTGACAATAAGAAGATTAAAATTACATGATTGGGGACGTGGCCAACTGCCGAGCAAAATGGCCGCTCTGTGAGGCGGCTCCGCCGAACCTGCCCGTTCTAAGCCATATCCGAACAATTATCCAGGATTGCTAGTGAACTGAATGCTGATTTGAGGGTCGGAACCCTCCAGGAATTGATCGAGCTGTGACCCGGGAAGATCGGAGGTGGAGAGGCCAAGATAGACGACGGGACGCGGCCAGCTCAGACAACCTGTATTGAGAGTGGGGGAGGGGCGCCCTGGCTCCGGCGCTCCTCGGAATAATTGACCTCAGACATCGTGGGCAGAGATCGTCCGGAGTTGGCGGAGGCCATCCGGAGTCACGGCAGATCCAGATCGCACCGTAGCCGAGGGACCATACGGATATCGTGCTGATGCGCGTCCTTGGAGATGTGCCGTTCATTGAGGGCCCCGGCGAAACACATGGTCTCTGTCGCAGTGAGTAAAGAGCGGCTGCTCCTGCCAGCGCGGAACGGCAGGAAACTTTGAGGGAGCCACGCTCTGTGAGCGGTAGCCGAACGGAGAGCTGTTGGGAGGCGGACTCGGCGTAGAGTGTCATCCCAGTCGTGTGCCCCGGCCATTAATGAGTGGAAGACCCGGGATACGGAGCAAACCGCCTGCGGGAGCCCCAGCGGATGAAATAAACACTGGTTCAGATGCTCTATAAAGCGGAGTGCTACCCAAACGATAAAACGAGTACTATCTCCTTAATATAACAAGGGGGCCCTGATACTGCCCAAGGCCAGCGCTGTCGTCATACAGGAGACTGCCCCAGGTGGTTAACTGTGCAGTGCAAATAGTGGGGAAAGTCCGATGACTGATTCCAGTGCCTCGATCGGGGTTGCCTGCCTGCGGAGTTGCTGAGAACTTTCTTTGGGGACTGAGCTTAGTTCGTGAGTAGGAGCTATTGTTGGAAGAACACTCTAGCGCATTGGGAGGATCTGTAGCCTGATGATATTACTGAGGCCCAGCGGACTACTTAGAGGCACCCAGCACTAGTGGAGGTTGGAGGGCTGTCTCGGAGGCCAGGTTCCTGAGCAATATACTGCCCACTCCGCCACGTTATTATACGGAGAGGGAGTGTGAACCAGGTCCCATAATTAGCATCTTCTTGAAGTCATAGGCACCGACGTCCAATATTGACCTGGTGAAGGCTGCGATCGCCTAGCGCCACATTAACGTAAAGAGAAAACTGCTCAGCCGGTTTCGCTCCCTCGACCGGGGGTAGTGACAGACCGGAAATGGCCGGTGCTCGCAACACTAAAGCCTCTATGCAGGCCAAATTGAATAAGTACGCTTGGAATGCGGGGGTAGACCCTAAAGACAAGGATTGGGATGACCCGCCTGAGAAACACCTTGAAGCTGCGGGAGCCAACTCTTCAAGATATCATGTCGGATATTACGACAGTGAGAACGTCACTGGAATCACGAATTGACTCTGTATTGTCAGAGATCTCCCTGATGAGAGCGGATATGCGCTCCATGAACGCGAGGCTCAAAGATGTCGAATCGACTGCCGGGTCCCTAGTTACAGATACAACCACCCTTCGGCAAAGAGTGGACGAGCTTCAGGCCCGGGGTGAGCGGATGGAGGCCCAACTGGATGAATATGAAGGGCGCTCAAGGCGCAACAACGTCCGCATACTGGGGGTCCCGGAACGATCAGAAGGACAGACAATGGACTTGTTCATGGAGGAGCTGGTCGCCACGCGTCTGAAACCTACTAGCCTGTCCAAATTCTTTACGGTCGAGAGGGCACACAGAGTACCCGGGGGCAGACCGAAGCCTGGTGCCCCCAGAGACCTATATTGGCGAGAATATTTAATTACAGGGATAGGGATGCTATACTCCAAACATCCCGGGTATCACCCCCAATTGAGTTGGACAACAGTAAGGTGACCTTCTATCCGGATTTCACACTCCGGGTGCAACGTCAACGACGCAGCTTCCTCGACATCAAACGTGCACTGCGAGAAAAAGACATTAAATACGCTATGCTCTTTCCAGCCAAGCTGAGAGTGGAAGCGGAAGGAAAGGCTTGGTTTTTCAACACGCCCGAAGAAACGTGGGACTGGCTGGAGGGCTGGCGAGTGGCCAGGAAGGGGAATCACCAAGCTCGACGGTGCAAACCAGGAAGATCTCGAGAGGAGCAGATAGCAGGAACTCTGGCGGGGGACACCTCGTTGATGAGGGCGGTGAATGAGAGCTGGTCTGTATACGTTATGTGATTGCAAGGGTCCCATGGACTTTCTCTCCCCGAGCCCGGCTCGGCCTTGCCCTTCCAGATAAAGAAGTGGGGGGGGGGGGGAGATAAGGCACGGACACTCTTTGCAGGTACAAGACTGTATTATATTTAGGGCTCCCGGTTTTATGGTATTTATTTTTTTAACATTTCCGTCTGTATTTATCCATATTTATTTTTGGGCCATTTTATCTGTATTTATCCATATTTATTTTGTGTTTTGCGTAAAAATTAAGTTGTAAAACTGTACATTTCCATATTTATTTAACTGTTCGACGCACACTCATACTTTGATGTCTGTCATGTTTTCACTATTTAAGCTACCAGATATTACATACCAATACATCCATTGGTAAATATTAGCATTATACCACAAATGCATGTTTGACATATGCCATTATTTAAAGAAATTTAATCCTGTTTTTTCATTTTCCATGCTGCCTATCTGCTCAGCTGTTGGGCTATAATTCATGAACGACAGCACGGAGGTTCACTTAAAGAAGCACAATTTTCTGTATTTATCCGCCTTTAAAAATAAATGCAGACAGAAAACACATTGTTTTTTGTCTGTATTTATGTGTAAAAATCCGTAAAAGCGGAAAACAGGAAGCCTTAATTATATTGTTCGAACATAAGGTTCTGGTAACGTTGCAATTGTAACTCCGCAATATTGTAAATAACGATTGAACGGGGATGGGGTTGGCACACGCACCACAAGTTAGAGGGTTGGGCGATAGGCACTCTGCAAGTTGGGGGTGGCGGGAGGTTCCAAGACCGCCATGCAGGGAGGGGGGCACAGTTTGATACAGTAAGGGGGGGGGGGAGGGGCTCCAATCACTCAGACTCTCCGAAACGCTCCACGAATACCTTAATTCGCAACATGGAGACATCTCGAGTGACTGGACGGTGGGGCGGGGAAGTTTGTTTTTTGACAACAGGTTGTACATGATGGACACTGGATGGCATAATGGAGAGGTCACTCAGGGCAAAATAGATAGGGGCACAGTTATTAGATGCAGGGCTGGCGGGCCACTGTCGATGGTGGAAAATGTGGAGACGTGCGGGGACTTACCCTTGAGGGAGCGATTTGCTACTTTGAGTGTAGATGGCAACTGCATTTGTACATAGGCTGAAGATGCTGTCGTGGAATGTGAATGGGCTGGGGGACAAAATAAAAAGGGGAATCGTGCTTCAATTTATAAAAAGACACGCCCCAGATGTGATTTTGCTGCAAGAAACGCATTTGTTAGGTAATACATGCCACGCACTGTCACGATGGGGGTTTAAGCTTGTGGCACGCTCAGCATTGGGGTCTGGCTCACAGGGGGGTGGGTATCATGACTAGGAAAAACCTGTCGATGTCTGTTGAACGCACATGGACAGATAACCTGGGCAGATTCGTAGCAATCTCCAGGAAGTGGGAGGGGAAAACGCTGAACCTGCTTTCCACCTATGTGCCGCCGGTGCTTCAGGCCCCGACATTCAGGGACCTTGCTGCCCTCATCCTAGAGTTGCCGGAGGGTAGGCTAATGATCGGGGGCGATTTTAATTCCATTGTCTCAGATTCCTTGGATCGGTGGCCCCCTAGGGTTCTACCATCGGCCAGGACACAAATTCATAATTTCCTGGGAGCAATGGGGTTGGTGGATACATGGAGGACGCTACACCCAGTTGAGCAGCAATGTACATTCTACTCGGGTGCCCACCGAAGTATGTCTAGAAAAGACTATATAGTAACACCTGCAGATCAGATGATCAATGTTAAAGAGGTAAAGCATCTAGCCCGGGGTATTTCGGATCATTCACCCATTTGGTGTCAATTGGAAGTGGGGGAATCAAACATGGGAAGGACGATCCCAATCAACCCTTGGTATCTCAAGAACCCCCTGATTAAAGGGAAAGCAATAAGGGACACTGAACTCTACTTTCAGGAGATCGAAGGTTCAGTAGATTCGGCCTGGACTCTATGGGAGGCATATAAAGTGGTCATCCGGGGGTCAGCTATAGCTCGGATCTCAGGGCTTAAAAAGGAGAAGCAGGCAGCGTTAACCCGCTTAGAAACCGACATACTACATATGGAGGGAAGCCTCCGGGAAGACAATACAGACGAGACAAAACACGCCTTGCAAATCAAGACGAGGGAATATGTAGCTCTAGCCACGGACGCGGCAAGGACACGAAATAGGGCGACACTCAGTCGAATTTATGAAGTAGGAGATAAAGCCGGGAAGCTACTCGCCTGGTTAGACCGTAGGGAACAAGCAAGCAGAGTTGTGGCGGAGCTGGTGGTGGACTCGGGGTACAACTCACCGAGCCACAGGCTATTGCGGATGCATTTGGCCAATACTACCAAAATATTTACGCATCCCAAACACCGCATACGGAGGAGGAGGCGTACTCCTTTTTGAGAGATATTAGGCTGCCAATACTTACTGAAGAGGAACGATTGGATTTGGAACAAGACTTAACGGAGACTGAGGTAGAAAAAGCGATACAAGATTTGAATGTAGGTAAAGCAATGGGTCCCAATGGTTTGCCCATTGAGCTATACAAACTTGCCCCGAGTAAAATTGCACCCCATTTGGTTAAAATGTTCCAAGCCGGTAAAGAGGGGGGCCTACTTCCCGCTGACCAAAGGTTGGCAACGATCGTGGTCATTCACAAAGAGGGGAAACCCAAGAATGTGTGCCCATCGTATAGACCGATATCGTTACTTAATGCGGAAGCTAAGATATTGGCTAAACTACTCGCCAAATGCTTATTGCGCGTGATCGCAAAATTAGCGCACCCTGATCAATCAGGCTTTATGCCAGCCAGAAATACGTCTCTTAATCTGCGAAGGCTTCACGGAGTGATGGCCCGAGCCGGGACGATTCAAGAAGATGATGTGGTGGTATCCTTGGACGCGACCATAGCGTTCGACACGATCTCAGTGTTAAGAAAGCTTGGCTTTGGCCCAGAGTTTGTGGGGTGGGTTCGCCTTTTATATACGGAACCTCTGGCCCAGATAGTAGTTAATAACAGGAAATCTCCTACCTTCATGATTCACTGAGGCACCAGGCAGGGCTGCCCCCTCTCCCCGTTGCTTTTCGCCCTAACACTCGAGCCATTAGCAATGTGGATACGGAAAGACCCTGTTATCAGAGGGCTGAGATGGGCGGAGGGATGGGAGGACCGCATCTCATTGTATGCCGATGATATCCTCATACTTGGCATCACCAGCAACTTCCTTGAATAGAATATGGCATATCGTTATAGTGTTCGGCAAATTCGCTGGGTACAGGATTAATTGGTCCAAATCTGTCATTTAAGTACTTAATGGAAATAAACCGGCACTACCAAGAGGATTTATGATCACAGAAGCGGCGCTAGATTTTAAATACTTAGGAATCCGAGTCTCCAAAGACCCGGCTCTCTTTTATGAACACAACCTGCAGCCCCCGCTGCAAAAGCTTAAGAGTGACGTTTTACATTGGAAGTCGCTCCCTCGGTCTCTACTGGGGCGGGCGGCCCTTTTTAAGATGATGTCCCTTCCTCGGTTTCTCTACGTCTTACAGAACACGCCACATCCAGTGGGATCAAACTATTTCAAAGCCATTGACAATGTTCTAAGGGAACTATTATGGGAGGGGAACCGCCCAGAATCGCCACCCAAAAGTTAATGTTGGGGTGGTATGATGGAGGAATAGCCTTGCCAGATATCAACAAGCATTGGCATAGCCAATAGGTCTCGCCTTTGAGACCTTATAAGTGGTTAGTCATGCAGCACATTATCGTGGGTGTTGCGCCGCCATGGATTAAAGCATTGTCAGGCTTATCTGCACCACTTTTGCATTTGACGTTAAAAATGCCCACCAACTCTGACCGGGGGCACTGCACTGAAGAAGGTGGGTGGGCAAAGTCCTGGATGGGACCAGTGCAAGCTACTAGTGGAGCCTTTTGACTTTCTTCCTAGGGAGGACAAAGTTACAGCTCAAGCTTTTTGATGCTTGCATCTCCACTTTGCACCCCAACACAGTGCACACACCATACTGCTCTTACAGGTGAAACCTACTCTTTACTCCGGAGAAATAAGAGGCGCCTTGTTTGCGTTACTCTTTGGAATTATCACGTGTTATTACTAGAGTCAAAGCAGGTATAATCCATCGGAGGTCAAAGCTCATTCCAGATTCAGCAAGAGGGTCAGGAAGCAAGATTTCGTAGTCAGCCATGAAGCTCTGTTTTCATTCCACAGCTGGGTGCAATATCTCGGTGAGCTCAGCAGATCGCGAAACTTTCAGGTCGGACTGAGTCCAGATATTTCCAACTCCGCATTTTATCCATCAGTGGCTCTGAACGACGCATCGTTTGTAAATAAATGTATTGTGCATTTATAAACCGCGTCTGCAAGGTAGGTCATTTTCACTGTGTAGTCAAATGTTACCACCCCACAGTTAAGCGCCAAGAGGCGCTCAACTATCCCTATTGCAAGAACTCCAGAGCAAGCATAGCTTCAAGGCGCACACAAACACCAAACAAAACGTACCTCAAATATGTAAGATTCAAATAAAAGGTAAAAGGCTCGGCATACGACAGTGTTGTGATTTGAACCAAATGTTGAATATAAGGTCGAAATTTGATCTGAATAGGTACCCAGCATTCTAGGCATTTTTATTCTCCGTGATCTTTTGCAAACCACACAACTCCTTTTCAAGCACTTTATCAAGGGATTTCTCCACAAGACAACCTTCGGCCATGCATTGCCGCTGAAGACTCTTCAGAGGAGCCGATTCTGCCGCCCTTTGTCTTATGCCATGATAATGAGGCAATGAGATGCGCTACTCTGTGGAGAGGTGGCCGGCGTGGAAGGGGGGAGCGAGTGCGATAACTGAGCTACAAACAATCTAAAGGAAGGACAGCGCTAACTCATCTAGCAGCTTCTTCGTGTGGGAAGCCGTACAGTAACCCTGTCAAACAGGAAGCCTTCTCTGCACTGTCAAGAAAAACACACACTCCACATTCACACTCGGCGCGCTGTACACCGGTTTCTGCAGACCCCGCCTCCTCCATCGCAGACTACATGCACATGCGCGCTGCCTAGGCGAGACCTAAAAAATACTACTGGGCGACACAACTTGACGCAATAAATCAGGGTATATATAGACCACATGAGGATCCTGGTTTCCTCATGAATAGATGGCTGCTCCCGGCGGGAGGTTTTGCAGGGGCATTATATACCAACCCAGCTAAGTTAAGGCTGTCAGGTCCCACGATGCATGCGGTCCAGGTATGGCGAACAGCCACGAAGAGTCTGGGATGGGAGGGTAGGATCACGCTTGCTACCCCACTCTGGATCACTGACCTACTCGGAAACTTGAGACGCACCCTTGGATTCGATCGTTCTGACTTGATAGGCATTTCCAGAGTGGGCGACCTGTGGAAAGGTGTGGGAGTGATTCCTTTTCCCCAATTGCAGTTAGAGTATGATTTGGCCAACTCAGAGTATTATAGATATTTACAGATCAGACATGTTTTGAGTGCGGTGATACAGAAGGGCGAGATGCCCCCAGACTCTTCCCCGCTGGAAGACAGGATCCTGGATGGAAACCTCCCAGAAAAAACCATATCACTAATATATAAAAAAATAATTAATAATATGGCCGACCCCTTAGTGCGGCTCCGAACAAAATGGGACTAAGACGTTACTGGGTTAGACGACGAGGAGTGGCTTGAGGCTCTCGCCTCTCCCAGAGAAACCGCAATCTCCGCCAAGCTCAGACTAGTGCAATTGAAAATACTACACAGAATATACTTTGCGGGATCTGTGCTGGTAAGGATGGGACTTAGTAATGAAACTTTCTGCTTTAGGAGATGTGGGCAAGATGGTACTTTTATACATATTCTTTGGGAGTGCGTGCTTATCCAAAGATATTGGTCTGCAGTAAAGAAACGTATGGAATGAGTAATGGGATATAAAATTGACTGCAACATCAAATTGAGCCTCCTGAACATTTGGGGCCCAACAGACCTGAACAATAAAGAAAGAATATGGGTAATACTTGGTCTAATGATAGCTAAAAGGAATATAGCAAGAAACTGGAGGGGGCAGACACCACCAAAATTACAGGATTGGGGGAAAGACATGGACTGGTGCATGGTGTCAGAAAGGACGGTATAGTCCAGGTGATGTCCCGCCAAATGGACATAGGTTTGGGGGAAGTGGAATGACTACAGGGGTGGCCTCTGTGATCCCCCGCAGCCCCAAAGAGACATGTTATCAGACAGTCTGTTATAATGAAGTTTAATGCCAATCTATATAACATATATGTGACCTTGTAATTATCTACCGATTATTGCCGAATGTGGTCTCCACGAGTACTTGATTGTATGTTATCTGTTGTGCAAACCTTGTCCTTAATAAAAAGTTATGTTAAAAAAAAAATTACATGATTCTTTTTGGATTATTGATGGCATATCTTTTTGTAATTTATTTACATACACTAAACATTTGCCTTAAGTATTGTATGAATTACAAAGTTGCTTTCGCTTATGCACCAAGCACAAACAGCAGATGTCAGACCAGCAGAATCTGAAACACCAGATTCACTGACATCTACTGTACCCTTAAACACAGAGGAAAGACTGGGTAGATTACCCTGGAATTCTCTTTGCAGAAACTGGTAACAGACCATGAGGAGATGGATCATTGATTGACACAACCGTCAATGAATCAGGTAACAACAAAGGATTTTTCACTGTGAGAGCAGAGGGGAGTTCACTTTGATCTTTTTTAGGGGCGATTGTGAGGTGGTGTGAACAACACCCTCCCTTCATTGACCTTCATTTGGCACAGTTAAGTTGATCTGTAGAATCTCCAAGAGACTTGGAGGTACTAGCAGGATACACTTAGTCAGGTGATACTTAAATGGATTTTGTAGCAATCACATAGTATGGAATGAGAAATAAGTGCAAGTTAGCTTTTTTTTTTTGTGGTGGCATACATATTAACAATGTTGTTTAGTTTTGCAAACTGAGTACTCATTTTCTTTCATTTTCTCCAATTGAGGGCTGTATGTGGGTTGGAGACATAGCCCCTTTTGACTGCATGTAGTGGCAGCATGTATGTTTACAGCGTTGTTCGCTTTGCAAATTGAGTGCTCAAATGGCCCCCCCCCCCAATTGGAGTGCTGCGTGCCCAGTGGAGTCGCGAACTCTTGATGACTGCATGTGCCTCGGACCATCACAGTCACCTACCCAAATGTCCGGAAAGCCCCTGAAGTAGCAAGACATACCTCATCAAGCCCATTTAGGCAAAAACATATTTAGTAACACTACACAAAAATACATAGTGATCAACTTGTAAGAACAGACATACAGGTTTCTCAATTCAGTGAATAAGAGGCCACATTGTAACCACATGTAAATAACAGCGAAATGATGTAGCAAGGTTGAGGTTGATTTTACTATTCAACATGAAGTCCTATAGGTTACTCATCAATTCTCAATCCATACGAAATCAGAACTATGGTTTACAAAGTACTGACTTAGCCAAAACAAGAGAGAAAAGAGCGAAAAAAACATAACTCGCAAAATTGTATTATATATTATTTTTAGTGATTATGTGTTTTTCACCAAATGACATTTCTACACAAAGCGTAACGGTCACAAACTAGATAACAGTTGTTTTCTCTGCTATGCAATGCTGTTAATTTGGAAGACACTTCCAAAAATGTCCAATTCACAAATATGGTTGATCCTTGGACAGTTCCCATTTTCGAGGCGGTATTCCTGGTATGACTGGCTTCTTTTCACTTTTTGCAACTGCAGTGTCTGTGCTGTAAGCAAAATAAAGTTACAATTAGAAAGTAACCACAGTGAAAATAAAAAAGATATTAAAAGGTGACAAATGGAGGATTTCGAATACACTTCGTAATTTATTTTGAACCATTTCCTCCCAGAACAGAGATGTCTTCCACCAAACTAATCACGTCAATGACTGAAACCCATTCCATCCGTTCAACAGCTCTAGTCAACAAATAAAACTACCAATCTTTGACCATGTTCTCCACATTTGAGATCCTCCCCAATTTATGGGTTGTCCTTTCATTGCTTTTGGACTGTCGCATTTCGAGGATATATAAGAAATCTGGCAACACTGAATCTGAATAGAAAATGTTTAAATAGCCACATAATATCATGACAATGTGGCACAAATCTGCAATTGTGCACCCTGATTAGAAACCTCGGTCCTAATCAAAGAAAATATATTGTGTTCTCTGACCCGTACATCTCCCTCACAGCTCTGTCCACCTCCTTCCCGTTACATGAAACCTATATTTTACACCCTCAAAGCCTCCATATGCCCAAGAACAGGAGAGTAAACAAAGTGGCCATGGAGGGCATTAACTTAGCCCAGCTGCTTCGTAACGCTTCATTTGGGAATGAGGTTGAGCCAGAACAAGGAGCAATCAGGGGTACAGAAGAAACAAGAGGTGTTTTTAGAGCTGGATGAGGCGGGAGAAAGTCTTCGCCCACCACTCTTTGATGCCAGAGAGGGATAACAATCTTCAGATTTCATAGGACTATTAACATCAATATATCTGTTTTGGTGCACTTTTTGAACTAATGTGTGCACATAAAGCACTTTTTGAGCTAGCCTGATCATGGAATTTCATGTGTACACAATAGAGATTACTCAGCCTTACTTAGAGCATACATAAAAATAGAAAAAAATGTATTGTGCTACTGAAAGCTTTCATTTTCACACATATTATGGACACATCAATAGCCTCATCTTCATCACCTTGAGAACTAAACTAGGTTCATCTCAGCCCTTGTAACAGGAATCTAGCTAGGCTTCTAATTTCACCATGTTTTCTTCAGAATTACCAATCACAGGTCCTTATATAGGAATTCAGACCAGTTCTGATTTGTGGGTCTCTTGCGATCAATGAGCTTTAAAAGTATGGACCATGCTAGGTGCAGGTTTTTATGTAAACATTCTGACCTTATCTGTGCTGAGCGAGAGATGCTTGTCGATCGGCCTGTACTTGCTTTCTTGAACAAGCAGACAGACGCTAGCAAGATGAAACAAGGCACATGGTAAGTACAATGTGAACTTGATAACATGGCCTTTTTGGAGCCCAGTATAATACTCCTTACCAGGGAACTGAGTGGGAATACGGGTTTAAAGTACCATGGGGAGAGCTTGGCCTGGTTATCGAAAATAGAGATTGCCAAGCTTGTCAGGATAGACACTGTTGCAGCAAACATCTTTGCTTCAGGTTTGTGGTGCTGTCACTCTGGTGTAAATTTCAGGCTCAAAACACACAAAAAGGATGGCCAGGAGTTCTCCCCAAATACATATAATAACCACAAAGTAAACTCCTGGGTCTAATGAAGAGAGGAGAAGGAAAAGAATAGAGAGAATTATTAGGGAGAATTGGTATGCCGAAATGTGGGTTATTCCCTTTTAAGGAAGAATTCTCACACCCACCAAAGGTTGCATGCTTCATCATAGGGAACCTCCTCGCACCGAAATGCCTAGTCACAGGTGTGGGCTATAACCCCCTCACTAAAGGGAGGAGCTCAGGGATGTTTTCAAAGGTATAATAAATACCTTTATAATGAGCGTAAAGTGGTGAGGGAACGCAGGGCATGAGTGAAAAGAATGTGATCTAAAACTGGCTCCAAGGTACGCAACAGGATTTATTCATGCGTCCTTGGGTCAGAATTAAAACCAAGTGATAAACCAGACAGGCGTAGTTACGTCCGTTGGATTTTCTCAGAGTAGTAGGTCGATATGTTTCAGCCTAAGACCCTCCTCAGAGGTGTCACGGCATTCCTCGGGACCTATGTAACAAATGCTCCTGCTTAAGTGCTCTAGGATGTCACTGACCATGTCATGAATGATGTAATATGTGACGTCATCAGCAGTGCATTGCGGGGGCGCGAGTTATAGTTAGCTCAACTAACTATAACGGCCGAATTTCTCTGGTTTTGTACGAGTGAAATGTCCAACTAACTATAACGTCCCTTAAACCTATGGTTTTTTCAGTGAATTTCAAAGGTTTTTTTAAATGCTAATTTCTAGCCTTAACGTCCCTGAAACCTATGGTTTTTTCAGTGAATATATATATATATATATATATATATATATATACATACACACACACACATTCCATTTTGGTAGCTTGATATAAACTATAGGTAGTTTAGCCTATAACTGCAATTCACTCACCATTTAACATTTTGTATGAAAGACGAAGAGAACCCCTACCTCTCAGCTTGGGTTCCTGAAGTGATAACACTGTGAGGTGACATTATGATCACTGGAGGGTACATTTCCCGACGTCCATCGCGTGTACAGTAATAATTGTCTGCAAACTTATGGCTGGGACCAAGTGGCAGCTTTGGCGGAGGCTGAGTTCTGCAAAGCATAAACAAAACTAAATACAAATCACAAAGATTTAGCAAAATAATTTAAAGACACTGCTAAGCTTTTTATAATGTCTATCCCACTTATTTCTCTACATGTGCCAGTGTCACTGTTTTGTGCTCACGGCTTAGGAATGCACAAAACCAAATTCATTCTTTGCCTGAGTTTGATAGAGAGCGCAGAATAAACTACATTTCAGAATTTAATACAGAGGCGGTCACCACTGTGTATTTATAGTTAGGTCAGAGTTTCCATAGAAGAGCGTTTTTTGTTTAGCTAATAACTTTGGCACGGTATAACGAATCTTCACAAAACTTTCCCAAATAAAAGTTCATCCACCTGAGCTGCTTTCTGGAAAGCTTCGGGAGGATCCATTTATCGGTGGCCGAGAAAAATGTGGGGTCCAAAAGCGTCTTCTTATGCAATTTCCAATAGGAATTTTGGGACAATACAGAAAAAAACAGCTGAACAGATTGACACCAAATCTGGCAGAAAGCAGTATCTTCACTAAAAAAAGTTAGCTTTTTGTGATTTGGTGTAAATCTGTTCAGCTGTTAGAGAAATTAAGATTCAAAATACAGTGATATCTGGACGGTTGGTCCCACAGCAGTACCGAGGTACTCCCGCTCGCTGTGCCGCAAATTACAAAAACAGAGCAATCTTTTTTCCCCCCAATCAGTCCCCTCGTTCCCAGGAAGCAGTACTGGTCCCATGGAACCAAAAGATCTGATTAGCTGGTCCCAACATGAAGAGAAATGTTGCACCCGTCATTACAGGACACATTGACTCAGTCCTGGAAAAAACACACATAAGAAGGCAGGGTGGGGGGTAACCCGACCTCCAGGTACTTCTGTGGGGGCACTGAGTAACAACTTACAAGGGCCAAAAAGAAGGGAAAAAAACGATTTATCGTGCCATGTGTACAGTGGTACTCCTGTGAGATCCAGCGCAGACCCAATTTAGTAGAGTGGAAGACCCGGTACTGCGAGATCAAAGCAAACTCCACAAACTGAAGTTTGAATGGTTCTGCGGTACCAGTATAGTAGACACTTACTGCAGTACCACAGGAGTACTGTGGTACTCAAAAATATTTTTAAAGAAATAAAATGGAGGCGGGGCCAACCAAGATGGCCGAATGGACGTGATCCACACAAGCTCTGCTGCAGCATCACAGAAAGTCAAGGCCCCAGAGCCCCCACCGGCCTGACCGAGACCACCGAACACAGCATACCAGGTTCGGAGGGGAAGGCATGATGGAGGCCACTTATTAGTCACCAGATGATCGGATTGAGGAAGATTCCTACCATGCCTGCTGAGGAGTGGAATACAGGGAGATGGTTGCACCGGAGGGCTCCCTGTCTCGATGTACAGGGAGCGGCCTATATACCAGAGACTCTGCAACACCTGAGATGGAGGGATAGCCTCGTGGGGTGAAAAGACTCCAGGCACCGTCACCTAATGTAGCACTGCATCAGTAGAGAGGTCATGACCCCTTTCGGAGGCTCGACACAATGTGCAATTGGCAGCAGTTCCCCGGTGGGACGCCTCACTTATACAGAGGACAGAGCACGTTCCAGCAGCATACACCTGCATTACTGGGCAATCCCCTGGAGGAAACACTCTGTGGCAAAGGGGAGACACTAAATCGACCTACGTGAGTGTGACTTGCAGGAGAGCACCCTGCCTGCCCCCCGATGGCGGCACCGCCGTTCCCAGGGCGATGAATACTCGGACGATTACCCCAGCCTCATATCTATGTATAAGCGGTTTTGGATTGAGGTGCATGTCATTTGGCCACAGCCCCTTGGTGCTCGTCGTTGATATGTGGTCCGTGCACAAACGAAGTACCGGTCAGCTGCCTGACCCCAATATGGCAGGCCCACCATGTGGCACATGATGGAGACTCAAATGGCGGCCCACAGTTAATGGGGACTCCCAGGGGAGCCCGGAAGGTGTGGAGAGATGGACGTTGGCCTAGCACTGTCCTGCTGGTTCACTCACCAGCATGCAAAGTAGTCACGGCCACCCCTTCGGATTAAGTGGGGAGGCCTCTGAATGCGCAGCCTCCAACATGTGGCTGAGGCCATGAAGATCGCCCCATGTAGATAGATCTGTCAGTGCCGAGGCAGTAGAGGACGACAGCAGCACCCGGACGGCCGTGACCTGATTTCTGCAAGAGTACGCACTCGCAAACCAGCTGCCTCTCTATTCCAAGGGAGGACAATATTCGAGTCGACCCCTGATAGAAGGCTACACTTTGTCATACAGAAGATCCAGATGCCCCCCCACCCCCAGAGGGTCAAACACACTACGCCAAGGGTCCCTAAGTAACATGCACCGGACAGGCTCTGTCGGTGCCTGAGTGGTGTCTGCCGGTGCCGTTAGGTCACCCCCGGTGCTACTGCTCACTGCTTTTATGCCTCCAAAGAAGACAAGTCAAAAGAGAGTCTAGCAATCTTGAAAAGTGAAGATCTCGAAAACAGATCACGCCCGATAACATTCACATCGGAAACCTGGAAGAAGGGGCAGAAAACCCAGATCTGGAGGCCTTTGCGACAGGTCTGTTCGCAGAACTGCTAGGGGACAACCAAGTAAAGATCAAAACCGAAAAAATTCATTGGGTGGGCCAACAAGACACCAGAGGTGGAAGGCGCCCTTGAGACATCTTGGCGAAATTGATTTCCTTTAAGGGAAAATATGCAAGCAATCCTTCAAGCGGCACGAAGAAATAAGAAATCACGTTTCAGAGTGCTACATGCTTTTTTTTTTTCAATATATCGCCCCTTCAATGCTAGCCTGCCAACAACAGTTTCGCCCAGTCACAGACAAACTGAGACAAGACGGCATTAAATACCATTGGACTTATCCTTTTGGGCTGGACTTCAATCTACAAAACAAGACGCATCACTTCAAGGAACTATCGAAAGCAGCGGCCCTACTAGGAATCCCACCCTCACACGCCAGGGATGGAATGGAAGGCCCGAGTGGAAGCTCCCAAAGGGAACATGGACAGGGGGCATTGGGTTTCCCAATGACAACAGTGACAGCTGAGAAAACACAGAACTATTAACATTACATTTCTTCCTCTTTAGGCTTGTCACTAAGGGCGTTATCTAGCCAGAGCTACGTGGATGCCAGCACACTCCGGAGGGGGTAAGGCCTACGATTTGCTACCTGCCGATTTAACCTCCTCGATCTGTGCGGGGGCAGTGACAGACTAGGCATCTTCCTAGAGACTACAATATGGTAAGACCTGTGCTTTGAGACCCCAGTCAGGTAATTATATTGGGCGAATAACAGGCTTCAATGACATTGCAATAGTAGTTACTGACCACCTCTCCTTCCACTACATACTTTTCAATGACTACTGTATTTCATTGGGGACATGCGGTCCCATTTGTTTATGTTCTGGGGTTTAGGTTGGTTTGTTTGTTGGTACAGGGGGGAAATGCTTGGTGGCGTTGTGGGGTGGGTGGAGGCAGTGGATGGGAGCTATTGAAAGAATGTGACCTTTTTTCCTTCGTAGGGGAGGGGAGAGAGAAACCAAGGGGACGATGCCCAGAGACCAGCATCAACACTCCGGAACACTAAATACTCATGGCGATCACTACACTTACTTGAAGCGTTAAAGGCCTCAACTTCCCTGCCAAACGACACAAATTATGGAAGTACTTGCTATATCAACGACCTTATGTGAACCATCTCAAACGAGAAGAAGACCATAGGTTGTGACATAGGACCTACCCCGTGATATACAAGTCCTCCGCTGACACCATACACAACTATGTGGCCCTATGCTTCCAAACCTCATTGAAATTCATGCCAGAGGATTGCAAAACCGATAAAGGGATAATTGTAATGGTGAAAGGCCGAATTGGTGGTTGAATGTGTACGTTTTCCTCGGTTTTTGCCCCTAATAGCAATCAAGTCTAGTTTATACATACACTTATATCTCTAGTGGGGGGGATTTGCAGAAGACAAGATCTTCCTGATGGGCGATTTTAATCTTACATGAAACTTGGAAATGGATGGCACTCATCCTTACAGGTCTCACACGGAGAGAATCCCCCAAAGCCCTGAAACAAGCGGTGCACTCGCTCGGACTAACAGATGCATGGCGGACCCTACAACACGCAACTATACGTTCTTTTCAAACTCATAATCGCCTTCTAGGGACGATCTTCATAAAGCCATCAGAGAATACTTCTAACTGAACAACCCACAGGATACTACCCCCTCCAATAATTGGGATACATTTAAAGCAGTAATCAAAGGGAAATGCATTGCACTGGTTTCAGCACTTAATAAACAACGGGCATAAGACAGACTGTCACCCAAGGCGGAATTGCTTGTGACAGAACGGGCACAAAGAGCACCTAACGCTTGCTCTACAATGGAAGGTCACTGCCCTAAGGGGAAAGTTTAAAGCTATATATACTAAACAGAACTGAATTCAACTTCTACCTCTTAAACGCAAAACCTATAAACAAGGCAATAAAGTTGGGTCACAATTGGCATGACAGCTCACAGTCAAGCGTGAGAGGGAACACATTGGGGGAGATCAATCGGGAGTCTGGTGGACCAGCACTCTCAGACTCTGAGAAAGCTCAAACCTTCGCAGGTTTCATGAATAGCTATACACCACTTCACCCACAGACGAGCACACCCACCTGACCTATCGAGAAGGAGGGGAACTCCCTCAAGTGACAGCTGCCCAAAACAAGATTCTAGGGGGTCCGATTAGGGAGGACGATGTTCGCGCGGCTATTGTTGCCCTAAAACAACACAAGTCCCTGGAATTGGATGGGCTGACAGCCCAATTTTACAAAACATTTAGCTACAACTTGATACTTCGCCTGACGACCCTTTTTAATACTATGGCAGAGTCCAGTGAAGTCACCCCCATCCATGAACGAGGCATTGGTCTCAATCATCCTGAAGCCAGGTAAAGATCCACACACTCCTGCGGCTCGTATAGACCTATAGCGCTGCTCAATCTGGATGCCAAATTATACTCGAAGATATTGGCCACCAGACTGGACGATCAGATGCTGGATCTGGTCCACCCGGATCAGTCCGGCTTTATCAAAGGAGAACAAATACATGATAATTTGAGAAGGGTGGTCCACCTGGTTGAAAAAGTCACCAAGAAAAAGATACCAGCAGCAGTTTTGCTGGCCCTCTATGCTGAGAAAGCTTTCGAGCAGGTGGACTGGACCTTTTTATTTCATACCCATTGGTGGTTTGGTTTCTGCAACCAATTCATAGCCATGATCTGGGCCAACTACAGCTCCTCTGATTACAAGTCTTAGTTAACGGGGTGAGCTCTGAGCTTTTTCCATTAGGGTGAGAGAAGCTCTCCCCACTGCTTTTCGCCCTTAGTATCTAACCCCTAGCGGTCAAACTATGCTGGTCACTCTCCATTTGAGGGCTTACTTTTGGGTCAATTGAGCAGAAAATCTCATTATTCACATACAACATACTACTGACACTTACCACCCCCCAACCGTCACTACCAGCTCTACAAGTGGAAATGCGACTATATGAGGAGGTAGCAGGCTTCCGTGTTAATTTACACAAATTCTGTTCCCTTGACCTAACCCTGACATGGACGCCTTTGTAGCCACCTCCCCTTTCCAATTGGCAAAAAAAAGATATCACCTACTGAGGGATTAAACTCACTCCTAGAATATCAAACTTATATTGAGCTAACTACCCGCCACTTCTACAAGAATTAAAAGCAGACCTCAAAACGATGGGCACCCATGTATATCTCTTGTCTCAGATGCCCATAGATTTGGAGCATGGATTCATATCGACACTCCGCTCGCTAATAACACGCTTCATTTAGCAGAACTGCAGAGCTCGACTCCCTTACAAACTGTAAAGTTTACCAGAACTCTTGGGGCAGGGCACTCCCAGATTCCCATTTGTATTACAGAAGAGTGAACCTGAATCCTTGCACACCACAGCCAGAGCGCGGCCTGCAAGGATATGAAATACCAGACCCCACCCGGTGCCTGACCTTAAGATGGCCGCCATGACATATAAGTAAGGCTCTGTGCTACTGCCTCGGCCTATACTCGTCGAAATTAACTCCATTGTACCCCTGCCTGACGCCCAGAAGCCGCTCACCGACCGGGGATCATTCTGCCCCACCAAGGCGTAAGATAGCGCCCGAGGAGCTGCGGGACGGTGCCCGGAGGCCGAGAGAATCGACCCGTGATGTTGCCGAACCACACTCTGTCAGCAGATGAGGCTCTCATCACCGCTTGCCCTCTTCCCAACTAACGGACTTGCCGGCTGCCCCTCCGGGGGGGGGGGGCCTCCCAATTCTGACTACGCCTGCCTACACCCATTGAGAGGTACGAGTGCGGCTGGTGGGGGAGGGGCCTACGAACCTGACCTGCGTTTGTCTACACGGCTGGATCCGTTCTGTGGACCGCACAATCGGGAGGCAAACGGACACTGGAAGTGCTGGGAAGTGAACCAACATGGGGGAGCTGTGCTGCACCTCGCAATCCAATAACATTGAATAACAACAATAAATATTAACGCGGAGTCAACCGCACGGTGCCCGAGACATCCACTTGCACTCTCTCTGCAGCTTCCCCCCTGCACATACGCTCGAAATGTGAAGGCCCCAGCCCATCGTGCCCGGATGATGGAGAGGAAATAACTGAGCAACAGCTTTAGCGATCCGCTGGCTCCCTCCGCGCAGACAACCGCTTGGGCCTACGAGCGAACCGGCCTCAAACCCAGGCCTCTGTTTTCCTCGCCCCACTTCTCCAGGATCTATGCCCTATTGAGAATGTAAGCGAAGCTGTGATGAGATGTAGAAAAGAAACCCCGCTCCCTCACACTGCATAGCAAGATCGCGGCCTGCAGGGACCTGATACACAAGACCCCATACAGTGCCTGACCTTAAGATGGCCGCCGTGACTAACAATTAAAGCACTGTGCTTCTGACCTGGCCCCTACTCATCATACTCCAACGAGACAGCTGAAGTCCGTGGGAGCATAGGTGGGTTCAAATTTGCGCCTGTAGCTTTGGAGCTGTGGAGTGACAGCCCTTCAGTCGAGGAGTAAAGTGCACTGGACAGTGATTTATAGAGCAGGTCTCCACCAATCACTTTCACTAATTTGACAATGAATGAGCGCAATCTTCTCATTCATGATGTCTTCAAGATGTCTGACAGATTATCAGCTCCGGCCGGGAACGCCCCTGCTAGGGATTGCCTTTTTGGCTTTAATCCCCTGGAAGCTACCCCATTCTTGGACCCTTTATACTCCTGGGGTTAGATTGGACTGCGGTTCTCATCTCTCCAAACTCCCGTGTTTAAACTCGAAATCTTCATAGGAACTGTGATTATTATCCCGACCGCGGAGACCGAGCAATATGGCTGATGCCCGGTGGAGCTGCCTTGACAGCTATAGAGGAGATCGGCTTTGGTTCACCCCCTCGGCCGTCACCTACCCAGCCGGACATTGGGCACAGTTTCCTTTCCTCCCACTCCCTCCGACCGTGTAACATTATCTTTTATATGTCGTTGTACTGTGTAACCCTGTAACTAATGTAATTTGTAACTCACCTGTCCTCATGTAAAGCGCACTGATACCTCCGGGTCTAGCCAGGACAGTGCCTAACCTCAAGATGGCGTCTGGATTTTGTTGGACTGCGGTATCTCATCTCTCCAACTCCCCCGCTTTATTATGACATTCTCTGATTGCACCTGATCATTATCCTGACAGCGGAGTCCGAGCACCTTGTCCGATGCCCGGTGGAGCTGCTCGGTTCCACTATAGAGGAGATCGGCCCTGGTTCATCCCCTCGGCCGTCACCTACCCAGCCGGACATTGGATATAGTTTCTCCCTGTCTCCCTGTTTTTCTCCCTTCCCTCCCCCTCCCCTGACGAATTTCCGTAACTGTGCTTTCTTTTTTCCTATGTTTGATTTTGCTCTTGGAACAAATGTAACTTGTATCCTGTAACTCTGATCCTCATGTAAAGCGCTCTGATACCTCCGGGTCTGGCCAGCGCTATATAAAACTCAAATAAATAAATAAATAAAATACAAAGCAGAACAGTTGAGAGTAATCTCAGAGTGGTACCTACGCAAATATGATAAACACTGGTAACACATGGGCAGGGCGGTAGTGGGGAGATATATATAGGATGTGTTGTGGAAACCAAAGACAGATCCTCTCCCCAATACATACCGAGTACCCCCACCAAAACAGCACTTAAATTTTGGGATGAAGTAAACAGATCTGCAGAGTGGACTACCTGTCCTTCCCCTTTCACAACGATTCATTATAACCCTGCGTTTTCTCCAGCCCTTCAACCTGGACCCGTTGATTTATGGAGGGAAGGGGGATGCCTCACCATCTAGGACCATTTTCACAACTGGTACATCCTCACCTTCGAGCACTGTCAGAGAGACTTTCACCTTCCAGACTCAGAACGCTACCGCTACACTCAGCTGCGTCACTGGGTACTACACCCCGAAATCAAGGCGCCCGCCACTAGAGAGCTTACCCCTATTGAGCAGTTTGGTAGGCAGGCGGTAAATTCTATGGGTTGCATCTCCTTCCCGTATTCCCTACTGCTCATCACAATATGTCCCCCGCAGCTTCGTCACATTGCTTTTTTGGGAGAATATTCTTGGGATGGATGTCCCGGAAGCAAAATGGCATAAGCTCTGGAGAGAGATTCCCCAGTTCAACCATTCTATAGGGATGAGGGAGGCACACTATAAAGTACTTTTAGATTGGTATCTGTACCCTACTAAACTGAAAAAGAAATCTTCCCCAACACATCAGACCTCTGCTGGAGGGGCTGTGGATTACTGGGGGATTTATGCTACAAATGGTGGGACTTCCCAACCTTTTACCCATTCTGGACTGAGATACTTACACAAATCAAAGATAGCCTACACTATCTGATTCCCAACACCCCAGACTCCGCGTTGTTAGGACTGAGGGAGGACGCCATTAGGCACCAAACGAGGGGTGACAAGGCAATAATGTGGTTATGCCTGGGTGCAGGGAAAAAGAGGGAGGCGCCATCACGGTCTCAATAGCACGCTAGACTCTGGAAAGCCATTAGGATGGAACAAATGGCAGACATCTTTAGAGATAACTACAAACATTTCGAGTACTCTTGGGGCCCCTTGGTGACATACCTCTCCAGAGGCCTGAAGTTATGTGCATGCCCAACACGTACGAGAGCCCTTCCAATTCTAATGATGTTGTCCATTGCTGAATCAGCCGTGAGCCGGTGTCTCCCTCCCTTCACGAAGTACTTCAGCCCTTGTCTCTCGTCACCTATCATTATGTACTTGTGAGACTTTACTCCACCCATGTACCTCAGTTGTTTGGGTGTTTTGTTTGGGGGAGGGTCTTGGAAGAAATGGTTGTTACAGATGCGACTGACTTGACAGCAGCATAAGTAAAAACTGTATTGGTTCATGGAAAATTCCATTACTTAATAGAATATGATAATTATGATAGCTATTTTGTGCTGTGATATTGGAATTTGTGATTAATAACCTGCTGTTATCACATATATGCCTATACTTATAAAGACAGTTTTGACCAAAAACAAAAAGATAATAAAGTAAAAGATGCGAGGTAGTCGTACCTGTGGTGTTGGATGCCCACTGGGGTTGGGTGAGTAGACGAAGGAGTGGTTGAGCACAGAGTCTTCCCATATACACATTAAACTAATTGTATTTGACAATGACATTCTGTTCGTCTCTCTTTACAGGTACCTAAGTACTGGTTTTTATGTAACGTGAACCTAAAAATGCCAAAATTCAACTAACACCTAAAAGGACATCTTTGTTATTTAAGCCTGTGAGGAAACTCTGGGCTCAAAGTTTAAACAAAATGATTCCTTGAAAGGGAGCACAACTTCCCGAAACAGGAAGTAAAACCGACATGGGGACTCCCACAGGACACTCACTGGCTCAAACAAAAAAACTAAAATAATAATGCAGTCATTTGATAGGAATAAAGCAGTCATTTAATCGGACATTCAGGAGTCACTACTCAAAAAAAAAAACCCCAAAAAAAAAACCCACACCCTTCTGAAACAACCTCAAATGATTTCGCTAACCACCACTACAGGACTTGTGTTTTCACAGAAAACAGTTCGCAATACATAAAATCAGAAGCCATCGTGGCCTCGGACAGAACAGTAGACTGTAGATGTTGTAATATTATATAAAACCTATGTTTAAAATAAAAATTAAAAAAATACTGAAATTTAACAGTTGTTTGCTGAGCTAACTATAACTTGCGCCCCTGCCATGTCCTGATTATGACTTCACTTATCACATCACTCAAGATGTTAAATGACATAATTGATTACATTACTGATGACATCTCACAAAACATAACGGATGATATCACTGAACACATCACTGATTACATCATCTGACGGGTGTGAAAGTTTGCAATAATCTTTTCATACGGGCAACTCTTTCGTGTTAGCAAGCACAGAGACTTCTAAAGGAGAATAATGTATTGTGAGGAGAAACTTTCGTTTTTCAAACATTTTTTGTAACAAGCCTCTAAGTCTAGGCACAACCTATCAGTAACGCACGACTATTACTCACACTAGTTACGCTCACTCTCTACCTTCCTTTAATGAAGTACTGCTTGCACTTAAAACTTCATAGGTAGCTAAAGTGCGCACCACATAACTATTACCATACTGTATGAGACTGGTCTCCAGTACTAAACAATTTCTATTTGTGAAGCAGTAGCTTGGATGATGTCATCAGGGATGCCATCAATGTGTTTTGAGATACCCAGAGTGACATAATGATATTGTTATTTAACATGTCTTGAGATATATGATATGTGAGGTCATAAACTGGACATGGTGGTGGCAGAAGTTATAGTCAGCTCAGTAAAATATTAATGATGAATTTCAGTGTTTTTTTGGTGTTTAAACATTAGTTTTTATAGAATTACAACACTTAACTGTAGCATCACTTCAACCTTTGGCTCTTTACAAAGAACAGTTGTGTAATATATTACAAAGTAATATATTAAGTACATTTTTGCGGGCAAGTTTTGTGAAGATTTGTCAAACGGCACCAAAGTTATTAGCAAAACAAAAACGCTCTTTCTATTGGAACGGTGACCTAGCATATAAATCCTGATCACAGAAGTAGGCAACTTTTAAAAAGTTACGCCCGACCCCACTTATTTTAACCCTTAACCATCATAAAAATCTACACTTTATAGTTACATGCAGGCTCACCACGTAATACGCGCCAAAACTTTCCAAGAGAATGCTTCTTTTAATTAATGACGTGCTATATTAAATTCTTGTGCCACAAAGATACTGGAGAGAACAATTAAAATGCAAGCCAAAAATTTCATATAAATGAATAATTATCCAGTCAAATCAAGACTCTAAAGAGGTCTTTTTGTAGAGTGTAACTGATTAGCCTCGGACAGTGGGACAATGTTTTCCCCCCAAAAACGTTATGTCAATCGATATCAACTCAAGCACCCTTGAAATGAACAGGAGTATAAAGTAACAACTTTAATTAAACACAACATTCACAAAATTCTTGTTTCCAATCAAAGGAATCTGTTCCTGCCACAATAACAATAATCACCACTTCACTAGGCATAAGAGGTCATATATTTGGAAGCCATAAATAAGAGAGGTTTGCAAACAATTACCTTTTTGATATTTCAGTGTATCTGAGTTGTAGTTTGGACTGAAGATCGTGCTGCAAGAATAAAATCACAATAAAGGAATTAAATTGAATCTGGTTTTAAAAAAGACTGCAGTAATACTATACTTTCAAAATGTTTTTGTGAAAACTGCAACACAGCATTACTTACGGAAATAACGTTTCTAAAATTTTACCTGGATAGTGGGTAGCGAGTAAGGCTTTGTATTTAACAATTATAAAAACAAACTAACTTATACACTCTTGTCTTTTAGCCTGTGGCTTTATTGTCGATGCATGTTCACTAATGCTGCTGATAACTTTTGTTTGTCAAGAAGAGTGATAGTATAATTTAGTTCTGAATTGGAGATCTCAAGATTCCAGGGTGCACAGTAGAACAATATGAAGATTTGGGGGAAAAATATTTTAACCAGAAAGCTAAAACTGAAACTTGATGGATTCTGTTAACATCAATACCGGGCTTCCCCGAGGGTAAAACGCTGCTATCGATATTACCTTTACTCTGCTGCTAACTGCAGTTATCTGCACAGGCTCACTTTAGCTCTTTTTAGCCATCAAAAATATTGTTTTATAAATTTGCACTTTGATTGTAACCGGCATGGTTTTTAAAACTTGGCTTGATAAAGGTGGTCAGTGCTCAAGTGTTTCCGCCTGTTAGAGCAGGACACCAGTGGCTGCCATCTTGGATGAAGGGCTAGTCGCCCAGGGGGGATTTAGAATTTAATGGAGATGCGGGTGTGACCGCGCAGCAGATGTATGCAGTGGGTGAGCCGCCGGCGCGCCAAAAGGCAAGCCCGTCTGCACCCGTCCGCGCACAGCACCAGCCATGCTGGCGGTTGCCCCATTGACCCCCGAAAGACCTCGAGCTCTGGAATCTGCAATACCAGGAATAAACTACTGCACATTGGTTAGCAGGCTGTCAATCCCATTTCCACTTCTGTCTTCAGTGGCTCCATAGTGAGTCCTCCTGGTGTTGGGAAGCCTTTGCCGCCTGTCTCACTTAAATGTGGCTTACTCAACGCCAGATCCCTGGTGAAACATGCTTCAGAGGTTAATCTGTTGTTACAAAGTGACAACTGGGATGTATCACTGAAACCTGAACACCCCCTGACTCAGCTGTTGACCTGGGCCCAGCATGTCCCCCTGGTTTTAAAATCCCCCATAAACCTTGTATTAACAGGAAGGGGGGAGGAGTTGAGATAATATCCAAGGAAAGCTAGAACTCTACCAGCCTCACCCTTGACAAAATATCTGGCCCTAAATTGTGGGTCTTCACCCTCACAACCAAAAAAAGTTGTATTGTCTCTGGCATTCTTTGCTACCGTCCTCCTGGCCACTCAAGCAGATATTTGCAATCTCTGATTGCGATTATTACCAACCTGGCCCTCACTCACTCAAGATTTCTAGTGTTAGGAGATTTTAATTTGTGGGCCGATGGGGATCTCTCCTGCGCTTTTAAGGAATTACAATGATCTGGCAATGATAGGGGTCTGCAGCAACTAGTTCAGGGCCCCACACATCAGGGTGGTAATACCCTTGATCGGATCTTTGCTACAGAGGGGCTAATTACCATGGGAACCCCCTTCCCCTGTTAGACCAATCATGTACGTATTACCTTTCATCTTCACAGAGATTATTTCAACTACCCCAGACCTGCGCAGGCACCACAGCGTATTGGCAGAGCCTGGCACAAACTTACAAACCATTTACAAGGCAGTCATTTTTACCTGCCGAATCTAGGTAACCCTGATTCCACCGTAATTGAAAACTATAATGCATGAGAACAGCATTGTGGAAACCCTGGATGCAGTTATTCCTTTAAAGAGTTTGAAAACCTCTTGCAGCCACTCTGCTCATTGGCAGAACGCATCTGTGAAACGACTTAAACAATCTTGTAAGAAACTTGAAAAGGAGGTGGCGCTGATCATATAAACAGGAAGATAAAAAGACATTAAAAAACTCAATACATGAATACAAAAGAGAGATTGGAAAAGCCAAAGCAAGTTATTATGCTAATGCTATTCAGGCCGACCCTAATAAAGCTAAAAAGGCCTTTGACATTTTGCGTAATGTCTCTAAACCAGAGTGCATGAGCCAAGCAGTAACTTCCTCACAGGAGCTCTGTGACAAACTTTCTGATTTGAGGATAAGATCTGTAAGATCTTGGAGAACATTAGTTTAACCCATCTGCTAAATGATCCCAGATCTGAGGTCCCGCCCTATTAGTAAGGATACCCCTCAGTAAGGGAAAAAATTGGAATAGTTTGATCCCCTAACGGAGGATCTTTTCTATACCATTGCAATGTCTACCTCCTCTGGCTGTCCTCTCGACCCTTTACCCCATAGGGTCTGGAAAGAGCATGGGGATTAACTTTTTCCACCATTAAAGCAATTCTGCAATCCGTCACTCTTATCTGACACTGTTCCTCTAGCCTGTAGAAGGCAATAGTTACTTCATTACTAAAAAAGCCCTCCCTGGACCCAGGGGTTCTTAGTAACTAATTTCTCTCCTGCCTTATCAAGGTCAAAATACTGGAATGTTTTGTTAGCTTGCAACTGTCTCAATTTGTGGAGGACAATTTTCTCTTTGAGGGAGAGCAATTTGGCTTTAGGTCAAATCATGGCATGGAATCTGCCTTACTTATGGCACTGGACTAACTCAGAATGCAGGCTGATGTTGGCCAATCAGCTGTCCTGGTCCTCTTAGATCTTTCAGCCTCATTTGATACGGTGAACCGCAATACGCTCCTGGATCAACTTGTTTCGATCGGTGTGTGTGGCACTGCATACAATTGGATGTGTTCTTATCTATTCAATCGCTTTCAGGCAATTTCCCCATATTGCTCTGTCTTTAAGAATCTGGATTACGGAGTTCCGCAAGGCTCAGCTTTGAGTCCAGTCTAGTTCAACATCTAAGACCTCTGATCACTCTCATAATTTCAAAGTGGTGAATTATGCAGATGACACAATTAATTTTGTCCTTAGACAACCGCCAACCGGCATCTGTCACTGCTTTTCATAACTGTATGAATGATGTCATCAGATGGCTCAATCTTAATTTCCTTAAATTTAATAGGAAAAAACTGAACTCTTATGCTACTCCTCTAGCAAAGTCCTGATTGCAATTGCTTCGAACTTCTGGCCTGTGCCTTCTGCTGTAGAGCCATCATCTTCCGAAGCTGTCCGTAACCAGTGGGTTACGTTTGATAATAAACTGTCCATGGGAACATGTGACTTTAGTTGCTGGCACTTGTTTTTCACTACTTCGAAGTCTTTGGAAGATTCTCCCGCTGCTGCCTCCTACTGCTAAGTCCGTTTATAAAAATGTAAGTCCGTTCTTATATAGCGCAGCTACTCACCCTTACGGGTCTCAAGGCGCTGGGAGCCGTCGTGGAAATTAAGTGAGCTATTGCCCAGAGTCACATGGTGCTGAGCTGAGCTGCCGCCGGAGCCGGGGATCGAACCGTGAACCCTGTGCTCCGAAGTCAGCTGCCCTGGCCGCTGCACCACACCTCTCCACCGTGAACCCTGTGCTCCGAAGTCAGCTGCCCTGGCCGCTGCACCACACCTCTCCATTACTGCTAAAAACACCTCTCCATTACTGCTAAAAACACTCATTGTTCGAAGTGTTATTCTGAGCCGGGTGGATTATGGATTATTGTAACGTCCTTCTGTTAGGAGCACCTGGGTTTCTTTTTTTGGCGGGGGGGGGGGGAGGGAGTTTTTTTATAGCGCAAACTAGACCCGAAGGTATCAGAGTGCTTTACAAGAGCACCAGTTGCGTTACAGACAGACACATTCATTTTTTTTTTGTTAGGCACGGGTAGATTAAGTGATTTACCCAGAATCACAGGATGTTGAGCGTCCCTGCCGCGACGCGAACCCGGTTCCCCGGCTTCGAGGTTGACTGCCCTAGCCGTTAGGCCACTTCCTATCTCCTAAATAGACCGCACAAAGCCTAGGTCTCTGCTGCCAAGTTGGCCTTAAATAGACCTAGGAGGTCATCTGTCTCCATGGCCTTGAAAGACCTACACTGGCTTCCGCTACAACAGTGTATAGCTCTCAAATCACTCTGTATTGTTTTTAAAGCCCTCCACTGTAGTGGACCAGTACCACTCCAAAACAGATTATAAAGATACTCCCCTGAGAGGTGCCTTTGCTCTGCCACTGCCAACCTTGTGTGCATTCCACAATTCAGGAAGACCAGACAAGACAGACGCGCTTTTATGGTTAGAGCAACCCAAATCTGGAATCAGCTTCCTGCTCCCATCAGATCCTTGACGGATCTTCTGCAATTTAGGAAAGCCCTGAAAACTTGGCTCTTCTCAAAGTCATTTCAGTTCATAATGTATCACTTTATATTGTACCATTTCTCTCTTTTGGTATTATCTCAGTTGCAGCTTTTTCCCTTCCCCTGCTTTCTCCCTTCTTGTCCCCCGCAAGTCCCCACCAGCGCCAGGATACCAGCATGGTCACAGTGTGCTTTACAAATGTTTTAAATAAATAAACTAAAATTAATGGTGTCATTGAGACTGGTGAAAACTGAGTCTGTGGTCGAATGTGTGGGACTGTGACCACAGTATAACTAATCACACGAGTGAATTGATGCTCCAAGAATGGTGACTTGCATCCATTAGAAAGAATGGACTCCAAATAGTAAGATTGCCCAGTCTCATAGGATGCTCCTCAGGCCCTGATATTAGGTCTTGATCTCTGCAAGTTGTTAGTTGCCCCAATGAATGAGGCTGTGCTCTTGTACATAAACAAGAAGGGTCAAAATCTGACATTCACCAAGTGGAGACTGTTCTCCAAGGAGCGACACTTGCCTGTGGTACAAAATACCAAACTGCGAGCAAGGTGCGACACTCGCCCAAAAGAGTACCTCTATGGAACCTCGGTGATTCGCTGCAAAGTTAATCTCACTTCAAATGCGAATCTAAACAGAACCAATAGTGCTTTCCTAAGGCAGTGACTGGGCTCCAAAGTGAGACGGCATGATGAATGAGACGATTTTGAATGGCGATAAGCCTGAATGCATATATGAGAAACTGACCATGGTGAAAAAAGCCAATGAGTGAGCTGTGCTTCAGCTTGTGAGACTTGCCCCAAATGTTTGAGCCACTAAATAGGAGTATAAGAACCATTGGTTCAGGTAGAATGAAAACAGTGATAGGCCCCAACAGGTCACAAAACAATATTTGGGGGATGTTCTAATAGACGTCAGCATTGCCCCAAGAAACATAAGTAAAAAGAAAACATTATAAGATGTGTGCAATATCAGAGGGAGCAGTTTAAATGGCATTGGCGTGTGAAATTTAAAGATGCCCAACATAACTTAAAAGGAGCAAAGCTATGTTTGTTACTTAAAAATATCACACCCTATAAAGGATTTTCATCCATACATTAGGCAAGATGCAAATATATATATAGTTCTGTACAGGTATAATTATTTCAGATGACAGGGCCTCCATCTGCTCCTTACGCCCCTGATCCTCCTGTTCCAACAGTACCACATTAAACATTATAACTAGGTAAAATACCATTCTGCTTCATTACACCCTCTTTGTGTCACGGGCTGCAGCGCTGATATAAGCCTTTCAAACGTTTAATGAGGATCCTCTACTAAAATAAAGGTACGAGGTAAGAGTCCTAACTGAACTGTACACTGAAAAGCACTGGACTCGACTGATAATTTGATGGCACTGAAATCAGTAAAATCAGGGCTTCAAAGATCAACAAATGCCCACTTGAAACCAAAGTTAGGTAACCTCATAAAATTACTAGACCCACAAGATCTCAACTTGACCTGGTTTTCTTAAAGTACGAATGAGATATATAATTTAGGTACAGTTTTAGGACTGTGTCAAAAATATTGCATCATTTTCCTCATGTAATGAAGAAGTGTTGGAGATGAGTCAGCCAGATGCTGAGGTGATTTGGAAAGTGACTAACTCTGTCCTAACTAAACCTGTTATCATTTCAAATACAGGATCGGCATGACTGACTCATGTCCGGCTAGCATTTCAGAGATGATCTTGACAAGTGACTGGTTGTCTCGAACACTGCTCGTCATTTATAGTCACTAGCCCAGCATCCCTGAAAATGACCTATCCCTACCAGCTTAACAGAGGCAAATCTGTTATGTGTAGTCCTTCCCTCAGCTCTGCTGCCTTTTTACAAGTGATGTTTCCTACCGAATTTTCAGGGATTATGCTATTTGATTGACTCTTTTCCATGTCTGCCCATATTTCACATCAGAGTTGACCCTGAAATGTGACTTTCAGTGCTTGCAGTTTGCACCATCTCACGTGTTACACCTTCAGATAGTCAGTTTGGGCTTTTTTTTGCTGTTTCTCCATTCTAAGGGCCTCCTTACGAGTGCGGCGTCCAGAGGACCGACAGACTCGCAGTGGTGCTTTAGCCACCCCCACACTGTGGCCCCGCCTGCAGTATTACAAGTTTGGCGGTCGGACCGCCACAGGACCGATGTGTCCGCCGGGGGATCCAGGATCCTGCAGCGGTCAGGAGTAGAAATATGCTGGCGGTGCCACTGCTGCACCGCTGAGGATATTCTGAGAATGCCTGTCCACTTCCCTTTTCATGGCGGTGAGCCCGCCATGGAAAGGGCGGTGGAGAGGCAACTAAGGGAGCCCTAACAGGGCGCCTGGGGGTGCATGCAGGGGGCACATGTTGTGCCCCCTTGGAATTGTACCCCAGTTCCTGCACGGTGTGGCATGAATGCCAAACCATGCAGGAACGTGCCGCAGGAGCTGTCACTGCAGTAGGGTGCATGTTAGGCTCTCCTATGAGCCTAACAGCCCACCGCTGTGAGACTGCCGCAGCACTGCCCGCCATAGATTACAATTGTAATCCGTCGGGCGCACCGCGGCTTTGTCGGTCCTCCTGCAGACGGTGTGGTGATGCCACTAAAGGAGGACCGCCAAACTTGTAATAAGGCCCTAAGTATTCCAAAGTCACAGCATATGAAGTATTGTTGGCTAAAATGCCAACACTGGCATGGCAGTTGGTTTTACTCTTGACATGTAGTGAGTTGGCTGGCCAACTCCTTTCCAGCTTAACTAAGCTTTCAGAAGCAGTTTATTAAGTAGTAGTCACATGCAAGAAAATAAAAGTATATTATTAGTAGGACAAGTCAGGTATGTATTGCCCAAGTAGCAGTAACCATGCAGATGATGGAAATGAGAACCATTTAAATTGAATTTTCAGGGGTTGGTTCATGGAAAACGAACACACTCAAAGGTCAGAATCAGGTCACATTCATCCACTGGACCTTCAATAAACCTTAGCTGCCTATGCCAACTGGCGAAAACAATTTAAGGGCAGAGTAATGAGTTTAAATTTTAATTAGAGATCATTGTAAAATACAATACAATTTCGATGAACGTAGAATGTGGGTCGCATCAACAGTATAAAGAAGGTCTAGCCATTATTTTAAACACATTTTACATTCAAAGATACAAATTCTTCCCTTTACACAATCTGCACGGCTCAGCTCGTTTACCAAGTCCCAAATGAATAAACAAAAAGAGTAGGAAGCACGACAAAGTGACTCATTAGGACCGATTGGGGACTTAAACTTCATCCCTGAGATTTTTTCACAGGTGTCCAATTATTAAATGGAGGAATAAAAAGGATGAGAATGACTCAGTAGGCTGGGACCCTTAGCTGCTGTTCATTCCTAGCAGATGGCATTCCCCATATCATAACCACCAGCTCATGGTCAGAGTAGGAAAGCAAGATATTGCCCTTTCTCACCTACGCTGCTAGGTTTGGCCTGGAGCAGTGAAACATAATGCATCAACCAATAATTGCGTTGCTTGAAAAGGTGATAGGGTTTCCAATGGGTTCCCATCATTTCAAGCCACACCATTAACATGGCTCGAGATGCAGTCAGTCACCAGGAACAAGTGCCATCTCAAAAGAAGAAATGACACTACGCGCCAGTAGCTTGAGCCATTCAATTTAGTGCTTTCCTGACCAACTCTTGTGCCCCAAAGGTCTTGTCCTAGTCCACTGATCGACACTACCCTAAGCAAAGCCCTGTAAATAATATTAGCCTTTATTCAAGGAAATCACTGTTCCATTCTGTCACTGGGCAATAACAAAGTATCTCAATTTACTGGCAAGGTAATTGCATCAAACCTTGAAAGGTGCACATGATGGAACAAGCAGGAGATCTGGTCTCTGCAGTGTTGTAGTTGGGGGGGGGCAGGATCTTCATACAAGAGTCTGGAGCTACTCATGTAGCAAGAAATGTATGTTTCTTCATTTAGGCGCTTAGGTACTAACCGCCTTATAGGTCCTGTTAGATCTCCATTATGCCTCCAACTGTAAACCAATTCCAAGCTTCCCCGGCACATACGACCACAACATTCCATGCATGATCACATTCTCACAGTATCTCCATTTAACACTCTACATTATGCCCACCCAGCCCATGGATTCAGACACATCCCCCTTTCCTTACAGGACAAACCAGACATGCCAGCTCACATCATCCTCCTCTTTCTTTACAGATAGGATAATGTCAAACGAACGCAACAATTATCATGAGGAAAATAAAATAAAAATCACACCTTCTCCATCTTCCACAAGCATTGCACTAATGCTCACAAGGACAACACAATCTATCACATTCTCTGGCACACAAATTGCAACCCAGCACCCCGCCACGTCCAGCATCCAGTCACACTACCTCCCCTAACCAACAGGACCACAGGCCAGTGAGAAGAACACACCTAAATCTG
Organism: Calotriton arnoldi; assembly: GCA_963921515.1. Taxonomy (NCBI): domain Eukaryota; kingdom Metazoa; phylum Chordata; class Amphibia; order Caudata; family Salamandridae; genus Calotriton; species Calotriton arnoldi. Next base: position 2,023,186 of record CAWUFW010001944.1, on the reverse strand, counting down.
TAGCCAGCACCACACTTCTCACTTGTACACAGTGACGACTGATCCCAGAGCACAATCAAGCAGATATTGTAGCAACCCGCCACACCATCATGGGGTAAAACACTTCACCGCGTTTCCTATCACTACAGGCTACTACTCTTCCTCACTTTTGCACCTGCAAGATACAACATTGCCCAACGCTTATTCATGTAAAAAGGTACTACTCTAATCGACTTTTTCTCCACCTGCAATTCTTCCAACAGATGCCTACTAAATCCCTGTGTCCAATAAGCACATGCTGCTCACACCATACTACACACCTTGAGACATGGTATGCCCCTTTCTTGTCGGTGCACATCATATCCCCTTTTCTTAGACGCAGGTCAAACCAGATGTGCCACGTCACTACAGTCTGACAGGCAAGCAGTTAGGTACATACCACAAGAATGTGCCCCAATGTGGGAGAAAAGTCCACCGATAAACCCTGCTTCCATGTTGAGACCATTGCCCAATAAGTGATTATATGATCTAGGATGTGAAACTGAGAGACGCGCCCTCTCTGTATAGTTAAAGATCACATAGCGAGACAGTACTTCTTCCATGGATGACACTCAATCAATGTGAGCCTATGCTTAAAGGTACGTCACCTCAATGGGTGATCATCTTTGCCAAGTTGTTGAAGAACTAAAATGACGAGCAGCTATGCTCTAGGAAGATGCCTCATTTCAAAGAGTAAACTTTCGTTTCATGAGGCGAGACTCAAACTAGATGAGCTACATTAAAATGTAAGACCAGATCTAATAAGTTAGATCACGCACCTTGATGAGGCTTGCTCGAAGAGCAAGAGTGACTCGAAGGGCCAAACGTTTAAAGCAGTGCTTGAAATGGAAAAATAGAAGTGCAGGTACCTTGTGCCAGAGGACCTGCTTGTTTCTGAGAAGTGTCGGTACTCTCCAATTAAAAGTATTAGGTCTCTCTTGAGAAGTGCATGTACTCTTTCTCTGAAAATAAAAAAAAGTGCCGGTACTCAGTACCGGATAGCACCAGCCCATTTAATGCACTGGTATCATGACTATATGAGGTGGAAAGAATCGAATAGAAACGGCGGTAACAGGGCTCGGGTTAGTGAGGGACGAATTGGCACCCGACAAAATTCGAATGACGGAAGGATTGTGTCTAATATATAGAAATAATATCATGCGGCAGCTCTCCGGGAGGGCAATGAAAGAAGAAATCATCCGCTGAGTAAAAGCTATCCATACAGTAAAAGGTACCGGACATAAAAAGGATAATGACGGGAGGTTGGTACAAAACGCTTTCAAAGCAAATTTGCCGTTAGAAAATGAATGCCCCCGTTCCTTCCTGCTACTCCCCCATATTGCACCCCCGTCATGCCAGCTCTCACCCCTGAAAACCAATTTCGCAGCCTCTGGATAAACTTAGTGGCCGACGCCATCTTTATTGCCAAGGACGGCCAGGCAACAGCAAAACAGACGAAGGACTGGTGCAATATCAATGGTACACGGGCGATAGATATAAAAGAGAGACTGTTGTAGTTATGACTGGGAACCAATGGGAGAGCTATAACGGGTCAATCAAACCAGCAGGTAGAGTAAGAGTAGCATACATGTCAACAGACCCCGTTCTGGAAGGAGACTCCTGATTTTTAAAGCCAAGAATGTCTTTGTTTTAGCTGCCTCCCGCTGGAAATTGTCTGTACTTCAATCGGGAGTATCCATCCCTTGATTCTTTTTTCAAAAATCTCCCACTAAGATGTTGGCATGTATGCATTAACGTCGATATTTCCCGGACATCTGGCAAGCACAGGGGAAAATAAACACTCAGAGTAAAGTGAAATTCACTGGCCTCTAAACTCGTGCATATGAAACAGAGGGCCAGGTATGTGAGACAGGATTGACATTTTAAGCATAAAGACGTTAAGCTACCAGGGTGCAAGGACACAGGCCTGTATCCCTATACGGTTGTCTACTGCTAATAACACCCATCACATCCTAGCCTGGTTTGAGGAGGCAGTTGCTAGTCTAACTACGATTGTGTAACAGTTTGGGTGCACCTTATTTCCATAGGTTCAGCTTTCAAGTAACTCAAGTGAACTTGTCGATTGTTGAGTTCACATAAAGTAGGAGAGAAGAACGAGACTGGCGGTAGAGCTTTTCAAAGTCATGTAGAAGACTTCTACCCTAGCAGCACATCGACGTGACATGTGACAGTCATTGTGATATAAGAATATGTCATTGACATGACATATTTACATATCAACAACATCAGATGTAACTTGATAGTCCATTACAACTCTATTACTGAAACCTAAAAAGCACCCCGTCAGACGGTTTGCCAGTTTTCTTACATCATTCTCCAAACAATAACTAACAGAATATTTAGGTTGACAACTTAGACTAGTTGGGATTTTATCTAGCCAGGTTGACTGTCATATTTTTGAGGAGGGGTATTCTATAGCTCCTATGTGGGGCGAGAGGGGCAGAGTGCAAACATGAATAAGGGAAAAAGTGAATAAAACTATCTCCTGGTGGGCGAAAAAGTCTTTATTCCGGTGCCCCCAGTGGATAGGAATAAAAAGGCTAAGTGAAATAAGGATTATGGATATTACCCTATTGTATGGTCAACATGTTTCTGCCATGCGGGACTTTAAAAGTTCTTGGCATTCTTCAGGACCAAAGTGTATGTGTCACTGTGCTATATATAGAATTCAGTAACGAAAAAAGGCCATACAGTCAGCTTAATGGCTGTTTTGTGGCACCATCGTCTGATAGAGTCCACTAGATGCTGAAAATAAAACAGAAAATTAAATAAAAGCAGTTCCTCATATAAATTATAATATGAGACACCAGTGTACGTTACCAGCACTTCAAAACTTATGTGAAGTAGGTCTGTGATCCAAGTGAGTATCTAGAAACAACCTTACCATCAACATATGTGCAATTTTATTTATTTATTGGTTTTGTAGAGCTCCTGAATCACCCCCTGAGGGGTATCTCTGCACTTTGGGCAAAGCTGCTGGCAAGCTGATAGAAGATGTTAAAACAAAGTAGACTTAAGTAGTTTCCTGAAGCGCGGGTAATCAGGGCATTGCCTCAGGTGAATGGGCAGCTGGTTCCAGTAAAGGGGTGCAAGGTAAGAAAAGGATTTCCCTCCTAGTCTTGCTTTCCTAACCCTGGGGACTTGTAGAAGTGATTTGCTGCCTGACCTAAGAGTTCTTGAGGGAGCGTAAGGCTTAAACTTCCTAGAAATATAGGAAGGGCCTTTGTTATGTAAGGCTTCATAGACTGTGCAGCAGACCTTAAACTTGACGCGCTTGCGAATTGGAAGCCAGTGAAGTTTTTGTAGCAGAGGGAGGGAAGGGGTTTTGAATGGAGAGTTCGTGAAGAGTCCCGCAGCAGTATTCTGAACCACCTGTAACCTGCTGAGGGATGACTCATTTGCAGAAACCAGGAGAGCATTGCAGTAATCAAGACGGCTCATAACCATGGTCTGAATGAGAGTTTTTCGAGTATAGTCTGGCAGGAGAGGAAAGACTCGTCGTAACAAGCCCAACACATAGAAGCCGGTGCTAGCAGTGTGGGCAACATGCTCTTTTAATGTTAAAGCTCGATCAAGGCGAATGCCCAGGTTTTTGACTAGGGTTTTGGGATTAGGGGAAGAGCCGAGAGCTGCCGGCCACCAATTTGGGGACCATAGAAGAGGGGCGTCTCCAAAGAGCATTATCTCAGTTTTTCCTGCGTTAAGTTGTAGAAAATTACTTTTCATCCAGTCTGCAATAGCAGTCATTCCTTCCGAAAAGGTGGACAAGGCCAGCAAACAAGGTTTCTTAAAGGAGAAGAGGATCTGGGTGTCATCAGCATAAGAAATGGGCAGGAAGCCATGGGACCTAAGAAGGTTGGCCAGGGGGTTGATATAGATGTTGAACAATGTAGAGCTCAAACAAGAGCCCTGGGGGACACCCTTGGTCAATTCCATTGTCTTAGACCGAAAAGGACCCAGATTAACGGTCTGAGTGCGTGCGGACAGAAAGCTCTACCGTCAACAGTCCCTTCACAGCGTGCAGAGCTCTAGGTGTATATACAGAACAAAAAGTGTTAAAAGGTCTAAAAGGAAAGTATATGTGTGATGACAATATAATAATATAATACAGGGGGTCTAAAAACAGGGTCACCCCAGGAGCGAGCTGGTATTCCTGGGGTTGCAGCAAAAGTCTATCATATTTCTGTGTGGGCCCCTCGTTGTTTATGACACTCGGGAGGAAGCTTAGAGATCAACATGTACTTAAACTACGTTGGTCTTAAGCCCACAGAACTGTCAGCATGATCGCCATCTTGCGGCACTTATGTAGAGTAGACAAAAACAAACATCCCCTCACACATTTTTACACTAAAAAGAAAAAAGAAGACCAAAAAGCAAATCATGAACGCGTATGCAATAATACATTGTTCGCCTCTCGTAACTCGGCCACACAGACTAAGCAGTAAATTAAACAAAATGTGATGAGAAGCCGGGCGGCTGTTAATGAAACACCGGCAAAAGTAGCCCTTCAAGAGGTGCCACCGCTGTTCACCAGCAGGCAGAATGTACCGATGGATCACTGACTAAATATCGACAACAAAAATATAGAATGGACAGAATATCGACACCAAAATATCGAAGATCAGAATATCGACTCCCTATCTACAAACAGGTAAGTACAAAAATATCGAAGACAAAATATCGTTGTTTAAAATATGTTAAAAGTAATATTAACTTAATTAAATAATCAATATAATTAAATAAAACATACTTAAAATTAATTAAAAAATATTAAAATTAATAAATAATATATGTAATCTCTAAAAATAAATTTACATCAGCGTTGGATAGTGGGAGGGTAAAATTTACTATTCCCACTCCAGTGAGTGCAACAGTAGGGAAAGCGTTGGATAGCGGGAGGGTAAAAATTACTATTCCCACTCCAGTGAGTGCAACAGTAGGGAAAGCGTTGGATAGCGTAGGGGTAAAAATTACTATTCCCACTCCAGAGAGTGCAACAGTAGGGAAAGCGTTGGATAGCGTAGGGGTAAAATTACTATTCCCACTCCAGTGAGTGCAACAGTAGTGAAAGCGTTGGATAGCGGGAGGGTAAAAATTACTATTCCCACTCCAGTGAGTGCAACAGTAGGGAAAGCGTAGGATAGCGTAGGGGTAAAATTACTATTCCCACTCCAGAGAGTGCAACAGTAGGGAAGCGTTGGATAGCGTATGGGTTAACATTACTATTCCCACAACAGTGAGTGCAACAGTAGGGAAAGCGTTGGATAGCGTAGGGGTAAAATTACTATTCCCACTCCAGAGAGTGCAACAGTAGGGAAAGCGTAGGATAGCGTAGGGGTAAAAATTACTATTCCCACTCCAGAGAGTGCAACAGTAGGGAAAGCGTTGGATAGCGTATGGGTTAACATTACTATTCCCACAACAGTGAGTGCAACAGTAGGGAAAGCGTTGGATAGCGTAGGGGTAAAAATTACTATTCCCACTCCAGAGAGTGCAACAGTAGGGAAAGCATTGGATAGTGTAGGGGTAAAAATTACTATTCCCACTCCAGTGAGTGCAACAGTAGGGAAAGCGTTGGATAGCGTAGGGGTAAAAATTACCATTCCCACTCCAGTGAGTGCAACAGTAGGGAAAATAATGATTTAATTTTTAAATAAAAATAAATTAATTATCAATACCAATAAAAATGTATTAAAATTAATTAACAATTACAAAATATTTAATAATTAATTAATTATAAATTCCAATAAATATTATTTATTAAAAATTAATTACCTATTAATAATTAATTAACAACACATTAATTGTCAATACCAAAAATGTAATAAGTAATAAAAAAATACCAATTAATAATTAATTAACAATACATTAATTAGCAATACACAAAAATAATTTCAATAATTACTTAATTACAATTAAATTACTTCCCACCCTATTCCCCTATAAACCCACAACCCGCTCCAAATAATAAATTAATACAATTAACATAATTATCAATTAATGAATTCATAAAAATTAATTACCAATTAATAAAAATTAATTACCAATTAATAATTAATTAACAATAAATTAATTATCAATACCAATAAATAAAAATAAATATTTACTTAATTACAATTAAATTACTTCCCACCCTATTCCCTATAAACCCACAACCCGCTCCAAATAATAAATTAATACAATTAACATAATTATCAGTTAATCAATTCATAAAAATTAATTACCAATTAATAAAAATTAATTACCAATTAATAATTAATTAACAATAAATTATCAATACCAATAAATAAAAATAAATATTTACTTAATTACAATTAAATTACTTCCCACCCTATTCCCCTATAAACCCACCACCCGCTACAGAACTACAACGCAAAATTAAATTAAAAATAATTAATAATTCCTAATAAATCATATTTAATTTACTATGATTAAATTACTTCCCACCCTATTCCCCTATAAACCCACAACCCGCTACGGAATTAAATTACTCAAAAATTAAATAACAAAATTAATTACTTAAATAAAAATAAACATACATTACAAAAATAATATACACTTTTAACACATATACTAACATACAAAACACTAAAAAAAATCGATATTATTAAAAATTCGATATATTTTAATGCCTATATTATGTACTTCGATATTTTGACAGTCGATATTACTTACCTGCATTTCGATATTATTAACCACTATATTATGTCCATTCGATATTATGTCCATTCTATATTTTGACTTCGATATTCTGTCCATTCTATATTTTTGATTCGATATTGTGTCTAGTTACCGTACTGATAGAGTCGGTGCAACTCAAAGACAACATACCTTATAAGCTTCAACACGCCTCGTCTTACGGCATGGGCTCACTCTGACGACAAATGTCCTCACTCTGACGACGGCATTTTTATCAAGGACCCGTTCTATGTTCACTGTCCTAAATCATGTTTTGTGCATTTCTGTGGCAGTGGTAGTTGTCTTCACCGTGGAAAGCCAGTGCCTTAAGTAGGCTGGGTCATGCTGATTCTGAGCACTGGCAATGCAATTAGTGAGTTTCCGACTGGTCTTCTCTAACATGCTCCCATAAGAATAAAAATAAGTCAGATTAAAAAGGCAAAAAACAAAAAACATGAGGTACAGACTTTGAAGCAGGACAGACTGACCATTAACACAGATTAGTTAGAGCTACCTTTTGGTCGCTGTCATGCTGGCTTAGGGCTTTTGCCTTATTGGTTTTGGGCAGCTTAGATTCAGATGTTCACATTCCTCATTAGCACATCTAAAAGTAAAAATCTGTTTCCGTAGGTAAGTTTAATAGCACATCTGTACTGCCGCTCATGCTACCCAGTCAGCTTGTGAGCAAGGACTGGCCTCTCATGCACCTCTGGACAGCTTGTGTTAAAATAGTTCAGGACTGTGAGAAGGGCATTAAATAGTCCTATTTAGACTCTTCTTGGAGGAGGTACCTGCCTGATGTCAATTGGACAGGTGTCAGAAGTGGGTGGAAAAGGACAGGGAAGATGAAGTCCTGAATGAAGGCCTCAGGTGAGAAGCAGAATAACCAGGAGGATGGAGAGGTGGAGGACCACACAACCTGAACTATGAGGGCCATGAGCAGGAAGAGGCCAGAAGGAAGAGAAAGAAGAGGACCTGGAAGAGGGGAAAAAGGACTATCTGAAGGACCAGAACCACAGAAGGACCAGGACCACCAGGAAGCCCAGGAGAAAGAGGGCCACAAGAATGTTGCGTAGGAGGAGGAAGGCTACCACCAGGATGAAGAGCAAGATGGGAAACAGGAGTATGTGGAGGAAGAAGACCAAGCAGACAATAATGAGGGGGCCCAAGACTGTCGGGAGAACTAGAAACACCAGGATTAACACATCAAGGGAACTAGGGCCAGGTGAACAGAAACCAGGAGGCTTAGGACGAAGAGCATCAGGAAAAGACAGATGAAAAAGATGACAAGGAGGAAGAGGACCATGAGGAACATGAAGACTCTGAAGACCAGGAGTAGGCGAAAGAATTGTAGGAGGAAGGGGAGGACTAGATAGGATGACCACCACACTCCAGTTCATGGTAGACACTGGGGCCGATTCCGATGTCGGACGGACTCAGGTCAGTCCGACATCGGTCAGGAGCCGTAACCGACCGACCTGCTGTCGTTGGTTACGGCCCTGCAAGTACGATGCGACCGAACCCTGTTCGGTCGCACTCGTATACTTCACAATGGGAGCATGCATTCCGAGCGGAATGCATGCTTGCATTGTGAAAAGCAGGGGTGCAGTTCATCCCTGCACCCTGTGGCCGGCACCCCAAGGTGCCTGCCACCGGGTGCAGGGATCAACAGAGGGGCACCATAGGTGCCCCCAGGCCGCCATTCGTTGGCCTCACACACATGGGGGCCCTACTAGGGGCCCCCAAAGACAGTTTCCAACTGCCTTTTCGTGCCGGAAAGACAGGCACGAAAAGGCAGTGAAAAACTGCCATCGTACTCCCTCGGTCGTGAAGAGGCGGCGGGGGAGTACTGAAGGATTTCCAGACGGCGAACGGGCTCTCCGAGCCCGTCGGAAGCCATCCGGAAATCCGAGTCGGATTCCTTTCCGACCGAGCCCATCGGAATAGCTCGGTTGGAAAGGAATCCGGCCGGCACGTTCCGATTCGGTCGGAAGGGCTCCGGCCATCGTTCGGTGCCCTTCCGGCCGAAATCGGAATCGGCCCCACTGTCTCCAGTCCTGAACGTTTAACTTAATCACTTATCTCAGATGCGTTAACTTAATTGGTTAATATAAGTAAAACAACACTACAATACCCAGAATGCCTTAGACGATCACAAAAACATCACAAACTGCAAACACAGCCCGTAGTGACCTGAATCGAGGTGGTCACCATATAACCAGAAAAAAGAGGACTTGGGGGACACACAGAGCCAGGATAAGGAGGACAAAAACCAGTAGACTTGGACCCAGGAGGAGGACTAGACGGGGATAATCATGGGGCCCAGAACCACCAAGAAGAAGAGTATCAAAAAGAACCTCACCACCAAGACGATCAAAACAACCAGGCCATGGAGGATTAGGGAGGATGAGAAGTGCCAGGAGGAGGAAGTCCTTCAGTAGAACCTTGCCTAAGAGAAACAAGATATATAGGACAAAAACTGGAGGGAGGAAGTGAAGGATGATCATAAAGATGAAGATAAGAATCAGGAGGAGGAAGAGTAGCAGTAAGACCAGAAGGAGGACTAGGAAGACCAACAGGAGTGTCAAACACCAGAACCGGAAGCAGAGGGACCATGTGGAGACCAGAAGGACTAAGATCAGGTGGGGTAGGACCAGAAGACCAAGAAGAAGACCAATGGGTAGGGTGCATGAAGAGAAAGATAAACAGGGATACTAAGCTCACCAGGAGGATAAGGACCAGAATCACCAGATGTTCTATGACTTGGAGGACGGGGACTTAAATGACCAGGATCCGGCACCCAGAAGACAAGGAGGCCTTGGACTTAAACTATAAGTACCAGTATCAACACCATCAGCAGTATTTTGGAAAGGAGGATGACCAGGCAGACCGGCAGCGGATTGGGAGTGCAAGATGCCAAAGGAAAAGGAGGACCAGGTGGAGGAGGACCACCAGGAGGACCCTCATTACCAATACCAGCAGAAAGACAATGACCTACAAGAGCACAGCCAATACAAACAGAACGACCAACATTGTTATGTGTGACATTTCCACCTCTGATTGGTGATACCTTGAGTGATACTTTATCGCGAGCTGAGCAAAGCAACTAGATTTATGCTTTATTGTTGATGATGGAAATGTCCCGATTTCTGATATGTTGAGCACTCACCCAGGGTTAATATTTATGTTCAAATCAAATTCTTCTGTATCCCTAGAGTGCTATTTTGTTACTCTGTCATCTATAACCCAGAAGCTTACTGTCCCAATACCTCCTTGGGTACTTTTTCTTTTGCCTATCTCTCGTGTTGTCTACTCCATCCCTGCCCAAATCTATCTCCCAGTAATCTATCCTTCTTTACCCCCAAAGTATTGTTCTCAGGTATTTTCTCTCCAGCCTATTCCTTGTGCTCTCTCTTACATTTCACTTGGATAGTCCCTTCTCCAATCCCACTCAGGTACTCACTTCTTCATCCCTGCTCAAGCAACTCAGTGTTTCTTATGTCCAAGTAATCTTTTCTTTATTTTTCCCAGGAGTTTCTACATCCACCTCTCCTTGTGTATTCTCTCTCTTTCATCTCCCTCAGGTGCTCTCTGTCATCAGTTCCATCTTGAGTGCACACCTTTCCCCACTAAGCCCACCTCTGGTCTCTGAGTGATTACCTACCTGCCCCTAATATCCCACAAAAGAGAGCTTGTGGTTTCCTGTGGGGTCTGCCGTACCTTATTCCCTGATACAGAATATTCATATAATGTTGATTCCATTTGTGTTCCACATTTTTCATCACAGTGCACTGTTTAGGGAATGTTGAGCACTCGCTGGATTATGGATTTATACACACTTGGTTTTGCTCATTCCAGTCCCCCCACCAGGTTCAGCTGAGTAGGCTGCTCAGTGATGGGCTAGTGTAAGAATATCTGCTATTCATATGTTGGTCCATCGGTGACATAGGAGAGCAAATATCACAGCTATCTCTTTCCAGTCAGGGAGTAAGGTATGGTCCTGTTTCAAGGTAGCTAAAATTATATTCTGGTAGAGCATGCATAGCTAGCGACACCTTCATATAGCCCTGGCTTTTTACCGTACAGCACTTTCCAAGCTTGGATTTTGATCCTATGTTTATTTATTATGCTAAAAGTAAAACTACAAGTTCTTCCAGAATGCAATAGGCTAAAACACCAGAGCTGGATGAAGATTCACATCTGCACTTGACATCTAAGAGGGTTGCGTAAATCACTCTCTAACAGAGGCTGCATAGTCATACAGCAAACAAATGATGGACGGAATGCTGACAATGCAAACATTCTCCCCCAGTCAAAAGATCTGGGTTAAATCCATCGTTCTTTTGCCCACTACGCCACCCCAGTTTGGACCCAGCCATATGCAAATCAGTCTTGACCCTGTGCCCCATGGGAACAGTCCAGACCGAACTGCCAGGCCAGGTCCTCCCTGGACCGGAAACAAGCATCCTGGGACCGGTTTCAGGGTATGTCACCCTTCTTCAGCCAGGCTAGCTTGAATCCAGTGGCACAGTGAGCAAGGGACCCACGTCTGGGCATACCCATCCCACTTAGGGCGAAAAGTGTTACAGCAAACAAATGATGGACGGAATGCTGACAATGCAAACATTCTCCCCCAGTCAAAAGATCTGGGTTAAATCCATCGTTCTTTTGCCCACTACGCCACCCCAGTTTGGACCCAGCCATATGCAAATCAGTCTTGACCCTGTGCCCCATGGGAGCAGTCCAGTCCGAACTGCCAGGCCAGGTCCTCCCTGGACCGGAAACAAGCATCCTGGGACCGGTTTCAGGGTATGTCACCCTTCTTCAGCCAGGCTAGCTTGAATCCAGTGGCACAGTGAGCAAGGGACCCACGTCTGGGCATACCTATCCCACTTAGGGCGAAAAGTGTTACAGCAAACAAATGATGGACGGAATGCTGACAATGCAAACATTCTCCCCAGTCAAAAGATCTGGGTTAAATCCATCGTTCTTTTGCCCACTACGCCACCCCAGTTTGGACCCAGCCATATGCAAATCAGTCTTGACCCTATGCCCCATGGGAACAGTCAAGACCGAACTGCCAGGCCAGGTCCTCCCTGGACCGGAAACAAGCATCCTGGGACCGGTTTCAGGGTATGTCACCCTTCTTCAGCCAGGCTAGCTTGAATCCAGTGGCACAGTGAACAAGGGACCCACGTCTGGGCATACCCATCCCACTTAGGGCGAAAAGTGTTACAGCAAACAAATGATGGACGGAATGCTGACAATGCAAACATTCTCCCCCAGTCAAAAGATCTGGGTTAAATCCAGTGTTCTTTTGCCCACTACGCCACCCCAGTTTGGACCCAGCCATATGCAAATCAGTCTTGATCCTGTACCCCATGGGAACAGTCCAGACCGAACTGCCAGGCCAGGTCCTCCCTGGACCGGAAACAAGCATCCTGGGACCGGTTTCAGGGTATGTCACCCTTCTTCAGCCAGGCTAGCTTGAATCCAGTGGCACAGTGAGCAAGGGACCCACGTCTGGGCATACACATCCCAAATTATTAGAGGTGAGATTGTTTCACTGCGTCTAACACAAACATTGCATACACCTAAATATGGCAACATGTTGAACATAACAAAAAAACAAATATGTGTGCAAAGACATTTATGAATTATGGCAAGCAAAATAAAATCAACATTTGACAGATGGCTACTGCAGCGCTTGCTGGACTGCATCAGACTGCTGGCCTAAACCCAATGACTCCATGATCTTTAAAAATGTGTTTCACAAATCAATCACCTCAACCATTGCTTGCACTTCAATCAGACTTAGATGACCATCAACTACCTAAAGCTGACCCCAACCGAAACAGAATTCCTGTTATTTGCCAAGAAAAACAAACAAGAATCAGTACAAACCTGGCTTATTGACATGAAACTTGACAGCTTTGAAACCCAACTTTCACTGAATGTGAAGTCTTTTGAGTCACCCTGGACAACCCTCACCCACAAGGAACATAGTGACAAAAAAACAAAGATGGCCTGGTACCAGCTCTCTCTTCTAAAGACAAACAAGCTGTTCCTTCCAGAAAGCGACTTCAGAACTGATGTTCCAGCACTCATACATTTGAATCTGGGTGGTGGTTTTCCTTCCTTTGTGGCACCCCAGGCTCCACACTGCCACCCCTTAAAGGCATTCTACATACCGCAGAATGACTCATGTATGGCCTGAAGAAATATGATATGATCAGATCACACCCCATACTGATGGAACTCCATTGGCTCCTGTTGCCGGCCACATCCATCTATAAAACCAGCTGCATCATTTACAAAGCTATCAAGACCAGCATCTTCGCTTATTATGGAGACCAGCTTGCCATCCATGGTGGTTGTAGTGAACACCTACATTCAGGACAGGACACACCTGACTGCAGACTAAGAAGTGTGAAAATGTGTAAAAAAAATAATAACACCACCCCGCAGGGACGTCTCATTTCTCCTTTGCTCCTCGTGGCTCATTTGTGCGTGGTGCAGATGTGGAAGCAACCACTACCTCCTTCTTTAAATCTGTGGTGGGGGAAGGTTTGGTCCATATATGCTATGGAGAAATTGACAGATATTCTTCGAGACCGGGTGGCCAAATTCGATATTATATGGCGTCCCTTCACTATTCACATCAAGCGCCTACAGAGGACAGGAGGACTTCATATGACGATGTCCAAAACATTGCGTGCCTCTGACATTCACATTATGTCCTCATCCACTTCTGAGGAAGGCTCAGCTGAAATGTAATTATCATGTGACCACCAGAAGGGGATGATATCTTGCTTTGATTTCTCCATTTGGTATGGGTGTATGTAATTGGTAATCCTGTCATTTTTGAGTGAGTCTTTTTCCTCATTGTGGAATTGAACGATGTGTCATATTTATTTGTTTCTTTGAAAATGCAAAATAAAATAGTTAAAAATATAATAAAATAATAACACCAAGACCGCAGTCATTTCCAATCTATCTATGCACTTAGGATCTCAAACAAATCCCTGTTACAATCAGGACCTCCCCAACACTGCTCCAAATTTTAGTAAGAGATGAAGACTCACCTCTTAAAAGAACACTACAACACAACCGTCCATAACCCTGCTTCTTCTCATATTACTCGTTGTGAGAAGTTGGCCTGGTATATGCTGTTCACTAATTAAAGTGGACACCTTGCACCAGGGCAAATCGACTCTTATGGTAGATAGGTTTAAGACAACCTTTTAAAGAAAGCTATCCTAGTGGTAGCTGTGGAGAGCAGCCTTCAGGCTAAGTCTCGGAGGAATGTAAAGCAGCTTGTTTTACCATATAATCTCTTGAATCACCAAATGAAAAGACACCACACAGGTATATATATCAAATATATATGTATTTATTTCTAAATAACTCTCTACTAATCTCTTTATGAGATTAGAAGACAAACATATGCACAAATCAACGTTTCACAATAAGTTAAGCACAAAATATGGCTGGGGCCCTAGGGGCGTACCAGACCATATACTAAGTAAGAGACTTAGAAACAACGACTTGCAAGGAGACAAGGCCTAGGGCCTTCAGAAGTGCTGGGGCCTCACGAAACCACCCAAGGCAGGTAAGTAAAGGACCCACGGGGGATGCGTGCAGTGTGGATACACAGGCGCGAATCGCCGTTAACTTCAATGGGGCAAGTCGCGGTTGGAAATAAAGAGTTTTAGGATACTTCGGGAGAACCTACAAGCAAGTCACTTACAGGGTAAGTAGTTCTAGGGCCCACACCCACAGGAGCACCGTAGTGCTGGAGTTACCTCACCCAGGGAAGCCGGGTGCACAGGTGTCCTTTGGTGTCGGGTCGCGGCGTCGTTTTCAATGGCGAACAAAGAAGACTTGCTGCTTGCGGGAGCTGAAGAAGTGTCCGGTGGAATCCAAGCCTGGATTCTGAAGAAGGATGACCTGAAAGCAGAGGGGACAGTGTTCAAAGTCACTTGGCAGTGACCCGGGGCAAGGAAGATGGATGCCCACCGTCGTCGGTCGCTTCAGGTCGGTTGCAGGTGCCTTGACTCTTCAGCCACGTGGTCCAGGAGGCGTCGACGACGACCAGGAGCTGGATTCGGTGTCTCCCTCGACGTCTGCAGCTGACTGCGGTGTCGGCAACTCGATAGGAGCCAACAAGCCTTGGCAGCCGCAAGTCTCGGGGAGATGAAGAAAAGTCGATGGCGCAGACCAGCAAGGTCTGTGGAACTCACCCAGCGAGGGTAAGTCAGGGCAGGCCTGGAGCAACCAGGGGAGCCCTTTGGTTTTGTTAAGAAGTCTTCTGGGGACCCACAAGCCAGCGGGCAAGGGATCGCGAAGACACCTTGGGCGGAATCACTCAACAGGGGCCCACGGTCACTCAGGACGGTGTAGGCCTCTGATCTTCGGAGGGATTCCTGCTGGAGGTCGGGACCACACGTGGTCCAAAGCACAAGTTCGTAGAACGTTGTGAAGGGGTTGCACTCGACAATAGTGCACGGTACCCAGGGGTCGCGGTTCCTCGTTACTCGTGGGGTCCACTTGCCTCAGCTTCGCTGGGGACTCACGATGGCCTGGGAGAGGTCAGGAAATCCACTTCCTGGGCTGCAGGGACTTCGGACTCCGGCGGGAGCGGCGTAGTTTGCGACCGTCGTTGTCGTTTTTGGTGCCTGCCAAGCAGGGGAGTCACTCCTTGACTCCAAGGGAGATTCTTCTGTCTTCCAAAGGTAGTGGAACGTCGAAGGGCCAGGATTCTTCTGTAGAGTGTCGTCCAGGGGTTATCTGCTTTGCAATGGCAAGGTTCCCCCTCTTATACTAAAAAGAGGGGATGGACTAGCTCTATGACCCCACCTATGGGAGGGTCAAGGGAGGGGTGGCTACACCCACTTCCCTTTGTCCAGTTTCGCGCCAGAGCAGGGGCAGGTAGCCCCTGAGCTGGTTTGAACTGGCATATGCACAGAGGAGCCTTCTGCTCCCCCAGTGCAGGACTTCAAAGCACTCTAAGAGTGCACCCACCCAGCCCCAATACACTAAACCCTGTCTGGGAGGTGGTTACACCTCCCTGTGACAGGATGCCTATTGTTGGGCTTCCTCCACTGTGAGTTTCGGTCATCAGCAGGAGGGCAGCCCAGTGTCTGTGACTGGTGGCATCCATTTTGTGATGCCAGGGCTCTTTAGGATTCTACCGCGTTTCCACAGCAGGTACATGTCTTATCCCTCTAGAAGGGTGGAATGCTACCCCCGCCGCCAAGATTGGCGGGGGGTAGTATTCCAAGATGTTTGACACCAAACACGACATGTTTTGATGCAGCCATTCCAAAGTTAGCATTTACCGCGAGGATATAATGCACTTAAGAGTATATGGTTTAACCGCATCCACAAACAGCACCAGAGAATGGACTCTGAGAACTGCAGAGGGGCCCTGCTCATGCAGAGGCACCCCCTCACATAGAAGCCAAGCACCCTGCCCTCAGGATTGATAGGGCCTGCCTTAGGGGTGACTGATAGGTTTATATGTGTGTGCAAGAGAGATATAGGAAACCTATATCTCAGTGAGGGGTGCTAGCACCACCTCACCCAGGCTGCAGTAGCAGGCCTGTGGTGTCAGATTTAGACTGCTTCCCAGGGGTGGCATAACACATGCTGCAGCCCCTGGTAGGCCTGTGAAGTACCTATGCCCTTGGCACCTAAGGTACCATATACTAGGGACTCATAAGGCACCACAGTATCCAATCACTAGTGCACCTAGAGTGCACTCCATGTCGTTTAGAGAGAGCAGATAGACTGGGGCCCTGAATAGCAGGGTCCCAGTCCAACTAAGTCATAAACCAGCAAAACACCATAAAAAAAGTGGGGGCAACCATATAGTCAGATTCCACCTTCCTACATAACCCCCCAAACGAAAGGAGATAAGGCTAACCTTGGCCAGTTGAGCCTTTATTGACTAAGTGGCCATATAAGGAAGCACCTGCACTAGCATGGTTGCCCCCTGTCTTATGGTCCACTAAGCAATCCCTCACCCTAAGGGTATGAGAGGGTCTCCACCATGGGGAATCACTACCTGTGGTGTGCTTTGGTAAAGTACCAGGCTGGTGAGGTGTCTGAGTAGGGAAGTGTGGCCCTAGGAATGTTGGCCTCAGCTTTCTCAGCTCACTGGTCACCATGTATGCCTGTCTTTCCATGACTGAGTGGTACTCTGCTCTAAGGGTCAACCTTTGACTGCCTACAGCCGGGGGTTGGGTCCCTTTGGGTGGAACACTGGAGGGACATGGCATGTTTGGAACCTTTTGGTCCCAGGTTTGCCCTTGCCTAACAGAGTCCTTCTGGGGGAGGTCCCTACATAAAGGTATGGGGGATCCCTCAGTGGGTTGAGGAATTTCTACCTGGCTAGGGCTACTAGCCTGGGTGCCCCTAATCTGCTGATGGGGGGTTCCTCTGGACAGGGGGCCCTGGGGGTCCACTGACCTCCCTGACCTCTGCAGCCCTGGGCTGACTGAGGCAGGGTAGAGAGGGGCAGGTTACCTGCTCCAGACTGGGTACCACCTTGTAAGGGTCCTCTGCCATCAGGGGGTGGCCAGGCCAGGCCTGACTACCTCTGTGGCAGTTCCTTCACTAGGGGTAGGGTCAGTTCCCTGAGGAGGCTGACCCTTACCTACTGTCTGGAGGGAAGAAGACTTTTCTTCAACCCTTGTGCTCTCTTCTGGGGGAGAGTGGGCCATTCTTCCAGGCTCCATCTCTCCAAAATATTGGGCTGGGGCTGTGGCCATCACAGCCCCACTAACCTTTACAGGGACCCCCAACATCTTCAGATGGGTTTGGTGTTCAATTTCAGCCCAGGCTGAAATTTCCAGATCATTGCCCATCAGGCAATCTACAGGTAAGGTTGGGGACACTGCCACTCTTTTTGGGCCTGTGACCCCCTCCCAGCTGAGATTGACTATGGCCATGGGGTGATCTGTTCTGACACCATCAATGTTGGTCACCTGGTATTTAAACTCAGGTAAAAGCTGGTGAGGGGGGACTAGTTTCCCTGCCACCATGGTGACACTAGCCCCTGTGTCCCTAAATGCCACAGCTTTCTGACCATTAATTATTGGCTCCAGTCTGTACCTGCCCAATGCTGTGGGACCCACGGTAAAGGTGGCAAATCCTATACCACCATCAGAATCTGAGGAGTCTGTTGAGGGGTCCTGTCTAAACTAGGGCCCACCTCTGTTCCTCTTGCAAAAGCACCTAACTTTTTGAGTGCACTACTCCCAACTGGAGGATTACTACTGGTAGTACCAGGAGGGGTGGTAGTAGTTGTTGGAGGAACATTTTCTTTATTGCCATTCCTGGGACAACTGGGATCAGATTTCCAGTGCCCAGGCTTTTTACAGACATGGCAATAGGGTTTCTTTTCAGGAGAGGAAGGAGTTTGGGACCCACCCCCAGAAGAGGAATTTTGGGGCCCTGTAGTGGACTTATCCTTGGATTTATCCCCACCTTTCTCTTGGGACTTGGTAGAATCTTTCTTGTGGTCACCACCCTGATTCTTAGGCCTTACCCTGGTTCTGACCCATTTGTCTGCCTTCTTTCCCAATTCTTGGGGAGAGGTCAGATCAGAGTCCACCAGGTACTGGTGTAAAAGCTGGTTTTGACAATTATTAAGGATCTGTTCTCTCATCATTAGATTATAAAATCCTTTGAAATCAGTAACCCTACTGCCAACCAGCCAACCCTCCAGAGCCTTGGATGCACAATCTACAAAGTCAGTCCAGTCCTGAGTCTGTGCCTTCTGGGTATCTCTGAACTTCAACCTGTACTGCTCAGTGGTTAAGCCAAACCCATCTATCAGTGCACTCTTCAGGACCTCATAATCATCAGCATCCTCTTCTCTAACAGTGAGGAGCTTGTCTCTACCTTTATCTGAAAAGGAGAGCCACAAGATTGCTGCCCACTGCTTTTGGGGGACCTGCTGTACTCTACAGGCCCTCTCCATAGCAGTTATCCACTTGTGGATATCATCCCCACTCTGGTAGGGAGGAACAACCTTGCTCAGGTTCCTATGGTCAGGGACATATTCTCTGCCTCTAGGGACACTGTTGCTGCCACCAGGGGTTCTAAACCCTCCCTTCTGGAAGCTCTCTGGATCTCCAGGGCTTCTCTATCCAGTGCCAACTGCTTGGTTCTGAGGGCCACTTTGGCTTCCTCATACTGGAGCAGTTTGCACCTTCTCTCAGAGGAGGTCTCTCTTAAGTTAAAGTATGAGCTCCTCTCTTGGACAAATTCTCTGCCAGAGTGATAAGAGTGCTCAGATTCCCTGGAAGGGGATCTGTGCCTCTCATCCACTCTGCCAGTTCTCTTAGGGAGAACTCCTCTGTCCTGTTCAGGCTCCTTGAAGCCTGGCCCTTCAACCACAGAGTCTTGGTCATTCGGATTGTCCTCATCTGACCCAGATACTATGATTGACCCACCCACTGATTCAGACCCCTTAGCTCCTAGAGCCAATCTAAGGTCATCTGCTGTCAGCAGATCTATCAGGTGCAGGGTTGAGGGACTCTGTCCTAGCCTCAGGTGTCTGTCAACACACATGGCTCTCAAGTCAGAGAAAGCCATGTCCTTATACTGAGGCTGAGTGGATCCACTGGGTCCACCCTTTAAGGACATTCTAATGTTGTGCAGTGTTGTACTACCTACACTAGTTTGTGGCCTACTGATCCTAGCTTGAGCTGTGGAAAGGGTGTGCTATCCCTTTGAACACAGCTCTAAGTTCAGTAGAACTTATTGATACTAAGCTTGACTTTATATGTACCTTGAGTACCTATAATGGTTTTCAGTTAGTAATTCAAATAGAGATTTTCTGGTAAAACAATGGCAAGCTGGAATCCCACACGCTGCCCACCAATGTGAGAAGTTGGCCTGGTATATGCTGTTCACTAATTAAAGTGGACACCTTGCACCAGGGCAAATCGACTCTTATGGTAGATAGGTTTAAGACAACCTTTTAAAGAAAGCTATCCTAGTGGTAGCTGTGGAGAGCAGCCTTCAGGCTAAGTCTCGGAGGAATGTAAAGCAGCTTGTTTTACCATATAATCTCTTGAATCACCAAATGAAAAGACACCACACAGGTATATATATCAAATATATATGTATTTATTTCTAAATAACTCTCTACTAATCTCTTTATGAGATTAGAAGACAAACATATGCACAAATCAACGTTTCACAATAAGTTAAGCACAAAATATGGCTGGGGCCCTAGGGGCGTACCAGACCATATACTAAGTAAGAGACTTAGAAACAACGACTTGCAAGGAGACAAGGCCTAGGGCCTTCAGAAGTGCTGGGGCCTCACGAAACCACCCAAGGCAGGTAAGTAAAGGACCCACGGGGGACGCGTGCAGTGTGGATACACAGGCGCGAATCGCCGTTAACTTCAATGGGGCAAGTCGCGGTTGGAAATAAAGAGTTTTAGGATACTTCGGGAGAACCTACAAGCAAGTCACTTACAGGGTAAGTAGTTCTAGGGCCCACACCCACAGGAGCACCGTAGTGCTGGAGTTACCTCACCCAGGGAAGCCGGGTGCACAGGTGTCCTTTGGTGTCGGGTCGCGGCGTCGTTTTCAATGGCGAACAAAGAAGACTTGCTGCTTGCGGGAGCTGAAGAAGTGTCCGGTGGAATCCAAGCCTGGATTCTGAAGAAGGATGACCTGAAAGCAGAGGGGACAGTGTTCAAAGTCACTTGGCAGTGACCCGGGGCAAGGAAGATGGATGCCCACCGTCGTCGGTCGCTTCAGGTCGGTTGCAGGTGCCTTGACTCTTCAGCCACGTGGTCCAGGAGGCGTCGACGACGACCAGGAGCTGGATTCGGTGTCTCCCTCGACGTCTGCAGCTGACTGCGGTGTCGGCAACTCGATAGGAGCCAACAAGCCTTGGCAGCCGCAAGTCTCGGGGAGATGAAGAAAAGTCGATGGCGCAGACCAGCAAGGTCTGTGGAACTCACCCAGCGAGGGTAAGTCAGGGCAGGCCTGGAGCAACCAGGGGAGCCCTTTGGTTTTGTTAAGAAGTCTTCTGGGGACCCACAAGCCAGCGGGCAAGGGATCGCGAAGACACCTTGGGCGGAATCACTCAACAGGGGCCCACGGTCACTCAGGACGGTGTAGGCCTCTGATCTTCGGAGGGATTCCTGCTGGAGGTCGGGACCACACGTGGTCCAAAGCACAAGTTCGTAGAACGTTGTGAAGGGGTTGCACTCGACAATAGTGCACGGTACCCAGGGGTCGCGGTTCCTCGTTACTCGTGGGGTCCACTTGCCTCAGCTTCGCTGGGGACTCACGATGGCCTGGGAGAGGTCAGGAAATCCACTTCCTGGGCTGCAGGGACTTCGGACTCCGGCGGGAGCGGCGTAGTTTGCGACCGTCGTTGTCGTTTTGGTGCCTGCCAAGCAGGGGAGTCACTCCTTGACTCCAAGGGAGATTCTTCTGTCTTCCAAAGGTAGTGGAACGTCGAAGGGCCAGGATTCTTCTGTAGAGTGTCGTCCAGGGGTTATCTGCTTTGCAATGGCAAGGTTCCCCCTCTTATACTAAAAAGAGGGGATGGACTAGCTCTATGACCCCACCTATGGGAGGGTCAAGGGAGGGGTGGCTACACCCACTTCCCTTTGTCCAGTTTCGCGCCAGAGCAGGGGCAGGTAGCTCCTGAGCTGGTTTGAACTGGCATATGCACAGAGGAGCCTTCTGCTCCCCCAGTGCAGGACTTCAAAGCACTCTAAGAGTGCACCCACCCAGCCCCAATACACTAAACCCTGTCTGGGAGGTGGTTACACCTCCCTGTGACAGGATGCCTATTGTTGGGCTTCCTCCACTGTGAGTTTCGGTCATCAGCAGGAGGGCAGCCCAGTGTCTGTGACTGGTGGCATCCATTTTGTGATGCCAGGGCTCTTTAGGATTCTACCGCGTTTCCACAGCAGGTACATGTCTTATCCCTCTAGAAGGGTGGAATGCTACCCCCGCCGCCAAGATTGGCGGGGGGTAGTATTCCAAGATGTTTGACACCAAACACGACATGTTTTGATGCAGCCATTCCAAAGTTAGCATTTACCGCGAGGATATAATGCACTTAAGAGTATATGGTTTAACCGCATCCACAAACAGCACCAGAGAATGGACTCTGAGAACTGCAGAGGGGCCCTGCTCATGCAGAGGCACCCCCTCACATAGAAGCCAAGCACCCTGCCCTCAGGATTGATAGGGCCTGCCTTAGGGGTGACTGATAGGTTTATATGTGTGTGCAAGAGAGATATAGGAAACCTATATCTCAGTGAGGGGTGCTAGCACCACCTCACCCAGGCTGCAGTAGCAGGCCTGTGGTGTCAGATTTAGACTGCTTCCCAGGGTGGCATAACACATGCTGCAGCCCCTGGTAGGCCTGTGAAGTACCTATGCCCTTGGCACCTAAGGTACCATATACTAGGGACTCATAAGGCACCACAGTATCCAATCACTAGTGCACCTAGAGTGCACTCCATGTCGTTTAGAGAGAGCAGATAGACTGGGGCCCTGAATAGCAGGGTCCCAGTCCAACTAAGTCATAAACCAGCAAAACACCATAAAAAAAGTGGGGGCAACCATATAGTCAGATTCCACCTTCCTACACTCGTCAAATGTACTCTTGTCTTTGACCATGTACCACGCTCCACTGCCTTTTGGCAAGGTTTGCGCTACAGAAATACTACAAAAATACATACATACATATATAAAATTCTTCTGAAGCTGGCTGCCTGGCTGCCATAATGAGGGTCCATCTCAGAGACGACAGGCAGTGCAAATGAAAGGGTGAGGGGCACCTCTATGGCACTCACAGCCGAAATTCATTCCATATTCTCTGGAGAGCTGCAGGCTTGTTTACAGACTTGACAGTGTCTGAAAAGAGCAGGAAGACGAGCAAGAGCTACATTGAAAATTATGTAATTAAACACAAGCTGAAGTGGACGGGTATATGGAGTATGCTCCCTATGTTCATGCATGGTGTTCACTGTTGCTGTGAGGGCCTCTATGTGCTCTGAATTGACAGACAGTGGCATAAGCTTAGAGACACACAAGGCTAGGGTATGGAGGCTGGAACTAAAGGGCAGGCTGAAGGCCCGGCCCTGCCGTGGCCTCAAGATGTCAGGCAGGAGCAAGGGGAAAGGTCATCAAGGTGCACTATTGACTGTCAGCGCTGGGATGCTTGGTCTGCTCAATCAAACTGGACTGGATGTTTGGCTGAGGCGTGCTACCCATGACAGTGATACATCACAGTGATCCTCCACATTGTTTGATGGCATGAGTGGGTCTAAGACTACATATAATGATTTCACAATATTAGGAGAGCTACCTAATTTCCTTGTTCACATTGAACTTTCCCATTCAAATTGCATGTATCTGTAATCACTCTTTTTTTCAATTACTTTCCATATCTTGTTTTTCAATTAATTTCCATACATTGATGTCTTTTTCCATAAAGTTCTTTTTATTAAGTATCCAATTCCATCACATTTAAAACAGACCCAGTCAACGCGTTTCATCCCTTATAGGGACTTCATCAGGGCAATTTGATTCATCCTCCTTCTCAAAATTCTTCTTTTCCATTTATTCCCTTTTTAAATGTCGGTCGATCAATCGGATAGGACTAGGATACACATGCCGAAAGGCTGCTCGAATGGAGCCCAGACATTTAAACGCGGTAGGAATGGAAAAGAAGAATTTTGAGAAGGAGGATAAATCAAATTGCCCTGATGAAGTCCCTCTAAGGGATGAAACGCATTGGTTGGGTCTGTTTTAAGGTTGATAGAATTAGATACTTAATAAAAAGAACTTTATGGAAAAAGACACCAGCGTCTGGAAATTAATTGAAAAATGAGTAATGGAAAGTAATTGAAAACAAAAGAGTGATTACAGATACATGCAATTCAAAATGGAAAGTTCAATGTGAACAAGGAAATTAGGTTGCCCTCCTAATATTGTGAAAACATTTACCAAGGATTGAGTTTTGTGGGCAGTCAGAACTCCAAGAGTGGGCATAAGAGAACTATAAGATTGGGATATTTGAACGGTGCCGTCCAGAAACACCACTGCTGGCTGTCTTTTTGAAACTGCATATAATGAAGCAGCCCCTGACAAAGTCTCATTGACATGAAGGAACAAATTTATAATGACTACCTAGGATCTGAGTCACACACAATGGGATGGGACCTGGCTTTTCCATCATAGCAATAAGTGTATTGACTCTCAAAAGTGTTGTTTATGCCATTCAGGGTGGGATGAACATTGGAATAGAAAAAGATTGGTTACTTTAAAAAATACACTGTCAGAACTGAGCATCTAAATGCATAGGAAAGTCAAAGGTTGCAGTGATGAAATGAATGATGAATGAAATTATTTTACATGCATTATTTTAACAAGTGATAGGTGACACTTGGCAGGGCTGTCAGATGTGATTCTGCGCTGCTTATATTAGGACATGCCATTAGTTACCTATTCCTTTCCTCTAATAACACAGGTATTAGGTATGCTTCTAGGCCATGTTTCCATTCAAAACACCCCCACCTTGTTCAGTCCTTTGAAAGCACTGGAAAAAGTAAATAATTCACAGCCGAAGAGCTTACAATTGATACAATCTCAGACACTCTGGATTTTCTAAGGGAGTGAAACTGCATTGATAAGAATCACACAATTATGCAGTTTTAAACAGGTTCAGGCAGTATGTTCTCTAATCAAATAGATACATAAGACCTCAGAGCCATTTCTGTCAAATAGATATCTCGCTCCTTAAAGAAACCAAAGAAAGTTCTGATTCTACTGCCATACTGCTTGTCCTGGACTACCCCGGCGCAGCCTTTGTGTTAAGGCGTTCGTTTGATTAATTAGCTTTGATTTGAGATATGCTTGTAGTGTATTTTCATTCACTATCTAATGCCAAATGACCTGTTTAGTATGGCGGCCCATTGGAGCATACGCACACCCGTGCGTGACAGAAGCAAAAAAGAAACGTCAACGTGCGCGCACGACGTACGGGTATAAAATCCCTTCGATGGCCACGTGACCTTCTCTCTGCCTCCAGCCGCCATCATGGAAGCCAGCCGCGTGCAGCCTATCAAACTAGCCAGGGTGAGCGTGCGGAATGCGAAGGGGGTTCAAGCGCTTTACCCGTGTCCAGTGCTGAACGAGGACGTAGAATGGCAGTCTGCGTGGGAGGATATTTTTGGTAGTACGAAGTCCGACCCGAGTTAGAGGCGGCTTCCTCCCTCGGTTGGGAGGGTAATGTCTCTTGCCGAGAGAAGAGGGAGGTGATCAACAGAAATGATGTGCATATTTTGTCGGCAGGCCGATTATCTCGCTTAATGGTTATCTGGCAGACCTTTTATAGGCATATTTCTACACTTGCCTAGTATATGTATATAGGGATATATGAGTAATCCTTTCCAACACCCTGACAGTTTCTGTACTTTTTTCTGTAGGTTACCAAAGTCCTCGGTAGAACCGGCTCACAGGGCCAGTGTACCCAGGTAAGGGACCTGCCGTTTTTTCGGTATATCTTTATAGTATGTCTGTCGTTGCAGTTTGCCTGTATAGTTATATTGGCCAGTTTATTTTCTACGCTAAGCGGAAGGTTAACTTGTATCGGCGAGTACAGATACTATATTTAAAAAAAAAAAAAAATGCTATTTACATATATATATGTTTATATTGGTAATATATTTATATTTGGTGATATGACAGCGCTTGAGATGTTCGGTGACAACTTCCGGTGACGTACGCTTGACAATTCGGTTGGTGGAAGACCAGCATAGAGTTGAAATGAAATGTGGGCTTCATGAGATCCGTAGTGAGATTTTAATTTGCAGATATTATTTGAGGGGAGAGTGATGGTGGGAATGACGTAGATTTAGAAAGTGGCGCTCGAAAATTATTGTTTAGAGCTAGTTTTTTGATTATTTGGCCATAGGCAAGACATCTAAATAGGAATATTAAAGCCACCCAGCGGGACGCTACCTGGCAGTGTTTCCTTCCTTTTTACTCCTCAACTGCCATGTCTGCGGCAAGTATTTGTTTACAGCGGGACTGAGTGGGAGGAGCTGTAGCACACCAGAGGTCCTGCACAGCCAAGCTTAAAGAAACATTTTTGTAGATTTGGTGATTGAGTGGGTACGGGGAGTTAGATAGCACTGAATGTGTTAATTAAATCCGTGCTGGGCGAGTGTCCGGGGATTATGCTTTTGGTGTATATTTTTTTCCGTTGTCACGTAATGGCACGGAGTATGATTTGCCCAACATGTTGGTTTAGTAGATTGTGATTTCGGCCCTGGGGCAGTAGGTGGTTATACAGTATATTCCTCGGTGAATACTGTTGACACTTTTATTCTGAAGGCTGCTTCATCGCATTTACTTAAGAGTTATGTCTTGCCTATTAGAGCAGGCTATCTAATGGCGAAAATGACTTATTGTCAGTTAATGGATTTTAAGTCTCCCTATTCATCATTTGTTGGGTTTTTCACTAGTTTGCTTTTTATTCATCAGCGTGGGGCAGGGGTTTTATTCTTGTTTTCCCCTCTCCTGGAGCAAGTACGCATTGCTTGTCCTACCACTATTCATTTCTGAAGCACTTCATTTGTTTACTTTTAATTCAGCAGCCCAGAGTGCGTGTTTTCCAACTGCCTCTCTGTACTGCTCTTCTCCCCTCTGCTGCATGTTGCTCTTGTTTATGTGCGTCTCCCACACTGTTGTGCCGGTCCTTGCGCTTCTTGCCAGTTTGCTTCCCACAACAGCTTCATGTTCCTCTGTGCGTCCCACAGCAGCTTCATGTTCCTCTCTAGCCTATGTGCTTCTAATGTTGCCACTCCATGTTTGCTTCTTGTCCATATTGCCTCACTCTGGCACCCTCCGTGTTGCTACTGCTCCATGTTGCTTCAACTATTCGCTCCTAGAAAAAATGCTTCCTCGTTGTCGCTTGTATATTTGTTTTTTTTAAAGTTTTCTATAGTACGAACATGACCCTTGCGGATATTGGAGTGCTTTACAAATTTAGAGCTGAGCAGCAGAAACGGTAATATCAAATTCAGTTACAACCGAATATCATAGTTCCGTCACTAATAACATAATCATAGTTCAGACAACTGCAAGTACCAGGTAGTGTTGAGCAGCAAGGTGGTAATGTTGGTACTGCTGGGGTGAGCGCACTAAAGTAGCCAGTGATAAATAGTCATGCGAGCGACTGAGGAAACTAGAGTTTTGGGATCTAGGGAAGAAATGTGTTCATAAGGAGCTCTTTGACTTCGTTCTTTAAAGATATGATCCAGGGATTTGTTCCGACTTCAGGAAGTAATGTGTTCCAGATTCTTGGGGCAAGCTAGAGAAGGATCTGTTGTGAGTTTTCTTGTGCAATCTGAGGTTTTAAGAGGCGTTGGAGCTTCTGGATGATCTGGAGCCACCAGAGGTCAAGTTTCTGTGCAAGATATCGAGGGGTATTGTGGTGGAGGGCTTTATGCATCATGCAGGTGGGTTTTTTTTTAAAATTTTTTTTATTTTTATTTTTTTAATTTATTTTTCTCCCCCTTTACCTTCGAAAGGGGTGCAGTTGAGGGGATTGAGGGTGATGTGGGTGGTATCTTTTTGAGGCAGAGTTGAGTGAGGCCCGTAGAGCAGCCAGTTTGGACCTGGCTAGTCCAGATAGGGTTGCACTACCACAGTCCAACCTGGGAATCATTAGGGCTTGTACTGCTTGCTTGAAGTCGTTGAGGGGAAGAAAAGTTTTAATTTTGTTAAAATAATCATTTGGTGATTTACTGCTTTGGTGGTGGAACTGATGTGCTTCTGCATGTTGAGATTCTTGTCGAGTTACTCCCAGTGATTTTGCAGAGTCAATGATTTGTGGAGTGCAGTTGAGGGCTGTAAGCTGTTTCAACCATTCTTCGATGACTGGTTGGGTGGGATGATTAGGAGGAGTTCAGTTTTTTGAAGTATTTAGTTTGAGGTGATTGGTTGCTATCCATTTTTGAGTTTTCTCTTTAGTGTTGTGAGGAGGGAACTGATGTCTTCTGGGGTGGGGACTTTTGAGTATAGTCTGCGTACATGTGATAGTGGATGTTGGATGAGCTCAGAATTTCTGTTAGAGGCTCCTTGAATAGGTTGAAGGGTGGGCGAAAGGAGCCCTGTGGGACCCCTAATGTAATAGACGTGGTCTGCGACGGAGAGTGATTAAGCTTGACTCTTTGAGACCTGTTTTGGAAACTGGAGGAGAACCGTTTAAGGATTGGTCCTTTTGGGCCCATGCAGTCTTCCAAAAGGTCCAGAGGTTTACATGTTTAACCATATCAAATGCTGATAGGTCAAGGAGGACTAAGACCAGCTTGGTCCTGATCCAACTTTATTAGTGCATCGTCCACAATGTGTCATAGCTGATAAGGTGCTGTGCCCTGCACGGAAGCCAGATTGAAATTGGTCTAATAGTTGGAATTGATCGATGTGGTTGCAGAGTTTTATGTGAACACATTTTTACAGTAGCTTCACCAGGGCAGGGATATTGCACTTCAGAAGTTAAGGTCAGTTTGGTCTGCTTTTTGTTTTTTCAGGATGGGGGTAACTTGACCAGACTTTAGGCAGTCTGGGATGGAGCCTTGAAGGAGGGAGGCATTAACAATCTTAGTCCAGATTGTGAGTATTGCGGGGATGATTGCCTTGAATTTAGAGGGAAGATGGTCATTGAAATGGTTTGAGGGTTTCAGCCTAGTTAAGATTTTATGAATGGTGTCTTCATTGAAGGTTCTGAAAAAGGTCTGAGGCTTTGTTGGGGAAATGCCTGGGAGAACACGCTGGAACAGTAGGCCTGGGAGGAGAGGGGCAGGGTTTGAGGTGGGGGTGAAGGATGTTCCAAGGCCGTCTGCAGGTAATTTCTCATGGTTTGTGCCTTCTGCAGAAAGGTGTATTCCTCACAATTTGGTAGCGCCTTGGATCTAGCCAGTGACTGGGTGCGCAGTTCGATTGTGCTTTTGTCAGATCAGTTTTTTGAGTCTGTTACTGGATTGATGTAGTTGGTTTCCTAAATGTTGCTTTTGAAATTCTGATGTTTGTAGTATCTGTTCCTCAATGGTTTGGGGTGCTCAAGGGACAGGTCAGATCTCCATTGATGTTCGGCTAGTCTCAAATTGCGTCTTTCTGAGAGACTGACATTGTACTATGGCTTAAAGACTTTAGTAGACATTCTTTTTAGTTGGAATGGAGCGATCGAGTCAAAAACGGACTCTATGGGACGAGTGTATTGATTTGTCAGATCAAGGACACCTGGGAGCTCTTCAGGGGGTGCCAAAATGTTGTGACTGGGAAGCCAGAGCATTCCTGTCTATGTTGGGCATGTTCCTTTTCCAGATTCTGGGCTTGGATTGTTGAGCTGTGTTGGTTATCAAAACTTACATGATGAGGAATGTGATGTGGTGGCCGGTCCAATCACAGGGTAGGATAGATTCCAATTGAGTTAGGCTTTCCAATAAGATCTAGTGTTGATCCTTTGTGCGTGGGTTTGTCACATTCAGGTCTGCAAGGAAGGTTTTGCAGTTGACTGCTGAATCATTCGGGTCATTTCAGTGTAGATTGAAGTCTAAGGAAGATTTGAGGGCAATGCTGATCCACGTTTTTTCAATGGTTTCCATGATTTTTTCAATAAAATCCAAATTGTCTCCTGGGGGTGGTATATTGTGTGCAGCTGGCATGGGGATCTGTTGCATGAGATAACAAGGCATAGGTATTTGCAGGTGGGTAAGACTGGAGCTTGTGCGTGTATGACTGATGAGTTGAGGTTGTGTATGCAAGCTATTTCTCCACCTGGTCTACTGGGTCTATCCAGTCTAGTATTACGATGGTTAGGAGGGACTAGAATGTCCATGATCGGGCCTTGAAAAATCAAAGTTTACTAGACCTGCAGGTCTAGTGACTTAAATAATCTACTCGACCTATTTGTAATGCTCTTGACCCTTAAACTTGTTTGAAATGTGATCGTGGGCAAATTAATTCATTGAGCTGCCATTTTCTTTCACATGAGAGCACCTTCAAATGTGCGAGTTCAGCATGTCTGCTGTAGAAAAAAACTTTTGTATTTAATAGACACAACTTTTTTCCATATATAATATAAATCTAGCCACATATAGGATACACGTGACCCCTGAATTGACTCGGTTGATTAACAGCATTTTCATCACTGAGGGCAGGAATGTTTCGCAAATCATGTTTAAAAACACTTTCAATAAATACATAACTAAAGCATGAAGTGATAACACACATTTGTAATCAGCAGATTTTACATTGAAATGGCCAGACTTTCCCACTGACATGCAGCTTTACTGATACAACTATATAGCTTACAATGTTTGGAAATAGTTTCTGCAAATATGTCATTTGCACATCACCAAGTAAAGGGTTATGGTTTGTTTTGCTCCTAATGTAACTTTGTTTGAGGCGCACTTAATTACAAAATTGCTTTTGTAATTCCTAATATATTTTGAAGCTTGTAATTTACAGGCTATTTATTTAAATGTGTTAACATAAAAATAACTGACCTCTTCAGACAGCTTACTTGACAAAAATCTCTAATTCTAGTAAGAGAACTAATCTTCATTTTCCAAGCTGCAATTAGTTAAGACAAACTGACATTTGACCTCTTTCCTTTAACAGACCACAAATGTGTCCAGATGAAAACGAGATTCAATTGCATCTTTTTTGCTCATTCACTTTCTGAATGAGCAGAACACCTGTTCTTTCCAGCCTACGTTTACTCGCCAGATAAAAACAGTTTGACCTGATAAAATTTTACTCGCAATTGCAAGTGGGCGAGTAGATTTTTCAAAGCCTGATGGGTGCAGAGGAGTCATTTAGCCAGGTTTCTGTTAGGATTAGAAGGTCACGATCATGTGAGGGTCAGGTCAGCAATATCTCCAGAGCGTGTTTTGAGGTGGATCTGCATTTGATTCGCATGCATTTCAATTGGGATTTGTGGTGTGCTGGGTTAGAATGATAGGTTAACTCATCTGAAGTTGTTGAC
The DNA here is from genome assembly GCA_963921515.1 of Calotriton arnoldi. NCBI lineage: Eukaryota > Metazoa > Chordata > Amphibia > Caudata > Salamandridae > Calotriton > Calotriton arnoldi. Next base: position 1,992,412 of record CAWUFW010001944.1, on the reverse strand, counting down.
TGCTCTATGGTTTAGCCTAGGAGCTCTGAGGGTTTGTCGTGATGGCATGGATAGTTCCTGATTTTGTTATGAGGATGTGAGGCGTGATGGGAGGGTTTGGATATTGTTGTCTGATAAGGGAGCTTTACATCTCTTTGGTCACAAAGGCGCATTGCGGTAGTTTCGTGTTCTCCAAATCCAATGTGAGGACAGGATGGAGGGAGAGGTCTGGTTGGCAGGGAGTTGTTAGTTATGGCGGGGTGGTTGGAGCGTTGGTCATGTGGGAGTATGCATCATGTGGTTCCTATTGGGCCCCTGATAGTTGGTCACTGTTGTGATGTGAATATGTAGGTCCGCTTTGAGATCTTGCAAGCTTTATGTAGTCATCCAGTTTTGAATCTAGTGAGGTGTAGGGGCGGGTTGGCAGGTCTTGGGGCATTGGACATGGACGCATAGGGGTGGAGTTGGGGTGCCAATATATATTGAGGGAGAAGGCATGAGAGAGGGTGGATTGAGGGTAGAAGTAAAGTCTGAATCGGGATGGGGAGAGCTCGAGAGATGGGTGTTGGGGCATGCTGACAGTATCATTGGGTGTTTATAGGGGAGTAGCATTCAGGGGAGACAGAGGTTGAGGGGGAGTTAGAAATGGAGGAATCTGAGATTGCTGATTTCTTAAGTGGAAAAAATTCTCTGAGTAACTTAAAGTGGCCATCTGATGTCTGGAGGAGGATAATACCATTGTTGCAGATGGGGACTGCTGCTTTGCATGCCGAAGGGGCTACGGGTAGAGACCATGTTGAGTTTTCCTGATTGTAGAGATTAAGAGCAGGGATTTCCTCCATTGTTCATTTGTATAGAAAATGAGGTCACTTATCTCTCCTTTGTCTGCTCAAAAGTAGGGGTCAGAAACCAGGGTTTCTGGATGAGATTTGAGGAATCTGTTTTGAGGCCTTGGATGCTCCTTTTTAGGTCTCGCCTGAGCCAGCGCGCATGCGCTGATCTGGCGAGACTTTTAGTAAGCGGGTTTTGGAAGTGCAAACAGTGGCTTTTGCTGCGGACTAGCCTGCGTTCACGCGAGCGTGCACGGGCGATCAGGCGCCATATGGCTTCCCTCGCCATCTGGACGCTCGCGTGAACGCAAGCTGGTCGCCAGCAAAAGCCACTGTTTGCACTTCCACCCGCTTCCTCACGAATGCTTGTTTTCCTTCAGCGCGCGCTTGTTTGATCTTGTTTATTTGGGTGAAGGCTTGTTAAAGAGGTATCGCTTTTATATGACAGACGGCGCGTTTACATTTAATTTTAGGCACGGGGAGATACATAATTTGCCTAGAGGATGTTGCATGTATTGCAGTGGCCTCCTTGCATGCTTCTCTCCACCACGCTATAGGTGTCACTTTGAAGCACCGTGTGCTTCTCTGCACTAGGGCTCCACTTTACTGTCTGCCGTCTGTTTTTGCTCCTTCTTAACCCTCCCACTCTCCCACACACGTACGGATCACTATCCTGTGTGATTCTTTGGGCTCCTAGTATTCATAGCTCGTATGTGTGCTTCCCCATGCTGGCCACACATCTTCAATTCCTCTCCCCAGGCACGCAGGTTTTCCAGTTAAAACTTTGTAATTAAAAAACAAATTGAGTCTGAAAAGTACCCTCAACTCTTTTTGCACAGATATTTTTTTCACTGAAGTATTGCTAGGGAATCCGAGGCTGCTCAAAATAAGAGGGGTTATGATGATTCACATTAGAATGAGCTATTATTGCACTGTTACGAGAAGTATCTAGATGTGTTTGCTACAAAGATGGAACATTCGAGGCTCCGAAAGAGAAAGCAAGCACCACCTTAGGGCCCCACAGCAAACCACTACAACCACTTTATTGCTGAAAACCGCGTGCTCAGACCGTCATCCTCCCGAGGTCGAAATGCTCCAAATTCTTCTTGGAGAGGTTTGGTACGTGAACCAGGTGTCCCCGAGACCGGCCATCGTGTAGTTTCTTTTATAACCTCTGCCTTGGAGGTCTGCACCAGCCTTGCGTGCTCCCAGCATCTGGATCTTTCACTATTAAAGGTGGGGGGGGGGGGTGGGCGTGGGGCTGTGGTGTGAAGGAGCAAGGCAGGAGGACCCCGCCGGAGGCTCTAATTTGCACTACAAAGGCAGTGTTTGGGGTGTGCCTGCTCTGCTGATCATTACGGAAGGGGGAGGGGTGTGTGAGGGGAAAGGAATGTATTGCATGGTGTGTTGGGAACACCAAGCAGTGGGGCAGCTCGACAGAGAAAGCATTAGATGAGAAGAAAGGCCTTTGCTAACAAGCATTGGCCAAATAAATGTTATGTGAAAACTATTAGCTTTGTCAGTGTTTTGTTTAGCCATGTTGTACTGCAGTGTGACTGCTGTACAACAACGCTGGAAGTAGAGGGGGGAAAAAGCTATACGAAGCTGCCACTAACGCCTGTCATAGCAGAGGCGTAACAAAGGCCCCCGCAACCCCTTCTGTGGGGGGGAGGTAGGAGGGGGAGGGGTGGCTTACCCATACTGGAGGGGCCCCCTCAGCCCCTACTGATGTGAGGGAGAGGGGCCCCTTCACATATCTTGCAGGGGAGCCCGCTCATGCTTTGTTACACCACTGCGTCAGTGTTTATCGTCTTTATTTTCAACCATGCTGTACAGCAGCGCTACAGCTGTAAAACGTGGCTTAAACACATTGACAAAGACAATAGCTCTGGCATAGGCGAGACCTATTGGCTTTGCCAATGCTTGTTGGGGGGAAGTTAATTGATTTTATAAGCATACTGACCCGATGGTTCATTTGTGGTGATAGTAGCACTTTGTGGATCCATGTCAGAGAATAGGTAGTGACGGGGGGGTCCCATGTAGAGGGGGGGGGGGGGAGATATGAAATGGGGTTCGTTGGCCTGGACTTCTCTCTTGGGAGATGGAGCAAGTTGAAGATCTTACTTAACGAGTTGGTAATGGGGCGCAAGTCTTCTCTCTCCATCTATGTTCCTACTATTCAAATCCTTTTATTCTTTTAATGGTAACAGTTGGGGATGGTGTGGGTTATGGAGAGCCCAAAAGCTGGCAAATGGTAAATGCTGGAGAGTGTTAAATGTGTATCATTACAAGAAGGTCGCCATTAGAGGAGTTGACTTATGATCATAGCTGGGCAGATCTTAAGATGTTAACAGGCTAGTTGGAGTCCTTTCTTTGTGTTTAAAGTTTGAAGAGCTATGATTGGGACTGCATGTCCAATTTAGGGCAGGGTATAGTTTTATATAGTATTTGTACCATTTATAAAGTGCATTAGACCAGTTGGGCATCAAAGCGCTATGAAAGGTAGAACTGGAGAGAAGAATGCAACTCGGCAACTGGAGAAAAAGACAACCCTCCCGAAATAGGGATTCATTTACAAAAAGCCAAGTTTTCCCCCTGATTGTGAACCCTCCGATACGAAGTAAGGCACCTAATGTGCCGGAAGGTTACCAGAGCCTAGCAGCTGCCACAGTAAAGGCCCCCCCACATCTTGCACTTGCATTGAGGAACTGTTGCCATATACTGATCAGCCGAAGGCAGTGGTCTCTTCGGGACATACCTATTCCCAAGCATAGGGCATCTTGTTTGAGAGATCCAACTTTCTAAATCTGCTATTGATTGTGTTGAGAACAATCTAAGTTTGAGTTGTAGACATGTTTCTGTGTGCACAACCGAAGGTGTGTTGGTTGTCTGACATATTGGTGCATCTTATTTTCTGTTGACCACCCTGGGTTTTGGTATCGGTTATGGTGCAATTACTTGTTACTCTCCCATTTCCTCTGTCTGCCTCAAAGCTCTGCAGGTCTAGAATGGACAGATGGCAAAGCAGAGCTCAGAAAAAAGTGACCTTTTAAGCTCTTGGGCTGCTTCAAGGTGTTACCGACGAGGTGTGGTTATGAGGTGACATTAAAGAAAAAATACTTTAATGTTTTCCATATTTTAGTCATTGCATACTTGCATGACGTACAGATTACTAGAATTGACCCTTGCATTAGAACTCGAGAAATTGGCTTCTCTTAACTTGGTACTTCTCTTATCTTGGTACTTCTCTATCAACGCCTGTCATGATTTTGTGCATGCTTTGATCATTTGAGTTGACCCTGGCACTTGGTGTAGGCCTGAGTCTTGCTAAAATACCTATCTATTATAAATCAGGCTCCATGTTTTCCGTATTTACGGATAAATACCGAAAAAAATTATTTTCCTGTATTTATTTTTAAATGTGGATAAAAACGGAAAATGTTTTTTTAATGATTCTGAATGCTGTCAGTCATGACTGCCAGGCCTAAAGCTGTGCGGATTGACAGGCAAGGGGTTTAAACAAATAAAAGGAACTTTAGTAAAGAGCCTTAAACAGCAGTTGATTTGCACAACCTTGATGCTTAAAATGTGCAAGTTTTCTTATAAGTGTGTAGTTTCATCTGAGTGTATATATAATTGAACCTTTCAGGCACGAGTGTACATTAACTGGTTAAATAAATGCAGAAATATACACATTTCAGCTTCATTTTTTCACAAAACCTAAAACAAATATGGATAAATACAGGTAAAATTAGCAAAAAATAAATATGGATATATACAGGCGGAAATGACAAATATAAATACCATAAAACTGGGAGCCCTAATTATAGAGCAGTGTACGCACTGTGGCTTAAGAGTATTCAAATAAGCCTAAATCAGTTTGGTTTCTCAGCAAAGCCTAGAGACTGGGGTATGTTTCTTTTTTGAAAGATTTGTGGAGAACTCTGCTGTTCTGTATGGATTGTCTAATCCATAAAAGTTTCTGAGCTGCCGTTGTCCTCTACAAATTACATTGCTCTTTTATGAAGGTTAATTTGAGAGAAACTGGACATTTTGCCACTGAGTTTTGTTTACAATAACATTCATTTGCACAAATCCCATTGAATATCAACACTGACAAATCCCACTAACCACACTCAGCCCAACGCCATGAAACCGTGGTTAATCCAGTCTGATTGCCTATTTCAGATGTGCCCAAAAGAGTGCCCGTCTACAAAATACACTGTCATGACAATGGTGGTTGGTGACGTGCAAGTGTGAGCCACTTGGCTTGTTAGTGGGGTTGTCGGATGCCCTTATGTTCTGTTGGTGATATGAACTGTACCTTTTGGGATCTCGACCATGGTCACTTTTATTTGGACAATGCCCTTATTTTGTTCTTTAATTATCAAAACTAAAGTTGCAAGCATGTTCTGAAATATGCAGAATTTGTGATCTTCCTAATCAATTTGAATGTTTTGGAGCTCATATCTATAAAGTTCTTAATTGTCTTATTAAAGCAATGCAGGACAGATACTATTACGAATGCAACAGGCAGCGACATTCTTTTCTGTGGGTGCAATACCAATGCTCCCAGTAAGTTTGAATCAAAACTGTTCTCGTGTGTGCTACCTAATAGTTGCAGTGTATTCTTTTTGTACATATGTGGCTTGGAATTTCATCCATTCTGTCCAGAGAAGGGTTTCTGTGCATTTTGGAAACTAACATTTGCAATGCAATAGGTCTCACATTTACGAGAGTTTAAACTATTGGCAATGCAATAGCTTAAACTCTTGCAATTGCAAGACCTATTGCATTACAAATATTTGTTTACTAGCGCCCATGCAGCGCTTTCACATTCAAGGAGGCGGCGCCCCTTTCTTTAGATTAGCTGCATCTAAAGAAAGGGAGGGGCATGTCCGACATTGAAGTGAAACTGCAGCATTGGGCGCTTTGACCAAAAAAGCATCTTAAGTTGACAGATTTTTTTAGTTAAAGTGCCCATGCTGTGATTTTACTTTAATAGCGGATGCGCATCTTTAGACATGGCTTGTCTAAAGAAAGGGGCGCAGTTTCCATGAATGTGAAAGCGCTGCATAGGCACTAGTAAACAAACAAAAAATAAGTACGCACAGCCTTTCTACTTAAAGCGACCACGCTGCTAAAATAAACGCTGCTGCTATAGTTAAAGCTGACCGCCATAAGTAAATAAAATAAAAGCAGGCGGCGTGCTGCGACGTAGTGGGTGTAAGGGGGGCAAATCATTAAACAAAATAATGCTCACAGCCAAGATAAAGCAGACCGTGTAACAAGACAATTTAAAGGTCCAGTCATTATGGGAGGTAACAAATGCAGACAAGGCGGTACCAAGGAGTGACTAACAAGCCTAATGACTCTGAAGCCAGCGTTTACGAAGGACAATGACACAAGCCAATTAAATACAGGCAGAGAGTGGGCGGGGCTTCAAAGCCATACTCCAATAAGGCATGCCTTGCAGCAGCTCGTGCTGCCATGCTCGACCTAAAAAGGCATACCCCTAAATGGGTTTATCTGATGCTTGCTGGCAGCACCCTGTTTGGTCAGATAATTTGAAGCTTTTGCATATTACTTTGCTTATGAATGGTTTGTTATAATAAACATCAATCAATCATGTCACTTATAAAGCGCACTACATACCCGCGAGGGTCTGAAGGCGCTGGGGGAAGAGGGGGGTGGTGCTGCTACTGATCGAAGAGCCAGGTCTTGAGGAGTCTTCTGAAGGCCAGTAGGTCTTGGGTCTGTCGGAGGTTGGTGGGGAGGGTGTTCCAGGTCTTGGCGGCGAGGTGGGAGAAGGATCTGCCGCCGGCGGTCGTTTTCCGGATGCGGGGGGACTGTGGCGAGGGCGAGGCTGGTCGAGCGGAGCTGGCGGGTGGGGGTGTAGAAGCTGAGTCGTCTGAGGTAGGCTGGTCCGGAGTTGTGGAGTGCTTTGTGTGCGTGGGTGAGGAGCTTGAAGGTTATCCTCTTGTTGACAGGGAGCCAGTGCAGGTCTCTCGTGGGGTGTGATGTGGCTGCGTCGGGGGATGTCGAGGATAAGACGTGCAGAGGCGTTCTGGATGCGTTGCAGCCGTCTCAGGAGCTTAGCCGTCGTTCCTGCGTAGAGGGCGTTTCCGTAGTCCAGCCTGCTGGTGACGAGGGCCTGGGTGACTGTTTTTCTTGTTTCGGTGGGGATCCACTTGAAGATCCTGCGGAGCATTCGCAGGATGTTGAAGCAGGATGAGGAAACGGCGTTGACCTGCTTAGTCATGGAGAGGGTGGGGTCGAGGATGACCCCTAGGTTGCGTACGTGGTCGGTGGGTGGCGGGGCTGTTCCCAGTGATGTTGGCCACCAGGAGTCGTCCCAGGCTGAAGGGTTGGAACCAAGGATGAGGACCTCCGTCTTGTCCGAGTTCAGCTTCAGGCGGCTGGTCCTCATCCATTCGGCGACGGCCTTCATTCCTTCGTGGAGGTGGGCTTTGGCGGTGTGAGGGTCTTTGGTGAGGGAGAGGATCAGCTGGGTGTCGTCGGCGTAGGTGATGTTGTTGTGCTGTCGGGCGACGTGGGCGAGGGGTGCCATGTAGATGTTGAACAGCGTTGGGCTGAGGGAGGAGCCTTTGGGTACGCCGCAGATGATCTTGGTGGCCTTGGATCGGAAGGGGGCGAGGCGGACGCTTTGTGTTCTGCCGGAAAGGAAGGATGTGGTCCAGTCCAGGGCCTTCTCTTGGATCCCGGCGTCGTGAAGGCGTGTTCGTAGTGTGTGGTGGCAGACCGTGTCGAAGGCGGCTGATAGGTCCAGGAGGATGAGGGCTGCTGTTTCTCCGTTGTCTAGCAGTGTCCTGATGTCATCGGTTGCGGCGATGAGGGCGGTTTCGGTGCTGTGGTTGCTGCGGAAGCCGGACTGGGAAGGGTCCAGGATGTTCTCCTCGAGGTAGCGGGTCAGTTGTTTGTTGACTATTTTCTCGGTGACCTTCGCGGGGAACGGGAGCAGAGAGATGGGTCGGAAGTTCTTGAGGTCTGCCTTGGGTTTCTTGAGTAAGGCGGTGATCTCTGCGTGCTTCCAGCTTTCCGGGAAGGTTGCTGTCTCGAAGGAGATGTTGATTATTTTCCGGAGATGGGGCGCGATGGCTGTACTGGCTTTGTTGAAGATGTGGTGAGGGCACGGGTCTAGCGGTGAACCGGAGTGGATGGTGTTCATGATCTCGCTGGTGTCCTCGTCGTTGGTCCAGGAGAGCAGGCGATTGGTGGTTGTGGGGGCAGTGGTCTCGGTGGTTGCCGGGGCGGTCGTGGTGTTGAAGCTGTCGTGGATGTCGGCGATTTTGCGGTGGAAGAAGGTGGCCAGTGAGTCGCACAGGTCTCGCGACGGCTGGATGTCGTTGGTGTTGGAGCTGGGGTTGGAGAGTTCCTTCACGATGTTGAAGAGCTCTTTGCTGTTGTGTGCGTTGTTGTCTAGGCGGTCTTTGAGTGAGGCCCTTTTGGCGGATCTGATGAGGTGATGGTGACTGCAGGTGGCGCTCTTGTGGGCGGCGTAGCTGTCCGCTGTCCGTTCGTGGAGCCAGATCTTCTCCAGTTTTCGGCATGTTCGTTTGGAGGCCTGGAGGTCTTCGGTGAACCAGGTGGCTTTCTTGCTGGTGTGGCTGTTGGGCGGATTCTTGAGCGGGGCGAGGGTGTTGGCGCAGTCGTCGATCCACTGTGGTTGCGGTGTCGGGGTCGGAGGGTTCGGCGGGTGGGCTCAGGGCGAGGGTTGTGGTTAGCTGGTCTTCAGTGACTCTGCTCCAGCAGCGGCGAGGCATTTGTTCGGTGCGGTGGTGCGTGGTGGGCTTCCTGTAGGTGAAGTGGATGCAGTGGTGGTCAGTCCAGTGGGGTTCGGAGGTGTGGTTGAAGGAGACGTGTGGGCTTGCGGAAAAGATGGAGTCGAGCGTGTGGCCGGCGGCGTGGGTGGGTGTAGTCACGAGCTGTCTGAGTCCGAGGGTGGCGAGGTTGTCGATCAGGGTGGTGGAGTTGGTGTCCTTGTTGTTCTCGAGGTGGAAGTTCAGGTCCCGAGGAGGATGTAGTCCGTGGAGGCGATGGCGTGTGTGCTGACGAAGTCAGCGATGGAATCGCTGAACTGTGGTCGGGGTCCGGGGGTCTGTAGATGAGGGTTCCTCTGAGGGTGGTGTTGGGATCGGTGTGGATCTGGAAGTGCATGTGTTCGGCAGTGCTGAGGGTGTCGTCGGTGTTGGTTGAGACTCTGAGGGTGTTCCTGTGGACGATGGCGATGCCTCCTCCGACTCCGTTGGTGCAGTCCCTGCGGGTGATCTTGTATCCGTCCGGGATGGCAATGGCGATGTCGGGGGCTGAAGCGGGATTCAGCCAGGTCTCCGTCAGGAATGCGACGTCTGGGGAGGTTGAGTCGAGAAGGTCCCAGAGTTCGATGGCGTGTTTGCGGGCGGAGCGGGTGTTGAGGAGGATGCATCTGAGGTAGTTGGGTTCTTTCCTGGGCGGTGGTTTGGCGGGGCGGGTGCTGGCGAAGCTGCAGTTCCGGCAGGTGAAGGGCCCTTGGGTGCGCTTCGGGGTGGCCTGGTAGCAGGCGTGATCTTTTCCGGGGTTGAGTGCGTGGAGGGTGCTGGCGTCGTATCGGCGTCTGTTGATGTGGCGGGCGCGGGGGATGCCCGGACCAGGGGGTCTGGCGCTGGGCGCGGTCACGGTGCGGACGGGCTTGCCTTAGGCGCGGCCGCACAGCGGTCGCCATAAATGGGGAGGTGGCAGGGAGGAGCAGGGAATGGGGCAGTGAGTGGGCAGGGGCGCAGCGGTGGGAAACGGGCACAGAAGGGAAAACGAGCACAATCAGGGCATCAAGGGGGCACAGAGGAAAAAAAAACGAGCACGATGAGGGGCAGCAAGGGGGCACAGAAAGGAAAAAACGAGCACAATCCGGGGCAGCAAGGGGGCACAGAAAGGAAAAAACGAGCACAATCAGGGGCAGCAAGGGGGCACAGAAAGGAAAAACGAGCACAATCAGGGGCAGCAAGGGGGGCACAAAGGAAAAAACTAGCACAATCAGGGGCAGCAAGGCGGCACAAAGGAAAAACGAGCACAATCCGGGTCAGCAGCAGGGCACACAGACGGAGCTGTGTGGTGGGGGAGCGACCTACCAGTCAAGGTCAGGCAATAGGCACCATAGGAACAGCACACAAATTGGAATAGAATTAGATATCCAAAAATGTAGGAAAAAATTGAAATTCAAACACTTTTACTGGAAATGTAAAATTGAGGCCCAGAGTAATTGCCCTAAACTTGTTATGACAAGAGTTTAATCAAACTGCTTACCAAGTAAAATGTTATGCTAGTGTGGCTTCCATTGGTTATCTTCTAGATAATGACCTAGTTGTCAGTGATCACACAAACCATCCCATCACTCAATACGTGCTTTGTCCTCTGGTCTTTTCAAAGCTAAAACTAACATTCGTGCAGGTTCACCCATTTGGTCACAACTCTAAATATGACCATTACCACTTAAGTAAAGGATATAAAGTTAAAACTAATTAACAAATTTGCCCCTATTGATTTAAGTGCCGCCTGAGAATTATACAGAGCTGAACCACTCTTTACCTCTATCCCATTTATATAGTGACCACTAGAGGAATTCTCTCAAGTATGTATAGCAACCCTGTCAGTTGTCAAGCATTGTAGCATGCTGTCAAAGCAAGATAAGTATTTCGTTAAAGGGTATTATGTACCTTCTATGTTGTAAGGCACCCAAAAATGCATTTAATCGATTCCATGGTAAGTGATCACTTTTCAGTCCAAAGCCATACTATTGACGTGCTCACATACAAAGTCAAAACTGGTTTACATAGGAAGTGGTAAACAATGATTATACAAACAAGTATTGGTTCCACCAAAGTTGCCTCTGCCTAGAGGTGATCCTAACTTTGAAATGTGCCTGCATCAATCCGAGTAAGACTAAACCACTTATCTTTTGTAGAATAGCTCAACCTATTACTGGAATTTATAGTTTCATTACAAATTGGGCACATTACTTAAATTTACAGTTTAGTAGTTTGCAGTTCCTATATTTTCTCACCCTGGACACTTATCAGAGAAACTATATCCGTGGCAAGCCTCGGTATCCAGAACCAAATGGGCCTTGACCACACTTAGCATAATAGCTGTCAATATCTACGAATGTAGCACCACAAAAAGCAGAACCTCAAACTAAAGTACAATTCTGTGGTTGACAAAAACGAGCAAAAAGGTAGCCACAGCACTTTAGCTGAGGACTGATCACGGCAGTGTTGAAGTTGGCTCCCATTTTGCATCTGTACAAGAGGTTGAGTATGTCTACGTTTTTTTTTGTTTGTTGAGATATTGAAGGGGAGGGGGGGGGGTGACCATCCTGGACAAGAATCAGCCATTTGCAAATTAGACTTAGTCCTGTTTCAAAAACAGGATTTTCTTTCAGGCTAGGTCACCTTCAGAGTTTGAGGACAAGCCAACCCCGGACTGGTTTTGTCCTTTTTTGACCTTATTAGGGTGCAATTTTTATTATATCCACTATGGCCTTTTATCAATTTGCATAGTTTTTTCCATAATGTACTCCCGAGCTGACGTTTAGTGTTTTTTTTTTTTTGTGTATTTGTATAGATTCTTTGCCATGAAATGCAAGATGGATCCCACTTTATTTGCGATTGTGACCCAGTATAATTTGAGAACGTTTTTTCTCTTCCAATGTAGGTTCGGGTTGAGTTCATGGATGACAGCAACCGATCAATCATTCGTAATGTGAAGGGGCCAGTCCGTGAAGGAGATGTCCTTACGTTACTGGAATCTGAGCGTGAAGCAAGAAGATTACGCTAAAACATTGCATTGATTTCAATGGTATGTACAGATTGCCTGCGTTTACTATACTTTGCTCTAAAGCAATAGCTGAAATTAGTTCTTGTATTCTGTTAATTTGAACGGTATTTTACTTTGGCGTGAAGAATGGGGTAGATGTGTTTTTTTTTTTTTTTGTTTGTTTTTTTTCCCCCTTTCCTTCATTAATTTGCAGTTCAGCTTAGGGTGTAAATGTAGAGTTTCTCTAAAGTTGTGAAGCGGCTGCTAATTTAAGATTGTGGATAATTTACCTTGAGCCGGGTCCAGTGCAGTACAAGTTAGGAGTCTGTCTGTTGGCCTGAACCATTTTTAGGGGTTTAGATCCTGTCATACATGTTGTACTCTTGGCTATGGTGAATGTCAAAAGTAAATGTAAAATCCTCATGTTGACTTGCGCATTCCAGAGACTTGGCACTGTTGCCATTTGTGCTACCTTTGTGCGGTGCAGCAAGTATTTCTTGATTGGCAGATGTTGGTGTTTGAAAATCTGTTCTAGAATTATAATGCATTGTTTTTTGATTAGTTTCGAATAAACAGTTGTGCTTCTGATGGCTGGTGTTTATATGGTGGTGAGGCTGACATGATACTGCTGTGCCTATATGCTTGTGATATTTTTGACTTGAACAATTTCATGTTGAATCTTCTGTTTTATTTTCAGATCCTGCTACCAACTTAGACGTGAAGAAACATCTGATTGTTTGATATTCAAAACGCTGAAAGCATTTTTGGGGGAATAAACTTCAGTTTGGAGATGTAAATCAACTTTCGTCCATTGATTCCTTTCAGTTTCCTGCTTTTGTCAAAATTTATTGTCTTGAAACTGTACATTTTAGTCACTTTACATTCCTGTGGCGAACAGGTAGTTACAAATCAATGAGGGAACACATCATGCTATCGGGTATATAAAGTGTGGCAAGAATGTAGTCCTGGGCTCTTAGGGTGCCATGATGTAAAACTTCCAGAAGCAGAGTTAGTAAAACTGCACCCTCTGGACAGGTGAAAAGCTGCTAATCTGCGCTTGCTGGAATTAAGAGCAGCTCAAAATACGCATTGTTTGAGAATGTGCCTGGGATTTGTATTGACTAAGGCCACTGAAACCAGTTCTACTGTGCGTATTGTAGGGTAGTACTTTTGATGCTTCGCCTCATTCAATTGGTGCTGATTTTACAACTTGTGTAAAAGATTTTTGTTGAACCACTCGCTCATTAGGTGTGGTCCACTTGAAGTACAGTGCATAGTACAGCCGAATCGTTAGTGTGTCACATGACTGGTGTCTGACATGACTATATGCCAATGTCTGACACCAGTCATGGGACTCTCACAAACGATTAGGCTGTACTCTGCACTGTACTTCTCCAGTGAGTAGCATGTGAGCTACTGGTAGCTTTCTAGCTATCTGTAAGTAGCTCTCCTGTGTGCAGCACAGCCTACTGATTTAGAACCTTTTGCTTGGTTGAATTAATATATGTAAACCAAAATTGAAAAGGGTGCATTTGAGATAAATATGTAATTTCAGAGCTAAATTTTTTTATTTTATTTTTAAAAATTTTTTGGGGGAAAATGATAGGCTTTGTAAAAAATATTTAGACTATTTCAGTGAAATCATGCGGCATAAGGGAGATTTGACTCTTATTGCCTTGGACTGGGTGTATTACAGCTATGGCGTTTATGTAATACCCATGTTGAGGTGTTTCAAATTGATCATTTTAAATTCATTTTTACATTACTGGTGGCCACCCTGTCTGGCACAGAGGTGATCACTGCTTTTATTCTTGCATGGGGTTTTTGCTAATGTAACCATGTCTGATACGCTCGCAATTACAATAGTAATAGCAGCTTGTGATATTCATTGAACATACCATTTATTTGTAAAGTGCACGTTCACACGGGGGTCTTGGCACTGAATAACAGATGTTTGTTACCCAGCTGTACTCATTTTATCGACCTTAGAAAGATGAAAGATTGAGTGGACCTGCTGGGATTTGAACCGGAGGTCAAATCCAGGCCCCTACAGTCGACGCATTAGTCCACTATGCACATAAGTGGCTCTTACTATAAAAAAGATCAGAGACCCCCGCCATTATCCTTCCAGAAGTGAAACTCGCTGAATGCATTGTAGTCTGAGTTGCTAATGTAAGGAGTGACTCTTGGTCGTTCTTGGACCAGTATAGACTTTAGAAAAATGCATCAGATGTCTGCTGAGAATCTGGAGAGGCCCTGACACAAGTTTTGCTATGGATTGGGCAGTAAATTGGCTGAAGGACCCAAGGCAGAGAAGGACATGGTGTGCAGGAAAGGGTACTGACAGTCTCTTTTGAAGAAAGTATTCGGGTGGAGGTGGGGGGATTTCCGCAATTATGAATACAACAATTTATGATAAAGTGAGGTAGAGAAATAATGTAAAGAGAAATTGATATCGCAGAGGAAAAGACAAATTCTCTAGCTGTAACTTGAGAATGAAGTGGTAGTATCAAAATTAACAAACCAGTCTGCTGTGGTTCTCCAGGAAAGGGAGGCTAGTATTTAGACGAGAATGGGACTATTTGAGTTTGTTGGAGACCTAGTCAAGCTATTAATAAAACCTGCACATGACCAGATTAAGTGATTAACCATGTGAGTTAATTAAATATAGCGAGGATATAGATTAATATTTCGAAAGCATTCAACTAGAAAATCTGTAAAATAGACTGACGTAGTGTCTGTCTCCAAATAAAAGCCAAAAGATCACTGGCTCTTCTCCAAAATAAAGCCTTTTATGTTTTTGGGACATAAGGTGTGCATTTTCATAGCATAACGTTGCATTGAGAAGTTGGATTGATAAAGTTTCATTCATGGCACCCAATTAGTTTGTAAAACCCCTTAAACTCCAATTCATACTTTATAAAGCATCTTAAACTGTACATATTTAATGTGACGAAATGGCTTGTTCAACTACAGTGCGTCTTGACCAAGTAACCTTGAACTTGTAATTGAAACACCCTTCCCTCCTGACAGAACAATTCTACATCTGTATTCTACCGTGGCTGAGACAGGTTTCGTTTAAAAAAAAAAAAAAAAGTGCATTTCATGAATGTCTGTGCGGCCTAGTTCTGCAGACCGAAGCATGCCTAAATTGTTAGCCATCTTTCCTGTGCCCCCTCCAATCTTTTGTGGCGCATCATCCCCCCCCCCCTCTCCCCTGGTTGTGTGCACCACTTATTCAGAATGAATAATTTGCAACACATCTCAAACGCATTCCTTAAATGCATGGTTTAATTTTTCTTGGGCAGTATCTCCAATTTTAACTAATGTGTTTGTTTAAAAGCAAGTTTAAACTGTAGAGTGCAGTTTTTTCTAAATTCTTGCTATCACCAGAGTCATTGATGCGTTCAATGGCAGGTTTTTGTAACCAATTTTATAGATTTTTAGGTCTCGCCTGAGCCAGCGCGCATGCTCTGCGAGGCTTTAAAACTCTGAACGAACGCTCGTGCGTGTGCTTTTTTTATTTATTTATTTTTTATTTTATCACCCGCTATTGGGCTTTGCATGTGTCTTTCTAAGAAAGACAGCACGCAATTGGCCCAAGACAGGTGCATGTCCCGCCTTCTCTGTCCCCTGGCCTAGGGTGCTCGGGAGTGAGCAGCAGCGCCATCTGTTTCCAATTATCACGGTCGCGTTAATTGGAAACAGATGGGCAAACGCGGCGCTTTCACTTTTGCCGCCGACCTGGCACGCGCGGCCGGGCTTGTTATGCTCTGTGCTTTAAAGCTAGGTTTCTGATATTGTTGCACATTATGAATAAACTAGATCAACAATCATGCAATCCATGGCGTGGCTCCTGATATTTCTAAGGCAAAAACATACTATGTTCACAATCCTTCCTTGTGCTCGTCTAATCAGAGGCTACTTCCTGTTCCACACTTGTAGAAAGTCACAGGGAGGGGTGTCTGCTTTCTCTGCCCATATTCCCAAACTCTAGAATGCACGGACCCAAAACTGGTTGGGTTTGTCACCACATCGATTGCTCTTCCAAGGACAATCAAAAACATTGCTCTGTAACCAACTCCCTTTGGTCTACCCGCTCTTGCATACCTACCTTAAAGTTCCGAGTGCTAAGAAACCCTGACGAGTGGAGGCTGCGCTTTATATAAGCTCCTAGATAAATATGTACGGATGCACCCGGTAGTAGCATTATAAGTGTACTGCAGCGTGACCGAGATGATTTAGCAACGATTGCAACAATAACTCTACACAAAACGTATGTCTGTGGTAGACTTTTGAAGGGGTGTGCTACTGGGCTGAGCCTGCTGTGTGCTCTTCAGCACGCTGGGTGATGACGCGGTTCAATGCAATGACGCATGGGATGCATGGTGTTTTGAAGGGAGAGTTGGCAGTGTAAACTGAGTCGCTACGAGGAGGAAACAATGCTTTGTCGTAAGTTTGGCATAGTACCAGTAAAGATGTTCCAACAATACAAGCATGTCCTGTTTCTTCTTAGCACAAGTTCATTTCAAGGCAGGGCTGTTAAGCGGGATCGGGTCCAACTAAGCATCACTTTACAGTGCCCTCTTCAGTGTTACTACTTGGAGAAAAGGCTGCATCTGGATAGCTGTAGCAGACAGCAGTACCAAGATTGGCATTACTTCTGTCTAAGAGCACCATCTTCACTACTAGGCTTGCAAAGCTGAAAAACAATTTCCTTTATGCTACACAGGTCAATTAATTCACTGGATTGATGCACCTGCTGCAAAGATCTTTTTGCAGAGCTACAGCTTTACAGCCTTTAAATACTGACTGAGCATTTCAGTCTCCAAAAATCCGTACGAAGCTCAATTCAGTTGGCTAATAGCCCCTGTTATTTACAGCTCTTGGATATTCAGTGAACGGACATGTAGAAATAAACAGATGGGTCTGTCAAAGTGTGGCACGTTCTTAAGGAAACTGTTTAAATAGTTGCCAAACGGGTTCCTGTCATTTGTAACACCAGCCCTGAAAGCAACGATTTCTGGGAGCTATAGTTTCAAATGATAGGTAGGTCTGCAGCTGTTGACTAAAATCCAGGAATGCTTGAAGGTAATTTCCCCTCTTCTCCCCCCCCCCCCTCCCCCCACCACCACCCCCAACCCAATGTGATGCCAGCTGGCATCTACAGTCTCCTGGACTGGTGTAGAGACAGTTGCATGCCAGACTCGCCATACTTCACTGAACAGTCTCACACCTACAAAGGAAGAGACATCCCTGCATTTCCCATTATTCATCACATAATACCACTCAGTACCACATAATCACACGTCACAATTACTCTATTCAATGCAACATAAATACACTCCACATAATACCACTCAGTGCCACATAATTACACACCACATAATTACACTTTACTCCATGCAACATAAATACACTCCACATATTACCACTCAGTACCACATAATTTCACGCCACATAATTGCATTCTACTCAATGCAACGTAAATACACTCCACATAAATGCACTCTATACCACATACCACCAATCAACATAAATGAAATCCACACCATGACACAATTTCATTAAGCATAATTTCACTCCACACCACAGTTCCAGGCCACACAATTCAACTCCACACATTTCCAATACACACCACATAATTACACACCAAACAACATATTTCAACTCCACAATCCACAACGTACCTCCAATCCACACCATATAGTGTCACCACCTGAGCACCAAACCTCATTCACCACCACCATTTTGCATCAGCGCACCACCCAAAAAAACTAGAAGACATTTTTTATGTTCTTTTTTTAATCAGTTTTTCAGTTGTATATGTCGTCTTCGTTTGTATAAAGGTAGCAAAAATGCTTAACACTTTTTATTATAACTTTTCAACATAATGCACAGCAGCCACAATGCTCTACAACATAACCAAAAGTTCTGGCTAAACACATGGTCCCAAAGGTGACCTATTGGCTATGCCAATGCTTGTTTCCCCCCCCTGTAAGGTACAGTATACACCAACTCTGCATAATGGTACAGGCAATCAAACCATGTCTCAGTGGTTCAACGTATCATACAACAGTTTATATCAACAGGACATTGGCTCCTTTAGCATATTAACAAGTGATCTAGATAACAACTTGAACTAGCAGGGCACTAACAATTGTAAATGTCGAGATCCATGTCTCCTTAATAGGGAGGGGGGAGAGATGTGACACGGCAGAAATCTAGTACGGCAGCTCAATTACCTACAGCGAGCGTGGTCTCTGGATTCTAGCTCCAGTCTGGGCCATGTTCAGAAGGAGTATGAGTATGAGTGGGATAAGGGAGAGGTCATGCAATAATGCTTCATTTCCATACCCCCTTCTGGTCCCCTCTTATAAGACCTGTAAGTAACCACATTCTCCCCCCCCCCCTCTATAAAAGCCATGTCAGCATTTCTAAAACCACATCTAGGGCATCCAAACTCACTCCCATACATTTGTTGCAGTCGGCCGGGGGTGAGGTAGTCTCTGCAAAATGTTTTAGATGTATTGGAATTTCGCATTGCAGGAAAGGTTACAGGTTTAAGTGCCCTGTCCCATTCTTTAGGGGGAAAGGTCTCGGCCAATGTCCTGCTCCCAGTGTAGTCTTGTGGGTTGCATAAAGTCCTGGGTGGATGGTATTGCACGTGTGAACCATGTGATAAGGTGCCGACCCGCACCCATCGCATGGATATCATGCAGCAACTGGTGTAAAGTCCCATGTCCATGATGTGCAATGTCACTGTGATTCGTCCAGTAGCGTACGATGCACTAAGTGACCTGGAGGGATGCCATAATACTTGCATAAGTGTTCAAAGTGCACTGTCTTGGAACAGGGTGCCCATTATATCCACCCCTCTCTCTCCCAGAACTCCACCCCCCCCCCTCCCAAGCAAGTCCCTGAAAGAACGTATAGATCCTACACAGATTTCTGGTTCATATGGCGCCAGAGCTAAACGGAGGCTTCTGGTATAACTAGCATATGCTATGGTCCATAGCTTATTAGTGTGGGGGGAGATTACCAGCCAGTAACTGCAGCTCCTGCATCATTTGAGCAGCTTGGTCCAGCAAGGGTTATGCCAGTTCGGCCAAGTGCTGGCCTGCCAACCAACACAATGGCCACTGCAGCTGTTCTACTAGGTAATGTTCGAAGTTGGGGGCACCTAAGCCTCCCATGGCAGTGGGCAGTAAAGCTTCTGCAGTGCGACTTGCCTACGCCCCTTGTTCCAAATAAAGGATCCCAACATTCCATGTAGGACACGGAATGTGGAGCTTGGTATGTTGACTGGTACATTTTGTAAGTAGTAAGAGTTGGGAACATCACCATCTTGGAGAGCAAGACTCTCCCCTGCACCGTGAGGGGTAACTTGCTCCAAAAGGCCATCCGTGGCCTTAGGTAGGAGATTACCCTTTTGAGATTGCTGTCTATTAATCTCCAGTGTCATGGTATCTGCGAATACAGAGGTAACGAAACGTGGACAACTCCCATCTCACCTGGTGTGACCCCGCTGTGGTGGGCATGCCTGACTCACTAGGAAGAAACAGGTCTTGGCCCAATTTACTCCCAAACCCGAGGTGTTGTTGAATTGATCGAGCACCAGTTCCATGCTTCCAAGCCCCTATGTAGAGAAGGATATCTGCGGAAAGAGACTGCAAGTAGTTTGGTGCCCAGATGGATGCCTCGCTCCTCCCCAGTACAGCGCAACAGCTGTGCTAACTGTTTGACTGCCAGTGCAAATACAAGGGGAACAGTGGGCTTCCCTAGCGTGTGCCTCGACTGATCCCAAAGGTGTCCGAAATAACCTGTTTAGCCCTTGGCAGTGGGGGCTGTGTATTAGGTGAATAAGGCGGAGCAGTCTCCTTGGAAGCCCCAACTCCGAGAGTACCGCAAACACGTATACCCAATCTATTGTGTTGAAGGTGCGCTCTAAATCTATTACTAGACGGGTGGCTAAGGGACGGTGGTGTGGGGCCTGTTCCAGTACTCTTTGTAGCCTACGTATGTTCAGGGTGGTCTAGCGACAACGAATAAAACCATTCTGGTCTGTGCACCAGGATTGGCATACACTCCACCAGGCAGCCAGCTATGACTTAACTGTATCTTCTAATCTGTGGCTAACCTGGACAGAGGTCAGCATGATGTCACCTTGAGCGAGTACTTGTCTGGTTTTAGTAGCGATATTATAAGGGTAGCGATATTATAAGGGACTCACAAAGTGTTGGTGATATCAGACGACTTTGGAGGAAGGGCTGTTAAGTCTTAACAGTTTAGGAACCAGTATGCCCTTGTAGGCCTTGTAGGCCTTGTAAAATTCGGCCGGTAGGCCATCCAGGCCAGGGGTTTTGCAGGTGGCTAACAGTGTCACCGCCCGCAGCTCTTCGGTTATATGCTGCTGCAGTTACTATTGATCCGCCCTATCCACAGTAGGTAGTTCAAGAGTTTCAAGGAAAGCAATGGGGGGGGTTCATATAAGGCTCTATTATGTTGTAAATGTGTTTTGTATGTCCATCTGGGTATTGTATTGTAATTGCATTTGTATAGCGCTTACTACCCCTGACGAGGCGTCGAAGCGCTTTTTCAGCGAGTAGCACGCTACTCCGGGACCCATAGAGGATTAGTGTTGAATTAGTATGGTGAAACATGCAAGTAAATTTTAAGTGGTGGATATGTTAGTCAGTTATTTGGATTCAGAAGGATAGCGGAGGGAAAAAAGGTTTGCATATATATAGCGCTTCTAACCCCTGATGGGGTGTTGAATTGCTTTTTTTTTTTTTTTTTTGGGCGAGTAGCACGCTACTCCGGAAACCCATAAAGGACTAGTGGTGAATTAGTATGGTGAAATATGAAAGTAATTTGAGTGGTGGATATTAGTCAGTTATTTGGAGTGAGAAGGATAGTGGAGGGATAGAAGGGAAAGAAGTTTGCATTCATATAGCGCCTGTTACCCCTGGTGGGTGTTGAAGCGCTTTGTTGGCGAGTAGCACGCTACTCTGGAACCCATAAAGGATTAGTGGTGAATTAGTATAGTGGAATATGGAATTAGTGAAGTGAACATGCTAGTCTGTTATTTTGATTGAAAAGGATAGTTGTGGGATAGAAGAGTGAAGGATTTCTTTTTGTAGGTCATAGCAGCGCCCTCATTGGCACGGATGGATTCGCACTGCGCAGGAGCCAGACCAGGAGTCTACTAGCCTTGGCTCCTTCTGCGTGTCCTGGCCTTATAGGCCCTAAAGGCCAGTAGTTGTAGCTGAGCCAACAACTGGGCATGCATATCTCTGGCATCTACAAGGGCTTGATGTCCCATTGGGTCCCCCGAGCCTCTGCCTCAAGGGCACCCAAGGATGACACCTAGTCACTTGAATCCTTGTGTAGGTCAATCCGTACCCCCGTGCTGATCCAACATCCCCACAAGACCACTTTCAGTGCCTCTCGCTGTCAGTCTGGATGTCGCGGTGTCCCAGTTTTCAGCAATGTAGTTAGCATTTCACGAGTCTTGTCTCGAAAGACACTGTCCTCTAACACTGCCAGCTAAAGTCGTCGGTGGGGACAGGCAGACTGGGAGCACTCCAATGTAAATCCAATAGTGTGGGATTGTGGTCTGAAAAGGTCTGATTTAAGTATTCTCCTGCTGTTACCTGTGCATGTTTAGCTGGTTGACAGAGGATCCGGTCTAGCCTGACATGCAAGTCATGTGGTGGAGAAAAATAAGAATATTCCATTGCATCAGGGTGTAGTGTACACCAGGAATATAGGAGAGACCAGTGTGCCATCCACTGTCAATCCGGTCAGTCGACCCCACAGGTGAGTTCAGTAGGGGGATAGGAGCAATCTAGCCAGAGTCCAATACTCTGAAATCTCCCCCAATAAGTCATGGAATATGCTCCCACTTCGCAAGGACAGTAAGGTGGGCTAAGAAAGGCGGCTGAGCTACATTCAGCGCATAAATACTCCCCAGTAATATCGGATGGCATCCAGTTGTCCCTCTAAAAATGCATAGCATTTTCAGGGTCAATTCCCACCGCCAGTGACCGAAAGGGGACCGCTGGACGGATCCATTTTAGTGCCCCTCTAGCAAATCCGGAATATGTGGCGCTATTTCATTGCCCCATCATTTCTTTTGTAATCGGATATCCTCCTGAAGTAATGCAATGTTGCACGCCTGCGCAAATATTGTTGAACTAAATGCATTTTACACATTGTCCCAATTCCCCTGTACATTCCAAGTAAGTACATTGAGGTTCATCATGGGGCCATAAAGAGGTGGGGCTGGCAGGTGGCACTGTGCCTCTGAATGTGTGGTGCCCTGCGTAAACAAGGAATAAAAAATTTCCAGCTCCCCTCCTGGGGTAAGTGCCAACGGGTGGTCACCCAAACATTGAACCAATAGACCCATTTTGAGGTAACTCTCCTAGAATTTCATACAAGGCACTTGGCAAGGAGGGAGTGGATAGTACCACGTAAAGGGGAGGGGGGGAAGCGACCAGTGGCTGATGTCGGCACTCTTGCTCCTATTATACAAGGAGAGCAAAGACCCAAGGAAAAAAAACAGGGTCCCTGAGCCAACTACACTTGTAGTGCAATCTGACCCATTGCGTTACCAACATTTTGTAATATGTATTAGACTCTCCAGCATTTGTGAGAAGGCTGGAATTTACCAGTGATCCATGTACATGTTAACAGCATAGCTACCAGTAAAATGAGTGAGTCAAATGAATAAGTTCACTGTGAGGTGACATTTGGTAGGATAAGTGAGATGGTGCTAATGGATGAGACGATTGATCCAGTGTCTGCGAGTCATCGGTGAACCTGAGGGGTGGGGGAGAGCGGCACCCTGTTTCCAAGAGTCAGCTGCCAAAATGTGTTCTGGTTTTGCATTTGCTCCAAAGGTGCTGTTGTATTCCGCTTTAGGTGCGTGTATATAGGTTTTCCTGAATCGTCCTTATATAGGCACAATTCGCATTGCCCTTATATAGGCATAGAATCCCTGTCCTTATTTAGGCATTAAACCGTGCACTCCAAATACAGGCATGGTCACCGACATCCGTCCACCCTAATGTCACGAGTTCTTAGAAACCAGACCCTTAAGCTTCGGGAGTTCCCCTAGCACAGGACTATTGATTTCTCCAAGAACTCATCTATTATGTATGAACTGTTATACCTTAAGGGTTCATTCCTGTCCGACTTAACGTCAATGCTAACATTCCAAGACACCTACCAGTTATAAATATACATTCCCTTGCCCAAGCAAGTTAGGAGGAGACCTCGACTTTAGAGGAGCCCGTATCCCGGCCTGACGCACTAAGAAGACTGTCATCCCTGCTCTCAGAGAATCCAGCTTCCAGTGATCTGACTCCCTTCGCGGGGTGTTAGAGTTCCAGATCCGGAAAGAGATTCCCACCTCTCATTCTCAAGGTATGGAGCTGACTAGAACCTAGAGGGACTCTTGGCATACTAGACTTAACATACTCTTAGTATACCATACTAGAGAATACTTCGCCTACTTCTTACCTTTCCCTACACCTAGACTAGGTTAGGTACATTGGGGTAGAACTAGCTTATAGACGCATTGTATGAGTACTCGCATTTTTAGCTCATGTTATTTATGTACGTGAATATATGCTAAAAGATGATGCTAGCGCAGTATTTATTTCTACTGCTTACGCTGTACATTATTTATCTTGCATACTGTCTTGTGATCATAACAGCATATCTCTTACACGAGAAACAAGACTGTTCAATAAACCCTTTTTATTGAAACGCCTGTATTTCCTTTCTGTGTATCTCTGTAGAAGCTAAGCATGCACGATTGACTGAGTGAAACTTATCTATTTCCACGATTCTGAGACTTGTTCCGATTCTAAAGGGAAACAAAGTTGTCATGTTTTTCGGTTGCCAGAAACTACTCCCTTGTTCTCAAGGAGTTTCTAGTGGCCTCTGAGCTAGCTGGCACAAGTAATTAAGTTTAATATACTCGATAGAGACATACCGACCGTAGTCCTATGTCAAGCCTATAAGTTATATTATTCCAATGCGCAGAGCCTATTAGGGAAATAGGAACTACACTACATGGCGCCCAACGGTTTGGTAAGGCAGTAATTAAACGCTAGATACTGAGTAACTCAGTCGTGCTTTTCTCTCAGACCCCTACTCACATGCTCCATAAGACGTCTGGAGTGGGTAGGGTTAAATATCCGCCAAAGCTAAATAGGACAGAAACCCTATATATTAGCTATTTTGGTTTGTTCAACATTGAAGGATAGTGTTCCAAAATATTGTGCACCTTATCTTTTGTTTCCTTGAAACTTGTTCTACATTTTTCCAAAAACAAATGTCCATACACGGGGACGATAACACCGGGAACGATGGAGCTGCGGCTGAACAAGTCGTAACAGCTTTTAATTTTACCGGTTTAAATGAAACCGAGGAGTGTGTTAAACATCGCTCCAAACTTAAGAAGAGCCATCACTCTAAAACATGGCCTACCACCGAGAGGAGGTAGAGCAGTTTTCGTGATAGAGGCACACGAATCCTTTCAGACAGAGGTATTCTATTCATGGATAGTATTCCCAGAATCAAATCCAGTAACACACGTTTCACTTCTACAAAGAAGATGAACCACCAGAGGAATATATTCCTTTCGAGGATATTGAAATTCCACTAACATACCAGGAGCATCAGCTCTGGTTTAAAGGTGCCCTAAAACATCACAAAAACATTACCAGGTTCGGTCCACTAGGTAGACCAGGAGCAACATGGCTGATTTAAGCCGGCTACACACCTCATCCTGACATTGAAGAGATGTCAGACGAGGAATTACTTACTCAACTTACAGAGTTAATACAAATTTACAGACAATTAGTCCAATATGTCATGCGGACTCTCACAGTCCAACCACCATTGACCATTCAAATCAAACCTCAACAGGAATACATAAATTACCCACAGACTTTACAAGCAGTCATGGGTAAAATGCCCACAAAACGTGAGCAAATTCCATTCTGGATAGCTCAAAAAATTACTCAAATCGAAGCAGTATTTCCTAATACTAGCCCTTATGAGAAACACAGAATACTAACAATCTGTTTACCAATGGGGATCACACCACAACTGGAAGATTGCACCACTTGAGGCGCAGTCTTTGCTGCCATCTATACTAAAACACATGGTGTCCCGTCAATTGCAGTAATACCAGATGTCCTGAAACAAATTCAAAACGAATACGGGGCAGAGCCTGCTCTGAATTTAGGTATGAAATTACTGAAAAATTTCGACCAGGTATCAATAATATTATCTAATATTAAAGGGGAGGCAGCATCAGTGGCGATCTGCCAACGATTAAGGGAATTTGATGTAACAGAACATCAACATGAACTACCCAGAATAATAGAACAATCTTATGCAGAATTAGGCAGAGATAGTTTGGGTGGAAGACCATTGAAGCCAAAACTATCTGAGAATCCTGAAAAGGACTCTATTAAACAAACTCCTACATCTTCTAAAAGAAGTGGGAAACTAATAAACAAAATTCAAACGTGAAACGTTCTCAATCCCGAGGTAGGTCTCAAAAGGAGCCCTCCGAAAGGAGGTATAACCCCAGGAATAGGGATAATTTAAGATAACCTGACCGGTATCAAGATACTGATGCACGTTTCTCTCGTACCTTTCAGATATCGTCACAGACATCGGAAAGAAGAGGACGGTCAGAACATAAAGAACGCGTAAAGTCCAAAGACGACACACACGTTCAGAAAAATAAATCAAAACCTCAATTCTCAAAAAAGGTAGCAGGTCTGAAGATCAGACATGCCGATGATACTGAGAACACAACTAAAGAACGGAGAATGGGCTCAGACAATGCTGGACAGTGCAGCAGAAGTCACAATAGCTCGCCAGAACCTGAAGGAACTTCTGGAGATAGTGGACTTGAATGAGTACATCACAGTAGAAACTGTAGACACCAGGGTTAGTTCTCCACAAAAGTTGTATGGAATAACACTCCGAATGGAGGGAGACATACCAAGAAAAGTGAAAGCACTCTTTTGGGAGAAACTTTCAAGGGGTTATGATATACTTCTAGCAGAAAAAGACTGTCCACCACAATTTGTCAGGGAGTGCCCACATGGCGAGGACATTATTATGCCTGCCTTCTCCAACCAGATTCCAATTCACCTAAAATATACTTATGCCAGGAAATGGGCAGTTGCCCAGGCCCCAGCATTATATAAAAATCATGTAGGATGGGATGAGGACTCACCTCACCACAAAATACGTCTAAAAAATGAACCTACTGCACAAAGGCAATATCCAATAAAGGAAGAAGCTAAAAAACAGGTCAGGGAGATCTTGGATCAACTTGAATACCAAAGGGTGATTGAAACATGCACCTCCTCAATGAACAATCCTTTGTTTCCTGTCTCCAAACCAGACAATACATATCGTCTATTTTTGGATTACAGACACTTGAACACTTGTTCTAAAACATTTGCAGTGCAAAATGCACATAGTACAGCATTAATGAATAACATTGTGTGTAAAAAATATAAAACCACATTGGACATTTCAAATGGTTTCTTTTGTCAAAACATAGCACCTGAAAGCAGGTACTTAACAGCTTTTTCAATAATGGGGACCCAGCGTCAATTTTGAAGGCTCCCACAAGGGTTCAAGAACAGCCCAGGGTTATTCTCAGCGAGGGTAACAGAGTTACTACAAATTTATGATAATGAGGCATTGTCATATGTTGATGACATCTATCTGACAGACGATGACCTAGATAGGCACTTGAACAGGGTGAGTACCATTATATTGGGCTTGGCCTCGGAGGGCTATAAATTCAACTTTAAAAAATCCAGAATTGCCCATCTCAATGTCCTTTTCCTAGGATATGAGCTTCCAAGTGAAGGCAAGAGCTTGGCAGCCAACTTTCTAGAAAAGTGTGCGCTGCTCCAACCTCCAAAAACGCTGAAAAATTTACAATCCATCCTGGGTTTCCTAAATTTTGGAAGAACATACATTCTAAATTATGCAGAAAGGGTTAAACCGCTCTACGAATTAATCAAACCTGATTTTTCAATCAAAAATTGGAAACAAGAACACACAGAAATCTTGCGTTCACTCCAAGCTAACATGTTGGCAACAAATCACTTACAAACACGCGTAAGTCAACGCAATTTAGTGATCCGAATAATTTCGGGTCAATGCGGATTCACCCATTTAACATTTAATGAGGGTGAAAAAGTACCAATAGCATACAAATCACATTTGTATACACAAGCAGAAATGCGCTTCACTTCAACAGAAAAAATACTGACAGCAGTTCAAACTGCAGTAGCAAAAGAAAGAGCTCTAGCCCAAGGGAAACGCATTATTGTCATAACTCCAGTACCAGCCTTAGAGCCGGTCACAAAAGCGAGCACTCCAAATGCAAAAGCTTTACATCCTAGATGGATACAATGGGTTAATTCTCTTGCTGCCACAGATGTTGAATATGTTTTTGATCCTGATTTAAAAACACAAGCGTTCCTGCAATATGAACATGGATGTCCTCTGCCCACTGAAATTCTGCCTCTCGATCAGTATGAATTTATAATTTACACTGACTGAGCCGCACAACCCGCTACAGGGAGTAAGCAAGCTTACAGTGCAGCGTGCGCAATCGTTAAAGGTCGCATGCGAGATGGTAACTTCAGACCAATGGTCACTAAAACGCAATCTCTAGGAGATTGCACAGCTCAGCGAGCTGAACTACAAGCGTTCAAACTGGCACTTGAAAGTACAGATCGAGAATTCCCCACTCAGTGTGCGATTCTTTCTGTGTGCAGTCGTATAATGAATATATACAAAATTGGCTTGAAAATGGGTTCAAAGATGCAAAAGGTGGCACAATAAAGCATAAAACGCTTTGGGAACAAGTAGTTCAGTTGAAAAACAAACTACCAAAGGCTCACGTGATCCATACACTGAGTCATCAACGTGATGGCGTTCACGTTGCAGGAATTCATTGGCTGACGAAGCCGCAAAGGGGCTGTTCAGACGGCTTCCGTAGCTGCGATCACTCATTCAAAAACGAGAATAGACAGTGAGATAATGTTGGCTGTCAATGCTACAAGCAAAGGCAGTGGTGCAGTGTTACCTAAAAAGTTTCCACTCAAGTACTCTTATGTAATTGATGCGAACAACGTTCCTTTTGCTCGAATCCCTGGAGTGGGGGATAGGGTAATTCCAAACAAGGAACGCAGATTAGGACTAATCCTAGCAGCACATGAAGGGATGGCTTCTGCCCATGCAGGTATTTCTGCAACAGTATCTTTACTGAAACAAAGATATTGGTGGCCTGGCATTAGGAAACAGACCAAGAACTATGTTTTAGAATGTGAAATATGCCAACAGATGAAAGTCTCCACAGTGAAATGTCCTGCGCAGACACACCTGTTAATTTCAGACAAACCATTAGCTTGTGTTTACCTGGACCACTGCGGTCCCTTGCAAAGGGACGGTAACTATAAATATATCATGGTCGCAGTGGATTCGTGCTCAAAGTTCCTATGGATATGGCCTCAGCGCTCGGCTGACGCTCGAACTGTTATAAAAGATTTGCGAGTCTTTATCGGCACATACGCAATAGGCACGCTACATTCTGACCAGGGCCCTGCGTTTAGCTCTCGGGCTTACAAAGAAGCCATGGCCAGTCTGGGCGTTGCATTGCGGTACTCCTCTCCGTTTCATCCTGAGGGAAATTCTGTTGTGGAAAGGAAAAACGGGACATAAAGCAGTCTATAACGGCTAGGGTATTAGGTTCGGGTGATGGGTGGGTCAAACATCTTTATGGGGTCCAACGCTCATTAAATAATTTGCCAAGAAGTTCTCTAGGGGGGGGGGTCACTCCATATGAGGTCCTATTTGGGACAAGAATGTGGGTTCCCGATCTCGAATGTAAAGGCACAGTGGTGGAAAATAAACCCTTTGATATCAAAGATCGTTTGGCTGTTTTACAGGATCTAAATGAACTAAGATCGAAACAAAGCAACGTGTTCCTGAAGCCAACCACCACTGGGGAAAAACTGGCAGTCCCAGCAAGGCCTGTCTGGATCCCAAAAGTTGGGGATCTAGTCAGAGAGAAGATTGCGGACAAGAAGGAATTTGGACCTTCTTACAGACAACCAGAACCTGTCCTAGCCGTCCACGGAACAAGAACAGTACTTCTGCCGCCCCTTGCTGGAAAAAAGGAGAAAAGATGTGTCAATCGACCTCATCAAACCACAGTATGTGGCCAATACTAAATAGTAGGCCTTGTGGACTCTGACCTAGTAGCAGACGCACTCCCCTCACTACTATCCAAGAGGTTCAGACAAAGACTAACGATCGAGAATTCAGCAGTAACAGATGGACTAAGCAACAATGCTATGGAACTCATCCCTCTTGAAACTCAAGTAACAGTTCGTCCAAATACACCTGTCTACACCAACGTAACAAGTGATCAACTGGTTCCAGCGATTTCAACAAATCCTGATGCAATTTCAACAATTGACAGAACTGCTTCTGGCTATTTCATTAACTTTGATACATTTTCTGAGGATCCCAGTGAACCTGAAACGACGCCAGCATCAAAAACGTTCAAAAAACAAGTACAAGACCTTTTTCATTTCCTGAAAGAGACTTATCTGGTTTCACCATGGATTGAACTTTGGGTTATTTCTGGAATATTTTTCTTTCTGCTTTGGCTAGCTTTGGTTATGACTATCAGCGTGCTTATAAATGGCAGATACATCCGTTTGGACATTGAAAGTAAAAATGTGAACTTACTTTTAAAACCACACATCATCCCATCGTGAAACAAGAGACTTGTCAGCAGTGAACATCACAGCCGTTCCTATACAGGATGGTATAGTGTGGGACAAAACTGATTTCGATATATTCAGCCCTACGGAACAATTGAACATTCCATATTTATTTAAAATTTTACTAAGTGATTTTATTACCTCCAGTACCTATTCTGATGATTGGGACTTTGAGACTGTAAATAATATGATGTTTGACCTAGAAAGGTCTGCTGCATTTTCTAATAATGAATATTTAGAGGGTTCATCAGACTATGAACAGCTGTATTGCTATAACCACTATGGTCATCATTTCTTGCATAAATCTGCAACACCTAGAAATGTTTAACCAATGGGAGCATTGTCCTACACCACCAAAAGGTAGTTCAAAAATGTTTGTTAAAAAGTTTCCCTATTCTTCAGGGTACAAAACATCTGATCTGGAATCATTTTACTATAAAAATTTAAACAAAACAGGACAGAAAATTATGTTAACTAACCCAAAACAAATTTATTCTGCAGCCTTTATTACCCAACTGTCTAGACATGGATTCGACTTGTGGAAAGACACAATAGACACAATCTGTCTGGGGTTCTAAAAATTGGCAAGTGCAGGGGATAGAAGCTTTGTTTAGAGCGTGTATCATCCCTCAGCAAATAATGTTTTTGAATGACGCTGTAGAACAAACGTCTTGCCTTGGGTTAGCCAAGATCAAAGACATGAAAACACCTTCTGTACCAACACCTGCCGGTAATAACAATACACAGGCAGCGGTTACAGTTGAACAAATATTACAACTCAACAGAACAAATCCTGATTGGAGAAAATGGTTGATCTGGCCCACAGACACAAACACCTGTCAAGAAAGATTCCTGAATAAAACACAGGGCTTTACTATTCATAGGCCAGACCCAAGATACGTCCAAAGACAACATCCGGGGGTAGTAACAACATACAGTGTAGGAAAATTATGCCTCGATTGGCTGCAAAAATCTACACTTAAGGATGTGAAACAACACTTATCTTTACTTAAAGACGACGCAGACCTTAGGGAATTCTTGCTAGGACCAAGAAAACCGCGTCAAAAACGTTTCATATATGCCGGCATCTATGCTGCTTATAATGAAGCATGGAAGGTGTCACAGGTAGAGGCCACAGAACGAATACGTGAACTTGATCGTATTAATTTGGAGAAAACTCTCTCTGTGGTCGACAATGGGTTAACAACTTTGTCATCCAGAATTTATTCATTGGACAACATTGTATCCTCTGCTATTGACATACTGGAACAAGATTTAGCCATGTTACAACAAGGCCAATCTCCGTTACGTTCTATTATGTTATTAAGCTGAACGCTGCAATCTTTGCGAGCGGGCTATGTGCCTTGGCGTTTTATCAACACGTCCTCTCTGTTTGCAGAATACAATCTAACTGATAAACAGATCGAACTGGCACAAAGGGGAGCAAAGTATACAGTGCTGAGCATTGAAAAACTGGAAAAATTACCATTTACGGTAGCAGAAAAACCAGCTACAGAATGGCTTATTCATGGCAAAATTACTCTGCCTGTCCCTACTTTTCAGTTTCAGTATTGCCTCAAACAAATGCAAGCAGGCAAATATGAAAGGTTGGGTAAAGAATACATTAAGACATCCTGGGATTTACCATACACATATAGATGTTGGAGTGGGGATCGTGAAGTGTTTCTAAGCGTTACACACTGTGAAAATGCACTAAGCGGTTCACTAATTTGTCAGGACATATCTTTACATGGGGCTTGTAATGGTTCTGTGGCAAATTTGTCCTGCCACCAGCTAGGTACACCAGCTGCTGTGATTAATCCAGCGTTTGGCCAACTTTCTAATGGGAGTTACCTCATGTTGAATGATCAGAGTTGCTGTGGCATGTTGCCAGGCATCCCATGTCTAGTAACGGTAGACTCCAGGGTCACTTGCTGTATGCAAGTATTGTTTGCCCCAATAGACACAGTCAGGGAGTCGCCTTTATGGCCTTCGTTGAATGTCTCTTTTATACGATTTGATACTTTAAGCAGAATGAAAGCCATGCTTATACAAGAAACTGTGCCTTTGACCTCGGCCAAAGAAATCTATGATTTACAAATTGCAAGGACTTCGGCTGAGATAGTCTTTAATTCGTACAAACTGCCCTATACATTTCGCAGAAATGATGGGACGTATCTTTAACATGTCTGATACGAGCGGAATTGTACATGTATTTAAGACCATCTGTTCAGGACTGTTGGCACCTTTTCAAGCAGTCCTCGGAATCATCCCAAACTTCGCACATTCGGTGTTTGGTGGTGTGCCGTTAATTCTAGCACTTGTTGCAGGAATCCTATTTTTATTCCTACTACTACGCTATGGCAAGCCTTTTCACCGGCATCACTCCCAGCGATGTGGAGAAAGCTCTCCTAGAATGGAAGTGCCGTGAGCGCATAGTGCAACTATTTGGCATACCTCGTCTACGGGAACTTAATACAACATGGTTTCTGTCATTCAGACCAATCTGGCAAGATTGCATCTTACCTGTTCTACGCTGCCTGTTTTGCGGTGAAGAATGCGTGCTAGACACCTGTCTAACACTCCCATCAGTCATGCCAACCGATATCGATGCTCTGCTGGACCCGATAACGGCCCATGCTCTGTGTTGTCCCCAGAGGCTACCAATCCTGATGACGGCATTCATTGAGATCTCACAGACGTTTCCTGCTGCTGCTGAGGTACGAGATGGATCGACAGGCACACAGGTAACAACGGACGCGAACATTGCTGCGGCATCCCATGCTGAAGGCGATGCTTCTCATCTCTGTGTGATTAACATTCTGAATGAGGTATTCCAAATGTCACCAACATCGGTAGACGATATTTTGTCTATTGAAATAGATGATTTCATGTTTACATCAGACCCATACACTGACTTTGATTCGGCTCACAGTGTACCAGGGCAACCATGAAATTTGACCTTCATATTTTCAAAACTTGGAACTTTTCCCAGAATTGAACTTTTTCTCTTAAATTTTTTAAATGACATGGCAAAGAACAATCTGCTTACAGTAGAACTAGTCTTATAAAATGGACTTCTTTGAATACTTCCAGGGACACATTGTCACCTTACTTGTCTAACATTTCATTTAATTCCATGATATCCAATGGCTTTGATTTTAAGAACTTATCGACCATTTCGTCATGTGTATATATTTCTGTTTCATTCACGTTGCATTTACTTCCATTATATGCTTAGAATGAAAACGATGCTTTAAATCATGGGTACTCACAAGCTTTCTCTCGGGGGCCAAATTTACAGTGTGGTTTGTGGCTGAGGGCCGCACCGGTGGGGGCGGGGTCATTGGGGGAGGGGGCGGGGCTAGAGCAAGAAAAAACTGTGACCATGAGGTGGAACACAGGCCCCTGCAGCGGACGCCTTTGTCCACTGAGCCACCGGACCCGGCATACACATCTCTCTCTCTCTCTCTCTCTCTCTCCCTCTCCCTCCCTCTCTCTGTCTCTCTCCCTCTCTCCCTCTCTCTCCCTCTCTCTCCCTCTCTCCTCTCTCTCCCCCCTCTCCCTCCCTGTCTGTCTCCCTCCCTGTCTGTCTCCCTCCCTGTCTGTCTCCCTCCATCTGTCTCCCTCCCTCTGTGGCCCTCCTCCCTCTGCCTGTCGCCCTCCTCCCTCTGTCTCCCTCCCTCTGTCTCCCTCCCTCTGTCTCCCTCCCTCTGTCTCCCTCCCTCTGTCTCCCTCCCTCTGTCTCCCTCCCTATGTCTCCCTCCCTCTCTCTCCCTCCCTCTGTCTCCCTCTGTCTCCCTCCCTCTGTCTCCCTCCCTCTGTCTCCCTCCGTCTCTCTCTCCCTCCCTCTCTCTGTCTCCCTCCCTCTCTCTGTCTCCCTCCCTCTCTGTCTGTCTCCCTCTCTGTCTGTCTCCCTCCCTCTGTCTCCCTCCCTCTGTCTCCCTCCCTCTGTCTCCCTCTGTCTGTCGCCCTCCGCCCTCTGCCTGTCGCCCTCCTCCCTCTGTCTCTCTGTCTGTCTCCCTCTGTCTCTCTGTCTGTCTCCCTCCCTCTGTGTCTCCCTCCCTCTGTGTCTCCCTCCCTCTGTGTCTCCCTCCCTCTGTGTCTCCCTCCCTCTGTCTCCCTCCCTCTGTGTCTCCCTCCCTCTGTCTCCCTCTCTCTCTGTCTCTCTGTCTCTCTCCCTCTCTCTCTCTCTCGGTCTCCCTCTGTCTCCCTCTCTCTGTCTCCCTCTGTCTCCCTCTCTCTCTGTCTCCCTCCGTCTCCCTCCCTCTGTCTCCCTCCCTCTGTCTGTCTCCCTCCCTCTGTCTGTCTCCCTCCCTCTGTCTGTCTCCCTCCCTCTGTCTGTCTCCCTCCCTCTGTCTGTCTCCCTCCCTCCCTCTGTCTCCCTCTGTCTGTCTCCCTCTGTCTGTCTCCCTCTGTCTGTCTCCCTCTGTCTGTCTCCCTCTGTCTGTCTCCCTCTGTCTGTCTCCCTCTGTCTCCCTCTGTCTCCCTCCCTCTGTCACCCTCTGTCTCCCTCCCTCTGTCACCCTCTGTCTCCCTCCCTCTGTCACCCTCCCTCTGTCACCCTCTGTCTCCCTCCCTCTGTCACCCTCTGTCTCCCTCCCTCTGTCACCCTCTGTCTCCCTCCCTCTCCGTCTCCCTCCCTCTCCCTCCCTCTCCGTCTCCCTCTGTCTCCCTCCCTCTCCGTCTCCCTCTGTCTCCCTCCCTCTCCGTCTCCCTCTCCATCTCTGTCTCTGCCTCTATCTGTCTGTCCCTGTCTCTGCCACTATCTGTCTGTCTGTCCCTCCCTCCCTGTCTCCCTCCCTGTCTCCCTCCCTCTGTCTCCCTCCCTCTGTCTCCCTCCCTCTGTGTCTCCCTCCCTCTGTGTCTCCCTCCCTCTGTGTCTCCCTCCGTCTCCCTCTCTCTCTGTCTCCCTCCGTCTCCCTCTCTCTCTGTCTCCCTCTCTGTCTCCCTCCCAGGCCTGAGCTCCCTGGCCTTGGCTCAACTCTCTGACTACAGGCTGGCGGGAAACATCACATCACAGGCTCTTAACGCACACCTCACCCGGCTCTCACTCCCTGCTGCCCTCTGTCACCTCACCCGGCTCTCACTCCCTGCTGCCCTCTGTCACCTCACCCGGCTCTCACTCCCTACTGCCCTCTGTCACCCTCTGTCACCTCACCCGGCTCTCACTCCCTGCTGCCCTCTGTCACCTCACCCGGCTCTCACTCCCTGCTGCCCTCTGTCACCTCACCCGGCTCTCACTCCCTGCTGCCCTCTGTCACCTCACCCGGCTCTCACTCCCTGCTGCCCTCCGTCACCTCACCCAGCTCTCACTCCCTGCTGCCCTCCGTCACCTTACCCGGCTCTCACTCCCTGCTGCCCTCCGTCACCTTACCCGGCTCTCACTCCCTACTGCCCTCTGTCACCTCACCCGGCTCTCACTCCCTACTGCCCTCTGTCACCCTCTGTCACCTCACCCGGCACTCACTCCCTGCAACCCTCTGTCACCTTTCCCGGTTCTCACTCCCTGCAACCCTCTGTCACCTCATCCGGCTCTCACTCCCTGCTGCCCTCCGTCACCCTCTGCCATCTCACCCGGCTCTCACTCCCTGCTGCCCTCTGTCACCCTCTGTCACCTCACCCGGCACTCACTCCCTGCAACCCTCTGTCACCTTTCCCGGTTCTCACTCCCTGCAACCCTCTGTCACCTCATCCGGCTCTCACTCCCTGCTGCCCTCCGTCACCCTCTGCCATCTCACCCGGCTCTCACTCCCTGCTGCCCTCTGTCACCTCACCCGGCTCTCACTCCCTGCTGCCCTCCGTCACCTCACCCGGCTCACTCCCTGCTGTCCTCTGTCACCTCACCCGGCTCTCACTCCCTGCTGTCCTCTGTCACTCTGTGCCATCTCACCCGGCTCTCACTCCCTGCTGCCCTCCGTCACCTCACCCGGCTCTCACTCCCTACTGCCCTCTGTCACCCTCTGTCACCTCATCCGGCTCTCACTCCCTACTGCCCTCTGTCACCCTCTGTCACCTCACCCGGCTCTCACTCCCTGCTGCCCTCTGTCACCCTCTGCCATCTCACCCGGCTCTCACTCCCTGCTGCCCTCCACCACCTCACCCGGCTCTCACGCCCTGCTGCCCTCTGTAACCCTCTGCCATCTCACCCGGCTCTCACTCCCTGCTGCCCTCTGTCACTCTGTGCCATCTCACCCGGCTCTCACTCCCTGCTGCCCTCCGTCACCTCACCCGGCTCTCACTCCCTACTGCCCTCTGTCACCCTCTGTCACCTCATCCGGCTCTCACTCCCTACTGCCCTCTGTCACCCTCTGTCACCTCACCCGGCTCTCACTCCCTGCTGCCCTCTGTCACCCTCTGCCATCTCACCCGGCTCTCACTCCCTGCTGCCGTCCACCACCTCACCCGGCTCTCACTCCCTGCTGCCCTCTGTAACCCTCTGCCATCTCACCCGGCTCTCACTCCCTGCTGCCCTCCGTCACCTCACCTGGCTCTCACTCCCTGCTGCCCTCCGTCACCTCACCGGGCTCTCTCACCCTGCTGTCCTCTATCATTCTCTGTCACCTCACCCTGCGTGTGTGGCAGCCCGTGCTGAGACAGCTTCCCGGGCACACACACAGCCGCACCCGAGTACTTCACAGGTCTTTAAAAGACCATTTGCATGATAACAAGGCTTTGTTGTATTTCACCTCTTCTTAGCGCCCCTGCAGCTCCACTCGGACTATCGCTGGAATCGCCCGGCCCCCATAGAGCAGAGTCTGTGTTTGCTGACACTCTGAGAAAAAAACAAAAAAACACAGGTACGATGTCTGCAAGGTCCGCGGGCCGTCAAGGAAGGCTTGCCGGGCCGCTGGCGGCCCGCGGGCCGTACTATGAGTACCCGTACTTTAAATGTACAGTACCTATTGCATTTCAACAGTTTTGAGCTTCTTTTAAAATGCTTTTAGAAATGTTTTTAGCAACATGTGGTACTCAAATTTATGTTTAGCATTTAAATGTTTAGCATTTAGTATTATCGTTCATTCGAAAGTGGAGTGGGTGTTGTATTCCGCTTTAGGTGTCCATATATAGGTTTTCCTGAATCATGTCCTTATATAGGCACAATTCGCATTGCCCTTATATAGGCATAAAATCCCTGTCCTTATTTAGGCATTAAACCGTGCACTCCAAATACAGGCATGGTCACCGACATCCGTCCACCCTAACGTCACAAAGAGTTCTTAGAAACCAGACCCTTAAGCTTCGGGGGTTCCCCTAGCACAGGACTATTGATTTCTCCAAGAACTCATCTATTATGTATGAACCGTTATACCTTAAGGGTTCATTCCTGACGTCTTCCTCTGTCCGACTTCACGTCAATGCTAACATTCCAAGACACCTACCAGGTATAAATATACCTTCCCTTGCCCAAGCAAGTTAGGAGGAGGCCTCGACTTTAGAGGAGCCCGTATCCCGGCCTGACGCACTGAGAAGACGCTGTCATCTCTGCTCGCAGACAATCCAGCTTCCAGTGATCTGACTCCCTTCGCTGGGTGTTAGAGTTCCA
Source organism: Calotriton arnoldi (assembly GCA_963921515.1). Lineage (NCBI taxonomy): Eukaryota > Metazoa > Chordata > Amphibia > Caudata > Salamandridae > Calotriton > Calotriton arnoldi. The sequence goes on along the minus strand of CAWUFW010001944.1, from coordinate 1,955,390 downwards.
GATCCGGAAAGAGATTCCCACCTCTCTCATTCTCAAGGTATGGAGCTGATTAGAACCTAGAGGGACTCTTGGCATACTAGACTTAACATACTCTTAGTATACCATACTAGAGAATACTTCGCCTACTTCTTACCTTTCCCTACACTAGGTTAGGTACATTGGGGTAGAACTAGCTTATAGACGCATCGTATGAGTACTCGCATTTTTAGCTCATGTTATTTATGTACGTGAATATATGCTAAAAGATAATGCTAGCGCAGTATTATTTATTTCTACTGCTTACGCTGTACATTATTTATCTTCAATACTGTCTTGTGATCATAACAGCACATATCTCTTACACGAGAAACAAGACTGTTCAATAATCCCTTTTTATTGAAACACCCGTCTTTCCTTTCTGTGTAACTCTGTAGAAACTAAGCATGCACAATTGACTGAGTGAAACTGTTATCTATTGTTTCCACGATTCTGAGACGTGTTCAGATTCTAAAGGGAAACAAAGTTGTCATGTTTTTCGGTTGCCAGAAACTACTCCTTCTTGTTCTCAAGGAGTTTCTAGTGGCCTCTGAGCTAGCTGGCACAAGTAATTAAGTTTAATATACTCGATAGGGACATACCGACCTTAGTCAAGCCTATAGGTTATATTATTCCAATGCGCAGAGCCTATTAGGGAAATAGGAACTACACTACAGTGCCTACTCTGTATGAGACCTTGCCTTAAGATGACGCCATCTCCCGGTGCATTGCTTCTCAATCAACTTTACTTTATTTGCACTTAGATGCATAAAAGTACAGAAAAGAGACTATCACAGTACACGATATACAAATATAGATTAATATCAGCAAACTGATTTCATATACAAAATACCATAGTAACAAAACCCATCCATAATTAAAAGCCAGGGACAAACAATAAATGAAATATTGGCATCCTTTCTCAAATTCATTATCAAAGAGTAAGATAAAAGCAAGTTATTAAAATGGGCCGAGTAGAACCACACCCATTTTAAACAGTCTCTTCTTGGTTCCAAAGCACACAATAGATAGGTTTTGAGACCCTTACATCAATTCATTAGCAGTGAATCAAAATATAAACCTTTTTTAAACTGACCTAATAAAACAACCCTCTCAGACGGCTTTCCTAATCCTTAAGACTGAATACAAAATGTTTGCAGTCATAAAACAAATATAAGGGGTTTCCAACTTATTAATTACTGCAAGGGCAGAGGAATATGAAAATAGGCTCAGTTTTCTTAATATTGGGATTATACATTTTTTTTTCTCTTTATAAAATGAACAAAAGAATAAGATATGCATCATAGTTTGGTGGGATCTGTCATCATGGGGACAGGTGGTTTATCGTATGTGATTGAACTGGGTATCCCACCATTAAAGGGGAAAAAAATGTAATCTCATCCTCGTCAGTAAATAGCAGTGCATATTATTCGTGACAAGAGATAGGAAGCATGTCCTCTGGGCACGGTAGGCTAAGTCTGATACACTATCATTGTAATTTTACGTGGATTAGATTGCCTTCTTTCAGTGTCCCACTTAGTGAAAAATGCTTCTCTTAGGTTGGATTTTTGTAAAGGATAAGCAATTAGAGGGTGATTCGTACAGGAACGCTAGGCCCAGATCTGCAAAGGACTGCTTAACATATAGTTACCATGGAATACTATAGGCTCGGTTTATTATGACAGTCCCTTTTCCAGATTCTTGGCCACAAAAGTAGCGGAGCCAATTTAATAGAACAAGCAGTTGGGACTGACACTTTTTTAGCAAAATTGTCCTCCACGGTCTTCAGTGCACCTACTTGAGCCGTGCCCCATATCTCAGCACCATATGTGGCTAAGGCTACAGATTTCGCCAGGTAAATTTCAACCAATTACCTGGTAGGCTTCTTACCCAAGTTGGAGGCAAATTTCCACAGGGCTGCTGGGCTTATTTTCATCATGTTTGTTCTATTCTCGATCATAGCGGACCAATTCAATTTGGAGTAAAAAAAAAAATTCCCAAGTACATGAAACGCTCTACACATCCTAGCCCTCTTCTAATTGGAGGGATATTGGCTTTTTTCTTCCTGACCCGCTGTCCTAACAAATGTTTTAGATTTATTAAACAGTCCTAGATCTGCCATATAGTTCGAATATATACTAATTGGGCGTTGTAGTGCTAATGGTGTTCTAGCCATCAAGACTGTATCATCTGCATAGAGCAGAGCTGGGAGGGATAAGCCACCTACAGATAGCATGTCTCTACATGCTATGGTCAGAACTCCATTAAGGCCATTGGTATACAACGAGAGAAAAAAGGGGGTAAGGACGCACCCCTGTAGGACCCACTTTTCAATTCTAAATGGTTTTGTGCATTCCCCCTGTTTACCAAACCTGATTACAGCCCCTGCCTCTTTATACAGCTCTCTAATGAAAAGGGTTATGGTGTTGTCCACGCCCATCAATTCCATGAGAGCCCACAGTTTGTGGTTCACAAAGTCGAAGGCCGCGGACAAGTCCATAAAAGCCATATAGAGCTGTCCCTTTTTTAGCATGCACATATTTAGCAGCAATCAGGGCTAGGGTTAAGCCTTGATCAACCATCCCCCTCCAAAAACCATATTGAATCTCCGATAAAACATTTTCATGCGCCAGTCCTCCAATCTATTTAAAATCAATCTCCCCATTAGCTTGGCAGTGCTATCCAATAAAGATATTGGACGATAATTAGCCGGATGCAATGGGTCACCCTTCTTAAAAATGGGGATAATCAATTATTGTTTCCAGGATACTGGGGGTCCCACTTTAACTGCATTAAAGACTACGGTCAGGAGAGGGGCCCACAAGGATTTATGATCAAGAAAAATATCCAGTGGAACCCCATCCAGACCTGCTGCCTTTAAGGCAGGTGCTTGAAAGAGAACAAGCTCTATTACCTCCAAGGAAAATTACAAACCCAGGCAGTCGAGTTGGTGTGACGGGTGGACGACTCATATTGCATCTGCTCCACCCAGTCCCATGTGTCTGCTGTCTGTATAGGGTTTGCTAGTATAACAATGAGTTCATGAGGCCTACTTCCCTCAAATGTTAGTTAACACACAAGGATGCTCTCTGATGCCGCACCATCAAGGTATAGTCTGGAAAAATAAAGGTGCAGGCATTCTTGTACCACAAGGGACCTGCACCCCTTTCAGTATAGTCTCTTTGACTTTAAAGTTTAGAAGGCGAAGCACCACTGGTCTGGAGAGTGATCCAGGCAGCGGCCACCTACCCAGGCCCCTATGTGTTTGTTCCACCTGATACTACGGATAGAGAACCTACTGGGCCACCACCTGTGCAAGCAACCGCTCAAAGGAGGAAACTGGATTTGGGCCCTTTATCCCTAAGGAAATCCCACAACCCGGAGGTTGTTGCAGAGGGAGCAGCCCTCGGAATCCTCCGACCTGTTCTCCAGCTCCCGCACCTTGGTCAAATCAAAAATACTTTATTTCGGTCATAGACCCTGAAAGTGAAAAAGACAATTGGCAAGTCCGAACAAACCATATGTATACATAATTTCAACCTATACATAATCACAGTATGCCAAGCGTTAGAAATTCAGAGTTCACACCGCGTCTTTTCAATATGTACTTAAAATGAATAAAACCTTGCTTATGGCAAAATATGCGGATTGTGCATTGCAAAAAAATTGTAGAACAATCATAATGTTAAAATTAGGAAACTAGGGGCACCTTCTTTCAATAAAATCATAGTACAATCTCAGAACGAGCATACTAATAGAATGTGCTCTTGGGTAAGCAAGAATACATTTGCACAGCTGTAACAGTTACACACATCTGCCATAAGCCATAGTAAAATGGTTTCAAAGTGTCAATCGCAGTGAGATTGGCGTGGGCATTGAGAGTAAAGTCTTGGCTCGGATAAGCCAGATGCACTCTAGCTATGCCAAATACTTTATAGGGTGTGGTATCCGATTTACAAATTGAGTGCAGTCTGGTGTTGAATGCCCAGGGTGTGGCACAGAGGGACAATCCAGCGTATTTGCGGTCTAGAGTCTGTTACAAAAAATTCTTCCCCTACTTCCCTTTCAGGCCAAACAAATCATGGTCCAGGGACTCATTCTTTCGCGCCTAGACTTTGGAAACGCCCTGTATCTAGGGGCACCTCACTCCACCCTACGCAAACTTCAAGTTATCCAAAACTGCGCAGCCCGAACACTTCTGCAGATCCCCCGCCGACTCTCAATCAACAATGGATTAAAGAGCCTTCACTGGCTCCGGGTCAAAGAAAGAATTGAATTCAAGGCCTTGTGCATTGCACATAGGACCTTCTGGAAGACGGGCCCAGCCATCAACCACTCTCTGATTTCCCCTTATCAACCGAATAGACAACTTCGCTCAGCATCTTCCTTCCTAGCCTTAGTGCCCAAGTTCAAAAGAAGTAGATGCGGCGGCCGCTCTTTTGCCTATAATTCCGCCAAACTCTGGAATTCTCTTCCCCTTCATCTGCGGGCAGAACCCAACCTTTTACCTTTCCGTAAATTATTAAAAACTCTGCTCTTTAATAAACCTGTCTAGACCCCGACCATTTTTTCACCCGCATTTTTGTCCGTAGCGCTAGGATGCCCTAGGGTAGTTATCGCGCTCTACAAATCGTCTTTTCATTTCATTGTCCAGGGGATGCTCTACAGTATCCTGTGCTTCGTTACATGCTGGGCATAGCTTATTCCCATTTTTGGGGCCTTTCCATTTGCAAGTAAGTGGCAAGGTGCTAAGCATAAATCTTATGTAGAGTGCTTTATTGAAGGGGGGGGGGTCAATATCAAGTATTGCTCGAATAGGGGGGTTGGTTTGAATTCTGTAAAGCTATCCGTTAGGGAGCTTGGATTAGCTGAGTGGAGCACTTTTCTCGCCTCACATTCCCAAAAAAGGGTCTTCATGTCTTCAGCCGAGAAGCGAGTGATGGAAACTGGATTAGTCCAGAACTGTCAAACTCGGAGGTTAGCGTCTCCTTTATATATTTTAGCCATGGTCCCTGGTCGTCAGTGTGCAAACTTGGCCCTCAAGATCCCTTACTTGAGGTTGTATTTCCCTGAGGGTGCCCTCCATCTGAGTGACTCGGCCAGCCAGCTTCTGGTCTTCTGCAGTATGTACAGGTCAGTTGCCACAGCATCTATTCAATTGTGCAGGTCCTGACATGTTTCCGCAATGGCTGTTAGGATTTGGTCGAATTTGTCACCAGAAGATGATTCCCTTATCTCGCACCCCTGTACATCAGGGGAGTTCACTCCCTGGTGGCCCAACTAATGTGGTCTAGGTCCCCTATGTCTCCATATGTTTCACAACAGGTGCCTCCGCTCAAGCAGATTGCCTGTACTGGCGGCGGGTAATAGAGGCAACCAGTCCACCCGGGCATAGTAAGTGCCCGACTCAGGTTTTTTAGTGCGTTCACAGAGGACTCCTGCCTCTAGACAGTATCCACTGTCTGAATATAGACCAAAGAGGGTCTAGATTACATGCGGCAGTGTCGAAGGCAGTGGAGGAGGGGGGGGAAATGATGGCTCGACACCCCTGCGATCCTCACTCCAGCAGCAGCCCAGGTTAGCTCAACAGCAGTGCACCTACCACCTCGCACATTGCAGAGGCTAGTCACGCCTCACTATGGTGCCATGGGAGAACCGAGGCAGAAAGGCATATTCAATTGCTGCCACCTCCCTGGGCTTTTCCTGACCTCTCACATCTTTACTGGTGGGGGAACACAGTTTATCAGCAACAGTGTCGGACCCCTACGTCACTGTGCTACATCAATGGGTGGGTGGGGGGGGCGTCCGCAACGAATCGCTCACCGCAGGGGGACCCGCCTCTCCCTGCCTGCAGCAACATTTCATTGGGGGCAAAAATGGAGGGAGAGGGGCATGAGCAGTCCTCAACCCCCCTGGGGGTCGTGCGTGTCCTGCACATCTCGGGGCCCCTGCCAATGATGAGGCCACTGAATCAGGGCGAGCTGTCGAAGCCATCTTCACTCACTGCCGATAGGCCCAATGGTCCGTGGATCAGACCCGCCTCCAGGCACCAGCACAGCGCCTAAGCCAGCAGGATCATGCTCTGTGTGGGTAGTACAGCACCTCCAGTGTGCTGCTCATCAGGCTCCCCCCCCCCCCTTCCTCAGGGGCCCAGGTCTCGAGAGCTGTAGGCTGCCTCCAACACCACCTCGGCAGGTCCTCCCCTCAACTCCTGTCACCTTGTAGTCAGGGGGGTGAACTATAATTGGGCAGGGAGACTTGTTCTCAGGTCCTCGTGCCACCACAGCAGTCTATCTGGTCCCATGCGGGCCTCTATGTCCAAGCCCGTTACAGTGCACCATGAGGCCCTGGCCCACCAAGGTGTGTCCCAGTGGGATATGGTACCTTTAAAAAACCTTCACGCGTTCTGTGGGCACTCGGTTTCCACAACGGAGGCGAGGGTACATCAACAGGATGGCTGGCTCCGTATCGTGGGTCGGGACACGGAGCTCACTCAGCTCTTGTCTGCCATCTTGCAGTGGCCGGTCACGCCCCTTGTTCAATGGCATGTTCAATTGTAACTTACACTTTAAGGATGAGACTTACCATAGCACCTTACTTTAACCCAGAGACAGCCTTCGGACTATCCCTGGAGTGACCTGCTCATTATAGGTTGAGGCCCACACAACACACACACACAATTGTTAACGTTTTATCGAATAATCTTGACTAAATGAGGTGTTAATTTCCAAGGAGATTTATACTGTCCTTTCCTAATCTTAGGCTCTTATGTTTGCCATTACATTGTTAAAGTACCCAGCTCAGTAGTAGTGCTTATTTTTTTTATCAACTAATACAAGGCTGAACCTTTTTGAGCAATCAATCCAGAAATCTCAAACTGCAGTGAACATGTATTACTGCAATACATGGAAGATGATGCTTAAAGTGTATGTTTATTAATCGAGCAGACTACAGGTATATACTTTTTGTGTCGCCTATTAGAATGAGACAAAGTCCAAAATTGTTGTTCAAAAGTCAGTTTACCCCTGTAATTGCCACAGTTTCCCATTACCAAGCTGTAGTTTTAACACAAAAATGCCTTTGGCAGTCTGAGGTGGAAAGGATATTGCTTAACTGCTATGTAACGCAATGGCAAGCGATGGCCAAAATGGTGAGTAACATAACATTATGCAAAGAACCAATCCTTGTTAGACGTGGGACCCTCTGTACATGGCTACCTTACAGCCCATATTGGTGGCTATTTCTTGCTTCCTTGTAGAACCTGAATCCTTTGGCTGCAAGCCACCATATGCAGGTTGGCTTAGTATATGGTGCTCACTTCTGTAAGTGTAGCACCCTGCACTAATCCAGACTACCCATATGGTGATATTAGTGGTCTTAGACAACCTTAAAAAGCTCTCTAAGTGGAAGCTGTGGAGAGCAGCCTTCATGCTTAGTCCAGAAGGAGTGTAAAGCAGCTTTTTTTTTTACCAGTACTTAATCTTATGGTATAGGTCAAGTGAAAAAGAACCACACAGTGTAGTTATAAAAATATGTATTTATTATAAAAACTCACTAACACATTGCAATATCTCCTACCCGGAGATCTAACCACAATACTTTGATCATAGAACACGTTAAGTAGCACAAATACACAGTGGTCTCCAGGGGGAGACCAAACTATATACTAAAATAGTGGAATGCGAACCATGACCTAAGTTGAGAATGGACCCAGAAGACGTAGAAGAGCCGGGGACCCAGGGAACCACCCAAGGTGAGTATCTAGGAACCCTATGGAGGTAGTGTGCAGAGTGGGAACACAACCGCGTGCTCAATACAAGTCAACGGGTAAGTTGCAGTTTTCAGAAAAAGGACCCTTCCCAGCGGACCCTGAAGAAACCCCATAGAAGATGGAAGGTTGGAGAGTCACCGCACCCATGGGTACCCCAGGATACCTACACGAGGGAAGCTGGGTACATAGGTGCGAAGTGACGTCGGAAACCGCTGTAGACCACAATGGAGGACCTTAGTGAAGATGCCGCTGGCGAAGAAAGTGAGAGTCCGATGGAACTCAAAGGTGGATTCAAGATGAGCGGTACCTCTAAGCAGAGGGGACATAATCTATGCCACTCAGGAGTGACCAGGAGGCACGGAAGACGAATGCTCACTGATGTCAGAGATGCAGGGGAGTTGACGGTGCCCTTGACGTTGCAGCTGTGCGGACCAGGTGACGCTGTGGAAGATCAGGAGCCGTTCACGAGCTGTCCCACGTCGGATGTCAAGAGCCAATGGGTCAATGTCCAGCAGTGGCACCAACAAGCCATGGCAACAGCAACCAGCGTAGTCGTAGAAAAAAGTGGTGTTTTGACCAGCAAGGTCCAAGTGACTCACCACGAGCACGTAAGTCCGAGCAGGCCCGAGCAAGCAGGGGAGCCAAAGAAGACCCTCAAGAGGACCCACGGGCCGAAGGCACAGGAGTCGCAAGAGGACCTCAAGCAGCTCACTAAAGGATGAAGGCCCACGGTGCAAAGGATGCGGTGCCGGCGAAGATCTTGGCTGCAGGAGATGCTTGAGGCTGGAGCTTCTTGGAGCCCGAAGATTTCTGGAGGAGTCAACAAGCCTTGGCAATGGCAAGTCGATGTGGTGCACAGGGGTACTACTCCAGCGGTTCCGACGAGGGATACTGGCTTCAAACTTGCTATGAAGACAGTGTAGGCCTCGAGGGGGTTACAGAACCACCACCTGTGTTGCTGAACCTTTCGGACTCCGTAGGAGCTCAGGAACCGCCGACCGGTCAGCATCGTTGCAGTGCCTGCAGATACAGGGGAGTGACTCCTTCACTCCAAGGGAGATTCCTTCGGGTGTCTTGGATGGCCACAGGCCTTGTGAAGAACCTGTATGGAGCACAGGCACAGACGACGCAGAAGACTGGCAGGACGACGAGACCAGGAGCAGCAGGAGACTTCCCAGTTGCAGTCTCTGTTCCCAAAGCGAAGTCCAAAGTGCCCAGACAGTTGAAGTGGTTTTGGATCTGAATCTTGTCCCACGACGAATCTAGGCACCCACCCACAGGTAAGCCCTTAAGTATCCTAAGGAAAGGGTTGGGATGATTCAGGGGTCCCTCCCAGAGGAGGGGCTGGTCAGTGGGGAGGATACTCCCATGTCCTTTGTCCAGTTTCGCGCCAGAGCGGGAGCCAATGGCTCCCTGAACTGGTTCCAACTGGAGTATGCAAAGAGGGCACCACATGTGCCCTTCAAAGCAGTCTAGTGGCGCTGGCAAGCGCCCCCCCTGTCCCAATACCCTGTCCTGTCTGGGAGGTGGTCACACCTCCCTGTGACGTGAAACATATTGTCCTGCCTTCCCCTGCTCGAGCAGCAGGAGGGCAGAATCCTGGCTCTGGTCGGCAGCAGCCATAGTTTTGCTGTCCGGGTCTAGAAGACTGGTACCAGGAGCATTGAGGGCCTCCTGGAGGAGCTTTAAAGTGCATGGAACCATACCTCCAACACCGTTTACGGTGTTGGGGTATGATTCCAGCATGCATGTTTGATACCAAACACAACAGGGTTTGTTAAAGCTAGTGTAGAGATAGCCATCGCCTAATGACGCATGGCCACTCTATGTATCGTAATGGCTGATGCACTTACAACCTGGGAGAATGGGTAGCGGTGTCCTGCTCATGCAGGGGCACCCCTCCACCTATAACTGAGCACCCTGCCTTCAGGATTGAAAGGCCTGCCGTATGGGTGACTTATAGGTTGTAAGTGCAGTGACCTCAGATATAAGGAAACTTATATCTGTCGTAAGTGGTGCTAGCACCAGCTTACACAGGCTGCAATGGCAGGCTTGTAGTCTCAATTTGAGCGGTCTTCCATGGGTGGCATAATGCATGCTTCAGCCCATGGGGGACCCCTGGTGTACCTATGCCCTGGGTACCGCAGTACCATATACTAGGGACTTGCAAGGGTACAGCAGTAGCTAATCTAACCTAAGTACTCACTATGTCCAATTTTGGGAAGAAGCACAGAGACTGTGGTCCTGATTAGCAGGATCCCCGTCAGACTAGTCAGTAAAACGTGATGACACCAGCAAAAAGTGGGGTGACCATGAAAGCAGATCCTACTTTCGTTCACCACATGTCCACATTTTAATCCTAGTTTATAGCCTTTTTGATTGTATTCTGATAAAAGCAGATCTACGTTCTGGACTGCAACATGCCAAGAGCTAAAAAGCCATGCTTTACCAAAGGCCTCATTCATGAAATCGCACCTTGCTGTAGAGGAAATATGAATTTGCAGTGAAAAACATGTGGCAAATTTCAAGGGGGTTCTGAGCAGTTCCAGCATTTGTTTTCTAAGTTTAGTGCTAGTTTATGTAACGTCGCTGGAGTCCAATGGGTGTTAAGAAGGTCCAAGTATCCCTGCCAAGATCTGGAGTTTTGCAGTGGTAGGTGATTTACATATAAGGTGCCATATTTCTGGTACTGGGATAGGATTGCCTGGTTATGTTGGGTCGTTATCCCATTTCTCTGTTAGGCAGAGCCACTAGGTATCAGTTATTCATTAGTTTGTATACTTTGGTGACTTAAGTCGCCAGCCTTTTAAAAAAATTAAAAAAATTTGAAGCATTTTTAATTAGTTTTCAGAATTATAAAATATACTTGTAAGCAAAACGCAGGCAAGCAGCAATACCCCTCGGTTGCAAAACAATAGGAGGATCCACATCAGTCCCAGAAGCCCAAAATGAGCCCACCATGTGCTGCATACAATGGTTCCTCCATCTTTGAACACCATTCATGGTGTTTTGCCACGCATCCACGTCCGGGGCAGTCTTCGAGATCCAGTTCTGGGCAATCTCACATTTCCCCAGTAAGGTCCCCAAGCCCACTAGGTATCTTTCAGATCTCCTGCCCCCCTCCTCTCCCCCCCCCCACCCCCTCGCTGCTCCATTCGACCCAGAACTGCAATCTGAGGGGAATAATCTATCTGCCTCCCTAACACATCTGACAAAACCCCAAAAAGTTGGGACCAATATCGCTGTGTTACAGGGCACAGCCAAATCGAATGATCAAAATATGCGGTATCAGCATTACAGCGATGGCATGCAGGCGATGGAAGTTTACCCGCCTTCCACAGCCGTGACGACATCAAGTGGGTCATATGGAGAATATTAATTTGGATCATGTGAAGCCGGGAGGAGGTGGCCCGCTCCTGTGGTGCCATAAGTGCTTCCCTCCACTCCCTATCCTCCAGAGTGCGGAGGGGCAGAAATAAGTCCAGGGAGTTGATGAATCTGGGAGACCCCCGGGTGGACATAAGGAGCTTAACCTCCATAGGGCTGTACTCTGGAACCTCCACCAAAGCGGCCTGGTAATAGGATATGGCATAACGGATCTGCAAAAAGCGGAAGAACTGCGTATGGTGTAGGTCAAAGCTGACCTTTAACATGGAGAAGGGATGCATATTAGAGCTCTGCCTTTCATCACCAAGCTGAGAGATGTCAATTAGGCCCATCGTCGGAGCCCCCCCGCCACTCCCCCGCCACCTGACAGAGAAGTGTGCCCCTCCAAAGGGGATTCTGCATCTGCAGCGTGATCTGCCCCACCTCGTACATTTCGTGGCTGCCCGCCAAATCCTAAGAAACCACCTTCGTGAGCTTGCGGGAATCGGTGACTCGTATAAACGATCTGGAATCTCCCATTCTATCGGTGACGGATTGGTGTGGTATGCTGGGTTCTCCCACTCCCCCATGGGACCAGTCATTCAAGACCACCAAGTGGGATCCTCGGTAGAAAAGCTGCAAATCAGCTGCAGCCTGGCCACCCTCAGAGGTGGAGTGCACACACATGCGCAATGCGGCACCATGTGGTTCCAAAAGAAGGGACTTATAGGAGCCTGAACCGAGTGGAACCACGTCGAGGAAGTACCGTGGGGGAAGTTCTGCCAAACGTACACAAACTGGGGCAGGATCATCATTTTAGAAAGCACAATCCTGCCCAAAAGGTTGAGGGGCAACGAGGACCAGCGGTCAAGATCTTTCATCATACGTGTCGCCAAAGGTGTAATGTTCAGCAACCATGTCATGGCGTGGACCAGTGAAATGTGAATGCCTGGTGCAGAGCCAAGCTCAAATCTCCGTCTCACGAAATGCTCTCTTTAAACTTCACATCCTTTCAAAAGTTTCAGATTGATAAAAAAAAAAATGTAATCAATAGTTTACTACACAAAAACCAAGACATCACCAAGATATCACCAAGATATCACAATCATTTTGAACATGTGTAATTCTCACAATAAACACATGACACAACAAATGTGCTGATCTGTCAGTCTTTAATGTGAGCGTTTATTTGTCAAGGAATGCTGCAAAGGTCAGAGCGAGTGAATTCCGGCAGATCGACATTCAAGTTTGTACATAAATCAGACATTCAGCAGTATCACAAAAATATAACATACATTTATAATATTTGTGTTTTTTTTGGAGAAAATAATTGTTCTCAATACAAAGGTCCACGTGAATTATTCAGTTGTGATATAGACTTATTAGGCACAATTTATATAAAACATGTTTTCAATATTAAAAAATACATTGTAGCTCTTTGAAGGAGAACTTCCGATTGGTACAAGACTTGAATGCATCCATAAGGTACAAGTGACTATTACTAAACAGAACTGCAATGCTCTTGTCCAAGAAATTGTCTAGGCTATGCTGTGCCACAGTCCAAGTTCTGAAAAATATATATGTGAGAAATGGGCTTAAAACCGAGTTTCTTGGCAACGATAATATATTTTTGGTGAAAGGGGCTCATTGTTTAAGGAGTGTCCAAGCTGAATAGGATGTCAGGATTATGGGTACAGAACAGGATCTTCTGAAGACCATGTATTGTTGACCTATCTGGTGCAAGCACAGTGTGTAAAGTCAGAGAAGGAAGAGTATACATTGCAGCAATAGTTTTCTATGAAAAGTTAAAGGGGATACATGTCACTGCCTGGATCCTTCTATTACTAAAAAAACATCGGCGTAGCCTCAAACTGCTGGTAATTAGACTGTTCTAATTCTAGAAATTGTCAAAGTAATGGTCGTCAGTGTTGATGGAATGCTAACCCTCTGTAATGGGTGGCATGTTGATGGGATCTCTGACCAGCTTCAAGGTGCATAACCAAACCTCAAGGCTTGAACTCTTGCGTCTTCAGTATCCCTACAACTTATAGTTACATTATCCTATAGAAACCAAAGTACACAGACGCATTGACCGCCCACTCTCATTCACATGTACCATCCTTATTCTAAAGGAAGGAAATAAATGTACATGACTTTTTCATTTTGGTTTTGCTTTTTAGGAGTAATTTTTCAGTTGTTCTAAAGATGTACTGTTGAAAGGTGCAAGCAACCGTACAATACTGCAGCAGCACCTGTTTTCTCTAAGCAGCACCATGCACATTTTAACTCAATTGTGTCCTGAGGCTCAAACTTCAGGTGATTTTATGCCCGATAGTCCCACTCGCCCCCAGGGGTTACTGATACTGCGGGTATCAGTAACTCCGAATGAGGTAAAGTGGTGGTAGATATACTCCCGTTTACATGATATATGGGGAATAGTGTGGTTATTGGTTTTTCCACCTTGCTTTCTGCATGCTTTCCCCAGTATTTTACCCAAAATCACCAAACACTTTGTATTTTTGATTTAGCCTGTAACTTCTGCCTGCCACAAAGGGACCATTGTCTCACTCACCCTGGGTCTAGCCATTGGGATGTGTTCAAATTGAGAAGTAGGATATGCCCTGACAAATGAAATAATACTGTTGCCATATACATTTTATAGGTTAGTGATTGAGTATGGCGAGTAGATTAATCATATTTTAAGGTATAAATGGTCTTGTGACATTGGCGACGTATAGATGGACTAGAAATGTGCTGAGGGCCAGTTATAGAAATGCACCAAAGAACCAGTTAGAGGTGCAAGGCTATGCCCTGTAATCAAAATTAATATACGCAACGAGATCGACAGCTGCCGCCTCGCTCAAGAGGGCAATGTTAGAAGACCCACACACATGCTCATGCTCCAGCCCTAGAGCAGGGGGAAAACAGCAGTGTGCGATGAATGTGAAGGAGTATCGATGCCGATGATGGTGCGTGCAAACACCTAGCTGGAACTGTACATGGTGTAGATAACTGACCAATTGATGGGCTTTGAACAGGGCCTTCCTCTTAGAATGTATTCTGTCGAACAACAATGACTGTTCTGCTGGCCTAAGCCAAGTGGCGCATTAGAGCAAATTGCATAGATGAGTATAAGGAAAAGACATGGTTCCTACAAAGAACAGCTCTTGTGCTAAGAAGTTCAGACATGGCCTACAGTCACTGATACTGATAGTTATGGGGCAACACTGTTCACTGTCATAGCATAAAGAAAAGACAACATAACAAAGGGAAGGAGAAAATGTGAAATAACACGGTCTTCCACATAAAGTTCTCCAATTCTAATATCTGTAGCTAAAGATGCTAAGGACTCCCTAGGTTGCCCAATTAGGTTTACAAGAATGCAACAAGCATGCTGAGAAACCAACGAAGCGTGTTATTGGCACCGTGCTGAAAACAGAAGATCTGAGTTTAAAATCCTAGGCGACCAAAGTCGGCCTTTCATGCTTCTGAGGTTAATGAGTGCCATTGAGTTCAATAATTGTAACACTGTTGTTAGTAATGTGACAACTATTACAGTCAAGTTTTACATATAAAACTAGCTGGCATAATTATTAACCTTTAAAAGATTGGTTTCTTAGGGTTCTATAAACTCCATCCCATATCAAGCTATCCTGAGTCCTAAATTTAAGGTCATGTGCCGGAAATGGTGAGGGTACGTCCACAAGAAGAGCATATTCCTTGACTGCTGAGCATTCAGAGGTTACTTCAATACATAGTTACTTGACCAATACACATGAGGTCGCGTGAGTGTAACATGAGAATTTTGCTTACCACCTTAGCGTGAGAGGTTCCTTTTCAGCTTGAAATGAGTCATCCTGGACCTCATAACACGAGGAAGTGGCAAGAGATTTCATCAGAGAATGTTAGTTGACCCTTTACTATAAGAAGCTTACTTGACATGTTAGCTTGAGGACAGTTACGACTCATTCCCATGTGATGCTGAAGTGTCTCCTCAGCTCAATAAGTTAACTCTTTTATTTGAGAAACCGACTTTACCCCTTAGTATAAAAACTTTACTTGACTTCTCGTTCAGTATGAGAAGTTTAGATGACCCCCTAGACTGAAAAAAGATCCTTGATTCCATATGAAAAAGTGAGTTGACTTGAGCATGAGAGAGTTATTTGACCCCTTAGCATAGAAATATTACTTGATTCCAACATTGGAAGACTCTGGTATTTGTCGTCACAGGATGATAACTGGCTCCATTAGTTGCTCACCTTCAACCCTTCAGATTTTTTATATTCTTAATCCTCACTTCTTTTTGGGTGATTTCGTGCACATACTTTTCCCGCATTCGGTCACACACCTTTCCCCCTACTTCTAGCTTTTTCACATTTCCCAGTTTAAGACCTACATTTGCTTTCTTCTATTCACTTCTAGTTCTTGTGGTCTTTGGTCTGCTCACTCTGGTTTCTGTCCTTTCTTCACTTCCTTTGTCTTTCAACCTCTATCTTTATACTACATTTATTTTCATATGTTCACCAGTAGATCCTGTGGTGCAGGGTGGATGCATTCGTTTTGGGGGCCTAGTTTAACCCAAGGTCATTGTGTATTTGTAAAAATGTCAGACAAAGTACAATTTTAGGGGTGTGGATCCCACCAACCGCATCTTTCTACTGTTGTTGGTCAGTTACCATCTCCAATGCTTGTTGAACTATGTCCCCTACTGCTGATGCTTCTCATTTGCCATCCATTCGAGGGGCGGTGTTACAAATATCCCATCCCAGGGGCACAACATGCATTTACATCAGCACAGCTGGGGCGCTTTATTTTTACGCAAGGGACTTCAGAGTAAACTGAATTTCAGCCCTTAACATTTAAATATAGTGATTAATTGTTGAAATCCCTTTTTTTCAATTTGCAACACTCCAAGCAGAGCCTATGTTTTATAGAGCAAGAGTGTCCAGAATTGGTCCAAGAGCCTCAAGTTATTCCAGATTTTCAGGAATCTTAATGGTATTAGCTAGTTTAGATAGTCCTAGATCATTCCGATAATTGGGCACGGAACTGACAATCTTAGAATTAAAGTGTGAAACCATCAGTCCACTGACTATAAAGTCAAAGCAGCAGGTGACAGCCAAAGCAGAACTTCCCCGTTTTTTAAGCATGCTTTTAAAAATAGTCCTAAATGGGTTTAGAATTGTTATTTTTTAAATTCAGTCTGAGATTCCCAGTTCTCAAGTCCAAACCTGAAAAGGCTGCAAAGTCATGAATAAAATGGACTGTTCATTTAATCACTTTAGAACGATGAATGGCTGAATAACCTAAAAAGGATGAAGTCTTTGACTTTTCGGTTATTCGTACACATTACTGCTGAGGGTGCTTTAACAACGATATCTTCCAGTTCACAGTTTTCTTTTTGTTACAATTAAAAAAAGAAGCCCAGCATTGTATTGTTAATGAAATTGAAGCCTTTTGGTTGTCAATTGTTGACTATTTTTGGCAATGTTTTAGATTTTTGTATATTGTTAATTTGGAGTTTTTAATCACAGTTTTGATTGAAAGTGTCCTGTTTCTTTGTCAGAGGAGGATATTTTATGGGATTTTCTTTTTTATTATAAAAAACAAGCTATTTTATATCAAAGGACTCTGTCCGTGTGTTGTAGTTATGGTGGAATAGTTTTTGCTTTTAAGCGGTGTAGCCTAGTTGCAAGGGTTCTCTATGGAATTGAGTTATCATAGCAGTAAAGGCACAATATATTTTTTCACTACTCTCACGCTAGAGTAGCGAATTGGTGGACTTCAAAAAGTGTGTTGCTGATGACTGTGAATGAGGCCCATATATACAAAAATAATTTATTTACTTTACAGTAATCATAGTCTGTTTCACCTGGAGGGGCACTCATCCTCAGAGCCTGAGTCAGTGTCATCCAGCAAGTGTGATTCAGCAAAAAAGGATTATGGGTAATGGGATCGGATTAAGTATTAGTTGGACATAGAATTTACAGTTTCCAGTAGACTATGCCCTAATCCTCAAATGATGTAAAGTTAAAGCCGGACCACCAAAAATAATTTTTTCCCTCTAAAAGATAGTTCTGCTGCATGTATCTTTTCTTGATATATAATACTTCCATCTATTCATGGGAATTACCACTTGTTTTTCTCTATCTTAAAATTCTTTGGATGTTGACCATGGGATTGTGACGCCAGCCCCCTCACTTCCATGGCCCCACACAAAGCACCTGCTATCTGCACGTATGCCAACACACCCCAGTCAGGTGATTGACTCCCAATTTATTTAGTTAAAAATTATATTATTTATGATTTTGTTGTTGGGTCTCCAGCAGAATGTACACATCCAAGCATGCGTGTAATGGGATATGTACATCTGGGGTTCAATGTAGAATGTAAGTGGGTGGTGGGGATTCAGTGGAAGCTTGGCTGCTGGGCTGTGAGGACCACTGTACCATGGCTGTCATTGGAATAGAGTTGTTCCTGATGCGTACTGCTGCCCACTGTGTGTTCTTCCTTGTGATGTACTTTTCTGTAAGCACTACATTCTCCCTCTTAAAATTGTCTCCACTTGGTTGCAAGTTAATGTGGAAAATTAAGTCCCATTCATTTTTTGTTTCTCTCAGCGATGAAATTTGAATCCCTGAATTTATTTCTCTAAATCTCCTATCAGTTGTTCCCAGGTATTCTCAAACGTTGGTATGTATTTCTCTGGACTACTATTAATTTGTGCTTGTCCATAGATTCGACTCGACACCATTTCTGGATTCATCAAAGCACATCTGAAGAGGCAAAATATAATCATATGCTCTCACCTATGAATAAACTGCATATTCATTTCGCAGAGCTTGAGTGATTCTGAAGCAGGCATACGGTGGAGGCATCCCAAATAAAAGGAGCCAAGTGAACAATGGCTACTGACAATGTCACACCCCTGATATCATGAACCAGTAAATTGTCATAATACCCACCTGCATTGCATTTTGACCTTTTTGACCTTACTTTGTTAAAAACACTCACACAGTCCATCAACCTTGCTCCATTTACTGCCTGGTGCATCGTTTTCAACCTGATCAGGAGCTAATAGTTATTTTAGTAATACTGTTTAACGGTGTGGAAGTTTTAAACTTCCGCATTTACAGTCAGTTGATAAAAACAGATACAATTAAAAAAAACATGTTTGTCATCTCTGTACTTGTTACCTGTACTAGGTTAAAAGTGGGTTGTCTTCTCAGTGGCTTCCCACATGAAAGTACTACTCTGTGGAGGGAATAGTTGTTTGTTTTTTTTCGTACACAAACAGAGTGGTTAAATGCAAGCTGTGTACACTGCAGTGGATGGAACTGTTCTCGGTGGCCCTCCTGGGTTACTTCCCAGTAGCTTTACAGAAAGGGTGTATGGAGACTTGAAGCTGAGATCAGTCTGTGCACTAAGTAATGAAAGTACTTTCACCTGATGTCATATGATTGTCATCAATCCAAAGAAGTATCAAAATGTCCAATGAAAGTGAAATAACTTTGACAATACTCTTGCCAACAAACAGTGGTTTTCTCTTCACAAGTACAAATGTGTGCATAAGTCCACTGAACCTCGCTACTTCTAGTCCTTGAGCTACGAGAGCTATCCACTCCAATTGACACGTCCGTGCTTCTAGCGCCTGGAGTCTGTTGTGAAGCATCGTCTTGTAGCCTGATACAAGCAAGGTAACCACTTGTGTCCTCAGTTATCTGCATTCTCGCTAACTGGTGAGCACAGCTTGGAATCTTACCCTCAACACTACTCGAACCAGCACTAATGGATTCTACAACGGCTCCTTCCAGGCGATAGGGATGTCGAAGACAAGGGCGGCAGGGTTCTTATTTAGTCCCTCTACAAGTCCAGCTAGTTCAGCTACTCTGAGGACCTACCTAATTGGAGACCTGCTATTGGACTTCTGCTTAGGCCACCTCAAAGCACATACAAGACTGCCTCAAAGCATGCGCACACAAATATATAACTGAAGAGCAACCTCTACAAACATTTCACATTTCCAGAATTGTCCAGGACTTCTATATACCACTGGGCCCAGGTAAAGTTTGTGCTAAGGGTCCACTGACTAAACATGAAATAACTTTCTTTTTCTGGCCATTCTTCACAATTCTGTCCATATAAGTGTTTTGATTAAAAGTACATTTTTCATGCAAATATTGCAAAGTAGCTGCAAAACATCTCTCTCCATCCTTTGAAATAATACTTTGACTTGGATGACATCAGACATGTTGTAATGCTCATGATTGTCTTCACAAATGTCACTGAGAAGAAATATGTGCATGGCCAGGTTGGTATTCTTCACTGCAAAGTCAACATTTGGATCAAGACAGGCAAAGGTATCCAGTGTTACTTTTCTTTTACACCGCCTGGTAGATCATATTGTTTGAGCTACTGTATACTCTGGACAGACAGACACACGCGTCCTCTGGACCAAAATACACCATGACACTGAAGACACTAACCACCAGATTTAAAATATACCATGAAATTGCAAAGCACTGAAAAAACAAAAAATGTGCAGTTATATTAATAAGCAAATTCGTGGGGCGGCAGGGCTAATTGAAAAGCAAATCGAGAGGCAGTCCACAGGGCGTATATCCATATGGAAAATTGATCTAATGGGCTGAGTGCTGCCACAGAGAGGGAGCCTGGTCCATTGGAAAGAAAGAAACTAAGAGATATCTTAGCAACTCAATATTCCTGAAAGGGCTGAGACATGGAGCAGTGGCATCCACACATCCCTAACTTTGCTCACATTCATTAGCTTTTTTTTTGTGGAAAGGTCTCGATTCTCCTACATGCCAAACTGTACTTCGACAGTATTCGTATTTCTCAAGTCTATAGTGCACGTGTTATTGACTGGTGGTTTTTCACAGCTCTACATGTGTCATTGGGTAGGTGTTGGTGTGGTATCTGGTGGTACTGGTTTTGAGCCATCGATATTTTTAGTTTCTTCATCTGCACACAAAGTATACACCACGCTCTCAAACAATTTCTTCCCGATCCTTCAGATTTCAGCATTTGGAATGTTTGCTGAGTGCTATTTACTTCTTCCACAGCCAAAGCGACCAGATACCCAAGTAAGCAGTGGAATCAGACTTGAAATAAAGCCGCCTCCTGACCTGAAGCCTCTTGTGCACCTCAAGAGGGCACAGAGTTCCATTGAAAAGACATTGTGGTTCTTCATGTGAAACAGATTGTCTCTTCCCTTGGGCTCTAGCGTGCTTGAGTTTTTGTGTTCTGTGCTTCAAGGCCATTTGCGTTAGATTGCAACCGATGTGTTTGAGTGAAGAAGTGCAGCGTGCGGGTTGCAAAAGCATCTTCAGTCTTACGGTTCTGGCTTTGTCGGACTTGTGGCGCTTTTCATGCCGGGGTCAGGTGTTCCTTGCTGAAAAAAAGTGAACATGCACAGTTTAGTCTATATATCCATCCACTTCAGGAAGAAACTGGTTTACGGTACATGTCATGCTTGAAGTTGAATATGAAACAACCCCACGTCGACACCATCTGCGGCTTGTCATAATTTGTTATGCCCCAAAAAATAGCTTACATTTCTAATAAATGTGTCACTGAATGTCATCTGTGGTTCGAACTCTGAAAGAGTTTCTTGTTCTTCACTACAAGTTCATTCAGAAGTTGATGCAACTTTTCACTTGATGCAAAGGAAAATAATATTGGAGCTACCATAGCTTTCTGATCCCAACTCTGTCCAAACCTCGGGGATTCTGTGCGGAACCCATGACTGTTGACGTGTCCCTCTGTACTTGTGCCGTACAGCCTATTCCTCCTGCCCCCGCCTTTTCTTCGTTTTTGAATCTCTGATCTATCTGTCTTTTCGATGTTCTAGTAATCGCTAGTACCAATAATCTTTAGTGCCAATAGTAAGTTAACTTTCTTTTTACTCATTAATGAAAAGTGGTGGTTTAAAGTTAGAACACAGCATAAACATGTATAAAATATATACTGATGAGTGCCATACATTGAAAAATACTTACTGGTGAGTGCGCCTTTGAAAAATTTGAGTGTGCATAGAGTAATACTGCAATGTCGTGCTGCGCAGCCTCCAGAGCAATGGACAGGGCGCTGCTGCCGTCCTAGGAAAGGAGGAACATTTAAAGTCAAACCTACTATGTTCATCAACCAGACCGTCTGGAATTCACAGAAGTTGCCTTATCCCACTCCCTGCTCCAATTAACTTCTCCAAGTTTGACTCGAGAGTTCTAGATTGAAATATGAAACATCTCACGAAGATTTGTAATATTGACACCAATAAAATATATTTTTATATTTTTGTATTACTTATTTTACCTGCAGCTTTTTTAAACAATAATTTCAAAAATTGCAAAGTCTTAAAAAACAGAGAAAGCATTTCTCAACTTCACACACCCCTATTTAAGCTCCAAGACCAGGCTGCCTTTCCATTTCTGCATACAGTAGCATAGATCATAGAAATGTTAAAAGCAATTCTGGATATTTTAAAGAAAAGCAGACATTATTAAAAACTTTAAAAAAATGTTGACTACAAGATACACATAAGCAATTGGTAGATTTCGACCTTGAAATTCACAGAGAATGATTCATCTGAAAATACAGCTTTAATCAGTGACACACATTGAACTTCACCTCTAATTGAACATAATTCTGTTCAGACTACTCATTCAATTTCCCTGCAGCTGACCGTAGCTCTGTCTGATACAACAGGTCAATTAAAACTAATACCCAGCACAAACATTTGTATAAAGTGACAAAGGTTTTTTAAACAAAAAATTGAAAAGCCACTTGGCCGTCCATTAGAGGTAAGTTTAAAAGACCAATTTTCATTTGTAATTTCTAGTCTCAACAACCTGACAGTAACCCATTCTCAAGAGTAGATTAAGGACCACTGGAAGATCTGGGTGTTGGGGAGAGGCAGACAGTCTTCTAAAAAAAAATTTAAATGCTGAGAGGACAACATCGTCCTCTCTGTCGACATTTCATATTTACTGCCCGTTGAGAATATACCGATTTCACTGTCCTTCGTCTGCTCCTCAGAAGCAATAGGAGGCTGCTGAGGGACTGCAGATGGGACAAGGAGTCAACCATGGATTAACATCAGCAGTCAAAGGGTGTTTGATGTCACTTCTGCTACCCCTGGCATTTGGTGAATTAAGGTTAATGCAGGTTCCCATTCGCTATGAAGCAAATTGGAAAAGCTCTGAGTGGGCTATCGGTATTGCTTGAGTAATTTTGAAGATCATTTTTATCTTTCCATTTAGCCAATATATAATCAATTTTTGCTAGTTACGTCGAAGTTTTAAAAAGTCTGGAAAGAAAAGGTTATGGTGAGTAACTACAGCCAAGGAGTGGAAACTGCAAAAAGTAAACCGGTTATTGCAGATAGTATGTTTTTGATCATACAGCCAACTAAGGCAAGGGCAGTGCCAGGGGCTGCGGATGCTGCTAGTTAACGTCCATGGTGACTTGATTGACATGGTCGCTTCACAATATTATTGACAATATCAAGTCATCAGTTTTTGGTATCAAGTTCCGTGGATGTCATAACGTTGTGGTCTAGCCAACCATGAATAAGAACTATTTAGTACACCTTGTCCCACAAACCAAACTTTGGTTAAGTGTTTGATATTAGTAGCCAACGATATGGTTCCCACGCA
The DNA here is from genome assembly GCA_963921515.1 of Calotriton arnoldi. Lineage (NCBI taxonomy): Eukaryota > Metazoa > Chordata > Amphibia > Caudata > Salamandridae > Calotriton > Calotriton arnoldi. The sequence goes on along the minus strand of CAWUFW010001944.1, from coordinate 1,932,563 downwards.
ATTAATCTCAACACGACAAAAGTTGAGTCAGTTCTCCCTGAAGTCAAGTCTTGACCACAGAGGTATCTCCCCCCTAAAGGATACCTTGGTGAAAGAAATGCAATGGTGAGAAAAAGAGATGGTCTTTTAGATACACTGTTTTTGTAGCACTTATGGGCCTTGCAACCAATTATCAACTATGAATGACCCCATAAAAATGTTCAAAATCAGTTTACAAGCATGCTACACTGTAGCTCCATTAGCCACCAAGTAATGAAGTTCACTAGGGTTTAGCTGCTAACTAAAGACCCTTGATAACTACAGGATTGCTGTGCTAAAGGGCTCTTAACTTGAAATGGACTGTGATCCTTACATACACCAGCAACTATGACATCAATAGGCAGGCGTTGACTTACATTATCTGTGATAGAAACATCACACCCTGGTTGCGCTAAGAGCACTTTTACTGTCTCCACACGCCCGTGCTCACTGGCGCACATTAGTGCTGTGGAACCTTCATCATCCTGGATATTGACATTGGCACCGCAGGCGAGTAAACCTTTCACCATCTCCTGGCGCCCATGGCTGACGGCCAGCATTAATGCCGTCTGACCAGCCTGAAACGAAAAAAATGGAAATCGGTAAGTAGTATAGAAAAATGTTCTCCTAGGCCAGTCTGATAACAGTCCCCTGTGAGCAATACCTAATTTGTAAAATAGGTGTACACCTTCTTCCTGAATCTATTGCAACACCCTCATCTTTACACAAACTGGTGTAATTATTGCATCATAATGCTTTGGACCAGGTTGTGAGGAATTATAGGTGGAAATTCCGAGAAGCTGGAATGCCCTAATAGAATTCCTAACTACTTGTAAGTTGGCCATTAGTGTATTGTTACATTCACATACATCTTGCCCTAATGAAGAACTTTTTACCAACCAAGCCCTGCGCTTGCGTTGTAAATGGACATTCTACGAGGTGTGACAGTGCATCGTCTGCCCTTGAGACTTGCTTCTATGGGTCACGTAAAACTCCTAGGGCCCGATTCACACAGGGATTTACAACACATAAAGTTACGAGCGCGGAGTCTCCGCACTTGGGGTGAAGTTTCTGCACTCGGGGTACGCGCACTGCAGAAAGTGTGCCGTACGGAGATTCCACCCAGAGTGCAGAGATTCCGCCATGAGTGTGGAGTCTCCGCCCCTGGCGGACACTCCGCATTCGTAACTTTACATGTCGTAAGTCTCTTTGTGAATCTGGGCCCTAGTTATCATGTGTTAGTTCCACAGTTTTGGGTTCTGTGTTCCTTGGGAAACTAATGCACTCCTGATGATGATGATGATGATGAGGAGGAGTCTAACCTGGCTTGCCTTAGCGTTGACGTTCCCCATGCTGAACAGTCTCCTCACAACCTTCATGTCTTCTTCCATTTCCACGGCGGCGAGAGCTGCAAGCATGATGGCGGTGTAGCCTGCCTTGTTCTGTCGATCCACATTACACACTTCTGCAAAGACATACAAGTATGTCGACGTTAAAAATGAGAGTGGTGAGGCACCTTCAATGCAACCACAGACAGCAGGAATCCTAGGTGCAACATGCTTGGACTGAGCAGCGGCCCATACCTCTTTCCATCTACTAGGAGGCGCAGTTGTATGTTACAAAGGAATATCCATTTATCCCTTCTACACTTGGTTTAAAAATTGAAGTAAAATGGGTTTCGCTGTCATGGTTATTTCACCTACACAAGTCCCCTGATGATGAGCATCAACTGGTTCTGATCAGACATAATCCTCCTGAAGAAGGAAGGCATCATTAAACTTTCCTTTGTCACATATACTGTACCTGCATATTATATATAACGTGATGTAAATGTTTGCAAGGAAGGTATATGCTGTAGGTGTTATTGAAAAACCTGTAACTTTAACTCATTTGGAGAATTACTGTATTTACCTAAAATAGCCACATGATGGCAGTGTTGTATTACATTTCCGTTAGTCAAAAACGCAGCATTGCTTCCCCCATATGTGTATTGCATTATTTTCCATTAGAGATTGGTGGCCTAACGTTAATCTATCACCCACAGCCCTCTGTCTGCTATTTTTCACCCCAGATTTACAGTACGCTAAGGTATTCTTCAGAGGTGCCAACTGATTTTTAGGTCTCACTGAAACGCAAGCCTTCTGTTGGCAAAAAAGACCTATTATCATCTGACAGTGGACCCAGAGCCCTCTAATTGCTTACCATTGGTTGGCACTACTCTCACTCTCATTTACTTGTGTTTTATTTGTTAGCTTGAGTAGACTTTCGTTCTTCTTCTTGTGTTTGTCCCTCCCCTGGACCATGGACACATGCCCCATGTCCTTCCACTGCTTGCTTTTAAAACACTACTTTTTCCTTTGGGTTAAGCACTCTATGAGAGTGCATGTATGTTTCAGTTGTCTCCCTCTTGTCTGTCTCTCCCCCAGCCGCACTCCATGTTGCTTTCTTGCCTGTGTGCTCCTCAACCACTCGCTCCGTGCTGCTCTCTCGCCCATTGCTTCTACGCCACCCTCTGTGTTGCTTCTGTGTTGCGCCGACTCAGTGTTGCTTCCTGTACCCACGCCCTCAGTCTTGCTTCTCGCCACCCTCGTCCTCTGTGTTGTTTCTGCACACCACCTCCCGCCATGTCTTCCTGGCCACCCGCATCCTCTGTGATTCTTCCCACCAGCCTCTTCCTTTGTAATGCTTTCCACCTGCGGCCTCTATGTTGTTGCACCCACTTAAAATTCAAGAAAAAAAACACTTTTCCATGACTTTTTTTTATTTATTGGTCCAACTTGTTATATTATTAATTGCGTGTTGCATGCGCCTATAAAACGACGCATCCTTCACATAATAGCAACTTTTTTTGTTTTCTTTAGCAATTCTGCACAGCATTGAGGATGCTGTATAGAAAGGCTAAAGACCATTGCCAAAGCTAATAGGCCAATGCTGGGTGAAAGTGGCGTAGCATGAATATCAGAAACAAATTGCACCGTTCAAGTAAAGTGAGTGAGCCTAACTTCCTGCAAGCCGGTTTTGGGTCGATTCAGGAGTTATTAGGATTCTTACACAAAGAGAACAATGTGATAAAATTAGCATTGTACTGTACATTATTCACATAAATGGACTAAACAGCCATGGGATTTATAGCAATGAGTATTTAAACAGTTAAATGGTGTGACAAGCCCTGGCCTTTCCAGAGGTGTTGATGGGCCTTCCTTCACAAGTAAAGTTTGAGAACACTTTGGCAACTTAGTCCACTTTTCACTGCAATTTCCCTTTACAATTCTAAAAAGAGTCAGTGTGAGTACAGACTTTCTCATACACCTTTTCATAGCATAAGAGCTTCAGCCACTGACCTGTGTCCAGGAGAAGTTTTACAATCTGGAAGTTGGAGTGCGAGACGCTGTAGTGAAGAGCAGTGTTCCCGTTTCCATCCGCGAGATTGACCACGAAGCTGAGTACGGCGGGAGAGACCTCCGCAAACGCCGACAGATAGTTGGCCACAGTGTCTGGAAGAGAGGTCTTCTGACTGGACACTCTGAACCACTCATGCTGGATGGTATGTGTGCTGGAGATCTGAGGTGAGAAAAATATTCCTTAATCCTAAATAATGCTCCAATTAATATTATTATTTCCCACATTCATTTATGCAACTTTGTGATGGTACAATAGTATTTGAGCACTTTCTTAATACCTAGTACGGTTGAAACAATGATGCAGGACAACATCCACTTTCGGTTAATTTTAGAATGGGTAGTGAAATAATGTAAGAATGAGGGTAGGCAGAGTAGATGATGAAACCAGATGGAAGTTTAGTCTTCAGTTTCAAGCAGGTGTAACAGGTTTCAGAAATAGTAAGTTATAAGGTAGTAGAAGCAGGTTAACAGCCCCACCAGGAGCACCATCCCAGCTGCTCAGCCCACGCACTTCGACTGACATTTCACTCAACCAGGCACACATGAACATTCTATGACATCACTCACACTATGGCTGAGCAGCAGGGCGTGGAATACAAAGAAAGTTATACATAGCAAGAAGAGCAGGATACCACAGGTAGATCACATGTTGATATAAAGAACATGGCTGGCCCACTAAGCCTTATTAACCTGGGTAATAAGTTATATGGACTTCTCTGAACCCATGTAAAATATACATTTAGAGATGCTGGTTACTAAGTTGCCTGTACTATTAATGTATTCAGAAACACAGCGAGGCTGCTCCACAGGTAAAAAACATTACAAATAACTTGATCCAAAAAACAAAGATGGCAAATGGTGTCCTTGGTGCCCATAGTGATCACACAGGTGAAAATTACCAGACAAAATGTGGAGTGTGAGTATAGACATATAATCTAAACAAATGACTTAGGCCAGATAACAAACTAGTTGGGTTAGATCCACTAAATAATCTCCGTAAACTCATGAGAACACCTAGTCTATTTGTTAATTACATCAACGTTTCAAACTCATTATAAGTGTTCGTAAATTTACCAAGCAAGATTTGACCATCACCACCCAGTGGTTAATTTGTAAAAAAATAAGTGCTGGGGCTCTCGTCAGGAGGAAGCTTGCACCAGTCCATTTCTCCTGTTAGCGCCGCCTAAAACAGAACCAACTACTAACCATGAAAGTGGGTATAGGATGCGGCGTAATGGGCAGAGCTGCCGACTTCGGAGCTGGGGAACCAGGTTCGAGTCTCGGCTCAACATCCTGTGATTCTGGGCAAAACATTTAATCTCCCAGTAAATGAATGTGTCCTTAACTGGCACTCATAAAAAGTGCCAGTGCTGAGCACCGGAAACCACCGGCTCAAATTAATCACTGTTACCACCTGTTGAGCAAAAAGTGCAAGAGACTCCTCCCACCTGTCCTATAGTTCTCCAACCCATCCATTCTTCCTTCTCCAACCTCTCACCTTAAATATTGACAATCAAGCAGAACCATAACAAGCTGTTACCTAGGACTGTAGCCATCCTACTCCACTCAAGTCCAGTAAGCTCCTCCCACCTTGATCGGAGTGGTTGCATACCTGCCAACTTGTAGAATAATCTCACAGTGTGAGGAGGGGCAGAGCCTTGAAGGGGCGGGCCTCGTGCCGAGAAGTACCTAGGAGACACTTTTGAACCCCACCCTGCCCTCAACCCCCCTCCCCCCCCAAAAAAAAAAAGCTTGCTGAGGCTGGTGCCGATGTCCTGGGGTGTTTTCACGCCCCTTAATGGACGTCAGCAGTTCAAAGCCTCTCGAAAACGAGCTGGAAAACCACTATTCACAGTGGTTTTCAGCTTGTTTTCCCTGCCACAGTGTGATATCGGCTCCTCAAGGGTGACCGTGTGATGGAAGCCGATATCATGTGTCACACTGTGGCACCATGTGAATTGGCAGGTATGTGGTTGTAATCTCTTTTTGGATTGGTGGCCACCAGGTTTTTAATTGATTTAGCATTATATGTCTCAAAATTTGTCATAATGCCTGCTTTTGTTTTGTATCCAATTTTAGCCTGTATACTATGTTTAGTAGTAGTGGTTAAACTTAGCAGTAAATTGCATAAGAGTCAGCAAACTTTACATTAAGCTTCTAAGTATCAACCATGCCTACTTTTAGATGCAGGATTAGCCCTGCCTTTAAGGAGTAGAAGACATGCGATAAATTAGCTCAGCAACATGTAATGTTCATATTCAGAAAAGGCGATAGCCATGCATGTCTGTAAACACGTCACAATAACCATTGGGCCTTCGTAAATCTATTTGGGTCCTAAGACGTCCAGATACCAGTTAAATGTTCCCAACTCTTTTTGTCCTGAGCATCAGCGACAAAATTCCCACTATACCTGTCCATCGGAAGAAGAACTCAAATTGTTCAAGGAGGAAGTTTCTGTTGCCCACGTAGTTGGTAAACTTCTTTTAAGAAATCACATCTCCTTCCATAAAGCCCTTCATGACGCAGGCCCAGTTTACCTCAGTAAGTAATTTGAATGGTATATACCTGGGAGAGTTCTTCGATCATCTGCATCCCAAACTCTGGTAATTCCCAAGATTAACAAAGCATCCTGGTGTGGCAGAACTTTGTCTCTTCCACATGTAAATTATGGAACAAGCTGCCTTGGCATCTTAAAACCCAATCTAGCCTCACCTATTTCAGGAAACTACTTAAAACCTGGCTTTTCACGTCCACTCTGCCCTATTAGTCCACTGTTGTATTAATTTTGCAGACACTAGTGCCAAAATGCCTTTTTGCCTTTGCGCGCTTTAAAAACAATATCAATATCAGTGGAGGGTTTGGCTGTTCTAGTAATCGTTGCCCTTGAATTTGGCACGGACGATGTGTTCAGCTCTTAGAAAGAAGAAGAAAGCAGAATATGTAGATCGAAAATGACCATCCCAGCCAGTGCTAATTTGAGCCAGTGGTTTACGGTGCTCGGCACCGGCACTTAGTTGTCAACACCACACTTATGTCAGTCTGCCACATGGTGGCGCTGCTCATCTAATTTCGAGATGAGCAGAACACCAGTTGTTTATGAATACAATATACATTAAAAAATACTAATATCTGCCTCCCCAGCCATTGCTTTAGCTTTGGGGACCTGGAATAATCTGAACTGTCAAACTTGCAGTTGAGAGAGACGGTTAGTAGTGGTTTTGGTACCGTCATTGGCAGCGATGACGGGGGTGATGGGTGGTGCAAGCTGCAGTGGCCTCCTGGTCAGCGCCCTGGCACTTATTATTTTACAAATTAAGCACTGATCTCAGCCCTTTATCTCTGTGGTTTGATGGCAGTCCCAGTAGTTTACAGACTAGGGTCAGTCTAAATTCAGTGAAGCAAGATCACACATGTGCTTTCATCTGTTATGTTTAGATACTTCGAATCACCAAATAAACTGCATAAATTCATAAATGTCCAAAGTCTACAGGATAGCGTTAATTTATGTATACTCTTCATCACCACATAAAGGGGGATATTCTCAAGAACGTGCGATAAACATCGCCAAAATAGCTTAACGCAAGTTTTCATATCGCCGTCTTATCGCGGGAAAATAACTCCGTGTTTACGTCGTATTCTCAACACGGCGGTAACATGCGATAGTCCCCCGACAACGCCTCAAATGTCCGCGATAACATCACCGGGACGGCGATGAAAATCCAAACCCGAACGCGAAAAAAGTTGCGATGGGCCCAACCGCGATAAGACAAACAGTGAAAAACAGCGCCAGGCCTGCAAATCACACACGTCAGGCGGGAAAAATTACTACAAAAGCAGAAGAAAAAAAAACACAAACAAAAACCGAACTACAGCGAAGCACAATGGAGGCAGCCAGAGCAGATACAGAGGACGGCCAGAACCCCACAAGCCCCCAGGAGGGGCAGCCTGGAACCTCGGGGAAAGGGAAGGGCAAGGACAAGAAGAAGAGGAAGATGCGGTTCAGTCCGCAGGAAAACAGGATCCTGATCACGGAGGTGACAGAACACCATCAACAACTGTTCGTCACCTCCACTGTGTCATTAGCAACAAAAAATGCAACATGGCAGTCCATCCTGGACATGGTGAATGCAGTCGGAGTGCTGAGGAGGACAATGGAAGAGCTCAAGAGGCGCTGGAATGATGTGAAGCGCAAAGCCAAGCAAAAACTCGGCAACAACCAGAAGGCAGCAATGCAGACTGGAGGTGGGAGTCCAGCGCCACAGGAGGAGCTGGATGAGATGGAGGAAATGGTGTCCACAGTCATTAGTGGGGAGACGGTGGCAGGAGTTGGGGGACCGGACACTGCTCAACATGACCTGACACAACAGCAACAGGGTGAGTAACCACCAGGGACTGGGGGGACGGGGGGAGATGGGCACAATGGCTCACATGCACAATTAAGTACAGCACAGTGCACACCCACAATGACTCTGGATCATGTCCCTGATCCCCTTGGCACACTGCAACACACCTAGAAACAGCAAGTAGGCCCCTGTCGACTATGTGCCCAGAGGGGGCCCTTCCCACACATCACCAATCTCACAACCAACCCATGCACATGTGCTGAACCCAGCAAAGCTGCGGGTCCGTGAGCCACACTGACAATGCAAGTGACACTGCATGACGATTAGCATGGCTGCAGTCCGATCATCATGACATGGTGCATGCCACCACACTGAGGTGGCTGAGTGTGGACCACATCCGTAAAGGAGCAGGTCACACTCTGACACATCCACCTGCACAAACAACCCCTGACGTCAACAACACATCTGCGGACAAACCATGCCCCAGAGTCCCAACTCCCAAATTCACCCCAGTCTGCAACATCTCAGTACTGTATGGGCACAGAAGTCAAAGGCACACCGCCTGAAAGGGACAAGGGGCAGCAAAATCAGAGCTGCAGGGGCGACCCGCCCAAAGTGCAGCACACACACATGACATTCAGAGCACATCAGCATTGACAACAATGTGGTACAAACTGCAACACGTTTACAACAGGACAGAGGACACAACAGGTGCCACTTGTGTGTAGAAACTGGCCAATCACATTTGGCATAGCAGGGAAATGTGAGATGTCAATGTACTAGTACAAACACATATCCGTGATGTCGACGAAATGTCCACTGCCCCCCATCAAATAGGCAGCTCCACCTAAACAGTCACAATGTACCTTGTCATGCAGTCTGAATGTGAACTTGTACAATGCGACAACATACATGTGAACACAATGTAATACTGCATCTCCCCTTCACATTGCAGAGGGAGCATCAACACCTCCTGCAGAGCAGCCCCAACAACTCCTCACTGATTACGATGAGGACATCCCCGACATCGACCCCGAAGCCCTCCAAACCCTCTTCGACAGCTTCGGCACCCCAACTCCAGGAGCAGGGCAGCCCGGCTGCATCGAGGAGACCCCACCCCCTGCACAGACCACACAGCAGGAGGCACCTACCAACCCGGCTGTCTCCCAGGACCCCCACGAACAACACATGGCCTTCCAACGCCGTGTTAGAGGTCCAGGAGAAGATGGCTGGTCAGGTGCGGGTGGGGTTCGACCTCATGGCAGCAAAACTTGACGCCATACATGGGTGTCTGAGTACCATCAGGGACCACTTACAGTCCCTAACGGACACCCACAGTCCGCCCCATGCTCTCCAACGATCCATGGCTGACATCGCTGGAGTCATGATACTGAGACAAGAACAACTGTCCAGTCAGAGTGGCTCCAGCGATGTCAGCCGGGAGTTGGGACAGATGCGGGGGCTCATGGAGAACATGGAGCGGATGATGGCGGAAAGAATGGCTGCCACGGCTGCACACCAGCGAGATGTGGCTGGGACCTATCATGCCCTGCAGCACATCGTCATGGCATTGCTGCCTCAAGGCCTTGCGCAGATGAATGCTGCTGCTGCTTCTACATCCACATCTCCGCCCCCTGATGTGTCAGTGCCTCACAGTGCGGCAGGCAATCCACCACCACCCACGTGTGAGGCACATGTGACAGAGGACGAAGATGCGGGTGAATCAACCTTACTGGTAAGGAGGAGGCAGTAGCATTCATCTCTGCCATATTGCTTGTTTCTGCTTGGTTCTGCCCTTTGCATCATCACCTTCCACTGTCCCCCGATAACACTCTACGACACTCACCTTGGACATCGACATGGACTGCCATTTTCTGTTTGGTTAACAATGACAAAGCGATCAGACTGCGGACTGAACTCTTCCTCTTCCGATGTACTTGTCATTCCCTGAAGGACTCTGGCTGGCCCTCCACGGGCCAATAATGTGAAGTGGGGTTTGCATGGCCCTGTACTGCTCCAGCTGCAACACTCCACTGGATGTGAATTAAACATTCAGAATCTCACAGATGTCATGCCTTTGATCATTCAAGTATGAGAGTATGGATGAATGTAGGGTCAGTGATTCCCCCTTACGTCCATGTTGCTCATGTCGTGGGATTTGAGTCACAGGGTACAACATTGCCGAGTGCAGTCCGGGTGGCGTAGACACCACAACAGAGACACAAGCATCAGTTACTTCCATGTCCAGCCCAGAACTGAAGCACGCCCAGAGCCCCGGGCTCATTGTTTCCACCCCTACGCTGGCCTGCCATACGCCAGTCCACTCCGCTTACGCTCAGAGGGGGGGACGACAAAGCTACATGTCCCAGGTCTTCCCCGTAGTGATCTGCTGTTCACTGGTCTAGTTGTCAGCATGCCACAGCCACTCCCTGAGGGCTGGTTCACACCCACACCACACCCATCCAGCACAGGCGTCACAGGACATGTGACCCTGCCAATAAAAGGGGCCTAGCACGTCACACTCCTCACTGCCAGAGATGACATGATGGCGTCCGCACCACGCGACCCAATCATGAAGGGTCCATTACTTGTGGCGCACTGAGTTGGTGGCACCCGCTGCACTGCGGCCGGCACGCGCCTACCGCCACGGGACGATGACTTGCAGTGCACGGAGTTGGTGGCACCCGCTGCACTGCGGCTGGCAGGGGCCTACCGCCACGTGACGATGACTTGCGTTGCACAGGGTCAGTGGCACCTGAAGAGCTGAGCGGGTGTGCAGCCTGCGATGATGCGTAGGCCTCGATGAGCCGTCCTGCTAACCGTGGTTCAATTTGAATTGTGAGTCCTGCTGGACCGTAGTGCACACCGAAGGCAGCAGTCAGCACACACAAATGTCTTCGCGGTGCGGTGCCACAGGGTGCGCTGGGGGGCCTGTGGCGCGGAATCCAGCGATCGGCTGAGGAGGATGCACCGGCACGTGGTGGGCCCTCTTGGAGACACGCCGGTGGCGGCAGGTGAGCATTGAGGCCTGGGTGCCCAGGGGCGGCCAGTCATCGCTGGGCGGAGGACCGGTCTGGGGACCAGGGCTGGGGTGCATCAGGCGCACAGGATCGCGCAGGCACCACCGGTCACGGCGGCGGACTCGTGGCTGGGTGGGGGGCGCCGCCCTTGCTGACACGTCCCTGCATGCGATGATCGTGATGTGCGCGGGTTGGTTTGGGACGTAGCCACCTCGTCTCCAGTGTGAATGTGCCCGTTGAAGGTGGTCGGCCACGTGTGTTTAGGCCTATGGGCAGGTTGTGGTGGAGACTGAGACACACGCAGTAGTCACTTTGGTGGTGGATTGGTGACGTGTGCATTCCCACAGTTGTGAGTTGGGGGATTGTGGAGTTGGGGTGTGTGGTGTGTTCAGTTGGTACTTGCCGATGGGCAGTGCATTTCCATGGGGGCCATCCTCAAAGGGCTGGTTGGTGGCGGACTTGCGGACATGTGGGGTTCATGCACACTGCCTGGGGAGTTTGCGACGATATTGGTGGACAGGCCACGGTGGTCCACTTTTGTATGCACAGTGATGGCATGCGTGTGGTTGCTGTTGCGGTGATTGTGTGCAGTGTCGGCAGGGGGTACAAGTCATACACGTGTGCTGTGAATTGCCCCCAACACGTGCGTGACGCTAGCTATGGCGTAGTTCCCTTGCGTGGTCTCAAGATGTTCCTGCGCAGTGTGGGGGGAGTGAGGGGCAGGGGTATCGAGCTAACACACACCATGATGCTTTCAGGTATGAGGAGTCCTGCATGATGTGACCGTAACAGCAGTTCGTGTGGTCATTACCTTCCTCTTCATTCCTACGACGGTTACGGCCACACGTAGTTCTGTTACGGTCTTCTCATGCATGGTTTATCAGGCCTGTGAGCATTCCAGTTTGTCCAAGTGCAGTACACTGTACCAGATTAGGCATGTGACTAGACGGAAGTTTGACCATTGTCACCATTTCTCCCACAGGTTTCTGAAGACTTGTTGTCCTGTTGAGGTTCCCCGTTGGGAATGGAACGCGTTGGCTGAGCTTTTCGTTTTGTTAATTTATGTATTTGTAATAAAGTTCTGTTTTTACACTACTGTTGACTACTGGACTTCATGACCTGGCGCACCCACATTTCGGTTACTACGATCTTGGGTCTGGGGCACGGAGGCGTCTAGCATGGCTGGCATTGGGGTTGGTTGCACAGGTACACTACGAATTGGAACTATCGTGTGGTGCGGATACAGGGGCCCGCCGTTGCTTTTGTGGACATGCATCCATGACATGTGTGAGGGAGTTTGATGGGGCTGGCTGTGTGACTCCTCCGACTCGGGCAGTTGTTGGTTGGAAGGTACCAGGGGCCAACAGGTGCAGCACAGCCAGCAGCTTTGTCTGCGGGGGGATGTAGGTTGTCCGCTGTGTTGGTACCGTCAGCCTGTGGGCAACGTGGGTCAGGATGCGGAGGATGGTTGTCTTTTTGAGCCTGTGTTGGCCAATGGCTTCCTCTGGCATTGTGTCTCTGGGGCTGGTGCGTTTTAGGGTCGTCCGCTGTCCTGCACTGCCTAGGTGGTAATCCGGAGGGGGGTGTCTGGGGGGTGGTGGGGGTACCCGGGGGTGGTGGCGGTGGGTGTTGTGGCCCTCTTGGGTCTCCGAGCTGCATGATCAGTGTCTCCATGGCATCTGTTGGTCCTCAGATGTGGCTCTGGGCTGGGCTCCCTTTCTACTGCAGTTGGTCGTCCTGCTTAACACCAGTAAAAGGCAGGTGTTAAATCCCTGCTGCTAACGCGCCTTATCGCCTGTTCTTGGTTCACATCGCAGATCTGACTGGTCGTTGAGAATCTCGCGAAGTGGTGTTTTCGTGTGTTTTTGCACGGGAACGCCTACTCTGCATATCATTAGCGTTAGTTGTCGCACTCATCCGTGGCGATGTTTTTTGCGGCAGCTATCGCTGGTAAACTGGCGATATCGGCAGTTTGCACCAGCTTGAGAATAGGGCGATAAATCTATCGCCACTTTTGCGGCGCTAAAGTGCCGATAAATCGACGATGAGTCCTTGAGAATATGCCCCAAAGTTTCTTTACTTTTCACTGTTGCTTCACGCAACACATTTATGTCTGATATTATCAGGCAAGTAATATTCATTTAACTCAGGTCACGCCCATTCCCTTACATAGCTTCATTTTGGTCTATGTCAGGCTTCTGAGTGGTGTAAAACTAACCCACTGTCCCTCTCTCGGAGTAAAACCAAGAACAAATCAGTAACTGAAGCATCTAAATCAGTCGATCTCCTAATCTGAAATTTGATCTCCTAACCTGAAAACATTGCAGACGATCTAGGGACTGCGGATTACCCACACATCTAAATGCAACTTTCGCAGTCGCAAAAACTACCTTTCCACCAGAACTTTCCTATTTAGTAACAGTAGCTGTTTCGCGTGCTTGTTCCACTAGGTGGCAGTAGGTATCTAGCTTTACTACTTGTCTTCTTAGCATTTCAAATTGAAGGATTAGATGAACATCCTTCAATTTAGGCATCACGCGAAAGTGGTTGAGGGAAAGGTTTATTTTCTTTTATACACATCGAAAAACCAAGACGGATTTTGTGGAAAAAGTGAACTTGTGTGCTTTTATTGAACACTAAGGAGAAATCGTTAAGGTTGTGAACACTTAAAAGTATAAGGAAGATTTTCCCACAATCCTGTTGTCAAAGGTATGAACTTTTTTTTTTTACCTCTGTGCTCCATTTTGGAGATATTTGAAAGGAGGAGTCCAGCCTCCCCATCAAAGAGAGATAATGAATCAGTGGCTCTAGTGTGACTGCGGAGTTGTTACGTTTATTTCTCTTGACTTTGCGTCACCAAAAACTCTATAAATGTCACGAAGTTCTTCTATCCACCTGAACTTGCACCTAAAAATCAGGACTTTCACGACAATATTGATAACGCATACTCCATATATCTACCAAAAACCTTCAGGCTTATGAGAACAGTGGTAGGAAAGGTTTTTTTATGGTGTAAATTATTTCTACTTACAGCTTCCTTGGTTTTCATGGCGCTAGGGTCGCTAAGGTGCTTCTTGACAATCAAGCAAGCTTCTTTCATCTTCAGACTCAGTTCGAACCTGTGGAAACAGAATGACCCAAAGAAATTCTTCATCATCACTTTTTATTCCTGTTCGCTCGTGCACAAACGGAAAGAGGCAAGATGGCTGCCATTACCAAGAAGAAGCAGGGCTGCGTGGCTCACGTATGGAGAAGAGCATGCGTGGCGGCTGGTGACAGAGAGAGACAAGGGCCTGACTTTGACACTTGGGAACGAGACAGAAGAGATCTCATTAACAGGAACAAGAGTGGGCCTGGCCATCGCAGGAGAAAATGCGTCAAAGCTGTCATATTCTTGTGATTTCCTTTCTATTACTATTGTTGTACCTATTTATTTCCTGCGTATTTATTGCTATCTGTACAATTATGCTATGAGATACGAATATATATATAATGTTCTGTAACGTATCTTGGTCCATCCCTTATTCCCCTGCTCCCTAGTGGACTTGGAACATTCCACTACCATTGTCCGTTCTGCTTGACGGTTATGGCAGTTACTGTGACATTGAGGTTGTGACTAGAAGAGATTAAGGGGCTTATTTATGGGAAACTAACGCAGCGCGGTGCCGCAAGTTATTTTGCTGCGCCGCGCTGCGTTAGTTTCGAGGCACAGGGATGTGACATATTTACAGCAACATGTTGCATCTCTGTGCCTTTCCCTGCGCTGGCGCGCAAACTGCAGCCATGCGCCGGCGCAGGCACCCTTGCACCATGGTGCAAGGATGCCTGCGTCATGGGGAGATAGTTTTTGTGCAGGAAGGGGCACCTTCCTGCACAAAAACAATCGCTTGAGGTGGTTTCCTATTCCAATGCGTGCTGTAGAATGCAGCACGCATTGAAAGAGGAAAAAACGATGAGAAATTAAAACATTTGTCCTCGTTGCGTCCTGCTACGCCACTCCTGGGGGTAGCGTAGCACACGTAAGGCAGGGTGGCTTTACGTGTGCTTGTAAATTTCACGCAGCCGGTTGCACTGTCGGTGCGTCACGCAACGTGACGCACCGACAGCGCAAGGGGCTCATAAATAAGCCCCTAAATCTTCTGACCATCGTTACGTGCGTTTCGTCTTATTTACAACACATACACTGAGAGAAAAGAAAGCATGGTCCTCATAAACCAAGAGAAGAGGCTGTCAACAAGGAAGGAGCAGCACAGGCGCCATAATCAGGAGGAAAAGGTAGCAAGACTGTCATAAACAGAGAGAGAAAGTAGCCTTTTCCTCCTGTTCATGGCGATTATAGCTCCTCGCCCCAGTCTTCACGATGGCCTGTGTTTGGCAGCCCAAGAGGTGCATGGCTTGAAGGGACTGTGATAAAAGTGGGCATGGCCATCACGTAAAATGAGATTATGCAGTAAGGCTGTCATATACATGGAGGAAGGACAGCTTAGCTGTAATAAACATAGAGAAGAGACTGTCAAAAAAGGGTGGCAACATGGCCACCATTATCATGATGAAAAGGCTGCACGACTACTATAAACATAGAGACACAGAGGCATAGTTATTGAAAGAGTGACAATGGGGAGCACTGTTGTCAAAAACAGGGAGAAGAAGATGCCCAGTTCTTTATGAAGCAGTAGACACAATATGGCTGGCAAAACATGAGAAAAGACAGCATGGATGACATAAACGGGCATAAGAGAGGGGCATTCCTGTAAGGAATGGGGAGCTGATGGGACTTGGCCCTCAAAATGGAGAAAAGGCTCCATGGCTGTCATAAAAAGGAGTAAGACATGTTTTTCATAAGCAGGAAGAACAAAAAGCACACCTATCACAGCAAACAAAAGAAACACGATGGCAGAAGTTCATATAGGGCGAAAGGGCCGGAAGGCCCCACAAACACAAGGGAAGAGGCAGGATTATTGGTAATCTTTTCCGGATAAACCCACGGGGCAGCCCGGTGTCCTATAAAGATATGCTCCGAGATAGAAAAGTGCACCAAATGCCCTTATGGTTGTTTTTGGTCTTTGGGTACAGTGGTGAGACTCAGGTAGAGACAGTCTTGCCTCTCCTGACCCCGGTGGGTTAGTTTTGTACCTAGGTCTGGAATTAAGAGGCAGTTTTTCATCTGCACTTGTCCTATGGGATGCTGTCAGGGAGCATCTGCTGATGCACCTGGATAGTCCTGCATCCCAGGAATCAAATACCAAAACACGGTAATCCCAGGGGCGGCTCCTCCGCTGTGGCGGAGGAGCGTCGCCCCACTGCTTTTCAGCACTGTACAAAAGGAAAAATAAAAGGATAATAATGCAATGCTATTATCATTTTATTTTTCCGTGCTAAGGCAGTTTTGAGGGGCGTGGCTGGGCAGAGCAGGGGGGAGGAGTGGTGGCACTCTGTTGGTGCGCATGACTGTTTGGCGCCGTATTGGGCTGGTCAAACAGTCATGAGCACTTTTCATGTTCTCCATCAGCTGTCTTGTACAGCATGGGTGGAGAACATGCTCAGGCTCCCAGTCCCTGTCTGAGAGCGAACCACAGCGCTCAGACCAATCAGGACGCTGCTGTCATGGTGACAGCAGCGTCATGATTGGCTTAGGGGAGCCGGGTACACAGAAGGAAGAGGACGGAGGAGAGGCGGCGGCCTGCCAGCCGGCAGGTAAATTATCTTTTTTTTTAAAAATTTTAAGCCCCCGCCCCAGTACTGCTTCCCGGGAGCAGCCGCCACTGGGTAATCCCAATTTACTGGAGGAAGGGTGCCTGCTGGTCGTGCAAATTACTTTCACCTCTGAGCAGGGCGACTGAAATTCATGTGTGTGCTGCTCAAAAGTATAAAAGGGCAATTTGATATCAACTACAATCACTCAGAACACAAGGCCATCTCCACAGTTTTGGTCTGCCTGTACATAACCCCCACATATGGGGTTTGTATGGCAAAGAATGTCACAATACATAATATGAATATTTAAAAATATCCTAGAACAGGGCTTGCATGTATTAATACATCAATTAAGGACCTGAAAGTCACAAAATCACAACACAAGGCCCGAAATGCAACACTATCACAATAGATGGGCTGAAATGAACACTATTACAGTACTGGGCTGGTGCGTCATAATATCCCAATACTATATCACCATGCTTCGCTTAAATGTCACAAATCACAATATAGGGCCTGAATTTATAATATCACAATACACATTTTAATGCTATGAAGGTTATGATTATTAGAGAATTTTAATGTACAGTGGCTGAATGTGGCTTAATATCACTATAAGTCATTAAGAATAATAATACATGCCTCCTTATCACAGGATACCGCACATAGGAGTCTCAAGGGACCTCAGTGTTAAACAATATTATAATATGGCGCTTCTGTATCCGAGAATCACCGAGAGGGCATCTGGTTGTCACAAACTATTAACAATTTCAGGGTCCGCTTCTCACAGACTCTCACAACCCCTGTGCTCTCGCAGAGCTTATCTCATTCCATCCGAGACGCCAGAAATCCTTACAAACTCAGTCTGTATGTCACACAATGTCACAATAGCTGTGATGGCTTTGAGAGTATCACAACACTTAATGGTATCACAAGGTGCAGTAGACGAAGGCCACTCTGGCAGGATATTGAAGGATATTAAACGACAGATAGAACCTCTGCTGATGGGTTGCTATTGCAAAAAATGCACAATAACAGACGATTCCATGTCAGAAGGGTGATGCTGCACTGCAGTCCAGAAAACACATACCGTTCATGAGTATTCTGCTGGCAGAAGAGGAAGCACACTGCAGCAACACATGGCAACCACAGCTGCTAGCCGCCAATTCACCACCTTCTCGTTTCCTATGTTGGATTTCTCCAATGGCAGCATGATTGCAGTTAATGTATCAGTCGCACCACAACATGTCAACCAGACTGGCTATCCAGAGAGAAGAGGAAGAGCGGTCATGGTGGGCAGGAGGCAAATGGCCCTCCAGTACTCAGGTCTGTTGATGAAGGCTCAAATGAAAAATGAGTTGATGGACCCAAGCACGGGTCAAGGCCTACTGGTCACTGGTAGTCATTGGAAAATCAAATGATACCACTGCACAACTCTATTCCGAATTACAAGAGTGGATTGTGAATACTAATGTGTGTGGTAAGACAGCACTGTGGACTAATGTATCCGCTTCTTGCATGCAATGTAGTTTATAGAATTGAATCGGAGTGAAATCTTTCATCATTCATCCTCTGAAGAGTCATTTAAAAAGCCGCCATTAAGTACACAATTATTGTTTGGCCCTCTAGAGACAGTACAGTGATGTTGCTTCACCTGTTGCACTCATTACAGCTACACCCCAGTAGAGCACTCTCCTGCACAGTAGCGGCCGGTGCCAGAGGAGAGTGGCAGGGGGGGTGGAAGAGATGGCGACATCAATGAAAAAAACGGGGGGGAAAAGAACTTACCTGTAGCCCTCCGTATCGCCCGTCTTCTGCTCCTCTCATGGCTCCACTGAGGCACGGGCTCCCAGACTCCCCTGCGGCCAATCCTGAAGCTGCTCTCATGTATGAGAGCAGCTTAAGGATTTGCCTAAGCGCCCTCGATTTGCGCTCCCAGGGAGACTGGGAGCCTGTGCTTGCTGTCTCCAACCCGGCATTGCAGCTCGGGTTGGAGACAGCTTCAGTGCGCATGTCGGTTTGGCCGGCCTGAGACGACCGGCCAAACCGACATACGCACTGATAGCAGTGCATACCACTCCGTTTGTGCCTGTCATCTCCCTGGCCCCCGCACGCAAAACTCAGCTGGGAAACAAAATAAAAAGATACTAAACCTCGGTTTATTATCGTTTTTTGTTTTTTGTTTTTTTACGCTGCTGGCAGAGGGGGCGAAGCTCCTCTGCCATAGAGGAGGAGCCGCCACTGCTCTTGCATAAACCAGTGGTCAATAAAATATTCTGCTTGCTTAGGTTTTAGTGCTGTGAAGTGGTGAAAAAAGGCATTTTGTAATGGTGTCAAATTTCTTATTAATAAATAAAAATAAGCAAAATAAGTATGCAAATTATATAAATATTCATCAATATTATATCACTGGTATATAAAGAGTACGCTAAAACAACGTGCATAACCATATTGTGTAGGGATGGTGTGTTGTGCACTCACTTTGGCTTCACCTCCCCGAGTCCGAGTACTGCCTTTGCTTCCTTCTTGACATGTCTTTCGGTTTTCTTTTTCTTTTCTTTTTCCAGCGCCGTAGGTTCCGCGTCACTGTCTGTGTCGTCCATGTTTACGTTCAGCTCTTCCTCGGACGTGTCAACGTAGTTCAGGATGTCGCTGTCTGAGCTGTCTTCACAGACTTTGTCGGAAGAGCTGTCGTCATCCTCCTCTTCCTCGTTGGCGCTGGAGTCTTCACTGGAGGACGTCTCATACCTGCTTCAAGAAAGTATCTTTTTAGCCCACAAATTTGAGTGCATAGTAGGCTCCAAAAGGAGACACCATAAATGCCAAAAATGTTATAGGAGAGGTGAAGTGTGAGTTTTGTCTCTATCTAAAAACCCAAAGTGTAAACTTGCATAAATGTGGACTTTATGAGACTTACAGATGTGAGGTTACTAGCTCCTGAGGTAGAGACTATTCTCGGTCTTGGAAACAACAATCTTACAAATGACCTAAAAATATGTACATTTTACTCAATTTCATGCTGCTTTTTTGTTCTTTCCGTAAAACCACATGTAACCGATTCGGAAAAGCAGCAGCCACTGATTACGACTCCAGCTGGCTTCAGATTTCTGATAGTTTGGAATTCACAAAGCTTTCCTAGCTTGTAGATAGAAAGCTATGCCAGTAACAGATTTTCAATTGTGCTCCTGAAAATGGGTTTAATTCCTTTTCAATGAGAAAATACACACATAGATATTTTACATTTTCTGACCTAGGTTGAGCACTTGTGGTCTAGAGGGAGAATCGGACCTCTCTTAATGCAAGAAACAGCTAATGTCAATGAACCCCAAAGTTGTGAAGAAGCCTGGTTTAGCTGTTGAGTGTCAGCATCTTCCACATGTCCTTTCTATCACACTTGCAACTTTGCGCAGAAGACTTGTTTAGGTATCAGACGCCATACTTTCTTTGCCTTCTATTTTACACCTCCTTCTTTATGAAGATGTTTTGTTTAGGTGTGTTGTGTCACAATCTTCCCCATGACACCTTCTTCATCGCACTCACTTTCATGTAAAAAAGCATTGTTTATAAGCGGGATGACACCAGGGGGCACATGCATCAAGCATTTTACCGGTCGCAAACGGGCCGATTCTCAGAATCGGCCCGTTTGCGACCGGTAAAATGCTATTTCCGATGCATCAAACCCAAACCCATTCGCAATATAGGTAATCGCAAATTTTGCGATTACCTAAATTGCGATATGCTTTTAGGAATCGCAAATTGCGATTCCCTATTTGGGATGCATCAAAGCCTTTCCTAAATGCGACTTCGCATTTAGGAAACGCTAATTACCATCAACTGCAAGTTGATGGTAATTTGCAAAAACCTTGAAAAATGCACAAAAGTGCATTTTTCAAAGTGCCATGTGGCGCACACATATGCCCTTAGGGCCCTTAGGGCATATGTGTGCGCCACATGAGCACACATGCCTAATTTGGGGGTGCAGCAGGGTGGCCTTTAAGGCCCCCTAGCACCCTTCAAATTGCATTCGCAATTTGCGAGTACCTATTTGGTACTCGCAAATTGCAAATGGCTTCCCATTAATTCCTATGGGCAATGGGCCTCTAGGCCCATAGGAATGAATGGGAAGGCATTCCTTAATTGCGAATGGCAATTTGGGATTCGCAATTAAGGAATGTATAGGAATCGCAAATATTTTTGCAAAACCTACATGCATAGGCAATTGTGATTCCTTAATAGCGATTCCTTAATAATCGCTATTAAGGAATCGCAATTGCCTAGCTTGATGCATGTGCCCCCAGGTCTTCAAGTTCTCTATATTAGAACCCCTTCCATGTGAAGAAGCATGCTTTAGGTGTTGCTTGTCACCATCCTCCGCTTGCCCTCTCTATCACAGTTGTTCTATTAGCGAAACTCTTGTTTAGGTGTTGGGTGTCACCATCCTTCTCATGCTTCTCTGTCACACTTCCATGTATGAGACAACATAATGTTTACGACTGAGGTGTCCCCTATCCTCTTCAGACTCTGTCCATTATTCTAAGTGGTGGGTGTCACCATGCCTCTCACTCCTATGCACCATGCCCTCAAACACCCTGTTCATACATGATCCCAATTAAAAAGGAACAAACTTACTCTCCATTTAAAACGCCCACAAACTGTAGGCTTTTCTTCCCCGTGCTGGACCCACTCTTGGAGGAGCCGTCTTTTCTCTTCATGATGGATTTCAGGGCACCTTGAAGAAACAAATCGAAGATTTGACGTAACACTGTTAAAGTCCATTCAGATCAGCGATTGGTATCGTCAAGCTTTAATCACAATCGAGTTATTGCAACTTGATCAAATAATCTTAATTCGGATTATTAAAATCCATAAAAGACAGATAAAAGAAAACAGAGTACAAATATATATTTCACAAAAATATAAAATTTCATGATTGCACAATAGCCACTAGGATTATTTCAATACATAAAACAGAAACAAAAATAAAATTGGATGGGTATCAATGAAATATTAATAAGAAACATCAGAATGGAACATTGATGACAGAATGGTTTTCTCCACGATTTTCAGTAGTAGCGCTAGAGCCAAAGATGGGACTCGTGTACACCCTTTCTAAGGTTGTGCACCATGACTTTTAGGTTTATTCACAACTTGCTACATCTATGATGACCCTTGGATGAAACTGATTGGGCACCACTGGGTCATATCATGCAGAATTGAAAGAATACTTTTACCTAAGCACTATGGCACCATCCTGGTAGTACAAGTTTAACCCCTTTAGATCCACTAGATTTAGTAAATTCTGACTAGAAGTGGCTGTTGTTTTTGAAGCCTTTTGTAGAAAAGTACATTTCATATTTTTGAGAAGAATGCTTGCTTTCCAGGAATATTGTACACATTTTGTGTAAGATAACATTAATTAGTAGCCATATTATATGATAAAATTTAGTAATGAATAAATCAACACATACAACAGTGAGAAAGTAACTTTATGCTTAAGCTACTCAACTCTCAATTCTCACACAAAACTATGGTGTGCAAAAGGGCCTTAGTGGAAGGAGAGAGGTGAGCACATTGTCCCCGGACCACACAGAACTGTCACACTCTGCTCGCGATTCAGTGTGTGCGGCACTGACACATGGGCATGCTAAGTGCTATGCTTGAGTTTCACTGTGTGTGGAAATGTTGCACTTTCTATGCCTGTGATTCAATGACTCTTCGATAAATCACTGAATCAGTGCCTGAGGTTCTCCGACTACACTGGATCACCTGTACAGACCACGTAGTTATGATTCAGTAACTCCTTTGACACATGGGCCACCTACTCTCTCTCTATGCGTGAGATTCTCTTACAATTGTAATAATACTTGAGTTTGGAACAGGCTCCAAGGCTGAGGAATAGTGACCAGGGCATTAACAGATAGGCCTGTCTTACTCTACACCTGAGTTTCAGTGCCAACGATAAAGGCATAGAAACATGAGTCCATCACTCACATTGTGCCGGAGATACACTGACTGGCATAAATATGAGTCTGCCACATGCTCTAAGGCAGGGTTCTCCAAAGTCGGTCCTGGAGGGCCGGATCCATGCCAGATTTTTAGCATATCCCCATTTACATATATATATAGTTATCTTAAAAATCTGGCATGGATCCGGCCCTCCAGGACCGACTTTGGAGAACCCTTCTCTAGAGCTGAGTTTTGTGAGCGAAGCATAGTCACACCGATTTGTTCTACTATATGCCTTAATTTCAATGGTCTCTTTTGTCGATTTTACAGTCTATGACGGAAGGTCAATGACTGTATTGACACATAAACCTGTTACACTGTAGAACTGACATTTAAAGCCAAATGTACAAAACACTGGTTGTAAATACTGATCGCAAATTGTGACTGGAATTTTTGCAACCAGTGTGGAATTTGCGAACTGACGTGAGTACTAATGGGTCGGCACACAAATTCCAAAAAGCAGTGGGTCGCAATCCGACCTTCCACATCAATATGCAAGAGGTAGATTGCAAGTTGCAATTCACTACGATTGGTGGCCATCACAGGGATGGGACCAGTATGTCTGTGTTGGCATTTTGAAGATTTTATTTTTTAAATGAAGCCTGTTTTCCTTCAAAGAAACTGGGTTGCATTAAAAAAAAAAAGAAAAAAATATTTGACTTTTTTTTAGAAGTTTGCTCCAACAATTTTATTTTTACTTTTCAGAAAGGAGAAGACGTCCTAAGGGGACACACTCCACTTTGCAAATGTGATACCTTCCCAACTTCCAGTTCGGTAACTTTTCTGTAGTTTAAGATCGCTATTTCAGTGCTAAATCATTGATACATATTGACATTAAAAGCTATTTAGAAGAGATGCCTAAAGTATGCCGCTTTCAAGTAGCAATTCCTTATCCATTTCTAAACCCATTTTAGGAGTTGCAAAAAAGTTACCAACTCTTCAAATGGTGTAAGTACATTGGGAAAAGCATTTCTGCAGTTGCAAACTCTGAATTGGAACGTTTGTGACCACAAAAATCTGGCTGTTAGGCACTACATTGAACCATGGCTTGTCACCTCCTATATACCTGAAAATTAGTGACTTGATTGACACAAAGGCTCTTCATTCTCTATGCCAGTAATTCAATGACTGCATTGATACTTAGGTCTGTGACAGTCTCTGAGCAAGACATTGACACATCAAAGTTATGGAAAAGCTGGGTATTGTCCACCTACGTATGTTAGCCGAAGTTGTAGCCTCCAATGATATGGCCAGTTTGGCATGTAATTGTTGACAAATTGTAATAAGAGATGTTGGTGATGGGTTTGGACAGGAATATATTTAGGTTATCTTTTTTTTGTTTCAATTTCTTCATTTGTCTTTTGTAAATTAATAAAGGATATTTCATATGCAGGTACATATATCGTAAGTGATATGAGGTACGCAAATGTTTCAATAGTATTGCAGTCAGCAATTAGTGAATTTCAATAGCTGTAGCGTGTCCCAGGCTGATGGGATGGTAACAACATGTCCATTGCTTAGAGTTTCCGCGCAAACAATGACTAAGTATGACTGCTTGCAATGTTGATCTTAGCATTCATGTCCTGCATATGTGGGACGGGTGGGGCTGAGCGGGTAGGGAGGGAGGGACGAGAGGTGGGGCCGGGAGGGATCAAAGGGGAGATTAATGGGGTATTTACTGTGTGAACTTGCCCAACAAAAGACCCTGGTAATTCCAACCTCTGCCAATCACCCGCTGTCCTGACGCTGCCGATAGATGCCCCACCCATGTGGATGGTTCACTTGGTCCTGTGTGAGGGGAATTGGGATGTGGGAGCGCAAGTTTGTGCGGTGTTCTCTGAATCTTGTAAGCGTGCTTATTGTACATTGTCGCCCCCTGCCTCTAGCGCACTTTCAGACTCTGAGGGCGGGGACTGGAGCCCTCGCCAGGCATTCCGGAGGTCCAGAAGTATAGCATCCCATGCGGTCGCCAATGGGATTTTGCGTAGACCTAGGGTGTCTTCTCGTCGCAACGCCACACTCTCCGCTTGTGCCAAGTTTGTGAGTGAGCGATACCACGCTTCCCGTGGCGGGGTTCGGGACATCTCCATTGTCTGGTAATCAGGCGTTTAGCGGTGATTAGCCCTAGATCTATGAACCGAGACGTCACCTTATTTTTTTTAGATCTGCGAAATAGACCCAGGATGCATACCTCCCACGTGTTTTCCACTGTGCGTTCGGTGCAATTCGCCAGGTGAGTGGTGACCGCTAGCCAGTAAGCGGTTAGGGCGGTGCAGCCCCATAACATGTGGATTAAGTCTGTATTCACCAACTTGCAGCGGGGGCAGTGCGCATCAGTACGCTGGAAGTATCTATTTATTTTTTCTGGCGTAAGGTATGCCCTTTGATATATTTAGGTTATCTTGAGGTGTCTGGTTTGTCAAGATAGAGGTGAACCAAGTTAGGTCTGTCGCTCTTCTTCTAGTGATCTTTTGCCAGCGGGTCAGGCAGCACTGAACGGTTGTTGTGCCAAAGGTCGCAAAGAGATCCAGAAGTACGTGTATTGTCTATACTGGATGTCTCATTCCACTCAAAGTGCACTGAAGCACCCTAATCAATGGAGAGCGGTGGGCTTTATAAATACATAGGCTTCGAACCGTGAAGGTGATGGGTTTGATTCAGTTCTTAGGCCCCGACTGCTCCCTCTATCCCCTCTGGCTTGGAAGCATTGTGAATTGACAAGCCAACCATCCACCCCTGGAGACCAACAGAAGGTGCCCTCTCTGTGACCTCCACTGCTGGATCACTGAGCACGCCACCACTCTTCCCAGAAGCTGGAGTGAGATTGGATGCCGCTGCACCGATGCATGGCAGGCCTGTGTCTGCTCTCATTGAGCCAGGGATTCCACTGACCTCTGACGCACAAGACTCGTTACTCTTTTTTAGTTGATCGTTGTCATTTCGTGTGCACTCTATTGAATACTGATTGCCAAAGGGGGTTATGGACAAGGGCGGCTCCCCCATTTGAGCGGAGGAGCATCACCCCACAAGCCCCAGAGCTGAAAAATAAAAGAGTAATAACGTTTATTTATTGCCGTTTTATTTTTTAGCAACCCGTCCTGAACTAAGTGTCAGGATAGGGCACGGCCAGCACTGCCACGTGGCAGCAGCATGGAGCTGTGTGCTTTAAAATGTGCATGTCTCTTTGGCCAGCCGTCTTGGGACCGCCAGCCAGACATGCGCATTTTACAGTTCTCTAACCTTGCTGTCTTAGACATCTGGGTTAGAGAACGTGCAGGCCTCCAGGGCTCTTAGGAGCGCTGAGAGAGGCCGCTCTATCCAAACCTTTATGCTGTGAAAGCAGCGCCAGGATTGGGTAGTGCAGTTTCTTGCATCGGGAGCTTCCTTGAAGACACCTGAGGGAGGAGGATGTCCCGCTACCAAAGTAAGCAGATTTATTTATTTTTTGTGTGCCTCAACCCCACATCTCCACCCCACCACCCTCGGTACAAGCCAGTCGTCACTGGTTATGGAGCTAGCAAGTGAGCTTGAGCCCGATGGCTGAAGGATGGTCACTGAGTTAGCTAGTGAGCTTGAGCCCCATGGCAGAAAAATAGTCACTGAGCCAGCTAGTGAACTTGGGCCCGATGCCCCAAAGCTGTTCACTAAGCTAGCTAGTGAGTTCGAGCCCCGTTCCAGAACAGAGGGGTCACTGAGCTAGATTCTGATCTCAAGCCCATCACAGGTGGGTGGTGCCCAGGCTAGCTAGCGGGATTGAGCCCCGTAGAAAGAGTTGGTCACTGATCTAGCTTGTGAGTTTGAGCGCTACAGCAGACAGTTGGTCACCAAGCTAGCTAGTGAGCTCTAGTAGCACAGAAGAAAGGAAGTAACTGAGCTAGCTGGTGAGTTCAAGCCCCTTGGCAGAAAATCAGGCACGGAGTATCAAGTGAACTCGAGCCCAATGTCAAAAAGTTGGTCACTAAGCTAGCTAGTGACCTCAAAGCCAATGGCAGAAAGAGGACCACTGAAATAGCTGGTAAGCTTGAGCCCTGTTCCAGAAAGAGGGTCACTGAGCTAGCTACTGAGCTCAAGACAAGTCCCATTCCAGAAATGTGGTCACTGGGCTAGCTAGTGAGCTCGAGACCTCTAGAATAAAGTTGGTACCGGAGTTAGCCCCTGAGCTCGAACCCCATGGCAGAAAGCCGGTCACTGACTTAGCTGGTGAGCTCAAGCATATTGGCAGAAAGAAAGTCACTGAGCTAGCAAGAAAGCGCTATCTCCATGGCAGATCTGCAGTCACTGAGCTAGCTAGTGAGCTCTTAATTTCGAGACCCCAATGGCAGAAAGGTCCTTACTGAGCAAGCTAGTGACTTCGGGCCTCATTACAGAAAGGGGGCCAGTGGCATAGCTAGTGTGATGGAGCCCCTTGGCAGAAAGTTGGTATCTAAGCTAGCTACTGAGCTCGAGGCCATGGCAGAAAATTGATCACCTGATCTAGCTGGTGAGCTCAAGCAATAAGACAGTGAGTTGGTAAGTGAGCTAGCTTGTGAGCGTGAGCCCCTGGCAGAAAGGCAGTTAGTGAGTTTGAGCCCCATTGCAGAAATTAGGTCACTGAGCAAGCTAGTGAGCTCGAGCTCCAAGGAAGAAAGGCGGTCACTGAACTATTTAGCGAGCTCCAGCTCTGTGGCAAAAAGGTGCTCACTGAGGAAGCTAGTGAGCTCTAGCCCCATGCAGATGCGGCCCGTGCAGGTAAGAGCAGTGGGGCCGGGTGGGGGGATTTCGACGGACGATGATGAGGGCAAATTAATTATTTATTTAATTTTCCCTCGTAATCGTCCGTCGAAACTCCCCCCGGCCTCACCGCTCTTACCTGCACGGGCCGCGGTTGGCCCCATGGTATAAAGTTTGACCCATGGCATACCTTAGCTCACTCAGGGTAGTGTGGGTACTGGAGGTAGTTCACTTTGCATCAGTAATGAGCTGCATCTCATGGTTTCCTTGCTCACTTTACATACACACATGCTCATTTCGCACTCTGTCCACTGCACACTACCATGAACCAGTGGCTAAAAACAGAAAAAAAGACTCTTTAGCCATCTGGTCCTCAAATGGACTTCATATGATGCCCTGCCAAGGCTTTCCCCAGACACCAACAGGAGGAAAGGAGGGAGCGGGAAGGCCTTTACCTCTTCTCACACCAAGAGTTCACCAACCCTCAGTGACTAAAGCACATCTGCGGAAATGCTGCAGATTCTTTCCAGAGGTTGGAACAATGGAGGCGGCAGTGCCAGGTGCAAAGATCCCAGCGCACTGCAGCTGCAAACATGCCTTCCTGCTCCTACTCATCCGCGGGCACGGTGCCATGTCCGCGGATCCCTCATCGCATTAGGCACAGTGCTGGCTGCCAGCTCACTGATGCACACCAGATGTGGCAGGCCTCCATGCTCTATGTAATTACTGCACTTAAGGCCCGATTAAGAGTGGTCTGGCCAAAAAGGTGAGGCCATACCATACCCGGCATTACGGCTACTATTAGGATTTCAACATCTGGAAGGGGAATAACCTGAAAATTGGCATCACTTCACCAACTTCCACATGAAATTGTCAAATTCCAGCCTTTTTAATAGGAACGTGCTCCACCAGGTCTCACTGGGTGGATTTGTACCCGGTATCACATTCGATAGTACTGCATGCGGTACCACCCCACGACTCATAACTTTAATTTGAAGCGAAATGCCTGTTCTCCCCAAAGTGGAATTACGAAGCCACTCATTATCAAGGGCTCAAAGAAATACCAAATGTTTTGACTTGAGAGTCCAGACCCTCTTTGTTTTGCCTAATACTGTATTGGTCCCAGGCTGGTCGTGGGCAAGGAGAGGCCAATGATAGGTGGGAAGAAACAGATTTCTTAAATTTGGAAAGGCCGGCAGCTGATAAGTGAAAAGCGTCTTTTCGTTGTAAAGTTCTAATCATAGTTCCATCAACTGGCGTCTTCTGTATTCTCCATGGACAACAATTAAGTTTAGGAGGGGTAGTAACTGCCACACCCTAGCTTGCCCCTTACTAACCCTGCCACTGCCCTATCTACCTATTTTCAATTGGCTCATAATGTCAGCTGATACAACAAAAAGCAAAGAGGTCTGTAACAGTCCTATTTACTTCCTCTATTTCCCACTCCTTGCCTACCCCTAACCCTTCTCAGCCACTTATAGAAGGTAATCCATCAAGAAAAGGTCATTGCTTTGATATTGACATGTGACAAAGAGTTTAATGTGACTTGTGCTACCACTGGTGTTTTGGCCAATCCCTGCCTCTAAAGTTCTTACAAATGCAAAAACAACAGTTGATGGACAGAATGCAGAACAATGTCATACATTCACCCCAGTACAGAGATCTGGGCCTAAATCCATCGTTTTTTTGCTCACCATGCCATTCCAGTTTGAACCCAGCCATATGCAAATCAGTCTTGACCCTGTGCCTCATGGGAACAGTCCAGCCCGAACTGCCAAGCCAGGTCCTCCCTGGACTGGAAACAAGCATCCTAGGACCGGTCTCGGGTTTCACCCTCTTCAGCCAGGATAGCTTGATTCCAGTGGCATGGAGAGCACGGGACCCACGTCTGGGCATACCCGTCCCACTCGGGGTGACAAATGCAAAAACAACAGTTGATGGACAGAATGCAGAACAATGTCATACATTCACCCCAGTACAGAGATCTGGGCCTAAATCCATCGTTTTTTTGCTCACCATGCCATTCCAGTTTGAACCCAGCCATATGCAAATCAGTCATGCCCAGACGTGGGTCCCTTGCTCACTTTGCCACTGGATTCAAGATAGCCTGGCTGATGAGGGTTTTGAACCCGAAACCGGTCCCAGGATGCTTGTTTCCGGTCCAGGGAAGACATGGCTTGGCAGTTCGGGCTGGACTGTTCCCATGAGGCACAGGGTCAGACTGATTTGCATAATGGCCATGTCTGAACTGGGGTGGTGGAGTGAGCTAAAGAATGATGATGGATTAAACCCAGATCATTTGACTGGGGGTGAGTGTTTGATTTGCTCTAGCGCTCCGTCCATCATCGCTTTGTTCGCTCTAAAGTTCTTACATGCGCTCTCTGGGAAGTCTGTTTCTTCCTGTGCTCCAGGTTGGATCGAAGTGCCTCAGAGCCTATGTAAGTACATTATCATTACACCGGTCATGAGGATACACTTCTTTTAGAACAGGGTGTTCAACATTGTTCCGTGACCACCTGGACCACAACTTTCCGGAATAGACCCCAGTTGTAAAGAGGAGTGACCATCAAGATGATGTGGAAGTACACCCTGGGGGAGGCACAACAACAGCAGACTTGGCCATGAAGCTGCCTAAATCCTGCTTCCACTGCTCACACATCACAAACCTTTCCACATGAACAAGTGGCATATGTTCAGGACACCTGATTTCACCCATTCCGTAGATCTTCGGCCTGCCTCGGAAAAGGCTTATCAGCACCAGGGACGGGTGAAACTTTCGATTTTTTGGGGGTTTTCAGTATATCATAATAGTCTATGAACTTTTTGTGAAGTTATGTGAAATTCACCTTTCCGAGTGAAATGTCATTTGCTGGTATCTCATGTGAGCTGTATTTAGTCAGCGCACATCGCCTGTAAAAAAAAGTTTTACGAGATACCAAAAGTAATCTGGTTTCAACAGAAAACATTTCTTGGCAAGAGATATCTATATTTTCTGTGCGAACCAGTCTCCGACTGAAAGTTCGTAAGACTTTCTAAAACAAGATGCAATCTTAAGTTACACAAAATTTTTGTAATGCAAAATTTGTATGACATATAGTTTGGGAATTTCAATGTCCTAATTAGAATTTTACCCACAACTAATCATATTCCTTGACCCAAAGCAATCCTTATTCGTTTTCTGAGATTAGAGTTCCGCTAGTGACCAATTTTCTTCAAAAGCTTTAACTGCTTGGTTAACCTCAGGGTCTAACCTGGAGCATTGGCTCCTGATGGTCACCCGTCAACAACAGGTTGGGGGTATCGGCCAAGCCGTGATCAACAACCATTGGAACATGCGTTCATTCCATTATATTTTGTCACAACTGAGTTATTCTCATTGATCAAAGAGCACATCCACCTTACACGATGTATGCAAGTCTTCTATGGTGATACGTGTTCACACAATATTATTTGGACATGAGCACCAATAAAGGGGAATCTTACCGGCAGTAGGACTCGAAGGAGAAGTATCTTCCACTTCCTTGACCTCTCCTTCCTTCTGGCAGACATTGTGGAATGCTTTGCTTGAGTTTTGGATTATCAAACACTGATCTTTGACAACTCCAAGTGATGAGCTCAAAGTTACAACCTTTTTTTCTGGTGGTGTACTTTTTCTTGTCTTTTCACATTTCGCTGCTTGTGTCGGAACATCCTCCTTGGTCTCTTCCACTTTTACTTCCTTTCTGGGCAGTGGCATACTTTCCATTTTTGGTCGGGTTGGGAATCCATCTATCTGCTCACACACTGTGTGTATTGATAAAGCGCTAGAGTTATTGACCATGTCATTTCTTGTTTTAAAGTTAGTTTGGGTGTCTTTGTGCTGATATTCAACTGATGAATCTGGACCAACAGCAACCTCTGCTGTTTCTGAGTAACTGTTTACTCCAACACTGGTCATTGGTGGCAAGCAATGCACTCCTATGTCGCGGAGTTCCAAATGATTGCCCACTGCTTGATGATACACAGCGACTACAGCATCAGCGTAGGCGTCCTGCATTGAGGGAACGGCCATAACTTCTTGGTGCACCAGATTTTTTGACCTTCTACAACAAACCTCGACTCTTAACTTTTCAAGCTCTTGAGTCGCCTCTCGTAAGTGCCCTTCCAGCAAAGAAATCACCCCCCTCTGATGCTCAATTGTGTGTTGCAGTAGACCGATTTCCTTCTCTGTCTCTGGGACCAGGCCAAGCATAGACTCCATGACCCACACTTCTGCATGCTTGGTTTCTACTTCATTGCCAACAGCGGCATCCTGGCTTGGTTTCTGAGATCTGTAGAAAAAAACAGCATCGTTCATTGCAATCTCCTCTCCCACACCCACAGATTTGCAAAGCTTTTCATTTTTGTGCATCGCAGAAGGGCTGATTGCTCTGGCGCTACCCGGTTTAGAGCTGCGGCCATTCCTCTCGGATACTGCCAGTTTTTCAGTTAATTTTCTGAGCTCTGAAATCTTACTTGTTCTCATTTTCACTGATTCAACTTCACTGTCTGATTCAGCAAAAAGTTCCAGACTGGTCTTAGACTCTCCATCAGATGCCTCCATATTGCCTGCGCTGTAAGATCGCTGTCGAAAGTCGGACGTTTCGTCTGACTCTTGTTCACGCTTCTTCTGTAAATCTGACAGAAGCTTCTCTTTCTGCTTCTTCAGTGTGGAAACCTTCATTTCTAAAACTGGAATGGTCTTTACCTGTTCTTCTAGTTCTTTGAGTTGCTTTAGGGCGGCGGCCATCTGCTCACGGACATACTGTAAATGCGCAGGGCTGATGTTGGTGGCCGGGGTACTTCTACCTGAATTTAAAGGGCTAGTCCTTACTTGACCTGTGAAGGATGGGCTAAGTATTATTGGACCGTCTCCACCTCCATTATGCGGTATTGATGTAGATAGCTGATTTTGACTGGAAGAGCCTGTGGTTGAAAGAGTAGCACTCACCTTCGAAGAACCACTTGGTAACCTGGCTCTGCCGCTTCCTTCCCTCGGACTCTGCAAACCCAACTGTTCTTGCTCCAACCTTTTACTTGTCTCTAGCAATGTCTTCTCAACACGATGATTCCTTATGAAAGACTTGGGAGATGGAGGTGGAAGGAGACTTATTATAGGTGTTGGGGAGACGGGGTTGGATGTATGGACGCTAAGGTGCTCCCTCACCTCGGAGGAGCTAGACTGACTTCTCACCCTCGGCAGAAATGGAGGGCCGACCTTGCCATCTTCGCTGGTCGTGGAAGTTAGGGATTCTGTGGAAGTCCACCCACTGTTCTGGCTGCTAGGGCTCCTCAGAGAGGACGTGGAGAGCTTGGTCGTCTTGGGCTTCCGATGCACAGGAACCTTTCGTAGAGTTTGGCCGCTTTGAATGTCATCAACATATTTCAGAAAGTCCAGATCCAGCTGAAAGCCGTAGGGCGTTTCCACAGAATACGACATCTTCTCGTTGTCGTCTTGGTCTCTGTACAAGAAAGGGCCCCCTAAATCTGAAAAAAATAAGAAAAGAAGTGTTAATATGAGAACAACACATCTATCTAAAAGCTTTCCATAAAATGTTTTATATTGCTCATCCTGATTTTTTTAAATGTTTGGCCTCATTTTAATTCTAAATTTATGTTAAAAGTTACATTTTGGGAATAAGTATAGTTTTGTTCCTTGCATAAAACCGTAGAGTGCACAGAACATCGCTCCGGCTAGGTCAATATATAAGAGTTAAAAATGACATTGTTGTGTAGAGAGATGATATGCGTGGTTCGAAACACATTCTTCTTCAATTTCTAAGAAACAAATCAAACCTGTGCAAACTCTAGCTTAATATTTTGTGATTCACCACTGTCCAATTGCATTCTTAAAATATATGAAAACTGGACTTTTTGTTTGAGATAAAGGCTGAATGGAAAACAGACAATGACAAAAGAGAAGGTTGCATTTACTTGGATGAGCATGCAAGGCTTACAAATTAACCTTGGCCTTGTAAACACAAAATGCCATAGTCAAGGTATGAATGAATGAATGAATGAATGAATGAAGCAGCATTTATAAAGCGCATAGCTACCCGTAGGCATCCCAGCGCTGGAGGATAACTGAAGCTTCACAGAATCATTTAGGGAAGAGCCAAGTTTTCAATAGTCTGCGGAAGACAAGATGATTAAGTTCCCCACGTAGCTGAAGAGGAAGAGAGTTCCAAAGCTTGGCAGCATTGTAAGAAAAAAGCCGACCACCGCTTCTAACTCTCTTGATTCGGGGGACGACTGCCAGGTGTTGGTCATCTGATCGTAGTCGCCTGTTGGCTCGATAGGGCTTAACCAAGGAGGAGATGATCTCTGGTCCCTTTCCTCCTATAAGTTTGTGGGTAATGCATAAGGCCTTAAATGGACTCTCTCCCGGATGGGGAGCCAGTGGAGAGCCTTCATATCTGGTTTGGCCGACTGCCGGTTCTGAGTCCCCATGAGGATTCTTGCGGCGCAGTTCTGCACTATTTGCAGTTTGGCGAGAACCGAACTTGGGGCTCCAAGGTATACGGCATTGCCGTAGTCCAGGCGTGAAAGAATAAGTGCCTGGACCATAAGCTTTCTTGCCTGAAAGGGAAGCAAAGGGAGCACTTTACGGAGCATCCTTAAGGTGCCAAAGCAAGAAGCCACCACCTTTCTGGCCTGGACTTTAAAGCTAAGATCAGAGTCCAGCCAGACGCCCAGGCTTTTAATTTCAGACTTAGGAGCAGGTGCCACGCCCATCGATGCTGGCCACATGGTGTCTGCCTTGAAAAGAGAGGGGTTACCAAGGAGCATAAGTTCGGTTTTGTCCCTGTTCAATTTTAGATAAGAGTCTTTCATCCACCTGGCTACTTCTTCAAGGCAGATACATAGGGAGGTGGAAACCCTATCTAAATGGTTAAGTGCAACAACTAATTGGGTATCATCGGCATAAGTCACAATGTGCACCCCGTAGGGGAGAACAATTTCCGCTAGGGGGACATGTAGGCGTTAAAGAGTGTGGGGCTCAGGGAAGAACCCTGAGGGACTCCACATTGGAGGGGCCAGGATTTAGAAATGGCCTCACCCTCGAACACCTGAAAAGATCTTCCCTCCAAGAAGGATTGCAACCATGTCAAGGCTACTCCGGTCACACCAAGGTTTCTGAGTCGTTGAACCAAAATGAGGTGGTTGACCGTGTCAAAGGTCACGCTGAGATCCAAAAGGATCACGGCAGAGGAGCCTCCTGCATCAAGGATCCTTCTGGATTCCTCCACGACTGCTAATAAAGCGGTTTCAGTACCTTGGCAGGGACGAAAGCCAGTCTGGGAGGGTGAAGAAGTTTATTAGATTCAAAATAGGCCGAGAGCGCCAAGTTGATATGTTTCTCCAGTATTTTACTAGTTCCTGGGAGAAGCGAGATAGGTCGATAGTTGCCCAGTCTGGGTCCAGGCTAGGTTTCTTCAACAGGGACCTGACCATGGCTTTTTTCCAAGGGGGGGGGACCACCCCTGCGTCTATGGAGGAATTCATCAAATCCAGAATGACTGGGGCAACTGATTCTGCCACCTGATTCAACATCTTGGGTGGAGCAGGGTCTCTGGGTGACCCGCTCTTAACAAGTGCAGAAATTGTCTGTAGTGATTCGTAATTCATTGAGGGGAAGGTTTTTAAAGAGTTTTCCTTACTCCCTGTATATGAGTCCTCTAAGTGGGAGGTAGAAAAACTATTGGGTGGAGCAAAGGATTCATATATCGTTTGAATTTTATTATAAAAATATTCTGCAAGTTTATTGCAGTGATGGTCCGTGGCTAAGGAAGTATCGGGGAGAGAAGGAACTCTTAGTAGTTTGTTTGCAATTCGGAATGTTTCACGGGGAGAGTTGGCTGCTAAAGAAATTTTTTCCTCAAAGTAAGAGGCCTGAGCTTTTTTAATTTCGAGCTTATAGATTTTGATAGCCTCCCTATATTCCTTTTTCTTGTTCATGGAGAAGTCCTTTCTCCAGACTCTTTCAATTTTTTTACATGTTTGTTTTAATTCTCTCAGTTTAGGATTATACCAGGCCGATCTATTAGGCCCTTTATGTGGCTGATTGGTTGTTTTTGGAAGGACCTGGTCTAACGTCCCCTCAATCCAACTGTTGAATCTCTCATTAGCCACCACCGGGTTGGTGTCAGGCAGAGGCTTGGAGGTATCTAATGCCGATACCCACTTTTCTATAGAAAGTTTAGACCAACAGCGGGATTTAATTTGTGTTGGCTGGGATGGAGGGGTAACATGGGTGGAGGACCAGTTAACTGAGATAAGGAAGTGATCCGACCAGGGGATGGGGGTAGGTTTCAGACAGGAAAGCTCCTCTAGGTTGGAGAAAATTGGATCCAAAAGGTGCCCTTTTAAGTGTGTTACATGTAGCACCTTCTGAGTGAGCTGAAAAGCAGCTAGGTCCAAGGTCAACTCAGATGCAACTTTCAATATTGGGTCATCAAAGTGGATATTGAAATCACCCAGAATAGTAAAATTTGCAGCGGTGCTAGTCAGTTTGGGGACCATTGTAGAAAGGGACTGGCAGAATGGACCTATGGGTCCAGGGGGACGGTAAATTAAAATGCCTGATAGAGTGAGTGTAGGCGTAAATCCTATTGTAAAATGGAGGTTCTCGCAACCGAGTAAGGGACTCCCAAAGGATCGAAAAATGAGGTGACTTTTCAGTATGATAGCAATGCCACCACCTTTGCCAGTAGCCCCATCTAGCCTCTGTATTGTGTAGTCAGGAGGAAGGGCCTGGACAATATCCGGCTCTGAGCTCACATTCAGCCAGGTCTCAGTGAGGAATAAGACATCAGGGCCTTCATCCATAAGTAGAATAAACACTTCTGCTGAATGTTTAGGCAAAGATCTGCAATTTAATAAAAGCAGTTTAAAAACTTTGTTAGGCAATGCTGCAGCATGAACGATGGTGGGGGGGAACCAAAGTCTAAATGAACAGTGCACACAATTGGTGTCTGGAGTAGAATACAACTTCTCCCTAAACAATTCCAGCACTCCGAATTGGACTCACAAACTCCCCAACCCACACACTACAATACTTCAAATCCCCTTGGATGTCTTAGTTCTCTTCCCCTTGTTTAGATGTAACAGCCCCATTACAGACCTCATGCCTAACTTCAATTTGTTAGACCTCGCGGTCTTGTCTAGTTTTTTGTGGTTTAGCTATGGATAGTTTACAGACAGCATTGTATCCTATACCTTTCCATAAAATTTAGGATCTTTCATTGGCTATGTTAATTGTCTGTTTAGAATGTTCTTCTCTTGATGAGTTGTGTGTGTACCTTGTTATTGTATTTTTGAGCCACCCTTGTAACATTTGTTTCTCACCAATGCTTCTTTGAACTGGATTAGTTGCTTCCTTCCACATCTGACATAAAGGTACTATTTTCTTTCCGTGTTGTCCCTATTATATTGCTCGTTATATTTTGGACTTGCAGTATGAGCAATTCTGGGTTTGCTGAACACACCCCAATGCTTCGCTCATGGTCCCTCAGCCCACCACAGCCTCATAAGATTCGCCGGCTGGCCACTCCTATCACTCTCAAAGCGCCAGTCATCCAGAATTGATAGTCCAGCTGCCATACACAGACAGATTTGTTAGAGGACAACTCGCAATCAAAGAAGTTGAAGTGCGGTTTCTTTTAGCAGCTAAGAGGAGGACCCGGAATACTATTTGGCAGCCATCTTAAAATGAAAATTCTGTCCTGCCATCCAGTGCCTCCAACTGTGCAGTTTGCAAGCCTGAGTTAACATTCATGGCCAATTTTTTTTTTTTTTCACTCATCCTCGTGCAGCAAAAAATGTTGCTGAGCTGCTTTGTGCACTTTTGCTGCCAAGTTCCATGCACACACCTTTGCACAAAAGTGAAAAAGGTGCTTGAGTGAGTCTAGCATAGGTTTTGTACTGGATAGGTGTTTTACTAGTACCGGATGCTATTCTTAGACATAGCTAAAACTTTTCAGTTTGAAGAAAAGAAAACTTTTCTCCAACGTTTCACTAGTCTTGAGTAGGCATACATTTTTGATGCAGGCCTGGCCTAGAAATGTTAGTAGATGCAGTACTTAATTAGTAAAAAAAAATAAGAACTAGGGCCCTCGTCAGGAGTCCACTGCAGGTTGAACCACCCATTGCCTCGGCCAGGGCTGCCAATGACAGTACTAACACAACTACTGCCATCACATACCTACCAGTGTGACAATGCAGACTAGTCCAGGTCCCCCAAAGCTATAAGAATGCCTTGGGAGGAAGGTGTCATTCATTTTTAAAGCATAGTGAATTAATAAACAACTGTGTTGTGTTAATCTGTAAATCAGACAAACAGCACCATCATGTGGCAGACTGTCATAAGTGCCGGTGTTGATCATTAAGTGTCCTTGCTGAGCACCGGAAACCACTGGCTCAAATTAAGCACTGAGTAGATGGGACTTTGCCTCAAAAACCATGGGTGATTGCATGGGAGCACCCATCTACCAGCCATGGGCCATTTGTTTTGGTCCTGTCACGGCACATGGTACCAATTTTAGAGTACCAGGGTGTCTGTCAGGCCAATTCAACATAGCTCTAGGTGACAGCCTGGAATTGACCTGGCGTAGAACTAATCCTCTCTTATGGACCTTTATAGATGCTCCTCGTCCTAGTTATCAAGTTCAAGGATTTATTTATTTATGCATTCTTATATATCAGACTCAACCTTGAGGTGTCAGCATGCTTTACATGAAACAAGAGAAGACATGCTTCAAATTATATCCCACCAGCTTGAAAAAGAACAATTTAAAAGCCTAATCACATAACAGAGTAGTGTCGGCCTGTATTTGTTCCATGGCTGCCAAGGTTTCAGATTGCTATGTGTGACATTTTCATAATTTCAGTGTAATTATGAGTGACATTTCAACGACTGTGAGTGACACTTTCTCGTGAGCAAATTCAAGCAATGAAGAGGAGGGAAACATATAAATATCAGAAATTACACCCATTTGAGCAACAAGACACTCTAAGACGTGAACTGCTGCAAAGTACCAGAAATGGAAAGGCACTAACCTAGTGCCCTTCTAACCTGAAGTGCTGTGTGAGGAGCTCCATGGAACTGACTGGTGATTTCTTGCCTATGGTGCAATAACGGTAGGACTCCAAACAGCAGAAAGCCGTCATTTAGAGGTGGCGGGTGATGGGACACCGAACACTGATGGCTATATAATCTGTCTACCTTTCAGCCCCATGCCCCCTTCCCGCCCAACCTCATTCAGAGGTTGGGTACCTCTGTGTGTTCGATGCTGAATCTACAGTAACGCCACTGTCATAGAAGCCTTACGAGAGGGGTGTGTGGCGTTAGCTGCTGCAATTTGGCATGGCATTACATAAGAAGGCAAACCAAATCTACTGTGGTTTTTCCTGCATCCATGATGCAGAACATGGTGGTGCTGGCCATGGAAAAATGATCAATGGCTGCTCACTTTGGCACTGGGAATCAGGTTCGAGTCTCGGCGAAATTGGCTACACATCGTGTGATTCTGGGCAAATCAGTTAATTTCCAGTGCCAAACAAAAATATGAATATGTCCTTGTAATGTAACTGTGGCACCAGTAAAGCGCTCCAATACCATCGGGTCGAGTTTGCACCAATGGCTGAATAGCATCAAAGAAATAAGCCCTAGCCTGAAACCTCCTTCGTTCAGAGGGTCTCGTGAAAAAGCCAACTGAATCTCCACCGTGACCATCCTGGCACAGGAGTGAGTTTGGGGGGCACTTAGAAATCTTAATAAAAGTACTCACGTCTTTTGACAGGTGAAGTCTAAGTTGGGCACGAGGCTTCAGGGTCAGGAGTGACAGGTTCTCCGACACCCCAATAGCTTGGCAGCTCGGCAGCTGAAGTCTGAATGAGGCCGTAATTGTTTTATTATTCAGAATCGGTAGAGTCAGCTGCAATAATTTTATCGGGGGGGGGAAATCAACAGCTGAGCTACAGACACTGCGGCGGCCTGGGTCGGTGCGAGCTGCCTGCAGCAGCGTTGCAACCAGCACCATCATTCAAATTGCAATGCCACCCACAAACCGGCCAGCCCGGACACGCACCTTCCTCAAAACTCCTGGCTCCGGCAGCCAGGATGTGACGTCCCCCGCTGCGCGGCATGTAGCAGACAACCTGACTGGGCCCGGCAGTCTAGTCATTGGATCATGATGTAAGGCTGTCAGCTGCGCCGCGGGGGAATGCTCACAATAATGAATGTGGATATATTTGTAGCACTAGTGCAGTTGAGTGAATTGTGAGCCTGCCAGCACTGCCTTACCCCACAGTCAGGACCGGACTGAGAACCGACACCGGCCCTGGCAATCTGCTCGGTCGGCCCCCTTGGGGGAGAACAGGGTGTGCGGCCCAGCTGTTTGCTAGGGCCAGTTTCGGCCGATTTTGTTACAGGGGGCCGATATAGCCGTCCCCGGTAACAAAATCGGCCCCCACCCTAGCGGCCCACCGGGGAAACACCCGGTGCCCACTACGGCCAGTCCGGCCCTGCTCACAGTGCGAGCCCCAAGCTTGCTGGAGCACAACGGGCGCAGTGTACAACACTGACAACTCGCTGCCAGCTGTCACACTCGTCGCTTTCAGTGAAAGCTGAGACACAAGTCTGAACAGATATGCGTGACAATGCATTTCAGTACGGTAATGTGGATTACCACACTGAAAAGCGTTAGTGTAACGCCTGATGCGTGGTACTTGGCAGGACTGTAATGTTCCAGAATGAGCCAGAACGAGGCAAGAAGTTGAGAAATGGGAGGGTAAAGGGATGGAAGAGCAGCAGAGAAGAGTGAGGGCGAATCAAAGTAGATGTAGGAACAACGAATGGGAGGGACGCTTTGGAGAAGGCAGGAAAATGAGTTCGGCAAACGTAAACACATCGGCGTACGTCACGCATTCTACTGAAACATTCCTCACTATCTGGGCTTCCTGCATTCACCTCATCTACCTTGAAGGTGCTCTCAAAACAAATCACTGCGTGAAGATCACTGCACGTGGAAAAATATGAAAGGCGAGTAAGTGGAAGCCGCCATGCCTCGGGCTCCCTATTACTTGATGTGTTGTCAGACGTCTCGTGTCATCGGCTGATACCTTCTAACTGCAGAGCGCACAGACGGTTGCGGCAGTAATTCATCTCCCTTAAAAGTATCTTATTCCCTGATTAGGCCTTCTGTGCACACTGTAATCGAAATCATTATCTAGTTTTTCGACCTATAGCGTTCAGTCCAGCGAGGGATACATCAAAGCCTTCCAACTTACAGTATAACTGTAGCCATCACTGGGGTGGAACGAGCGGAGGAACTTGGCAACATCTGCATTCTTCTTTGCTGCTCCTAAAGATTCTGAACTGCTTGCAGCTGGTCAGGAATTTATAGTAGAAAGTCAAACACACACACACACTCTCTCTGTCACTCTCTCTCTCTCTCTCTCTCCCTCCCTCGCTTTCTCTCATTCTCTCCCTCCCTCCCTTTCTCTCTCTCAAGACTGTCTTTCTCAGAAGTATTTCGGGGTTCGTTCACAGTTCTGTGGCAGTCCTGAGACGTGGTAAGGCCCAGGGGCGGCTCCTCTGCTATGACGGAGGATCGTCGCCCCACTGCTTTTAAGCAGTGAGTAACATAAAATGGTAATAACTTAGAGTTATTATCATTTTATGCTTCGTGTCCTGCTGCTTTGCGGCGGGCGGGTGAGCGGGGCTTCTCTGCTCTTGGAGCAGAGGAGGAGTGGTTTGCTCACTCCTAAGTGTGCAATGACTGTTTGGTCAGCCCTCTCGGGCCGCCCAAACCAGTCATGCGCACTTTCCCCGTTCTCCATGCAGGCTGCATTACAGCCTGCAAGGAGAACATGCCTACCCCTCCAGCCCCTGGCTGAGCACCGTGTCACAGCGCTCAGACCAATCCCAACGCTGCATTGCATTGCAGCGTTGTGATTGGCTTAGGGGAGGGAGCCTGGCTACCTGCTTTCTGTTCCTGTCAAAGTCGGAGGCAGGAGAGCAGGAGCAGAGATGCGGAACCCGGCCTCAAGGTTAGTTTGAAAAAATATATATATTTCTATGTTACCCCGACCCCCGCGCCCCCTTCGAGCCATGCCGGCCGCCACTGGTAAGGCCACTCTGACATGGCATTTCTACAAAACTCCGGAATAAAGCGAAAATAAAGAGTCACAGCATTTTGAACAGCACGTGCCACATGATTTACCACATTATTTTGGACTTTGTTATGGGGAGGTTTATGCTGATGGAATATTTGCAGTCTGTTCTACTGCAAATCGTTAATAGCCAGATTTACAAAGATTTTTGGTCGGTTGCATCAATTTTTTTAGGGAGACCCAAAGCATAATCCTTTTTGGTTTTTAGAAAGGGATACAAATGATTATTCGTTATTTACGTTGCAATGCAGTGCATTGTGATGCCTTGTGTTACTGTGAGTTCAAGTAGGGCCAAGAAGTGGCGTTCTCAATTAGAAGTTGGCGTTTCAGTTCTACACGAAATGGCGCCTCAAAAACAGCGCTATAGAGCCATAACTGTTGAAAGCGCTATAGAAATGCTGTACATAATATAACAGAATATGCAGGTAAATTTAGTTCCGTGGAAGTTTTTGGCATTATAACAAATGTTTTCGGTAATAAGAATTTAAACTTACCGGGGAGATTCGGATTAAGATGTACGGATTGTGCCATTTTAGAAGACGGTCAGAAAGCCATAGACAGGTTATGACGTAGACAGGATGCAAGAATCCGTTTGGTGCGGAAATCTGTGAATGGGAAAAGTTTCATTTTAAGAAAGCCGCAAAACCCCTGTGCCTAAATCAATAAAGCAGGTGACAGGGCCAATCCAATTTCATTCTTACTCAAAAACGATGCAGACTGTTATAAAATAAAAAATGTTTCGTACGTTCACAGATTTCTGGATGCTCCTGGTTCACTATTGTGAGCATGTGACAAAAACATTTCACTGGTGCAAAGACAACAGGTCACGTATCTGTAAGCCATTTTTATGTTTCTGTAATACGGAAGAGGATTAAAACGGCACTGACTCTAAGCTAAACTTTTAAAGTAGGGCAGAACATGTCGATTATTTGCTGTGTTTAGATAGCAGCGCATGTATTGCCTCTGCTTGTCACATCTGAAGCTATAGACTAAGGGTGATATTTACAATGAAATGTCGGAGCGTGATGTTACGCCAAATTTGGCAACGCCGCGCTCTGACATTTTCAAAATGCAGGGATGCGCCATATTTACAAAACTACGGCGCACCCCTGCGTTTCCCCTAGCGCTGGCGCTAAAAAAGCTGCCTAGCGCAAGTACAGGCACCCTTACGCCATGTTGCAAGGGTGCCTGCGCTGCAGGGGTGAATGTTTATGTGCAGGAAGGGACACCTTCCTGCACATAAACAATCAATAATGGCGATTTGCTCTTTCTATGTGTGCTACAGAATGCAGCACACGGAAAGAGCAAAAAACAAGGAGAAATTAATAATCTCTCCTCGTATAGCCATTCTAAGACCAGGTATTACCTGGCTTTAGTAAATATGGGGCAGCATCAAAAAGCAATGGGTGTTGCGGCGGAACGCCCACAGCAACACCCATTGTCTCCCCCTTTGCCGCAGCAGACTGCAGTGGAAAGGGGCATATTTACAAGGTACCGTTAAGCCACGTTATATTGATGTTACATGAGGGATGGGTTTGTGCTGCATTTTCAGTATATCCATATTGGTACATTAATAAACAATCAATATAAATGGAGGCCATTTATGACAGGGTTGTCTTGAAACTCTGGCATGGATCTGTCTTGCTTTGACCAAAGTTGGGGGCCTATTAGGATGGCTGGCGGATGTCGACCGCCGGGCCGGCGGCGGTGCCCGCCGGACCGGCGGTGGAGATCCGCCCGCACCGCAAGCCAGAAAACCGCCGGTCCGATTAGGATGGCGGTGGCGAGCGTGGCGGTGGGAAATTCCGACCGCCGCTTTTCCGCCGGTCGCCATCCGCACTCCTGCCTGGCGGGCGGAAAAGGACCGGGATAATGGTGGCGGTGCAGAGCAGGCTCCGCCGGCACGATTATGATGCCGGCGGTAGCCAGCCTTTCCTCAGCGGTCAGACCGCCATGGAAAGGCATGCGGAGATTGTCTTCCAGGGGCCTGTTGCGGGTCCCTGATGTTTTGGGGGGGGTGTGGGTGCACTGGGGGGGTACCCATGGCCCCCCCCTACATTCCCCTGTACCAGGTGACAGGCACTGTGCAGTGCCTGCCACGTAGTGCAGGGAAATGCTGAATATGCCCATTCGGACATCGCGGCGGTGCTGTGGGTAGCAGCAACCGCCGCAATGTTAAGGCCCGCGATCCGACCGCCGCGGTCGGATTTCGAGCGCGGGTCATCGTAATTTGACCGGCGGTAATGCCGCAGGCCATGCGGGCGGTCTTTTCCCGCTACCATGGCGGTCGGGGAGGTTTTCCGACCGCCATCGTAATGACCCCCTTGGTCTCCACTGAATTAAATAAAATTAATTAAGCATCCTACTCTAGCAGAGCAGCAAGTATCTGGAATGTTATACTGGCACACATCTGACTGCCCACATCAATCTCTTTTAAAAGGGACCTGAAACAGCACTTCGTAAAAGACCTTTCATGTACCCACCTGTTCTATCTGATCTCCTCAAAGCTCCCCACCCACAGCTCGAACCCTTGCTAACGCATCCCACCAGAGGCTGACGATATTGCCACCTTTTGCCTAAGTTAATGTATGTCTTCATTTCACCTCCTGCATTCTCATGTCTTAGAATAGCCATTGTCTCACAACATGTGTCCTGGCTACCTTTTCATCTTCTTAATAACATACAGTGTTATAAAAACAGAGAGTTTATTTGTATGTGATGAATTTAGGAGGTGTAGTATTTTATAGTTAAAACTGTTGACAAAGGACTGGTGATTTAAGAATGCCTATTTCAGATTTTACTCCCTGAATAAAATAGTGTTTTAGCCAACATGTTATTATGAGAGTAAAGTGCAAGAAATGAATGCGTAGTCGTGATTGGTGGATTGCATTATGTCATAACACATAATGTGAGAAGCTATGCTATCCAAAGAGCAAGCAATCCCTAAGCAAAAAAAATGCATCAATTAAAATCCCTCTGTGTCAGAGAAACAAATCCATTATAGAGCATAGACTTGGTCTCCAGCTGCCTGTGCATGTATCAAAATGACTACTTTATGGCCCCATTAAGGAAAGTAACAGGAACACAAATATTAACAATGTATCCATCTTCAAAATGTGATGGGCTTGATGAACAGCCCATCCAAGCAAAGTCAACCCATGACAAATAAATGAAAATCAATCAATGGCTATTACAAAGCTCACTGTCCCCTTTGTAGTTCTCCTTATTGCATTTTATTTAA
The DNA here is from genome assembly GCA_963921515.1 of Calotriton arnoldi. NCBI lineage: Eukaryota > Metazoa > Chordata > Amphibia > Caudata > Salamandridae > Calotriton > Calotriton arnoldi. The sequence goes on along the minus strand of CAWUFW010001944.1, from coordinate 1,887,937 downwards.
CCAAATCGATAGCATGAGATCTTTCGACCAGCTAAAGCTGTATGTAGCCAGGCGGAAAAAGTGACACATAGGAATACATACACCAGTGCTTCGTAACCACTAGGAGTTCCTCAGGGCAGCATTCCATTCCTTTGTTGTTTAGCTCATCTTTGCCACTCCGCGTTCCTCCAATCTTATCCCGCCCATGGATTCTACAGGTTATTTCCTTCCTTGGCTTCCTACTGGTGCGTACAGAGTGCTGGTACTGAAGGATATAGACGGAAAGTCTCTGCACACTGCTCCAACACCTGCATCCTGCATCCTGCATACTCAACTGTTCTGCAATGTTTGCCAGAGACATTCCACTGACCAGCAAATCTAAAATTATCCCCAGCTGCAATTACATTTCAGAATCTATTTCAAAGATTTGTTGAGCTAGTAAATGTTTTTTCCAAAGTCTAAGCCTAACCACATCCTTTCTACTCTTAGTTCAGCATCCTGGAACAAATTGTTGAAGGGCGGCGGGAAGGGTTTTCGCTGCCCTGGGCAAAGCGACATTTTACCACTTCCAACCATGGCTAATGGGACCATATGGAATGTGTGTAGAGGCAGTCTGGCATCTCTCTGTGGCTGGTGTGCTAGACAGTTTCCTTGAATTGCCTTCACATTTAAATAATCCAATTCAGTAATATATCTAGTAGTAAACAGGGTTGGAGGCGCGTCAGTAGCATGCGGAAAATTGGGCTGAGATGGTGAGGTAGAGGACAGCCGGTAGATCAGATTAAGACTGGGTCTTCTTGGAGTTTTCAAATCGGTCTTGTTTATTCGATAAGACAGATAGGAGTGTAGTATACTCACATTATATCGCAGGCATTTTATCACAGAACATATACATCTTCAACTTTGACCTAGCGGCTACCTCACTAGGTAAGCATGAGTCTGTACAATAGATGAATAGAATAGTTGATAGGGTTGGTTTATCAATTTCATCATCATTAACTAATAATAATAATAATAATGGGGTACTTGAATTCAGGATATGTAGGCAGGCAATGGTTTTTATGCAATATAACTGTAGGTCGATCTTATTGACCTTGATATGTAACTAGAAGATTAAATCTCCCAGCTGTAGAAAAAGGTTGTTTACTTCCATGGTGGTGTAGTATACTTTCTGTGTAGTTGTCTAGTTCAGGAAGATTCCACTTGGATTTGGAAACTCATTCTACGAAGATTCGACACCTGATTGTCTAAAATATCGCCCATATGATACACAGTGTGTCTTCAATTTCCAAAAAAGGAGATCTTTTGATATGTGAGGGGTTAGCGTAGAGGGAATTTTTAATGTCTATTAGAAAATATGTGTCTCTTTGCTGATCAATTGGTACCCTACCCACCTAAACGTACATATAGTGATGCTCAGGAACGTTTTGTGCTGGTGTTACCTATTGGCCCATGCAAAAACAACAGTTGATGGACAGAATGCAGAACAATGTCATACATTCACCCCAGTACAGAGATCTGGGCCTAAATCCATCATTTTTCTGCTCACCATGCCATTCCAGTTTGAACCCAGCCATATGCAAATAAGTCTTGACCCTGTGCCTCATGGGAACAGTCCAGCCCGAACTGCCAAGCCAGGTCCTCCCTGGACTGGAAACAAGCATCCTAGGACCGGTTTCGGGGTTTCACCCCTCTTCAGCCAGGATAGCTTAACAGGCCGCCTAACCAATGTTTTCTCTCTTGCTCTTGATGGGGCCTATCCGGTGTCAATGAGGCCCTCCTATCACTCAAACCTTGTGTCTATTACTCGTGCACTGGTGCACTGTACAGTGTGGTAAGTACCGCCTGTCCATCATTGCATCCCAGACCACTGCCGATGAGGCCCTCCTACACCTCACTAGTGCTCCTTCTAGAGCCTGTGAGTACCTCCCGTCCATCGCTGGGACCCAAACCAGTGTCAAGGAGGTCCTCATGTCCCTCACACCCTGAACAGTGCCCGTGTGTACCTCCCGTCCATCACTGGGAACCAAACCAGTGTCAAGGAGGTCTTCATGTCCCTCACACCCTGAACAGTGCCCGTGAGTACCTTGCGTCCATCACTTGGACCCAATCCAGTGTCAAGGAGGTCCTCATGTCCCTCACACCTGAACAGTGCCCGTGACTACCTCCCGTCCATCACTGGGAACCAAACCAGTGTCAAGGAGGTCCTCATGTCCCTCACACCCTGAACAGTGCCCGTGAATACCTTGCGTCCATCACTTGGACCCAATCCAGTGTCAAGGAGGTCCTCATGTCCCTCACACCCTGAACAGTTCCCTGGGAGTATCTCTCATCCATCACTGGTACCCAATCCAGTGTCAAGGAGGTCCTCAAGTCCCTCACACCCAGTCCAGTGCCCATGAGTACCTTCCGTCCATCACTGGGACCAAATCCAGTATCAAGAGGTCCTCATGCCCCTCACACCTTGAACAGTGCCCATGAGTACCTCCTGTCCTTCACTGGGACCCAATCCTGTGTCAAGGGGGTCCTCTTGTCCCTCACGCTGTGAAAAGTGCCTGTGAGTAATTTCCGTCCATCACTGGGACCCAATCCAATGTCTATAAGGTCTTCATGTCCCTCACACCCTGTCAGGTGCCCGTGAGTACCTTGCGTTCATCACTGGGACCCAATCCAGTGTCAAGGAGGTCCCCATGTCCCTCACACCCTGTCCAGTGAGTGCCCATGAGTACCTCCTGTGCATCACTGGGACCCAATCCAATGTCAAGGAGGTCCGCATGTCCCTCACACCCTGTCCAGTGAGTGCCCGTGAGTACCTCTCACCCATCTCTGGTGCTCTGTTAGGTGCCGATGAGTACAGGAATAAAGCAGGAGAAGCAGGTGATTGGTTTAAAAATGCATAGGTGTACACGATAAGGAACACTAGAAAGGTGCCAGAATTGATCACTAGATGTAAGGGGCCAGAAGTGCAAGCCTTGGGGGCAATGTACATTGTTCGATGATTGGGCCACTCACAGAGGAGGATGGAAACCCTCACTTGAGGTCTTTACGAAAGGTTCAACGTTGGGGGGAGAGAGGAGAAGGGAGAAGTTGTGAAGTTGCATTACTGCTGAAATCAATAAAAGAAATATGTATATAAAAAAGAATGGTTCATCGCAGGGATAGCACAAGTTGTGCCACACGTTCAGTAAATCCATATGGTGTACATCTACAAACAGATGTGGTGGCTCTGGAGATCGAGTGATCCGATGAGTGGTGTACAAGCGAATGGGAGGAGGGGAGGGTGTAATTCCTGTGCTCTCTCTCTTGTGGTGTGAATACGGTCCGGTAAAAGGTCTCCCCTGTAAATCATCATGTAATATATACTCGAGCACGGTGACGAGATCTACGGTCTCATTTACAATCCCACTGCGCTGCTGGTGCGTCACTTTTTTTGAAGCACCTGGGCTTGCCTATATTTACAACGCCACGTAAAGTCACCCTGTGTGACTTTTCATGGCCCTGTATATATGGGCCCTTTTCACGCATTACTCTGTGTGAAAGGGGCGTTCCATGGGTCTTGCTGTGGGTGTTCCCACTCAACATCCACGTAACCTGACACATTACTAGATTTACAAGGTTTTGTAAAGCTGGGAATGCGTCAGAATCCTACACCTCGAGGCGTTACCTCTTTTCTTCCTCTTTCTATGCGTGCTGCATTCTGATGCATGCATAGAAAGAGGAAAATGCCATCAATGATTGTTTTTGTGCAGGAAGGTGTCCCTTCCTGCACAAAAACAATCATCCCTGCAACACAGGCACCCTTGCAACAAGATGTAAGGGTGCCCGTGCTGGTGTATGGCAGCTAATTGTGCGCCAGCGCAGGGGAAATCACGCTGATGTGTCGTATTGTTAATACGACGCATCCCTGTGCTTTTAAAATGACGCAGCTTGGCGCAGCAAAATGGCTTCCGGCGTCACGCTGCGTCATTTTTTGTAAATCGGCCCTTAGTGTCTAATTTATGTATTTACTGAAGAGTTTCATATGATCTTACATGTCACCTAGGTTACTTCAGAGCACTGAAGAGAAGGGGGACATATAGTTATGGATCTCATACTCCCAGACAACACAGTCCAGTAGGATGCAGAGGAGGAACCCAGATCTGGCCTTCTGCGACAGCACGTTGAGTGGGCAACCACTGACATAGCTCCCAGAGGCAGGATTGTTGCGTGGAGTACCCAAGTACAGGGGAAAACAACCCAATGGGCTCATGTTTGGCCCAAGATTGATAGAGTGTCACTGTGTGTCCTGAGGGAGGTAAGCAAGAGAGAGGTAAGCCTTGTAACCCTATTTTGGCCACTCTCAGGGGGTGTCTGTGTCAGTAGTTAATTTGTGAAAAAATAAGTGCTGGGGCTCTCGTCAGGAGGCAGTTTGCACCAGCCCATTGCTCCTATTAACGCCGCCTATAACAGAACTAACTACTAACCATAGAACCCTACAAGTTGGGAGAGAGTGTGGGGTAACTACCACCGACTTTGGAGCTGGGGAACCAGGTTCGGGTCTCGGTGTAGGCTCAACATCCGGTGATTCTGGGCACATCACTTAATCTCCTGTGCCTACAAAAAATGAATGTGTCCGTATCTGGTGCTCATGAAAAGAGATCCAATACCTTTGGATCGGAGCTATAAGTGCCGGTGTTGACGATTAAGTGCCGGTGCCGAGCACTGGAAACCACCGGCTCAAATTAAGCAGTGTGAGATAAAACTCAATGCACCGCACAAAGCACTCTCCAAGGTTTGACAATAATCAGGGATGCAGCAGCAGAATTTGCAGTGTACGTGGGATTTCCTTTCTGGAAAACCAGGTCAGCAGTTAAGTGCCAGGCTGGCACGAGCTTTAGACATTCCTCCTCCGCACAGAAACATAAAGCATAGAAAGCTTTCAAGGGCTCCCTAGAAAAGCCAAGGGTGTGAACACAAGACTTCCTTCCCTTTCTGCCTTAGGGGCCAGCATGATGACAACTCTGGCAGGCCTCCCGCCACTTAGGGGCAGGTCTCTTTTATTCTGGTGTTAATGCGTTCCATGAGGGGGCGGAGTTTTAAACAATACAATTTCCTTTGCCAAAACTGGGGCTTTGTGTATATTTTCAAGCCTGTCAAACTGCAAGATATTGGAAAATGGCCGCACCACTTTAGAGGGTCTGAGTCTGTAAAATCTTTTGACTCCTGTGCAGGATAAAAAAAAAGAGTCAGTGATCGGTGCCCTGCATCATTTCTTAGGTCTCCCTGAAGAATGTAGTCTCATCCTCAAAACTGACTTTCAAATGAAACATTTGTGCACATAATACATCATAATGCGTGTGTGTGTGTATGTGTGTGTGTGTGTGTGTGTGTATGAGTGTGTATGAGTGTGTATGAGTGTGTGCGCGTGCACGATTCAATGATAAAGGCATACATCTGTACCCACCGTTTGCTAACTCGTACAAGGATAAATTAGCAACTTTTTGGAATTCTCAAAACTTTTGCAAGATATGGCTGGAAATAAGAGCAGCTCCCAGTTTTCTAGGAAAAAAAAGCTTCGAAAATTCAGTTTTCTATATAAATATGTAAGCAGCATAGATGCACGTATTTTCGAATGGAAAAATAGCAAGTGCAATGCATTTTTTTGTTCACTATGTGGATAATATATTTCTCTGTATACATTTCCCAACTCCCCACCAATTTTGAGAGAGTTCCCATTCCCTTTCTACTTATAAAGTGCTTTACTGACATTGTCAGGGGTAAAGGTTGGACAATCTCAAAGGTGGGAAGGGCTGGCGAGGCGTTTTTGAATACCCTCAGTCCTGTAAGTTTGTGGAGGTTCACAGACCTCTAGGCAGTCCCAAACTGCCACGCCAACAGACTCCCAGGGGAGATATCCTCACACACAAACCTCAGTGTGAGCAAATCTTTATTTCAAACGCCACTTTGTGACTCAGGCACTTGTTCTGGAAGTGCTATGAAGCGGTCTGTGTGTCTGAATGCATGTGGGTGTGCATGTGTAGACAGCAGGCCTGCAAGTCCTATGAAGCTGTGCGTGTATCTGCATGCATGTGCATTTGTATGTGTAGACATAAGGTCTGAAGTCCTATGAAGCTGTGCGTGTATCTGCATGCATGTGCATTTGCATGTGTAGACAGCAGGCCTGCAAGTCCTATGAAGCTGTGCGTGTATCTGCATGCATGTGCATGTGTAGACATAAGGTCTGAAGTTTTATGAAGCTGTGCCTGTATCTGCATGCATGTGCATTTATATGTGTAGACATAAGGTCTGAAGTTTTATGAAGCTGTGCCTGTATCTGCATGCATGCAGATTTGCATGTGTAGACATAAGGTCTGAAGTCCTATGAAGCTGTGCGTCTATCTGCATGCATGTGCATTTGTATGTGTAGACATAAGGTCTGAAGTTTTATGAAGCTGTGCGTCTATCTGCATGCATGCAGATTTGTATGTGTAGACGTAAGGTCTGAAGTCCTATGAAGCTGTGCGTTTATCTGCATGCATGTGCATTTGTATGTGTAGACATAAGGTCTGAAGTTCTATGAAGCTGTGCGTGTATCTGCATGCATGAGCATTGTATGTGTAGACATAAGGTCTGAAGTTCTATGAAGCTGTGCGTGTATCTGCATGCATGTGCATTTGTATGTGTAGACATAAGGTCTGAAGTTCTATGAAGCTGTGCGTGTATCTGCATGCATGTGCATTTGTATGTGTAGACGTAAGGTCTGAAGTTCTATGAAGCTGTGCGTTTATCTGCATGCATGCAGATTTGCATGTGTAGGCAGCATGTCTGGAAGTCCAGTGAAGCTGTGCGTGTATCTGCATGCATGTTTGTGCTTTTGCATGTGTAGACAGCAGGTCTGAAAGGCCTATGATGCTGTATCTGTCTGCATGTTTGTGCTTTTTCATGTGTAGACAGCAGGTCTGGAAGTCCAATGAACAGATGTGTGTCCACATATTTGTGCATCTGTACGCGTGGACAGGAGGGCTGGAAGTCCTATGAAGCGATGCCAGGGAAAGCAGGGCGAGGCTCAACAAGCCTTTACCCTACAGGCAAATAAATGTTTGTAGTGTTCTGCACTTTTCAAAAGGAGCAGTGACCTTCTGTGACCTCCAGCCTGAGGAGGGATGTGATAAGTCACTGTAGATGTATCTGTTTGAGGGTTAATGCAGTCCAGGCTCGTCCTTGACGGAACAAAGAGTCTATAGACATCTAAACCCTGGATCGCCTCTGGACGGGACACCACTAGCCATTAGTCCCTATCAGGAGACTGGGCAGCTCTAGTGATCCATGTTCGAATTATCTGGCTACAGAGGGAAGCCAAAACCACACAATGGACAACAGTAGCTGCATCTCTCATTGGCTCGTGCTTTCCAGCTGGAGCCACAGATGAAACGTCTGCCAGACCGTCTTCTTTTCCAAAGGTTGCCTCTGTCCATAGAGCTTTGAAGATTTGAGTTTTTGGCATTGGTTTCTATTCATTACATTTCTGATCTTTATTTTGTCCACAACTGCCCTTAGATAACATGTGTGAACCCGCCCCCTCCTCCTCGTTTGCTATTATCGCTTCTGTACTGTGGAGCATGGCAGACCCTTGAATACAATTCTATGTTGTAATCCCAGGGACAGCACCGAGGGGTTCTTATCATATCAACTTGGCTGATATCCCCCTGTGCTGGTAGTCAGCCAGCCCTTGCATGTGGGGGGGGGGGGGGTGGGGGGGGGGAGGGCTCCAAGCTTCTGTTCTTAGCCCTCTCCTCTCAACCCACCAGACTAACTCTCTAGGAGACATCTTATCCTGATCTGGACATTTGCCTAACACTGCTCTGGTGGTGGCAGCCACACTGTGCCTCACAGCTTCAACAACTTACTCTGAACTCACACTCCACTTCCGGTACCAGCCGCTCCGTGTCCATTACCTATCTTATTCTCAAGTGATGCGCAATCAGCCGCTTGTCAATATAGTGATGAAAAGAAAGGTTCATAGTCAAGTGAACAATGCACTCCACATCAATTCTTTCTTTTCTTCAGCTTGGACCATGCAGTTCCTGAAAAGGTGCAAGGTCAAGCAGGGCCTGTAAGCGGTGCTAGCTCAGGAACAGCCCACCAGTGGTGCGGGGCCATGCAAGACCTAGAATGGGTGGGTGCAGGGCCATGCCGAGGTTGGGATCCGTCCAGTGCCTTGCAGGGCCTACAAGTAGTGCAGGATCATGAACGGCCTGAAAACGGGGTGGACATGTAGGATCTAGAAACAGTGCAGGGCCTTGAAGGGTCTAGAAATGGTTCATGGCCATAAGGGGGCTTGGAAACGATGCTGAGCCGCGCAAGGCTTAGAAATAGTGCAGGGCCGAGCAGGGCCTAGAAATGGGTCTTGGCCATAAGGGGGCTTGGAAACGATGCTGAGCCGCGAAAGGCTTAGAAATAGTGCAAGGCCGAGCAGGGCCTAGAAATGGGTCATGGCCATTCAGGGCTAGGAAACGGTGCAGAGCCGCGCAAGGCTAGAAATGGTGCAGGGCTGAGCAAGGCCTAGAAATGGGTCATGGCCATGCAGGGCTTGGTAACGGTGCAGAGCCGCGCAAGGCTAGAAATGGTGCAGGGCTGAGCAAGGCCTAGAAGTGGTTCATGGCCATTCACGGCTGGGAAACGGTGCAGAGCCACGCAAGGCTAGAAATGGTGCAAGGCCGAGCAAGGCCTAGAAATGGGTCATGGCCATGCAGGGCTTGGTAACGGTGCAGAGCCGCGCAAGGCTAGAAATGGTGTAGGGCTGAGCAAGGCCTAGAAGTGGTTCATGGCCATTCAGGGCTAGGAAACGGTGCAGAGCCACGCAAGGCTAGAAATGGTGCAAGGCCGAGCAAGGCCTAGAAATGGGTCATGGCCATGCAGGGCTTGGTAACGGTGCAGAGCCGCGCAAGGCTAGAAATGGTGCAGGGCTGAGCAAGGCCTAGAAGTGGTTCATGGCCATGCAGGGCTAGGAAACGGTGCAGAGCCGCGCAAGGCTTAGAAATGGTTCATGGCCGTGTTTGGCCTACAAATAGTGCAGGGCATGCAGGACATAGGACCGGTGCAGGACCATAAAGAGCCCAAGATTGGTCATTGCCATGCAGGCCTAGAAGTGGTTCATGGCCATGCAGGGCTTGGAAACGGTGCAGAGGCATGCAAGGCTTGGAAACGGTGCAGAGCATGGAAACGGTGCTGAGGCATGCAAGGCTTGGAAACGGTGCAGAGCATAGAAACGGTGCTGAGGCATGCAAGGCTTGGAAACGGTGCAGAGCATGGAAACAGTGCTGAGCCATGCAAGGCTTGGAAATGGTGCAGGGCCGAGCAGGGCCTAGAAGTGGTTCATGGCCACGCAGGGCTTGGAAACGGTGCTGAGGCATGCAAGGCTTGGAAACGGTGCAGAGCCAAGCAGGGCTTGGAAAAGGTGCTGAGCAATGCAAGGCTTGGAAATGGTGCAGGGCCTAGAAGTGGTTCATGGCCATGCAGGGCTTGGAAAAGGTGATGAGCCATGCAAGGCTTAGAAATGGTTCATGGTCATGTTTGGCCTACAAATAGTGCAGGGCCTGCAGTACATAGGAGTGGTACAGGACCATAAAGAGCCCAAGACTGGTCATTGCCATGCAGGCCTAGAAGTGGTTCATGGCCATGCAGGTCTTGGAAACGGTGCTGAGCCATGCAAGGCTTAGAAATGGTTCATGGCCATGTTTGGCCTACAAACAGTGCAGGGCATGCAGGACATAGGACCGGTGCAGGACCATAAAGATGCCAAGATTGGTCATTGCCATGCAGGGCTTGGAAACGGTGGTGAAGCATGCAAGGCTTGGAAATGGCGCAGGGCCGAGCAGGGCCTAGAAGTGGTTCATGGCCGTGCAGCGTTTTGAAAAGGAGCTGAGCCATGCAACGCTTGGAAATGGTGCAGGGCCGAGCAGGGCCTAGAAGTGGTTCATGGCCATGCAGCGTTTTGAAAAGGAGCTGAGCCATGCAAGGCTTGGAAATGGCGCAGGGCCGAGCAGGGCCTAGAAGTGGTTCATGCCACGCAGGACTTGGAAACGGTGCTGAGCCATGCAAGGCTTGGAAATGGCGCAGGGCCGAGCAGGGCCTAGAAGTGGTTCATGGCCACGCAGGACTTGGAAACGGTGCTGAGCCATGCAAGGCTTGGAAATGGCGCAGGGCCGAGCAGGGCCTAGAAGTGGTTCATGGCCACGCAGGACTTGGAAACGGTGCTGAGCCATGCAAGGCTTGGAAATGGCGCAGGGCCGAGCAGGGCCTAGAAGTGGTTCATGGCCATGCAGCATTTTGAAAAGGAGCTGAGCCATGCAAGGCTTGGAAATGGCGCAGGGCCGAGCAGGGCCTAGAAGTGGTTCATGGCCACGCAGGGTTTGGAAACGGTGCTGAGCCATGCCAGGCTTAGCAAAGGTGCAGGGCCATGTTTGGCCTACAAATAGTGCAGGGCATGCAGCACATAGGACCGGTGCAGGACCATAAAGATGCCAAGATTGGTCATTGCCATGCAGGGCTTGGAAACGGTGCTGAGCCATGCAAGGCTTGCAAATGGTGCAGGGCCGAGCAGGGCCTAGAAGTGGTTCATGGCCATGCAGCGTTTTGAAAAGGAGCTGAGCCATGCAAGGCTTGGAAATGGTGCAGGGCCGAGCAGGGCCTAGAAGTGGTTCATGGCCACGCAGGGCTTGGAAACGGTGCTGAGCCATGCAAGGCTTAGAAATGGTGCAGGGCCAAGCAGGGCCTAGAAGTGGTTCATGGCCACGCAGGGCTTGGAAACGGTGCTGAGCCATGCCAGGCTTAGCAATGGTGCAGGGCCATGTTTGGCCTACAAATAGTGCAGGGCATGCAGCACATAGGAGCGGTACAGGACCATAAAGAGCCCAAGATTGGTCCATTGCCATGCAGGACTAGAAGTGGTGCAGGGCCATGCAGAGCCCGACGAGGGTATGGCCATGTGGGACCTAGAAACGGTAAAGAGCCTTGAAGAGTCTTAAAGCGATGCATGGCCATGCGTGGCTCAGAAACGGTGATGAGTATTCAAGGCCTGCAAACAATGCAGGGCCACGAAGGACCTAGAGAAAGGACTAGAAACCTTGCCAGCCAGTCCTATGGAGCTGTTACTTAGGTGAAGTTCTCTGTGCAATATGCCACACTTCCAAATCAAATGATGCAATATTTTAAGCAGTTTAGAAGTTGAGATAAACCACCCATCCAGTTCTTAGAGTCCTCCTGCGCAGATGTGAGTTTGGCAGCATGGCGATCTGTGGTCCATTTCAGAATGGACCACGCGTTGCCATGGAAATCCCTCTTGCAATATTGTCTAAAACTCCTCTTTGTATTGAGGCAGGAACCAAATTTGCTTATGAAGGGGGGAGCTGTGAAAGGGAGTGGCCAATCCAGATGATACAGTAGGCTTCCATTAAGAGAGGTTAGAAAGCTGTAAAAATTCAATGTCCTTCATCAATAATACAAAAGGCAGAAATGCCCTTTATTGCATAATTCATTTTTTCTAAATATTTTTAGCATGTCTCAAATTTTGGCAATGGTGAAAATCTTTTGATTTCACAACTCCGCTCTCTGACTACCAAAGAAAATATTAATTAAAAATGATGATATACTGGAAAGATACCACATATTAGTCATGTCTAGCCTGCTTTAGAAAAAAGAACAAACAAAAACTCAGTGGAGATGCACATGAAGGTTTGATGAAAAAACTTCCAATAGTTCGGATAGCTTGCGGTGAACGCGCCTCTAGGAGGGAGAGTGGGTCACATGTACATGGAGTAGTGGACCGCTATGTCACCGGAAGCCAAAGTGGAGAGAGTTCCACTCTACTTATTTTGAGGGAGTCTTGCAGAACTCAACCTGAGCCAGAATTTGTTGAGAGTGGAGACTTGGTTCTGGAGTGCGTGGCGCTCTCTTAAATATTGATATTGATATTGAAAGTATTTATAAAGTGCTTCGTATACCCGGAGGCATCATGGCGCTAGAGTAGCTAGATGACAGCTACTCAGCTCCACAGAGGACTAATTGCTTGGAAGTCCCTTTCTGAAAAGCGTTCCCTGAAGAGTAGACAAGCACTCGACTGGTCTGTACTTGACTAAGTCCCAGTGGAGAGTGCCTTCATGTGGAGTCTGCCCCCCCCCCCTTCCGCTGTACGGGATGGACTGGTCCTGACCCTCTGCGCAAAAAGGGGCACTGGATTCCAGGAGGACAGCGGTACTGGGGCAGACACACATAGGCCACCAGAGCTCTGGGTGGGTCGAAGCACTGGCAGTCCCTTACCAAGTGGGCGCAGGCCTTTGTCATGAGGATTGCCGATGTCTTGTCAATAAGATCCTGACATAGGATCTTCAAAGCCTAATCTTGTGGGCTCCTAAGAGAGGTATCGGGCGAGTCACCTCTCCATCATACATGGAGAAGCCCTTCATATCCTAACCCAAGCATGTCTTTCACATTCTCCTAGATCACTTAGGGGCTTCAGTTTAGGGAATCTGCAGGGAGCGGGAAGGCATACCAAGAGAGTCCGACATGTAGTAATACAGGAAAACTATTATGTGCCATCCTGATCATGCTACATATTACCCTGAATATGTATAGAAGCTGTTTAGGTCCTCATGCACATATGTCCCATGTCTATGCATTTGTTGATTGACCCCTGATGAATTCTTGGAGTGCCTAAGCCTCACAAGACGGATGCCTCATCTTTTCCACCCACCAGTGGGTGTGCACTTTGCACCCACCCGGGATCCTCCCAAAACAGAAGTATAACACAACAAGTTCTTGTATGGAGGCTCATTTCGGAGGGCGAGAGTGGCTTTGCCCTTACTTAGCATCTAAAATACCAGGCGGGGGCACCATAGTTGGTTGTGACTGTTAGAGAACATGGCACATGGGACATACATCTTGAGCTCACAGTTAGTCTTGAGCATACGACTCCTTTCCAATCTCAGTCGTTGCATCCCTATGCCTGTCCTAGGGGGGCGGAGACCTCGTCCCTGCCCTACGACTCTCATTCCACATGGGGAGGCTGGAAAGTAAAAAAACAGGTAATCTTTCTGTAGACACTGCACAGATTAGTTGGGTAAAGTGAAGAATCGTTGTATGGTTCATGTACTTGGACCTCACCGCTGCCTTGTTGGGCTAGTGGCTAGTCAGAAGAGATGACACCAGTGACGTAGCAAGGTGAGGGGGGTGGTCCACCCCAGGTGGCATGAGCTTTGGGGTCGGCTGCCTCCCCCCGCTCTTACCTGTGGCCGTCGCGGGGCGGCAAACGCAGGAATCGCCAACACCCACCCGCTCTTACATGCGGCTGCTGTGGGGCGGCAGAAATAGGGACCGCCACAGGCGGCCATAGGTCTAGTTACGCCACTGGATGACACCAGCTGGAAGCTCTTACTGTTTGGTGTTTGAGTATTCCTGCATGGAGACCTGCTCTACGTTTTAACACTGCACGCCCCAAGGTCTACAATTTAATGCTTGTGTACCATGGGTCCTAGTGGCCTGGCAGGGATGTAAGGTAGTCCGTGTGCGTGAGACATGGCATGGTCCCACTTGGCAGCTTTGCAACTCTTATACCATGACCATCATATCATTCATTGTGCAAAAACTTTTTCAAGATATTTGCCAAAAAATGACTGGTGCTTGTGATTTTTGCTTTGGTGGTTAACACAAACATTTTGAGTTGCGAGCCAAGTTTACAAATGTTTTATTTAGCCAAAATAGACGAAACTGGACAGGACTTCGAAGTGACAACATGACATTTGATACTTTAAAGCTATTAAAATACTAATCCAAGTTAATACATTTCTCTAAATGTTTTGGAATTCCAGGAATCCTTTATACTACCACGTCCAACACTACTCTGTTCGTCAGCTTTCCAAAGTCTTGGCTTAAAACACATCAGTTTACCCTCAGGATACCACTTGACGTACATGACTCTATTGTACCTACACATTCTGTACACTGTTGCACACTACCACTATTGTGTTCTATTTCTTTCTTTTTGCTTTTGGCTACCTATGGTCCATCACAATTAATGTAAAGCAGCTGCCAAATTTATGTAAATATTTTAATGAAGTACATAAATCTCTATTTTCGCAGGTCGCCAACATTTTTTGGCAGAAGATCTCTACAGCGTTGGAGAGCCTCCATGCCAACAAGGATGCAATGCTCCAGTTTGGGACTTTCTTTGAGAAATAACTAGCTCTAGGAGTGATAGTTAAATTGGATCCACTGAGATAGATAAACTATGACTACAGATCCAAAAGGCCATTATGCTGCAAATTTAAACCCAGGAAGTACTGTGTACTTGGTGACATGCAGTCATCAGTCTTAACCAATATTTAAATAAACATGATTTAGTCCAGGCTTACAATGATATAAAATCTTGGTGTTTTCTGGCCTCTCAATTGTCACTCTATGCTTAATTTGTAAACATGCATTAGCAAATCTATTATTTTTCGCATTTAACAAGCGCTTGCTGTCACATTAGCTTTGCCAATGTTATTTATTTAATTGTTTTGAGCGTTTGGAATCTGCTATTCACTTGCTGTGCTTTGTGGGCTTACAAGCACTTCTCTTTATAAATCAAAAATTTGACTATTCTGACATGGCCGTCGGCCATCTTAGAATGGTCAAGTTAAAAAATGCCAAAAAGTGTGTACCTGAATTGTGACATATGCAAGCATATGTGTCACGGCGCATGTACTAGTTATCGAATACACAGCGATCATCTTGAAATGTTTTTTATCATTCCAAGGTGGCCACACAGTTTGTACATGCATGAGCACGTGTTGTGACGCAGTGGTGTCATTCTTTTTTTTTTTTTTTTACATTTGACCTCCTCACAACAAGGCGTTGGATATAAAAAGAAAGTTGAAGGAAGTACCAGGAAGTGCCTGACTAGTGGGATAGGGTGGAGGGGTATTTAAGAACATGGAGTGAGCGAGAGGTAGCAGAGTACCTAAAAAAAAAAAAAAAAAGAAATAAAATGGAATGTGTTAATGCTAATAGGTTTGTGGACATGTTATTCAAAGCATTCAATGCTCTAATACCGTAGGCTATTACCAACGCTAATAAACGACCCTGTGTAAGGCATGCCTAAAGCCAGCTGAAAAACAGTTGCCAATTGCTGGAAAACAACAGCCCAAGAGCCCATTTCTGTCTCTGTGCGTATGTGTAATGTGTTGCGGTGGTAGCATTCTGTGGTGACATTGAGTCTCGCCAGAATAGGCGCTACGTAAATATAGGTGCGGGGCCCAAAGTTTTTATTAGGAACCCTCCATCAGTGAGGTCGAATGCCATGGTTGTCGAATACAAGGAAGCCTGGTCTTGAGATCACCTCGTGTCTGTTTCTTTTACCACCCTACACTTCCTGTCTCTTTCTCTCCCTCTCTGGTAGTTTCTTTTCATCCGAGCTTTTTTCCTTTGCCACAGTTTTCCTATCCTCATCGCCCTACTTTTGTTACTCTTTTGTGACTTTTCCTTTCTCTGTGTCGAAGGCCTACAGCGGAAAATAAGTCATGTGCCACAAAAATTAGTCCTCTGCCCACCACCCGCGCCCACCGGCACAAATTAAGCACTGCTGTCACCGCATCACAGAGACTCGAGTCTGACTGATTAATGACCAGACATGTTGGTTTCCTGAGAACCTTACTAAAATGTGTTCCACCCCCAAAAAAATTAAAGCTATACCATCAAACAATCCGGATCCTTTACTTTTTCACATGGCCCATATATGTTACGAAGGCATGGAGCCCGCTATGGCCAGTCCGGCCCTGCGTCTCAGGGATGCACGTTCACCCAATGACTGCCGATCTACCGGTGAAACAGACTATATGGAATAGATTTCTCGTTGGTCTTCGGAGACAATCTGCAGCTGGAACGCACGGCATTATCCGAATCAAGGTAACTTACAACTACGTCACACGATGATTACATCGTCTTCCTTCTCTCTGCACAGCTCACCGAAATGGGCATAAACAACCGCTTAGAACGCAATATTTGTAGCCCATCTAACATGGTTTATTTGTAGTTTAAAGTGGCCTTGAATACTCACAGGGCATTCTTCCCAGGGCCTGCTGCCTCCCACCACTGGCGAGTGCGGTAAACATTGTCGCCGTGAACCTCTCGGGCGGCGCATGTTCTGCCCTGTGAATCACTGCACCCAAATTAGCCCTTCTCGGTGCTGTGACGTTCCTGCTGGGCTCGGAGCACACATCCCTGGGGGGGGGGTCTGATACCAGGGGACGCGTCTGGGATGAGCCCCACCCCTAGAGATGTCAACAGCAGGGCGCGTGGTGTCCTTGTGGAAACAGCACGTCGAGCGGTGGTCGTGCAGGAGCCATACCAGTTACCTGAAGTTACACTCTGGCGAGATGTATGTGGGCAAGGTAGCCGTTTTAGGTCTGGCCTAGAGGCATCGTTGGCTTTTTCTAAAACGTCATGTTTAGAAAATTAATCATCTAAAAATGCGTACATATACTCACAAATACAGGGGCTTTCTTTCATCTATCTCCCTTCATGCGCCAATATATTCAAATGTCATCCATATTTTGCGCCCACACACCACTGCATATACCATTTAGCAATGGGTCAGCCCACTTTATCCACTGTCTGTTTCCCACTGTGAGGGGCATCATTTTTACTAATTACATGTGCATAACCGTCTGAAAAGGAGTGGACTGGTTTGCCTGGACTGCATTTTTATCATATTTTTCCCCAACATATTTTTTTTTTATTTTGGACAAGTTTAAAAAAAAAAAAAAAAAATGCAGGCTTCCCAAGGCCAGCCCTATTGGCTTTGCCAATGCTTGCTATTTGAAAGCGATGTGAGAGCTATTCAGTTTTGACAAGCTAATTCATAAAAGTGTTCTATATTGAAGTTTATAAATCCTTAATGGCAGGATTATTTGGTAACTCAATCATACTGGTACACCAAGTTCTAGTCTTCAGCTATCTTTTTACATAGTATTATAATTAGTAATCTTTACTCCAATCCCTTCAGTTGAAGAGGCCAAAGCAGTTCTTAGTTTGTAAAACAATAAGTGCCAGAGCCCGTCCCCGCCAGCGCTGCCAATGGCAGCACCAACAAAACCACTGACCATCGCACTCCTACAAGTGTGACAATTCAGACTATTCCAGGTGCCCAACACTATAACAGGGGCTTGGGTGGCAGGTATTAGTGCTTTTTAATGTATATTAATTATTAAACAACTGTTGTTGTGCTCATTTCTAAATTAGGCAAACAGCGACACCATGTGGCAGACTGTCATAAGTTTCAGTGTTGACAAGTGCTGGTGCCAAGAACCATAAACCACCGCCTCAAGTTAAGCACTGGGCCAACGTCGACTACTCCCAGAATGCATCAGTGAGTGACATGAATGGCCAGAATTAGAGAAACTATGTTGTGTGATAGCCCTGCCAGCAACCCAGCAGGACTAACCTCTGTGGCTGTTCATAAGGGATGGTTGTCTGTGCCTTTGCAATCTGAAAGTTAGTAGAAAGATACCTACTGGAAATAGGGACTCTTTCCACTACATCTTGGTCAGGTGGTGGAGCTGAGCACATTCAGAAAAGAAGTCAACACCCATTTGCTGCAACAGGCGTTTATTCTCTATCCCGGCAGATGAGCTCACTTACTGCTGTCCATCCCTGAGCTCCCACCTAATGGACCATCCTTATGCTGCAGAAGAAAGGACATGCGGTCCCAAAGTCTAATGTTCCACAGCATCTTTATTCTTCAGATCCCAACATCCAACGTACAGTACCGTCGTGGTACTTCATGGCTGGTACCTGTACATAACAAGTAATGTCTTGTGCCATCTTTGGACTGTAGAAGAAATGGAAGAAAAGACATCTGATCTTTTGTACTGTACCATCTTCATACTTCAAAATAAAGGACCTGTGGTCCCAAAATCCAATTTACATGCAATTCTAGTATTTCAGGGAAGGTACCTGTACCTACAAAGTAATGTCTTGTGCCATCTTGGTACTGTGGAAGAAGAAACATCTGGTCTTGTGTACTGTACCAGCTTTATATCTCAGTATAAAGGACTTGTTGTCCCAAAATCCAATTTACAGTACCATCATAGTATCGCAGGGCAGGTACCTGTACCTAACAAGGATTGTCTTCTGCCATCTTTGAACTGTGGCTGAGAAGACCTTTGATCTTTTGTACTGTACCATCTTTTTACTTCATAATAAAGGACATGTGGTCCCTAAATCCTATGCACAGCGCCATGGTGGGATTTTAGCGGATGAAATTGTAAACAAACATGTAATGTACCGTACCATATTAATACAGCAGGAGGAAAGACCCGTGGTCCTAATGCCCAATATTCTATACCATCTCTGTACCTCATAATGAAGGAGTTGTTGCCCCCACATCTCAAGTACAGTGCCATTGTGGTATATCAGTGGATAGACCTGTTAGTCTAAAATCTCACGTACTCTACCATGTTTCTATTTCAGAAGAAAGTACCTGTGTTCCCAATGTCTCATGGACTGCATCATCTCTGAACAGAACATGCAATGGCATTGGGCCCAAAATCTAGTGTACTGTAGCATCTTAATACTTTAGAGAAGAAAATATATGTGGTTCCGATGTATACTGTACTACATTACTAACTTTATACTTCAGAGGACCGGACCTGTGGTCCCAACTTCTAATGTACAGTAAATTGCAAGCATGTCAAGGGAAGGACCTGTAGATCTAATGTCTCATGTAAATTATCCAATTTCTATCAAAGAAGAAAGGACCTATGATGCCAACAACTAAGGGTCATTATCATCTCATTACTCCAGAAAATAAGACATACGCTTCCAAAATCTAATATGCTGTACCAAATTTATATTTCACCGTTAATGACCTGTTGTTATAATGTCTAAATCATGGTACGTACTTTATATTTCTGACAAAAGGATGCCTCAACATCTAAATCTGACCCCACTGCCTTGAGCCTACCTCAACCAGTCAGGAATGTTTTGGGCCGACACAGATACAATCATCCCCTCTCCTGGTCCACCAGGACCAACCACGCAGTCCTGCCTACCAAGGTTGTCCTCAGGCCCACTAGACACTATTCCAACCTGGGAGAGGGCAGATCTTTAAATACCGGGCAGCCGTCACCAAACATAGCCAAAAGCTCTAAGTGGACCACCAGAAGCCTGCTGAAGGCATTGGCATCACACCATCATCGACCATGAGCATGAGTGCGGAGGTGCAAGTGGGGGACTAGTGCTTCTGATCACTTGTGCATCTGCAGCGAACCTTAATGCAGGTAATCTTACAACCTACAGACTAAAACGGCCTCCTGCCTATGCATGCAATGCAAAGGAATCTGAAACCGAATTACACTATGGTTCAAAAGCTGCTTCTCTAAAATCAAAACATTGAACTTAGGGATGCAGGCAGGCTCCATGCTAAGACGCGTCACTCCATGCCAGAGCTCAGGGCTGTCGTGCCAAGCTGAACGGCAGTTCAATGCTAAGCTGCATCACTCCTGGTCAGAGCTCAGGACCCTACATCACTTCCTGTCAGAGCTCAGGGCCAGCGCCGAGGGGAAGGCGAAGGAAGGTTCCATGCTAAGCTGCATCACTTCCTGTCACAGCTCAGGACCTGCGCCGAGGGGAAGGTGAAAGAATGTTCCATGCTAAGCTGCATCACTTCCTGTCAGAGCTCAGGACCAGTGCCGAGGGGAAGGCGAAGGAAGGTTCCATGCTAAGCTGCATCACTTCCTGTCAGACCTCAGGACCAGCACCGAGGGGAAGGCGAAGGAAGGATCCATGCTAAGCTGCATCACTTCCTGTCAGACCTCAGGACCAGCACCGAGGGGAAGGCGAAGGAAGGATCCATGCTAAGCTGCATCACTTCCTGTCAGACCTCAGGACCAGCACCGAGGGGAAGGCGAAGGAAGGATCCATGCTAAGCTGCATCACTTCCTGTCAGAGCTCAGGACCAGCGCCGAAGGGAAGGGGAAGGAAGGTTCCATGCTAAGCTGCATCACTTCCTGTCAGAGCTCAGGACCAGCGCCGAAGGGAAGGGGAAGGAAGGTTCCATGCTAAGCTGCATCACTTCCTGTCAGACCTCAGGACCAGCGCCGAGGGGAAGCATGCAGAGCTGCATCACTTCCTATCAGAGCTCAGGACCAGCGCCGAGGGGAAGGCGAAGGAAGGATCCATGCTAAGCTGCATCACTTCCTGTCAGAGCTCAGGACCAGCGCTGAAGGGAAGGGGAAGGAAGGTTCCATGCTAAGCTGCATCACTTCCTGTCACAGCTCAGGACCTGCGCCGAGGGGAAGGCGAAAGAATGTTCCATGCTAAGCTGCATCACTTCCTGTCAGAGCTCAGGACCAGTGCCGAGGGGAAGGCGAAGGAAGGTTCCATGCTAAGCTGCATCACTTCCTGTCAGACCTCAGGACCAGCGCCGAGGGGAAGGCGAAGGAAGAATCCATGCTAAGCTGCACCACTTCCTGTCAGAGATCAGGACCAGCGCTGAAGGGGAAGGAAGGTTCCATGCTAAGCTGCATCACTTCCTGTCAGAGGTCAGGACCAGCACTGAAGGGAAGGGGAAGGAAGGTTCCATGCTAAGCTGCATCACTTCCTGTCAGACCTCAGGACCAGCGCCGAGGGGAAGGAAGGTTCCATGCTAAGCTGCATCACTTCCTGTCAGACCTCAGGACCAGTGCCGAGGGGAAGGCGAAGGAAGGATCCATGCTAAGCTGCATCACTTCCTGTCACAGCTCAGGACCCGCGCTGAGGGGAAGGGGAAGGAAGGTTCCATGCTAAGCTGCATCACTTCCTGTCAGAGATCAGGACCAGCGCCGAAGGGAAGGGGAAGGAAGGTTCCATGCTAAGCTGCATCACTTCCTGTCAGACCTCAGGACCAGCGCTGAAGAGAAGGGGAAGGAAGGTTCCATGCTAAGCTGCATCACTTCCTGTCACAGCTCAGGACCCGCGCTGAGGGGAAAGAAGGTTCCATGCTAAGCTGCATCAATTTCTACAGGAGCGTCAGAGCTCCGGGTTGCCATGCTGAGGAGAGGGATAAGGGGTTAGAGGCGGGAGGGGGACTCAGTTGTCACCTTGGAAAGATGAAAGGACGGACTCCTGACTCTCCTCGAGACCCTGATGTGGTTGTTCTGGGACGTGGCCATGTCACTTTTTTTCCGCCTCTCTGTCATACTTGCTGAGAGGTTGAGTTTAAAAACAGGCTCTTATCCAGAGGGGACAGGAATAGGAGCGCCTCAGCTGATCACTACTCCTCTTGTGAGGTGTTTGAAGATTACTTTCCATGACAAGTCCTCAAGCTGTTGGGCAAGCATAAATGGTACTTAGTTACAAAATCAACAGAAAAAATGTGAATTTTAATGAATTAGTAGGAACATAATTGCAGGGTTTACTCCCTTTTATCCTGCATTTTATTTATTTAGCACCTGTAAATATCACTTCTATTTTAACTCGAGTTCTGTTTACTTTGGCACACGTTGCATCCTCCCTGACCGGTTTTTACAGTTTTCAGTTTGGCGTCCCCCTCCCTTGTGACCCTCTTGAAAGTAGTAATCAGTAGTCTGTGAATGCTCCTTTTTGGGAAGCCTGTGTACAGGGGGCACGCATTCTTCGCAGACATACATGGAGCCTGCAATTCGACCCTCGCTTCTTTTTCATCCTAAGAGACGCAGATTTGAGGAAAAGTTCTTCTACCTGTAGGGCACAGGTCAGGGCTCTGGCATGGAGTAGGGGTCAGAGCTTGAGCCTAAGTCAAGCCTTCATTTTACCAGAAAACTGCATTATCACTTAAACATCACACACCATTTGATACCAGATTTTTGTAACGTTATGGGTAGAACCTATACTGACATTCATAGAAAATACCCTAAAAAGCAGTTCCTGGCTCGCCGATCTGTATAGATTCTGCTGCCCAGAAAGTACAGTTTCTATAAGAGCGCACTGCATTTACTGTACAGTGTCTGTGAAGACGTGCTAGTCTCGGAGTACAGTGTCTGTGAAGATGTGCTGGTCTCGGAGTACAGTGTCTGTGAAGATGTGCTGGTCTCAGAGTATGGCTGCTGTGAAGATGTGCTGTGCAGTGTCTGTGAAGATGTGCTGGTCTCGGAGTACAGTGTCTGTGAAGATGTGCTGTGCAGTGTCCGTGAAGACGTGCTGGTCTCGGAGTACAGTGTCTGTGAAGATGTGCTGATCTCAGAGTAGTGTCTGTGAAGATGTGCTGGTCTCAGAGTACAGTATCTGTGAAGATGTGCTGTGCAGTGTCTGTGAAGATGTGCTGGTCTCAGAGTACGGCGTCTGTGAAGATGTGCTGGTCTCGGAGTACAGTGTCTGTGAAGATGTGCTGTCTCAGAGTACAGTGTCTGTGAAGATGTGCTGTGCAGTGTCTGTGAAGATGTGCTGGTCTCAGAGCACGGCGTCTGTGAAGATGTGCTGTGCAGTGTCTGTGAAGATGTGCTGGTCTCGGAGTACAGTGTCTGTGAAGATGTGCTGGTCTCAGAGTACAGTATCTGTGAAGATGTGCTGTGTAGTGTCTGTGAAGATGTGCTGGTTCTCAGAGTACGGCGTCTGTGAAGATGTGCTGGTCTCGGAGTACAGTGTCTGTGAAGATGTGCTGTGCAGTGTCTGTGAAGATGTGCTGGTCTCAGAGCACGGCGTCTGTGAAGATGTGCTGTGCAGTGTCTGTGAAGATGTGCTGGTCTCAGAGTACGGCGTCTGTGAAGATGTGCTGGTCTCGGAGTACAGTGTCTGTGAAGATGTGCTGTGCAGTGTCTGTGAAGATGTGCTGGTCTCAGAGCACGGCGTCTGTGAAGATGTGCTGTGCAGTGTCTGTGAAGATGTGCTGGTCTCAGAATACAGTGTCTGTGAAGGTGTGCTGGTCTCAGAGTAAATGTCTGTGAAGATGTGCTGTGCAGTGTCTGTGAAGATGTGCTGGTCTCGGAGTACAGTGTCTGTGAAGATGTGCTGGTCTCAGAGTAGTGTCTGTGAAGATGTGCTGTCTCAGAGTACAGTGTCTGTGAAGATGTGCTGGTCTCAGAGTACAGTGTCTGTGAAGATGTGCTGTGTAGTGTCTGTGAAGATGTGCTGGTCTCAGAGTACAGTGTCTGTGAAGATGTGCTGTGCAGTGTGTGAAGATGTGCTAGTCTCGGAGTACAGTGTCTGTGAAGATGTGCTGGTCTCAGAGTAGTGTCTGTGAAGATGTGCTGTCTCAGAGTACAGTGTCTGTGAAGATGTGCTGTGTAGTGTCTGTGAAGATGTGCTGTGTAGTGTCTGTGAAGATGTGCTGGTCTCAGAGTACAGTGTCTATGAAGATGTGCTGGTCTCAGAGTACAGTGTCTGTGAAGATGTGCTGTGCAGTGTGTGAAGATGTGCTAGTCTCGGAGTACAGTATCTGTGAAGAAGTGCTGGTCTCAGAGTACAGTGTCTCTGAAGATGTGCTGTCTCAGAGTACAGTGTCTCTGAAGATGTGCTGTGCAGTGTCTGTGAAGATGTGCTGGTCTCAGAGTGCAGTGTCTGTGAAGATGTGCTGTCTCAGAGTACAGTGTCTCTGAAGATGTACTGTGCAGTGTCTGTGAAGATGTGCTGGTCTCAGAGTGCAGTGTCTGTGAAGGTGTGCTGGTTTTCAGAGTACAGTGTCTGTGAAGGTGTGCTGGTTTTCAGAGTACAGTGTCTGTGAAGATGTGCTGTGTAGTGTCTGTGAAGATGTGCTGTGTAGTGTCTGTGAAGATGTGCTGGTCTCAGAGTACAGTGTCTATGAAGATGTGCTGGTCTCAGAGTACAGTGTCTGTGAAGATGTGCTGTGCAGTGTGTGAAGATGTGCTAGTCTCGGAGTACAGTATCTGTGAAGAAGTGCTGGTCTCAGAGTGCGGCGTATGTGAAGATGTGCTGTGCAGTGTCTGTGAAGATGTGCTGGTCTCGGAGTACAGTGTCTGTGAAGATGTGCTGTCTCAGAGTACAGTGTCTCTGAAGATGTGCTGTGCAGTGTCTGTGAAGATGTGCTGGTCTCAGAGTGCAGTGTCTGTGAAGATGTGCTGTCTCAGAGTACAGTGTCTCTGAAGATGTACTGTGCAGTGTCTGTGAAGATGTGCTGGTCTCAGAGTGCAGTGTCTGTGAAGGTGTGCTGGTTTTCAGAGTACAGTGTCTGTGAAGGTGTGCTGGTTTTCAGAGTACAGTGTCTGTGAAGATGTGCTGTGCAGTGTCTGTGAAGATGTGCTGGTCTCGGAGTACAGTGTCCGTGAAGATGTGCTGGTCTCAGAGTAGTGTCTGTGAAGATGTGCTGGTCTCAGAGTACAGTGTCTGTGAAGATGTGCTGGTCTCAGAGTACAGTGTCTGAAGATGTGCTGTGCAGTGTCTGTGAAGATGTGCTGGTCTCGGAGTACAGTGTCTGTGAAGATGTGCTGTGCATTGTCCGTGAAGACATGCTGGCCTCGGAGTACAGTGTCTGTGAAGATGTGCTGATCTCAGAGTAGTGTCTGTGAAGATGTGCTGTGCAGTGTCTGTGAAGATGTGCTGGTCTCAGAGTACAGTATCTGTGAAGATGTGTTGTGCAGTGTCTGTGAAGATGTGTTGGTCTCAGAGTACGGCGTCTGTGAAGATGTGCTGGTGTCAGAGTACAGTGTCTGTGAAGATGTGCTGTGCAGTATCTGTGAAGATGTGCTGGTCTCCGAGTATTGTCTGTGAAGATGTGCTGGTCCCAGAGTACAGTATTTGTGAAGATGTGCTGGTCTCAGAGTACAGTGTCTGTGAAGATGTGCTGGTCTCAGAGTACAGTGTCTGTGAAGATGTGCTGTGCAGTGTCTGTGAAGATGTGCTGGTCTCAGAGTACAGTGTCCGTGAAGATGTGCTGTGCAGTGTCTGTGAAGATGTGCTGGTCTCAGAGCACGGCGTCTGTGAAGATGTGCTGGTCTCAGAGTACAGTATCTGTGAAGATGTGCTGTGCAGTGTCTGTAAAGATGTGCTGGTCTCAGAGTACGGAGTCTGTGAAGATGTGCTGTGCAGTGTCTGTGAAGATGTGCTGGTCTCAGAGCACGGCGTCTGTGAAGATGTGCTGGTCTCAGAGTACAGTATCTGTGAAGATGTGCTGTGCAGTGTCTGTGAAGATGTGCTGTGCAGTGTCTGTGAAGATGTGCTGGTCTAAGAGTACAGTGTCTGTGAAGATGTGCTGGTCTCAGAGTACAGTATCTGTGAAGATGTGCTGGTCTCAGAGTACAGTGTCTGTGAAGATGTGCTGTGCAGTGTGTGAAGATGTGCTAGTCTCGGAGTACAGTGTCTGTGAAGATGTGCTGGTCTCAGAGTAGTGTCTGTGAAGATGTGCTGTCTCAGAGTACAGTGTCTGTGAAGATGTGCTGTGTAGTGTCTGTGAAGATGTGCTGTGTAGTGTCTGTGAAGATGTGCTGGTCTCAGAGTACAGTGTCTATGAAGATGTGCTGGTCTCAGAGTACAGTGTCTGTGAAGATGTGCTGTGCAGTGTGTGAAGATGTGCTAGTCTCGGAGTACAGTATCTGTGAAGAAGTGCTGGTCTCAGAGTACAGTGTCTCTGAAGATGTGCTGTCTCAGAGTACAGTGTCTCTGAAGATGTGCTGTGCAGTGTCTGTGAAGATGTGCTGGTCTCAGAGTGCAGTGTCTGTGAAGATGTGCTGTCTCAGAGTACAGTGTCTCTGAAGATGTACTGTGCAGTGTCTGTGAAGATGTGCTGGTCTCAGAGTGCAGTGTCTGTGAAGGTGTGCTGGTTTTCAGAGTACAGTGTCTGTGAAGGTGTGCTGGTTTTCAGAGTACAGTGTCTGTGAAGATGTGCTGTGTAGTGTCTGTGAAGATGTGCTGTGTAGTGTCTGTGAAGATGTGCTGGTCTCAGAGTACAGTGTCTATGAAGATGTGCTGGTCTCAGAGTACAGTGTCTGTGAAGATGTGCTGTGCAGTGTGTGAAGATGTGCTAGTCTCGGAGTACAGTATCTGTGAAGAAGTGCTGGTCTCAGAGTGCGGCGTATGTGAAGATGTGCTGTGCAGTGTCTGTGAAGATGTGCTGGTCTCGGAGTACAGTGTCTGTGAAGATGTGCTGTCTCAGAGTACAGTGTCTCTGAAGATGTGCTGTGCAGTGTCTGTGAAGATGTGCTGGTCTCAGAGTGCAGTGTCTGTGAAGATGTGCTGTCTCAGAGTACAGTGTCTCTGAAGATGTACTGTGCAGTGTCTGTGAAGATGTGCTGGTCTCAGAGTGCAGTGTCTGTGAAGGTGTGCTGGTTTTCAGAGTACAGTGTCTGTGAAGGTGTGCTGGTTTTCAGAGTACAGTGTCTGTGAAGATGTGCTGTGCAGTGTCTGTGAAGATGTGCTGGTCTCGGAGTACAGTGTCCGTGAAGATGTGCTGGTCTCAGAGTAGTGTCTGTGAAGATGTGCTGGTCTCAGAGTACAGTGTCTGTGAAGATGTGCTGGTCTCAGAGTACAGTGTCTGAAGATGTGCTGTGCAGTGTCTGTGAAGATGTGCTGGTCTCGGAGTACAGTGTCTGTGAAGATGTGCTGTGCATTGTCCGTGAAGACATGCTGGCCTCGGAGTACAGTGTCTGTGAAGATGTGCTGATCTCAGAGTAGTGTCTGTGAAGATGTGCTGTGCAGTGTCTGTGAAGATGTGCTGGTCTCCAGAGTACAGTATCTGTGAAGATGTGTTGTGCAGTGTCTGTGAAGATGTGTTGGTCTCAGAGTACGGCGTCTGTGAAGATGTGCTGGTGTCAGAGTACAGTGTCTGTGAAGATGTGCTGTGCAGTATCTGTGAAGATGTGCTGGTCTCCGAGTATTGTCTGTGAAGATGTGCTGGTCCCAGAGTACAGTATTTGTGAAGATGTGCTGGTCTCAGAGTACAGTGTCTGTGAAGATGTGCTGGTCTCAGAGTACAGTGTCTGTGAAGATGTGCTGTGCAGTGTCTGTGAAGATGTGCTGGTCTCAGAGTACAGTGTCCGTGAAGATGTGCTGTGCAGTGTCTGTGAAGATGTGCTGGTCTCAGAGCACGGCGTCTGTGAAGATGTGCTGGTCTCAGAGTACAGTATCTGTGAAGATGTGCTGTGCAGTGTCTGTAAAGATGTGCTGGTCTCAGAGTACGGAGTCTGTGAAGATGTGCTGTGCAGTGTCTGTGAAGATGTGCTGGTCTCAGAGCACGGCGTCTGTGAAGATGTGCTGGTCTCAGAGTACAGTATCTGTGAAGATGTGCTGTGCAGTGTCTGTGAAGATGTGCTGTGCAGTGTCTGTGAAGATGTGCTGGTCTAAGAGTACAGTGTCTGTGAAGATGTGCTGGTCTCAGAGTACAGTATCTGTGAAGATGTGCTGGTCTCAGAGTACAGTATCTGTGAAGATGTGCTGGTCTCAGAGTACAGTATCTGTGAAGATGTGCTGGTCTCAGAGTACGGCGTCTGTGAAGATGTGCTGGTCTCAGAGTACAGTGTCTGTGAAGATGTGCTGATCTCAGAGTAGTGTCTGTGAAGATGTGCTGGTCTCAGAATACGGCGTCTGTGAAGATGTACTGGTCTCGGAGTACAGTGTCTGTGAAGATGTGCTGTCTCAGAGTACAGTGTCTGTGAAGATGTGCTGTGCAGTGTCTGTGAAGATGTGCCGGTCTCAGAGCACGGCGTCTGTGAAGATGTGCTGTGCAGTGTCTGTGAAGATGTGCTGGTCTCGGAGTACAGTGCCTGTGAAGATGTGCTGGTCTCAGAGTACAGTATCTGTGAAGATGTGCTGTGCAGTGTCTGTGAAGATGTGCTGGTCTCAGAGTACGGCGTCTGTGAAGATGTGCTGGTCTCGGAGTACAGTGTCTGTGAAGATGTGCTGTGCAGTGTCTGTGAAGATGTGCTGGTCTCAGAGCACGGCGTCTGTGAAGATGTGCTGTGCAGTGTCTGTGAAGATGTGCTGGTCTCAGAATACAGTGTCTGTGAAGGTGTGCTGGTCTCAGAGTAAATGTCTGTGAAGATGTGCTGTGCAGTGTCTGTGAAGATGTGCTGGTCTCGGAGTACAGTGTCTGTGAAGATGTGCTGGTCTCAGAGTAGTGTCTGTGAAGATGTGCTGTCTCAGAGTACAGTGTCTGTGAAGATGTGCTGGTCTCAGAGTACAGTGTCTGTGAAGATGTGCTGTGTAGTGTCTGTGAAGATGTGCTGGTCTCAGAGTACAGTGTCTATGAAGATGTGCTGGTCTCAGAGTACAGTGTCTGTGAAGATGTGCTGTGCAGTGTGTGAAGATGTGCTAGTCTCGGAGTACAGTATCTGTGAAGAAGTGCTGGTCTCAGAGTGCGGCGTATGTGAAGATGTGCTGTGCAGTGTCTGTGAAGATGTGCTGGTCTCGGAGTACAGTGTCTGTGAAGATGTGCTGTCTCAGAGTACAGTGTCTGTGAAGATGTGCTGTGCAGTGTCTGTGAAGATGTGCTGGTCTCGGAGTACAGTGTCCGTGAAGATGTGCTGGTCTCAGAGTACAGTGTCCGTGAAGATGTGCTGGTCTCAGAGTACAGTGTCCGTGAAGATGTGCTGGTCTCAGAGTACAGTGTCTGTGAAGATGTGCTGTGTAGTGTCTGTGAAGATGTGCTGTGTAGTGTCTGTGAAGATGTGCTGGTCTCAGAGTACAGTGTCTGTGAAGATGTGCTGGTCTCAGAGTACAGTGTCTGTGAAGATGTGCTGTGCAGTGTCTGTGAAGATGTGCTGGTCTCGGAGTACAGTGTCTGTGAAGATGTGCTGTGCATTGTCCGTGAAGACATGCTGGCCTCGGAGTACAGTGTCTGTGAAGATGTGCTGATCTCAGAGTAGTGTCTGTGAAGATGTGCTGTGCAGTGTCTGTGAAGATGTGCTGGTCTCGGAGTACAGTGTCTGTGAAGATGTGCTGGTCTCGGAGTACGGCGTCTGTGAAGATGTGCTGGTGTCAGAGTACAGTGTCTGTGAAGATGTGCTGTGCAGTATCTGTGAAGATGTGCTGGTCTCAGAGTATTGTCTGTGAAGATGTGCTGGTCCCAGAGTACAGTATCTGTGAAGATGTGCTGCCTCAGAGTACAGTGTCTGTGAAGATGTGCTGCCTCAGAGTACAGTGTCTGTGAAGATGTGCTGTGCAGTGTCTGTGAAGATGTGCTGGTCTCAGAGCACGGCGTCTGTGAAGATGGCCTGGTCTCAGAATACGGCGTCTGTGAAGATGTACTGGTCTCGGAGTACAGTGTCTGTGAAGATGTGCTGTCTCAGAGTACAGTGTCTGTGAAGATGTGCTGTGCAGTGTCTGTGAAGATGTGCCGGTCTCAGAGCACGGCGTCTGTGAAGATGTGCTGTGCAGTGTCTGTGAAGATGTGCTGGTCTCGGAGTACAGTGCCTGTGAAGATGTGCTGGTCTCAGAGTACAGTATCTGTGAAGATGTGCTGTGCAGTGTCTGTGAAGATGTGCTGGTCTCAGAGTACGGCGTCTGTGAAGATGTGCTGGTCTCGGAGTACAGTGTCTGTGAAGATGTGCTGTGCAGTGTCTGTGAAGATGTGCTGGTCTCAGAGCACGGCGTCTGTGAAGATG
Source organism: Calotriton arnoldi (assembly GCA_963921515.1). Taxonomy (NCBI): domain Eukaryota; kingdom Metazoa; phylum Chordata; class Amphibia; order Caudata; family Salamandridae; genus Calotriton; species Calotriton arnoldi. Next base: position 1,858,436 of record CAWUFW010001944.1, on the reverse strand, counting down.
TGCTGTGCAGTGTCTGTGAAGATGTGCTGGTCTCAGAATACAGTGTCTGTGAAGGTGTGCTGGTCTCAGAGTAAATGTCTGTGAAGATGTGCTGTGCAGTGTCTGTGAAGATGTGCTGGTCTCGGAGTACAGTGTCTGTGAAGATGTGCTGGTCTCGGAGTACAGTGTCTGTGAAGATGTGCTGTCTCTGAGACCAGCACATCTTCACAGACACTGTACTCTGAGTACAGTGTCTGTGAAGATGTGCTGTGTAGTGTCTGTGAAGATGTGCTGGTCTCAGAGTACAGTGTCTGTGAAGATGTGCTGTGCAGTGTGTGAAGATGTGCTAGTCTCGGAGTACAGTATCTGTGAAGAAGTGCTGGTCTCAGAGTGCGGCGTATGTGAAGATGTGCTGTGCAGTGTCTGTGAAGATGTGCTGGTCTCGGAGTACAGTGTCTGTGAAGATGTGCTGTCTCAGAGTACAGTGTCTGTGAAGATGTGCTGTGCAGTGTCTGTGAAGATGTGCTGGTCACGGAGTACAGTGTCCGTGAAGATGTGCTGGTCTCAGAGTACAGTGTCCGTGAAGATGTGCTGGTCTCAGAGTACAGTGTCCGTGAAGATGTGCTGTGTAGTGTCTGTGAAGATGTGCTGTGTAGTGTCTGTGAAGATGTGCTGGTCTCAGAGTACAGTGTCTGTGAAGATGTGCTGGTCTCAGAGTACAGTGTCTGTGAAGATGTGCTGTGCAGTGTCTGTGAAGATGTGCTGGTCTCGGAGTACAGTGTCTGTGAAGATGTGCTGTGCATTGTCCGTGAAGACATGCTGGCCTCGGAGTACAGTGTCTGTGAAGATGTGCTGATCTCAGAGTAGTGTCTGTGAAGATGTGCTGTGCAGTGTCTGTGAAGATGTGCTGGTCTCGGAGTACAGTGTCTGTGAAGATGTGCTGGTCTCGGAGTACGGCGTCTGTGAAGATGTGCTGGTCTCGGAGTACAGTGTCTGTGAAGATGTGCTGTGCAGTATCTGTGAAGATGTGCTGGTCTCAGAGTATTGTCTGTGAAGATGTGCTGGTCCCAGAGTACAGTATCTGTGAAGATGTGCTGCCTCAGAGTACAGTGTCTGTGAAGATGTGCTGCCTCAGAGTACAGTGTCTGTGAAGATGTGCTGTGCAGTGTCTGTGAAGATGTGCTGGTCTCAGAGTACAGTGTCCGTGAAGATGTGCTGTGCAGTGTCTGTGAAGATGTGCTGGTCTCAGAGCACGGCGTCTGTGAAGATGTGCTGGTCTCAGAGTACAGTATCTGTGAAGATGTGCTGTGCAGTGTCTGTGAAGATGTGCTGGTCTCAGAGTACGGCGTCTGTGAAGATGTGCTGTGCAGTGTCTGTGAAGATGTGCTGGTCTCGGAGTACAGTGTCTGTGAAGATGTGCTGTCTCAGAGTACAGTGTCTGTGAAGATGTGCTGGTCTCAGAGTACAGTGTCTGTGAAGATGTGCTGTGCAGTGTCTGTGAAGATGTGCTGGTCTCAGAGTACAGTGTCTGTGAAGATGTGCTGTGCCGTTGTCTGTGAAGATGTGCTGGTCTCAGAGTACAGTGTCCGTGAAGATGTGCTGTGCAGTGTCTGTGAAGATGTGCTGGTCTCAGAGCACGGCGTCTGTGAAGATGTGCTGGTCTCAGAGTACGGCGTCTGTGAAGATGTGCTGTGCAGTGTCTGTGAAGATGTGCTGGTCTCAGAGCACGGCATCTGTGAAGATGTGCTGGTCTCAGAGTACAGTATCTGTGAAGATGTGCTGAGCAGTGTCTGTGAAGATGTGCTGTGCAGTGTCTGTGAAGATGTGCTGGTCTCAGAGTACGGTGTCTGTGAAGATGTGCTGGTCTCAGAGTACAGTATCTGTGAAGATGTGCTGGTCTCAGAGTAGTGTCTGTGAAGATGTGCTGGTCTCAGAGTACAGTATCTGTGAAGATCTGCTGTGCAGTGTCCGTGAAGACGTGCAGGTCTCGGAGTACAGTGTCTGTGAAGATGTGCTGGTCTCAGAGTACAGTATCTGTGAAGATGTGCTGGTCTCAGAGTACAGTATCTGTGAAGATGTGCTGGTCTCAGAGTACAGTATCTGTGAAGATGTGCTGGTCTCAGAGTACAGTATCTGTGAAGATGTGCTGGTCTCAGAGTACAGTATCTGTGAAGATGTGCTGGTCTCAGAGTACAGTATCTGTGAAGATGTGCTGTGCAGTGTCTGTGGAGATGTGCTGGTCTCAGAGTACGGTGTCTGTGAAGATGTGCTGGTCACAGAGTACGGTGTCTGTGAAGATGTGCTGGTCTCAGAGTACAGTATCTGTGAAGATGTGCTGTGCAGTGTCCGTGAAGACGTGCAGGTCTCGGAGTACAGTGTCTGTGAAGATGTGCTGTCTCAGAGTACAGTATCTGTGAAGATGTGCTGGTCTCAGAGTACAGTATCTGTGAAGATGTGCTGGTCTCAGAGTACAGTGTCTGTGAAGATGTGCTGGTCTCGGAGTACAGTGTCTGTGAAGATGTGCTGTCTCAGAGTACAGTGTCTGTGAAGATGTGCTGGTCTCAGAGTACAGTGTCTGTGAAGATGTGCTGTGCAGTGTCTGTGAAGATGTGCTGATCTCAGAGTAGTGTCTGTGAAGATGTGCTGGTCTCAGAGTACAGTATCTGTGAAGATCTGCTGTGCAGTGTCCGTGAAGACGTGCAGGTCTCGGAGTACAGTGTCTGTGAAGATGTGCTGGTCTCAGAGTACAGTATCTGTGAAGATGTGCTGGTCTCAGAGTACAGTGTCTGTGAAGATGTGCTGTGCAGTGTCTGTGAAGATGTGCTGATCTCAGAGTAGTGTCTGTGAAGATGTGCTGGTCTCAGAGTACAGTATCTGTGAAGATCTGCTGTGCAGTGTCCGTGAAGACGTGCAGGTCTCGGAGTACAGTGTCTGTGAAGATGTGCTGGTCTCAGAGTACAGTATCTGTGAAGATGTGCTGGTCTCAGAGTACAGTATCTGTGAAGATGTGCTGGTCTCAGAGTACAGTATCTGTGAAGATGTGCTGGTCTCAGAGTACAGTATCTGTGAAGATGTGCTGGTCTCAGAGTACAGTGTCTGTGAAGATGTGCTGGTCTCAGAGTACAGTATCTGTGAAGATGTGCTGGTCTCAGAGTACAGTGTCTGTGAAGATGTGCTGGTCTCAGAGTACAGTATCTGTGAAGATGTGCTGGTCTCAGAGTACAGTATCTGTGAAGATGTGCTGTGCAGTGTCCGTGAAGACGTGCAGGTCTCGGAGTACAGTGTCTGTGAAGATGTGCTGGTCTCAGAGTACAGTATCTGTGAAGATGTGCTGGTCTCAGAGTACAGTGTCTGTGAAGATGTGCTGGTCTCAGAGTACAGTATCTGTGAAGATGTGCTGGTCTCAGAGTACAGTATCTGTGAAGATGTGCTGTGCAGTGTCTGTGGAGATGTGCTGGTCTCAGAGTACGGTGTCTGTGAAGATGTGCTGGTCACAGAGTACGGTGTCTGTGAAGATGTGCTGGTCTCAGAGTACAGTATCTGTGAAGATGTGCTGTGCAGTGTCCGTGAAGACGTGCAGGTCTCGGAGTACAGTGTCTGTGAAGATGTGCTGTCTCAGAGTACAGTATCTGTGAAGATGTGCTGGTCTCAGAGTACAGTATCTGTGAAGATGTGCTGGTCTCAGAGTACAGTATCTGTGCAGATGTGCTGGTCTCAGAGTACAGTGTCTGTGAAGATGTGCTGGTCTCAGAGTACAGTGTCTGTGAAGATGTGCTGTGCAGTGTCTGTGAAGATGTGCTGGTCTCAGAGTACGGCGTCTGTGAAGATGTGCTGGTCTCAGAGTACAGTATCTGTGAAGATGTGCTGGTCTCAGAGTACAGTATCTGTGAAGATGTGCTGGTCTCAGAGTACGGCGTCTGTGAAGATGTGCTGGTCTCAGAGTACAGTATCTGTGAAGATGTGCTGGTCTCAGAGTACAGTATCTGTGAAGATGTGCTGGTCTCAGAGTAGTGTCTGTGAAGATGTGCTGGTCTCAGAGTACAGTATCTGTGAAGATGTGCTGGTCTCAGAGTACGGCGTCTGTGAAGATGTGCTGGTCTCAGAGTACAGTGTCTGTGAAGATGTGCTGTGCAGTGTCTGTGAAGATGTGCTGGTCTCAGAGTACGGCGTCTGTGAAGATGTGCTGGTCTCAGAGTACAGTATCTGTGAAGATGTGCTGGTCTCAGAGTACAGTATCTGTGAAGATGTGCTGGTCTCAGAGTACGGCGTCTGTGAAGATGTGCTGGTCTCAGAGTACAGTATCTGTGAAGATGTGCTGGTCTCTCCAGAGTAGTGTCTGTGAAGATGTGCTGGTCTCAGAGTACAGTATCTGTGAAGATGTGCTGGTCTCAGAGTACGGCGTCTGTGAAGATGTGCTGTGCAGTGTCTGTGAAGATGTGCTGGTCACAGAGTACGGTGTCTGTGAAGATGTGCTGTGCAGTGTCCGTGAAGATGTGCTGGTCTCGAGTACAGTGTCTGTGAAGATGTGCTGTGCAGTGTCTGTGAAGATGTGCTGGTCACAGAGTACGGTGTCTGTGAAGATGTGCTGGTCTCAGAGTACAGTGTCTGTGAAGATGTGCTGGTCTCAGAGTACAGTATCTGTGAAGATGTGCTGTGCAGTGTCTGTGAAGATGTGCTGGTCACAGAGTACGGTGTCTGTGAAGATGTGCTGTGCAGTGTCTGTGAAGATGTGCTGGTCACAGAGTACGGTGTCTGTGAAGATGTGCTGTGCAGTGTCTGTGAAGATGTGCTGGTCACAGAGTACGGTGTCTGTGAAGATGTGCTGGTCTCAGAGTACAGTATCTGTGAAGATGTGCTGGTCACAGAGTACGGTGTCTGTGAAGATGTGCTGGTCTCAGAGTACAGTATCTGTGAAGATGTGCTGGTCTCAGAGTACAGTATCTGTGAAGATGTGCTGTGCAGTGTCTGTGGAGATGTGCTGGTCTCAGAGTACGGTGTCTGTGAAGATGTGCTGGTCACAGAGTACGGTGTCTGTGAAGATGTGCTGTGCAGTGTCTGTGAAGATGTGCTGGTCACAGAGTACGGTGTCTGTGAAGATGTGCTGTGCAGTGTCTGTGAAGATGTGCTGGTCACAGAGTACGGTGTCTGTGAAGATGTGCTGTGCAGTGTCTGTGAAGATGTGCTGGTCACAGAGTACGGTGTCTGTGAAGATGTGCTGGTCTCAGAGTACAGTATCTGTGAAGATGTGCTGTGCAGTGTCCGTGAAGATGTGCTGGTCTCAGAGTACAGTGTCTGTGAAGATGTGCTGTGCAGTGTCCGTGAAGATGTGCTGGTCTCGGAGTACAGTGTCCATGAAGATGTGCTGGTCTCAGAGTAGTGTCTGTGAAGATGTGCTGTGCAGTGTCCGTGAAGATGTGCTGGTCACAGAGTACGGTGTCTGTGAAGATGTGCTGGTCTCAGAGTATTTGTAAAGGTAAAGATGCCTACAAGGGATTTTATTCAATAATCTCAGTCAATTTACTGGTGTGTTACTAATGTGTTAAGTCCCAAGCGGTGACTCACCATAAAACAAATTGAAACATAAATGTAATCATTCATACAATGAATATATTTCAAAAAAGCAATAAAAAAATTTGCAACACGGGTATATCTTCTTTTCTAAATACAAAAATGTAATTTGTAACAAAAATGTGAGGGGTACATTTAGAGATAATAAAACATCATGATGGAGGATACATAAAGGAACCTACACAATCATAGATGTCAACAACCATTCCAAATTATATCACCGAGGGAACATGAGTCTACTAAACAGAACAACGAACCCTCAAACAAATTAAATAGTGTGGAATTGGAGGTAGTAGTCGACGTTTCAGTCTGTTATGGCGATTACATCCGTCAGACCATCTTCAGGACATATGATTGTTAATAAAACAAGTCCCTCAAGCCTATTTTGCAGATCTGCTCAAATCTGATTTATCGAGATTGAAAAAATGAAAAACCTCACAAGTAGGCACTATCTACGAGGAAGCCAAGCCTGGTACCCCTCAATATATAAAAGCGATCAATCACTCTCACGGGTGTCACCAGTGGCGGAAAAGCACCAATCAATTATGCCTCCAAAAAATGCAGATTGCAAAGCGAAGAGCACTCTTACAAGACGTCCCGGAAACGGTAGTTAGTCGGAACTATAGCTTCTGTGAAGGTGTGCTGGTCTCAGAGTTCGGCGTCTATGAAGATGTAATGTAATGTAATGTAAGTTAGTATTTGTAAAGCGCTGACTGCCACTCCGAAAGGAGCATCCTGGCGCTGGTTGGTTGGAGGTGAGAGGGGGCCCCCGGGATGCTAAATGAGAGAAAGGCAAAATTCGTCAGGGGTGCTAAATACCCAAGTTTTCAAGGCCTTCCTGAATTGTGTTTCTGTTTTTAGCAATCTTAGATGAGTAGGTAGAAGGTTCCAGGCCTTGGTTCCCAAGGCGACCACTGTTTTTCCTCCTTTTGTTTTGCATCTGAAACTAGGTGGTTTAAGGAGGTTGGCTGAAGAGGACCTGAGCGTCCTGGTTGTGATGTAGGGAGTGAACTGTGCCGAGAGGTACTTGGGTCCCGATTTATGCATGGCTCTATAGGTGATTAAGAGGATTTTAAAGAGAATTCTCTTATGCAGCGGAAGCCAATGAGAGGGCTTTTAGTGCCGCAGATGCCAAGGATCTTCGTGGGAGTTTTAGGACTAGACGTGCCGCAGCGTGTTGGACCACTTGTAGTTTCTTTAGTGTTGATTTGTTGGCACCTGCCAAGAGGCTGTTGCAGTAGTCAAGGCGCAAGAGAATCAAGGCTACTGCCACTGATTTCCTTGCGCCAAGTGGAATTAATTCAAATAATTTTTTTAGCGATTTGATGAGGCTAAAGCAGGTCCCTGCTACAGCCGTGGCGTGTGGGAGGAAGGAAAGCACAGTATCGAATTGTACTCCTAAATTTTTAGCTACCTTGACCATGTCAGGCGGGGGTGTTGTTCCTTCAGGCCACCATTTACAGGGCTGGAAAAATACATCTTTCCCTATGGGGAGGATTTCAGTTTTATCGGTGTTACATCTGAGGTGGTTGTCCCGCATCCACTGTATGACTTCAGATAGACAGCGTTTAAAATTAAGTTCTGCGTCTGTCGAATTATTGTCCAGAGAAAGGATCATTTGGGTATCGTCTGCGTAAGACGTGACTTCAATCCCAAAGGATCCTATCAAAGAGATGAGCGGGGTCATATAGATGTTGAACAACAGTGGGCTCAATGATGAGCCCTGTGGGACTCCTGTTGTTATGTTGCGTTCCACCGAGAGGAAAGTGCCAAGGGTAACCGCTTGTCTGCGGTTGGTGAGGAATGATTTTATCCAATCCAGAGCGGTACCTGAGATGCCGCCGCGTTCGAGTCGCTTCAGCAGAATACTGTGCGAGATGGTATCGAACGCGGCTGACAAGTCGAGTAGGATCAGAACCGCTTTCCTGCCTTTGTCGGCTATAGTTTTTAGGGCGTCAGTTATTTCCAGGAGAGCCGATTCTGTGGAATGCTTGGGGCGAAAGCCAGATTGTTGAGGGTGGAGGATATTAGTGGCTTCAATGAATTTGGTTAGTTCTTTGTGCACAAATTTTTCTGTGATTTTGCCTGGCAGGGGAAGTAGGGAAATAGGGCGGAGGTTTGAGAGCACAGAGGGGTCGATGTTTTGTTTCTTTTTCAGTGGTTTTACCAGAGCGAGCTTCCATTCATCTGGAACTATACCTGAGCTTAGAGAAGAATTGACGATCTGATTTATAATTGGATTAACCGTATCTATGATTTGGTGGAGGATCATGGGGGGCAGGCATCCAAGGGTGAGCCTGATTTGCATGCACCTATAGCCACACGAGTCTGTTCCAGTGAAACTGGTTCAAAAGTTCGGATACAGTAATTGGAAGCAACTGGGACTTCTTCGTGGGTGGCAATCTGGTCATGGAGAGGAACCGGTAAAAAGTCCTTTTGGAAATTTTGATTTTTTTTTTCGAAGAACACTGAGATATCATCACACAGTTTCTGCGACGGGGGTAATTCTTTCTGTACCGCTTTGGGGTTTGTAAAGGACTTTATGACCGAAAAGATGACTTTTTGGTCTTGGTTTGCCTCCTGTATTTTCTTTGAGTAGTACTCTTTTTTGGCGAGTTTAATCTGAAGATGATAGAACTTTCTGCTATTTTTGTAAGCTATTTTTCTCCGGCGTTGTACGATCTTCTCCACTTACGTTCGTGTTGCTTACATTGAAGATGTGTTCGTGCCAGGGCGGGCGTAAACCAAGGGACTTTCTGAATTTTTGGTTTCTTGTGCATGTCAAGAATCAAGATGTGATGGTCTCAGAGTACAGTGTCTGTGAAGATGTGCTGTGCAGTGTCTGTGAAGATGTGCTGGTCACAGAGTACGGCGTCTGTGAAGAGGTGCTGGTCTCAGAGTACAGTGTCTGTGAAGGTGTGCTGTGCAGTGTCTGAGAAGATCTCCTGGTCTCGGAGTACAGCATCTGTGAAGATGTGCTGGTCTCAGAGTACGGCGTCTATGAAGATGTGCCGGTCTCAGAGGATAGCGTCTGTGAAGGTGCACTACTCCTAGTGTAGTGGGTGTGAGTGTTCATTGCCTGAATAGTACAGTGTCTGTGAATGTATACTACTCAAGAAATAAAGCGTCTATAGTAGCTCGCTGCCTCTAGTGAACAGTGTCTAGGAAGAGGTACTACTCTTAAAGTACAGTGGTAGAGAGTGCTTGATACTACTAGTGTAAAGGGTCTGTGGAAGTGTGCTACTGCTACGGTACAGTGTCTGAGACTATATACTACTCATGGAGTACAGGCATGTGTGAGCTCACTGTCTCTACAGAACTGTGCCTAGGAAAGGGTGCTACCCCTAAAGTACACCCACTGTCTCTACAGAACTGTGCCTAGGAAAGGGTGCTACCCCTAAAGTACACCCATTGTCTCTACAGAACTGTGCCTAGGAAAGAGTGCTACCCCTATAGTACAGTGCATGTCTCTACAGAACTGTGCCTAGGAAAGAGTTCTACCCCTACAGTACAGTGCATGTGTGAGCCCATTGTCTCTACAGAACTGTGCCTAGGAAAGGGAGCTACTTCTAAAGTACTGTGCCTGTTAGTACTTAATACTGCTGGAGTAAACTGTCTGAAGTGTGCTACTGCTACAGTACAGTGTCTGAGACTTTATACTATTCATAGAGTACACGCATGCGTGAGCCCATTGTCTCTACCGAACTGTGCCTAGGAAAGAGTGCTACCCCTAAAGTACAGTGCATGCGTGAGCCCATTGTCTCTACCGAACTCTGCCTAGGAAAGAGTGCTACCCCTAAAGTACAGTGCATGCGTGAAGAAGATCCATCTTGTAGCCACTGTTCAATCATTTTTGGTTTTATAATTCCGTTATCAATTTAATTAATTTTCTACCGTACCCAATTTTGGATTTTTGTAACATATTTCATTGTATTTATGTTGTTTGTTTTCAAATTGTAATGATTGAATTATTGTACTGATGAGTTATATACACATGTATGTCTAGTATTGTCTGTGTGTTTTTTAAATGAGATTAATAATAAATAGAAACTTTTTATAAAAGTTATGTTTGTAGTTGACACTGAGTTAATTGCATCATGCCTGGTTTCGACATGAGTCTTTGACTGAATGAGCCCATTGTCTCTACAGAACTGTGCCTAGGAAAGGGTGCTACCCCTAAAGTACAGTGCATGCGTGAGCCCATTGTCTCTACAGAACTGTGCCTAGGAAAGGGTGCTACCCTTAAAGTACAGTGCATGCGTGAGCCCATTGTCTCTACCGAACTGTGCCTAGGAAAGAGTGCTACCCCTAAAGTACAGTGCATGCGTGAGCCCATTGTCTCTACCGAACTGTGCCTAGGAAAGGGTGCTACCCCTAAAGTACAGTGCATGCGTGAGCCCATTGTCTCTACCGAACTGTGCCTAGGAAAGGGTGCTACCCCTAAAGTACAGTGCATGCGTGAGCCCATTGTCTCTACAGAACTGTGCCTAGGAAAGGGTGCTACCCCTAAAGTACAGTGCATGCGTGAGCCCATTGTCTCTACAGAACTGAGCCTAGGAAAGAGTGCTACCCCTAAAGTACAGTGCATGCGTGAGCCCATTGTCTCTACAGAACTGTGCCTAGGAAAGAGTGCTACCCCTAAAGTACAGTGCATGCGTGAGCCTATTGTCTCTACAGAACTGTGCCTAGGAAAGGAAGCTACTTCTAAAGTACTGTGCCTGTTAGTACTTAATACTGCTGGAGTAAACTGTCTGAAGTGTGCTACTGCTACAGTACAGTGTCTGAGACTTTATACTATTCATAGAGTACACGCATGCGTGAGCCCATTGTCTCTACCGAACTGTGCCTAGGAAAGAGTGCTACCCCTAAAGTACAGTGCATGCGTGAGCCCATTGTCTCTACCGAACTGTGCCTAGGAAAGAGTGCTACCCCTAAAGTACAGTGCATGCGTGAGCCCATTGTCTCTACAGAACTGTGCCTAGGAAAGGGTGCTACCCCTAAAGTACAGTGCATGCGTGAGCCCATTGTCTCTACAGAACTGTGCCTAAGAAAGGGTGCTACCCCTAAAGTACAGTGCATGCGTGAGCCCATTGTCTCTACAGAACTGTGCCTAGGAAAGAGTGCTACCCCTAAAGTATAGTGCATGCGTGAGCCCATTGTCTCTACAGAAGTGTGCCTAGGAAAGAGTGCGGCCCCTAAAGTACAGTGCATGCGTGAGCCCACTGTCTCTACAGAACTGTGCCTAAGAAAGGGTGCTACCCCTAAAGTACAGTGCATGTGTGAGCCCATTGTCTCTACAGAACTGTGCCTAGGAAAGAGTGCTACCCCTAAAGTACAGTGCATGCTGGAGTAAAGTGTCTATGAAGGTGTGCTACTGCTATAGAACAGCCTCTGGTTCTATATAGTACTCATAGAGAACAGTGCATGTGTGAGCCCATTGTCTCTACAGAACTGTGCCTAGGAAAGAGTGCTACCCCTAAAGTACAGTACGTGCGTGAGCCCATTGTCTCTACAGAACTGTGCCTAGGAAAGGGCGCTACCCCTAAAGTACAGTGCATGCGTGAGCCCATTGTCTCTACAGAACTGTGCCTAGGAAAGAGTGCTACCCCTAAAGTACAGTGCATGCGTGAGCCCATTGTCTCTACAGATCTGTGCCTAGGAAAGGGTGATACCCCTAAAGTACAGTGCATGCTGGAGTAAAGTGTCTGTGAAGGTGTGCTACTGCTATAGAACAGCGTCTGGTTCTATGTAGTACTCATAGAGAACAGTGCATGTGTGAGCCCATTGTCTCTACAGAACTGTGCCTAGGAAAAAGTGCTACCCCTAAAGTACAGTGCATGCGTGAGCCCATTGTCTCTACAGAACTGTGCCTAGGAAAGAGTGCTACCCCTAAAGTACAGTGCATGCGTGAGCCCATTGTCTCTACAGAACTGTGCCTAGGAAAGGGTGCTACCCCTAAAGTACAGTGCATGCGTGAGCCCATTGTCTCTACAGAACTGTGCCTAGGAAAGAGTGCTACCCCTAAAGTACAGTGCATGCGTGAGCCCATTGTCTCTACAGAACTGTGCCTAGGAAAGAGTGCTACCCCTAAAGTACAGTGCATGCGTGAGCCCATTGTCTCTACAGAACTGTGCCTAGGAAAGAGTGCTACCCCTAAAGTACAGTGCATGCGTGAGCCCATTGTCTCTACCGAACTGTGCCTAGGAAAGAGTGCTACCCCTAAAGTACAGTGCATGCGTGAGCCCATTGTCTCTACCGAACTGTGCCTAGGAAAGGGTGCTACCCCTAATGTACAGTGCATGCGTGAGCCCATTGTCTCTACAGAACTGTGCCTAGGAAAGGGTGCTACCCCTAAAGTACAGTGCATGCGTAAGCCCATTGTCTCTACAGAACTGTGCCTAGGAAAGGGTGCTACCCCTAAAGTACAGTGCATGCTGGAGTAAAGTGTCTATGAAGGTGTGCTACTGCTATAGAACAGCGTCTGGTTCTATATAGTACTCATAGAGAACAGTGCATGTGTGAGCCCATTGTCTCTACAGAACTGTGCCTAGGAAAGGGTGCTACCCCTAAAGTACAGTGCATGCATGAGCCCATTGTCTCTACAGAACTGTGCCTAGGAAAGGGTGCTACCCTTAAAGTACAGTGCATGTCTCTACAGAACTGTGCCTAGGAAAGAGTGCTACCCCTAAAGTACAGTGCATGCGTGAGCCCATTGTCTCTACAGATCTGTGCCTAGGAAAGGGTGATACCCCTAAAGTACAGTGCATGCTGGAGTAAAGTGTCTGTGAAGGTGTGCTACTGCTATAGAACAGCGTCTGGTTCTATGTAGTACTCATAGAGAACAGTGCATGTGTGAGCCCATTGTCTCTACAGAACTGTGCCTAGGAAAGGGTGCTACCCCTAAAGTACAGTGCATGCGTGAGCCCATTGTCTCTACAGAACTGTGCCTAGGAAAGAGTGCTACCCCTAAAGTACAGTGCATGCGTGAGCCCATTGTCTCTACAGAACTGTGCCTAGGAAAGGGTGCTACCCCTAAAGTACAGTGCATGCGTGAGCCCATTGTCTCTACAGAACTGTGCCTAGGAAAGGGTGCTACCCCTAAAGTACAGTGCATGCGTGAGCCCATTGTCTCTACAGAACTGTGCCTAGGAAAGGGTGCTACCCTTAAAGTACAGTGCATGCGTGAGCCCATTGTCTCTACCGAACTGTGCCTAGGAAAGAGTGCTACCCCTAAAGTACAGTGCATGCGTGAGCCCATTGTCTCTACCGAACTGTGCCTAGGAAAGGGTGCTACCCCTAATGTACAGTGCATGCGTGAGCCCATTGTCTCTACAGAACTGTGCCTAGGAAAGGGTGCTACCCCTAAAGTACAGTGCATGCGTAAGCCCATTGTCTCTACAGAACTGTGCCTAGGAAAGGGTGCTACCCCTAAAGTACAGTGCATGCTGGAGTAAAGTGTCTATGAAGGTGTGCTACTGCTATAGAACAGCGTCTGGTTCTATATAGTACTCATAGAGAACAGTGCATGTGTGAGCCCATTGTCTCTACAGAACTGTGCCTAGGAAAGGGTGCTACCCCTAAAGTACAGTGCATGCATGAGCCCATTGTCTCTACAGAACTGTGCCTAGGAAAGGGTGCTACCCTTAAAGTACAGTGCATGTCTCTACAGAACTGTGCCTAGGAAAGAGTGCTACCCCTAAAGTACAGTGCATGCGTGAGCCCATTGTCTCTACAGATCTGTGCCTAGGAAAGGGTGATACCCCTAAAGTACAGTGCATGCTGGAGTAAAGTGTCTGTGAAGGTGTGCTACTGCTATAGAACAGCGTCTGGTTCTATGTAGTACTCATAGAGAACAGTGCATGTGTGAGCCCATTGTCTCTACAGAACTGTGCCTAGGAAAGGGTGCTACCCCTAAAGTACAGTGCATGCGTGAGCCCATTGTCTCTACAGAACTGTGCCTAGGAAAGAGTGCTACCCCTAAAGTACAGTGCATGCGTGAGCCCATTGTCTCTACAGAACTGTGCCTAGGAAAGGGTGCTACCCCTAAAGTACAGTGCATGCGTGAGCCCATTGTCTCTACAGAACTGTGCCTAGGAAAGGGTGCTACCCCTAAAGTACAGTGCATGCGTGAGCCCATTGTCTCTACAGAACTGTGCCTAGGAAAGGGTGCTACCCCTAAAGTACAGTGCATGCGTGAGCCCATTGTCTCTACAGAAGTGTGCCTAGGAAAGGGTGCTACCCCTAAAGTACAGTGCATGCGTGAGCCCATTGTCTCTACAGAACTGTGCCTAGGAAAGAGTGCTACCCCTAAAGTACAGTGCATGCGTGAGCCCATTGTCTCTACAGAACTGTGCCTAGGAAAGAGTGCTACCCCTAAAGTACAGTGCATGCGTGAGCCCATTGTCTCTACAGAACTGTGCCTAGGAAAGGGTGCTACCCCTAAAGTACAGTGCATGCGTGAGCCCATTGTCTCTACAGAACTGTGCCTAGGAAAGGGTGCTACCCCTAAAGTACAGTGCATGCGTGAGCCCATTGTCTCTAAAGAACTGTGCCTAGGAAAGAGTGCTACTCCTAAAGTACAGTGCATGCGTGAGCCCATTGTCTATACAGAACTGTGCCTAGGAAAGGGTGCTACCCCTAAAGTACAGTGCATGCGTGAGCCCATAGTCTCTACAGAAGTGTGCCTAGGAAAGGGTGCTACCCCTAAAGTATAGTGCATGCGTGAGCCCATTGTCTCTACAGAATTGTGCCTAGGAAAGAGTGCTACCCCTAAAGTACAGTGCATGCGTGAGCCCAATGTCTCTACAGAACTGTGCCTAGGAAAAAGAGTGCTACACCTGCAGGAAGAGAATAGGTGGGAAGGCAAGATGGCGACTGTGTGAGACGGTCGTTTGCTGCTCCCCGATTATGGTCTAACTCGAAAGTGTCATAGCGGCAGCAGTGGACTGAAACGGGGGGAAAAAATATGCCTGTCAAAAGATGCAGCTGACTAAAATGAAACTCGAATGATACGGAAGGGGGAAAAAACGGAGCTAAATCAAAGGCGAAAATCTGAATGGAAGCGGCGCTTGCGTACCTGAAGCTCTGCCCCGGTCCCAGTCAGTGTGGAGCGGCGCGGTACCGAGCAGAGATTGCGAGGGCGTTTCTTGGCTTTTTGGCCGCATTTGTGTTTGGCGGCAGCGGAGAGGAGGGGAAGCAGTGTCTACTCTGTTCAGGTCTCTGCCGGGCATGATCGGCTGAAATCATGGCTCCTAAACCCCCTCTGTCCACCGGAGTAAAAGGAAAAGGAAAAATGCGGTCAGGAGCGGGTGTGAGTGCCGACTCCTCACCCAAAATGCCTGCAACCTCGGATCCCCTCCCGGGTGGGGGAAAAAAACAAACCGCAGGGAGTGCATCATCCAGGATAGAGAAGCCGGAGGAAAGAAAAAACAAAACCGGAGCTCCACCCCAATCGACCGCGAGCGAGCCTTCAGTTTTAGACCTGCTGAGAGCGGCGCCAGGAGTAAAGCACCCACGGCGGCAAGCGGGCGAAAAAGGTGAGCAGTGCCAGGGGGGGGGGCGAGGTAGTTGGTGGTGCGACCGGGGAGGTGGAGGTGGAAGTAGAGGATATTAGCTCTGATGCCCCACCAGCTACCAAGCCTGTGACTGCAGATACAGACACATCGAAAACCAGGCAGAACAGTCAGCCCCTTCCTGATCCCCTTACGCCCCCCCCTGTCTGCAACCTGAGGCAAGAGACAATGCTGATGGACATATTTTAGAGGGACCTGGGGCTCAAACCGCAGATACAACGCCAGGGGCTATTATGCTCAATACCCATCTCGGAGGCGCTATGGCCACAAATCATACAACCTCCTCGAATCACAGCGAGCAGGATATGGATTGTTTCTTCTCACTCTCAGGCGGGATCTGGTCGGCATCGGGCTCAGGGTCTGGGTCTGACTCACTCGGGGATTCTAGTGAGGAGATCTTGGATACTGACAAAAGAGATACAATAGCTACAATGCGCAAAGTAGTGAGAAGAACAAGTCACCTCAGTCAACAAAAAAAAAAAGTCTAAGATGGGATCACTCCGGAGCAGATCTACTCAGCACCGATACAATATCTCCTCCTAAAGACAATAACACACTCTCCCCAGGCCCTCCAACTCTAGATACGGTCCTCGAATGCATACTCTCTCATCGTGAGGAAACACGCCAAGACAGTAAACGTGCACAGATAGCCATGCGGAAGATCCAAGGGGCTGTTAGGAAAGTTGCGAAGTCGTGCACTATTATCAACGAACGCCTCACAACCCTTGAAACGCGAACAGAAACTCTGGAAAATGACCTAGTGACCACAAGCGCAATCATAACAGCTCATGACGCCCAGCTAACTGATATACAGTGGAAGTTAGAAGACCAGGAAAATCGGCAACGCCGAAATAATCTGTGGGTACTGGGTGTACCGGAGGGAAAGGAAGGGTCAGACACCAGGGCATATGTTGTTGATATGCTATCTAAGGCATTCCCGGATCTAGATGGTTGGAATTGGGCTTTAGAAATACAGAGAGCCCATCGGGTCCCATTCAATCTTAAACAACCTGCAAGATTGGACACGAAACCTCGCGCCATCCTTGTCTATTTTGGCAATTTTCTATTGCGACAAGCAATAGATGATAAGGCCGAGCCAACAGCAAAACGCAGTGGTGGGGATTATTTTTTCTTTGTCCAGCCAGATTTTTGCCATTACACGGTGGAGAGACGCTGGCGTTTCCGTCAGATGATCAAGCCAGTGCAAGATCGAGGGGGACAAGCATATTTGCTGCATCCAGCTCGTCTAAAGGTGATCAAGGGAGATCATACACGATTCTTCACCTCAGAGATTAAAATCAAGGAATATTTGGAGGACTGGGACCCCAAACTTTAATCTAACCAATTGATTAATTAATAGACAGATAGGCTGATCAACTGGATACTTGAGTTCTCCCTCTCTGGGGGAAGGGGGTTTCTTTTGTTTTTTCATTTTTCTTTTCTTCTCTTTATGGTTATCTCAGTAGTCACTGTATATCTCACTTGTCTTTGGGCTTCCTATTTCCCAGCTTAATCCACTTCTTGTCTTAACGTTTTTTTAAAAGGGGAAAGGAGGAAGCGATGGAGAGGGGTAAGGGGAGAAGAAGGCAGAAGTAAAGGGAAAACGGGAGGGGAGGAAGAGTGGAAGAGCGGGGGAGGGGAAGAAAAGAGAAAGAGAGAGTTTCAATACATCCCTGCTGCCAGGAAACAGAATACATGTATTAGGGGCAGCAACCATCACAACAGACTAAGCTAGTCTGGGTGCCTTTCTATTATGGGTAGGGTGGGGGAGGGCGTAAGGGCACGGAGGGGCAGGGGAGGGGAAGGGGGTCAGGCTGAGTCTGGGGGGGGATCACAGGGTGGAGGGAGAGCAGGGGGAAAAAAGAAAAATTGGAGAGGATTTGAACAAAAGACATGAGATAGCAAATATTAGCGAGCAAGAGCAAATAAACCGAAGGAAATTAAATAAACCTAATGGGTAGAATTACCATCTGTTCAGTCAATGTTGGGGGTCTCAACGACAAATTAAAGCGTAACAGAGTTGCTGAAATATTAAGAGCCCTAAAAGTTGATATTATATGTCAACAGGAAACACATATTCCCTGGGGAAAACGAGATATTTTAGCTCTAAGGGGATATAACCTTGTCGCCTGTTCCAGACAAACATCAACTATTAGGGGAGTTGCGATTCGTGTAAAGAATAGCATTGCACCACCTAAGCGAGTCTTGGAGGATAAGTGGGGAAGGTGGGCCATTTTGCAGTTGCCTATCAGATTGACCATCTGCACAATATACGGATCAAATGATGATGATCCACAAAGTTTTAATGATTTAGAAGTCGAATTAGCATCATGGCCAAATCCAGTGATAATTTTTGGGGATCTAAATATTCATTATGATCTTGACTGTGGTAGCATCCAGAAATATCAGGGAGAAAGCCCGGGTTCACCAGGCTCTGTCGGCCCTGCGTGGCCAGTCATGGCTTGAAAGATGTGTGGGGGGTAAAACGCCCTACAGACCCTGGTTATACGTATTTTTCAAACCCCCACAAGAAATATGTCCGGCTAGATTATTTTTTGGTATCACCCGCTCTTGTCACGACAGTAGGTATAAAGAAACTACCCAAATTATTTTCAGATCACAATCCCTTAGTCTTGGATTTAGTATCTCAGACTGAAAATCGTCCACAGTCTAAGTGGACATTCGAAAGGTCTTTACTATCTAACGATCAATATCTTAAACACATTAAACAATGGACTATACAATACTATGAGATTAACCGATATAGTTCCTCGCGGTGTGTAGTTTGGGATAGTTTTAAAGCAGGCCTTCGAGGAGAAACAATCAGTTTTGTTGGTAGAGCCATAAAACAAGAGAAGAATGAAATTAATATTTTGATAAAAGAACTGGGAGAATTGGAAAAAAAACACACTAGCGCAATTAGACAAAAACAAGAGAGTGAAGAACTATTACTACGACAGAAAATAATGATTATAAAAGCCGAAATAAATAGTTATTACACCAAGAAGGGAGCAGCTATATATCAGGCTTATAAAAGCGAAAGATATGAATACGGGGAGACTGTAGGTAAGACACTGGCCCTGCGGACCAAGCAGAGAGCAGTCAAAAACAATATAACGGAAGTTAAAGATCAACAGGGTATTCTCCAGACAGAAACAAAAGATATTATTAAGATCTTTGAAAATTTTTATCACGATTTGTATCAGCAGGATAATCTTGTCCCTATGCTCTCTAACGAAACCGAGCTAGTTCTAGGGAGTCAACGTAGGCTCAGTGCAGAAATGCAACAGGAGATTGATAAAGAAATTACGATGGAAGAGGTACTATCAGCTTTGAACTCCATGGCATTAGGCAAAGCGGCAGGTCCGGATAGTATCCCATTGGAACTATACAAGGTGATTCAAGAGGAAATAACCCCGCTGCTGTTAGATCTGTTCCTTGGAATACAATATAGTGAGACACCTCCTGAATCCTGGCGAGGAGCTGATATTGTGGTATTTTAAAAAAAAGGGAAACTTGCTGATAATCCTGCCTCATACAGACCCATATCTCTTATGAACGCCGATGCTAAACTATATTCAAAAATACTCGCAACTCGGCTGGGGGGGATCATAGCTCATCTGGTCTCACCATGGCAACATGGTTTTATACCAACAAGAGGCACAACGGATCACATCAGACGTGCTATAGCCCTGTTTGATATAACGGAGATAACCGGTGATAAGATGGCTATGATCCTCCTCGATGCCGAGAAGGCATTTGACCGCGTTTCATGGCAGTATTTGTGGACGACTATGCTACAGAGAGGGTTTGGGCCTGGTTTTATGACTGCCATTAAGGCAATGTACCACAGACCATACGCGAGATTAAATATTATGGGACAAGAATCAAACTCCATCAATATTGCAAGAGGGACAAGACAGGGCTGTCCATGTTCTCCCATATTGTTTGCTCTCTATATTGATATATTTATAGAGCAAATCCTTCAAGATCAGATAATTTTACCAGTCATCTGTAATGGGCATGATACAAAGATAATGGCTTATGCCGATGATTTGGCAATTGTGACCACTGATCCAGAAAACACAATTTCCCAAATTCAGAAATTAGCTAGTGAGTATGGTCGTAAATCTGGTTACTCGCTGAATACCGAGAAAACTCAGATTCTATGTAATTCTAAAACCCCCTGCAATGACCCTCGAAGTTTAAATGAGGTAACCTATCTCGGTATCAAGATATGTAGCAATGTAGATTCTATTTGGAAAATAAATATACTGCCGGCGATTAATAAGATCAGTACGGATTTACGCCGTCTAGATAGACTTCACTTATCACTCATAGGACGATGCAACATACTCAAAATGGTCATGCTCCCTGAGGTTTTATATATGTTCAGGTCCATTCCCCTAGAAATTGAAGACTTATTTTTAAAGAAACTAGATACTATATTCAGCAACTTTGTCTGGAAATACTCAAAGATTCGCCGATACCTCAAATTCTTAACACTACCACAAGACCGAGGAGGATGGTCTGCTCCCAACCTTAGATATTATTATCATGCTACCTTCTTACAACAAATGGCTTTCGTGATTTCATCAGGTACCGGGGATAGGCAATGTGATGTAGACAGGGCCCTCCCCACGATTTATGAGCTAGCCATAGGAATCGCTGCACAGGGAATACTTCTCCGACAGATAGAGACTAGTTATTACAAAAAAACTAGATTTAAGGTGATAATAGCGATTTGGAAAATATGGAAAAGAATGGTAGGACTCATGAAAATATCAAAATACAATAGATACACGCCATTGTGGCGATCTCCCCTCTTTCCCATAACAATATATGACAAATTGGGTAGGCAATGGGAGAAAAGGGGAATCTTGAAGGTGGGAGATCTTTATCTAATTGAACAAAGATTGTCGTTCCTTGAGCTACAGCAAAGGTATGGCATAACAACCAAAACACATTTTAAATATAAACAGCTTACCAGCTTCTTAAATCAAATAAATGAGGAGGGATTTACTGTGAACAGGATTCTTTTAATAGAAACCATGTTTCAACCCCAGATAAGAATCAAAACCATATATAAAATTTTGATAGATACACTTCCTGACGATCTCGACGTAGTAGAAACTAAATGGGCTATTAGAAAAGGTGATTCGGATATCGATTTGTATAACTCAATAGCGATAGCCAGGGATACATTTCTCGCAGCCAACTTAAAAGCCCAACACTATTATACGATATATGACCTCTATTTCACTCCCGCAAAATTACATCGTTGGGGTAGAAGAGAGGACGATATAAATGTCCCCGATGTGATCAAGGGCCAGCGGACACAATCCACATGTTTTATGGCTGCGAGAAATTGGACTCCTTGATAAAACAAATTGAGGAATTCTTATCAGCTGCAATCGATATCACAATTAACATAACTCCTACTCTAATGTTGATAGGATATGATGAGAAGACAATGTGGCCATCGTAAAATCAATTTTGTTTTTGATCTCGATAGCAGTGACTCAGCTTCTCATTGCTACACATTGGAAAGATGAAGATCCCCCTCTGTTTCAGGCTTGGTTAGGCCGCTTGCTTGCTATATATCACCTGGAGAAATCACTATATAAATGTAAAGGCCGATCTGCAAGCAGGAGAGGGAGGAAAATCTGGGCCCCTATGAAGAAATGGATAGGGAAACAATCCGGTATTTAAGCACTTAGACTGAACCATGGTTTTAGATCTTATGATGGTAAATAACTGATTAGAGTCTTTCTTTCATGTATTTTTTTAATTTTTTTAAAATTCTCTTTACTCTATGAAATGTTGGAAAACAAGCTCTTGCGTAATTACATTTTAGCTACATTTGTATTTAAAATTGCTCTTGTATCTATATTTTTGTATTTTGAATACTCTCAATAAAAAAAAAAAATTAAAAAAAGGAAAAAGAGTGCTACCCCTAAAGTACAGTGCATGTGTGACCCATTGTCTCTACAGAACTGTGCCTAGGAAAGGGTGCTACCCCTAAAGTACAGTGCTGGAGTAAAGTGTCTGTGAAGGTGTGCTACTGCTAGAGTGCCGTCTTGGACACTCATAGAGTCTTAGACCTCTCATGGGGTAAAGTGCATTTATCTGAGCTCACTGATCTAGAGGAAAGTAAATATGAACGGTACAACTGCTACAGTACAGTGTTTTAGAACGTCTGCTACTCCTAAAGTATAGGAGCTGAGGATTCTGGCTACTGCTGTAGTGCAATGCCTGGGAATGTCTACTACTTCTACTGGACAGTGTAAATGAGAGTCTGTTTAATGAAGAGGTAAGTGTCTAGGAAATGCTGAGCTGCCGAGCACTGCTTTAGAATTGTTCATGGGCATGTGCAACCCCCCCTGGAGTAGAGTATCTAATAAGGTGGTCTAGCTGGGGGTGCAATATGCTACTGGCAGAGTACAGTGTCTTTGTGTGGCCTACACGAAAGCCACAGGGGTATATGTCAGAATATCACAGGTGTGGCGCAGCAGCCAGGGCGACTGACTCCGGAACCCGGGGGCTCACGGTTCGATCCCCGGTGCCGGCGGCAGATGAGCCCAGCACCATGTGACTCTGGGCAATAGCTCACTTAATCTTCCCGACGGCCCCCAGCGCCTTGACACCTTCGGGTAATTGTTTGCGCTTTACAAATACTGGACATTTACATACAACCACATCGTCCGACATAACTATTGTTTCCCATATATGATGTGTGTTTGCGTATGTGCGTATGCGCGTGTGCATGTATGCACCAAATACTGTGCTTGGACATACTTTTAAAATGTTTACTCTTCGTATATGTGATGTACAGTGCAGCACACATAGAAAGTTTAAAAAGCTTGGAGAAAATAAAGCGTCCTCCTATGATGCACGTACTTTAAAGAGGAATAGGTTTTTGGTGCAAAACCCTGTCTACAAATATTAGCAGAAATAGCTTTTCATCAAATACCATGTGCGGTAGCGTGGCAATGCCCATGTGCCCTTTGATGTAAAGTAATGCAACGCAGGACTATCACTACATTACATTTCTTCCAGGCAGCTTCCATTCACAAATAAAGTTTTGAGTTTGAAAGTAAATAACAAATCAAAACATTGTGCTGGTTTGCATCACTTTTCATGACTTTGCACCCGTGCAAACAGGGCCGTCGCACAGGGCCGTCTTAACAGCATTATAGGCCCCCGGCTAAGCAGTCACTGGGCCCTGCCTACACAACCAATCACAGGAATAAAAATGTTTAACGGAAAATTTGTGTTAAATTCTGGTCTGCATGGGGCCCGTCTGCATGGGGCCCCTATGCTGTGGGGCCCCCGGGCAACTGCCCAGCGTGCCCATGACAATCGATTGTGAGTGCCACACTCTAACATAGATTTGGCACCTTGACATGACCCTGGAACAAAGATCCTTTCTTCAGACCAGATATGCTCACTCAATCCACACTTCTGATCTGGACTGAGACACATTTGCACCACTTTAAGACCCCGGGCATCTTGGAATGAAATTCGTTCCCTCCTGAGGATGAAATGTCTCAAATGTTTGTGGTTTGGCTCAAAAGCCTCTTGTCACAAAAAGTTACTGCTTGACATTCTTTTCGAGCGAGGGCGTCCAAGGTTGGTTCAGGAACGATAAAGTTATGACAGATTTAAAGGAGGTAAAACTATAAAGAATGCTGCAGATTCACACAAATATGACACAAGGCATGTTCATCGTCACATTTATATTATAATATTAGGGATCTTAAAAAATATGATGAGACTTGTATTGTTGGACCGGAATTTCTCACAGGATTTAGTATTAACTATAAATAATTTCTCAAAATGAATTTGCACGTTTTTTAATTATAGCTCTATTTAAAATGTACCTTTTATGGTTTTATTCAACCGAAATAAAGGGAATACATTGATGATGACACAAGGTAGAGCAGCAACCAACTTGGATATGGCAGAACAGCACAGGTCTAATAAGATATGATGCTGCTCCTCTCTCCACTTGATTGGCAGTCTACATATCCAATAGCAGATCAGGAAAACTACAATAACGCTATTAGCTGACGGGCATGACCCACAGCAAACCTTGCTGAGTAATTCTTAGTGTATTTTTGTTAAAGTACTGGTTACATGAGGTAATTGATAAAGCTGCCTGTAGACAGACTTTGTTTGGTTAATAAAAATGGAACTCATTCACATTATCAGTGGTAAGTAATGAAGTACACCTGGACCAGCCCTGTCCCTCGTGGTCTAATGCTGGACTTCCCTGCCTTTAAGGGTAACACAAAGTCTCTAGTTTGCAATCTCACTGCCATGTATCCTCCTTTCATCAAATACACTAAGTGAACTGTGGCCTATTTTCAACAGAGAGTTAGTCCATACCAGGAAGTTAACATCAGAGCAGTACCACGGAATATGATCAGTTTTAGCAGGGTAAATTCACATTCACATTCTGTCAATAAATATTACAATTCCATATATTACTGTTTGTTAAAGTAATTGCTGGCAGTTTCACTAATGTACCAAGGGTCGTTTGAGCTGATTCTTTAATCATTCTGGGAAATTAATTGCCTACTAGGCACTTTGCTGTTTCACCTGCTCATGATCTGAATATGGATTTGTGTAATTAAAGGAACAAAAGCTATGGCGCCATTACAATGGTTGTACTAGTAAGAATGACTGTAATAGTTTGAAACACTCATTAAAGATGAGATTTGTGCAGTCAGCAAATCTCACCATGGCCAAAATATCCAACTACGCCCATGCTTGCTTAGTATGAAGACAATTGTTTGCATTGCTGTTTCTAAAACGTACATGACAGCTTGACAGTGTAACCACACTTTTTTTTTTAAACGTAAAAATCAATGCCTTGAATTGCAGTACAGTTATTCGTATATTGTATTTACCAGATATATTTTCTGTTCTCCAGACAAAATACAATTTCACCAGGTGGAGCGCTCCTCAAAAAGAAACAAGCATTGGCATAGCCAATAGGTCTCGCCTTTGGGACCTTTGTAAGTTTTTGGCCACAGCGATTGGCTTTTGCAATGTTTTTAAGCTATGTTGAAGAGCTCTACCGCACCACTCTACAGTTACTCTACGACACCACTCTACAGCACTACTCTACAGTACCCCTTTACAGCATCATTCTAAAGCACCACTCTGCAGCACCACTCTGCAGCACCACTCTGCAGCACCACTCTGCAGCACCACTCTATAGCACCACTCTACAGCACCACTCTACAGCACCACTCTACAGCACCACTCTACAGCACCACTCAATAGCACCACTCAATAGCACCACTCAATAGCACCACTCAATAGCACCACTCTACAGTACCCCTTTACAGCACCAATCTAAACCACCACTCTACAGCACCACTCTACAGCACCACTCTACAGCACCACTCTACAGCACCACTCTATAGCACAAGTTATGGTAACTTTTTAGTAACTGTGGACATTAGTAAACAGCACCTTCCTAGGTATGTCCATGTAGGTTACCAGTGACGCTCAGTTTTTTTTGTATTTAGGGTACCTCTAAATTGCAACAAAAAAAAAAAACTCAAGATGTGTGTGGGCAGGTTGTATAGCACGCCCCCACATGTGTTTGAAATGCATTAACACCTTGCTTCTAAAAGACGACCAACTGAAGCCGCCAACAAGTCTGGAGTGGTGTGAAGCGTTCCAATAGTTTGTAAATGGGTTTGAATTGGAGTCTGGAGTGGCACAGTAAAGAGAAAAGCCGCTTCCTTCTAAAGATTGTTATCATAGAAAGGGATGTAAATGTGGCTTTGATCAACTGTCACGAAATTCTCTCCCCAAAACTGCTTCCTTTTTAGACCCACTCTTTAAACCTATATGCTAACATTAAAGCAGGCATAATGTAGCATTGTGGAGGTGGGGTGTAGGGCCTTTCTATTGAACGCACGTCATTGGCAGTGTTAATGTGAGCAGAGCGCGTCCTGGAGCTATCCCATGGCCTTATCTGTTGTTATACCCACTGTGCAGCCGAGGAACCAAATGTTGATGTGAAAACTTCCTGAGGAGGAGCGCGTTAAACATTAAAAATGTAAAAGCAGGTCTAGAAATTAAAGAAGTGCGCAAACGTTTGGGAATGCCTAAACTGCTTGATAAACACATTGTTTTTCATGTTTAAAAAATATTGCATTACCTCTTGCACATAAATAAAAAGACATGGAGAGAAAAAAACGTACGGAAAAGAAAACCGAAATAGGCGTTATTGAAAGTAGTGTATAGAAACAAAAAACTAAGACATAGTGAGACAGAAAGAGGTGTAGATAGATACGGAAGCATAGACAGGGATACAGAGAAATAGAGCGAGAACAGGTTATCGAGAAAAACACACGTGCTTTATTTTAGCGATTGTGCCTGTATTTTTAAACAGCACAACTGTGACAGCACAGTGCGTGAGAGAAGCCAGTAGATGGTAGGGCTGGGGCAGAGTCAGTAACTTCAGCGCTCAAGCAGAGCGCGCCCTGGAGCCATCCCAGGGCCTTATCATTTGTTATACCAACTGGGGACCCAGCCCCGCAATTGAGCAGTAGGTAAACCGAAGACCAGCCTGCTGAGCAGTGGCATCAAAAGGGTGTATGTAGCCTTCCCCTGCAGACCACCTTCTGATATAACTGCTGGTGCGCGGGGGACAATATAGTACATGGCGGCACAACAAGACTGCGTGGACTTGCTTGAAGCACAGAGTTATATAGCAGAGTAGCTTCTGCATTTCCTTCAAGACAACAGGGGTTGAAAGTTAATTAAACGCGTTTGTAAAATAAGTGTGACCGCGCATCTACTAAAAATTTTAGGAGCACCTCATCAAAGAGCCCCTTCACTGTTTTAACAACTGCTCATTCAGAGACTGCGCTTCCAAAAAATAACAGGCTACATGGAGGGAGAGGGAAAAACGGTGGAAGCGTCTGCAGATTTCTTTAATTAACAGAGCGTCCGCTTCTCTCAGAGTCGTGCAATGGTGGAGGGGGAGGGGGGAGTGTCGGAGCATATTTACCATATGAAATGGCCTCAAATCATCAAATATTTTTGATCCAAAATGTTAATTTATTAAATATAAATAAAAAATAACTGATATGCACGCAAGACTTCCATGTGTGTAATTTTTAGTTTGACCTGCTTCTGACCCGTGCCTCAGGGAGGTTCACAGATCCTTGCTCTTCCTCCTCCCCCTCGTTCATGTCCGGGCTGCGAGCCTGAAGGTGTTAAAGGCAGGTGTTGAGCAGCTGCAGGAGCACTGACTACAACCGGGAGAGAGGCAGCGCTGTGTGTGCTGTGGAGGCAGGGACGGAGTAAGGGAGGGTGGGGGTTGGCCCAATATGGAAAGGAAAAAATCAAAACACACCATGAAGCTGACAGCACGTCTGCTAAAAAAACAAGCATTGTTAGCACTGTGCTGTCCAAAGTATGAAGCACGGTTTTGGAGTTTACCACGCTTCATGTTTTAGACAGCACATCGCTATGAATGCTTGTTTATTTTAGTGCGGTTTTGCTAAAATAAACAAGCATTGTTAGCACCCTGGTGTCCAAAACATGAAGCGGGTGTCAGGGAACAAAACATGAAGCGCGTGGTTGGAGTATACCGCACTTCATGTTTTTGACAGCACAGCGCTATCCATGCTTGCTTATTTTAGTGCGGTTTGCTAAAATAAACATGCATTGTTAGCATCCTGCTGTCCAAAACATGAAGCGGGTGTCAGGGAACAAAACATGAAGCGCGGTGTTGGAGTATACCGCACTTCATGTTTTAGACAGCACAGCGCTATCAATGCTTGCATATTTTATTGCGGTTTGCTAAAATAAACATGCATTGTTAGCATCCTGCTGTCCAAAACATGAAGCGGGTGTCAGGGAACAAAACATGAAGCGCGGTGTTGGAGTATACCGCACTTCATGTTTTAGACAGCACAGCGCTATCAATGCTTGCTTATTTTAGTGCGGTTTGCTAAATAAACATGCATTGTTAGCATCCTGCTGTCCAAAACATGTAGCACAGAAGCGGGGAACGAAGGAGTGAGACGGACTACTGCTGCAGGGGCGGTGTGCACTCTGAGGGAGGTGTGGCGCTTCGACAAACTGCTACAAAATAAAGAAGCATTGTTAACATGAAGCGAGGTGTTCAAGAAGCGGGTGCTAATTTATAAAGTGAAGTGAGGGAAATAAAAACTCACAGCACTCATGGCACAGCACTGCGACTGGCGGTGGGGCCTAAAAGCAGGGCAGGACGAAGCCTGTGAAAAGACCAAAATAAAAAGCTTCTCGAACAAGCCCGGGAGTTGTGTGCGCGCGCGCGCGCTAAAAGGAAGCTTAATGAGCCTTGACAAGAGAGGAGGAAAGCCAGATGGCGTCTCTGCGCGTAACCGCACGCTTTAGGCCACAAGCAAAAGCATGTGGTCGGACTTTTTAAAGCCCACTTACTAAATGTCTCGCCAGACCAGCGCATGCGCTGGCTCAGGCGAGACCTAAAAAGGGGCATATTTACAAGCCCTCACAATTGTGGTTTTTTTTACGCTCCAGTGGCGCAGAGTCATTCTCCATATTTACAAGGTGGCGCTAAGCCACTTTGTGTGACTTAATGCCACCTTGTAAATATGCCCCTTTCCGCCGCAGTCCTCTGCGGCAAAGGGGCGTGCAATGGGTGTTGCTGTGGGTGTTCCACCGCAACACCCATTGCTTTTTGATGCTGCCCCAGATTTACAAGGCTGGGGCAACGCCAAAAACTAACGCCATGGAATACCAAGCATTAGAATGGCGATACGAGGAGAAATTACTAATTTCTCCTTGTTTTTTGCTCTTTCCGTGTGCTGCATTCTGCAGCAATCATAGAAGAAGCAAATCGCCATTATTGATTGTTTATGTGCAGGAAGGTGCCCCTTCCTGCACATAAACAATCGTCCCTGCCATGCAGGCACTCTTGCAACATGGAGCAGGGTGACTGCGCTGGTGCTAGGCAGCTTTTTTTTGCGCTAGGGAAAACACAGGGGTGCGCCGTATTCTTGTGATACGGCGCATCCCTGCATTTTGAAAATGTCGGAGCGCGGCGCTGCCAAATTTGGCGCAGCTCCCCGCTCTGACATTTTACTGTAAACATGCCCCAAAGTGTCTTTTTCAATTGTTTTGTAACCACCAGTCCTAGGTGAGGAAAATTGTTGTCTTAACTTGAGAATGGAAAGTCTGACCCCGATATTTACATCTAAGTCTTTCTAAAATAGAAAAGAACTGGCCAGCAAATCCATATTGGAGAACCAAAAATTGAACCATGCTACAGTATAGTTCCATGTCTGGTTTCGGCAGAGAACCAGTGGCGGTGCGTCCATTAGGGTGCTGGGGCGTTGCCCCACAAGCGGCCCGCACCCGCAGCTCCCTCGGCGTCTCTGAACTTAAGTAAACTCTCAGTTTACTTAAGTTCAGAGACGCCGAGGGAGAACTGACAATCATGTCAGTCAACATGACGTCGGACCGCCCACCCCCTTCCGAGTCTGAAGGGGGTGGCCGGTCCGGCGTCATGTTGGCTGACATGCAACATTGTCAGACCAGTGCGCATGACTGGGGAAGGTCGGCAAATTTTTGCGACCAGCCCAGTCATGCGCATAGTGTCTGCTCAGGCTGTGGCTGCCATTAGGAGAGCGAGGGTTGAGCAAAGGCTCAAACCTCGGTCTTCTAATGGGCAGGCGGGCGGCAAGCAGCCCTGCTAAGCCAATCCTGGCGCTGCTGGAGCAGCGCCAGTATTGGCTGAGAGGGGTTGCCACTCCAGTGCTGTTCCTGAAGGCGCCAAAGGCTCAGGAGCAGAGGCGGCGCGGACTGTCGGTCAGGTAAGTTTTCTCTTTTTTTGTAGTTTATTTTAATTCCCTGGCCACCACCCCGCGCGACCCCCCCCGCGACCCCCTCCCCGCCCCCCTATTGCGATGCGAGCCGCGACTATAATATTACTCAGTGGAGCCTTTTAATCAACCCTCGAATAAAAAACGACAGAGTAAGGTATACTATTCATGGATTCAATTGTAGGCCTTCAAGGTTAGATACCACTGTTTACAGGGCATTGCAGAACTCACTAGTTATTTACAATATTTATTTACCATAACTGTGATTGCCAGGTTACACCGGGATCACCACACAAACGCACCAATCCCGAGTTCCCTAAACATGAAATACACATCTTTGAGCTACACGTTACACCTAATAATGTGCAGAAGTCACATTAACCCTCTATTCTATTTTATGGTGATTCGTCCTTATGACCACAGATTGCAGTCGTATACATTTACGTGTAGATAGATGTGCCTTCCGAGTTTTATTCGTACTTTACTTAGGGTCTCCCCTCTTTGTATTGCATTTTTGTGTAAGCAATTGTACGCGTATTTCATATCTGTCTTGATTTTGTTTTTAACGTGTTTAATGTCCACTAACTGTTATTTTTGTAAACGCGTTTTCATGTCGATAACTCAAGCGCTTTGGCTCGCTCAGGGCATGTTGTCACTTTATAAAACCACAAAATGAAATACAAATAGTTGTTGACAGAACGGGAATAAAATAGTTGCGAGTGTTAGCAGAAAAGTTGTGAATTTTTTTTTTAGAGCAGTTACGTCGCTGTATAAGGCAAGCGCTGTGCAGGGCTGCTGACAGTATTAGCCAGCTTCAGGGTATATAAGTTTCCGGTCTCGGCAGAATGAAGGGCTGAGTTGGCCCTGCCAGGGTGACATGTTACGTCGCTGAATCTCTTATTTTTTGTGGTTTTATAGAGTGCTGTGAGTAGCAGCCCTTCGTTTGCTTCAGAGCGCTGTGGATTTCGTGGAAAAATCAGGCTTCTGCACGGTAGGAAGAATTTAGAATTTAATTGCGTGAGCTGACAACTTTGTGCGAGGTGCAGGGACTTTTCTTGAGTTCTTTGTTCGCAGTATCAACTCAAAGTTTTTAGTGAACGGAATGTGCTCTGCCAGGAAACGTTTGTGACTTGATCTTCTTTGCAAGGTTTGGAATTTGAATTGTGGAGATAAAGTGGCTGTAATAGTCTCCAGACAGCTGCCTCGGAGTTGACATCTAATCTGCCATCTGATTGGCTCGCCTCTCACCATTGGGCATTTAGCACTGCTGATGTAAAAAGAAGTGCTGAGCAGCACACACAGAAGACAGCCATCCTGCCTACACATAATAACAAAGCAATCGCTCCCCGCGGCAGGTGAAAGATCCCCAGGAAAGAAGATTTAAAACAAAAGTACATCTGCAGGTTACATTACAAACACCCTGATCACCTAGAAATGCAGTTCATTATTGCTGGCGGAAACACTCGGGATTCTGATTTGCATGCATGTTTCTATTTCATCTGTTTGAACAAAGTGACAGGCAGAAATATGGTAAATGTTAATTTTGTTAAAGCAGTGCCCATATTAAAATGTGTTTAGCTGTCGGGGAGAATGTGGCCAAGCCTCAAGAATTTATATTTTACATTGTGTGTATATTTTTCGTGCCGAACACAAACATGTTTCTGTGTCAGGCTCTTTATTTTCCATTTTTTGTTTGTATTGAAATGGGTGTTATGTGCACGACTGTTATTAGTACTCGTCCTAAACACAGGGCTAAAATCTAACATGTTTTACCACATTTTAGCCTTCCTGTTTCTCACTCTTTAATCTGCTTGTATCAGTACTTTGGCACGTCTTTCTCTTTACCCGTCACTCAATCTCTTTAACTATTTTTGATCTCTTCACTCCTACAGGGCCCTCTTTTCATTTCACACTCTTTCTCTCTTTATCACTCATGTTGTTCTTTCTCCTCCTCTATACCTTTTGTACTCTATATCTTCCTCTCTCAACTCTTTCACCCTGTCTCTTTAAGCATCTCTAGCATTCTGTCTCCGTTATTTACAAGCCTCCATCAGTGGCGAAAGTTCCACTTTGCCACACACATTTGCTCATTTTCACCACTATGTTAGAAACAGCAGTCCACTTGTTGGCTTTGTGTAATGCTATTTGCACTTGAATTGTCTTTAAATTGAGCCTTCTCTGTCTTTCATGAATATTTGACCTTTAATATTCTGTAGTTGTCATTTGACGATTAAAACAGTAGGAAGAGCGATTGAAGTTTAGTGTGGGCCAGTTTCAACCGTGTAATGTATTTTCAATGAGCGAGAGGACCACATGGGTGATGGAGGATGTTTCACATTTTCTGTCTGTGCAAGGGTTCAGTTATATTAACTCCAAGGTGAAAAGATCTGGGTCTTGCAATTGCTTGTCAGTCATTGAATAAGTCAATCATATAGGTTGCACAGCCGCTTCCTCAATGGAAGAACTCTTTAAGAACTTGCTGTAGAGCTCTATGTAGCCAACATGTGCTCACCCTCTGCATATTTATTGGTGGCACATGAGTCTGAGCAATGACCGGGATGGAAGGAAGCACACCTGGGATAATACCTTCTCACTTTCACACAGCTGCATAATCAAAGCACCGGTCATCTCCTTCTCATCGCTACACCATAAGTGTTTGTCATTCCAGAACATCAAGCGCAGACAAGTTTAGAGCCCACCTTTGGAGTGCATAAGGGTCTGATTCTAACCTCAGGCTGGAATACTTGCATAGTGCTCACAAAGGGATGCTGTTTTAACTGCAGGTTACTATAATGTTTAGAAAGCCTGGATTTTCCACACTGGCCATGTATTAGACATGCTCAAATGTGTAGTAACTGCGGCCTAACTTTTTTTTTTAAGAGACTTGAAATAAGAATGATCTAAGATACTGTTCTCTAAATGCAAATGGGTTTTAACCTCGAGAAAGGAGTGTTATTAATACATTCCTGATATTCTGTGGATGACAGCTACTGAAAGCAGTATAAAGATCAGGACCCTAGGAACGTCCTATTTAGTGGCATATTCCCTTACCAATTCAGTGATCCACTAACATTGGAAAAAGTTCTGTAGAATTACAGCTGCAGATCCATTCCAGAAAACTGAGGGCAAAAAGTAAACAGAACCTGACAGTCCACATGAGCCAAACATCAATGAGAGGCAAAGAAACTCAATAATCTACCTATAAAAGAAAAGAGAACCAAACAACAGTGTGGCATGTAAAGAGAGAAAATTAGGTTCTAAAATAGCTTGGCTACAAAAACTGAGCACTGTGCTAGTTGAATGTGGACCTTCTTGGCTCCGGGATAAGGGGACAAGAGGACATCACAGTGATGTATGTGATCTACGTGGATTTCACCACTGCTCTCAGTACTGTTCAGGAGTGGTAACATACATGCAAATTGAACAGACTCAAGATGGGGACCCTTCTGTTGAAGCTAGGGAGTAGGAAGAATCACAGACATCCGAAAGTTAAATTCTGGTCTCAGACAACAAAGATTGCAAGCGTGGATTTTCCGAGGATGTAGAAGGCAAGTGAGCCCCTTACACATTAGACTTGTGAAAGAATAGCACACAGTGCCACAGATGGACAGAGCACGTGGTAGGCCGGGGTCTGATATGCATCTGATTAGACTGACAGTTTTGCAGTCATTGTCTATGTTAGAACAGATTCACAATTGCTTTATTAACCTTCCTGCTTTCTCAAATTTGCTTGAAAATGCACCATTTGCCCACTCTTTTTCCAAAATTTTCTCGGGGGGAGAACCCCCCCGAACCCTCCGTAGGTGGTTCGGGCTCGCTCGCCGCAGTGCACTACGATAATTGTTTTACGCCTCACCACTTTCAAATGTCACCAGCCGCCACTCCAGAGAACTGGTTAGAAAGACAGGCAGATTTCAATATCATCTTAGATTTATCCTAAGATAGAGAACTGGTAGCATTTTGATTTGATAATATATGGGCAGCTTTTAAAGACCAGTATGACAATGAAACAATGAAAGCCAGCATCTGAAACTAATCTTGAATGTTTTCATACCAAAATATGGATTATTTGAAAGCTTGCTATCTCCCATATACGTCTTGTTCTGGCACTGCAGAAGACTTTTAATATAAAATAAACAATTCATTTTAAAATTCAGAACTAAGGACAGAGTGTCTTTTCTTTGCTTTTATTGCGGTCTGTTTGCTTTTATTATTAAAATGACTCATTAAAGTCAAAGCTACACTGCATTGTCTTGTGAATCTTTGTGATAAAAACTAAGTGCGGGGACTGCCAGATGTTTGTGACTTATCTTTGTGAAAATGATCAATAACATTTTTTGGGTAAATGTGCAAAGTTTTATCTGCTATGCTGAGCAATGCAGGTCATCCAAGAGCCACTGGCGTTCTTCATCACTTCAGAAAGGAGCACAGGAAAAGGAAGTGATGTCATTTCTCTGCGACAGTAATCTTTATGTTCTAAGATAGCGTACGAGGGGTGAGAGAGCACAAGTGCTTATTTACCCAAAAATGTCCCATCCACAACTATATGAGATCTTTCATATGTGTTTTCTCTTATTATTTCATTTTTTGTTAGACCTGACGAAATTGACCTGAGGAAAATTGTGGTGGTGTGAGTTTGCTGCAAGAGTCACAATACGGATGTGCCTGGTAATACCAAACACCGCTCAAATTCATCCCCGTGCGCGTGTTCATGGCTTTAAAGAACTGAGTAAGGTTTGCACTGCAGTTTGTATTTCGAGTATTTACCGACTATAGGTACAAGGTGTAGACAGAGAAGGAAATATTCTAGTCCATTCTAAAGTAGTTGGGCCATATACAGAGTATGAAATATTCAAAAGGGGTCGAGTTAGGGGCTGATTTATTATATGGTGGGCGGCAAACTGAGTTGGCGAAGACACCCGCCTTCGCCCGCAGAGTGGAGGCCACCTTCCCTCCTGCCTGGTAGGAACCCCTGAAGTAAACTTTCATCTGCCGCTGCAGCGCATGCACTTACGTCACTCTTCTGTGTTGAGGTGGCAGCCATGTTGTTTGGGCCGCTCTGCGTGCTCTTTTGATTTTTAGCAATAACTACCAAATAAGTGGGTTGTTGATGAAAAGCAACAGAAAAGTATCCCCAACACAAACAGATTTTTCTCCCTGCAGGTCAGGAAATTTTTTTCATTTTGTTTCCAGGGATCGTCATGTGAATGGCCGTAAATAGGACAGGGTCATGGCCGTGACGTAGCGGCCCTGTGTTGGAGTCCTTCGTCCACATCTAAATGATGCGGGTTACCTGAAAGGTTGGCCAGACCGTAGCATCACCAATTTCTGGAAGATCACCTGCTTTGCCAAACTCTACGGGCCTCATTTATGAAAAGTGTTGCATCGCTGCGATAAAACAGTGATGCAACACTTTTCACTGCGCCCTCCTTGCTATTTACTGTACGGCGCTCCATGTCGCAAGGATTGACAGATGCGTCAGGAATCCTGACGTATCTGTCGGCGCAAAAGTCACGCATTGCTGGAGTTGTCGTAAGCATGACGCAACTCCAGCAATGCATTGGGGAGGCCTATACTTAGTGCACTGCGTCACCCTTACGACTGCTATGAGGCAGATGTAAGGTTTTGACGCAGTGGCGTCTTAGAAGTGGCGCAGTGAAATCTGACAGATTTCACTGCACCACTTATACGAGGCTTTCTTGCGGGGGAACGCCCACCCTGTATACATTATACCTGACGCAGGTATAATGTGATGCAGACCTTTACAACGTGACGCATCTCCCTAGATGCGTCACTTTGTAAATATGGCGCAACGTGGAGCATTATTTATGCCGTCACTGTGTCACGAAAAGTGACGCAACGGCGGTGCAAAAGTGTCGCAAGGAGCTCATAAATAAGCCCCTACACATGTGCCCGGCGTGTCTGAAGAGAGGGACGGTGGAGTAACAGACGAAGAACAGAGGGTAGCGGATTTCCAAGCTTCTATGACTGCTAGAACGTTACCGAGTTGTCTTCATGGCCTGTTCATTCATCACCCTCTGTAGCGCTAAGATGCCCTAAGCGGTGAAGCTAGCGTTCTATAAGTAACCCTATAGTTGAGTCAACATTGTAGCAGGCAGCTGTGCTTTACCATGCAGGTGTCTGCGTCACACCTGGGACAGCTGGCTGTGTGCTGTCACCTGCAGCAGGTTGAGGTCTCACCTGATTTCACACCCAGCTGGAAGGGTCATTCCTCTCTTATCAGAGGCCAGGGCAGGGAATGTGCCCCTTAAGTGGCACTTCACACCCAGCACTTCATCGTTTGCGTGCACAACAGAAACAAACGCGGTATTGTGAGCGAGGCTCCCGCGAGCCTCCCACCGGGGCTGGCAGAGTGCACTATCTGCCTTAACTATTTTCAGAATGTCACCTGAGGCGAATTCCAGGCCCTTCACCTCTCCGTGTCAAGGCCTGCCAGGCAGCGGAAGTGCCCCCGGGGAGGCGTGTGTGCCGCGGGAGTGCGCGTCCAGTGACCAATCACAGCGCAGCGTTAACAGCAGAGAGCGCCGCGTGCTACAAGCGTGTCACGGATACCGGAACTTAAATATTCAATACCTCTCGCCTCAAGGCGCTGGCCCTGTGCCTCGATGGCTCGACTCTACTCCGAAATGTGTCATTTTCAATGCTACATTTATTCAGCTTAACTTAAGTTGTATCTATGTCCGTAAAACAGCAACATATCTCGTATATGCAGAGGCGCTAGAGTGGCTCAGTGAGTTGAATGACTGAGGTAAACAATGATGGTGATCTGAATGTCACAAGTTTGTACACTAAAAGGGAGATTATCCGCCCAGGCCGGTAAAGTTATTACTATAAACTGCATAAAAGTAATGTCTGTTAATCAAAGTGTGGACTTTCTTTCTACGAGAACTTTCTATATTGCAGTACTGAGGTTTTGGAAATGGAATATTACTTTGTAAGTGGTCGTAAAGAGAGTTAGTAAAGGGTTGGGTACTTGCTAAGTAATCTGTTGAGCGCTAAGGCACTGCTGTCTTACTTTATGAGTGCGGGAACAGAGGGCTTACAAAAGGTCGATTCATTTCAAAGCTGTAGTACTGAGGGAGTAAGAAAGTATGGACTGGTTTCTAAGTTGCACTAATGAGGGCTTATCAAAAAGGTGGCACTATTTTCTAAGTTGCAGTATTGAGGGCTTAGAAAAGGGTGATTTATTTTTCTGGGTTTCAGTAATGAAAGTTTAGGAAGGGTTGGGCTACTTGTAAAGTTGCGGTAGCGGGGAGTTAGGAAAAGAGGGTATTTTCTAAGTTGGGGGCACTGAGGGCTAAGAAAAGGGTGAATACATCCTAAGCTATGGTAACGAGGACTTGGAAAGAGGGACTGCTTTGTAAGTTGGGGTCTGATAGTTTTGACAGTATGTGAATCTACTTTTTAGCATTGGGAAATTGGGGACAATGTGGCGCTACTTTTTAAGTTACTGAAGTTTGTCTTTTCGATGCAGGTCTCCCACGCACAGAAGATATTGATATACCCACCAACTTCATACATTTTCACACCCTGGGGACCATTTATTGGCAGATAATACTTTCTGCCAAAGAATATAGGAGCATATGTATGAAAAGACAGATTTGCGAGTCCTTAATAGCGATTTTTGCGAATCGCTATTAAGGACTCGCAACTGCTATGTAGGTAGGAATCGCAATAATAATTGCGATTCCTACGCATTCCTTAATTGCGACTCGCAAATTGCGAGTCGCAATTAAGGAATCCCTTCCCATTCATTCCTATGGGGCGAGCGGCCCATAGGAATAAATGGGAATTGCGTGCGCAAATTGCGAGTACCCAATAGGTACTCGCCAATTGCGCACGCAATTTCAAGGGTGCAAGGGTTCCAAAAGGACACCCTGTTGCACTCCTGAAATGTGCATGTGTGCACATGTGGCGCACAGTGTGCCACATGGCACTTTGAAAAAGCAAAAAGTGCTTTTTCAAGAATTGCAAATTACCACCAACTGTAAGTTGGTGGTAATTTGCGATTTCTTATGCCAAATTCGCACAACTTAGGTGCTTTCTACATCGCATTTAAGGAATCACAATTTGCGATTCCTTAAATGCAATTGCAAACTAGGGAATCGCAAATTTTGCGATTCCCTATTTTGCGATGGCCTTCTGGGATGATACATCCCAAAAGGCCTTTTCTCGTTCGCAAATGGGCCGATTCTGAGAATCGGCCCGTTTGCGAACGGGAATTGGGCTTCATACATATGCCCCATAATGTTATATCTATATATTTTGGAATATATAGTTTAAATGTGTTTGCACGTGCACATTTCATGTCTAGTAAATAAAAAAAAAAAAGAGAACGAACTTTCGCCATTTAGTTTCAGCATTTTGATAGAATCGATGCAATATAAACAACATTATAGTGATATAAAATAATTATAAAAAGTTGTAAAGTGACTTAATTACCTCATAATATTATTTTTTCAAAGCATTAACTTCAACTCAGACTTTTAGCTATGAACTTGTGCTCAGGGAGTCAGACAGCAAAGGCTTCAAGGATGAGTCGGGGGTTATATTCTGTAGTTTTTCCCAGCCTTTACCATGCTTCCAAAGTACTGTGTTCTGTACAATACACCACAGTTGTTTGTGTTTTTTTTTTTGCATTCTCCGCACTCCTACTTCAGTTTTCTCACCTCACTATTACACTGTATCACTGCTTAATTTAAGCCGCTGGTTTCTGGTGCTCGGCACCGGCACAGCACCAGCACTTAATTGTCATCACGACACTTATGACACTTTGCCACACTGTGGCGCTACTCATCTAATTTAGAGATGAGCAGAGCAACTGTTGTTAATGAATACAATATGTATTAACAAATACTAACATCCTCCTCCCCAGCCATTGCTTTAGCTTTGGGGACCTGGAATAATCTGAACTGATGCACTTGCAGGCGTGAGAGATGGTTAGTAGTTGTTTTGGTACCGTCAGTGGCAGCGATGACGGGGCAGTGTGTGGTGCAAGCTGCAGTGGCCTCCTAGTCAGGGCCCTGGCATTGATTATTTGACAAATTAAGCACTGGTATTGCATCTCCTAACTTCTGTTCCCTCCTTAATAGTTTATGTGTCGTGGTTACAGATGAACCTTGACCGCCTCTGAACTGCAGTTACCATTACACATGTTCACCTATTATGTCATCAGCATCTGAGTTCATGGCTTCTCCCTCTGGTTGTGCAGCAAAGGGGGAAGTGGGTCTCCGAGACCTACCTGCCAAGGTCGTTTGAAGGTGATGTGTTTTTAGAGCTGTGTCTGCAGGGTATATTGAAGTAAGAGTGAGAATCATTTGACTTTCTTTCTTAGTTTCCTCCATGACCTTAAAATTATTTATTGGTAAGAAAATGATAGATACTACTATATAGAACATGGGTGTCGAGCGTAGGCCACATAGGCAGGATGCGGGCCGTATTTTCAATGCAACAACTGAGGCTGAAAATGAATTTCATTCAGATTAACTGTATGCATGTTTATCTTATGTGAATATCCTGAAAATATGGCATGGATGTGCCCTTCTAGACCAACTAAGGACAACCTTGAAGTGGTATAATGCACCCGTACTGTACACTATAACCAGGGCCGGACTGGGAACACAAACCAGCCCTGGCAATTTTGCTGGACCGGCCCTGGGGGAAGGGGGGGGGGCAGGGCGGGGGTTCTAGTGAGAAGCAGGACTGCTTCCACTTTAGCACTGTGGCCGCTTTTGTTAGAGGGGGCTGATATTGCAGCACTGCTGCAAAACTGGCCCCTAGTAACAAAACCGGCCCCCACCCTTCTGGCCCACCGGGAAAACGCCCGGTGTCCGCTACGGCCAGTACGGTCCTGACTATAACGATATATTAAGCCACTAAGGAGTCCTTAGGCACATAAAGTATGAGGCCACATTTGAACCGGTGGTTTCCAATGCTCAGCACCGGCACTTAATTGTCAACATGGGGCTTGTAACAGTCTGCCACATGGTGGCACTGTCTGTCTAATTTAGAGATGAGCACAACAACAGTTGTTTATTAATTCAAAATACATTAAAAATGACTATTTACTGCCGCTCAATCAATTCTCGTAGCTTTCAGGGTCTGGAATAGACTGAATTGTCACACTTATAGGAGTGTGGTGGTTCACAGTTGTATTGATACTGCCATTGGCAGCACTGGCAGGGGCAATCTGTGGTGCAAGCTGCAGTGGCCTCCCGACAATGGCCCTGGCACTTGTTATTTTACAAATGAAGTACTGCCACAGACAGAGCACTTGTTTAGGCTCAGAACTATTAGAGTGATAATACCATGCCTGAAATATTCTTTAAGGATAAGAAGACTGATAAAAGAGAGGCAAGGATGCCACCCAGTATGGCCACTGAGGAGGTAAAGTTACTGCTAGACACTTGAACACATATTTACAAGAGATGAGAATGTGGTTGATCTCAAGGAAGCCTTGAAGTAAGGAGATGATATCCTTGACTTGGATTTGCAATTACCGGCTGAGCCCACCAGAAGTCAAGTAGTTGGACATGGCCAAGGTCCTTAATGAGGTTTTTTATTTACCAAAGGCCTAGGAATAAGGTTTTTGGAACAGCACCGGACATCAATGAGGAGTAAAGAGGTGGACACATTCTTTGTCCGAGAGTGAGGAGAATGGGCTCGCTGGGAAGGGTGTCGTCCTAACAACAATGAACTTGCCTTGTCACTGTACACTGCATCCAAAGAAGGAATACGTCACCCAGAACTCTAAGTACTCCTCTGGCTGCCAAAGGTAAGCACTCTACATTACCCGCAGAGGCATCTTTGGCAATGGTTTATTCAGGTGAAACTTCAAAGATACTCAAAGAATACACCCACGCGCTCTAAGCTGGCACCCCTACTAACTGCCGCCCTTCAAGAAGATGTACCTCGGTGGATACTCTTCCATCCAAGCAGCAAAACTCTGGACTCTCTCCTGGCAAAGTTCAGAATCATCCAAGAACATCTGCAATTCAAGAAGGCAGTAAAGACCTGGCCACCCTGGTGCCAGAGCACGCACACTTAACAAACAGATCAATCCATCCTCACAAATGTCAGATACCAGCCAGCAAAGCTACCTCTCCTATCTGATCCTACCCCTCAATGGTTAAGGGCAGGTACAAGATCTACGTGGCTTGATAAGAGCACCTCTGATCATCATGTTTGACGTAGATATTGGAGATTTACTTCCACCACCCGCTTACAAAACCTCCCACACCCCACCTCGCAAGGGACAATTAACAGACTCTCTTGCAACCATACAGAAGTGGGACTACGCTTAAGCGTAAGTGTCTTTATCTCTTAATTTCTTCCACTCTACACTCTTGCAGCAGTACGTGCGACATCGATAGGAGCTTCCCTCGGTCATCGCCAACGACACCAAAACACTTCCCACAAAGGCCACACTGCAGCCCCACAGTCTGCCAACCAAGCACCACCATGGAATAGCTTGACTCCTGCACACTTAAATCACCTCCGTGCTTCATGAGTGGTATTAAGCACTACAAAAAACACTACTGGAACACAATGCAATAGAGTAATCTATGGGAGGAAAGTGACAGGGGTAGGCACAAGTAGGTATTTGTACCTGAACCGCGATGCCATTTTGGACACTAATCACCTTGTTCATTAATGTGTGTTGAGTAGAGCACAGGACCTGAGATGCCGGTACTTGACTCCACCCCTGTCCCAGTTCCTATAAGACGCCCTTTAACATCCCTTTACCCTATGCAATGTACAGGCCTCCTCTACGATCCTCACCTCCTGCAGCCCCTGGTTTACCAGACAAAATTGAGGTCGAGGGCAGGGGCGTTTTAAGGATTTTGGGGCCTTGGGCCAAATGTATTTTGGGAGCCCCTGTTCGGAACAGCTTTGATTTTATGATCCAGTTTCAGCTCTTTCGTGCCCTCTTTGGTCAAATTCTAAATGTGTGTACATCTGATATTCAGGGATAGTGAGGTGTGTTTTTAGTATAGTAACACAGCAGCAGCTCACTAATCTTACTGCAAATAATCTCTGTCACACCCTCCCAATTCTCATATGCGAGGTCCTGTATTGATCTAAAAGAAGCTTTTTTCTATGGATGTTGCATGAAACAAACACATTTTGTCTTCAAAATGTCTGTATAGACTCTCACACATTAAAAATAAATGACAGAAAAAATACTATTTACAACAATTAGAATAAAAATGACTCAAGGTCATCAGAGTAGGACTCTGCAGAACATAGCTGGCTCTATCAGGGGGTCCCCTAAAAGGCCGGCCCTGGGCCAGAGTTCACTTTGCCCCTGCATTAAAACGTCTCTGGCCGAGGAGCAAAGCTGAAGTATACAAAAAAGTGATGGATGGAGTGCTTGAATGAATCTCAGCCACTGGTAATCACTCGGTCACATCCCGGGTCATATAGACTTTGCACACTGTGCCACCTCAGTTTGGACCCACGGGCAACAGATTTTATTTACTGTAGCTGCACCTGTGCCTCTTGGCCTTGCAAAGAGAGCCCCGCTAATGAAATTTACGAATCTTCTTAAAAGATGTTTGTGCAGTATATTTCATTTCATCCTATAGAAATTGGGTGGGTTACCATAACATAGTGTAACGTAACTTATCATAGCATGCCTGCATGCTACAATGCAGTTTCTTGTATAAGTACTCCAGTTCAGAAAAAACCCATCTACACTTATTCACTTCTTTCCTTATACCAGTAGTAACAAGTGTAAGAGAGATGTTCCAGCCTGAAGAACAGACTGGCAGCGGGACAAATGTATTTGGCTCACTACGTTGCAAAATCCCACTAGAAAGCACTTCTGGCTGGATATTAACCACAAAAATACCAAGATCAGACTAAACACCCCCAAAAAAAAAAAATACGTCTGAACATTCCAAGGGGTTATTTTAAATGATTTCCTTCATCTTAAGAGAAGAGAGTGCTCAGCACTGAAGAATGTGCCCACCGTTGCAGACATGGTTGGAGGAGATCCTGGCGCAGCCCCTGCCCCATTGTGTGCTCTTGGTGCAGCTCACCCGGCCCGAACCGCAGACAGCCTGTCATTGTGCAGAGAGGTGATGCGCGGATACACCGGGGCGTGGCAGGCGCTGTGGGCTTAGTGCGAACCAATGTTTTCTCTTGAAGAGAACGGGATTTATAAGTGGGAAGAAAGTCCTCGTTCTCAATAGGACATCACATAGCTGCCAAGTTTCCAAGGTCCATGCGTGATGTGTTTGTCCAGTCCAGGTGTTTTCTTTGAATAAACAAGACTACAAGTCCCAGAATTCAAAGGAAAATCCTGGACAGGAGCAGCCCTTCACACATGGAGATGGGAAACATGAGCGGGCTGACGTCATAGCGGACCAGTGAGCGCCAGTCTTGTCTTTTCAAGGCCTCTGATACGGGATGTTCTGGAACTCGGCAACTGGCCTAGAACAGGACCGCACTGGCCCACGGGACGTAGGGGCTGAGAGCACTAGACGGAAACATGATCTCACGGCGCTAGATCGTCCTGGGAACCTCATTAGCACCACCCGAAGGGCCCACCCAGTTTCACCTCTGAGGTAGTAAATACAAATGTTGACATTACGGTGGGGGTGCGTCAAGATGTCACAAAGCACAAGGGACTTCCTTTGTAAAAATAACGAATTAACTAACCACAGAGGCGCCAAGTTATTCGTAGGAGCCGCCGACGGCGCTGTCGAATGTGGGGATGCGGAATACCAAGGCTGCCTGCTGTTGACTCCCCCTCAGGTTTCTCTTCTCACCACTACCACACACTTCCGGTCTTTTTATCACACTCTTCTTGCTTTTTCTTTTTCATCACAGCTTTCTCTCTTTGTCCCTGTTTTCCTATGTTTCCCTTCCTCCTGTTTTTATCCCTTTTCTGAGTTTTCTCTGTTTTTTGCTCCGGTTCAAAGGTCTGATGATGCAAAATCAGTGTCGGTGCCCCCTATTAACCTCTAGCACAAATCAAGCACTGTCCCTGGACGACAGAAATCATTACAAAGACACTGATTTCTTCCCCGACGTGTCTGGTTGACCCCCGTCGCCTTTCCCGACAGAGCAGCTCTTTTAGATTGGAGTCTGTCGCCTGTCTGTCTGTCCCTAAGAGTCTGTCTGAGGGATGCTGACCTCGGGCTGACTCTGCCACAGCCCTATTGTTTCTTCAGCGGACACCCTGCCCTGTCTCTGATCCTTCACGGTCATACTGCCCTTTTAGGTGTCATCGTGACATTTACTTTGCATTTATTTATTTCTACTAGTGTTTTGAAAGGATCCTAGTATGGGACTCAGCCGCATTGGCTTTTCAGAGGCGGGCCTGACTCTCCCCTCTATCTAAGTAGTTTTAGAGTGGTGACTGACTGCTGTCTAGCATTAGGTCTTTTAATTGGGTAACTTGACAAGTGACTGACTCTCCTCCAGCCTTAGGGGTTTTTAGAGGAAAGAGTTACACCCGACTGACCCTTTCCTAGCTTTAAGGCGCTTTAAAGGAGTGGTTGACACACACTTAACTCCCCATAGCCCTAGGGCTTTTGGGAAGGGACCTTGACATGTGACTGACCCTTGCCTTAAGACGTTTTAGATTGGACACTCTTATTTGGTGACCTCACCAATGAAGGGCCTTACCGCCCTTCCAACTGGAAATATGAAAGATTCTGCTGCAATACCCAATGGGCTTTCAGAGGCACGTGCCTGTCAGGGTGTATTCCAAATTCGCTTTTGGGTAGGGTATATGGCAACAAGTTTATTAGAACTGGCAAAAATCAGGTACTATATCTAGAAGCACGGTATTGCCTCCATTATTCTGTTGTTTGCTCTATATGTCTCTTCACGCTGACCATTTTTAAAGCACTGTGATACTTTCATGGGTCATGTTTGTACTATATATACATTTTTAAAAAATACATAAATTAATAAGATTCATTGAAGTCATTGTTATGGTTTGAAGTGGTTGAAAACTATATTTCGATGTCCGCTG
This sequence comes from Calotriton arnoldi, assembly GCA_963921515.1. NCBI lineage: Eukaryota > Metazoa > Chordata > Amphibia > Caudata > Salamandridae > Calotriton > Calotriton arnoldi. The sequence goes on along the minus strand of CAWUFW010001944.1, from coordinate 1,814,445 downwards.
AACCAAGAATCAGAGGACATTTTCACACACCAGTTCCGCCACAATGTGGTAAGGGTTTTGACTTTTGTGGAACCACTGGTCTAGTGGAATGCAGTGGTTAATTTGTAAAAATAAAAAAAAAAAGGGCTGGGGCTCTCGTCAGGAGGCAGCTTGCACGAGCCCATTTCTCTTGTTAGCGATGGCTAAAACAGAAACACGAAAGTGGGGAGAGGATGTGGCGTAATGACCAGAGCTGTAGACTTAGGAGCTGGGGAACCAGGCTTGAGTCTCGGCTTCGGCTCAACATCCTGTGATTCTGGGAAAATTATTTAATCACCCCGTAAATGAATGTGTCCTTAACTGTGCTCATGAAATGCGCTGGTATTGATGATTAAGTGCTGGTGCTGAGCACCGGAAACCACCGGCTCAAATTAAGCACTGGTGGAATTCGTCATAATAGTGGAAACCTCACTGTCTTGTATGTCGGGCAACCTTCTAGTGCAGTGACGTGTACAAGATCACACTGGTATCAGTGTCCCTTGGTACTTCACCACCATTTTATGAGGCAGCGGTTTGAACGCCATTATTTGTTTTTATAATAGCGCTTACTACCCCTGACGAGGCGTTGATCGAGCCTCCCTATATCTGTTGTGAGGCCTTAATAAAAGTGCTATTGAGCAGCATTTATAAGGTCTTCCTACCCCTTTATGACACCTTAGTTAAACTAGCTCTTGAGTGTAATTTTTTAGGCTTTTTCAGAACTGCAGCTTAACCACCATAATGGAGGTTTACTAAAACTGTTGATGAGGAATAAATTAGGACACATTTTTAAATGTTAGCACAATTTAGTATGCGTTATTAATACTGCTTCTTAAAGATATTAGGAAACGTTTCTAGAACAGCCTCTTATGCACCATTTAGTAGGCTTCAATAAAACGTTTCGTCACCCCCTGGAATAGGGTGACTACCCCGAAGTATATAATTAGATTTAATGGCCGTTCCCCTAGTTCATTAGGAAGCCATTCCTTAAGATGTTTCTGGCTTTTGCAACACAGTGCGAATATTTGTTGATAAAAGATATCTACAAGGGATAAAAGACAATCAGCAAAAGTTTCACCTGAATGAAATTTCTTATATGCACAGATACTTTCCTTAAATCAATAATTTGCCTAAAAGTTTACTCCTGTCCTAAATTATTTTAGTGCATTCCAGTTACTCTGAAGGTGACTAAATCATACGTTTCATATTTTTTTATTTTTTTTGACATTCCGAAACTGGCCGAGAAAGGTACCACGAGGAGGGCTTGTTAGAGCTATATTCAAATGCTACCCTGGTACAGACGGGGCCAGCACGGATAAGAGCAGTGGGGCCGGGGGGGGGGGGGGGGGAGTCGACAGACGACGGGATAGGTAAAATTAAATAAAAAAATAAAAACACTTACCTTGCACTCGCTGCATCGCCGACTGCGGCAAGCGCAAGTTAAGTGGTTTTAATTAATTTTTTATTTAATTTTACCTATCCCGTCGTCTGTCGACTTCCCGGTCCGCCCCACTGCTCTTACCTGTGCCGGCTGCGCCTGCCCTGGTAGACTCTTCAGTGCTTAAGGATGTGGCCTTCTTCAGGCCACACAACTGTGCTCAGGAGTCATGAACATCCACCTTACTCCCTACAGACCTTCCAACTTGTGATAATCACAGTCGCAGCTTCATCTCCTGGACATTCTAATGTGACATCACGGGCACCCGCTGGTGAGGCTGATGTCACCAGTGAAGTGCAGATCCAGACATGCATTGATTCAGATCCAAGCACACCGGAATGGTGCATTATCAACCAAAACAGCGAAACGGTCTTAAAAAGCGGCCCAGGTAATGCAAGTATCTAAAAAACATACAGACGGTCCTGCACTCCCATCATGAACACAACACATCCTCACTGTATGCACTGGGGCGTCCAGAAGGCTTTCATTCATTAGTATTTCAAATTATACAATTAACACTACAAAACAGCAGTAAGTGAATAAACTAAACCGCTACAGCTTAAATTCCCAAAATTGTTTGTAAATGTGATGCATCCCTCTAAGAGAAGAATGAGCTTCTTAAAATGAAGGCGAATTTGTGAATTCAGACATCCTCTCAGCAACTCGGAGTTATTATGGGGAGGTTCAGATACTAAGATGTTCCCACTTTTATTTACAGACATGATTTTCAACGCCTTGAAGCTCTGTTTTGAGCATAAAGTGCACTATATGAATCTTATTTCAAATTCAATCCATGTGGGGGTCACCATGAAGGCCTTCCATAGGAATAGGCTCATCATGAAGAGCTCTCTGCTGCCATAGCAGCTACACGCTGACGTCTGTTCATGGCACGTTGAACTTCAGGGAGCTCCCGCGTACCCTCAGGGCACGTGACTACCTTGATTTGACCGCTACAGCACCCTAGAAAAGATGGAAGCCATAGACCTTTGCAGAAATCTTGCATTTGATGCTAATTCCAAAGTGTAAGCTACCGTCTAACACAATGGGGGCTATTCACAAAGGTAAATTCAGTTCTAAAAGTACGTCAATGGCCAAATTTAGCTTTTTTAATTCTGCCAGGAGTTAACAAAGGCATTCCTGGAAAGCGTAAACCCTTTTATGAGGAGGAGATTGTCGCAACGAGTGCAAGGATCTCCGTAGCTATAACATCTCAATCAAGAGTTGGGAAGCGGGTGTTCCAAGGCATGGGTTAGCCTTGGAAATTTGGGAAGACCACATGTTTGCGGGCAGTCCGAAACTCCGATCCATCAACTTTCCACCCTGGAAAGGGCCAAAAATTAATTTTATATCAAGACAGGAGGCTAGCATTATGCATAACCTTTTATTCACTAACTCATGAGCATCATTAAAAGCCCAATAGAACACAACATGAAGTCGTAAAACAATAGTATCTTCACACTAAACGTAAGTCCCATGCACGCCATTCTAATCCTATTTTGATTCCTGCTTCTGAGCAGATGAGTATTGCTTTGCTCTCTGTTCTAATTTTTAAATGTTTAATATAATTTGCATAGAGTACAAGTTATGTAATGTGTAAGATACATGAATAATTCCCAATTTCCAGGTATTTAAAGGTTTATTGATGAGTTACAGCAGGATAGTAAAAAGTAGAGGTACAGATCCTAGTGGGATTCTAATCCATTTGTATCTCGTTAGCCACTATGGGGAACCCTCGACAGCAGGAATAGGAGCATGGATAGAAAGTCACATCACCTTCCCAAGAGTGTGCTTGGACACCAGAATCTGGTACTGGTTTCCAAGCCGACATCTTGGATCGTTTGTAAATATAATAAATAAGTAAATACGTTTGAGCTGAAATGGTGATCACTTATTTTTCCTAACTTTTGGTGAAAAAACATAAATTGACCAAAAAGCCAGGGGGCGGAGCAGTGGCTGAATAGACAATAATCAGCCTTTTTGGAACTGATAATATGGTAGGGATCGTCCCTTGACACACCCTTAGCTCCTCAATAGCCACCTAAATGCAGCTGAGGAGCTAGGCTGAGGACAGGGGACAAAACAACAGAAAGTAAATGGCAGTGAGCTCTGGTTGCTTTGATGAATGCAACCAGGGAAAAGTAGGGGTAGCAACTTTTACCCTAGTCTTGCCCTTTGATACACCAGGCAGTACCCTTCCTTTAACTGGATCTATGTAGCTTGAAGGCAGAAGCAGAAACCGGCAGCCGCGGTCCGTGCAGGTAACGGCGGTGGGGCCAGGTAAGGGGGGATTTCGAGGGACGATGCCGAGGGAAACTTAAATAAATAATTAATTTTCCCTCAGCATCGTCCCTCGAAATCCCCCCTTACCAGGGCCGGACTGGGAACCGAAACCGGCCCTGGCAAACTGCTCGGCCGGCCCCCCCTGGGGGTAGGGGGGTGCAGCCGAGCTGTTTGCGAGGGCCGGTTTCGGCCGATTTTGTTAAAGGGGTCCGATATTGCCGACCCCCGGTAACAAAAATGGCCCCCCAGGGGCCCAAAACCGTCCCCCACCCTAGCAGCCCACCGGGGAAACGCCCGGTGCCCGCTACGGCCAGTCCGGCCCTGCCCCTTACACAGCCCCACTGCTGTTACCTGCATGGACCACGGCTGGAAACCGGAAATAAACCAGGCTGTATGACGTCTAGTAACTCTTATGGGGTGTCAATTTACAACCTTACCCTTTCATACCCTGGCACTGCTCTTGCTAACCCTGGCCTCAGTCATGAACGGGGTCCAGGACAAGAAAACAAATAGTGCAGCGGTGCAGTGGCACTACAAAACCAGGGATGGGGATCAATTTCCTTGCTTTCTTTAGAAGGTCATGGAGCCCTTGCTAAGCCACTGCACTTCCTGTTTACTTAAATGTTTTCCATTTTTGCCTTTATCCCGAACCAGTAGCGACTAAGAGAGTATATTGTGCTGGATGTAAGGTCATCCCTGTGATGCCAGTGGGGTGAAAATATGCATGATGTCACTTCCGGGTGAATCGACGTGTATGCTATTGCAAACTTCCTGTCACTGCCTTCATTATCCCTAATTTCAGGGGTAGCGTGGGCATTGGAAGGCGGTGAAAAAGTGCAAGCCAGGAGTAGTAGTTACAAGCCACTGGCTACCGCTGGCTGTCGTCCAGGCCTTCTACGAAAGGGACCACTCCAATCAGGTACCAGGCCTTTCATGAAGATTGTGCAAGCCGTCTGGGAACTCGGGGTTCCCTGCCAGCAAGATAAGAGCCCTGGTTAATGAAAGCGAGCAGAAGGCAGGATTGACATAAACTCTAGTCTGGTGCCTGGATGTCTCCCAGGCGCTTTTTTTTATTTGCTTTTGTCGAGGAAAGAGATCTCCTCACCCCCTAAATCCATTCGCTACATTGCATGCCTTTCCTTATCCCCTTGTAAAAACAGGCGCAGCTGGCATTACTGAAATGAATATATATTTCATCTGCTACAAGCCTTCGGATTACAAGCATTTGTTGGCTAAGAAGCCCAAAGGAATGTTTTATAAATGAGGAGTGTGTGTTTCTCCTAAGTGCAAACTTCACAAAGCTTGGGGCGGGTGTCATTGCGAATCTGAGTGCATTAGCGTCCAAAAGCTAACAAGCACTGACAAATCCAACAGGTCCAGACCTGTTGGTTTTGTCAGTGCTTGTTAGTTTATATAGTGCATGAACACAGGATGCCTGCACGCAGGCAATGAGAGCAAGACATTTGAGCCTACTTTGCACAAGCAAAGAACTAAAGAGGCACCCATGCGGCACACACACCACATGTACACAGGCAAACATTGACGTAAACAACACGTATACTTACACAGATAAGGGCTCCCACGTTCTGAGACAATGGATGGGCACAAAAAATGTATATGCAATCTTACATTTACACCTTTCAAGCCGTGTGATACCTTTAGCTCTTCCTGTATTCGTGAACAATGGCATTGGGAATTTGTTAGTGCAGGATCGTAAAAAAGACACAACCCTCAGAGTGCAGCAATTTATTGGCAGATAGCCTGAAGGTTTCACGTTGACTTGGGCTATTTGTCAGATAAAAACAAGTAAGGCTAAATGGAAAATAAATAACATATACTTTCTGTTGTCTTGGTGTTTTTGAAGTCCTAAACTCTGGATAGAACAATGAGCTTCAAACCTGTCAAAAATGCAATATACTGTTTAACAAGCACTCATAACACTGTTTGGCAAAAGAACAAAATAGTTCCTTGTGAGAAAAAACACAATCTTCTGACAGCCTGGCTATGCAGATTTAATTCAACTGTCCCCCTAACCACCCCACCTAGACTTAGTGTCACACAATAAACTTTTGTAACAGAACACAAACATCTTTCCATGGTCAGGCAATGATCCATTCCATCAGAATTAGGTGTATTAGAAGTTAAGGTCTCCATCTGAGCAGAATGCTGGCAACTCAACCAGTTGCAAAGCTAGTAATTCCACTTGCAGTTTCGGTTGTCCCTTATTATTGTCTATCTAAGTATTTGGTTTATGTATGCAGTGTACTGGCATTCATATGTCAAACCAAATTAATGGATACCAAGCTGTTAAGTCGAGTGTATTTTAATGGTAAACATACTCCTTGTTGCAAAGAAAAGACAACAAAACGTTCATACTACTACGACCATGGAGTACAAAATGTACTAAGCTTTCAAGCCCCACTTTTGACAGAAAGTAGCATAACCTATCTCAGCTTATTTATAGGGGAAATCAGGCCTTTGTGCAACAGTCTTTGGTGTAAAACCCTTCATCTATCCTGCTACTTTGTTGCTGTCTTAAATGATGACAGAGTTGAGGTGGAATGCATCAGCAATCCTAAATAAGTCATCCCATCTTCTGTCGCCTTCAAGAACGCCATCAAATGAAATCTTTATTTGCACATTAAAAACATTGCAATTATAAGATAAAAGCAACAGGTATTGGCAATTCATAAAAACTTTCAGACATTTGTATAACTCTGGTAAAAATTAAAAAGACAGATTAAAAAATATGTATCGTCTACAAAGCTATTTTTGTGCAACTGAGGATAAAAGTGGAATTCGAAAACAGTTTTCAAAGCAGCAAACCTTACAAGCAGATCATGGAACTTCTAGGAGGCCTTCTTCCCTCCCACAGAATCTCAATCCACCAATGTGTTGACAACACCCAACCATATCTGAACATCTCCTCGAACAAGGACATCCACAGGCCAAGGACTATCTTGCCCCATCCAAACCTGGATGTCAAACGCCTACTCAAACAACTATCTCCAGAGTCATTCACATCACAACACGGATGAACTCAGGCCCAGGAGTAAACATGATGGTGGATGGATTCACTCTTCAACTCCACAATGGTTAAGTCAGTCCGATTCACCACTGAACGTGAACTCCACTGAAAGCCCCAAACGACTCGGTCCTAGTTTTTGCTGTTACACAGAATAGAAACCTGGCCCTTAGGTTCATACTTCAGAGTCACCATCTAAACTCTGGCCCTATCCCACCTGGATTGTAGTGACACTCTCCGTGCTGGCGCCCCAGCCGCCACATGTACTCCATTTAAGCGGTCTGTTTCACACCGTTGCCTGACTCGGGCTAGTGATAATGTGATAATCTACATTGATGGTTGCTGTAGGCCCTCATCACCTCCAAGATCCGGTGCGTCACATACAAGCAGAGCCACTGGAAAACCACAATTGTCTGGTTTTCTGCATAAATATGTCTTTGAGCATGCACCAACTGATCCATCATCTGGAGTATAATTTCTAGATTTTAACTAAAAAACAAAACTGATTTAGTCGGAACATACACAGTTTACGCTTTCAAAGCACACATCAGTGCTCGGGGGAATCTCTCCGGTCTGGATGTTGCGGCACCAATTGTAGTGCCCTTACATAAGGCGGATATGCCCTTCCTGAAATACAGATTGGAACCATCTTCTCCATAACTTACTTAACCTACAAGGGGGTGGAAAGTTACACTACGCTTCGATTTTCCTTTTCCCCCTGTTTTTGGACTTTGCCCTTTGGGAATTACCGTCCTTTACCAAACAGTTTTTCTATACTCTTGGTAACAAGACCAGACAACACTGAAGGCCAGATCTACGATGTGATTTTGCATGCGCAAACTCGTTTGCGAACCCGTTTGCGCATGCAAAATCACTGTTGGCCATGTACAATTCCTAAATAGCGAGTCGCAATTTGTTTGCGAATCGCTATTTAGGAATTGCGAGTCGCAATTAGGAAGGGGTGTTCCCTTCCTAATTGCGTCCGCAATGCTATGTGTGAATGTTTTGTGACCGCAATTGCAAAACACTCGCAAATTACCACCCTCTTCAAGAGGGTGGTAATGCAGTCGCAATTTGGAAGGGGTACCCAAGGGACCCCTTCCACTTTGGGACTGTCTCTAAAAATATTTATTAAGGCCAGGCAGTGGTCCTAGAGACCACTGCCTGCCCTTAAAAAATGATACGAAAACGTTTCATTTTTTTTTTTTTTTTAATGCATCCCGTTTTCCGTTAAGGAAAACGGGCTGCATTTAAAAAAAAAAAAAGCTGCTTTATTAAAAAGCTGTCCCAGACATGGTGGTCTGCTGAGCCCAGCAGGCCACCATCCCTGGGAGGACTGGCATTCCCAATGGGCTCACAATTGCGAGAGGCTCATTAATATTAATGAGCCTTGCAATTTGCGACCCCATTGGGAATCGCAAAACAGTGTAATAACACTGTTGTACATTTCATTTAGCGCTCGCAATTTGCGACTCGCAATGAGTCGCAAATTGCGAGGCGCTAAATGAAAAGGTCGTACATCTGGCCCTGAGTTACTTCATTGCAATTTTGCCCTGAAGCAGTCCATTTTATGCAGGACGAAACACGTTGGCTGGTGCTATGAGTATTTTAAAGAAGCATTAGTAAAATAATAAGATCATTGGATTTGTGAAATTCATTGTCACTATTTTTCTGAAATGTTGTGATCATCTGAATAACAATTCTTTTGTATGTGGTGCACCTCTTGGTGCAATAACGGTGTAATACAATGTCTGCCACTTTCTCAAATTTAAAGGTCACCTTAATTCACTGATTGCTGTCATCCGGCTTTAAAGCGCTGACAATGTGACTCAGAGTGTAAACATCCTCAGTTGCAGAACTGGTGAAGAGCAACTGTCCGTGCCAGGAAACAAAAATAAATAAAACGCAGTGGATATAAAGATCCCTTCTTTGCCATTTTCTTCTGTTTCACTATAAACACAAATTAATGTTTACATCACTCTGTTCTTGAATTGCAGTTATTTCAACAAGACACACGCACTTCAGACGAATTAGAAATATATATTTTCTCTCTTTTTATGCCCCCAAGTTTTGAATACTAAAGGGCCTCCTAGAGCCGCTTGCATAAATATAAAATATACTATACTGTTCTGCAGAGCAGTTTTTTAATGGAAAGAGGTGTTGCATAATTTGCCTTACCTGCAGCTTACTTTAGTCAGATCTGCTGAATAATTTGGTGCTTCACTTCTGATTAATTCCAATGGCCCTACCTATGAGGAAGCAATAGCCACTGCATCAGATAATCTGCCTTAATCCAGAGAATATAGGGGAGGCCACATTAGGAGTATTGACTGACATATGCAACATCAAGAAATTTAACAATAAAAAGACCAGGATTAAAAAAACTGATATAAGTGCCCAGAATCTGAAACTGTGTCTCTGAAAAATCAGTTTTGCTTCGGGACAGTCACAGCTTGTGAAGGACCTTGTCTGTTTTTTTAGCAAAAATTCTCAGGCAGATTTTTTGTGTGAGAAAGTTCGCCAGTAAGTGAAATGTTGGAAAACATGGCACATTTTGTATGACGTTCAGTCGTACAATTTGTCACCTTCACAAAAACAACTGCCCAAAATTACAAGTTTGAACACCTTAGAAAATACCTATTAGCCATGAATAAAGTAAAGCAAAATGTTTGAAGTGCAGAGGCCTCAAGTTTCAATCAATCAATCAATCAGGGAATTGTGAAGCGCGCTACTCACCCATGAGGGTCTCCAGGCGCTGGGGGGGGGGGGGCAGCTCCGGTCAGTCGAAGAGCCAGGTCTTGAGGGTCTTCCTGAAGATGTGCAGAGTGGGTGCGTGTCTGATGTTGAATGGGAGCTCGTTCCAGGTCTTTGCTGCGACGTAGGAGAAGGCTCTTCCACCTGTTCTGGCTCTGCGGGTGCGCGGAGTTTCGGCGAGAGCGAGGTCGGCGGATCGGAGTTTTCTCTTGGGTATGTGGAAGGCGATTCTTTCGTTGAGTTATTGGGGTCCGATGTTGTGGAGGCATTTGTATGCGTGGGTGAGTATCTTGAAAGTTACTCTCTTCTCGACAGGGAGCCAGTGGAGGTCTTGCAGGTGTGGGCTGATATGTTCGTGTCGGGGGACGCCGAGGACGAGTCTGGCTGCGGTGTTCTGTATGGTCTGTAGCTTGCGGAGCACTGATTTGTTGATCCCGGCATAGAGGGCGTTTCCGTAGTCTAATCTGCTGGTTATGAGTGCATGGGTGACGGCCTTTCTTGATTCGGGGGGATCCATTTGAAGGTCTTCCGAAGGATGACCCAGAAGAATTTCCCAGGCCTATGCATGAGTAGCTCATCTAGATCATGTTTTTGTTATGAAGTCTGCAATACGCACTCTTTTTTTTTATTCCATAATAAAATCAGGACTACAAGCCCCAGAATGCAAAGTGGAAACCTGGACCACAAAATCCACTCACACACAACTCTGTGAAACATGAGAGTTCTGAAAGCGTGTTCAGTGTTTTTCTTACACGTTTTTAACAAGCATTTGCAATGCAACAGGTCTCGCAGTTACGCAAGTTTGAGCTATTGGCATTGTAAATGGCTATGCCTTTTATTTTGGTTTTGGTTTTAAAACATAAATAAAGACATTGTCATTTACAATGGCAATAGCTTAAACTCGCGTAAATGCGAGACCTATTGCATTGCAAATGCTTGTTTTAGGACTTGTGCCCTGGCTGCACTTCAGTTTGTGCCTCGTCGTGGTCCAGCCTGAGGTGGCAGGCAGGGCCGGTCCGTCTCCTCGCCAATGTGGTTTTGTGGGCCCAAGGCCCACATGTTAGAATAATAACTAACACAGACACCAGGGATGTGGGTGTAGAACTGGCTATGGGCACGTGCGCCCGCTTCTTTCATTGACATGATCGCCTGATTGGTAACGCCTGTGAACCATGGATATGAGGTGGGTGTAGGCACAGCCCAGAGGGAGGGGCTGCCTCGTTACATGTCCATCAGGACACTACACACAGCGTCATTCAGTACAATCCGAGTCTCTTCATAACCGAAATCAATGGTTCTCCAGCTGTCAACTTTGAAAGTGTAAAGGCTGAGTGCGTCAGCTCCATCGAGACTGGAACCTACAAGCTGCAGGATGCATAAACTTCTCTACAGCAGGTGCCCAACCGAACAAGCCTTAGTGCACCGTGAGCCCGTCTTATATCGACTGTTTTCTTCTAATATGCACCATCCAAAAACCGACTGAGAATAATTAATACCGAACCATAGGTCAAATGGTACATGCTAAAATCGGAACAACACGTCACGCTAGCCTAGCGTCTCTGAAAGGCTGGCAAGCCCGAGGTAGAGGCGGGAAGTCAGGCCAGTTTGCCTGCCTGAGGTGGCACTCACTAATCCCATGACTGCACAGGCACTTCCTGGGCGTATCACAAGCCCCTGCAGCCCTTGTGGAGCAGAGGGGGTGTAATGTTAGCCGCACCGGGACGCTACAGGGGGCACCTGCCAGTGCCTTCATGAGCTCACAACCAGCCTAAGGATGAATATATATGCAAGATACAGGACTCTCAGGGGCATCACGGCCTCGTCACATCCTGCAGTGGGGGCCCGATCACTTTGTGTTACTCCCACTGGTCCGGAAGCTCTGGTATGTGCGAACTCGGAACGCATCCCGATTTCGAAAGGGCATCAGAGTCTATGAAAAACACGTTTAAAGGCAACACTGTTGTCTTTCCTGACTACTCATCAACATTATTTTAAGAGCACGACTGAAATCTCGAATGTGTGCAAAGCGACGTGCCAAATAAAGCAAGCCACACGACTTGGACATGAATGGCAGCAGACCCCGCCTCCCCAGCAGGCAGGGAGGGTGCTGCAGCAGTGGGAATCGTCAGAGTTCACTATAGCCAGCAGCACATCTGTCACTGGGTGCTCCGCAGCTGTGCGCCCCAGTGAGACATGGCAGTCCAGCAGAGCCCCGCGGAACGGCACGCCAGCTCTGGAGTTTACTGGTAAGTCCTGGACGCAGACCCGTGAAGAAGCACTAACCCTAAAGGCAACGCGTGGGTGGGCGTCCAGCTACGGAAGTTATTTACACATTTTTTGTGCAGTTTTTTATATAGGGCGACCTCGACCCGAAGGTACTGGAGCGCTTTACATGGGCACCAGTTACATTACACACATCGGGATGAATATATTATTAAAACCACTGAATACATATTGAGACCGAACAAGGGAAAGTAAAAGAGCGCCATGCGCGCGTTGTAGGCACGCCGTGAGCGTGCACATCGGCGTGGCCTGCGGCTCGTGCCCAGTGGCGGCGCCTGCGTACTTCGCCGCCGTAGTTGAAGAAGTGCTGCGGGGATCGTGCGGTACAGGGACGGGGCCGCGAAAGCAAAAAATACAAACAGTAGAGGAAGTCCAGCGGAGCCCACCCCGCCTTCGTGAATGCCGCATGGTGCGCCCAAAGCAGGATTTTAGGCGGGGCTCCTGGGAGCAAGACGGAGCCCAGCGTGTTGCTGCAGTGACCGGCTGAAGACGGAGACCAGCCGAGGAGCAGCGCAGAGTCCCCACAACAGCAGGTAAGTGGAGTGAGGCATGCTGTGCATGTAAAGCGCGCCGCGCTTGGAGCTTGCGTGCGCATTTAAAAGTGCTATTGCATGAGGCTTGCAAGGACGGAAGGGGGACAGGAGATGTGCACAGTGCGTGTTCACGGGCGCGTTCACATTTCCAGTCCGTCCTGCGCGTGCACAGCTCCTGTCTCCCTTCCGAAGCAAGTCAGCAACAATAAGTCTCGCTAGCGACAGCGCTTCGCGCTGCGTCGCTAGGTCGAGACCTAATAAAAACACAGTTCTCACAGTTGCCCTTAAAACTAGGCCAAGTTATTTCCTGGGGCCAAAAGACGTTGTGCTGGGCCTGTGCCATCAGAGACAATTTAACAATGAGGTCATTAACCAGCACCACACCCTGACTGTAGCATTGTTCCTGCCAGCACCCTCACACAAGATGCCTACAGCTGCCTCCTCCCATGCAGGGACTCCTGTCCAAGGCAAAGGCAGGCTGCAATGTGAGGGCAGAGTCATCTTAAAGGATATTCTGGGCCCCAGGGAAGACATACTTTGGGGTCCCCTGTTTGAATTTTATAAACTGTTACCTGCTAATTTAAGTCATATGATGCCAAACAATGTTGACTTGTAAGTTCCCTTTCCCAGGGTACCCTTTGAAGTTGGGGGCCCTAGGCAATTGCTCACACCTTAAAACGTCTCTAATTGACTGTGTTGTCCATGTGATGGTGTATCACCCCCAATCCGATTTGCACATCTTTTTTGTTGTTGTAAGTTCTACTCGGAACAACGTAAAAGGTTCTTACTCCCAATTATGCACAAATATAAATTCAGACAATGTCGTCCGGAAATGTTCTTCTTATGAATGTTGTCTGATCACTTGTCTGTTACAGTGTCACATCCTTTTTATGCCTGTCCTTAAAGACCAGAAAATTGTACATTTGATTGAAATGAATTATAAGCTTTTTTTAAAGGTTTTTAATGATCGTTTTTAACTGAATATTTTACAGTTTATTGGGAAAATCAATGAATCATGTTTACTAGAACTTTTATGATCTGTATGAAAACGGATCGAATAAAGTGATTTCTGAGTCTCTAATTGAGGGACATTGAATATTTTGGGTTTTTGGGGAGCCTGAAACAGATATTATCGTGGACGGAAGGAAAACTGTTTAAGTATGCCTTTGGCATAAACTAGGTTGTTGATTTGAACAGAGAAAAACAACTACAGAAATTGATTTCTGGTAGGGGTAGCCATGGATGGCACTTGCAAGCTATTTGGTGGATGGCTACCTGAGAGCACTGTTTTCATTCCTGGACTTCTATCAAAACGACAGGAATTATGCAGCAATCGAGGGTCCATTTTTGCGGGATAGCTAAAGTTAAGCATTAATGAAAGGTCAATTAGGTGGCATGGTACTGTGGAATTACACCTCGGTGTTTTTACATTTTCACACTTCAGGTTACAGATGGGAGTCCCAACTTTTTCAAAATAATTCAAAGCTTTCTTAGAAAGAAAGCAACACACTTTTAGCCTATCTAATTCAAAATAAATATTTATCACAGTACTGCCTTTGTCATGCACAGAAGCTCTGGGACACCTTTTATATTTACACTCTACACTAGAACACTCCTAGTGAAATAGATTGCATAAAACATATAATTGTGCATTAAGCTGGAAATGTTATAAGCAGGCTGCGAACTTAACTTTACTATGGTCTGTGGAAGTTGGAAGCTCTTCAGAGTGTCTGTCACTCCTGTTCTCTTCTTCACACCACCCTCTACTGCGGTCTCTTTCTTAGACATTTACGCTCTTTTTTCCTTCATATCTTCCTGAAACACTCAATTTACACCTCTCACGCCTCATCTCTTTCCTCTTCATCACTCTCTTTGTACTATCTTACATGTACTTCCTGTATTTCCTTCAGTTCACTCCCCTACACGCAACACATCCACTCACCTGCACACACTTCATTTACTTCAACTTTCGCCCTGTCTTTTGCATATATATATTCATAATTACAGTTCACACACCACGCCATAGCTCTGTGCGCTCAGCAGAGAGGCCTAGGATTGTATGAGTATGTACTCCGAACCCCTTTTTGGTCCACTGAAAGGCACTGTGAGACATACGCACTGCATTCAACCCAAACACCACAGCTCTCAGTCGTGGCCCACCCACAACGTGAACTCCCATAGCTACATAGAGCAACTCTTTTCAGGCTACACACTATAAGTAATTAATATGTTGCTTGAAAAACTACAGAAACACAACACCCTGTAAAAATCAAATAATCTTAGAGAATGCTAGAGCAAAGTAAACGTGAAGTGTACACAGGAACAAAATCACTGTTCCCAGACTGAGATGGGAAGGTCTGTTTTTGCAGACTGTGGTTGTTGTTGGTAGTAGTGGGGAGCGGGAGAGGGGTTGGGGAGCGGGAGAGGGGTTGGGCAGCACAGTTACAGGTGGGGCACCACCAACAGCCACCCAGGAGACTAATCCAACTCTTAAGTGTTCCTAAAGGTAGCCATGTATGGACATTACCCTTGGTACCATAAAGACTCAACAACTGGACTCGACCCAATGTGCCAACAAGGAGTACACTTCAACGGCTGCAACACAGACTCCGAATTACCCAATTCACCGTTAGTTATCGCTTTTTAATGGAAGGTCAGTGGCGAAATTACTGATTGAAGAAAAAAAAAGCAAACATAGCTGGATTTTAAAAATGTGAACTATACAGTTAAAAAAACACCCGTTGAGATTTCAAGCCAGAGTATAAATGTTCATGTGAAGTGGTCTGACGAGGATCTCAGCTCGAAATACCATGGCCCCTGCAGAGGCAGGATTTCCTGTCAGGAAAACAGAGCCGATAGTAAAGGAACACGAGATAATTTGTAGCCTGAGCATAGTCCCCGTGTGGGAACCTGCTTTATTTGGGAAACCAGGCAGGAAATGACGTCCTTAGTTATGGCTGCGCAGGAGTGCCCACGAGCTGTACATCATCGCATGTCTAGATCTGACCTTCGATGGGACCTTGTGGGCGGAGACTAGCATTGTTGTGCTCACTGGGGATGCGATGACGCAACGTACGCTGCGTGCGCTCGAGGGAGGACGTTCTGGAAATCTCTGGAATAGATGGTAGCTCTGCCACGGGACCTTTAAACATAGCTGCCAAGGTGTCAGATTGCTATGTGTGACATTTTCATAATTTCAGTGTAATTATGAGTGACATTTCAACAACTATGAGTGACACACTCTGCCAGCAAAATCCAGCAATTAAGACGATTGCGATTTACCACCCTTTAACAGTGACCCTTAAGTCTCCATAACCACTCTCTCTCACATGCTTTTGTTTTGCTTTTTAGAGCTACTTGTACCATTTTAGGGTGTCAGAGAACTGTACATCAAACATGGAGACAATAAATCATACATGTGTAAAGCAGTGTATATGAAATGTTGCAAAAGAGGTATAGGAAAGGAGTCATACGTCATTCATACTGGGTATAGTTTAAGAGTGCTTGATCTGAAGAAGCACAAACTCAGAATTTAAAATGTCCCACCGTGGTTTGGGGTTGTCATTACTAATAACAATTGATTTCTACCCAACTGAACCCGTTTTGCAACATTAGGATAATGAAAGATCGGGGGAGATTTTCATTTGTAAATTGCAACTATTGAAAGGATCTCTGACAAAAGCAGTAACCAAATAACCTATTTTATATGCACTTCTGTGAGCTGCATGATGCTCGTGCTTTGCAGCAGGCACATTAACCTTCTGTGTAAAATTTCCACTAGACAAACCTTGATCGATCCTCAGCGGGTCCATTAGTCACCAGAGTTTTCTTGACAGTTTTATTGGTGCTCGAAACATACTGGAGGCAAGCAAACTGTCAGGTGCCATTGGAATGTGGCAGACACATTGGCGGGCGTGGGATATTGGCTGACGTGAGGTTAGTACCCCTCACCAAGGCCAGTATATGTGCAAAAGGAGGTGGGTATAATACCACTGATCCAAGAGAAGGCCCGGTGGCCTGCGTGGGATGTCTGGGAGGCCTTGAATTAAACTCTGTCAAGTCAAATGAAGCAATTGGGTGAGCACGGAACAGCTGTGCACACTTGTCATGTCATGTATCAAAACGTCGGTGCTCAAACCTGCTGCCATCTTTATCAAACATTGCTCCAAATACGTAATTTGGACTGGGGGTTAGGTTGTTTAAATGACACGACCCTGTGCGCTGCAGTGCACTACATTTGTTGCTGCGGTCATGAACCGGTGCCCCATGAGCCCATATACATACAGCGCGTCAAGTGCCCCTCTCTGCCATCCCTGCTCTTTGGTGTACATCTGAAGGGCGTCGCTTCGCTATTTCAAGGAATTACACACTTATTCTTGAATTACTTTAACAGCAGGCATTTACTCACTTTGTGAGAGGAGCGGCAATTCAGTATGGGGCGCCTCGTGGCCGCAGAGACTTCCGCCGCAAATGTCATCTGCTCGGGCATACTTCAGTGACTCTCAGCAAAAGATGAGAGTTCCAGCAGCCGCCACGGTTGGTGGGTTGGGGCGGCTCCGGCCGGTCGCGGGGATCTGCATTTTCATTTGTTTTATTTCAATATTATTTACCACGAGCAGCTCTGCCATTACAAGTGAAGCCTCCCTCCCACAACCACCCGCCGCGACGGCGCGCTCTTACTGATGTTATCTATCAGGATTGCGGCGCCACGTGGTTAATACTAGTGTTACATTGTAGCACTGCAGCTCAGCCACTTCCGAGTCTTCCAGAAGCAGGCGCATAGCGCACTGCTAAATTTAGCTTTACGTTCAGTCTGCATTGAATATTGGTGCATGATTAGCAGCGCTACGGCCTGACAGCCGAGGAGGCGCTATGCCATTTATGCGTGACTTTCCATTTCAGTGCGGTGATGCGGATCACCACACTGAAATGCGTTAGTGTCACGTCTGATGCGTGATACTTGACAGGGCTGTTTAAACCAGGACTCTAGCAGTCCTAAGCATGAATATGTCTTAATAGCTAATATTGTTCAGAATTACTATGTAAGGGGTCAGATAAAACAAGCTACATTAAACTTGGACCTGCTGCTCTATCTCCAAGAAATGCAGACAAAAATTAATACTCTGTAGTGCTTTACATTTTATTAAAGTAAACCTATGGTTCTAGTGGGTCTAGTAGGGAACACGTTTGTAACGACACAACAGTCATGATGTTTGTATACTTGCAGAATATCTTGTGTTTTTCTCTTACAAGTTGGACCATTCACCTTTAACCAGGTGGTGAAGATTCAAGAACAACAAGCATTGGCATAGCCAATAGGTCTCGCTTTTGGGACCTTATAAGTATTTAGTTTTGCAGCACAATATCCTTGGTGCAACAACATCAGCTGTTGCATGGCTAAACCTTGTACCTTATAAGTGTTTAGCCATGCAACAGTTGATGTTGTTGCACCAAGGATATTGTGCTGCATAACTAAATACTTATAAGGTCCCAAAAGCGAGACCTATTGGCTATGCCAATGCTTGTTTGGCCTTGCTGATGGTGTACATTTATAGGTACTGGTAGAGCTTCAACAAGGTGAGTCAAGCAAGCGCATTGGGAACTACGTCCTAAACTATCTGCCAAGCATGCTGTAACTTCAATTCATGTGAAAGGAAAACCAGATCTCTAGCATTAAGTTTCCTGCTCAATGCCTAAAAACTGTACATTGAGTGGGTAGAACAGTGTTGCCTACTGGAGTGCTCTCTTTAAATTAGGATAAAATAAAATTAATATATGTGTTCCATGCTGAGCCCCAAGCATTAACATTTATACATTACTGCTTTATTCATTGGATAAAGCCTTTTAGTGAAACACAATTCAGTTAATTGGTACATTAGTATCACGTACTAATTTCTTGTACGATGAACAGGTCTGTCGTGTTAATTATTCTTTCATCAACTAAGGAAGACTGCTCTACAACTTTTTCATACACCTCTGAATTTAGTGTAATAAGTACTGGGCTATAAACTAATTTGCCCAAGATCGTACAATATTTGGTCAATTGCCGAAGTCAAGATTAGAAATTGACATCAATATTTGCACCTGCTAAGTAGTGGGAAATGTCATTTTCAACAGGTGCAAATGCCCACCTTGATCTGGTTGATCATTAGATATGTAATTTCACTGGCTGATCAATTCGAAAGGTGGTACAAAACTGCCTGGTCATCTTTGTAAAATGCTTGGTAACTGGTGTAGTATCTGCAGTGGCAGACTGGCTCAGTGGAGTAAGAGGCCCCACCTACAACACTTATCTTTGTCTTTTACGCACAACTTGGGTATGGGGGGCACCCTTTGCAGGTTTCATTAGTCCCCATGGCACCCTTGCAACGCCATTGAATGTATGCATTCTAGACCTACTATTGTAAAAGCAAAATATAACTTAGACATCCCTATGAAATTAATATAATGTGCTGTGAAACCTATTAGATGACTGTTAGTAAATCAATTTTAAGGCCATGAGCCCATACATATCTTCTTCTATTCTAAGCCAATAAATGAAATGCTTTAGAAATGGAATTATTCGACAAATAAAGCAAGTTGTTCATTATTCTGTTGCTAGGTGTGTGCAGTCCCACTGTAACTGAACCTGAATGCCTTATTTCAGATAGAAACGGGCGAGGGGCCCTCCGCCTGCCCCTACAGTTTAAGCAAGTTAATCCGTGCGCCATTTATCTGTGTGTCTGAGAAGGCAGAGCTTTCAAATCAGAGCCGATCTCACAAGCTGTATTTAATATCGGCTTTGAAATCTGAAGATTCTTTTTTAATCAAAATACAAAAAAACGGAGCTTGCAAACTGATTCAGATTAACCACGTCTGACTGCATTTCCCAAGTAAATAACCACATCCAGCAGGTTTAATTATGTAGAAGCTCTGGCTTTTTAATTCCCCTTTGCCTTTCATTTTACGGTGCCATTCATAATTATGTTGTGGGAAAATATTTTCTTTCTGAAATTGAACACGTTTCGGCTTAGCGTACGAAATGACACTTGTGTATTTTTAATATTTTTTCCAGAAACGCCACACAGTTCTGCAGCAGGGATACTTTTCATCTCGTTGAAAATTACACTACGGTCCTGTCGCGGTACTATCAAGCACCCTGAATCCGTGTAGCCTTACCTTACATACAAAGCGGATGTTGAACCCCAGGGACTGGGCATTCCGCGAGCCGGAGTTCATGTAATTTCCCCCCAGGAGCACGAGCTCTATTAGTTTATTGAAGCTCTCGCTCCTCTTCAGTTTCTCGCAGGCGAGCGTGACCGCCATGATGTCGGGCCGGATGTTGTTTACGTGCTCTTTAAACGTGAGCTTGAATAGGATGCCATGAAGCCGAGGCCGCAGCACTTTTATTGAGCTCATCTGTGGTGGAAAAAAAAAAAAACATTTGAAGGCACGCGCGGGGAGGAGGGGGGGCGACGCGAGTGGTGCGTGCGCCTCGCGCTGAAAGTTAAGATAAAAAAAATTTAAAAAAATAAAGCTAATAGCCGCGCGGCCGTGAAAGTGACACGGCCGCGCGGCGCGAAAGTGAAAGTAAAATGAAGCTGACGAGGAGGGAGGGGGAGGAGGGTGTAGGGCAGGGTATTCACGCGCTGTAGTGCACGTCGCGCACGCTTGTGCGCTTGCGAGCAGCAGGCGTGACCACACGCTCGTGCACCATGGCCTTTTGCTTGCGCGTAACCGCAGGGAAAAGGCCACGACGCACGAGCGTGTGGTCAGCTTTTGAAACCCCCTACATAAAGTCTTCGCCTAGCAGCGCTTGCGCGCTACTCGAGGCTCGACCTAAAAATGTTTTATTACCCTTACAACAGCAAACTGAGCTGAGGAAAGGTTGAAACAACTAACCACCCTCAATTGCCTGCCACAAGTTATAGATTCAGCTAAATCACTGGGATTAACTCTACATGCAGAAACATCAGTGTGGCCACCAAAGGAGCGAACCTCCAAATGAACATCTTAAGAAAATTAAAACCCTCCCCCCCCCCCCCCCCCAACGACTTCAAATCGGCAGTGGAAGCCCTAGTGATTCATAGATTGGACTATGGAGGTGCAACCCTCTGCGGTTTGCCCAGATCCAAAATGGCTCCTCTAAGGGCCTCTCTTAACTCTGCTGCAAGGCTAATCATAGGATCAAAACAAACCAACCACATCACCCCCGATTTGAAATTCCTCAACTGGCTACCTTACGAAGGAAGAATTCAGCTCAAAATTGATTGCCTACATGACCCATAAAGCCCTGCACTACAATACCCCAAGATACCTCCCTCAGCAGCTGGAACTCTCTGGCGGCTGCAGATCCTCCAGAAGTTCTAGGCCCTTACGGCTGAAACCACAGAGATTCTTAAAAAAGAAAACTTACAACCGAGCTTTCTCTGGTATTGCCCTGAGGATTTAGAACACCTTGCCCCCTGAAACGAGACTGAATCCCTCAACAGAATTTTTCAAGAAAGAAGTTAAAGTACTACTGATAAACACATTTCTGCTCTAGATCCTAGGATCTCTTCTCTTCGTATCTTTCATGACACGTCAATGACATTCTTGACTATTGCTCTCCTTTTATGTCATTGTTCGTGTTTGATCTATCGATCCTGACATTGTGTTATACCCTGGCTTATCAGCAGTGTTGCCATATCCTGTATTGTTATCGACTATGAAATTACTGACTATCTCTGAACAATTGTAAAGCGCTTTGATACCCGCATGGGTCATGGGCGCGCTATATAAAACTTTCTAAATAAATAAAAAATGAATGAAAAAAATAAACCAATGCCTGGTGCTTAATTTGTAAAATAATATTTGCCAGGATGCAAAGTTTTCTCGAAAGCCCACGGCCTGCGCTGCTAAATGCCTGGGTTGCCGAATACCAAGGCTTGATTCCACCATATGCCTCTTATCCACTGCTTTATCTCATTTGCAGGTTTTTTTGTCCATACTTTCTCTCTGTTTTTCTTTCATTCTCTTCCTCCTCCTTGACCCATTTCCTGCTCTTTTCTCTCTTGTTCTGGGTCAAAATCTGATGAATGAAAAATTGGAAAACACAAGCAACTTAAGTACAGGGAAATCGAGGAACAGGTGACATGGTTCCTCACAGAATATTTTTCAGAACATCTAGGAAGAAGGAAGCGTCTAGTACTCTAAGATAGGTACATAACACAATTAATCTCATATGCAAATAAAGGACATGTCCAGGGGCAAAGCTTGGTAGGTAAGATTGGGGGTGGGGTGTGAGCTTCAGATTTCCCAATAATCATGCTGGCATATAATGTTAGAATATATTGTACGGCAATGCCCGCCAAGTATAACAGAAAAGGTTGTCAACCATTCACATAATGTCTTCACAATCAATGGTGAAATAAGCGGTGATGCGTGTTTCATACCTCACCCAAATGGAATGAATGCCCAACAACTCTTTAATCCTAAATTAAATAACTTTACTGCAGGTGCAGCAACTTGGTAGCCATACATTACTATTTTATGGTAAATATATATATATATATATATATATACACATATGTGTTTGTGTATATATATGTGTACATATATATACATACATATATTGATGTGTGTGTATATATATATATATATATCTATATATATCGAGAGAGCGAGAAAGCGAAAGAGAGAGAGAAAGCGAAAGAGAGAGAGAGAGAGATTGTATACAGTTTGGTAAAATGTATTGAGAAATGTACCATCATGATATTCCAAGCGGCGTAAGTGAAATGCTGCGACCCAACAAAGGCCAGTACAGTGGAGTAAGCTTGCAAGCAGATCCACTGCTCTTGAAGATGGCCTCGGGTCTTTGTCTTGTCAAGTTCAGCTCAGCAGCCTGAACTTCCTCCTCACTACTCTGCTGGCCCTCACCCTAGCAATCTTTTACTCTGGTCATGCTCTGGTCAGCCAGACCCTGGGCTAGTGGCTAGCTCTGGTTCTTTCAATATGCTCCCCTCAACTGAAGGTCACCACTGGCTGAAGCCTTCTGCCGGATCCTCTGGCTTGGTTGCCACTTAGGGTGGCATGGACACAGTCATCCGTTCCTTGCAGCTCTTCTCTTACATGTCTCAAAACGTGAGGCCAACGTCCAATCAGGAGAGATGCTTCGCTTGAATTTTCACTGGTCGCCAACTAGAACAGAGAGTCGCTTTCAGAGGCTCGTACCAAGGCTTACAATCTGAAGGGCAGGCAGGATGGAACTTGACAGAGCAGCCTGGCTGTGCACTGCATCCCAAGCCAGAGGTGGTAAACAACAAGGGGATTTGCCAAGGAAGCTCTCGGGGCTGCTACTCATTGGCAAGGAGGAGCTCTTGTGTGAGGAACCACTATTTTGTATTCATACACTGATTTCTTCTAAAGAGTACGAGCTATCGTGTTCATGTGAACACATTCACGGACTCTCATTATTCTTGTTGGAAGAGCGGGCCCCAGTTATTGGTACGAAATGGATTTTTTTCCAAGAGACACCGCAGCAACTCTTTGGAGTGCCGGTAGAAAGCCTCTTGAACCCGCTACTATAACCATTCCTGCCACCAACCGGCATCCTCTGCATACTCTGGTGAGGCAGCGTATCCTTCTCAGTGATGGGTAGTTTGTTTGTCTCTCTCACTCTCTCCTAGCAGAGAGAACAACAATTCTGCACTAGCCCACCAGTGACCTTGAGGATGACGATGCAAGGTCACTGGTGGAAAAAAATATGGTGTCTTAGGAACATTCAATAAAGGGAAAGGTGTACATGCTGATGGTACTGTGTGGTGACCTTCAATCTCACAACCGCCCTTGTCCTTCACACACCATGCCCAAACCATCGCGTGACATGGATACTGTAGGATCTACTCACTGGTACATGAAAGCAATCCTTGATAGGGTCTGCCAAGCCTATCTCATCCGACATAACGAACATTGGCAAAGCGCATGTACATCCAGAGGGATATTGTGGTGCGGAAACAACAGCTGTGCTTCTCGTCAACTAGCTCAATGGGTTACACCACCAGAACAATCTTACGGTACCACTGGACCTAACCAATCTCCTAGCTTACAGCCACCCTCGAGACACTGAAGGCCTCAACATGAGTGGTCTATTATTCGCCTCATTAATACTGCATTCTTTAAATATTGGTATCTTGTGAAGTGGTATACTGTGAGTGGGATAATAGCACATCATTCTAAGATTTGCAACTCGGAATGTCGGATAACATTGTAGAATTTATTTGATTATTCGTTGTACAAATTCTGCCAGGCCTTACCTGACGAAAGTCATGTGTGTGAAAACCAATGGAAATCGTAATTATTGCATAATCTGGGGCCCTATGTGGATGCAAACTCCCATTTGTGCCCAAATCGGGATTTCTCGCCTGACAGAACCGAGAGCCTCTATAGCCTTTGAAAATGGTGATTAGACCATTCAAAGATGGCTGCCTAGTGTCTTCAGTGAACAGAAGCTGAAGTATGGCCTATGTATGACATACGGAGCAGTTGTAGAGAGTGGCACCCGACTCGAATGGAGAAAGACCAGCAAGTCCGAACAAGAGACTGAAATGTATGGAAACACTTCATAAGATAGCTTTTTACAGGATATTAAAAAGACTGATTTTTTTTTTAAACACACCCGTCTTATCAAATGTGCTACATGTAATGCAGATACAAAATTTACATTCTGAAAAAAATAAAAATATTAGGGATATTGACGAAGGTCTATTTAATATGCACTTCCTTCTATGTTAACAAAAATTGCTAAAAATATAGGACATCCCAAACTGTTATTGTCAGTTTTCTAAACATTCACATGAATACGTTTACCAAAATTTAACATCGGTTCCCTTTCCGTGCCCTGGTTATTTTTGCAAAGGTTATTATAATTTTTAGGTGCCTACTACCCAGTGTTTACATTTGGGAAACCACAGACACTACTAAATGGAGAAAAAAACACCCCAATCTCGTCCTACTCAAGCCTTATTAAACATCTGTCCATGTAAAGTTTATAAACCATATTTTTACTGATCACAAAAACCTCATGGAAAAACCAAACCCACTATTAATTTTATACCAAATAATATGTCCAATAAAAAACACTAGCTAAGCCAAAAGATTTAGGGCCAGATGTACAAAAAAGTCTGTTTGCGATTTTCGAACTGCGAACTTTTGCGATTCACAATTAGGAAATCGCAAACACCTATGTACAAATGTGTCTTAGACACACTGTGCGATTCCCAGTGGGTTGCAAATAGACCAACCTCATTAATATTCATGAGGTAGGTCTCGCTTTGCGACCTTTAGGGAATGGGCTGCATTCACAGGGATGGTAGCCTGCAATGGTCAACAGACCACCATGTCCGTGACTGCTTTTTAAAGAAAGCAATTTGTTTTTTTGTAATGCAGCCCGTTTTCCTTAAAGGAAAATGGGATACATTTCAAAAATAAAAATGAAAAGCTGCCTTTTTATTTTTTAAGAGTAGGCTCTTAAAAAATGTTGGCACCCACATTCACAAAGGGGAAGGGGTCCCTGGGGACCCCTTCCTGTTTGCGAATGGGTTACCATCAACTTGAAGTCAGTGGTAACTGCGAATGTTTCGCAACCGCATTCCCGTCGCAAAACATTCCTACATACCAGTGCGACTCGCTATTAGGGAGGGACACCCTTAACACGCCCCTTCCTAATAGCGGCTCGCAAACCCTATTTTACGAGTCGGTTATTACCGACTCTCAAAATAGGGTTGGTACATGACAAAAAGCATTTTACCTGTTGCAAACGGTCCAATAGGCTGTTTGCGACCAGTAAAATGCTTCGTAGTTCTGGCCCCTGGTTGAATGTGTTAATGCATGCAGCATGAACACATTAGAGTGAGACACCCAGAAGGGAACTAAAAGCAGCAGATAGTGACAGCTAGAACTGTAAAGCAGCCCCTCAAACAGTAGGCCTTTTATTCATAGTGATCTCACATGCCAGTGAGATAGTTGCCCCAAGCAAACTGTGATGCATTTTGTTCTCCTTTGGTATCTTTTATAAACGGACCTGTTATGTGCATCATGTTCTGTTCTTAACAGCTAACAGTTTACCAGGTGTAGGGTAGCTTTCTTATATTTACAAACGTTACCCTCTATTAAGGATTGTTTTGCAGTTGGACATTTTATTAATTGTTGTCGTACAGTTGCAATACAAGAGTCATTTAATTTAATTGCTTTAATAGTTATTGTATTTGTTTTGTGGCAAGTTTTGACACGTTGTAAAGAAATCCCAGAAGACTGAGTGTGCAAGATTCCATATTAGTCCAGGAAATAGTTATATTCCAGATAATCTTAACATATCATACTTGAAGCCTCTCCTCCTATCAACCCGGACCCTCAGGTAAGTGCTGTCTGGTACAGATGCTGCAGTACACGCCCACAAGCATGGAACACTATAGCAGCCTTTGAAGCTTGACAAGTGGATTGAATCATTGGGACCCGGCAGCTGTCCAGAGTAATGTGATGGAGTGTACTAGGCGCCCCTCTGCACTGGTGGACCGATCTACAGCTGTTGACAGGTGTCACCAGGCAGCCGCTCTGCACTGGTGAACCGATCTACAGCTGTTGACAGGTGTCACCAGGGAGCCGCTCTGCACTGGTGAACCGATCTACAGCTACTGACCGGTGTCACCAGGCAGCCGCTCTGCACTGGTGAACCGATCTACAGCTACTGACCGGTGTCACCAGGGAGCCGCTCTGCATCACAGAGCACATCACACCCATTCACCGCTCGTGATCTTAGTGACTGATCTCACCGGTGAGTCCTTCAGGATACAGGGTCTGATCTCACCTGAGACCACTCTGCATCAGTTGACCGATCTCATCGATGAGACGCTCTGCATCAGGTGACAGATCTCACCCGTGAGCCACTTTGTACAAGGCGTTAGATCTCTTTAGTGAGTTTCACCAGTGAATCACTCAGCATCAAGTGAATGATCTCATGGTGTGCTGCTCTGCAACAAGTTACAGAAGTCTGATGATCCGCTCTGCATCCGAAGACGGATCTCACCTTCAGCCACTCCTAGTAAGGTGTTCCATCTCACTATTGTTAAGCTATGTATCAGATGACTGGTCTCACCTGTGAGCCGCTCTGTATCAGCGAGCACATCTCACCCATTGAAAGCTCTTGATAGTGAGTCCTTCAGGGTGCATGGTCTGATCTCACCTGAGACCACTCTGCATCAGTTGACGGATCCCAACGGCTAGCGCACTACACCAGGCGACAGAGATCACCGGTAAGCCACTCTCGGTTAGAGCAGAGACGTTTTAAGGCATGGGCAAAGTGGGCTCTGGCCCAGGGCCCCAGCCTTTTAGGGGGCCCCCTGATAGATAGAGCCAGATCTGTTCTTGTCCTGATGACCTTGAATTATTATTGGACAGTATGTTGTAAAAAGCATTTTCCTTTAAATAATTTTTATTGTGGGTAATATGTGAGAGTCTATTACAGACATTTTGCAGACAAATGGTTTGTTTATGTTTCATGCAACATCCATAATAAACGTTTCTCTTAGATCAATCCGGGACCTGACATGAGTAATGGGAGGGGGTCACAGAGAATTTTTTTAGTAATATTGTTGAGCTACTGCCATGTTACAATACTGACAACACACATCACTATTCCTGAATATTAGATGTAAATACATTTCGAATTTGGACAAGTGTGCGTGTGCAGTGCCCTGGCAGTGCCCTGGCAGTGCCCTGGCTAAAGAGTAATGAAAGAGCTGAAATTAAATCATAAAATCAAAGTGTTCCGAACAGGGGCCCCCAAAATACGTTTGGCCCAGGGCCCCCAAAATCCTTAAAACGTCCCTGGGTTAGAGGACACTTCTGGCACATGCTGAGACCCCTAGACTTGACACTGACGACGGCAGCACAGTCGGAGCCTGAGCTGAGCGTTGGGCTTGGCAGGTGCTTAATTTAAGCCGGTGGTTGCCGGTCAATATCACGGGCACTTATATTTGGGGACCAGCATTTATTTTCCGCATCAAATCTTTACCGAGTGCAAGAGAGGGGAAAACACAGTTAAGAAAGACGGAGGAAGAGAAAG
Source organism: Calotriton arnoldi (assembly GCA_963921515.1). Taxonomy (NCBI): domain Eukaryota; kingdom Metazoa; phylum Chordata; class Amphibia; order Caudata; family Salamandridae; genus Calotriton; species Calotriton arnoldi. The sequence continues at coordinate 1,787,035 of CAWUFW010001944.1, read as the reverse complement.
ACGGCAAAACTGTCCTAAAGTGAGAAAGCAGGAAAAAGGGACAGGAAGTGCCTGGAAGTGCATTAAAGACTGCACAGCATTGATATCAGGCGCGCCCACTTTTAATTGCACTGCTCGCCGGCTTCTGACCAGAGCATTGGGCACCAACGTCCTTTCTTTCACAAATGAAGCACTGGTTGGCCCACTGGTCATTGTAATCGGAGAAAGGCCATGCAAGTGTGACGCACTGTCGACCCGCGTGACTAAAAGCTGCCACCGTGTGTGAGCGGCCACGTGCCACGCTCCCACAGTCCCACTCCTCGCGAGAACGAGAGCTTCAGGACGCTGTTGAGCACCACACATGGCCCACGCGGCCCCTCCCCCGAAATGTTTTCCTTTTAATAGAAGAAATGACAGGCCCTGTCGTTTTTTTTAGACTGGGCCCTTTGTCTGAAAATGCCGTTAACTGTTCCCAAAAACCACATTCTGTAAACAGTAAAAATGACAGCACAATCTTCCGTTATGTTTGGTCTCCGTGTGTGGGGGACGAGCACGTAATTGCAGGTTGTTTTATCTTTGTTCACTGAAGTGCATTTAATAGCAACGTTCTCTCAAGCGATGCCATAAGCTTTTAAATACACAGTATTTACCAGCAATTTTAAAGCGAAGAGAAAATCACATCCCACGGAGGTTATGACTAAATGCACTTATTAAAACATCATTTTACAGCAGTCTCGCAGCTCAACCCCCCCCCCCCCCCCTCACCCCTTGCATGAAGATCAGCTTTGTCTTTTCGTTCCAACCCCCAGATTGGCTTTGGCATTTGTTTTTTTTACATTGTTTAACACACCCTGATAATTGCCTTGCGTCTTAAAATTAAAACTCTCAGTTTTGTGACATTTATTAAACATTTCTGTGGACTTTATTCATATTTATTTTTTACTCATATTACCCACAGTCTTTCATGTTTATTTTGTGTTCTTTGAAAATACTAAGTTTTACCTTTTATAGTTACTCATGTAACTGATAAATTTATATTCACACGTAGATACCCTTTAGGTATCAACTCACTGAGCACAAATATGAAACAACAGTACAGTTACCTGAAAATATTAACATTGGCTTACAAACATTTGCCGCTACTTAAGGAAATCTCATTCCTTTAATTCCACATGTTGTCCTTCTGCATAGAGATTGTCCAGTCATGTTCAGTCCATGAAATTTGTGCCAGATGGAAGACCAAATTACGCAGCAGGGTTTACTACATTTAGTGACAAGAACAGGGACATTATCCCTCCAAATGTGGCACATTTTGTGATATTACCACATTATTTGTCATTTTTTACAAGTTAACCCTTTATGAAAAAGGGTTGACATCATTAGTACCATTCTGACACCCAAATACTGCAATAAGCAACAGAAAGATGACCGGTCAACCTTTGCGAAGGTTTTTTTGCGTTTTTTAGTAACTTTTGATCCATTTGAGCAAGAGACTAGATTTTGTTAAAATCTGCAGATTATGCAGCAGATGATGAACTATGTGGCAATAGCAGCAAATCCAATTGTGCAGAAAATCCTGCAAAATCAAATAATTCCAATGGCCGTGGTCATGGTAAAACATGAGAATCTGGCAAGAGAAACCAGACATTTTGTATTTTTCCATTTTAAATAAATAAAAGCAGGCAGGAAAACAACATGGGGTGTTATTTAGAGTTTGGGAGATGAGGGATATCATTCAAAAATGTGCAAGTGTCCCGTCCACTGTATTACGAGTGCATTGTTGTCAATGCCACTCTAAATATGGCAGATTGGACCTCCGCCACTTACTGGCAGATGTCTCGCTCTTCCAATGTGCAACCTCCCATTGTTTCCAGTCCGTGTTTACATGCAAAAATCACCAGCAATGGGAGACTGGGATCCTCATTTAAATTAGATTTGAAAACTCCTATACTCTCTGTATACCTCTCTTTATACTCACCCAGCACATGCCGGTCTGGGAAGTTTCTATTCCAGAAATGTCTGTGTGCAGGGAGGTATGCGGTTGTCTCAAAACTACCCATCTCCTTTCAGGTCACTGCTATTTTTTAAAGTGGTAGCCAATATTATGGAGTCGATATAAGATCAGGTGAATATTAAAACTTGATACTGTCGAAGAAAAACTTATACTGGTTTGGACTTAGTCTCTAATATCAATCGACTGTGACACAGAGGGATCATATATCCTCTTACATACACATATCGGCTGTGAGACAGAGGGCTCTCAGATGCTCTTACATACACATCAATCGGCTGTGAGACAGAGGGCTCTCAGATGCTCTTACATACACATCAATCGGCTGTGAGACACAGGGCTCTCAGATCCTCTTACATACACATATCAATCTGCTGTGAGACCGAGGGCTCACAGATCCTCTTACATACACATATCAATCTGCTGTGAGACAGAGGGCTCTCAGATCCTCTTACATACACATATCAATCTGCTGTGAGACACAGGGCTCTCAGATCCTCTTACATACACATATCAATCGGCTGTGAGACAGAGGGCTCTCAGATCCTCTTACATACACATATCAATCTGCTGTGAGACAGAGGGCTCACAGATCCTCTTACATACACATATCAATCTGCTGTGAGACAGAGGGCTCTCAGATCCTCTTACATACACATATCAATCTGCTGTGAGACAGAGGGCTCTCAGATCCTCTTACATACACATATCAATCTGCTGTGAGACACAGGGCTCTCAGATCCTCTTACATACACATATCAATCGGCTGTGAGACAGAGGGCTCACAGATCCTCTTACATATACACAACAGGGGTTGGGTAAATTGGCAAAACCCAATTGCGTTAAGTGGCCCTCTCAATATGCCCAAAACTAGCAATGTGTGTGGGTAAAACTATTACTATCACAACTGTTACTGCATTTTTTACTGTGTGAATCTAGCTCTTCGACTACAGGTCATGTGAATGGTAAATACTCGCTGTGTAAAAAGTAAACATAGCATATCGTGTATTGGAACATTGAAATGTGAAGAAATCAATTGAAGACAATGGAGTGGCTTAGGGCCAATAATGACTGTTAAAGACCTTCTGCTCCAGCATTCCAACAGTTATGTTTCTTTTTCTCGCTGATTAATTTAGAATATTCCTCCCTGAGAGGTTGGAATGTTCTAATAGCCTTTGAGCCCTTCTGCCATGGGCTACCCAGTCATTAAAGGTTCTATCTCTTGTTAAAATCTTTCACCCACGGCTCCGCCTACAACTCACCCGGAGGCCTTTCATCAACCACTATAGCCCTCTGCAGCGCTCTTTAATGCTTTAATGTAGATATAAATATGCACTTAACAGGGTAAAGTGGCCTTTATCCTTTTCCATTCTAAGGGACAGATTTACAACGCTTTTACGGTGGCTTTGGGTTACAAAGTGATGCAATCCTGCAAAAACAATTTGTTACTAGATTTCCTTGGTAACACATTACTTGTTTTGCACTGGAAAGTTGACTGAAAGTAACACAAACCAGTGCAAAATGCTGCTTTGCATTATTCTGTGTCATGGGGGGCTTCCAGTGGATGGTACATGGACGTTCCTGTGCAACCACCTATGGTTTTGACATTAAATCCTATCTACTAACAATAATAGAGTGTGTTTTGCGCCAAAAATTAACGTCACTTGAAAGCAGGCTTTAAAAAGTAGAAATGCTTTTATTTCTCCTAACTTCTCCCACTTTGCATGTGTATCGCACTGTACAGAACACATGTAAATTGAGAAGAGTTGTATTTTTGTCTAGGCATAGTATGTTGTACTCGACAGGTACCCTTCCAGTACAAAACCTATGGTAAACCCACGTAGACACCTTTGCACTATGGTGCAAATGTGTGTGTGGGGCACTCACAACATGATTGTCGTGCAACACTTGGGAGAGAGCAAGATAGTGACACATCTCTACCGATATGGCCAGCGGCGTAGCATGGGTTGCCAGCACCCGGGGCAAGGCAAGTATTGTGGCCCCTAACCCATGGACCATTAGCACATCCTGGTGCAAAATTTTAAAAGAAAAAAAATTGTCTTACAATTTTTTTTTTCTTTTAAAATGTTGACCCCTAAGAATTTTGCGCCCAGGGCAACCGCCCCTGTGGCCCTCCTATGCTATGTCACTAGATATGGCACTTTCCTGCTCTCTCCCTGTCACGTAGCGCAGCAACTTCGGTGCTGCCCTACGTTGTGCGATATGTTTGTAAACCTGGGCCCCTGTTGATATCTCATGCTACGTCTGGAGGAATATGAGTGGCAGTGTGATGCGAAAACCCATGTCCTTCCAGTATCAAGGCTTGCCTGGGGTATAAGCACTGGAGCTTGACCAGCGCCAAGTCTGGTATGGATGTTCCAGGCACATCTCATGTTATAGCACGCCAAAGAGTAGGACTGTTGCAGTCCTTATGCACAGACACACTCGGAATGAGTCCTCCTCAATGTTTGTATCATGTTTTACACTTAGGCCCCCGTTATGAGGTCCCTGGTATTGGATGAATGCGGTAACAGGATTTAGCGGTCCATCAGAATTACGAGTTGTGCTATAACTCTATGCACCTAGTGCATTTCTACCAGATTTGAGCCTGCTGAAAGCACCTCAATTCTCCAAATAAAATATAGTGGAGAAACGAGGAATACCTAGAGGAATCCTTTCCAAAACGAGTGATTCCCTAGAGATCGTGCACCGTTTCTTCCTATTTGGGAGTGAAGAATTGAGGGACACATATAACCAGTAAATTCACTTCCGTAGCAAGAATCAATGGTGGTATACTGAGTTTTAAGAGGACTAAAGCATGAATGCGTATTCCTGAAACTTTATATGACCACAAGTGTGCCCATAGCTATGTATGGTGCTGGCTTATCGGGTTATGTGGGAGCCAAACATCGGCAAGTGGAAGAAAAGAGATTTCGTCGATGGTTACACGGCCTGCCACAGCTTCGAATGTGTATGTTCGCCAGGAGATAGCTGTGTCATAACTCAAGATTAGTATTTTTATGATCAGAAATTGTGCCCCTTTGTTATTATTATGGGTCTCACTCTGCTGTAACTGTTTTGGGGAATTGACTAAATTGATTTTGACTGATATACTTGGGATGGATGCCCACAACGCTATTCCTTGGGTGCATTATGCTCTTATCACAATGGAAAGCCTATGCTGTGAAGAATCCTTTAAGACCGTATTACAAGTGCCAGAGGATATAATGCACGTATAATAAGGCAGATGGGATATCCATCACATTCGCCAAATTCTAAATCAGGCCCTAAGTGTCTTTGGGATGGGATTTCGACTCAGTTCAATAAGCACTTTTTTTGCACAGTTTATGTACTCCATGAACAGAAGTTTTAAGACTGTGCATGATATCACTGGGTCATCAAACTTGTGTATTGGCATTTTGAAGTTTATTGATAATGAACTCTCCACTCAGTAATTTTTTGGTTACTAGACTTCAGCTCTCAGGACAGGTCTACTTTTATGGAATAATTAACCTATGACGAATTACATGTTTTGTGCTTTTATTTTGTATGTATTTTTCTATTTTTAAAATGTTATATGTCACTTTGTTGTGATGCCTAATTTGTTTTTTTTAATCAAAATAAATTATTTTGCCTGACTAACTGATTCCGTTATAATTATTAATTTCTTTTGAAGCCCTCTGGATGCCATTCACAATACCTCATAATGCTGAATTAAATATACCCCCATTACATGTAACTCTAGGGAGCCTAGTTAATGGGCCAGGCTCCAGGGAGGTCGGAATGAGACACTTAAACTGGAGGGCCAAATGACCTAGGGCAAACTTTTTCTATGGGTGTGTGAAATGTACACAATTTGGTTTTTGCATAAGTACGCAAACATTTCATGGAATTATGAGAAATTACACAAAATGCAAAACCAGCATTTAGAGCTACATTTTAGTCCAAAATGCTCAAAGAAAAGGATCAAAATACTCAGGTGCCTCGAACAACAGGCACTCGCGTTCTGGTTTTTGCATTGTTCCCATGCTGACTGCTAAACTGTTGCCAGGAATGAAAGTGGTCATTGATAGACCAGGTTAAATCTTATCATTTATTAACCTATACCTCCCATCAGGAAGGTACATAAATGGATGGATATATAGGTAGATAGCCACCTCTATCTATCTATCTACTCGTCCGCAATTCTATCTATCTATCTGTCTATCTACTCGTCCGCAAATCTATCTATCTACTCGTCCGCATATCTATCTATCTATCTATCTACTCGTCCGCAATTCTATCTATCTATCTACTCGTCCGCATATCTATCTATCTATCTGTCTGTCTGTCTCTATATCCATGTATCGTTCCTTCCATAAATCCATCCACTCATTCATCCATATTGGTCCTCTACCAGCTTCAGACACAGATGTCTGTCTCCGGAATTCACACGCATAGAGTCAAGAGAGAGAGGCTCTACTATTTCTTGTAGACTGCTCCCTTTGGAGCAGAAATCAGCTTCTGTTCATAAGCTCCAGCGGAGGGAAATTCCAAAGAAGGGCTGAATGTCACAGACTCATCGGTACTTACAATGGGGCCCTTGTGTCCATCTGGGAAGAATGGCAGGGGGACCCTCATCCGCAGCATCTCGGGTCTAGACAGACACTCCGGGGCAGACAGGACACATTATACCATGGTACAACCCGCTAATAAATGCTCTCCTTTCATGCACTTAAAGACCAGGCCAGATGTTTTCAGCACCTTCCAATCTATTTCTGAACAGTCAAAACAGTCAAAAATAGCTCTGGGTTCACAAACCCATGACACTTGGGAATTGCGCACTCTTGTCCTCCACGTGCAAGCACGTGCGCCTGGAGGGTGAGACAACATATGGCAGAAAAATAACATTTCACAGCATGCAGAGAGCACAGGTTGTTTGGGTGAATAAATGAATTGATATGCAAATATTGGATTCATATTCCACAAAATGTCTGTGCAGGCTGAGTTGTTGTCTCCAATCGAAGCGTTTCTTTGACGGTTAATTGTTCAGAAGCAGATAATTGACATCCATATGTTGCAAGCCTCACTTTCTATAGGATCGTAGGGAGCTTTTTCACTCCTCTATGCGTTGAACACTCCCAAATACGTATTACATCTGTCCCTTTCAGCGACAGGAGACCCAGATATTGCCATATTTGGCCAGATGTGTCCATACTTGGCAAAAAACACATATTACATCTATTTTGAAGATGCTCCGCTTGCTACAAATAGAAAAAGAAAGGCCTGATAAAGTTGTATACAGGTATGTTCCTAATGTCTCCCTGCACTACCATCCTTCCACATGCCTGTGACGAACTTACTTTTGTCAACTTTCCATCCGCTTGCCCAGATGCAAAGGTTTTGGTGGTTGGGCACTACATGTACCTCTTCAAGGCCCTTCCACCCTCCAGACCACCAAGAGTTACCATATGTTTCAGAGAGTTTTGAAGACAAGCCTCTTCTGCTTGTAGAAAGCACTAAGCTTCTAGGCCCCTCCCTCCTCTCAGATATGGCTGCCACATAAACACTAATCCCACAAGACTCAACATCCAATAAACCTGTTAGTGAACTGTGACCAGCTTCCATCCCCTTCCAAAGAAAACCAAAAGGCACATGCCAGGATCTAGCGGGATTCCGCAACAAGAACCCGACATCAAACTGAACACCATGTAGGCCTGTAAGGAACAGGAAGACAACATTCTAGCTGGGGCCAGGTTTGAATTATCCTAATGGACTTGAACAAAAGATGTTCAGCCACATTATTGTTAGGCCTAGATTCTTTTTTTCATGTTTTTTGGTTTGCGAAACAGAAAACGTACCACAAACCACTTTTTTCCCTCAGATTTTTTAAATTTGCAACCAAAAAACAAATTAAATTTGAATTTCCCAGGTTCATGGTTGTAGTCTTATGGTGGTTCGAAAAATCCAACAAACATCACAGAATTCAATGCAATTCACACAATTTCAAAAACTTGCTTTGGGAACAAATGCATAAAAACCGTGCGTCTGTTCCGTAAGTGAATTAGTTTGCAAGAGACCTTGCAGGTTTTGCGTTTTGACAAAAATGATTCACGCATCTCTACATATAATCTCTAATCACAATCAGAACTGTCTATTTCTTATAATTAAAACTGATGACCCACATTCTCGTGCGGGGCATGGTAGCCCCTACCAGGGGCGGGTTGGGTCAAAACATAGGCCCGGGCACCAAAATAAAGTGGCTCCCATTAGCGAGCAAGATAGCTACAAAAAGTGGCCTTCAGTTACAAATCGGGCCAGTTTGGAACTTTTAAAGTCACACTGTATGGGTATTTTGCAAGGGATGGGAGACTGCATGTATTTGTGTTTGCTGCAAGCAATGCTTGTGGTAATCTCAGTGAAATCAACATTAAAATCCGGCCCACCTGGCCAAAAACCAGGCCCACAAACTGCTACAACAAGCATTTTCAATGCAATAGGTCTCGCATTTGCGAGAGTTTAAGCTATTGGCACTGTAAATGAGAATGCCTTTTATTTATCTATTTTGCTAGTTAAAACATAAAAGGCATTTTCATTTACAATGCCAATAGCTCAAACTCTTGTAAATGCGAGACCTATTCAAAGAAGCGGCCACCATTGTCTCGGTCTGCTTGGAAAGTGAAAGCGCACATGCCGCGCTGAATGTTGCAGGAAAGCATGCGGTGCCTGCAGTAGGAGAAGCTTATTAAAGAAAATAGTGCTTACAGACTAAATAAGACATACCGTATAACAACAGCAGAAAAAGGGCCAGTCCTCATGGGAGGGTACAAAAGAAGACAAGGCGGTACTAAGGAGGGACTAACAAGCCTAATAAATCAGAAGCCAGCATTTGTGAAGGACAATGACACAAGCCAATGACAAATATGGGCGGAGTGGGTGGGGCTTCTATTCCATACTCCAATACAGCATGCCGCAGAGAGGCGCATGCGCTGCCTAGGCTCGACCTAAAAACGGCCCACACACTGAGCTGTCAGACCAGCCCATTGGGCCAGTCCCCCTCCCCTTCTAGAGGTCCCTCATTCAGCCCAAAGCCTTCTATAATTGTGAGGTGCAGGTGTTTCAGGGGCTTCTCCCCACATTCTGCATGTAGAGGCCTAATCGTGTTGCGTTACGTCACTGCATTCGAAGAATCCTGATGTCTCATCTCTCTGTCCCAGGTTATAGTGACACATATGTATCTGCAGGCCCTGCAGGAGGACACGTGTGCCACAATGTGAGCATGGGAGCCAACCTCAGAGATGAGCAGCATCTGTCCCTACGACGGTCACCTGCTTCCGGAGGAAGGGGAGCTCCCCCTGCTGCTACGTCCTCCGGGACACGGCGCATTGTGCTCGGGTGGAATATGTACCCTCTAGCCAGAACCAGACTCTCGGAGCCCGCACACGCTTCCTGACTCTGCTAATCTTCAAACAGACAGGGTGTCAAACATTCTGGGCCTCTGGCAGGGTTACTAGTCACTAATCCTAGAAGGCATTGCGCCTGCCCTTCCAAGCAGTGCAAAAGGATCGGGCCAGACGCACGTCATCCGCTTATCACACACGTACACGTCATTCTATTTGCTGGGATAGGCCAGTGATGCTTTCTAGTACTGTATGGGTGTGATTAAACATAACGGGGTGCTCTTTATGAGTGGAGTGGTGTGTTTCCGTGGTGGCACTTACCTTCTGAGGAGGGCACCCCTCAACAAAGTTGTCACCCCCATCTGATTTTCCAGGTAGCCCCCCAGAGGGCTAGCTGTGGGAAACTCCTGGTAGTCACCAGCTTTTTTACAAAGCTCAGAAACCCCACTATATGGGTGCTTCATACTCTCATAGTTACATCACTAGGGGAGAGGAAGTGGCCTAACGGCTAGGACAGTCGACCTCGAACCTGGGGAAGCTGGTTCGAGTCTCGGCAGGGACTCTCAACATCCTGTGATTCTGGGCCAATCACCTTATCTCCCCGTGCCTAACAAAAATGAAGGTGTCAGTCTGTAATGCAACGGGTGATCATGTACAGCGCTCTGATACCTTCAAGTCTAGTTTGCGCTGTATAAAACTCACAAAGAACAAGCATTTGCAATGCAATAGGTCTCGCATTTGCGAGAGTTTAAGCTATTGCCATTCTAAATGACAATGCCTTTTATTTATCTGTTTTGCTAATTAACACATAAATAAAAGGCATTGTCATTTACAATGCCAATATCTGAAACTCTTGTAAATGTGAGACCTATTCAAAGAAGTGGCCACCATTATCCTGGGCTGCTTGGAAAGTGAAAGAGCGTATGGCGCGCTAAATGTTGCAGGAAAGCATGTCGTGCCTGCAGTAGGAGAAACTCATTAAAGAAAATAGTACTTACAGACTAAAAAAGACGTACCATGTAACAACCAAAGTAAAAGGGCCAGTTCTCATGGGAGGTTACAAATGAAGACAAGGCAGTACTAAGGAGGGACTAACAAGCCTATTAATGAATCAGAAGCCAGTATTTACAAAGGACAATGACACAAGCCAATGACAAATATGGGCGGAGAGTGGGCGGGGCTTCTATTCCATACTCCAATGCAGCATGCCGCAGAGCAGCGCATGCGCTGCCCAGGCTCGACCTAAAAAACAGATGAAGTACATCATATTGCCTTTCTTCCAGTTGTTGAAATCTGGCTATTTAATTGCAAGCATCTTAGAGGAAAGAATAGAACAATCAAATTGAAATCTTTTCTGATCTTGTTTCAATCAAGCATTAAAAAAAATCACTTCCTTTCCAAAGAATGTCCTAATGAGAGTATCACTTCAATATCGGTTCTGTTAAGTCTAGGCAAAACACTCCTAGCGGCTTTTCTATTTCAACAAAATAATATAAATAAGGGAAGTGACATCACACGTCCATTACCCCTGCAATTACATCATAAGAAGTGACATCACAGAGTCTTTGACCAACCTGATAGACTTTGTATGTTTTCTAGACCTACTTTATTGAAACCAGAGGCCAAACCTGCACAATGTCCCAAGCTAGCTTGAGCTTGTGATTAATGCTGGTCAATGCTTTTCCAGAGTCCACTGTCCTCTGGGCTGCAATCCGTGCACCATCAACATGGCCGCCTTGGCATGGACATCCTGGAAGTCCTGATGTTGTAATAAAACAGCTAGGAATCGCCAAACTGCTGGGTGTTGTACTTCTAGGGAGCACTATTACTATGGCAGTATGAACAGAAAACCTGAGTTAAAAAAACACTTGTATCATATTATGTTGAAGCCATACCTGCACTTTTTGCCAAAATCCAGGTCTTTTCCCCCCCCTCTACTTTTGCCAGGTGTTCCTGAGCCTCCATCAGTGTAGACACCAGGTCAGTCTTGGCAAAAACTGGTGAAAAGACTGTGGTAACGCCGCTCAAACCCCTCCACATGCACAGTGCTCTGGTGCCCGATCAGCAATTAGTGCTCAATGGAATAAAATGTAGTGTAAACATAAAACAGAATGAACTCAATGATTTCACCCCCCCAGAGTCTCTGATTGAACATTGTGGTCCACTGGTGAGTATCCTAGCAAGGGGATCATAGGCCCTAGTGTAAGTATGGCAAATGAGCCTCTAGGGCCACTTTTAGTAGTAAGAGCACCCATAATTGAGGATGCAGAGCGCCCACTGCAGCTCCTGCCAGATGACCTTCTTCCCCAATAATGGCTTCACCCCTGAAGTTGGCCATGTCTTTAAATGGTCAGTCAAGGGACATGGTTCAAGTTCAGCCCCACAGATACCAGGGTGGTTCTGGGTTCACTCGTAGAGATTTGGAGCTAGTACATGACCAGTGTGTTTGCTATTAAAAACATTTTGAAACCCAAAAAGGTTTCAGGTGTCATTTTTGTATGGTGCGCAGCTGAAGTAACCCACTTGCTCACTGAGTGCAAACATTCATTGCCGGGGTTGCTTGGTACCATTAGGGTGATTACCGACCATTTGCCAAAGCAATATTGTGAAGTCCAATAGGGGTTATCAAGTGTTTCAAACTCTCCTGCCTGGACCCAACATGGCAGCCGCCTGCCTCCTTCACCGAGTGAACAAACGCACAGGACCCACCACTATTCAGAAAGCCATGGTAATCCCAGTCCACCAGTTGCAACTGGCTTGCGCTGGGCCTAGTAGTAACAATGGGGTTTTGGAATTTTAACTACATTCGATCAACAATAAAAACAAAGGAATTTCCAACTGACTAAAATATATCAACTAAAACCAATGACACCATTCAGCATCAATGACAAGTCCCAAACTGCCATTGGAAACAAACGAAATACCCCTGGGAAGGGCAGCATAGAAGCAAGCTTAAGCAAATCACTATGAATGCCATTTACACATGAACGTCTCAGAGATGTTCCAGGCATCCCCACTCCCACACTGGCATTGGTGCCAACTTGCTACAAAGTGGTTCTGCTGATGTAAACTACCTCCTACTTTGCTCCTGGGAAAACCCTGTCCCGCGTTTTCATCAGGGAGGCGGCACGAGGGGGGATTCCAACATCATTCCCAGAATGCACCGCGCCGGGCCTTTCCTTCCACAGATCTCTTATCGCTACGGAGCAGCGCTTCCTGGCGCACCGCTGAATAAATACACCGCCGGGCCTTGGCTGCAGGACAGAGGCGCGGGGATGGGGCGCGCCAGGCCTTCCAGTAAAGCATGGAGCTGCGAGCCAGGACCACAGGAAATCTCTGTAACAACACGAGTGCGCAGGGTCGGAGCTTGGAGGGCAGGCTTGGCGCACCCAGGAGTTAAGGGACATCTGTGCTTGTGCAGAAGTGGAGATGGTGAAAAGCAGAGAACCAGCCTCCCCATCAATGTGGTGAATTCGAGGCAGAGGGGCACTCTTCAGAGCCATGTCGGACCCCCTTCTCTGTCCCAATAGTGCGGTCCATTCTCTGTCCTAATATATAAGTGCGGTCCATCCTCTGTCCCAATAGTGCGGTCCATCCTCTGACCCAATAGTGCGGTCCATCCTCTGTCCCAATAGTGCGGTCCATCCTCTGTCCCAATAGTGCGGTCCATCCTCTGTCCCAATAGTGCGGTCCATCCTCTGTCCCAATAGTGCGGTCCATCCTCTGTCCCAATAGTGCGGTCCATCCTCTGTCCCAATAGTGCGGTCCATCCTCTGTCCCAATAGTGCGGTCCATCCTCTGTCCCAATAGTGCGGTCCATCCTCTGTCCCAATAGTGCGGTCCATCCTCTGTCCCAATAGTGCGGTCCATCCTCTGTCCCAATAGTGCGGTCCATCCTCTGTCCCAATAGTGCGGTCCATCCTCTGTCCCAATAGTGCGGTCCATCCTCTGTCCCAATAGTGCGGTCCATCCTCTGTCCCAATAGTGCAGTCCATTCTTTGTTCCAATAGTGCGGTCCATTCTCTGTCCCAATAGTGCGGTCCATTCTCTGTCCCAATAGTGCGGCTGATGCAATGACGTTTGGAAACTGCAGGACAAGGTGCACCGATGTGACACGTTTTCCCTCCATATAGCTCCTTCTCACTAAGGCCGTTAAGCCAGTGGCGTAGCTTCCATTAGTGAAGCAGGAGCAGTGGCACCGGGGCCCAGAGGGGCCCAGTGAACCCTGATTATTGCTGTATTTCACAGTTTAAACAGGCACCAAGGGGGCTAGTTCCTTCCTTGCCCTCGGACCTATGACACACCGCCTACGTCACTGCGCTGACAGGGGCGGCGCCTCCACTAGCGCGGAGGAGCGTCGCCCCACTGCTTTCTTGCAATGCAAGAAAGCCAAAACATAAAATGGTAATAACTTTTAGTTATTACCATTTTATGTTTGCTCTGCGCATTGCGGGCGGGCGGGGCTGCTCTGCTTTTTGAGCAGGGAAGGGGAGGAGTGGTTTGCCCACTCCTGAGTGCGCAAAGACTGTTTGGTTAGCCCTCTCAGGCCGCCCAAACCAGTCATGCGCACTCTGCACTTCTACATGCAGGCTGCAGCCTGCATGGAGAACATGCCCACCTCATTAGCCCCTGGCTGGGCGCCGTCCCTACCAATAATTGGCTTAGGAGAGGGAGCCTGGCTGCCTGCTTCCTGTTCCTGTTGGAGGCAGGAGAGCAGGAGCAGAGAAGACGCGGGCACGGGGCGGAAAGGTATTTTTATTTATCTGCGATCCCCCCGCAACCGCAATGTCGGCCGCTACTGTGTGCCGAGTTATGCATTCTTCCATCATCATGCCTTGCTGTCATCATGGCCTCGTGATCCCCTTTATGCAAGATGATGCTTCCCTATGGGACTAGACAGCATCAGCATTTTGGCCACTTGCTCCCGGGCACTGCAATGCTTTGCACGCTCTGGCCCTCTTGTGACACACCACTTTTCACACCAATCCTTTCCAACCTTCGCACACCAATCACTGCCCTACACTGGCCCTCATCGTCATCATGTTGGGTGGACAACCTTTTTGTAGTAGATGTAATTTGATTTTCGCATCACATGATCCCCTGTAGGAAACAAGGGAAAGTGTGACCAGCCTCCCAGCTTCTCTGCACACCCCTCAACAAGAAAGCCTGGCTTTGAACTCAGTGGACTCAGCAGGCCCTCAATTGCACTGTAAAAGAGAGCTAGAATCAGTGCTTAATTTAAGCTGGTGGTTTCCGGTGCTCAGCACTTAATAATCATCACTGGTGCTTTTCATGAGCACCAGTTAAGGACACATTCATTTACGGGGAGATTAAGTGATTTGCCCAGAATCACAGGGTCTTCAGCCAACGCCGAGACTCAACCCTGATTCCCCAGCTGCAAAGTCTGCAGCTATGGCCACTGCGCCACATCCTCTCCCCACTTTTAATGGTTAGTAGTTGGTTCTGTTTTATGCGACGCTAACATCAGAAACGGGCTGGTGCAAGCTGCCTCCTGACCAGAGCCCCGGCACTTCATTCTTTACAAATTAACCACTGGCTAAGATGCATCTTGCTCCGGCCCCTGCTCTGTGCTGGTGTGGGAGTGTTTTCAAAGCTGCAGCTGTCAGGGGCTGCTGAAAGCTGCCAGTGCCACAGGTGAGAAGAACCATTACTGAAACATCAAGACACAGTTAAGCAATCTGCTCGCCTGGCTGCTGAGCTGGCTTTGTGGGCATTGACTTGTTCACATCAATTACTTCTTAACAATATACTTATTGCAGATGACACCTCAAGTTAATTGTGTGGTACTTCCAAACAGATGTGGGCATTTAGCATATCAGGGGCTGGTTTACACTAGTTAACAGATGTCAAGAGTAGGGTGCCAAGAGAGAGCGCGAGGAACCCTTCGCTAGGTTCAGCACATCATGGTTGCAAAGCTCTCCGATGGCATGCCAGGCTGGAGTACTCGCTCCAGTCCTGTTTGAACTGTGCATTCTGGGATTTGTAGTCCAGCATTTAGAATGGTCCTGGATTTATAATGGAATAGGAGGACTGGGGGAGCGACTCCAACCAGACTTGGCAGAAGCTGAGCACCCTCTAGATGCTGCTAGTATTGATTATAAATGCGATACTACAAGTCCCAGAATGCAAAGAAATAAACGGGGTCGGATTGGCTACCCCAGCCTACGAGGGGACAACCGTAGCTCTCCACCATAGTTCATGGGAATGTGTCATAGACAGTGAAGGCTGCAGAACCGGTGTGTACATTTGTTGTTGTGCAGCTCAGTAGTGTAATGCAAAATGATGGGGCTCCCACCAAAATGTTGCGAGGGCCACCTGAGACTCCCATATCTCACAGATATTCATTGACCTCGGCCTGAATGGGGGCCATAGGGGGTGATGGACCCGTAAAGGGGTAGGACCCCCCTGCGCCGCAGGGGCTTGTGTTATGCCCCTGGTGCAGCGGTGGAGGCCGGGTCTACTCTTCCCTGTGGGAACCACCAATGCTCAGCGGTGGAGGCCGGGGCGCGCTGGTCTACTCTTCCCTGTGGGAACCACCAATGCTCAGCGGTGGAGGCCGGGGCGCGCTGGTCTACTCTTCCCTGTGGGAACCACCAATGCTCAGCGGTGGAGGCCGGGGCGCGCTGATCGTCTCTTCCCTGTGGGAACCACCAATGCTCAGCGGTGGAGGCCGGGGCGCGCTGGTCTACTCTTCTCTGTGGGAACCACCAATGCTCAGCGGTGTTGTCTTCGAGCCCAGCCCCCTTCCACCCTATCCCTTGGGGTCACTTCTCCTAGCTTGAGTTGCTGGACCCATGACTGCAGAAGCCCATGGTTGTTTCTTCGGAGTACTCGCCCACGCTGCCAGATGCCAGGGGCGGCCTAGCATAGATCCCACCTCCTGCCTCTTCTCTTCACGTCCTACACTTGCTATCTCTTGACATCACTCCTGCCCGTTGTTTTACATCCTCCCAATCATACTTTCAATTGTTTTACTCTCTTTCTCTTGATGGACACTGCCCACCAGCTACGTCAATTCAGTGCCGCCTCTCCCTCTACTGCCCCTCCTTGGCAGAAGCACTATATTCACCCTGGCCATGGCCTGCTGGATGGGGAGTTAACACTCCAAGGAGCAGGGGAGCAGCAGGGGGCAACAAGAGAGCAGCATCGGGCAGCAGGGGGCAGCAAGGGAGCAGCAGGGGGCAGCAAGGGAGCAGCAGGGGAGCAGCAGGGGAGAAGCAGGGGGGCTCCAGAGGGGCAGAAGGGGAGCAGCAGGGGAGGAAGCAGGGGGGCTCCAGAGGAGCAGCAGGGGGCAACAAGAGAGCAGCATCGGGCAGCAGGGGGCAGCAAGGGAGCAGCAGGGGCAACAAGGAAACAGCAGGGGGCAACAAGGGAACAGCAGGGGGCAACAAGAGAGCAGCATGGGGCAGCAGGGGGCAGCAAGGGAGCAGCAGGGGCAACAAGGAAACAGCAGGGGGCAACAAGAGAGCAGCATGGGGCAGCAGGGGGCAGCAAGGGAGCAGCAGGGGAGCAGCAGGGGGGCTCCAGAGGGGCAGAAGGGGAGCAGCAGGGGAGGAAGCAGGGGGGCTCCAGAGGAGCAGCAGGGGGCAGCAGGGGGGCAGCAGGAGAGCAGCATCGGGCAGCAGGGGGCAGCAAGGGAGCAGCAGGGGCAACAAGGGAACAGCAGGGGGCAACAAGAGAGCAGCATGGGGCAGCAGGGGGCAGCAAGGGAGCAGCAGGGGCAACAAGGGAACAGCAGGGGGCAACAAGGGAACAGAAGGGGAGCAGCAGGGGGGCTCCAGAGGGGCAGAAGGGGAGCAGCAGGGGAGGAAGCAGGGGGGCTCCAGAGGAGCAGCAGGGGGCAGCAGGGGGGCAGCAGGAGAGCAGCATCGGGCAGCAGGGGGCAGCAAGGGAGCAGCAGGGGCAACAAGGGAACAGCAGGGGGCAACAAGAGAGCAGCATGGGGCAGCAGGGGGCAGCAAGGGAGCAGCAGGGGCAACAAGGGAACATAAGGGGAGCAGCAGGGGAGAAGCAGGGGGGCTCCAGAGGGGCAGAAGGGGAGCAGCAGGGGAGGAAGCAGGGGGGCTCCAGAGGAGCAGCAGGGGGCAGCAGGGGGGCAGCAGGAGAGCAGCAGGGGGGGCAGAGGAGCAGCAGCAGGGGGTAGCAGGGGAGCAGTAGGTGGGCAGAAGCAGGGGGCAGCAGGGAGCAGCAGGGGGGCAGCAGGGATGCCATGGGCCCTACTCCAAGCAGGCAAACTGGCCCACCCGGCCCCCAGTTGGGTAGTAAAATAAAGCCAAAACTGTGCACAGTAGACCACGGTGCCACTTCACCTGCTGTACAATCCATGGTTAGGCCCTAGCTGACCAGTCACCTACAGGGCTGCAGCCGAATTGTGCACTCCCAATACTACGTCGTAATTACTAGTTTGAGTTCTTATTATTTTATTTATTTATTTGAGTTTTTTTTATAGTGCGAACTTGACCCAAGAGCATCAGAGCGCTTTACAAGAATTACATAAAGATTGATTACAAGAGCTCTGACCATAGGGTACGGCTTTACAAGAATTACATGTGCATCGTTTACATTGTTTACAGTAGGCACAGCAAAGAGTCCTACAATATAGGGAGAGAAAAGTTGTACAATATAGGGCAGGAAGCATGAAAACAGGGCTCGTTTACGGGGTAAGGATAACAGAGGGGAGCAGATATTTGTACAATATATGGCGGTGGTGGGGTATCCAGAGCAGGGGTTGAGATAGAGTTCAGAGTGATCAGTGAGTTTGTTCAACAGGGTACTAGGTAGGTCAGGCAGGGTAGTTTAGGTGGATTTGTTTAGGAATTTATTGAGGGGAGACAGTATTAAGTTTTCCTTGAAGTGAAGGTAGGATTGGTTGTCATGCAGTTCTTTAGGAAGGGCATTCCAAATTCTCGGGCGTTACCAGAGAAGGATCGAGGAGGGACTTGGTTTTCTTGAATTTGGGCGGGATGAGGAGATGGGTGTTAGAGCTTCGTAGTGGTCTTTTTGGCGGGCTTTAGTGAGTTTGTTAGCGAGGTAGGTGGTATTACCAGAGTAGAGAACTTTGTGTGTAATGCAGGTTGTTTTGAATATACTTCTCACTTCGATTGGTAGCCACTGGAGTTTCTTGAGGGTGGGAGTGAAATGGTTGGATTGTCCCTCTCCAGAGATCAGTCTGGCCACTGCATTGAGTGAGGACTTCATTGGCAGAAGGAGGGTTTTAGGAATGCCCGTCCAGCTTGGATGGTGCAAGGGAGTGGATTACAATCTTCAAGTCCTCAGAGGGGATAAAAGGCTTGATTTTTTTATGTGTTTTAGGGTGTAGAGGGCACTTTTTGCAGCGGAGTTGATACGTTCTTTCATGTTCAGGCTTTTTTCTAGAGTAATCTTAAGTGATCTGACGGAGTTCGATGTAGAAAGTTTGCAGTTTAGTGCAGTTAGACTGTCAAGCCAGTGGCGGAAGGGGTGGGGTTGTTTTTAGGCTGGAACAGGAGGAGTTCGGTTTTGTTGGGGTTTACTTATAGGTGGCTTTTGTTGAGCCAGGTGAGTATCATGGAGAGAGTGTTGTTGAGATGTTGGATGTCTTTGAGTGAAGCAATTTTGAAATAGTTCTATGTGTGGAGCGGTCTTAAGTCTTCCATTTTGGGGTCCATTCTAGCCGTCTTACAGAGCTGTGTGGTTTGTTGTGTTTCAGATTTTAGCTGTAACTATGGGCAGCGGACACAGGATTCTGTCTTGCATTCGTGAATTAAAGGGCTCTGCCTTTCGTCCTGCTCCTTAGATGCCTGTTTGTGAGAGATAAAGTCAGCGTGGCGTTCAATGACTTTACTGTACATGAAGCCAGGACATGTTCTCGTTCTGCACTGAGAAAGATTTAAAACTTGTAACAAGTTTAGAAAGCAGTAGTTTAAAGGAGCGAGGGAGATATGGGAATGAAGGAGATATGGGAAATACGTCATTACAAGCACACCTTCTGCTGGAAGGGTCCGACCTGTGACCAGCTGTGAGTAAATGTAGGGTGGCCTTTTGCCAGGAACAAAGTGCATGGTGCAGTGGCGTAATGAAACTTGAGGGGGGCCCCCTGCAAAATCTTACGTGGGCCCGGATGGGTCTGACCATTGTGTTTTCCCCGACAGGGGTGGTTGGGCAGTTCCCTCTACTTGCGCCAGTCCCGATAGTCACGACTGTGACGTAAGTACATGCATGGGGCCCCACCCTTCTCCGGACCCAGTCCAAAGATCTCAGGCCAGGGACTTGCACTGCTGGAGGGGGCCCCGGAGCTTGGCCCCCGCACACTGTGGTGGCTTTTGTTACGCCACTGGCACGACAAATTGGGGAGGGGAAGATCTGACAACCTGAAAGACACACATGTGACGAAGGAGTTGTCACATATGTGCTGCCAGTGTAACGTGGGTGTCTGCATATAAACCTGCAGGGGGAGCCTCGGTATTCCTGCAGGGCCTCAAGCTTCTGGCTCCCACACAACCCTGTACTCAATGTCCCCGGATATTGTGTGTGCACTGCAGGCCGAAATCTCTAGCATTTCTCCCAAAATGTCCTAAAAAAACATAAGAATTAAAAGATGCTATAGAAAATTGGAAGCTTTCCCTGCTCCTAACAGTGCTGTACCTTTCTGTATATGTGAGAGAGGTTTGCACTGCTGTGGTCACCGCTGAACATTTTCTGTGTATGGGAGCGAGGCTTGCATTGCTGTGGTCTTCACTGCACCCGCTCTGTGTATGGGAGCAAGGCTTGCATTGCTGTGGTCTTCACTGCACCCGCTCTGTGTATGTGAGCGAGGCATGCATTGCTGTGGTCTCCGCTGCACCTGTTCTGTGTTTGTGAGAGATGTTTGCACTGCTGTGACCTCCGCTGCACCTATTCTGTTTAGGGAGCGGTGCACTGCTGTGTTTTCCGCTGGACCTGTTCTGTGTATGTGAGGGAGGGTTGCACTGCTGTGTTTTCTGCTGGACCTGTTTTGTGTATGTGAGGGAGGGGTGCACTGCTGTGTTTTCCGCTGGACCTGTTCTGTGTATGTGAGGGAGGGTTGCACTGCTGTGTTTTCTGCTGGACCTGTTCTGTGTATGTGAGGGAGGGGTGCACTGCTGTGTTTTCCGCTGGACCTGTTCTGTGTATGTGAGGGAGGGGTGCACTGCTGTGGTTTCCACTGGACCTGTTTTGTGTATGTGAGGGAGGCTTGCACTGCTGTGTTTTCCGCTGGACCTGTTCTGTGTATGTGAGGGAGGGGTGCACTGCTGTGTTTTCCGCTGGACCTGTTCTGTGTATGTGAGGGAGGCTTGCACTGCTGTGTTTTCCGCTGGACCTGTTTTGTGTATGTGAGGGAGGGTGCACTGCTGTTTTTTCCGCTGGACCTGTTCTGTGTATGTGAGGGAGGGTTGCACTGCTGTGTTTTCTGCTGGACCTGTTCTGTGTATGTGAGGGAGGGTGCACTGCTGTGTTTTCCGCTGGACCTGTTCTGTGTATGTGAGGGAGGGGTGCACTGCTGTGGTTTCCACTGGACCTGTTTTGTGTATGTGAGGGAGGCTTGCACTGCTGTGTTTTCCGCTGGACCTCTTCTGTGTATGTGAGGGAGGGGTGCACTGCTGTGGTTTCCGCTGGACCTGTTCTGTGTATGTGAGGGAGGGGTGCACTGCTGTGGTTTCCGCTGGACCTGTTCTGTGTATGTGAGGGAGGGGTGCACTGCTGTGGTTTCTGCTGGACCTGTTCTGTGTATGTGAGGGAGGCTTGCACTGCTGTGTTTTCCGCTGGACCTGTTCTGTGTATGTGAGGGAGGGGTGCACTGCTGTGGTTTCCACTGGACCTGTTCTGTGTATGTGAGGGAGGGGTGCACTGCTGTGGTTTCCGCTGGACCTGTTCTGTGTACGTGAGGGAGGCTTGCACTGCTGTGTTTTCCGCTGGACCTGTTTTGTGTATGTGAGGGAGGGGTGCACTGCTGTTTTTTCCGCTGGACCTGTTCTGTGTATGTGAGGGAGGGTTGCACTGCTGTGTTTTCTGCTGGACCTGTTCTGTGTATGTGAGGGAGGGGTGCACTGCTGTGTTTTCCGCTGGACCTGTTCTGTGTATGTGAGGGAGGGGTGCACTGCTGTGGTTTCCACTGGACCTGTTTTGTGTATGTGAGGGAGGCTTGCACTGCTGTGTTTTCCGCTGGACCTCTTCTGTGTATGTGAGGGAGGGTGCACTGCTGTGGTTTCCGCTGGACCTGTTCTGTGTATGTGAGGGAGGGGTGCACTGCTGTGGTTTCCGCTGGACCTGTTCTGTGTATGTGAGGGAGGGTGCACTGCTGTGGTTTCTGCTGGACCTGTTCTGTGTATGTGAGGGAGGCTTGCACTGCTGTGTTTTCCGCTGGACCTGTTCTGTGTATGTGAGGGAGGGGTGCACTGCTGTGGTTTCCACTGGACCTGTTCTGTGTATGTGAGGGAGGGGTGCACTGCTGTGGTTTCCGCTGGACCTGTTCTGTGTACGTGAGGGAGGCTTGCACTGATGTGGGCTCCACTGTAAAAGTTCTTCACACATGAGAGAAGCATGATCTGCAGTGGTCCCTGCTCTTACAGTTCTGTGCATGTGACTTCCAGTCCTGGGCCATCAGATGTTTGAGTTCTGCACATGCCATGATCCCTGCACTGCTGTGACCTGATCTCTAACAGCTCTTCAGGTGTAAGGAGTCTTCCACTAATGTGAACTGTGCTGTAATTGTTGTGTGCATGTGGGGACACATGCATGGCTGTGGCCTTTGCTGTACACATGTTGTGTACTTCAGGGAGGGTTGTACAGTTGTGGCCTCTGCTGTAACAGGTCTGTGTATGTGAGAGAGTCTTGCACTGTGGTGACTCGTGTTGTAATGGTTCTGTGTATGTGAGGGAGTCTCGCACTGTGGTAGCTCATGTTGTAATGGTTCAGTGTATGTGAGGGAATCTTGCACTGTGGGGACTTGTGTAAATGTTCAGCATATGTGAAGGAGTCTTGCACTGCAGTGACTCGTGTTGTAATGGTTCTGTGTATGTGAGGGAGTCTTGCACTGCGGTGACTCATGTTGTAATGGTTCAGTGTATGTGAGGGAATCTTGCACTGCGGTGACTCATGTTGTAATGGTTCTGTGTATGTGAGGGAGTCTTGCACTGTTATGACTTGTGTTGTAATGGTTCTGTGTATGTGAGGGAGTCTTGCACTCAGTGACTCGTGTTGTAATGGTTATGTGTATGTGAGGGAGTCTTGCACTGTGGTGACTCGTGTTGTAATGGTTCTGTGTATGTGAGGGAGTCTTGCACTGTGGTAGCTCGAGTTGTAATGGTTCAGTGTATGTGAGGGAATCTTGCACTGTGGTGACTCGAGTTATAATGGTTCTGTGTATGTGAGGGAGTCTTGCACTGTTATGACTTGTGTTGTAATGGTTATGTGTATGTGAGGGAGTCTTGCACTGTGGTGACTCGTGTTGTAATGGTTCTGTGTATGTGAGGGAGTCTTGCACTGTGGTAGCTCGAGTTGTAATGGTTCAGTGTATGTGAGGGAATCTTGCACTGTGGTGACTCGAGTTATAATGGTTCTGTGTATGTGAGGGAGTCTTGCACTGTGGTGACTCGTGTTGTAATGGTTCTGTGTATGTGAGGGAATCTTGCACTGTGGCGACTCGTGTAAATGTTCAGTGTATGTGAGGGAGTCTTGCACTGTGGTGACTCGTGCTGTAATGGTTCTGTGTATGTGAGGGAGTCTTGCACTGTGGTGACTCGTGTTGTAATGGTTCTGTGTATGTGAGGGATTCTTGCACTGTGATGACGTGTTTTAATGGATCTGTGTACATGAGGGAGTCTTGCTCTATGGTGACTCCTGTGTAATGGTTCAGTGTATGTGAGGGAGTCTTGCTCTATGGTGACTCGGGTTGTATGGTTCTGGGTATGTGATGGAGTCTTGCACTGTGGTGACTCGTGTTGTAATGGTTCTGTGTATGTGAGGGAGTCTTGCACTGTGATGAATCGTGTTGTAATAGTTCTGTGTATGTGAGGGATTCTTGCACTGTGGTGACGTGTTGTAATGGTTCTGTGTATGTGAGGGAGTCTTGCACTGTGGTGACTCGTGTTGTAATGGTTCTGTGTATGTGAGGGAATCTTGCACTGTGGTGACTCGTGTAAATGTTCAGTGTATGTGAGGGAGTCTTGCACTGTGGTGACTCGTGCTGTAATGGTTCTGTGTATGTGAGGGAGTCTTGCACTGTGGTGACTCGTGTTGTAATGGTTCTGTGTATGTGAGGGATTCTTGCACTGTGATGACGTGTTTTAATGGATCTGTGTACGTGAGGGAGTCTTGCTCTATGGTGACTCCTGTGTAATGGTTCAGTGTATGTGAGGGAGTCTTGCTCTATGGTGACTCGGGTTGTATGGTTCTGGGTATGTGATGGAGTCTTGCACTGTGGTGACTCGTGTTGTAATGGTTCTGTGTATGTGAGGGAGTCTTGCACTGTGATGAATCGTGTTGTAATAGTTCTGTGTATGTGAGGGATTCTTGCACTGTGGTGACGTGTTGTAATGGTTCTGTGTATGTGAGGGAGTCTTGCACTGTGGTAGCTCGAGTTGTAATGGTTCAGTGTATGTGAGGGAATCTTGCACTGTGGTGACTAGAGTTGTAATGGTTCTGTGTATGTGAGGGAGTCTTGCACTGTGGTGACTCGTGTTTTAATGGTTCAGTGTATGTGAGGGAATCTTGCACCGTGGGGACTTGTGTAAATGTTCAGCGTATGTGAGGGAGCCTTGCACTGTGGTGACTCATGTTGTAATGGTTCTGTGTATGTGAGGGAGTCTTGCACAGTGGTGACTCGTGTTGTAATGGTTCTGTGTATGTGAGGGAGTCTTGCACTGCGGTGACTCATGTTGTAATGGTTCTGTGTATGTGAGGGAGTCTTGCACTGTGATGACTTGTGTTGTAAGGGTTCTGTGTATGTCAGGGAGTCTTGCACTGTGGTAGTTCATGTTGTAATGGTTCAGTGTATGTGAGGAAATCTTGCACTGTGGTGACTTGTGTAAATGTTCAGTGTATGTGAGGGAGTCTTGCCTTGTGGTGACTTATGTTGTAATGGGTCTGTGTATGTGAGGGAGTCTTGCACTGTTATGACTTATGTTGTAATGGTTCTGTGTATGTGAGTGAGTCTTGCACTCAGTGACTCGAGTTGTAATGATTCTGTGTATGTGAGGGAGTCTTGCACTACGGTGACTCGTGTTGTAATGGTTCTGTGTACGTGAGGGAGTCTTGCACTGTGGTGACTCGTGTAAATGTTCAGCATATGTGAGGGAGCCTTGCACTGTGGTGACTCGTGTTCTAATGGTTCTGTGTATGTGAGGGAGTCTTGCAATGTGGCGACTCATTTTGTAATAGTTCTGTGTATGTGAGGGAATCTTGCACTGTGGTAGATTGTGTTGTAATTGTTCAGTGTATGTGAGGGAGTCTTGCACAGTGGTGACTCGTGTTGTAATGGTTCTGTGTATGTGAGGGAGTCTTGCACTGCGGTGACTCATGTTGTAATGGTTCTGTGTATGTGAGGGAGTCTTGCACTGTGATGACTTGTGTTGTAAGGGTTCTGTGTATGTGACGGAGTCTTGTACTGTGGTAGCATGTGTTGTAATTGTTCAGTGTATGTGAGGGAATCATGCACTGTGGTGACTCGTGTAAATGTTCAGTGCATGTGAGGGAGTCTTGCACTGTGGTAGCTCGAGTTGTAATGGTTCAGTGTATGTGAGGGAATCTTGCACTGTGGTAGCGCGTGTTGTAATGGTTCTGTGTATGTGAGGGAATCTTGCACTGTGGTGACTCGTGTGTAAATGTTCAGCATATGTGAGGGAGTCTTACACTGTTGTGGCCTGTCTTGTAATGGTTCTTAGTATGTGAGGGAGTCTTGCACTGCTGTAACTCATGTTGTAATACTTCTGTGTATTTGAGGGAGTCTTGCACTGCGGTGACTCGTGTTGTAATGGTTCTGTGCATGTGAGGGAGTTTTGCACTGTTGTGGCCTGTGTTGTAATGGTTCCAAGTATGTGAGAGAGTCGTGTACTCCTGTGGCCTCTGCTGTAACAACCCTTTGCAGGTGAGTGAAGCTTGTATCTCAGTGCCTGTGGTCTACACATTCTCCATATGTGAGGTGGTCTTGCAGTGCTGAGACCTGTGCTGTACCTGTTCTGTGCACGGTGCTGCCAACCCTATAGATGTGTTGGAGTGTGTGAGGAAAGCTTGCACAGTTGGTTGTAATGCATTTATTTTGTGTGTGGAAATGTACACTACTGCTCTCGGTACTTTAAGTGTTCTATGTGGGTGGGGGAAGCTTGCAGTACAGCATTTGTCCAAATGTCATGTGCAGGTGCTGCGCTTACTTTGCATGTCGCTACACACAGCGTGTTTGTGTGTATGGGAGAAGCTTGCACTGCTGCTTGTACTGTGCTGTTTATGTGCCGCTCTTGTTAATTAAGGTTGCTGACATATTTTCGGTGCACACAGCTTGAACGATCAGTGTGTGAGGCTTGTTTTTCCACCCACTTCCGCTGTAAGGTGGAACATTCCACATATTTTTAACATTGCCCATCGACAAGTTGATATTTTCTACTGTTTCAAACTCCCTTTTGCACATCAGATAAAATGCAGAAACCTGATCAACTTCAGAGAAACCACCATGATCTAAATATATACCCGAAAAAGCAGTTTTGCAAACAGGAATGTGACCGAAACTATTATGAATGAGGCACAAATAATGACAAGCCCACCGAAGAAAACAAGGGGCGTGCACATAAACATGCCTCTCAACCGGTGGTTAATTGGTAAAAAAATAAATGCTAAGGCTGTCCTCGGGAGGCAGCTTGCACCAGCCCATTTCTCCTGTTAGCGCCGCTAAAACAGAACCAACTGCTAACCATGAAAGTGAGGAGAGGATGTGGCGTAATGGCAAGAACTGCCGACTTTGGAGCTGGGGAACCAGGTTCGAGCCTTGGCGGGTAACCAGGTTCGAGTCTTGGCGTCAGCTGAACATCCTGTGATTCTGGGCAAATCACTTCACTTCATAACTTTATTTCGATCACAAAGATCTTAAAAAGTACATAGAGAAAACAGTTAAAAATATGATAAAAGAATAAGAGCCATATAAAAAAAATCTCTTCCATATATACAATTAAAATACAATAAAAAATTATACAATGCAATTTGAGCGTTTGATCCATAGAGCTAACAGAAATTTTGCTAGACCAAAAACTATTACTCTACGGGTGTCTGTAGAAAGAATTCTGAACACGTCGAGATAGTGGCCGGGACCGATAAGCCTACACATAGGGTTATCCACTTGCCCCTCAGGTTCTTGTAATGTGGGATGAAAAATAACATATGGACTAGGGATCCAGGGCTTCCTTTACAAGCTGGACATTTAGCATCAGGGAATTCGTTAGTTCGCCACTTATTAAAGAACAATTTAGTGGGAAGGGTCTTGTATCTGAATTGGAGGAATAGTTTACGTGCAAGAGGTGGGACAATTTCATCGATTGTTTCCTCTAACAGCGGGAGGGGTCTAAAATTCATAAACTCCTGGGTCAGAGAACCCACAGAATTTGTCACATTGTTCACCAGGGTAGACTCCCAATAGAGGGTTTTATTCCTATTCTTCGGAATTGAACACAGCTCCTCCGGTCTTGACCAATACACCTCCATCCCCAATTTCCTCAACAGTTCTCTCAGGGTACTAAACCAGGGAATTGTAATTACCTTGGGCTGTATCAGAAGATCCCTAATCGCTGCTCGATAGGGGGCGAGCTCCTCAATTGTCCATCGGCAATGCCAGAACATTAAAAGCTTATAGTCCAGCTTGTGGACCAGTTTTCTTTGGGCCAGATCAAGGAAAATTGGGGTCAGGGGAGTGCTGGCTGGTAGATTAAAGAGGGATCTTATGAAGCGATGTTCGGTGACAGTAAGACAATCAGTGTTTCCACTACTCCACAATTCTGCTCCATATAAAACTCCTCCTAAGGCTTTGATGTTATACATTTGTAATGCTGAAGCCACTTTCCTAGACACTGTGTTTTTATGGATCTTGCTTATGTGGGCAGTCTGCTGAATTAAGGGCAGCTGTGTTTTCTGTATATAGGGGTACCCAGCATAGATTTGGAGTTAGACGGATCCCCAAATAATCAAAGACAGAGACTAGTTCTACTGTACGGTCCCCTACATGCATACGTCTCTTAGATGGCTTTGAAGTCCCCTTAGCAAATGTCATATACTTTGTTTTTGCCTCATTGAGTTCCAGATCACGCTCATCACAGAAAAGTTTAAAATCATTTAATAACTCTTGGAGCCCTTGTGGGAACTTTGATATTAATAACGTGTCGTCAGCGAAGAGAAGTGCGGGCACTCTTCTCTCCCCGACTTTTGGAGCATCGCACCCATCCCTATCGAGGAAGCCTACTACCCCGTTAATAAAAAGCGAGAACAGGGTGGGCGCTAAAACGCATCCCTGTCGCACCCCCCCGATTTATCATGAAGGGCTCAGTTAATTGACCATCATCTCCCCACCTAACTTGGGCTTTATTTGCTGAGTGCGGACGAATTCGAATATCTAGCAGATTTTGAGGGAGTACCAGCTCTGTCACGGCCCTCCAGAGTTTAGCTCGAGGGACCAGGTCAAAGGCCGTGCGCAGATCCACAAAGGCTACATATAGCTTCCCCCCTTTGATGACAACTTCTCTCCAATAAATGCAGAGAAAGTGGCAGACCTAGTCCAGGGTACTGATATTGGCACAAAAGCCCGTCTGAAAATCAGACCGGATATTTTTCTCTAGGATTCAACCCTGAATACGGGCCAATAGCTGCTTACAGAAGATTTTCTGCAATTAGACTAATAGGTCTATAACTGGCTGGGTTTGCCCTATCTCCTTTCTTATAAATAGGTATGATCTCAGCTAAGTTCCAGGAAGTAGGGAGTTCCATACCTGAAAGAATAGCATTGGTTAACATATTAATATATGGGACCCAGACTTCTAAATCCTCTCTGTATAGGTCATTGGGAATTTGATCGGGCCAGGAGCTCTGGTTGGGATACGGGAGCTAATGGCTACTCTGGTTTCCTCAATAGATATTTCTAGGGCTTCCACAGTGCCAAATAGAACGTTCTCTCTCATGCCTACTAGCTCCTCCTCCTCCATGTTCCCTACAGCATATAGGCCCCCAAAGTGGGATACCCACTCTTCCGGCTGGACTGTAAACTCCATAGCAGACTTTGGTCCATTCAGACAATGGGCTGCTTTCCTCCAAAAGGACTTATTATCGTTGGCTACCAGTGCACTATGTGGAAAGGACCATAAGGAACATTCCCATTGTTTCTTGGCATACTCTAATGCTTGTCTGTATCTAGCTCTACATGCCACCATATCAGGGTGGATCTTGGATTTTACTGCATGTATGAGCTCTCCCTTCGCTTTTCTACATTCCTGGCTATACCAGTATGCCACAGGGGCCCGCCTTTTCCCTCCTTTTTTTTCTATGACAATCCTTCTCTTTTTTCAATTGGCCCAGAGTTTCCTGATCTGCCTATAAAGTATGTCATGCTGGTTACTCAGCTTCTCTATTATTTCTACTTTGGGGGGGTTTAGACAGCGCCTCCACCTCCTCGAGGACTTTGGATTTAACTACTTCCGAAGCCCCTGGGTTTTTCTCCACCTAATCCCAACTAATTGTTCTCAAGTTATTAGTGATGGATCGCTTACCCAAATCGGTCCAGCCCCTAATATCGGGTTCGCTCGCTCCATGATTTGTTAGGGAAATGGTCCGAGCATTGTGGTCACTATCGGATCCTTTAACCACTGTCATGTCGGACACAATGGGCCAAAGGCGAAGGTCAACCAAGCAGTAGTCAATTCTGCTGGCATAGCCAGGTCTATGGAAGGTCATTTCACCATTCCGATCAGATTTTGTCCTACCATTTGTGGCCCTCAAATCGTGCTACAACATAAAGGCCAACCCTGGCCTCCTCTCTTGGACAATCTAGCCGTTGGGAGGTCTAGCTGCGGGATTTGCCAGGAACTGTCCCACTCTTCATTCAAGTCTAAAAAGGCAGGGGCAAGGGGTTCAAATGTACAATTAAAATCCCCAGCTACCAATAGAAGGGCATTTCTGGTGCATTCAGTCAGGACATGATCTAAAATACGTATAGTATTGGTTTCCTCTGAACCCAGGGCCACTCTATTATATACATTTAAAATTCTCATTTTTAAACCTGTGTGTAGAGCGAGATCAATTGCTAAGATGTCCTGGGAATCAACAGGGACTGGTTTGACTTTGGACTGAAGTGCAGTTTTCACCCAGATCACTAAGCCTCCTGAGGGTCTCCCCTTCTCTTTCCTTACTGCATTAATGCCATAAGAGGAGTACTCACACCAGTGGGGGATATACAGACTTCAGGAATAAGATCACAACATGGGAATCCACAAAAATGCCCCATTCTGATTCGACTAGCATTTTGGCGATCCCGCGACATTCCATACCAGGACTCTTAACTGCTGGTGGGATACAACAGTGAAGATATAGTCAAGCCTGTGCTCCAGGATTACACCCCTTTCCTCCTCGTAAATAACATCACCGTCTCCCTCCCCTTTAAGACCTTCAGTGGTTGGGGCCAGAGCAACATGGTCATTAACAAAAGACCCAGGCGAGTGGGAGTGCCTTAATTGATGTTCGGCCAAAATGGAACTAGGGGTCAATTTGTTACCCTCTAGGGACAACAATTCTCCTTCCTGGGCAAATCACTTAATCTGCCCTGAAAAGAATGTGTCCTTAACTGATGCTCATGAAAAGCGCCTGTGTTGATGATTAAGTGCTGGTGCTGAGTACTGGAAACCACTGGCTCAAATTAAGCACTGGTCTCAACCTTCAAAGGCTCCAAAGAGGGTGACACTGGGGGGGTTCCGGAGGGGGTCCTATTGAAGAGAATGGAGATTAAACATTTCTGGAGGCTGAGGAATGTTTGTAGGGCTGGTGATCCAACTGAGGTATATGGGAAGCTTTAGGACAGTTATACGAAGAAGGATACGTCTAATTAGGGAGGAACCCTCCAAACTAGAGTGACTTGAGAAGCAAGCATGTTTTAGACAGAGGAGAGACCTCCTGCAACATTCCAGTTCCCACCCTAGAAAATGACACGCGCTTTGTCTTCAAGTTAATGAAATAAAAGGTTTTTTTAAACTTGGAAGAAAGTTGTTTTTTCGTCATTTCAGAAGCAAACATGTCTCAGATCCAGAAAACTTTAAATGAGCAAACACAGAACTAGTAAAACCTGCGTCAGTGCCAAGCACCAATGCCTGCGGGTATATTCCGTCAACACTAGGCTGGAGCGAGGGACAGACCACCACCATTGCCACCAATGTGGAAACCAAGCTGGCTAAAAGCAATCCAAACGCACATACCCAAGTACATTCCATAATCCGATTTCACAGTATAAAACAGTGTAGAAATTGTCAACACTGTCAATATAAAAATGTCACTTGTACAGCACTGACGGTGCTCAATGGTGTTAAAAGTACAATAAAGTGGGTACAGCACAGGTCAGTATTGTTTATGTGCACAAAACGTCAGTACATTACTGGCCAGTGTATTTGATAATACACAAAAGTGAGTAGAGTGATGGGTAGCATTGCTTGTATGGATTTAAAGTGAGTACTGTGCTGCCCAGTATCGTTCATACTGCACTAAAGTGGCTGCAGTAATGCTGTTTGTATTAACATACATCTGTACAGTACTGGTCGTTAACGCTCAATATTGTTCACAGTAACATACATTTGATGCAGTACTTGTCGTTAATGCTCAGCATTGTTCATATTAACATTAATTTGGAACACTACTGTTCATTGATGCTCAATGTTGTTCGCACTAACACACATTTGACATTAATGATCAATATTGTATATATTAACGTACTTTTGAGACAGTACTGGTCATTAATGCACAATATTGTATACTTTGACATACTTCTGGTACAGTACTGGTCATTAA
Source organism: Calotriton arnoldi (assembly GCA_963921515.1). Lineage (NCBI taxonomy): Eukaryota > Metazoa > Chordata > Amphibia > Caudata > Salamandridae > Calotriton > Calotriton arnoldi. The sequence goes on along the minus strand of CAWUFW010001944.1, from coordinate 1,755,634 downwards.
TGCTCAATATTGTTCATATTACATTCTTTTGATACAGTACTGGTCATTACAGTTGCTCTGAGCATTCATAGGAACAGATGTTTATACTAGGGGTGGGCGATATATTCCGATCCGCCAGTGGGATTGGCGGAATTTTGGCCACTCTGTGTTACGCTTGTAATGTGGAGTTCCGGCCAAATTCCACCAAATGCTGCGTGGCGGAGTTTTTTTATTGCGCCTTGCTCAAAAATGGTAAGTTGGTGAGTGAGATTTGGCATCTCCTAGCGAGATTTTCGGTTGCTAGGAGGGAACCCAGCGAGATTTCTCCAACACGGGTGGTCGCGTCTGTTCGCGGTCAGAAAGCTGCCGCTGTTGTAGAAAATCTACTTGAGCAGCATCAAAATTAGCTCAAGGAGCTGGGCCTTTTGGTGCACCGCGCGGTGCAGTTCGCACTGATTTTTCAGCGCGGAATGAGCTCCTGGTGCAAAATCACAGCATGAGTAGCGCAACGTGCCTATTTCCGTCCATTCGTGGAATTCCACGAAATCGCGATGAGTTTTTTTGTAACTCCACGAGTTGCACCCAGGCCTAGTTTACACTACCATAACCCAAGTACAAAACGGATCATTATTCTTCGTATATACATAAAATAACCACAGGATTAGTTTTTAATGTTCATCATAATGTAAAGCAAGAACTGTCCAATGTTTTATTTAGGCAGTAAGTTAAAACAGGCACAGAATATGTCTACTTGTAGAAGACAAAAAGGCATGTACAGTAGTGGGCGTGGGCGGCAGTGTGTATAGGTACATAGAAGTATGGCACTGATGAGAACTTTTTTCATAGAAACCTAAAGCATATATATGCTACTCCTCTGTAATGTTGTCATTTGTGTGTGGTTGTCAGTAGTGCACTGGTCCTTACCAGTCAATATTGTTCATATAAACTGAAAATATGTGACTTACTGGCCAATATTTCACAAAACATATTTGCAAAGGTGTAGTACAGGGCTGTAATAATAGTGTTAATTATATCAGCATAGATCAGGGGGTTTACTGGCTATAATTGTTGAAAATAAATGATAGAAGGTGAGGCCTGGTCAGTATTGTTCAAAGGAACACAGAGCAGATACAGTACAGGGCAGTAGTAATGTGAATCATTTGGGCAACTGATCAGTTACGTAATGGCCAGTACTGGTTGGTTTTCCTCAGGATCCAGCCAAGTGCCTAGATACCACCCTCAACCTGCATGAAGGATTGAAGATCTTCGCTCGGTACACCACCACCTGATTTCCATTGCAATGTTTTACAATGAATACGTGTGAAGCGCTCTACCTCACAGGGAGGCCAACCTGACTCCACCTTTAATGTACACTGATATATATTTATTTTAAATGACATGTTCCGCTTTATTGTAAAGCGCTCTGATGCCTCCGGGCCAAGTCTGCGCTATATAAAACCACAAAAGTAAATTAAATGCGGTTCACTTTAACAACATGAAGAGTGTAAAGTCCTGACAGAATTCAAGACCTGGCTTTTCGACTAAGACCAGCAGCTAGTGCCTGGAGAACCTCTTGGGTGACAAGTAGCGCTTTAGAAATACGACTTGATTTATTGACAATTCAGGCCAGCATTGATCGTAGAAACACGAAGAAGTAAATACACTCTACCGTATTGTTCTAGTTAGTGCTGTGGATATTATTGTAAAACTCCGTACAGTACTGGGTTGTACCGGCTAGGACGGTTTACAATAACATAAAGCATGAGACGGGTCAGTACAGGTGAGGGTCAGTGTTTTTCCAATTACCATAAGGTGTGGAATCGTATCGGTCACTTTTGTTGATTCTGTTGTAACACGTCTACTGCACTGTTCAGTTCACAGTCAGAATTGGTGATATCGGCATTACTGATGTACAAGACAGGGCAGAGGGCCACTGCTTAATTTGTGCCGGTGCATGCTGGTGGTGAGCACCGACGCGCATTTTTGGGGACCAGGGTTTATATTTCATCATTAGACTTTGATCTAAAGGCATGAGAGACAGATGTGAAATAGGGCGGGAGAAGGCGATTAGAAAGATGGGAAAGCAGCGATAAAAGTAGAAAACCGGGATGAAAAACAACATGGAGGAGAGACATAAAGAGAGATGAAGAGGAAGATGGTGGAAGAAAAAGGCACGAGATGGAATAAAGACCAACAGCCTTGGTATTCAGCGAGCACGGCATTCAGAAGTAAACTTTACAAACTTACAAATTAAGAGCGTTCCTGCCTAGCCCCGGCTTACCTCACACTCTCTGGACACCCTGCCCCATTCTCCTCACACACAATCCAGCGGTTCTTCCGACATCCGCAGGAGACAGCACCACCAGGAGGGGGCAGCAGACGACGGACCCTGGGCAGCAGAGAGTAGACCAACTATCCGGCGGCAAGTGGCATCCCGGGCTCCCGCGCGGAGACTGTCCCAAGGGCAGTGAGACACCCCCGGGGCGGGCGCATTGACACCTCCCGGGAGGGAGTGTCCGTCGGTTCCTCACCTCACACCCGTGAGGAGTCGCGGCTTCGGCGTGCCCTCCTGGGACAGGCTTATAGTGTGAGCGTGTTCCTCAGAGACAGGCAGCTCTCCGGAGACATCCCGTGGGCGGGCAGCATGTCCTTCGGAGACACGCTAATCCCGGTGCTTGTCCTTAAGAGACAGGAGCGTGTCCTCCAGTGTACAGCTGTCCAGAGACGCGTGTTCACCAGTGGTTGCACAGGAAGCCTGTCCTAATAGAAATCCCATGCAAGTAAAGCGTGTCCCACACAGACTGCACGGGAAACGTGTCCTCCGGGAGAGGCTTTAAGGTGGCGTGCCCTCTAGTAACAGACTCGATGCATGTAGCGTGTCCTCCGGCGCAGAGTGCCCGTAGCGTGCCCCCTGCTCGTGGTCCCCCCAGCGCCTCTGCACCGTCTCAAGGAGCTGCACGAGTCCCGGGCCTGCAGCCAAGCCTGAGCCGTCAGTCAGTGGAGGGAGGGCCTGCGTTCGCACAAGTGAGCAGCGGCCGCCTGCTGCTCTCGGATTCCTGGGCTGGGATCCCTCCTCCCGAAACACACACACCCTGCCTGCTTCCTGTGAACAGGAGGGAAGCACTGAAGGCGAGCACTGAGTGCCGCCGCACAGGGGAGCACCCACTAAAGCAAGCACTGTACAACGATGGAGCTAATCCCCCAAGCACTGAGTGCCGCCGCACAGGGGAGCGTCCATTAAAGCCTTCAATGATAGGGTTAGTTACCCAATCACTGAGTGCCGCCACACAGAGGCGCAGCGCAGCAACTAAACCAAGCACTGTACATTCTGCGGGCTAATCACCCAAGCACTGAGTGCCGCCACACAGAGGCGCAGCAACTAAACCAAGCACTGTACATTCTGCGGGCTAATCACCCAAGCACTGAGTGCCGCCACACAGAGGCGCAGCAACTAAACCAAGCACTGTACAACGATGGAGCTAATCACCCAAGCACTGAGTGCCGCCGCACAGGGGAGCACCCACTAAAGCGAGCACTATGAAATGACCGGGTTAATCACCCAATCACTGAGTGCCGCCACACAGAGGCGCAGCAACTAAACCAAGCACTGTACATTCTGCGGGCTAATCACCCAATCACAGTGAGTGCCGCCACACGGGAACACCCACTAAACCCAGCAATGATCGGGCTAATTACTCAATCACTGAGTGCCGCCACACAGAGGCGCAGCAACTAAACCAAGCACTGTACATTCTGCGGGCTAATCACCCAATCACAGTGAGTGCCGCCACACAGGGGAGCACCCACTAAACCACTAAACCCAGCAATGATCGGGCTAATTACCCAATCACCGAGTGCCGCCACACAGAGGCGCAGCCACTAACCCGAGTACTGTGAAGTGATCCGGTCATTACCAGAGCGCCCAGTGCGGATCTGAACCCAGCCCTCAACAGATGTCACAGGACTGAAAACAGACAAAGCACTAAACAGAGCACCAGCACTGAACTGAGAACCCAGCAATGAAAGAACAACAAAGAGCGAACAGAGCAACCACTGAACTGAGCAGCCTGAAATAAACAGAAGAAGATGCAGCAATGAGCCCAGTATCCAGCTTTGGATACAGCGCATTTAATTAAACAAAACAGCTAACTCTGGGCAGAACACCCAGCACTGAAGAGAGCACAGCGCAAAAGCAGAGCATTCAGTTCCAGACAGAGCAACCAGCATCCAACAAGACACTCAGCCCTGAATACAGCAGCCCAGCAACCAACTAAGAACCAAAGAGAGAATGAAGCTACTTCACAGCACCCAGCACTGAAGAGAGCACTGCGCAAAAGCAGAGCATTCAGTTCCAGACAGAGCAACCAGCACCGAACAGAACACTGAGCCCTGAACACAGCAGCCCAGCAACCAACTAAGAACCAAAGAGAGAATGAAGCTACTTCACAGCACCCAGCACTGAACAGGACACCCAGAGTGAATAGGACACCCATCACGCAACAGAGCAGCAAGCAAAGAAAACAGAGCCAGCGATGAAGACAGCAATAAACAGAACACTAAACACTGTGCCAAATTAACCGAGAGCACACAACACTGAATAGAACACCCAGAACACCACCAACAATGACGTGAGCAGAAAGCACTGACCAGATACTCAGCAAGAAACACAAGCATGGCAGGACAGAGCATATATAATTAAATCAAAAAAAAAACTTGGTCCGAAAAGAGCATCCATCACTAACAGAGCAATCATCAAAGAACATAGCACCCAGCACAGAACAGAACAACCAACACCGAATCAGGCACACACAAATCAACAAAGGACCCACAGCGAAGTGAACACGCAACAATAACCAGACACATCCAAGTTGGAGAGAAAACTGATAAATGAACAGAACCCCCAGCAGTGAACAAAGCCATACCTGTCAACCCACCCACATTTGGTGGTGTCACCAGCCATTGACATGGATCACCCACTCACCGCTCAATTCAGTTACTTTTGGCAGTGTTGTTGACTTGTGACATGGTGTCATCCACTCACCCATGAGCTACTGCTGGTCACCAGCTGAGAGCAGCAATTCAACAGTTTAATTTTCTTTGGAGGAAAGAGTAGTGTGCCTGGCCAGAAGAGTTATTCCCCATTTCACTGCATGAGAAGCTTTTAACTATTTTTACTGCCCATTTTGTCTATCTTTTGTCAGAAACGAGTTTTGTGGTGAGATTGGCGGGTGGCGCTATTCTCATTTACCTACTTTACTACCCTCAATCCCATCTGCACAAGTACACATCAAACAAAAACACACATTCTTAAATATCTTATTTGACAGAGAGCCTGATTTCGGATTTGGCAGACGGAGTAAAGGCAGACAGGTTGATGGAGAACTTTACGTCTCCCCCACCCTGCCTTTGCTCAGCCCACCACATTTAGAATTGTCAGCCGCCTCACTGACGTCTCTATGCATTGGCAGAAACTGTTGTCTGATCCGTTTCTGTTAATGTAGGAAAAGTTTGATGGACAGCCCTGCCAAAAATGACATCTGACTGTCAAACTTTTTGAAAGATTCCAGTTTGTTTTTGAAAAATAAAATAACTAATGAAACCCAAACCATTGGAGTCTTTTCCCATAGTGTGGGGGGCATATTTCTTTTTTTTTTTACTTTCGCCTCTGGTATATCCTGGCAATGATGGACAGTAAAAAATAAGGTATACAACCATTCCCTCTAAAGATGGTCAGATGGTTTACCTCCAATGGTGCCTACTCCTTTAGTCCATCTTAGGAATTTTAATGAGGAGGCAATAAATTGTACCATGTCAGCGTAAAACTTGTGGTCCACCTGACTCAATATCGGGTTGGCTGACGTTGAGTTTGGCAGACAGGGTACCTCATTGCCGATGCAATAGAGTACCAGTCTGCCAAACTCTAAATCAGCCACAGAGGCCCACATATTGCAAATCAGTACTGACACTGCTACTCATAGGAGCAGTCCATACCTAACCCTGGCCACCTAACACATTCACCCTGCGGTCCTCTGCATTTTAGGGTCCGATTACGATCTCGCTAGGAAAGCCTTCCGTACGACCCGGATCCGGAGGGCTTTCCTAGCGAATTGCGCTCCCCGAGTCCGAGCGACTGATTCCGATGAACCCATATGGTGACGGACTCGGTTAGCTCGGACCCCCATTGAACTCTATGGGAGCCTGTATACCGAACGCGTACACAGGCTCCCATAGCAAAAAGGGGTGGGTGGGAAAAAGCGTACACCCTGTGTGCCCGCCACACTGTGCATGCATGGAAAGGGGGGACCCATGGGTACCCCCACAGGACCGATTTGGAGGGCCCCGGGTGAAGGGGGGCTTGCTACAGCCCCCCGAAGTCAGATTCCCACAGCGGGTTCGTCTCGCTGAGACCGAGTCGATACGGCTGTGCGAATCGTGCATCATACTCTCTCATTCGCACGATTCATCTCCGAACGACTCGGAATGACTGATTCAGGTTTGGAACCGATTCGGTCGGCGCGGACGGCTTATTCGCATCGTACTTGGTCGTTCGGATAGGGGGACGATTCGGTCAGAAACAGAGGCTCCGAATCGGATTTGCTTTTAGCGAATCCAGTTCGGAGCCCTTCCGAGAGAGATCGAAATCGGCCCCTTAGTTGGAAAGTTAGTGATTCACACCCCTGAATCTCACTGACTAAGCCACGCCCCTGCAATTGTGTATGAGAGCACTTTCAAGGAACACTTTAATCAGAGCCGAAATCTCTTCAACATTAGTTGGTGGATATAACTAGTGGTTTGTGTTGGAGTCCAGCTGAGATCAGATGCCAGGATTAAGGATGTGGCAAAGTGGATGACTATGGACATGTAATTGGGGCAGTGTGAAACAGTGTGCTGAAATGATAGACATTAGCATAGTACACATTTACTTTACAACCATTTACAAGCATAGTCATGGGACTATGAAGTTATCTGGCAAGAAACTCTGTTTTGGTCCATTTCCTAACTAATGGTATTCAGACAGATTATCGAGTTGGAAATGTCGATTTACACAAATATCGAGTTGGAAATATAGTGACACAGAAATATCGACAGCAAGAATATCGTGGTCAAGAATATCGAGTTTAAGGTAAGAAATATCGTTTAAAAAATATGGAAGTCATTAATATCGTTTGCAAAAATATAGGTGTTTAAAATATCGATTTTTAAATTAGTGTTATGTATTTTTGTTTATATTTTAAATGTAAGTGATGTATGTTTTTGTATAAGTATTGTTTGTTTTTTAATATATGTGTTACATTTTTAGTAGTTATCAATTTTTTTAAATAACATTTTGTGTTTTTTAGTTCTATAGCGGGTTGCGGGTTTATAGGGGAATAGGGTGGGAAGTAATTTAATTATAATAAATAAATGGAAATTTTGTATTTATTTAATTGAGACTTTATAGTGTTAATTGTGGGAAGTAATTGATTTGAATTTAATTATTAATTGGTTGTTAGTTAATATTATTTAATTAATTGGTAATTAAATATGGTAATTGTGTAATGTTTTTAGGTGCGGGTTGTGAGGTTTATAGGGGTAAAGGGTGGGAAGTAATTTATTTTTAATTAATTAATAATTAGCTGTTAATTAATATTAATTAATTGATTGTAAATTAATTATGGGAATTGTGTAATTAATTTTAGGTGCGGGTTGTGGCGTTTATAGGGGTAAAGGGTGGGAAGTAATTTATGTTTAATTAATTATTAATTAGTTGTTAATTAATATAAATTATTCAATTGAAAATTAAATATGGAAATTGTGTAATTAATTTTAGGTGTGGGTTGTGGAGTTTATAGGGGTTAAGGGTGGGAAGTAATTTATGTGCAATTAATTAATAATTAGTTGATTATTAGTATTAATTAATTGATATTTAATTAGGGTAATTGTTTAATTTTTTGTGTGTTGGTTTTACTTTTAGAGGGGTAAAGGGTGGGGAGTAAATTAATTTTACTTACTTTATAATTAGTTGTTAAATACTATTCGTTTTTTTATTGAAAATACATTTTAATTGTGTAATTAAGTTTTTTTTCAGTTTAATTTTAGCTGTGGATTGTGGGGATTATAGGAGTAAAGTGTGGGAAGTGAATTACTTTTTATGAGTTTTAATTTGTTTTTTTATGAATAATATTTCTTTAATTGGTAATTAATTATGTTAATTATGGAAGTACATTTTTTTTAAATTTAGATGTGGGTTATGAATTGTGTGGTGTTATAGGGTAGGAAATAAAGAATGTAAATATATGTAATTTGTTTTTGTTTTTAAATAATTTCTAATTAAAATATTTATTTGTTTGAAAATTATTTTTTATTTTATTTAATATAATATTTGTAGGTATTTGTCATATGTATTTAACATGATAATACATTTTTTACCATTTTAAATATTAAATATATTTGCATTTTGATTTTTAACATATTTATATATTTTTTTACTTATTTTGATTTTTAAATATTTTTGTTGTTAATATTTTGTTTGTTTTTAATTTTGAACTGACTGGAGTGAGAATATTAATTGTTACCCCTCTGCAATCCAACACTTTCCCTACTGTTGCACAGATTGGAGTGGGAATAGTCAATTTTATCCCGCCACTATCCAGCACTTTCCCTACTGTTGCACTGACTGGTGTGGGAATACTAATTTTTACCCCTTCGCTATCCAACACTTTCCCTACTGTTGCACTCACTGGAGTGGGAATAGTAATTGTTACCCCTCCGCTATCCAACATTTTCCCTACTGTTGCACTCACTGGAGTGGGAATAGTAATTTGTACCCCTCCGCTATCCAACACTTTCCCTACTGTTGCACTCACTGGAGTGGGAAATTTAAGTTTGAAGATTTTTAAATAGTTTAATGTTTTAATTTATAATAGAATGTTTTTTAATTAGATTTTATGCTATTGGTACATATATATATAGATGTATACATATATATATTGTAAATTTTATATAATTTTAACATTACAAAATAAATTAAAACTAATAGTTTATTTGTTTTAAAGTAAATATATATTAATTATTATGCATGTGTGTTTATTTTTTTAATTAAGTTTATTTGTTATATTTGTTAAAATTTATATTAAATCTACTTTATTTTTTATATTAATTTTATTTAACATATTTAATATTTATTATTTTTACATTATATATATATATATATCGATATTTTGTACAAATATATTTTTACATCGATATTTTCCCCCAATATTTTTGTACTTACCTGTTCAAGTATAGGGAGTCAATATTTTTGCATTCTATATTTTTTCATTGATATTTTTGCAGTCTATATTTTTTACATCGATATTCTGTCAGTGAATCCTAACTAATATTACATCCCACATATTGTTTGTTAGTGTTCACAACATCTCCAGTAGACCCCATTGTCCTGGATGTGGATTTGCTGTAACCAACACACATGGAGTGCACAAAGCATGCACTTCCATAAGTAGCTCAAATTTATCATAGTATGCAATTTCTACAGCTTGTGAAACTTTTAGAATTACCCAGCACAGATCATTGACAGAATATCAGAACCAACATTATCGTGTGGGCAGAATATTGTATCAAAAATTTGGAGGACCCAAATATCGAGACGGTAAGGGCAAATAGGTAAGTATAGATTTACTATTCTAAACTCCACATCTACGTACCGTGAAGATTTATATATCGTCAAGGTACATACGTTTAGTAAAACTTTGCTTACGTATAGAAACTTACCTTCATTATTTTTGTCCTCAATATTCTTCACACAAAAATGTTCCCCACAATATTTTTGGTAACGATAGTCTGTCTAAACACCACCCAGCACGATGTGAGGGGTGAAACATCTGATTTAAAGGCAATCATGTCTTTATCCCCACTCAAGGATTAAAAAAAAAATGTCTACGTCAAGAGAGAATTTGGAGGTCCGAACACGACCCAGCTGGCAAAAGGAAGTATAAAGATCTGATACTGGAGTATAAATCCTTAATAATTGTAGAAAAGACCAGATACTTTACAGACAAGATCAGGGCTACAGTAAATTCATCTAGAGAATTATTCCAAACTGTTCACAAATTATCTCCCCTCCCCCCCCCCAACACCACTATCGATCCCTCCAACCCAGGAGATGTGTGAAAGCCTTGCCAACTTTTTCATAAACAAAGTAGAGTCGATCTAGCAGGGCACCACTCACATGAGACATGACTACCCTTTGGCACCACAAGCAGTTCCCTGTGATGTGAATCACTCTGTGCTTGACAAATTCCCAAGGATCTCCAAAGATAGCTTAGTCAGTCTCCTGAGTCGCACCAAATCAGGTGCCCCTAAAGATCCCTGCCCTGCTAGAATTTTCCACGAAATAAGAGATTACATTGAACCTTATCTCATACAACTGCTTAATACTGTTCTAGGATCGGGAATGTTTCCCACAGAATGGAAGGAAGCTTCCGTTCGGCCACTCCTGAAAAATCCCACACTTTGAAAAATCCCACACTTGATCCACTGGAGGAAAAGAATTATCGTCCTTTTGCCAGACTTCCTTTTTTAGCTAAATATAAAAAAAAAAAATCTTAATATTGCTCTCACCAACTACCTCGATCAGAATCACATACTAGACCAGTGTCAATTTGGCTTCAGGAAAGGACACAGTACTGAAACCATGCTGGTCGCGGTCCCAGAAGAAGTCATGGATGTCCTGGACTGTGGAGGAAAGGCAGCGGTGGGCCTATTGGAGATATCCGCTGCCTTTGATACGGTTTGTCATATTAACCTGAAACAAAGATTATTTGACATAGGTGTCCGCGGTCAAGCACTTAGCCTGATATCCTCCTTTTTGAACAACAGGGAGCAAACCATCAGCCTGGAGATGCATATTTCAAAACCTTTTATATTACCGTGCGGTGTCCCACTGGGATCATCTTTGAGTCCGACACTTTTGAACATATATATGACTCCCCTAATGAAATTGATTAAATCCGTGCTGGGGTATGTGGCTGGCTTTCCCAAGGGGGTGCGTCGGTTCATGGCAATAGCGCTATTGTTAGCAAAAAGAGAGATCGCACTTGTGTGGGGACGTAGGTCCTCCCCCATGGTCAAAGCATGGTTGCACAGCCTCAAATACTGTAACACGAATAGTGAATTATTCGCTAGCACCCAGCCACCGGCATCTCGGCCAAAAGATATTTGGGGTCCCTTAAAAAGTTACCTACTTGAGTTGAATGCTAGCCCCACTATGCACTGCCCGACGGAGTTGTGCCCTCTGGAGTGGGATAGGTGGCCCTAAGCTGTGTAGTCCACAATTGGGATGTATGTGCCCCGACATGCTTGAAGGGCATCATGGTTTATTGGCATGTACTGATTCCTGAGTGTATTGCATGCAGGGGCAGCCTGACTGTGCATACTCAAGATGCAAATTGCCAGTTAATTGGACCGAGCCGAACGCAGGTCGGACTACTTTGCACATGTAAATCCTTGTTTCTTGTATGAGCCATAATTGTCTTTTTTCTTTTAATGTAACAGCAAACAGTGAGTACGTATACGATGTATGTCTTATTATGAAAATGATAAATAAAGTTATAAAAATAAAAATTGATTAAATCCTTCAGCTTTTCTATGGTGTCCCATGCAAATGACACTGAAATTGTGATCTCCACTGAGGATAACACGGATGAAGTCTCTGCTAGGTTTAATGCATGCATGGTTGCTACAATAGACTGGATGAGCTCCCAGGCTTTGAAAGCTAATTCCGACAAAACAGAGGTTCTTCTGTTTGGGCGAGACTGTTCTTTCTGGAATTCGTCCTAGTGGCTGCATTCCTTAGGACCCCTGCCATGTTCGGTCCCAAAAGTTAGGAACTTGGGTGTCTACTTTGACACCGACCTTATTTTTAGGGACCAGACTAACCACCTCACATCATCCTACTTTCTGGTCCTGAAAATTCTTTAGAAAGTTCTCCCTCTCTTACCGCCTGAGGTCCAAAAATCTGTGGTCGTTGCACTGGTCTTACCAAGGTTAGGTTATTGCAACGCCCTTGATGTGGGAGCTCAACAAGGTGCCCTAATGAGACTGCAGAGGCTGCAAAATGCCGTGGTCCGTGCTATTACTATGACTAAAAAGTCTGATCGCGTCTCTAAAGATAGGCTTAATCTGCACTGGCTGCCTGTTAAACAGAGGGTGGCATTTTAGGCCCTCTGTCTTACACACAGAGCTCTCTATCATCAGGGCCCGGAGTTTCTCAAAAAGAAAATCTATTGGTACGCACCAACAAGAGCGTTGCGGTCATCTTCGGCTGATAAGGTACGGGTCCCAGCTACAAGGAAAGTGTCCTGGGGGGTCAGAAGCTTTACACCTCTAAGTTATGCTTATAATTCTCATTTCCTATATTATTATTACTATACAGTGGCGGCCGGCACAGGTAAGAGCGGTGGTGTGGGGCGGGGTGGGTGGGGAAGTCGATAGACGACGGGATAAGTAAAATTAAATAAAAAAATAAATAAAACCACTTACCTGGCGCTGCCGCATCACCGACTCGTTAAGTGGTTTTCTTTTTTTCTTTAATTTTACTTATCTCGTCGTCTGACGACTTCCCCGCCCCGGCCCACCACTCTTACCTGTGCCTGCCACCACTGTTATTATAATTATTATTATTATTTCTATTTTTTTTTTTAATTATAACTTGTTGATTTGTTGATGTTTTTGTTTTGCTATAAAAACACACACACACACACACACACATATATAATGAAATATATATAATATTATAAAATATTATTATTGTTATTATTTTATCAGTCCTATTAAATTGCTATGATCTTTTCCATATCACTGTTATCCTATTCTTCTGGTTGTAGTTGGTTTTATTTAAATTTTAGGATCATTACAAGCCCTGGTTAAGCCGCAGCTGCCCTCCAGACTTTCTACGGAGCTCCAAGGTGAAGAAGGCTTCGTGCTCACCGACGACATCTCTGATACGACACAGAAAAAGTGCCAGGAATGTGGTGGGGGCGGGGAGGAGCCGCAAAGCCCCCTGTAATTTACTTAAAAGAGGCTCAAACGCAGCCCCACGCCCCGCGCCGAGGATCCCTTTCCCAGGCTGTTCTCCCAGACCATCTGCCTGTTTATTCTGATAAGTGTTGGAAAAGCACTCACCGGACAAGAGCCTCTAATTTTGGTTAACACTTGAAGGTGATGCGCTCGAGGACTTTGCGGGTGCATGCTGCTAATGTACCGGAAACGGAAGAGCAACATCCCGTACCCTCGGATGGAGAGAGGCCTCTCTGCACGTGACACACTGCTTCGTCCATTCTTCTCTCGGACATGAGGTGTGCACGAGCGACATTCGTCATTCCTCTGGAACGCTTGCAGTTTCATTCTGTTCCTTAACATCCTAGATGGTGGGTTGGTTTTTGCTGATTTATTTATTTGTGCAGTTCTTCAGCGCACACACAGGGTTGGATTGGGATTAAAAAACGGCCCGGGCAGGCTAAAAAAAGTGGCCCACATTTGCATATTGTCTTTCCGCAAAACACTGCTTCCGCGAAATTTTATTAAAAAGGGGGTTAAAAAAATGCACGGATTAGTTTACACTGGTGAAACACACCTGAAAACAAGTGAGGCCACTTCTGCTCAGGCCATCCCCCCGCCCCTCCTCAATATGCATACATTAATTGGCCGGCCCAGCGTGAGAAAGGGGTGACACCTCTGCCCGTAATAGGCGCCCATCTGCCTCCAGAAAGGCCACTTAGGCACCCACTGGGCCGCTGGCAGTATCCGAACAATGCAGAAACCACCCAAATCAGCCCCCCAGACTGCTCGAAAAAGCAGCCCACAGCTGGAACTGGACACCGGCCTCTCTGGCATTGCCCGAGTGCCCGCGTTACGAATCCGACCCTGCGCACACACGTGGCCCAAGGACATTAGATCTCTTTACTTGAGAACTAGAGTATGGTAACTTTTTTTTAGACGTGAAGATTGAGTGACCTAGCCAAAATCATACCATGATGAGCCGAGGCTGAGACTCAAACCTGAGTCTCTAGTTCCAAAGTAGTCAGCTTTGGCCGATAGACCGCAACTCCGGCCTTAGCTTGGTTTTTGCCAGTGTCCTTGTGTATCTTCCATCAAAGTGGAATGCGCTTCGTGGGCAGACCCCAAGGCTTCCGAATCCGTGTGTTATGCCTAAGGCTCCCTGTTTTCTGTTTTTACTGATTTTTACAGATAAATACAGACAGAAAACCATTTATTTTCTTGTCTGTATTTATTTTTAAATGTGGATAAAAACGGAAATTGGGTGCTTTTTGAGAGATTCTAAATACACTTTGCCATGTCTGCCAAGCCAATAACAGTGTGGATTGATAGGTAAGGGAGTAAAAAAAAAGTAATTTGGTAAAGAGGCTTAAACAGCAGTAAATATGCACAAGGCGGATACTGAAATGTGCATATTTTCATATAAGTGCATTGATTTATCTTCTGCACGTGTGTATATCACTGAAACCTAGCAGGCATTCAAGCATGACTGCATATTTATTTGTTAAATAAATGCGGAAATGTACCAGGTTCAGCTTTATTTTTCACAAAACCCATAATAAATATGGATAAATACAGATAAAATTGACAAAAAATAAATATGGAGAAATACAGACGGAAATGTCAAAAAAATAAATACCATAAAACCGGGAGCCCTAGCGTTTGCCCCACAAATTAACGACCCTTCATCCACCAGGATTATACCTCAAAGCTTCTTGTTTGCAGGACCCCCTTGATAGGAATGCCGACTCCAGATTCAGCAGCAGGACCCCAGGATTCCAGGTCTGAGGGACCAGTCCCTTAGCACCAACGGAGTTCTCAGAAAATTGAAACGCCCCTACTTTGAACCAAAACTCTGATGGAACCAAGAAAGTGAAGCAAGTGTGTGCGACCCTCCCTAGAAGAGCTCCCTTGTCTCTTCAATCCAAACATCTATACATGCATCCTTTCACCCTTCCATCCACCCCTGATATCCACCATTTCACCTTTACATTCTATCGTCCATTCATTCTTTTATCCATCATTCAGTCTTTCACCATTCCATCCATCCACCCACCCTTTCACCTATCCACCCTTTCACTCATCTATTCTTTCACCCATCCATCCTCTCATCCATTCATCCACCCACACATCCTTTCCCCATTACCCACCCATGATGCCTTTCATCTACCCACCCATCCTTTCACCCATCCTTTTACACATGCATCCTTTCTCCCACCCACGCACCCTTTCATCCACCCATGCATCCTTTCACCCATCCTTCTACCACACATCTTTTCACCCATCTTTCCACTCACCCATGCATCCCTTCACCTATCAACTCTTTCACCCATCCACGCATCCTTTCACCCATCGACCCTTCTTTTCACCCACACACGCATCCATTCACCTATCCACACTTTCACCCATCCTTTCACTCACCCATGCATCCTTTCACCAATCCACCCTTTCATCCATCCTTTCACTCACCCATGCATCCTTTAACCCATCCACCATTTCACCCATTCTTTCACCTGCATACACACCCTTTCACCCATCCTTTCTCCCACCCACAAATCCTTTCACCCATCCACTCTTTCACAAGTCGTTTCACTCACACATGCAAAATTTCTCCCATTCACCATTTCACCCAGGCTTTCACCCACATGCATCCCTTCATCCATCATATCTCCCATCCACACATCCTTTTACCCACCTATGCAGTTTTTCATCCACCCATTCGTTTACCCATCATTTCACCCACCCATATGTCCTTTCACTCTTACTTCTGTTTAACTTTACATCCTTCTTTCCCTTCTCTATCAACCCATCTTTCTTTTGTTAATTATGAGGTTTTGTCTGCTCAGTTGCAGACAGAAGAGGCCATAAAACCCCCCACCCCTGCTATGGCTGCTAAAGCAGGGGAGGGGGTGATGGAGGGGTTCATGACGCCTCTGCTTAACACGAACACCCATCCTGGATCGGGGTCAAAACTTGAGGCTTCATCGTTCATCTGACCTTCCACTCAAAGAATAACTCTATAAACCACCATGGGCTGTATTACACAAGGTGCCCGGGGGGCGCATTGGGCATTTGCGCCCGCTTTGCGCTCCCCGGGGCCCTTTGGTATTACAGAAGGGGCCATAGACGCTTGTGTGGCCCCTTCTGTAATACCGATAGCGCTGGTGCACATAAAGCGCCAGGGCTATCTTCAGGGGGCGTTCCCTCATTTGCATGGGGTTGTGTCCCACGCAAATGAGGGAATCCCTTTGCCCCAGCGCCTGCGCCATATTACAGACCTGGGCGCAGAGGCAAAGAAGCTGTCAGAGGGCACACTGACAATGCGCCACCTAAAAGGTGGCGCACTATCAGTGCGCCCCCTGATGGCAGCCCTCTGGAGGGAGTGAAGGGGATCCCATAGACCCCCCCCCCCAGACATCCCCTTGAAGGCGGATGCAGTCACTGACCGCACCCGCCTGCAAGGGGATCTCTAATCCCTTTTAAAAGTGCAGGCGGGTTGGGGCCCACACTGTTAAAACACGGAGCAGCTTTAAAGCAGCCGCTCTGTTTTTCACTTGAATGTGCTGCCCCCAGGGCATCGCGAGTTCGCGGTTGCCCTGGCGGCATCACATTCACCATAATGTGGTGCATTTTCCTGGATTGCGCTAGGCACTGCTTTAGAAAGGTGTGCCCAGCGCAATCCAGGAAGACACGCCCCATATATAATATGGCCCCATATTTCTTTGCCAGCGTGCTTAACTCTGGAAACATATCCCAACCAGCTCCCGAATAAAGCCTAGAGCCCAAAGCTTCAGGCTCTCTGTGAGACCCCTCCTTAAAAGAATGCCCCCACTAGGGGTTTTACGTCACCAGTCGAGCCACTAGACCATAACACATAAATGACAACACATGCTAAGAAAGTGGACTGCTTTTTAAAGAAGTTTTTTTAAAAAGTAGTTAAATTTTGATAAATAAGTGATATACATATTGTTGCAAAGGAGATTGAGTCTAAAAAGAGAACTAAAGTGGCCCGATATACCATCCATTTCGTTATATAAATTAAACCTAGGCATGCAATCTTCAGGCTAGCACCAGCTCCTGGATCATAAATAAATATCTGGTGAGGTATTCTTATGCAAGTGGAATTTACCATGACTGTTGGAAAACCTGAAACTATGGCGGATTTTCTGAAGTCGTAGGTGTAGTGTCACCATGTGAGAACGTAGGTGTTCATGGGCGAGGGTGCACATCGAAAAGATAGTGAACATGAATGAAGTTGTAACTTTGTGAGTCCTCAAAAAACGTTTGAAATTGTTTCACACTCAATTTGAACACCCTCACTTACTGTCAAAAAAGGCTGGCGTAAGTATTGAATGAAGAAACACCCACATATTTTCTACATACAAAAAAACAAAAAAAACTATTAATGTAAAGTTAATGTTTACAAGCAGATAAAGGTGCAATCTGAAGGTTCGGGGATAGGTGCTTGCATGGTAATGAGCGACTGTACGAAGCTGGCTCTGTACATGGTATGCCTCTAGGTGGTTATACCGTGCACGGAGTGCAGGGATTCCCCAAAAGTGTACAGGGCTCGATGTAAAACCCAAAGTGCTCTATTAGTGGTAATGTGGGCGAGCAGCCTTAGGCCTAACACAGAGGAGTGTAAGACATTTATTGCACAACATCGATCAATAATTGACACACGACTCAAAAGGGAGATCCACACCAATTTAAAAAAATAAGCTTTGTTTGTACTTTATTTTAAGACCAAGATCTTCGCAATAAAGTATTTATGTTTTTAAATAGAAATACTTTACAACTTTCAAAAGTCAACACTTAGAACAATTTCTGAGCAGTTCAATGTTATCCTATAAAGAAGAACACTAATGTGGTTATACGGGTAAGCATTACACTTACAGTTCGTCTTCGGGACCAAAGGTCAGCAAGGGGTAAGGGTCAGGTGAGTACAAAAACTGCACCTCCAGTGGCACAGGAGCGGTCGGATGCAGAGTTCAAAATCGGAGTTTGGCCCAATGCGTTTCAATGGAGATTGGGGGTGCTTGGAGCCACACTGCTTGCAGGTAAGTAGATTGCTTGCAGGGGCCAAGTGGTGGAGGTTAGAGCAAGCACAGGGGGGGCACGAAGCAGCACCAAACATACACCATCAGCGACACAGGGGCGGCTGGGTGCAAGGGGCAAATTCGACGTCGGGCGCCCAATGATCTTCAATTAGGATTCTGCTTTCGACAAACAGGCTGCAGGCGTCGCACCAGAGGTTGCAGGAGGGAGACCAATGACAGCAGAGGTAAGTAGAGGTGTAGGGTGTCCTAGGGGCACTGTCGATACAGCTCACCGATGCGCAGGGGCTTCGCGTGTAGGGGTGCCTTTAGGCGTTGGAATCTTCTCACCTGAGCCAGTCGCGGTCAGGGGGAGCCACTGCATTCATGCTGAATGCATCGTCTTGGGGTTCAGGAGAGGTCAGCCAATGCTGTACTCGAGGTCAGGATCGCTGGGGAGACTTCACTGGTCAGGTGAGCCACTCAGACTGGCCGTGAGCATTGGGTGCAGAGTGGGCAGGAGTCGCGGTTCCAGCTGGATCCGGAGCCCTTGTAGTTGGATTCTCCTGGACAGGGCCACTGTCCTTGGGAGACCTGGTCTTTGTTGAAGAGCAGACAGTCTTCCTTGGGGTTCTGGAAGTCGCTGGCCACAGGACAGGCATCGTCTTCTTCGCAGAGCCTTTAAAGCTGGAGACAGGCCGGGAGGGCTGGGGCCAAGTCAGTAGTCATCTTCGGGCTTTGCTGCACGGCGTCTTCTTCGTCCTTCTTCTTCATAGGTTGCACAGATCTATTTTCTAGGTCTGGGAGAGCCACCTAAATACTAAATTTAGGGGGCGTTTTAGGGTAGTATTAGGTATGGCCACTGGACACCTTACCTGGGGTGACTACACCCACTATTTTGCTACCCTCCTGTGAGAGAGGGGAATAGACCTAACCCTGATTGGAGGAGTCCCCTCATCTTCAAGATGGAGGGGACTGAAAAGTGTGCTTAACTTTGCCTCCTCCACCTAAGGGGTGGAGTTGGCAAAGGTGGGCACACCTCCTAGTCTTTCTGAGTTTTTCCACTAGTTTTCCCACCCAAAGTGGGGGTGTAAACCAGGGGCTGCCATCTGCTGCTAGCAGCAGAGGCTGGTGGTCACATTACAAAGACAGCAGGCCTTTGATGCTTCCCTTTGAGCACTGGGCTCATCCTGGGGGAGGAGGTGTGACACCTCTGCCCAGGCTGTGCATTGTTTCTGGTCCCAGAGAGCAGAAGCTTTCCACCCAGGGGTCCAGAAACATGTCTGGTGGTGTCAGGCTGCTTAAAGCCAGTCAGTGCCCACACCAGGGTCGGTAGGTTTTCAGGGGCACCTCTGAGGTGCCCTATGAGTACATTTTTAAAATAAATCTCACATTGGCATCAGTGGGGATTTATTACAAGGAGCTGTTTGGTACCAAACACTCCTGGTTTCAGTGAAGCCATCATGGTGCTGGGGAACTCGAGTTGTCGAGTTTCTAGCCCATGTACTCCCAATAGCTTACCTGGCACTTACAATATTTAAGAATTGACTTAAGTATTGTAGGGGTATATCTGCTCATGCAGATACACCCTCACCTGTGGTATAGTGCACCCTGCCTTAGGGCTGTAAGGCCTGCTAGAGGGGTGACTTACCTATACCTACAGGCAGTGCTAGCTGGCATGGCACCCAGGCAGGGTGCCATGTCGACTTTGTCATTTTTCCCCTCACAAGAGCATGCAAGCTGCAAGATCAGTGGCATGGTCTTAGTGAGAGGACCCAGGGGACCTTCTTCAGCTTCCATTTCCTGGGTACCCAGGGTACCACTTACTAGGAACTTACAGGGGGCAGATGTACCAATTAAGGATATGTTTTAGGGAAGAAGCACTGGCACAGGGGACCTGGTTGGCAGGGACCCTGTGCACTACAATCGAAACCACATCAAATACCAGGCAACAAGTGGGGGCTAACCATGTCAAAAGAGACACTTTCTCACAGCGACTTTTGTTAATATTCATTTGTAGGCCATGTGATTTTTAAATGTCCCAAGAATAGCGTAACTGTGACAACAAAGGCGAAATCTACCTGTTAAATAAAAATGCTACCTGAAACCAAAACCTGTTGCAAGATAATAATTAGAATTTCTCAATATTTTGTAGGTTAGCCGTTATTTTTACTGAAAGAGCACGTCACACCATATTTTTCGATTCTCTAAGCTTAACACCACAAGACCGAGACTGACGCACTTGTGGTAACCTATCAGTGTAAGGAACTGGGGAAATAACCGACCATATATATTTAGAAAGTTTTATAAAGCGCGAACATGACCCTTGCGGGTATCAGAGCGCTGTACACACGGCGAATGCATGAATAAACTCCGTACAATAGAGGTCAGCACAGTGACACCACCAGGAGTACACAATCAAGATCAGGGACCTGGTAGTGGGCCACACTAGATCCATTTCTCCTGGGGTGTAAAATATTTCCTGTAACATTCAGCAAAACAAGCAAAAGTGAGCTTGACACAACATAATAAAATAATTGACAAAACTGTAAGGTGAGGGCCCTCGGGTAAAATAACAATTAACACCCAAGCATAAAATAAATGGAGAACGCTAGGATAAATGTCAGGTCTGTCAAATGGAGAACGCTATGTTGGGATAACTGTCAGGTCTGTCAACAAGGGGACATGTAAAAGAGAACACGATTATGCAGTTAATGATCATTCAGGAAAATCAATTTGGCCTGTTTCTTGAAATAAGCAGTGGAAGGATTGGCTCTAATCTCAGTAGGAAGCGCGTTCCAAATTCTAGGTGCAAGGCCGGAAAAAGCACGTTTGTACGTACTTTTCTTCTTGAATTTGGGAGGTTTCAAGAGAAGTGTGGACGTACTTCTTAAGTTCGGACTTAAGCCAGAAACAACGAGCTTGTTCGCCAGATAGGCCAGAGTGTTGTAATGCAAGGCTTTATGTGTGAGGTAAGCTATTTTAAAATGAATCCTCGCTTCAATAGACAGCCAGTTAAGCTGCACAAGGTCAGGTGTAATGTGATCGTGTTTTTTGGAGCCTGTGATGAGCCTGGCTGATGCGTTGAGAGTGGCTCTGAGAGGGGCCAAGCTCGCATTAGGCAGCCCCGCAAGGGTCACCAGACCATATTCAAGACGTGCGATCACCAGGGATTGTACCGCAGGTTGTAAGTCTTCGGTCGGAAGGAAAGGTTTGATTTTCTTGAGGGTTTTAAGATGAAAGTTGGCATGCCTAATAGTGGCACTGATGTGAGCTTGCATATTAAGTAATTTGTCCAAGGTAATGCCTAACGATTTAGCAGAATCAACCACGTGAGGGGTGCAGTTAAGGGCTGTGAGTTGCTTTAGCCAGTCCAGGTTAGGTGCAGAGTGATTGTGGGGGGCAATCAGCAGGAATTCAGTTTTGAGGGTATTCAATAAAAGATGGTTCTGGGCTAACCATTGTTGAGTTTGCGAAAGAGCCTCATTTAAAGTTTTAATGTCATCTAGAGAGGAGATCTTCAAGTAAAGTTGCGTGTCATCCGCATAAATGTGGTAATGAATGTTAGACTGGTTCAGAATGACAGTGAGAGGTTCCATAAAAAGGTTGAAGAGCGTGGGCGATAGTGCGGATCCTTGCGGAACTCCAATCCTGACCTGGGTACTGGAAGCAAGGGACTGGTGGAGTTTAATCCTTTGAGTGCGGTTGTGTAAGAAGGAGGTAAACCACTTTAGGACCGGTCCCGCTAAACCCATCCTACGTTGTAGAAGATTAATCAAGATTTCATGTTTGATGGTGTCGAAAGCAGAAGACAAGGGACATTATGATCAAGGGATTTCAGAGCGTCATCCACAATGTGCGTTAGTGCAGTTTCAGTACTATGACCAGCTCTGAAACCGGATTGATAGAGGTCCAGTAGTTGAAATTTCTCTATATGGTTGCAGAGCTGCTTGTGGACGCATTTCTCGGGAAGTTTGGCTAACGTCATGATGTCTGTGATAGGTCTGAAGTTGTTGGGATCAGATAAATCCGAGTTGAGCTTCTTAGGGATGGGAGTGACTTGCCCAATTTTGAGGCAATCAGGGATGCTCCCCTGCAGTAGAGATTCATGAATAATCCAAGACCAAAGAGGTAGAATGGCCAAGTTGAGGTCTTTAAAAAATTTAGCAGGAAGTGGATCATTGAAGTGATTGGCCGGTTTTAAAGTTGCCATCTCGTGGAGTAATTCTGTGTAATCTGGCAGGATAAAGGAATTCCAAGAGGCGTCATTTTTGGGAGAACAACTGAGGAAAAAGGAGACTGCCAAGGGAACCACCAGCTCCTCTGGAGATGTGGTGAGGATTAGAGGAGGCACCGTGGGACTGAAAGGTTGGAGCTCCAGTTCAATTTTCCTAGTTTTTTCAGAGAAGTGCACTGTGAAGTCCTCCCCCCTTGGAAGTGGAGTCACGGAGAACAGGTTTGGGTTGGAGGTGTGGTTTGCTTGTTGTTTGATAATTTCAAATAGCATCTTGGGTCTGTTTTTGGCGCCGTCCAGTTGCGCCCTGAAATGGTCAGTTTTAGCAATGCAGATTTTTTTATTGTAGGCGCTTCTCATTTTCCTTAGCTGATAGAGGCTGGTGGTGGAAGGCTCGTTTCTCCAGGACCTCTCTAAAAGCCTAAGTTTGCGGCGTTCGTCATTTAGGGAACCATTAAACCAAGGTTTGGATTGTTTGAGAGGAATCCTTTTAACCGCTTCGATGCAGCGCACATTTCCCCGCTGTGCGGGCGAATTCTACGCGTGCGCAAACCGGACGGCCCACACGCCCACTGTGACGTCAGACGGCCGGGGGCCGCCCGACGCACGGAAGAGGTTAAATTGTTTCGGCGCAATGGTGTCAAAAACATTAGTTACAGTGCTAATGTAATGGTCAGATAGGTCCTCCAAATTAGTCATGTTAGGGGGAGGCTGAAGTCTATTCATGGTGATGGAAGTAAGAGCATTGATGTTGACGTCTCTCATGTTGCGAGACCATTGTTTCGCTTTAAGAGGTTGTCCCTTTCTGCTGGTGGTCTTTTCCAGTATGTGGAAGGCAATTTGATGATGATCCGACCAGTCACAAGGTAGGATGTCCTTCATTTGAATGAGATTGTCTCTAGCAATAATGAGGTCAAGGGTGGCGCCTTTGTTGTGGGTGGGTCCCTTACAGAACTGAGTGAAGTTGAGATCGGAGAGGAAAGTCTTAAAGGAGCTGACTAAGAGATCATTGGTGTCATTCCAATGGAGGTTAAAGTCTCCAAGGAAGATATGGTATGGTTGATCAGAACATGAGCTAATGAGCTCCATGATTTGCTCTATGAAGATCAAATTGTCACCAGGAGGATGGTAAATCGTGTGGAGCACACAGACAATCTTGCCTAAATTCCAAATTTCTGTCATTAGTAGCTCACAGGAGGATGGCGGAGCCTTCTGAGGTTGCTTTTTGGTTAGGCTGGAGCGATGAATGCAGGCCATGCCACCCCCCATTTTCCCTGGCCGATCACATCGGATAATGACATAGTCAGGCGGTACTAAAATGTCAAGAACAGGGGAGGAGGCGTCATTGAGCCATGTTTCCGTGAGAATCAGTAGGTCCAAATCTTGCGCTAAGATGAGTGCAGAAATGTCAGCGGCATGTTTCACAGCTGATCTACAATTGAGCAGCATAGAATTAATGTGAGGGGAGGTGTTAATCTCTTCAATATGAGCAGTAGTTATTTGGAGTAGGTTTTCCTTATTAACCAATCTGGAGTTAACCGTGGGTTCCCTGCCAGGGTCAGGGGAAATAGCGGGGATGTTAATAACGGAGTTAGAGGAGGCGTAAGGCCCCGAACTACTATAGCAGAGTACAAGAGCGCGGATGTCTTCCGCCGACAGCTGGGGCTGAAACCTACGAGGTCTGTAGTGATGGTTAGGCAGAGGTCTAGAGGTCCACCTGGTACTAATTGGTGCTCGGGTAAAGGATTCTTCGTCCCCATCACCGCAGACTCCAGGTGTGTTGCAATGCACATTCACAAGTGGAGGGTGTAGATTCCATATCCTCTCCATCTTCATGTAGAACTGTAGAAAGGACTGCATGATCTCTTTGACAGCCAGGAGATCCTGCTTGAGGTCAGCGAACTTCTCCTCCAGGTAAGGCCCCTTAAAGCACTCCTCTGCATCCCCATTAAAAGACGAAGGGTGGGAACCCGTAGTTTGTAGGGAACTGGCAGGTACAGTAGGACCCTTACCGCAGTTACAAGAGGGGCTAGAGTTCCGCTTGAGCGTGGATTTGTCATCAACCAAGGATAGACTATCAGCCAGACATGATGCAAGAGGGAGCTGCGCCGAACCAGGGTAGAGCTTGGTAGCCGGCATGTTGGTTTCAAAACAGGCAATAGGAGCAGCACAGGAGGCAGAAACAGGTGTCAAAGGGTAACGTGGAGATGGCCCAGCAGTTACGCCCAGCACCCTGGAGGTGGGAGTGCCTGAAACTGGGTAAAGAGAACTAGGGTTATCATGGTTAGAAGTGTAGGGGGTGTGATGCACAACCTTTATCTTGTTGGAGCTAACGGGTCGCCCAGTGTGTAGGGCCGGTGAATCGTCATTAGACGTCAGGAGGGGGAGAGGAGGAGAATTCCTAGTAACAACCCCTGGGTGGAAGGCACTCGGATCGGTGCTCCTAGTGCCAAGTGGAGGAATAACCTGTATGTCAGTGATAGTGGTGTGCGTGCTAAGCGTGAATTGAGTTGTTGGAGCAATCAGATCGGTACACAGGTAGAAGCGTGGGTTCAGCCAATAAGGCAGACGAGGTGTAAGGTGCAGACAGTGACATTATAGAGGGTAAGCCCATAGGTAGTGTTTGGGATATAGAATTGAAAGAAGTAGAGGTGTACGATGCAGAGGGTGAAGATATAGAGGTAAGGTTATTGTGCTGAATAGAGGTAGCAGTCAAGTTATTAAGAGTGTTTTTAATCCTCATAAAGATATTGTCAAAGCGTTTGAGATTTCTGTCCGTGGCTTGAATAAGGATGTTCCCATTATTATATAGGGAGATGGTCAACTCAGCCTTAAGGGCAGGGGAGGGTAACGTGGTAAGGCGGAAACCGTGCGGAGTTTTGGCCAGTAGTTTGGTACTCCACATAGAAGTTAGAGTCTTTCTCCACTGGGCTCTTCTGTTAGTGTAGAAAATGAGGTCCGTCACCACAGAGCCCTTAGAGGTAGTAAATGTGTCCGATATAAGTGTTTCCAGCCAGCGTTTGAGGAGATTGTGTTTGTAGGTCTTTTTCGATTTCAACGATAAGTTGGGGGGTAGATGATCCTACAAGCATTCAGGCCTAACTGAGCACGGAGGTCAGAGGCGCTGGCGGTGCGCTGCGACATGCTGAGGTTAGGTCATAGATATCGGTGGAGAGATAGACCATATGTTCCATATCTTCCCTTATTTGCCTACTATACTTTCTATTAGTCATGCTCAATGAAATATTTTCCGAGTTTGGTCACTCCCAACTTACAAGTCACACTTATCAGGGCAATCTCAAAAAGACTTGTTTAGTTAAAATATATTCATTTTTGAAAAGTACATGTCGCCATCTTTAATATGCAAAAGAAGATAGAATGCATAAAAAATTCAAAAACAAAAAAAGATTCATACTCAACCAAAAAGGTATTAGGCCATATTGACTTTTTAAAAATCCCTAATTTTGCTACATCAGCAAAGTCAACGAGTTTGACTTTTCTGTGGTCTTTGGATCAGAAGTGAGTTTGCAATACCAAATTAATTTGCCAGTGCTTGTTTGGCTGGCATCACTAAGGAACGAGCACAGACACAAACATCTGAAATTTAGAGCCAAAAAATGGTTGCTTTTTGCTATAGTATCCATTTTTCAGATGCTATTGTCAATGCTGCTTGTGAACCTATCCTCACTCTTTTTTACTTTCCACACAGGCATAAAATACACTCATATCCCACTGCTTCAAGCTTGAAGCATACTCTCAGGCATCTCGCATGACAACAATACACAACACTAATAGATAAAACTACTCTCACCTCTCTTCTCCCATCCATACACTTCAGAATCTTTGCATATCAGGGCTTAGTGACCTTGAAAAGGATAGAAATGCTGCAAAACAATACACTACAGCAGAATACTGTTCCAAGATGGCTGCCATATTGAGAATCAGTCAGCAATTATGGCAATAGCATTGGGGAGTGAGCACTAACAATTGCTGCTGAAAATTCGATGCCACAGAAAATAAAGCAACATTTTTTCGGTATCATTTAGTTTTCAATGCTTTTGTCGGCGCTCTCTCCCCAGTGCTACTGGGTCAATTGGTTATTGATTTCAAATGTAAAATAGGCTCTCATGTATTCTTATGCAGGGAACAAGGATACACAGAAACAGCCAATAGAAGAGCGGTGAAACTAAATTTTTATGTGGGCTGATCCAAGATGTGATTGATAATGTCTCAAGCCATTGGCTGAAGGTTGCAGAACAAAATAAGCCAGTGGTTGAAGGATGCTGACCCAAAGCCCTTTTACAATAAATATGGAATACAATATATTTGCTTGAATGGTGCAAGCGCCATACATGTGAAACCATAGAAAGATAGGTTTCAAATATAGTTGAGGAAGATCTGTTGAACTACTCTGCTTATCAGTATTTACTGCTTTTCATTATTAATTTTCTCAAAATGGGCCCATGTCTGAACAATATAGAACTTAGCATGGGCAAGCTAAGCAACATTTGTGTGCCCTGTTCATTTTATATTACTCTATGAGATATGGTATGCCCAGGAGAGACTATATGTCAAATTCACGGACCCACAGTCACACATTTGAGGGGAGCACTTTACTCCCCACAATGTATGGGTGGCCAACGCCATAAAGTGAGGAAATGTAAGTCGCTGGTAGTCAACAAAGCGGGTAAAATTTAAAGGGCCCCATTATGAAAGGAGGTCTTATGCCTCATAGTCAGTTTACTGAACCACTCCTCGATTTAATCTTAATTGCCATTACAGTTCCGAGTAACCTTACCATGCCTGTTTGTAAATGACATATTTTGTGCTTGCTTCATAAAACTGCGGCCTTTGAACTCCAGTGATGACGTGGTCTACTTTATTTTTTGTAAGCATCAAACAGTCACAGTCTAGTGACATGTCACACTACATCCTGCAGGGGTGAGTCTGGCCTTGTACTGCTGCTACCTGTAGAGAGGGAAGTAATAACTATACACCGGGTGTTGTGTATAAGATTCAAGCTTTAACTAGAGAACACAACCTGGCGTCAGTCCTCCACAAGGTGCCTGGGTAAACTGCCAACCTTGGAATTCCTTCAGCCTTCCACTCTAATAAGAATTTAGAACAAAGAACACAAGTGCATGACCCAGACTCACAATGATACTACCTTCATAACACATCCCCTTCCCTCCTAAATAACAAAAGAAATAAAAGCAACAACTGAAAATTCAAATCATGATCTATCGTAATCAACAAGATAAGTGGGTGCTCTGCGAATCCTTGTGCTCCTCCTATCATCCTGCTTCCCTTCCCTGGATGGCTCCACACCGGCAGTGGCGTAACGAAACTTGAGGGGGCCCCCCTGCAAAGTACATGGAGGGGGCCCCCTCCAACCACACTCAGGAGCTCTCAGGCCCGGGCAATGTGCTGAGGAGACCCCCTGGAGCTCGGAGGCCCCCCCACACCATGGGGGCTGCTGGGGCCTTTGTTACGCCACTGCTTCCCTTCCCAGCCACAATTAATGATATCATGAAACTTTAGAAATACTACCTGTAAATTTTAAGCTAAATGAAACACAGCTTTTGTTTATATAAACCACCCACTTCCAAAGCTAATGAGAAGAAACCGGGAGTCTGTATGTTATAGTGGAGAGGTTCATTGATCGCAATCCCTTCTACGCTCTGTTCGCTCATTACTTTCAGTTGCTAATATTCAAGGCCACTGGAATTATGTAGCAGGGATAGATCAAATTATGTGGCAGGGTTGACTATATTATGCTGCAAAAAAAAGGCAAAGTATGCTGTATAATGCGGCACAATGTTGGGATAGCATTGCCTCATTCTTTTTTTTATTTTTACTCACGTTATAAATGTTTGGGCAAATGTTTCATCCCATTAATACAAGTTTTGCACCCAAACACGTAAATAAGCAACTGAAACGTGACCTGCCAACTTTTGTGAAGGGCCTTCTACTGCACAGCAACACATGTTTGAGTGTTTAGAAACTTGATCCGTTTGAGCTAGAAACATTTTTTGTTAAAATTTGCAATTTATGCAGCGAGCCGGTGACGGATTCTGTGGCAAATGCGGCATAATAATGTAGAAAACGTTGCAACTGCAGAAGCCATAATGCCAGTGGCCTTGCTAATATTCAAGTCCACTGCACAGCTGACTAGCATTTGCACTCTGAAGCCCCACTGTGGCACATCCCTGAATCACAGTTGTACATCTGGCCAAAACCACCAACGCTGTTTCTGATCTTTCCATGGTCTGCTATAATTAGGAAAAGCTTTAATGAAAACACGTCCCCGTTATGAAACCCCAACGCCTCCTGTAAACACTTTGCCGCCCAATGGGTCTGGTTCTTTCTATTGATAAAAAAACAAAAAAAAACACTTCACCTCACTATCACCACCTTTTAAAAAAAGTAAATCTGAGCTCACACAGAGGAGATTTTCTGCCATCCATGTGGGTCATGATCTGGTACTGGGTGTTACCATTATGTCATACTAAAGTCTTCTTCAGCCAGTGGCATGCAGGGGGTATTGTGGTGCCATCAGAATAGCCCTCCTTCTTTTGCAAAAAAATATTCAAAAGCGGTGAGATTTGTGTGCAGCCTGGAATGGTGAAACTTTAAAAAAAAGTCGTTGGTTTGTCATAGAGGTCGGAGTTTTCATGAGGATGTATATTCCCATTTTGTTAACGACCCTGAATTCTGTTTGAAGGTAAGTGATTGCTGGCCCTATTTACAATTTCTGACCACATGGGACTGTTCTGTCTCATCTAGAGAAGCTTATACCTATCTCCCCTAAATGCAGCCATCGACTAACCTCTATGCCATCTGTTTTCATAAATGACCCCAGCTCAGAACAGGAAGCTGGACCGCTTGGGTGGTCATCATTCTAACCCCAAGGCACCTAGCAGCTGGTATAAACCATTGAGTTCAGAGTCCTCACATACACAAACCCATGCCCACAGTCTAATAATGTCACACTGCAGTCTCCCTTTCTGTGGCAGGAACTGTCCTAACAATAGAAGGGTTGCTCTCTTCAATCCCTTAACCCGCATCCTTCTCGAAACTGAATCCTCAGGTCCTGGGCTAAACTCAGATTTTTCTAAATGCCAAAATTTGCCTCTCGCTGCAGTGATGTATATCATAACCAGCTACAAATAAACATCCACTACAATTTGGCAAAGTAAAGACAAGCTTTAAAACGTTAGGAGGCAGATTGGGTCAACCAATGGGGCTGCAAAGCAGTCGACTCGGATTGCAAGCAACAAGAGTGGTAGCAATTGCTGTCCCGCCTTCTTTTCTTGCACTACCAACACTTATCTCCTCTTCAACTCTTGAAAGAAATTTAAATAAGATTCCAGGAAGTGGTCATAGAGAAACATTCGTTTTTTTCTAATTCCTAGCTAGGTGTTCTCCTTTAAGGTATTATTAAAAAATAAAAGACATAGTTTTGCTATTGGGTGTGGACAGGGTATGTTATGTGTTTATCCCTTTCTACGTAAGTTTAAAATAAGCTTAGCCTACTGTAGAGTGTGGATGTAGACACATTACATAGACTGACTTTTCAGTCCCAACATGCAAAGCACTGTGACTGTTGTCGAAAAATCCAGGACTGTATTACCGTACTTCTGATGACATGAGGCCAGTTAGTAATTCAGGCTCAGCAAGCACTGAAGCCCGACTGGGACATGTAGCCCCTCTCAAAACAGTCTGCAGAATATGATCTGCTAGCTAGTTAATCAGCACCCTTCTCTTTAAAACAGCCTCTCCTCTTTCACAGTTTCATGTTGACATTTCTTGTGGGCAAGAAGTTAAAAGTGACTAAGAGTTGGATAGATCGGAGGAGAGGGCAGAAGCGAGGTTAAACACCTCAGCTGTTAAGACTTGTCACCACGGTCAGATAACTTGGATTCCCTCCTTCGGTTTCTAGTATCTTCAAAGGTGTCCCACAGGCAGTTGTGCACCATTTAATTAATGAAGAGAGCCTCTGAGGCCCGGCCAGGGCCTGGGCTTGCATTCGCACCATTTAATTCATGATGAAGAGGCTTGCTGAGTGAAGGGGCCCCTGGAGCGCGGGGGCCTGTGTTACGCCCCTGCTCCACACTCAATCCACTCTCCAGATGACCTCCCAACTCATCGTCCCTCATGTGCATCACCCCCGAACATCCTTCATCCACCCGTCTTATACAATCACCACCTCTCTGACATAAGGCCATGTTCCTGAGATTTCCACCTCTCTCCGTTGTCCAAAACCACGAAAAATTTGCTCACCCTGACCACTTGAAAGGGGCCTTTGTACTTGGAGAGTCCTTTAATGGCTCTTCCCGATTTCACCTTAACCCAATCGCCAACACTAGTCAAGATTTTACTCAAACTCTCACCACTGTCACTCCTATGTCTTCAATTCTCAACACCATTCCTCAACCAAAAGGGTACTAATTTACTACCAGGGCATCCTGCTCCGCATTTCAACGAAAGGAATTTTATGAGTGACACTATGGCTAGTGGTCCGATACGCCCAAACCATCTCACCCACCATTTTCAACACATCACACCGGTTGACCACAGCCAATTGTATAGTCCCTTTGACTAAACGATTAACGCTCTCCACCATTCAATTACCTTGTGGGTTATATAGTGAAGTGCGCAAGTGTCTTACACCGTACCTTTAAAAAAAAAAAAAATTCTCGTGTGATGTCAATTGGGTCCCATTGTCCGTTATCAACACGACTGGAACACCTTCCTCTTCAAAAATCCTCTCTAATGTTGAAACGGTGCTCTTTGTGGTGACATCCTTCATGAATTTGACACATATCCACCCACAATGATACTAACTTCATAACAATGCCCCTACAAATGTAGGTGTAACTCAGAACTTCTCTTACTTGATGCACAACCCAGATTTCATGATAATTCTCGTATGGCTGAAACCTCCTGTTAAAATGCCCCTTGTCCCTAATTTTGTGGCTCGTCATATCTCATGCCAGTCTCATGTACCCTCCTTAGATGGCTCAGGAATCGCCCACCACATTAGAACATCCTTATATGGCTTGATCTCAAAATATTAGTGCTGTTTTAGCTCTGTTTCAGTCATGCCTCATTTACACGAATACAGTGCTCCCAGGCAGAAGCAGTTTCCAAATATACACGTCTGCTTGCAAAGACCACAGGGTGCTTTGAAACGACCTGGATGCCAATAAAAGCGCTCACTTAATTTAGTGCACGTTGATATTGGTGTTAGAAGTTCACTGTCTGCTTTTCAGATGAGTGTTGGGGTCGCAGTGCTCCCTCTCCTGCCTAAGGTACAAACAGAGCGCGGGCACGCGCCATCCCTCGAATGCAGGCCCCGAGGGGCCACGTCATCACCGGCTGCAGTGATAGGGGCGTCTCTTGTGCACTGGGCAAGATCAGCCAGCCACCCACAGCCACTGAGATTGTAACTTAAAGGCGCACGAGTCCCATTACTCAAGACTCTTTTTTGAGAGACAAAATCAAGTGGAGGGGCTAAAGTGCCACCCACCTAACTCGCTCTGCCTCGACGCAGCCTCTCTCTCTCTCTCTCTCACTCCTGCTCCACGCCAAACTTTTCTCCCCCTTTATCTCGTTATCTTTTTCTATATGTCAGTGGTTTCTCTCTTTCTCCACGGTCTCTTTCTCTCTCTTTGTCTTCCTCTCACTTATCACGAACTCTCTCTCTCCCTGACCATCGTTTTCTCGCTCTCTATTGCTCTATGCACGCCTCTCTCTCTCTGTGTACCTCTCTTTTATGTCTCTCTGTACCTGTTTTTCACCCTTTCTGTGCTTGTCTTCCCTCTCTCTATTTCTCCCTCTCTCAATGTATCTCTCTCTCCTCCTCTCGGTGCCTCTCCATTTTAGCACCTTGACACCCACGGGTATTTGTCGCGCTCTATAAGTATTTATAACATAACATAACATCACTGTCTCTCTTTCTTATCTCCCTTTCTCTTCCGTGGCTTCGCTATTTATTGCGGCGTCACATTCTCAGTCCTCTGACACCGTTCCCAGTTCCCAAGCGCTAATGGAAGAAGGATTTAAATGTGGCTGTGCTGCTCCCCCAAGGGAGGAGCCCAAGAGAAACCAAAACATTACGACGCGTTATCTAAAGTATGCTTTGCTTTGCCGAAACAGAAAGCAGAACCCAGACTTACAGTTTCAAAATGTATTTTGGCAATTCCACTGGAAAGCCTTATCCAATATTTTGTTGCAATTTGACTTACATCATGATATCAGCTGAAACCAGGTCCGG
Organism: Calotriton arnoldi; assembly: GCA_963921515.1. NCBI lineage: Eukaryota > Metazoa > Chordata > Amphibia > Caudata > Salamandridae > Calotriton > Calotriton arnoldi. Next base: position 1,723,071 of record CAWUFW010001944.1, on the reverse strand, counting down.
GCGGATTCACCGGGTGCTGTTCCACACACAGCCTAACATTTGAAACTGCGAAGGGGAACTTTGTGGATCAGAAACAGGCAGTGATTTAAATGGGCCGGTACTGTCCGGTACTGAGTACCTGCACTTCTTTTACCCGCAAGGGAGAGTACCTGCACTACTCAGCACTGTTGCAGTACATTTAATGGGAGAATGCCGGCACTTCTCAGGAGCAAACAGGTACTCAAACAAGTGAGTACCTGCACTTCTATATTTCCAATTAAAGCACTTGAAACAGCGAGTTTTCATCTTCAGAATGAAATTCATTGGATTATGTTATGCTACTAGTCATTTTGTGCCATTGTTTTGTGAGCTGTGTGTCCGGCATGGCTCTGAGCTGTCCGGAATGTGTATTGCAGCTGTACTCTGTGGTGCCTGGACTGAGGGTAGCTGCCTGGTTCTGGGATGCACACACCAAAAAAGTGCAGATCTGTGCTTTAGGGTTATGTTAGTGGAGTTGTAATCATTGGATGTGTACTTTCGTCTGTATGTGTACTTCAATACTTGCTGTTTGGCGTAGGTCATCTTGCGTGATGTTGAACGTGCTTACTTCTGTGTTGTGCTGCTTTTTACAAGTTAGGGCCCGGTTCCGATGTCGTTCGGAAGGCCTCCGAATCGGATTTGGCTTTACCGGATCCGATTCGTAGCCCTTGTTTACGACGGAATCGTACACAAGTCCGAACGAACAAATACGATGCAAAGATCGCGTAAGCGCCAACCGATTAGTTTCCGGACCCGAACCGCTACGTACGTCTCGTTTGTAGACGAATCGTGCAGCGCAATGGAGCCGATTTCCGACCGAGCGAGTACGATGCACGATTCGGACTGCCGCTTCGCCTCAGTCTCAGCGAGACGAAACGGCTGTCGGAAGTGTACTTTGGGGGGCCGTGGCAGGCCCCCCTTCACCCGGGGCCCTCCGAATCTGTCACTGGGGTGCGCCCATGGGTCCCCCCGATCAAGGCATGCACAGTGTGGTGGGCACCATGGGGTGCCCGCCACAGGGTGTACGCTTTACCCCACCACCCCTTTTCTGCTATGGGAGCCTGTGTACGCATCTGTACACGGGCTCCCATAGAGTTCAATGGAAGTCTGAGCGAACCGAGTCCGTAAGCATACAGCAGCATCGTACTTGCTCATTCGGACTCCCGGAGCACGTCTCGCTCGGAAAGCCCTCCGGATCGGGGTCATACGGAGGGCTTTCCTAGCGAGATCGTAATCGGGCCCTTAGTGTTGATTGTGACTTCAGTTGCACGCAGGAGTTTCATGCCAGTTATAGTGCCATAAAGACATCCCAACTTGGGGAAGGCACCAGCAAGCAGAAAAAAAGTGCGATAGACCAGTGGAGGAAGGGGGTTTGCCTAAAGCATTGAAAGATGCATATACAAATGGATTCTTCAAAATAAATTTTTTAAAGGTCACAAGTGAGAAAAATAGCAAATTCTATGTCTTTCTTCTCAAGACAGATCCTTGGGTCAGAGGTATACAAGGAAAGTCCAACTCAGGCTGAGGTATGTTCTTTATTGAGCTTCCAAAGCAGTGCAAGCAAGGTGTCAGAACACAGACAGGTCAACCACTAACCTCAGACGCCGGATACGGCGGGAGCGATGAATGATGCTGCGTAACCCTATCCCCACAATGGAATGACCTGCGAGTAATCGATTACCACTCAACAGTACACACCACAATAGGGGAAAGGGAAAAAAAGGGACAAAAGAAATAATAACGATGCGACTGCGAAAACATCCGATGGGGAATGAACCTGGAGTTGTAGGCTTCACTCCTGCTGTCTAACCCCGTGTTCCCTGTAGCAAAACACAAGCACAACACATATGTAACAACCACAATATGCAGACTGAGCGAGGCACTTTAGAAGTATGTGAAGGCACTTACATATAACTTTGCCACATTCCTCCTCAAGTAAAATACTCAAAAACCAAAAATAAAGCAATGAAAGAAAAGAAGCCTTCCTGTGAGAAGCTCACAGTGTTTGTACTCTGTTCTGCATAGAGACTGTTCCCATGAAACAAAATTAAATGTACTTAGCTGGTAGAAGCTGTCCGACGTGAAGAGAACGTCTCTTCACCTGCAGGGTAATCCAAGGCTAGAACCAGCTCACTGTCATGCGGGAAAGGTGTTCTGCTCTCGTAAGGGAGTCAAATGGCCACTGTCCTGAGCCCAAAAAACAACGGCTCGTAGACGCGCTCCAGCGCTGTGGGAATACAAATATAGGGCAAAGAAAAGACGAAACAGCCTCGAGCCTCACAGCGGCTCGTAAATGCGCTCCAGCGCGTTCGCGAGGAGTCGCTGACAAAAATGAAAGAAAGAGCTGAGCCGAGCAACGGCTCCCGACGCGCTCCAGCGAGTTGGCAATACTTGGTGGTAAACGAAAAACAAAGAACCCAAAACAGCCTTGAGCCTCACAGCGGCTCGTAAGCGCGCTCCAGCGGGTCCAACCCGGAAGTGTCAGGAGTCTCGCAGTTGAGCAAAGACGCGCTCCAGCGCGTCTTCCAGGAATCCGATCCTCGCAGGCAACAAGGGGAACAAGGCAAAGAGAAGTCGTGGGAAGAAGTCTCCTGACCCAGCGTGAAGCAACACAAGGACAGAAACGGGCTGTTCAGATCACGAGCAAAATCACGATTGACAAGCACCGGGCTGCCAGTAGGCGGTGCTTATGTAGTGCATGGTAGTAGGACATGTGATCCTCTCCCCTGGAATTATAGGTGATGTAGTCCTGCCTCACGCATACACCAGTCTTCCAGTTCCATATATTCAGTGCCTAGTACATGTGTTTCCCATACTATCTACGCCTAAACGTGACAGAACCCCCTCTCAATGACCGTCGACCCGACGGTCCACCAGGCCTAGTGGGAAACTGTGAGTGAAAACGCCGAAGAAGCCCAGGGCAGTGAAGGTTGGATTTTGGCTCCCACGATCGGTCCTCAGGACCATACCCCTTCCAGTCAATGAGATAATGCACCCGCCCTCTAATGTATTTGGAATCAAGAACGCCTTTGACCTTGTATTCTTCTTTCCCATCTACTTCCAGAGGCCGGGGTTTGATGGGCAGCCTAGTCTGCAGGAGACAGGGCCGTAAGAGGGACACATGAAACACCAGATGGATGCGCCATGAAGAGGGGAGTGTCAATCTCATTGATACAGGGTTGATTATTTTGTCGATGGAATAGGGACCTACGTACTTAGGTTTTAGCCGGGTGTTACCTCTTAGTCTTAGGTGTTTTGTATCGAGCCACACCCTATCCCCTACTCTATAGGAAGGCCCTGGGGATCGTTTCCTATCAGCATAATGTTTGTCACGTGTTTGTGCTGTGACTAACTGTGTTTTGGCGTTCTGTAACACCACTCTGAGATGTGCATGATGTTCATGAATGGTAGGATGTTTGGAATGCACAGGCCATTCAAAGGGTAACAGAAAGGGGAACACCCCAGAGTGGAATGCTCCGCGTTGTTGTATGCAAATTCTGCCATCCACAGAAGTGTGCTCCATTCTTCCTCGTGTAGTAGGGTAAAGCATCTGAGATACTTTTCTAACGTTTGGTTCAGCCTCTCGGTTTTACCGACTGTTTGCGGATGGTAGCTAGTAGAGAGATGAGCATCTATTTTCATAACATCACACAGCGCCTTCCAAAAACGTTTGAGCCAATTCCGCTGAGGTTGGTAGTTTCGACATCGCAATGAAGTGACCCATCTTGGTCAGGTGATCGATGACGACTAATATGGTTTTATTGCCTAAGCTGGGTGGTATGTCCACAATAAAGTCCATGGACAGAGTGTGCCAAGGTATCGGAGGTACAGGTATGGAGTGAAGCAACCCACTTGGTCTTTTATGTTGAGCCTTCCCCTGGGTACAAATGACACATTCAGAAACGTATTTAGCGGCGTCCGCCCGTAGTGTAACCCACCAGAAGTTTCTGTTCATGGCTTGAACGGTTTTCTGTATGCCCAAGTGTCCTCCCAATGTTGAATCATGGATCCAGCTTAGTGCTTGCTGTCTTAAAGGACCTTCTGGTATGTACAGCTTTTTATCATGATATAGTAAGTTATTCATGGATGAACGGTGCTGGGGGTCTTCTGTGATCCATGCCTGCTCATCTATTCCTGCAGTTTGTTTTCTCACCTCACCCACATAGTCGTGCATCGTCAGGGCCAGCATCTCTTCAGGATAGGAGGCCTTCTGTAGTATAACAGGGGTTTCCTCCACTGGTACCCGACAGGCATCAGGAGTAAGAGCTGGTCTTGATAGCGCATCTGCTTTGCCGTTTTGCGGTCCTGGACGGTATCTAATCACAAAGTCAAAGTCAGAGAAGAATAAGGACCAGCGGAGCTGTCTAGGGGTTAAGGCTCAGGCGGTCTTCAGAAACAGCAGGTTCCGATGGTCAGTGTATATCTCAACTGTGTGTTTAGCTCCTAACAGGTAGTGTCTCCACTCTTCACACGCTCTCTTTATAGCCAGGAGTTCTTTGTCTGTGATACTGTAGTTGGCCTCACAGGACGACAATTTCTTGGAGAAAAAGGCAACAGTATGCAGCTGACCTGTGTCAGGATGCCTTTGAGATAGTATTCCTCCGGTAGCGTAATATGAAGCATCCGTCTCTACCACAAACGGACGAGTGGCATCAGGGTGTCTCAACACAGGCGCTTGTGTAAAGCATTTCTTTAGTGTTTGAAAGGCCCGTTCAGCTGAGTCAGTCCAGAGAAAAGCTGTTCCTTTCCGTAACAGGTAGGTTAAGGGTTGGATGATTTTGGAGAACTCTTTAATGAACCTCCGGTAGACGTTTGCAAAGCCTAGAAAGCTTTGCAAGGCCTTCACGTTGGAGGGTGATTCCCACTGAATGATGGCTTGTATCTTTTTGTCGTCCATGCATAGACCGTTCGGTCCTATAACGTACACTAGAAACTCTACTTCAGAGGCGTGAAAAAGGCATTTTTCCAACTTGGCGTAGAGCGCGAATCACTGTAAACGTTCCAGTACCGGTGATACATGATGGACGTGTTCCTCTATGGATGCTGAGTAAATCAGGATGTCATCAATATAAACGATGCAGGACACGTCCAACAGGCCCCGCAATACTTCATCCATGAAGAACTGGAATGCGGCGGGCGCGTTGCAGAGTCCGAAGGGCATGACCTGGTATTTGTACAGCCCGAACTTCGTCCGGAAGGCCGTCTTCCATTCGTCTCCTCGCCGCACCCGCACCAAATGGTATGCTCCCCTAAGGTCTAGTTTCGTGAACACCTTAACTCCTTTCAATTGGTCCAACAGAACGGGAATTAAGGGCAGAGGATACCTGTTCTTTATGGTCACTCTGTTAATGGCCCTATAGTCTATGCAGGCCCTTAAGCCACCTTCTTTCTTCGGGATGAAGAATAACGGCGAGGAAGCAGGGGAGGAAGAAGGACGTATGAAGCCGGAAGACAGTAACTCGTCGAGGTACTGTTGCAGGTAAGCCGTTTCTGCCTCCGTAAGAGCGTATATGTGACTACATGAAATGCTGGCTCCAGGCTCCAAATCAATCACACAATCATAGTCCCTGTGAGGGGGTAGCGTCCCTGCTTTCTGTTTACTGAATATGGACTGGAACCGCTTGTATTCATCTGGTAACATGGAGGTACAACACAAGATTCTTGTTGCATCCACTTGCGAGCAGGCTTGCGGGTTTCTCCGCAGCTTCTGGGTTCTGTACCTTGTCCCTTGTGCAGTGTTCTTTGCAAAAAGAAGAGTTCATGGAGACGGAGCGTGCCACCCATTGAACTAAGGGATCGTGATGCGTCAGCCAGGGCATTCCCAATATGAGTTTGAAGTGGGGGGCATCAATTAGGTCGAACTGTATATATTCGAAATGGTTCGCTCCAACTTGCATCAGGATCAACCGTGTGTGGAAACGTACGGGGCCTGACGTCAATGCCGTACCATCAACCGCCGTTACTGGTTCCGGTGTCTTTTTTCGTATACAGGGAACACCGAGTTCCTGGGCGTGCTGATGGTCGATAAAGTTACCTGTGGCCCCAGAATCCAACAATGCATGTACTGTTATGGGTCCCCCACCGGGCAATTCCAACGTAACAGACCTCGTCCTCCATAGGCCTCAAACAAGGGGTCTCCCTCTTGTTTGAGTACATCAGTTTCCTGGGTTCTCTGTGGTATAGTCCACAACGGGCAGATTCCGGCCTCCTTGGTTTCCTTTGCTCACAAGTTTGGTTCTGGTCTTACAGTCCTTGATATAATGTCCGGGCTTCCCACAGTACATGCACAATCTTTGTCTTCTTCGCTTGTCTCTCTCTTCTTGACTTCTGGGCCCTCGTATTCCACTGATTTGCATAGGCTCGGTGCCATCCGTGGTATTGTGGGGTTCCACCAGTGCAGGCCTAGGGCTCGGAGAAAAATACTTCGGTTCAGTCCAGTGCTTGTCTCCTTTCCGTTCCTGGAGTCGATGGTCCAACTGAACAGTGATGTCAATAAGTTCATCGCAAGTAGAAGGCATATGCACCACCTGAGCCAATACATCCTTCAACTCCTCTCTAAGCCCTTGATAGAACAAGGATGTTCTCTTTTCCATCGGCCAATTGGTTTTGACTAGGAGTCTGTTGAAGGTGGTAATGTATGTAAGCAGGTCTTGAGTGCCCTGTTTAAGGGAAATTAGTTCTCTGTCTAGGGATAGCTGATGTGCCTTCCTGTCAAACAGCTTGCGCATCTCAATGCAGAAATCCGAGAAATTGTACAGGACGGGGTCGTCTCTCTCTATCAGGGGAAAAGACCAACTGGCAGCATTACCACCCAGGTAGGACATAACGAAGGCCGTCTTTGCCTGGTCGTTAGGAAACACCGCTGGTTTGCACATGAAATGTAGTCTGCATTGACCCAAGAATATCCCAAACTTCTTGGGATCCCCAAAGAACCTTTCAGGAGGGGCAAGGGGCAACTGCATGGGTTGTATCACTTGTGTAGGAAGGTGGAATCTGACTGCATGGTTACCCCCACTTTCTTCCTGGTGTTTTGCTGGTTTTTGACTAGTCTGACTGGGATCCTGCTAATCAGGACCACAGTTTATCTGCTTTCTCCCTAAATTGGTTGTGAATGTACTTTAGGTACACTCCAGATTGGATACTGGGGTACCCTTATCAGTCCCTAGTATATAGTATACTATGTACCCAGGGCATAGGTACCCCAGAGGCCTCCCAGGGGCTGCAGCATGTATTATGCCACCCCTGAGAAACCATTCAAACTGACACCACAGGTCTGCTACTGCAGCCTGTGTAAGGTGGTGCATGTACCCCTTACTTAGATATAGGTTCACTATATCTATTCTAAATCACTGCACATATAAACCTATCAGTCACCCCTACCGCAGACCTTGTCAATCCTGAAGGCAGGGTGCTGGGTTTTATGCAAGAGGGTGCACCTGCATGAGCAGAGCCCCTCTGCAGCCTTCGGAACCTATTTTCTGGGGTTGTTTGTGATGCAACCAACCATATATACTTAAGTGCATTATAACCTCGCGGTAAATGCTAACTTTAAAACGGCTGCTTAGAAACATGTCTTGTTTGGTGTCAAACACCTTGGAATCATACCTCCACACCAGTAACTGGTGTGGGAGGTATGAATCCTCCCATGTAGTACCACTACTATGGGGCACCGGTCTACCCGGTACCAGCTTTCTCGACCTGGGCATCACAAAATGGAAGCTGCCAGCCACAAACACGAGTCTGCCCTCCTGCTGCTGAGCCAAGCTCGAGCAGGGGAAGGCTTGACAATAGGTTTCCTGTCACAGGGAGGTGTGACCACCTCCCAGACAGGATTTAGAGTATTGGGGCTGGGTGGGTGCACTCTGAGAGTGTTTGAAGTCTGCACTGGGAGCACATTTGGTGTCCCTGTGCATAGTCCAGTTCTAACCGGTTGCAGGAGCCATTTGCTCCTGCTCTGGTGCGAAACTGGACAAAGGACATGGGTGTAGCCACCCCTCTGTCCTGACCCTCCCATAGGTGGGTCGCCAGAGTTTGTCCCACCCCTTCCTTGGGTATAAAGTAGGAACCCTGACACAGGACTTTAGATTTTACCTGGACTAAACTCTGCTACAGAAACCAAGTACCTTTGACGATCTACACTACGCTGGATGACTGAAGAATCTCCCTTGGAGTAAAGGAGTTACTCCCCTGCAGCAGCAGGCACCGAAACGCAACTGACCAGTTGCATCTCCAGAGCTCCTGCGGACTCCGAAGATTTTTGCAACACAGGAGGTGGGTTCCTTAAGGTCCCCGAGGTCGATCTACCCTCTCAGCGATTCTGAGACTAGTATCCCTTGTGGGGGCCGTGCAACCCGTACTCCTGTGCACCGCGTCATTTTGCAAGTGTACCCACTTCACGACGATTCCTGAAGCTGTGCATTGGACCACGTGTGGTCCCTACTCCGTGCAGCATTCACACTGAAGATTGCTGGCCTCCACTCCACGAGTGCTCTGTGGGCCCGTACTTCGTGTTTTCGCTCGACGTCCCTTTGCGATCCCTGGTCCGTTGACCTATGGGTCCTAACGAGGGTCACTCTTCTAATTGTTGGGCTTCCCTGGTTGCTCCAGACGTGCCCTGACTCTCCATTGCTTGGAGAGTCCCCAGGACCTTGCTGGTCCTCACCGTAGCTGTTTCCTCTGCCTGCGTGGGTTGCCGTTGCCAAGGCTTGTTGGTGCTCCAGCCGGACACTGACCCCTCAGTCATTGACATCCTCTGTGGGACAGCTCACCTCCAGACTTTGGTCATCATCGACGTCTCCTGGTCCCCGTGGCTGCAGAGTCAAGCATCCTATCTTCGCACCTGAGGCACCCGACATCGGTGGGCATTCAACTGCTCCGCTCCTGGTCACGTAAAGTGACCCAGACTTTGTCCCCTCTGCTTTCAGGTTCTTCTCACCTCGGATCCAGGCTTGGATTCCACTGGACACTTTTCTTCTCCACGGCAGCAGCACTTCTTCGCATCACGCCATTGAAAACGACGAGGGTGTCCGACACCACTTGACCCCTATGCACCCGGCTCCTCTGGGATAGGTAACACGGGTACCACGGTACTCACAAGGGTTCTGGCCTTAGAACCTTCTATGTTCCAAAGGGTTTGCTTGAAGTCCTCTCCGAAGTGTCCTTAACTTGTAATTTTCCAACCGCGACTTTCCCATAGAGTTGTACGGAGCTCGCGTCTGTGTTCACACACTGCACCCGTCCTCCGTGGGTCCCCTGTGTCACTACTTTGGGTGGTTCCTTGGGGTCCCAGCGATTCTACGTCTCTAGGCACTGTGTCTAGTTAAGTCGTGGTTGTTATACCACTTTCTTAGTATATGGTTCGGTCTCCCCCTGGAGCCCGCTGTGTATTGTGCTATTTACTGTCGTTCTATTGATTTAATATTGTGTACTGTGTGCTCTAATCTCATAAGGAGGTTAGTAGAGAGTGTTTAGTAATAAACACATATATTTTATATATCTCTTGTGTGGTTCTCCTTTCATTTGGTCATTTAGGAGGTTCTGATCTGGTAAAACAAGCTGCTTTACACTCCTTCAAGACTTAGCCTGAAGGCTGCTCTCCACAGCTACCACTAGGATAGCTTTCTATAAAGGTTGTCTTAAACCTAATCATCATAAGGGTCGTTTGGACTGGTGCAAGGTGCCCACTTTAATTATTGGACAGCATATACCAGGCCAACTTCTCACATTGGTGTGCAGTGGTTGGGATTCAAGCTTGCTATTGTTTTACCAGATAAATCTCATTGAGTGATTAACTGAAAACCACTAAAGGTATTAGGTACATATAAATCAAGACTAGAATAAGTAAGTTCTACTGAACTTGGAGTTGGGCAGTCAAGGGTCTAGCACACCCTTTCTCCAACTCAAGAGAGTTTAGTTCCCACTAGGTTAGGTAGGTGCCTACACCACATAACACTAGTATGTCTTCTAAAGGAGAAGCCAGTGGCTCTCTGCCAACTAGATATGATCATCTCTCATTTCTGGAATTGAGAAATATGTGTACATCTAGGAAGCTGAGGACAGGGAGAAGTGCAAGCACCCAACGTCTCATAGAGATGTTGCTCTTAGATGACCTCAGAAAGACCCCAGGGTCTGATGAAGTAGAAAGAGTGGGTGGAACAGGAGGTGAGGACAGACCAGGAAGTGAACACTTCTTTGATATGGACTCTAACCCTGGCCAGGAGGATCAAGATGATTCTAACCTGGAAAATCCAACTCTTCCTTCAGGTGGGGGAGAAGGCCCCAGTGGCCCTCTCTTTACTCCACCAGGGAGAGTACACAGTTTACCTAGAAGATCAAGATCTCCTTCTCAGGAATCTAATCATTCTGGTACTTCTGTAGGGACCTCTGCTTCTCATAAAAGGGACTCCTCTTATGAGAAGAAGTATCAGTTACTTGAGTATGAGAGGACCAAACTCAGAATCAAGAGGGAACAATTGGCCTTAGACAGGGAATCCCTAGAGCTCCAGAGAGCTTCCAGAAGGTTGGGGCTAGAGCCCCATGGTGGCAGCAACAGTGTCCCTAGAGGTAGAGAATATACTCATGACCATAGGAACCTGAACAAGATAGTCCCTCCCTATCGGAGTGGGGATGACATCCACAAATGGATAACTGCACTAGAGGGGGCCTGTAAAGTACAGAGAGTCCCTCAGGAGCAGTGGGTGGCTATCTTGTGGCTCTCCTTTGCTGACAAAGGTAGAGATAAGCTCCTCACTGTAAGAGAAGAGGATGCTGATAATTACAAAGTCTTGAAAAGTGCTCTCATTGATGGGTTTGGCTTAACCACTGAACAATACAGGATTAAGTTCAGAGACACCCAGAAGACACAGACTCAGTACTGGGTTTACTTTGTAGATTGTGCTACTAAGGCTCTGGAAGGCTGGATACATGGCAGCAAGGTGCATGACTTTTTAGGATTGTACAATTTGATTATGAGGGAGCAGATCCTTAATAATTGTCAAAACCAGCTTTTACACCAGTACCTGGTGGACTCAGATCTGACTTCTCCCCAAGAATTGGGCAAGAAGGCAGATAAATGGGTCAGAACCAGGGTGAAGCCAAAGAATCAGGGTGGTGACCAGAAGAAAGATTCTTCCAAGAACCAAGAGAAAGGTGGGGATAAATCAAAAGATAAATCCACTACAGGGCCCCAAAAGTCCTCTTCTGGGGTGGGTCCCAAACTCCTTCCTCCCCTGTAAAGAAACCTTATTGCTTTGTTTGCAAACAACCAGGCCACTGGAAAAATGATCCCATTCGTCCAAAGGTCAGCAATAAGGAAAATGTTCCTCCAAACACTACTACCACTCCTCCTGGTACTACAAGTAGTAATCCCCCAGTTGGTAGTAGTGCACCCAAAAAGTTAGGTGGGTTCTCATGGGGAACTGAGGTGGACCCTGGCTTAGAGAGGTCCCCCTCACAGGCCTCCTCAGTCTGTGATGGAGGCATGAGATTTGCCACTTTTACTGTCAGTCCTAATTCTTTGGGCAAGTACAGACAGGAGCCACTGATCAATGGTCAGAAAGCTGTGGCCTTTAGGGACACAGGGGCTAGTGTCACCATGGTGACAGGGAACCTAGTACCCCCTCAGCAGCTTTTACCTGAGTTTAAGTACCAGGTGACCAACATTGATGATATCAGGACAGATCATCCCATGGCTATAGTCAATCTCAGCTGGGGAGGGGTCACTGGCCCAAAGAGAGTGGCAGTATCCCCAAACTTGCCTGTAGAATGCCTGTTGGGTAATGATCTAGAAATTTCAGCCTGGGCTAAAGTTGAATACCAGGCACATTTAAGAATGTTAGGCCTCCCTGAGAAAGTTGGTGGGATCCTTAGGGCCTCAGCCCAACCCCAGGGAAATTTTGGAGTGGTGGAGCCTGAAAGAAGGGCCCACTCTACTCCACCAGAGAGCAGAAGGGTTGAAGAAAAGTCTTCTTCCCCCCAGACTATAGGTAAGGGTCAGCTTCCACAGGGAACTGATCCTACCCCCTGTGAAGGAACTGCCCCAGAGGTGGTCAGGCCTGGCCTGGCAACACCCCTGATGGCAGGGGACCCTTCCAAGGTGGTACCCAGTCTGGAGCAGGTATCCTGCCCCTCTCTACCCTACCTCAATCAGCCTAGGGTTGCAGAGGTCAGGGAGGTCAGTGGACCCCTAAGGGCCCACTGTCCAGAGGAACCCCCTGATCAACAGATTAGGGAAACCCAGGCTAGTAGCCCTAGAAAGGTGAAAATTCCTCAACACACTGAGGGATCCCTCTTACCATTGGGTAGGGACCTCCCCCAGATGGACTCTATTGGGAAAGAGCAAACCTGGGACCAAATGGTTCCAAACCTACCCTCTCCCTCCAGTGTTCCAACCAAAGGGACCCAACCCTCAGCTGTAGGCAGCCAGAGGTTGACCCTTGGGGCCAGATACAACTCAGTCATGGAAAGAAAGGCCTACATGGTGACCAGTGCTCTGAGGAAGCTGAGACCAACTTTATTAGGGCCTCACTTCTCTACTCAGACACCCCACCAGCCTTTTACTTTGCCAAAACACACTACAGGAAGTAATCCCAACTTTTGGAGAAAATCCAATACCCTTAAGGGTAGGGACTCCTTAGTGGACCATAAGACAGGGGGTATCCGTGCTAGTGCAGGATCTTCCTTATGTGGCCACTTAGTCAATAAAGTCTCAACTGGGCAAGGTTAGCCTTATCTCCTTTCGTTTGGGGGGGGGTTATGTAGGAAGGTGGTGGAATCTGACTGCATGGTTACCCCCACTTTTTCCTGGTGTTTTGCTTGTATTTGTCTAGTCTGTCTGGGATCCTGCTAATCAGGACCCCAGTTTATCTGCTTTCTCCATAAATTGGTTGTGAATGTACTTTAGGTACACTCCAGATTGGATACTGGGGTACCCTTATCAGTCCCTAGTATATGGTATACTATGTACCCAGGGCATAGGTCCCCAGAGGCCTCCCAGGGGCTGCAGCATGTATTATGCCACCCTGAGAGACCATTCAAACTGACACCACAGGTCTGCTACTGCAGCCTGTGTAAGGTGGTGCATGCACCCCTTACTTAGATATAGGTTCACTATATCTATTCTAAATCACTGCACATATAAACCTATCAGTCACCCCTATGGCAGGCCTTGTCAATCCTGAAGGCAGGGTGCTGGGTTTTATGTGAGAGGGTGCACCTGCATGAGCAGAGCCCCTCTGCAGCCTTCGGAACCTATTTTCTGGGGTTGTTTGTGATGCAGTCAACCATATATACTTAAGTGCATTATAACCTCACAGTAAATGCTAACTTTAAAACGGCTGCTTAGAAACATGTCGTGTTTGGTGTCAAACACCTTGGAATCATACCTCCACATCAGTAACTGGTGTGGGAGGTATGATTCCTCCCATGTAGTATCACTACTATGGGGCACCGGTCTACCCGGTACCAGCTTTCTCGACCTGGGCATCACAAAATGGATGCTGCCAGCCACAGACACGAGTCTGCCCTCCTGCTGCTGAGCCAAGCTCGAGCAGGGGAAGGCTTGACAATAGGTTTCCTGTCACAGGGAGGTGTGACCACCTCCCAGACAGGCTTTAGTGTATTGGGGCTGGGTGGGTGCACTCTGAGAGTGTTTGAAGTCTGCATTGGGGGCACATTTGGTGTCCCTGTGCATAGTCCAGTTCTAACCGGTTGCAGGAGCCATTTGCTCCTGCTCTGGCGCGAAACTTGACAAAGGACATGGGTGTAGCCACCCCTCTGTCCTGACCCTCCCATAGGTGGGTCTCCAGAGTTTGTCCCACCCCTTCCTTGGGTATAAAGTAGGAACCCTGACTACAGGACTTTAGATTTTACCTGGACTAAACTCTGCTACAGAAACCAAGTACCTTCGACGATCTACACTACGCTGGATGACTGAAGAATCTCCCTTGGAGTAAAGGAGTTACTCCCCTGCAGCAGCAGGCACCGAAACGCAACTGACCAGTTGCATCTCCAGAGCTCCTGCGGACTCCGAATATTTCTGCAACACAGGAGGTGGGTTCCCTAAGGTCCCCGAGGTCGATCTACCCTCTCAGCGATTCTGAGACTAGTATCCCTTGTGGGGGCCATGCAACCCGTACCCCTGTGCACCGCGTCATTTTGCAAGTGCACCCACTTCAAGACAATTCCTGAATCTGTGCATTGGACCATGTGTGGTCCCCACTCCGAGCAGCATTCTCACTGAAGATTGCTGGCCTCCACTCCACGAGTGCTCTGTGGGCCCGTACTTCGTGTTTTTTCGCTCGACGTCCCATTGCGATCCCTGGTCCGTTGACCTGTGGGTCCTAACGAGGGTCACTCTTCTAATTGTTGGGCTTCCCTGGTTGCTCCAGACGTGCCCTGACTCTCCATTGCTTGGAGAGTCCCCAGGACCTTGCTGGTCCTCACCGTAGCTGTTTTCTCTGCCTGCGTGGGTTGCCGTTGCCAAGGCTTGTTGGTGCTCCAGCCGGACACTGACCCCTCAGTCATCGACATCCTCTGTGGGACAGCTTACCTCCGGACTTTGGTCATCATCGACGTCTCCTGGTCCCCGTGGCTGCAGAGTCAAGCATCCTATCTTCGCACCTGAGGCACCCGACATCGGTGGGCATTCAACTGCTCCGCTCCTGGTCACGTGAAGTGACCCAGACTTTGTCCCCTCTGCTTTCAGGTTCTTCTCACCTCGGATCCAGGCTTGGATTCCACCGGACACTTTTCTTCTCCACGGCAGCAGCACTTCTTCGCATCACGCCATTAAAAACGACGAGGGTTTCCGACACCACTTGACCCCTATGCACCCGGCTCCTCTGGGATAGGTAACACAGGTACCATGGTACTCACAAGGTTGCTGGCCTTAGAACCTTCTATGTTCCAAAGGGTTTGCTTGAAGTCCTCTCCGAAGTGTCCTTAACTTGTAATTTTCCAACCGCGACTTTCCCATAGAGTTGTACGGAGCTCGCGTCTGTGTTCACACACTGCACCCGTCCTCCGTGGGTCCCCTGTGTCACTACTTTGGGTGGTTCCTTGGGGTCCCAGCGATTCTCTGTGCTCTAGGCACTGTGTCTAGTTAAGTCGTGGTTGTTATACCACTTTCTTAGTATATGGTTCGGTCTCCCCCTGGAGCCCGCTGTGTATTGTGCTATTTACTGTCGTTCTATTGATTTAATATTGTGTACTGTGTGCTCTAATCTCAGAAAGAGGTTAGTAGAGAGTGTTTAGTAATAAATACATATATTTTATATATCTCTTGTGTGGTTCTCCTTTCATTTGGTCATTCAGGAGGCTCTGATCTGGTAAAACAAGCTGCTTTATATTCCTTCAAGACTTAGCCTGAAGGCTGCTCTCCACAGCTACCACTAGGATAGCTTTCTATAAAGGTTGTCTTAAACCTAATCATCATAAGGGTCGTTTGGACTGGTGCAAGGTGCCCACTTTAATTAGTGGACAGCATATACCAGGCCAACTTCTCACAACTTGTATGGAAGAGGGGCCTGCCTGAGAAGGGTTAGAAAAAGAGGTTGTAAAGGTCCCAGTACCAGGAACACCCCCTCCCTGGGCATGGGCCATCTGCCCTGAGTCAGAAACATGAGACGTTAACGGGGGCGGTAAGGTCCAGTCTTTGATATTAGAGCCCCCTCGTGCACCAGTAGGGCTCGTGCGAGACAGCCCAGCTACTTCTCGCCTCATCGTGCCCATCTCATTTCTTAAGTCTACATTCTCACTTCGAAAAGCATCCACCTCCATCCACAATGCGGTTAAGGTTTCCAACACTGACGTAAGCACAGTGGTAGTATCCATCGCTCAGGCCGTAAGTAACCGTGGGCTTGTCAATCTGTCAGAACACAGACAGGTCAACCACTAACCTCAGAAGCCGGATACGGCGGGAGCGATGAATGATGCTGCGTAACCCTATCCCCACAATGGAATTACCTGCGAGTAATCGATTACCACTCAACAGTACACACCACGATAGGGGAAAGGGAAAAAAAGGGACAAAAGAAACAATAACGATGCGGCTGCGAAAACATCCGATGGGGAATGGACCAGGAGTTGTAGGCTTCACTCCTGCTGTCTAACCCCGTGTTCCCTGTAGCAAAACACAAGCACAACACATATGTAACAACCACAATATGCAGACTGAGCGAGGCACTTTAGAAGTATGTGAAGGCACTTACATATAACTTTGCCGCATTCCTCCTCAAGTAAAATACTCAAAAACCAAAAATAAAGCAAAGAAAGAAAAGAAGCCTTCCTGTGAGAAGCTCACAGTGTTTGTACTCTGTTCTGCATAGAGACTGTTCCCATGAAACAAAATTAAATGTACTTAGCTGGTAGAAGCTGTCCGACGTGAAGAGAACGTCTCTTCACCTGCAGGGTAATCCAAGGCTAGAACCAGCTCACTGTAATGCAAGAAAGGTGTTCTGCTCTCATAAGGGAGTCAAATGGCCACTGTACTGAGCCCAAAAAACAACGGCTCGTAGACGCACTCCAGCGCGGTGGGAATGCAAATAATAGGGCAGAGAAAAGACGAAACAGCCTCGAGCCTCCCAGCGGCTCGTAAATCCGCTCCAGCGCGTTCGCGACGAGTCGCTGACAAAAATGAAAGAAAGAGCTGAGCCGAGCAACGGCTCCCGACACGCTCCAGCGCGTTGGCAATACTTGGTGGTAAACGAAAAACAAAGAACCCAAAACAGCCTTGAGCCTCACAGCGGCTCGTAAGCGCGCTCCAGCGCATCGAACCCGGAAGTGTCAGGAGTCTCGCATTTGAGCGAAGACGCGCTCCAGCGCGTCTTCCAGGAATCCGATCCTCGCAGGCAACAAGGGGAACAAGGCAAAGAGAAGTTGTGGGAAAAAGTCTCCTGAACCAGCGTGAAGCAAAACAAGGACAGAATCACGAGCAAAATCACGATTGATAAGCACCGGGCTGCCAGTAGGCGGTGCTTATGTAGTGCATGGTAGTAGGACATGTGATCCTCTCCCCTGGAATTATGGGTGATGTAGTCCTGCCTCACGCATACACCAGTCTTCCAGTTCCATACATTCAGTGCCTAGTACGTGTGTTTCCCATACTATCTACGCCTAAACGTGACACAAGGGGGGGGGGGTTGTGCAGTCTAATTTCAAGTAGTAACTGCCTCCAACATAATCTTCCATTCACCATCTCCCTATATATTCCCAATTCTTCAATCTAAAACCACCTGAGAACAAACACTCGCACAAGATACCTATGTACATTAAGATACAACAGTATATGCAAACATGTAGCAAAGTCATATATGAAGTGTGTAAAGAGATATGAAGGCTCTTGCCTTCTCCAGAAAGTATTAAACTGTTTGTGTGCGTTTCTGCAAGTGTCTTCAAAATACTCAATTTTAATCTCCCAAATCTGAAACTCAATGAGATAATTCTGTTAGATTATCTTATCCTCAAATATTCATATGTTCTATTTTAGTCTTTACTTTAGCCACCTTAAATCTTGTTTTAAAAGTATGTTTCACTTTTATAGTTTTGTCCAAACCAAGTTGTCCCATAAAATCTGTCAAGTGTGCACATCTTCAGAAAGGATCTCATTCCATTATGGTCCTGATTATGGTAGTGAAACGAATGTCTGGGGATATATTGACATATAGCAGTAACAATTCAATATGAGCCACAAGAAGTCATATGTGGCTGGTGTTAAGATTTGCAAAGATAATATTTCACTTTTTTCAATATCCCTAATATGTTCTTGGTCCAGAAAGCTTGGAGGCAACTCATAAATAATCATCCTTTTTCACAGAAAGATCTATGTTTTTTACTTCCAACCTTTTTTCACTACTCATTAAGTGCTGGGATTTGGCATTGTCATATGCAGAAATATTTGTTTTTTAAAGCCCTTTTCTTCTTTCGTTGTTGCATTTTACTTAAAATATGCTCTTTAATGGATCTTACTGGACGAAAGCTGAAGACTACAACTTATATTCAAAAGTAATGTTTTTTTTCAATATAACATGAATGATCAAAATACTAGCAACAAACGACATACTAGCTGTGTGCAAAATGTTTTAAATCACTTTTCCATAACTATATAGAATTCTGCAAATATGTAGCTAAATTATGGAAAATGATGTGAAATTATGAGTAATGCTAAACGCGTTTAACACTATTTGTGTCACTATTTGTGTCACAAAATGCATCCTCTGGTCTATTTTGGCATGGAGAGTCATTTGGCATTCAAAATTTCCCACACTCCATTGGGCAGCCTCAAACTAAGGCTGTAAGTCTATCTTCGCAATAAAGGCTATCACGCTTGTTGCAGAGATTCTGCACAGAAACAGAACAATGGCTGGGACCATAGAACATCAGTGTGTAGGGACTGAGTCACCATACCACTTCAGTACCTATGGGCCTAAAACCAACTAGCTAATAGTGCCTCACTTGCCCTCCTACCTTCCCAACAAGGGCTTTGGCACCCCAGAACACACACTCTGGACCCTCTCAGGGATCGCGGTAACAGGTCTTCACCTTTTGTTCTCTTACTCATAGATGTTCACAATAAATGAAAAAGAGACGCAAAAAAACTTACAATATTTATTAAAACTATTGTGCTCTATTATGGAGAAACTGCGCTGCAATCAGAAAGCATATGCCGGTCAACATTTGATTAGCATAGTTAGAAAACCATGCACAATAAAAAGCCCTGTCACATTAGCAGACAGATTTGCTTAAGTCTACCCTCACTATAGAAAACAATGATATATTGTAGATCTCTGGGATTAGTGGTGAACCCCGTACCTGACATACTTAGGCAGTTGTTCTACATGTAAGCTAGTGCAGCTCTCTCCTCTCAGGACCTTTGTTCTGCAAGTAAGTCTCTGCTATGTCTGTTTTCAAAACGACAAATCCCAGGTTGTATTCAGTCAAAATATCAAGTTTGAAATGTCGACTTACACTAATATCGAGTTTTAAATATCATGCCACAGAAATATCGACAGCAAGAATATCGTGGTCAAGAATATCTACTTTAAGGTAAGAAATATCGATTTTAAAAATATAGAAGTCATTAATATCGTTTGCAAAAATATAGTTGTTTAAAATATCGATTTTTTAATTAGTGTTATGTATTTTAGTACATATTTTAAATGTATGTGATGTATTTTTTTGTATAAGTATTGTTTATGTTTTTTAATATATGTGTTAAATTTGTAGTAGTTATTAATTTTATTTTAATACAATTTTGGGTTTTTTAGTTCCGTAGCGGGTTGTAGGTTTATAGGGGAATAGGGTGGGAAGTAATTTAATTATAATAAATTAATGAATATATTTATTTATTTATATTTTTTTAATTGAGATTTTATAATGTTAATTGTGTTTTTAATTTTTGGGGTAAATTTTAGGTGCAGGTTATGGGGTTTATAGGGGTAAAGGGTGGGAAGTAATTTATTTTTAATTAATTAATAATTAGTTGTTAATGAATATTAATTAATAATTGACAATGAATTATGGCAATTGTGTAATTAGTTTTAGGTGCAGGTTGTGGGGTTTATAGGGGTAAAGGGTGGGAAGTAATTTATTTTTAATTAATTAATAATTTGTTGTTAATTAATATTAATTAATTGACAGTTAATTATGGTAATTGTGTAATTAATTTTAGATGCAGGTTGTGGGGTTTTTAGGGGTAAAGGGTAAGAAGTAATTTATTTTTAATTAATTAATGATTAGTTGATGATTAATATTAATTAATTAATTGATAATTAGTGTAATTGTTGTGGGTTTTGGGTTTATAGGGGTGAAGGGTGGGGAGTAAATTCCTTTTACTTAATTTATAATTAGTTGTTAAATACTATTAGTTATTTAATTGAAAAAGTTTTTTAATTGTGTAACTCGTTTTTTTACAGTTTAATTTTAGGTGTGGGTTGTGGGGATTATAGGTGTAAAGGGTGGGAAGTTAATTAAATTTTATGTGTTTTAATTTTTTTTAAATTAATAATATTTGTTTAATTGATAATTAATTATGCTAATTATACAAATACATTTTGTTTTTATTTTCGATGTGGGTTGTGAGTTGTGTGGTGTTATAGGGTAGGAAGTAAATATTAAGCCCGGGTGGCAAACTGCGCTCCGGCAGCGGAGTTTTCAGAGTTTTGCCAACTCCACGCTCCATTGGAAACGCGGAGTTCAGGTAAAACTCCGACTCCGCAGCGGAGCGGAGTAAGCCCCTGCCCACTCCCAAAAACAGGGAAAAAATTCACTTACCTGCTCCTCTGGGCTGACCTCCTCCTCGCCGTGGTCTCTCCTCCTCGCCGGTCTCAAACCCCTACGTTGTACGTCTTGCGAGGACTGCGCATGGGCACGCGTGCGCACATGCGCAGTCCTCGCAAGACGTACAACGTAGGGGTTTGCGACCGGCGAGGACGAGTACGGTGAGGAGGAGAGACCACGGCGAGGAGAAGGGCAGCCCGGAGACGCCGGGCAGGTAAGTGATTTTTTTCCTGTTTTTTGTTTGGGAGGGTGGAGCGGAGCGGAGTTCCCTGGAGTTTTTTTCCAACTCCCTGGAACTCCGCGTAGTAGCACTCCGCCAACTTCGCCCGGGTTAGTTATCAACAACACTAACTGATAGTTTCCTTCAACATTAAATACTGTCCATTTCAGAATGAGGCGATATCACCTAGTACTTAAATATCTACCATTTTCAAAACTTCAAAACAGTAATACACTAACATTTTGCTGACGTCAGGTTTGACGTTTCTCACGTATTTGAACTCAGTGGAGTTACAGGAGTGGATTCATTAAAGCAGTGATGCTTAACCAGGAGACAGTTTCTTGAAATTACTTTGCAATGATGTAAGTGTTACTCAGGGTATTTTAACATGATTCAGTTCTACTACATTAGTTCTACATACTGCTTGTGTACTCACCCTTTAGGAAATGTATAATGTCCTATCTTTTTTGAGAATACATCATAATATTTTAACTTTCAATCACTTGGGTCATTTCTCGGTTTGAAACTCGGAGTTTTTAAAATAAAAGTTCTCCCTTACCTTGAAAGGGTTTACCCCAAAAGGCCTTGGCGCATTCTCTTACCACTTTATAGTTCCATGATATCCGTTTTGCCTAATTATGCTATCACCATCTTAGAAGGTGTTTTTTAAACCACGTTGGCAGGCCTAGGACCATGTTTAATTACCTAAAACCATGTTTTCTGAGAATGATAGTCTCATCCGTGTTTCCTATGCTGAGCAAAAATAGAATTTTGGTCACTGTTCACAGGAGTGCTGGTTCACTTCAATGCTTAGAATCACACCTTGGTATCATCACTGCTCAACAGATAGGTTTCATCTGGATTCACTATGGAGCTCATCTTGACTTGGGATTTTCTGTTACATACCTTGTTTTGTTGCTCCCTCGGAGGACCTCTCTGGTACCCGTTGTCACCTAACCTCCTAGTGCTCCCATCTCAAATTAGTGGTTTTAGCATGTACTAACAATATGTTTTTGATTTTGGTCTACTGCGTCCATGTTAATTTTTTATATCCCTGTTCTATGTTATTGTTTCTATGTGTACTTTGAATAGACCTTGAGTGTCTCTTGTGTTAATAGGTGTATTATAAAGTCGTTGTAGGGCTACCATGTTCCCAACTGGCCACCTTAAAGCACTCAGATACACCATTCGGGTATAAAAGTTGACGTTTATTAATACACTGAGCCATGGAATTTCCAATGTCTTTGTTTTTGTAAGAAGTAGTAATCACATAGGTTGCCAACGTAAGCATTTTGGTCATGTCTTAAAATGCTTGGAATTTGAGATAGTTTTAGGAGGGTGAAGAGTTGTGGCCCAATTTCAGGGGGAAAGTGAAATTCAATCCATACAAGACCTAGACGGGGTATTTATTTATGTCCTTTTTGATTTTTATTCTGCTTCAGCTTCTGTAGAGAGCTACTTCAGATTTGGAAATTGATATCTGTATTCCTTCTGTTCATAAGTTGTCATGTTGATCAAGACCATGGCAGGGGTTCAGTATGGTATCTGTAGGAATGAGGTGCTAGAAAACTAACGCAAGGTACATCTCTCTTTACTGGTATAGTTAAATCTTGCTACTGGGTCAAACAACTTTACTCGAAAGTTTATACAAATAGTTTGGTTTTTAGAAGTTTTCTGCAAAGCATGAGGGTTTAGACTATTCTGCAGCCTTTGACATTGCACTCACAATGCAAACACAAGGAGATGATGGATGGAGCGCTGAAAGGTTTCAGACACTCACCCCAGTCACAGATCTGGGTTGAATTCATCATCGTTCTTTAGCTCACTTCCCCACCCCAGTTCAGACCCAGCCATATGCAAATCAGTCTTGACCCTGTTCCTTATGGGAACAGTCCAGCCCGAACTGCCATGCAAGGTCTTCCCTGGACCGGAAACAAGCATCCTTGGGACCAGTTTTGGGGTTACACCCCTCATCAGCCAGGCTAGCTTGAATCCAGTGGCAAAGTGAGCAAGGGACCCATTTCTGGGCAGACCCTGCCAACTTAGAGCGAACAAAGCAAACACAAGGAGATGATGGACGGAGTGCTGAAACTTTTCAGACACTCACCCCCAGTCACAGATCTGTGTTGAATCCATCATCGTTCTTTAGCTCACTTCGCCAGCCCAGTTCGACCCAGCCATATGCAAATCAGTCTTGACCGTGTTCCTTATGAGAACAGTCCAGCCCGAACTGCCAAGCCAGGTCTTCCCTGGACCGGAAACAAGCATCCTAAGACCGGTTCCGGGGTAACACCCCTCATCAGCAAGACCAGCTTGAATCCAGTGCAAAGTGAGCAAGGGACCCATGTCTGAGCATTCCCTGCCAACTTTGCTTTGTTTGCATTGCACTCACAATGACATACAAATGTTTTCACTTGTTCTTCAGCAGTATATCATGTGCCCTTTTGGTGATCTGAGGGCACTGTTTTGCCGGCAGACTGTAGTGCGTATATGTGACTTCGAAACATGCCTGCGCACTTTCCAAATCTATTCAATGATTTGACAGGAGGAGCTGCAGGGATTGCATAGCAGAATTAACCTGAAGTTAATACTTTCAATAACTTTGTTAATTTGGGGCTAGAAGGAAAGATAAAGGATCCATCCAAATTTTCTATAACATTGTTAGTTTGGGACTAGAAGGAAAGATAATAGATACATCCAAATTCATAACTTTTGTGTGGTGCTTCCAAACGATTTTGGTTTGTTAACATTTTGCTGCTTTTGGCACATCATTAAAATATTTTAATGCATAATGCTAGCCTCAGGTCTTGAATTAAGATGAAGATGAAGTCCTTCTCCGACCTAGGCCATTTCTGGTGTCCAGGTACAGCAAGCCCATGGTCCTGCTTTGATTATGATAATTAACTTCTTCCAGTGCTTCCCTAGGGCTTGATAATTGGCTCCCATCCAGGCCTGTTAATCAAGCTGCAAAACTAATAAAAGTTGTGGCTCTGGAGTTGGCAACTAGGCTCTGGCTGCAATTGTAGAAGTGAAATAAATCTAACACACTATTTTCTCTATGACAATGAATGTGATAGTTAAATCTACAAATCTAGTGTACTGCCAAAGTACAATTTGAGTGCTAGGTCAAGTCTTAATTTTTCATTCATTAGGTAAATGGGAAAACTTGGTGCTGTTTCATCAAGAGCAGCCCACGAACACCTTCCAGCAAACGAACATCTAAAATGTGTTAGTTTGCCTGGAGTGAACCTCTATTTGCTGATTAGCAAAAGAGTCAGCAGCAGAGCCTATCACAACAATGAAATAAGATAAGATAGAAATGTTGAAAGGAAAGAGAAAACTGAGTTCCAAAGTCAACAACTGGCAAAGCATTCGACAAATTATCCTCTGTGAAGGTATGAAGTGAGTTTGGATAAGCATCTGAGTAGAGGCCAAAAACATCACAGGATGTAGGAAAATAGTAATCTAGAGTGAGTGTTGGCCGGAGTCATATTTGGCCAGTAAGTGAAGTACAAGGGTATGGGCAGGATCTTGCGACTGACTTGCATGTGTGTTACTTTGTATGTAATCGACTGGTGGTGTTTATCCAACAGAAAGAGCTGGAAATAGCAACTTGGCCTGGGAGCAACATATCCTGTATGAACTGGGAGTGCTATAGCTGTGAAGGAGCAGAGGATGGCATACCTATGTGTAATTTGGGAGGAGTAGAATTGTGCTTCCCCATGAAGTACCAAATCTACGTATTTTCTGAAGTATCCTAGCTATGTGTGTTCCAATTATTGCCATTTCTATTTATTTTCTGAAACACAATAGCTTTGTATGATCTGAGAGTACCATATTTACATCTTTAGAGTACACCATAATGATAATAATGATTCTAGCGTATCAGACTTATGGATGATTGGGAAGTACTATAGCCTTGCCATAGCCATGCTGATGAAGAAGGACCATACCACACATGTTCAGCAGTCCTCTAGCAACGCATGATCTGTTCATGCCATGCCAGGGCATAAAAAAGGGTAACTTAAGACGAGAGGGTGTGATCTGAAATAGTGTATGGTTTGCGCCCATGTTACCATTCCTTAAAGATGTAAGGTATTATGGCCATGCTTAATGCCAGAATTAAGCATTATGTTGGAACACAGTTCTTTGGACATGTATCAAAATTCTAAATTAGAAATGTGGTAACGAAAAGTACATACATTCCACACCACACCCGGCAGGCACTATGACCCACTAGACAACCGATTTGTTTGTATGAGACCACACTGACAAGTGAAAGAGAGACCGCACACACCGAAGTGCCTCCGAATATTAAGAACCTGCCATTATAGGCAAAGCTGAGCTATGCACTCAGAGGAATTGTGCACCCACACCAGTTCCCACCGCATAACACAAGGAGTGGTTAAACCACAGTTGTGAGTGGAAGTTGTGCATCCAAAGAAGAGACCGTTGTGTAACCGAGTGGTTGCTTGGGCGAATCTCAGCCATATATGTGGGGTTTTATAGTTTGTACCACGATAAAATGCCACCATAGGGTTGGACAACAAAACCATCTGTCATCTCTGCCAAGAAACTGCATTGGTGATGATTTTGTGCTTTTCAAAAAATCTTTTGGTTATTTGAGGCTTGTAACTTAGGTTGGAACTATGCTGCAGTGGGTGGTGTTAGGGAAATACTTTGCACCCTCCCAAGAGCAAATGAATGAAACTCACCAGACACAGTAGTTTGCTCAGAAACAGAGTGAAATGTATTTATTGGTACCCATGCATGCATCATTGCTGATCAGCAAGGAATAAGTCATGTCTCCTGCCTTAGGAGCTCCCAGCCTGCTTCTTCCCAGAGTGACTGGTTTCTGGGTGTTATATACCTTTTAGTAATGCCATGTCAGCGGAACTAGAATAAGGCAACAAGCCAAATATGGCTATCAGGGATGTGCAAGATCTGCACCATGCCAATTAAAAACAGCTAGATATGGGCAAATTATGAAAGGCTGGCTCGGCACTGTGCCAAATATACTGCACTTGATAAGGACAGTCACATGAAGTCAGGACAAGCAAAGTGACCTCTAAGGTGGTTCAGAATAGCTGTTGAAGCTTGTCCAGGCAAGGTCAGATAGGAAGCCCTTTGGAGTTCTGGGCCTCATGTTAGTGTGATATATCTAAGCATGATATTTTTGTAGTGCATACATACAAATTTATATGGATATATATATATGGATATATATATATTACCTACTGGCGGTTGCCAGTAGGTAGTTATAGTTAGAACCTAGTTTCCATAGGAAAAGCGTTTTTTGATTTGCCAATAACTTTGGCGCCGTTTGACGAATCTTCACGAACTTTTCAAAACTTATTGTTCACTCAGGTCAGCTCCTGTCTTGAAAGTTTGGGGGTGATTCGTCAAGGGGGGGGCAGAGAAAAAAGGGGGTCCCAAAACGTGTTTTCTCCATGTTAATTTCCATAGGAAACTTTAGACACGGCTACAGCCTGAACTGCTGAACGGAATTACACCAAATTTGGCAGAGAGATAGCTCTTGGTCCAGAAAGCACGCTTTTTTTAAATGGTGTAAATTCGTTCAGTAGTTTTTGAGATATTTAAAGATTTACAGATATCGATATTTGAAAATTGTGAGATCTGACTGGCTGAGCCCTCCCGAGCACGAGCTTGCCTCTGATTGGCGACCAACACTTCAAACCAGGAAGCGTTGGCAGCCATCTTGTGCCTCGGACCGAGTGAAAATGAAAAAGGTGAGAGATGCATTACAAACAAGAAAAGGGGGCAGGGTAAAAACACCCTGACCCCCCCAGGCCTGCTCAGGGGGTCACACAGGGACCCGTAGGCCCAAAAAAAGCATTTTTTTTTTAAACATTCGGGCGGGGTCGCGCCGGTGCACGAATCCGTCCGAAAATTTAAGAAAACAAAGCGCGGGCTCCCGCGATTCGTTTTTCAAAGCCCCTTGGTGGGCCAGGTCCCGGGGGCAATTTTATGTATGTAGCTGGGGCCCGCGCGGCCCCCCGCAGCCCCCAAGACCGCCACCTCCCCGGGGCTTCATTTAAATAAGGGTGGGGGCCTCGTGGGCCCCCCAAGCCCCGGGGACCGCCACCTCCCCGGGGCTTCAATTAAATAAGGGCGGGGGGGCCTCGTCATAATAGAAAGTAAGACAATACTTCATGGCGATAAAGACTTAGAAATGTAACAGTTCATAAATAACATTTTAAATAAATGCGATATTATGCAATCACAGTGGCATCTAAATTTGTGAAATAAATAACAACAAATACTCAGTGACTCGCCATGAAGTATTTTCTTACTTTCTATTATGACGCATGCGGATATATGGTGTAATACCTCCGATGCCCTTTGAACTTGACAAAGGCCGTTTCGGCTGAAACGCGTTGTTCGGTTTGTTTTCTCACTCGGAATAAACTACTGGTGTTTACTTGGTGTGCCGCCTTTCCTTCCTTGGTTGGATCTATATATATATACCACCAGGCAGACCCATAGTGTCTGCAAAGGGATCATTATTTGAACCGATTGCTAGCTATATAGATTACTTCCTAATGCCATTTGTATTAAACCTGAGTTCTTATATTCAAGACACCACAGATCTGTTGAGACATCTACAAGATCTCACCTGGCAGGAAACATATCAACTGGTCACAATGGACGTAACGTCCCTTTATACAAATATTGAAAATGATATTGGGATGATGGCATGCAGCTTCTTCTTAAAGGAAAGAAATATTGAATACAATCAACACAATCAAATGCTCATGGATATGGTCGAAATGGTTTTAAGTCAAAATGTCTTCCTTTTGGGGAAGAAATATTCCAACAGATTAAAGGATGTGCTATGGGTTTCTCTTTTAGTCCCGGATATGCGTGTCTCACAATGGGATGGTGGGAGCAACAACTGGCGTGGCATCCGAACAATGATCAATATGTCAATAAGACAGCAAAGTGGCTGCGTTACATTGATGACTTGCTTATAGTGTGGGACGGAACAGCAGCAGAATTTGAAGATTATTTTAAAATTCTAAATTCAACGAGTGCAAACATCAAATTTACGTATACTATAAGCAAAGAAAGAGTCATATTTTTGGATACAGAGATTTATGTCCAGGATAATAAATTGCATACAACATTACATCGAAAGGCAACATCGACCAATGCAATATTACATGCCCAAAGCTTCCACAAAACAACAGTCATTGACAACATACCCTATGGAGAGTTCCTTAGGATCCGGCGGATCTGCTCGGAAAACACTGAATGGGAAAAACAGAGTATGAATACTGTTAAAAGATTTAAACAACGAGGATACAAATCCCACATAGTGGAAAAAAGCTGGAGGAGAGCAGATCAAACATTAAGAGAAGAAACAATAAAAGGAAACCCATAGAAAGCCTGCAAACCAAAAAGGATCCAGTAAGATTGATCCTAGATTTTTCAAATGAATCAAAACAAATTGTGAAGATTTTACGAAAAAATTGGAAACTACTACAATTAGATCAAACGGTGGGAAAAATCATGGGTACCCATCCAAATATCACATTTCGTCGGGCAAAAAACTTAAAAGACAAATTAATTCATAGTCACCACCAAGGAAGTGGGAAAGCGAAAGGGATACAATGGCTAAAAACGAAAGGCTTCTTGAAATGTTATAACTGTAAAGTTTGCCAAATTGCCCAGAACAAAACAGAGGTGAAACTTCCGGATAACACCATGTGGCAGATCAGGGATCTAATAACATGTAAGAGCCAATTTGTTGTATATGTCGTGGAATGCCCTTGCCCGTTAATGTACATTGGCAGTACGATATGTGAGTTAAAGAAGAGAATATTAGAACACGTCCGTGCGACCATAAATAGAGATCGTAGCAATGCCATCGCCAAACACATGGAAGTGGAGCATAAAGGAGATTGGAAACAATTAACTTTTTATGCTTTGGAATCAATCCCATTAAATGTAAGAGGAGGAGATCGAGTAAAAAAGTTAAGAAGAAGAGAATCAAGACAAATTCTGAACTTTAGAACACTGATGCCATATGGACTAAATCAAAGTGAGGATTTACATGTCCATTTGTAAGTAGATGAACTGGTTTTAAGTTTGGTAGTTGATGGAAAAAACAGTAAGAAGAATATAAATAATGTGAGAATGTTTGTAAATTTCTAATTGTGAGGAAACATCACACATTAACAGATTTTTAATAAATCGTCCTTTTAGGAATAATGGTCTCACTTAAATAAGGGTATCCAATCACCAAATAGAGAGAGATATGTAAAAATGAATTAATGATACAGGCCCACTGGTGGGCATGAATAAAGATATGTGACAATACTTACAGCCGTGGGTCAATAGATTGAAAAATAAAAATTAATAATCATCGATGACCCCGTATAATAACTATTTGGCATAAATCACAATAGAAACTGCCCAAAAGGTAAAATATGAAAGCCCATTGGGGGGTGGTAGTGACATATGGAGATTTGTAAATATTAGATATTTTTTGGTGATATAGGATATATTCAAATCGTTTCCCTTTGAAGTTGTGAATAAACAAATTGCTTAAAACGTAAGGATGGTTTATTAGAGTAGATAGCAGTTAGTCATTTAAATGTATGTAAAGACACTGAATAAATCTTATATATATAAAAAAATATAGATATATATATATAAAAAAAGTAGAATAATAATTTTGTAAGATTAGTTGATGTAATACACACAAATAGGGTGATTTTAAGGTATTTTTTTATTAATAATAGGGGTAATTATAAATGTTCTCACTTTTAGTTTAAATATTTGACTACATATCCCACAATGCAACAGGGAGGGTTTGATTGAAAATGATGATGTCAGAGATCACATGTTGTTGGGAAAGTGTATTAATTGGAGGATTCAAAAGTAACATGTTAACCGTGATCAAGTAAACTGTGTTTACGAAACGCGTCGGTTGTTCCTCTAACTGGATACTTTGTGGAAAATAAACTAATTGGAGAAGACGATACTTTGTGAGTGCGGTTTCTGTAATCCGGAAGGATTAATGTGGATGTAATATATATATATATATATATATATATATATATATATATATATATATACATACATACATACATACATACATACATACATACATACATACATACATACATACATACATACATACATACATACATACATTTATTTATTTATTTATTTATTTATTTATTTATTTATTTATTTATTTATTTATTTATTTATTTATTTATTTATTTCCACAAGTTTCCCCAGAGATGAGGCCGCACTCCAGAACAGGTAAGTGTCACCACTTTATTGAAGAACAGGCTGATTCACACCCCGTATTGGTGCCCCCCTGGCCTGACGCGTTTCAAGGACTCATTCCTCTTCTTCAGAGGCCAGAACACGAGCAACCAAAATCGCGTGCGTCTGCATTGTCCCATGCACGCTAATTATGGCCTACGGTGTGCCGTTTTCACAATGCTTGCTGGGACCTGCAGTCCATTTCTGCACTTTATCTCCCTCCAGTGGGTTAGGTGCTCGTGTTGAATTCAAGGGGCCAATTCTCAGCTCTCCAATGAGCCCCCGAGTGAGACGCAGCCTGTCAATTTGCATAACCTGCTCTGCCGATCACAAAGGAATTGTTCCCTGCGCAGACCCAGCTCATTTCAGGGGCGGTGCGTCGCCTCCACGGCCTGGAAGCGCCGTGATTGACATGTTTCCTCAAGTTTCCCCAGAGATGAGGCCGCACTCCAGAACAGGTAAGTGTCACCACTTTATTGAAGAACAGGCTGATTCACACCCCGTATTGGTGCCCCCCTGGCCTGACGCGTTTCAAGGACTCATTCCTCTTCTTCAGAGGCCAGAACACGAGCAACCAAAATTGCGTGGGTCTGCATTGTTCCATGCACGCTAATTATGGCCTCCGGTGTGCCGTTTTCACAATGCTTGCTGGGACCTGCAGTCCATTTCTGCACTTTATCTCCCTCCAGTGGGTTAGGTGCTCGTGTTGAATTCAAGGGGCCAATTCTCAGCTCTCCAATGAGCCCCCGAGTGAGACTCAGCCTGTCAATTTGCATAACCTGCTCTGCCTCTCACTCGGGGGCTCATTGGAGAGCTGAGAATTGGCCCCTTGAATTCAACACGACAACAACGTGATCAAGGTGTATGCTAACACCGAAACGCATTGGTTGATTTCGCCTGCTTGATGGAAAAAAAAAAAAAAAGAAGGAAGTCTGAGAAAATAAAAGCAGTAAAAACTCTGTGGGAGTGCGACCCGTTTGACTTTCTAACTGAAGGTTTGTGGATATATATATATATATATATATATATATATATATATATATATATATATATATATATATATATTCAACATTCCTCCCTTTAGGATAGTCCTATCCTTCATTAGTGTATAACTAAAATATATATCTATATGAAGGAAACATAGTTACATATCATTGGATGGCATTACACAGTGCTTGCCTAAAATGCATATATTGTCATATTGATGCATCCTGATGACATAATTTTAAAAAAAAATCTTTTATTTAACAAGCTCAATCGACAATGCATAATTACATGTATCCGTATGCATACATCAAGGACACTCTGGCAGTATATATACATCATAATGGTTTACATAATCACAATTTTCTTGAAAGGGGGTCATAATGTGGGATGCACCCTTCCCCCTCCCAATATTGGGCCACAACCTGTGGGCTCGCTGTCACACACCCCAAATTAGATCGGTCTGAGAGAGATCATTATTTTTGAACATGGACTCAATGATATGCTAGTATTCAATTCATACTACTTCCTGTGTGCATTATTATATCAGCAGGCTGTCGTGATACCGGCAGCATACTCATAATTAAGTGTCCAACAAATACTGTTTGCTCTATACAATGCATATTGCTACAGTGTTACTTAGTCATTCCGTTCCCGGGAACTTTCTGTAAGAGTCAGTAATTTAAAAGCACGCAGTGAGCGGTCATCTGCTTCTCCTCCTGTCTTCTTGCTCAGGGGCGGTTTCACGGGCCTGCCCTGCGTTGTCCTCTTCAGACTATTTTTCTGCAGGTGCAGACCATCACCTTTCTTCGAGACTACGTTGTGTATTTCACTCAACAGCATCAGTTGGTGTCACGTCTCTCTGACACTTTATGATGGGCCCTCATGGATTGTAGAAATGGTCTGGTCTGGTCTGTCCTCTCCTTGACTGTTGTGTTGCGCAGGTCCTCTGGTGACAGATGTTCATCGATTTCTGGTACCGTCGTCTCAGGCGTTGGGGTGCTGCTCTGCATCTTGTCCCCTTAATCCATTTGTGGCGTTAGTTCACCATCTGCGGTCCAGCCCACCTAGAACTAAAAGAAACAGCTTTTATTTTTCTCACCATGACCATGTCTCCACAGTTGCTTTAGAAGTCTTCGCCCCTATTGCAGGCAGTACTAAAGGCAGAGCATCAGGCCATTTCAGGCCTGTTCCATCAGTTGCCTTTACAAATAATGTTTTTATTTTTATTTTGGAGCTCATCTTCCCCTCATGGGCTCAATGTTGGGGGGTGGTATGGTGTATGCAGGTTATATATTATTCCCCAAACAACATCTTTTGCATAAATGCAGTCACTAGGGGACTATTAAGATGGCGGGCGGATCTATGTCCGCCCGCCACCGTAACAGAAAACGGGACCGACCGCCAGCCAATTAGGATGTGCCCGCCACACTGGTGGGCGCATTCTGGACTCTAACATTGCGGCGGGCGGTGCTGTAAGCAGCACCCGCCGCAATGTTAAAGTGGCATGTTGTGCATTGCCATGCACAACGTGACAGGCACCGCGTGGTGCCTGCCACCTTGTGCGTGGCAATGAAGGGGGGTACCATAGGTACCCCCCAAGTGCAGCCACCCACCCCCCACCCCACCGGGGCCTGCAACGGGCCCCCAATGTGATTTACCATATGCCTTTCCATGGCGGAGTCTCCGCCATGGAAAGGCATACCCACCGCACACATCATAATATGGATGGCGGTGCCTGCGAGGCACCGCCACCATATTGTGGGCCTTTTTCGCCCGGCCGGCAATCGTGACGATTGCCGACCGGCGGAAAAGCGACAGACGGTCTTTCCGTCCGCCGCGGTACCCCCGCCATAGTAATATGGCGGGGGTAAATTGTGGTATGATGGCGGGCGGATCGCCACCGCCAGCCGGGTGGTGGCGATCCGCCCGCCATCATAATAGGCCCCTAAGTGATCTCCTCTATCGCTATTTATGCCCTGGTGGTCCCCAAACCTAGGAGAGATGGCTTTCCTAAAGCACTGCGCACCCTTTGCTGCATCATTCTTCCCTGTTGGACACACCTCTATTCATTTTGAAAATGTATCCACCCACACACCGGCAAATATTTCAGTCCATTCACTGGGAAGCAAAATGACTCTTTGTATTCATCTCCACTTGTGCAATATCAGAGGGTCCCTGATCCAGTCTTGTAAGGGAAAGGAACATACTGCGTGGGGCCACAGGCCTATCATGCCGGTAGTCCACACTCCCTTCATTATTCGGCTCACATCCAGCATCAATCCACCCTCTATGTTCATCTGGTGTTGCAGACCATTGTGCTTCCTTTACATTAGTTTGCAATAATTTCTGAATGGGCTGTATTTTTGGAATGCTTTATTCATTAGTCCCATCTGCACTGGCTGTAACAAGCTCTCTTTT
Source organism: Calotriton arnoldi (assembly GCA_963921515.1). Lineage (NCBI taxonomy): Eukaryota > Metazoa > Chordata > Amphibia > Caudata > Salamandridae > Calotriton > Calotriton arnoldi. The sequence goes on along the minus strand of CAWUFW010001944.1, from coordinate 1,689,851 downwards.
TCTGCTGTGTCAGCCATGGCATTGCCTTTGGCTATCTTTAGTATTAGCTCCTGTATGGGCTTCACATTTTATTACAGTTTATTGCAGCTATCCTGTTGGGTAAAAGTATCGCTTTTAACAAGCTCCTTACTAAACGACCATTTTCAATAAGGCGCCCTGCTTCTGTTATGAATCCGTGATACTTCCACAGTTGGCTAAAATTAAGAACTACAAAGCATTATGTGAGTCAGTGTAAATGTTAGCAGTTTTCCCCTTGACTAGGATACATGGTCTTGTTACAGCATAAAGCTCTTCTTATTTGGTAGATGTGCCAGGTGGCAGAGCTGCACTTTCAACTATGTTGTCTGCTATTGCTATGGCATACCCTGCTCTGTAATCAGTGTCTATCAGACTGCTGAAAGAACCATCAGTGTACAACTCATATGGTCTGCCTTTTCTAATAGTGTCTAATCTTGGTGTGGAACCGGTTTCTACAATCTCAACACCAACATACTTAGGGGTCTCATCAGAATAACCTATTGCAGGTAATACTGTTGCTAAATTAACAGGTGGGCATCTTATAATGATATTACAGTTAGACAACATGGTGCCGTCATAACCTGTGTGCTTGCCAGCAGAAAAATGTTGTGTCGCTCCAGATAACAACAACCGTACCAAATGTGGCACCTAGACAATACAAGTATAGTCCAACACAATGAGAGCCGTCCTCTTCACCATCACAGCTGCCGACCCCCAATCACTGCTGAAGGCAAAGTCACATAGTAGTATCCCACAGGCCTTTCTTTTCCAGCTGTGTCAGCACACCATTGGCAACACCACATCATTTGCAATGTCATTTTGCTCTGAAACAGAGATGGAAAGGCAGTTTGTAGTCAGGAAGTCCCCATGCTGGCGCAGTACACAATGTCTCTTTCAGTCTCTTGACACAGTTTGCAAGTTCATTAGTCATAGCATCTGCATTCAGTGACCCACTGGTGGCAGTAGTTCATTATCCCCAGGAAGGACATCATTCCTTTCTTGGTGGACAGGAGCTGAATGCCCTGAAACAATTTTATTCTGTCAGGTTGCATGCGGCGTGTACCTTGGAATATCACATAACCCAGGTAAGTCACCTCTTTTTGGCAGCACTGGCATTTGGACAATGAGGCTTTGTGTCTTCTCTCCTGGAGGTAGTTTAGCAGAGCTACAGTGTCTTTTTCACAGGCTTTCACAGGCCTCAAGTGATGGAGATGTCACAAGGAGGTCATCAGCCTACTGCAAGACGATGCTACCACCTTCCAGGCATAGGTGGTCCAAGTCTCTCTTTACTGCCTGTGCATTGACATTGGGACTCACAGTGAAGGAAGTGTACTGGGTGTCTTTTAGCGCGACAGCAAAGAGGCTTTCACTCTGTGGATGGACTTAAATGCTAAAACCCACTGAGGAGAGAAAAATACTCTGCCTCTACTGGTATAAATGAGAATATAGTATTGGTGTCAGGCACAACAGGCTCTAAGGGAACCACAGGTTCATAAGGTAATCACTTTATGGGGACAGCATGTTTTCACCTTCCTCTCTTTTTTTTAAATATCACTTTATGGGGAAGGCATTTTTCCAAACCTCTCAGTTCCCTAGTTCTAGAACCTTATTGTTAGTGATCTGTACAGCCATTTCCCTTTCATATTTATTAAACTGCAGTCTAACAGCATCATTCGTCATCTCTCAAAACATCCATAAGTGTGCTACAGGGGGTGCATACAACAGAGAATCCTTACTGAAGCTGCAAGCAGTAAGTGCCCTGTTATAACCTATCCTTAGGTTTTTGTGAGTAAATTCCATTTATTCAAAAAATATACTGCTGCAAAAATTTGTTTCCAGAGGGGCCATATCCCCATCAAATTGGTGGGGTGCATCCATATTAAAATTGCGAAATGTATCCCTTTTTCTCCTACCTTAGTGGAAACATGAGATTCTCCCTAGGCGTGTCTAATACCTTCATCCTGAAACACTGGGCAACAATAACACTGATACCCTACTCTTATCTACTCTCTGGCATCTACGCTGCGCCCCTTGATAATGTTATTCAGTAGGATAAACCCCACCCTGCATATCTCCTACAAAGGTATTATTTCTCAAGAAAACAGTGATATCCCCAGCTACTCCTAACAGAATATGCAATATTTCATTTAGCCAATGTTACCTAAAACAGACCTGTGGTGTCCAATCTAGTTCCAGGAGGGCTTAATCAAGGCTATAATTTCATTGTAACAACTATGTAGATTCTTCCATTTATTAACTGTAGTTAAATTACTATTGACGATATCCTGAATATCATTAACATGAATTGAGCATTAATGTGACCCTAAATTTCCTAGGCACATGAAAGCCTCAGACATCATCAGAGCTAAGTTCACTTTAACATTTTCATAAATGAGCAATTTTTAACTGCTATGATCTTCTTTGTACATTACCCGTAGTGTGTTATCCTACAATGTTATAATCAGGAAATGTAATTAATACAAAGGAATTAAGGGGCCCATTACGATGGCGGGCGGAAGCACTACCGCCGTGCTGGCGGATGCAAAAACCACCAGTTACCGCCGGCACGCAGCAGTCCACACGCCCGCCCAATTACGATGCGAAAAGCAGGCCAAACACCGCCGGCAAGCCAGCAACACCGTCCGCCATCAAAGTGCGCCCGCACACGTAGCGGCGCAGCACAACTGACACACACCGTCCGACGAAACACGTCCCGCCCGGCGCATAAATTACGATGCCGCAAACAAACGGCTCCCACGGCAAAGAGACACCGCACGTGAAAGAGAGGCGGAAACACGGACGCCGAGCACGGACAACGAAGAAGCGGCACCCCGGGCATGAATCCAGCACTGCAGGCCCTTCCCATGCTTCTGCTGATGCACCACCAAGGACGCAACGTACCGCGGAGACGCAGGTAGGCACACACACAACAAGTGCACGCAAACAGCGCACACAGTGCAAGGGCGGAAAAAGCGGACAACCCCCCACCAGCGCGTGCACACTACACATCCACCATTGCATCCACATATGACACACAGGCCAAATCCTAACATCGCGGAACACATGTGTACACACCACCTGGGACTAGGAACCAACCACCCCGTCACGGCCCCAAAGCGCCGATGACGCCGCCACACATGCGCACAACGCAGAGGCCAACCGCAGCGCCATGCATGCGTCGCACACAGACACAGGGACACAACCAAGCAGCACACACACCAGCCCCACCCCGAACGCACATGACACGTGACAGGCCTGCCACAGACATGTCCCCAACGCCCAATTCACGGACAACACCCAACGCCACACAACCGACGCACACATGTCAGTGAAGTCACGCAACAGCAGGACACACCCCAGTGTAACAAACATGGCGAAGCACACAGCGGCGGCAACACCAACTAGGAGAAGCAGGGCTCTTCGGGAAGAGGAACGCCAGTACCACACTGAAAAACCCATACCACCCTGCACATATGAACAAGACACATGAAACGGAACACCAAAGAGCCCGGTGACCGACAACAGGTGGCCCAAGAATTACATCCACACACAAGGCCCAACGCAGAGCGGAAAGGCAGCCTGCCGCCCACACAAGGGAGAGCAGACAGCACTGAATGACCTTCCATTCCAACACCGAAACCACAGCCCTACGACAGAAGCCGGTGAATACAGCCATTGTCCAAGAATAGACCAACACAGGCATGCCGAGGAGACCGACCACAGGGCAGATAGCGCATATCACAGAAGCACACAACGGACGGGGAAGAAAGAAGAAAACACTCCCCCATGTCGGCCACATGCAAGTTAATTGGAAGGAGTCACACAGCACTGACCTTGAACTGTCTGAGAAGCATGTGGGAAGAGGGCCCGTGTCCTCCAAACAAGCCAACAGAACACAAGTCCTGTCTCCCCACGACTACACAGAGCTCACAGCAACCCCGGAGTGTGCACATTGCAGACTGCACACACAGCCGGAGCACGCCACCACAACGCACCGCTGCGAAATGGCAACCGCAACACACCTACCCAACTACGCCGAAGAGCTCAAGCTGTACCAAACCAGCACGATACATACATTGGGATGCGATCTCCTGTCCCTGCTGAACGTAAGTTACCGACTGACTTACCGCATCACATTGTTCAGCTGCGTCATGCCCGTCTTCTACTGTCGGAGGTGTCCCTACCAGCATCCCGTCGAGATATGCCTCTCCAACCCGGCATGTCTGAAGGCGGACCTGCTACCACTACTCCTCCCTCTGGACGCACACGACAGGGTCTGCTCTGCCTATGGGGGCATGGCGTATGTGGCCAACATCGCACGCGCACTGAAATGGAACCACTGTGCCTCCACACGACGGATCATCGAGAACAGCTACATCGAATGTCACCCAGCATGCCCCATCATGGTCCTCCAAGGGACAACCTACGAACAACACCTTGACAGCCACCATCCGCTTCATTGGCTGGCAAACATGTACACCACCAATGACATGGAAGCCCTGCTGGACGGCATCGCATACCTGACAACCTGTAAATACGTCGGACCACAACGCAGGTTCCCGAGTGACCTATGAAGTCCAACCCCGCACCCATGCTCAGCTTCCGCACGGACTGGCCAGTCACCACCACAACAGCCATACCAAACGACCGGCAACTGTAACCACACCATCAACGACATCGCCATGACATCGGATATGACCGGGACATGCACACTGTTCCCCATCACATCCAGGAATACCGCATGCATCGTGGGAGGCAGTGGCATGGGCTCTGTGCATCGCACCCACATGGACGGAACTGCACGAACAACCAGGACACAACATGGATCCAGCGCACATGGACACACACACCGCTCAGTGGACATGAATAGGTCGCCTGGAGTCTGTGGGTGCTGCACCCCTCCCACCCCCGCCCCGGGAATCCCATACCAGGACCTTTGCATGGACGACAAGTGCATACAACAACAACACGACCCCAGTGACTGTGACATGTCCAGTAACCACCACAGTGCAACAACAAGTGGCACGCCGCTGCATGCACGCAAGCACATGCCCTGATGTCATCTCACATGCACGCGTGCATGAGGAACAACCGCAGCAAACCTGTCACATGGAACTGAGATGGACTGTGCCCATGATGCCGAGCGGTCTGGTAGGCTACATGTATACCGTCTGTGTCAAAGTCCGCAGCTCCGCAGCTATACGTAAATGTACATTAGCACAGCCTTGGCCAAGCAGATGTAACCCCACACCCTATCCCATTTGTAATCATGCTCAGTATATCCTCAATATGTATTCCGCTGCCAGTAGTGTCCACTATACTGCATCACAGAGGACAGAAGACTCAATATAATGTTTGAAACCAGAACTGTCTCCGCTGACTCATTTCACAAGTACGAATGAGAGAGGATGAGAGTATGTGAAGTACACGGCAGTCGTGACATGACCATGTAGTCCACTGGTATTGGATGTCAACGCAAATGAGTAGCACTACTGTGGAAGACACACATGTGTCGTGTGAAGTCGTATGGACGCAGTGCTCAGGTGGGTGGGTGCGACGGGTAGATGCGCACATGCCAAGTTGGAGCACGCCGTGTTGGGAGGGCTCATGAACAGTACACCACCGCTTCCCTGGGCATTGTGAGAGGACACCTGTCGGGGGAGTGAACACGTGTGTGCACAGCAGCCGGGCACACGTACAAAGCGGTACCAGGCGCACCTCAGCCCACCCTCTGTGGACGAGCTGGATCCTGTTGTGCGCCCGCCATGCCCCTTGACAAGGCACACACAGCCCCAGTCGACCAGGTGTAACCCCAACATAGTCAATCCGCACAGGCGATACAGGGCACGGGATGGCAGTGGAGCATGGTGTGTGAGAGGTCTCCTCGCGCTCCTCCTGGTCATATCACGCAGGCAATAGAACCTCAACGTCCAGCATGGCAAAAAGTCAAATGGAAGTGTAGGGGACGCACCACAGCACGAGCAGCACTGACGTCACGGGAGGTGGCTCGCACCATCCCATCCATTGCCCATCATACCAACCACGCCACATGCCATTGCGACTAAGTGCAAGCGCGTGCGCCACCACCCCTGAGCCCTCCCCAGAGAGGCCAAAGAGTGAATGTGTGGGCCATCAGCCACAGACGGACGCGGCATGGCCGCAAGGGCAGCCACAGCCACTGGGTGTCGCAGGTGGCGGATCCGGAAGGCGAAGACTGTGATGCATAGTCCATGCAGGCCGGGTCTCCATTTGGGGCACCACGCAGGTGGACGGCGTCCCGCCACACATCATACCCTGAGACAGCCCACTCGTGCAACTGGACCCACACATACACTCCTTGCCCTCTCTGGTGCAAGCTTGGGGCTGCCTGTGCAAGCGCTAGCCTCGCAGGTGAGCATGCATATTGGGGGGCGAGGGGAGGACATGAGGGCTGGGGCGAAGATGACTGTATCACTGTCAGTTAGTACAAGGGATGACCCAGATGTGGAAAGGAAGAGACGTGTCCCGTGTGTACTGCAACTAGTCGCCAATCCAACTACCCCCCATGTCCGGAATGTAAGCCCGCACCTAGGCCCGCCCATCCGCCACATCGAACATACCACCAGCACGACAACCTTCCCATTCGAAACACTGACTGGGGGTGGCGACCAGTGAACAATCATGTGTAGCCTACCCACGCGTACATGTGGGCCCTCCATGATCCATGTCACCTGCGGCAAAGACATGACATGCGCAATGAGGGAAGTGAGGAGAGCTGTCCGCCCCACGCGCAGAAGGTGCATCAGCTCCACAGACCCAGCAGCGAGTCCAGCAGGGGTCACATGTGCAGGGGCAGCTGTGCCTGGTGTGAAGGCACATGCATATAGACAGCACATCGACCAATGTGTAGTCTGCCCACATCCACAGTCCATCATCATGCGGACATAGGAATTGAACACAGGGCAACACATCTTAGCTGGTGCACCCACCGTGACCAACAATGCGCAATCATCGACGTACCCGCCCTGTGCATGGCCCCCACCCAACGGAGGCACATCCAGTGCCACCATCCCACACACACAAGCCTTCCACGGAACATGCTGTGTCCAATGGTCAGTACAGAGTCAGCGCCCATCTGGTGGATCCTGAACAGGAGACACATGCACACACATGCCAGCTCCCACTATGTACGACTGCCACCTGGCACGTGCAATGTAACCTCTCACCTGTGACGTGTGACTGCAAGCACACAGCCGTCTTGGCATGGGGCTGTCAATGTGGACACCAGTCAATGTTTCGGGAGCTGTGATCCGTACAGTGCTGTACATAGGGTGCAGTGCTGACACCTACTACTGTCTCATATCCCCTCGTGCCACAGGTCCCACTTGTATTGGCCGCTCAGCCCGTGCCCACATCGTCGTCGTCGTGTGCCATACTCATCCAGCCTCGGAAGCAGTACCATGCTCAGCAGACACTCATGTTGCCGTGGCGTTGCCGCTTGACGAATATGCAGTCAGTCCCCATCAGCACGCCCCGCAAGTCATTGGGGCCTAGATCCCCATGTGCATGCACATGGCAGTGGTATGTCTCACTTGCCATTGCCATTGTTGGGAGACCTGTGTAAGTGTATTGTGGCCGTGCCGTCCCAGCTTGACAGCTGGGCTGTGGCTCATGTGCTTGCTCAGTCATGTCAGTGATGTGTATGCGAAATTGCTATGTGCCGTGTTGCTTTGACATGTGTCCTCTGCCATTTAACCCAGGCGGAGACCGAACATTGACCGCCCATACCAATTGCTGGCGGACATGGACGATACAGAGGTAATCAGGAAGTTTCGGCTGGACAGGCCAACTCTGCATCGACTGTGTGCCATGTTAGAGCCCCATCTCCGTCCCCGCAGGGTGTATCCGACTGCTGTCACCCCCACGGCTAAGGTGATGGCCGCCATGCATTTCTTCGCCACTGGGTCATTCCAGCACACAGTGGGCAGTGGAGGAGGGATGTCCCAGCCCATGTTCAGCAAGGTGCTGAGGGATGTACTGGCAGCCATGATGCTGTACCGGAACAGGTACATCAGATTCCCCAGGGCTCGTGAATTGGCGGCAGTGAAGGGTGCATTCTATGCCCTTGGCAGAATCCCACACGTCGTGGGAGCCATTGACTGCACTCATGTTGGCCTTGTTCCACCACAGGCCACTGAGCACCTGTACCGCAACAGGAAGCACACGCACTCCCTGAATGTGCAAGTGGTGTGCCTTGCGGACATGGTGATCACCCACGTGTGTGCAAAGTTTCCAGGCTCGGCCCATGACGCACACATAATGCGCAACAGCATCTTGCCACGACTGATGGCCAATCTGCAACAGGATCGTGGCTGTATTGTCGGTGAGTATGTGGAGTGGTGTAGCGTGCTGGTTGTGCGATGCTGTCCCCTGTCCAGTTGGAATAGCAACGGTTCTCTGTGTCCCTCACACCCAGGTGACTCTGCGTATCCGAATGGGGCATGGCTGCTCAGTCCATTGAGGAATCCTCGCACCCCAGCAGACGATCGATACAATGAGGCACATGGGAGGACCAGACGTGTGGTCGAGCGTACCTTTGGCCTCCTCAAGTCCAGGTTCAGGTGCCTGGACCGCACCGAGGGTGCACTGGCGTACTCCCCACAGAAGGTGTGCCAGATAGTGGTGGCGTGCTGCATGCTGCACAATCTGGCCATTCGGAAGCAGATCCCCCTCATTGTGGATGACGGAGATCAACCAGGGCCCCAGCCCGCAGACCAGGACAGCTCGAGTGAGGTGGACAGCGGAGAGGAGGAAGCTGGGAATGTGCGCCAGCAGCTCATCGCCCGCTACTTCACTTGACGGTGAGTGTCCATGTACGACGGATGATGTGTCTGTATCTATGCAGGTGTGTGTGTGCTGTGTCAGGGTGGCCGTATGTTCACTGCGTGCAGTGTGTCAACGCTCCATGGCCAGGGTAGTATGCCACTGTTGGTGGCTGTGGCATTGTGCCCTATTGCTCTGTGCGATGTGTGTACATTGCTTGTAGTTGTTGACATGTACTGTGTGATGGGTGTGTGACACACTCATTGAATGTGCTCCTGTTCTGTCTCCCACCCCTAGGTCCCTACAGGCCCTCCGGATTCCATTTCCATGCCACGCATCAGGTGCCTTTCCGCCCAAGGTGGCCGTTGTATTCCGTACAATAAAGACACAGGGCACAAACAGCAGTTAGTGAAAAAGGTGCATTTATTACAAACTGTGACATGTGATTGTGTGTAAGGTGATGACAAAAGTGGTGCGTGCAGTGACAATGAGCTGTCGGTCATGGCTGCGTGATGATCAGGGTGTACCCACTGGTTCTATGTCCATAGTCCAACACACACATGCCATCCAGATGGCTGTGTGGAGTGGGATCGTAGAGCAAGTCAATGCAGTGGCTGGTCAAGGAAGGCTGGCGGAAGGCTGGCTGGCTGCCTCACTTGCGACTGGAGCGTGCGAAGTCCTCCCGGGAGATCTGTTTCCTCTTCGGACGGCACCTTCCACGTTTGGGAGGGGGTGTGTGGTGGCGACCTGCTGGTGGTGGGTGAGGTGTGCTCACTGGCTGTGGACGCAGGGGAAGTGGACACTGCTGCCCGAGCCTGCGCCCTAGCAGGTGGTGGCGGAGGTGGTGTTGCTGGCCTTGCCTGTGACCCCACCGCCACCACCAGCTGGCCCATGAGGTCCACGAGTTGGTCCATACGGGACACGAATTGGCCCATATGGGCGTCCATGGACCTCAGCACCCCCAGCACCTCCCGCGTGTCAGTAGCAGACCTGGCCCATTGTCCTTGGGCCTCTTCATAGGCCCCAAGGACTCTGTCCATTTGAGGCAGGGCATGGCTCCCAGGGAGGCTGGCATTTCCCTGACCCTGCTCCTCCTACCAGTCCTGCTGCCACCGGCCTGCCCACTAGCCACATTGCTCACCACGGTCCTCGCTGTGGCTCCCAGGGTGGATCCAGTCGGCCGGGCCACCACCTGCGCTGGGGCTGGTGCCAGCGAAGACGTGGTGGTGGTGGAGGCGGTGGTGGTCGGTGCGGCGATGGTGGCGGTTGCGGCAGTGGTAGTGGCCGCAATGACCGTGGGTGTGGCCGCAACGACAGTGGCAGCAGGGGACTGGGACTGTTCAGCATCCCTGGATGATGGGTTGGTGGGTAGGAGGGGTCCTGGGAGCGGCTGGGCCCTGCCACGCCAGATGGGCCAGCTTGGTGGTCCGTGTCCGAAGAGGTGGACAGATCCTCCAGATCCGTGTGTCCTCGTTGGGGGCTTGTAGGCTGGCTGTGCTGGCTGCTGTCTCCATCCCCAGCGTCCAGCAGTTCGTCACCTGTGGAGAGAATGAGATTTGTTATTGTGTTGCACCTGGCGAAGTATGTATTAGTCGTCTGACATTGGCAGTTCGTGCAATCTCGTACATGGGTTTCCCGGAGGCGAGTGTGTGGCTGTGGCATCTGTAGGTGTGTGTGCTAGGCAATGGGACTGTGTGCTGTGCACATGTGGCATGGGACGGATTGGCCATGCCGATGGGTGTGTTGCTTTGCCCCTACTCATTGTGACTCTGGTGTATGCGGGCTCCTGGCCCATCCTGGGTCTGGTTTGTACTTTGCTTTTGGAGTTCAAATGGAACGCTTAGGAACGCATATGGCAACATGGGGGCCATGCCCCAGATTCGCATTTGGGAGGGTATATGCTTTTGGGGTACATGCTGTGAGCCATGGGTGCCGAACGTGACATGTGTTGATGGCAGCATGACAGTGCATGGTCTGAGGTGTGTGCTTGCCTGACATGCCCTGCATATTTGCTGTCTGTTGTGGTTACTGGACATGGCATTGGACGCATCGTTATGAGTGAGTGATAGTTGTGTGCCAGCCAACGTATTGCAGTTGTCCCATCTCCTTGGTGTGCGTGCTGCCCTGTGCCATGTGCATCACTGCAGTGCTTGGGGGGGTGTGGCCCATGTTGTGTGTTGTTGCTCACAGTGTGTCGTGCGCTTAATTGACTTCTGGCACATGGTTGGTCTTGGGCATGTGTCTTAGCGTGACTGCTGTATGTGTGGCAGCTGTGCGGATGACATGCCTTTCATGAGACTGGGGCTGACGGATGGGATGGATGGTATGTTGTATGTGCATGGTGTGTCTGTGTGTTTGATGGGTTCAGTGGTGTTCGTGTGCATTTCTGTTGTTCCGCTCTGTTGCGTCTAGTGTTGTTTGTCTTACATAGGCGTAGTTGTGGGGTGTGTGGTTGACAGGCAGTAGGGGCTACATGGACAGGACTTCAATGGTGTTTCGGTTGTGTGTGATGAGTTGCACAGTGGCTGCCGTGTGGTACTATATTCAGTGTGGCTTGTGCATGCAGACGTGGCTCCTTGGGTGTTGCTATGTCTGTGATGGGTCATGTGGGGTGTGAGTCTGCTGTTCATGTCCGTGTGCACATTGTTCACTTGTTCGTGACGGTGGACGGTGCTGCGTGTTCGTGTGCTACGTGACATGTCCCATGTGTTGGTGGTGTTATGGTCCTCATGCCTCCAGTAATCCAGCCCTGTCCAGTTTCCCACCTGCAAGTTGTTCGTGCGTGCACTGTACTGGATGCCACATGGCTCTTAGCGGGGGTGCTCCATGTTGCAGGTCTGTGGGGGTGGGGGGTGTAGTGGGTCGTGGGGGTGGCTGTACACCCACTGACACCGATTGCTGTGGACCGTGATGTCTGCCTTTCGGCTGTCGTTGTGCACTGCGGTGGCTGACACGTGGGTGTGGGGTGTGGGGGATGCTCCTCCTTGCTGTGCTGTGGGACTGGGGCCTGGTGTGTGTTGTACTTGGGCTGTCCACCGTCCCACCCACTGCACTTTGTGTTCCTGCCACTTACCTGTTACTTGTCGGTTGGTGCAGCTGTGCCTGACACATGGGTGTGGGGAGTGCTCCACCTTGCTGGTCTGTGGGAGTGGGGGCCTGGTGGGTGTTGTACTTCAGCTGTCCCCCTCCGACCCACTGCACTTTGTGTTCCTGCCACTTACCTGTTACTTGTCGGTTGGTGCAGCTGTGCCTGACACATGGGTGTGGGGAGTGCTCCACCTTGCTGGTCTGTGGGAGTGGGGGCCTGGTGGGTGTTGTACTTCAGCTGTCCCCCTCCGACCCACTGCACTTTGTGTTCCTGCCACTTACCTGTTACTTGTCGGTTGGTGCAGCTGTGCCTGACACATGGGTGTGGGGAGTGCTCCACCTTGCTGGTCTGTGGGAGTGGGGGCCTGGTGGGTGTTGTACTTCAGCTGTCCCCCCTCCGACCCACTGCACTTTGTGTTCCTGCCACTTACCTGTTACTTGTCAGTTGGTGCAGCTGTGGCGGACACATGGGTGTGGTGGGTGCTCGTTGTGGCGCTTCTGGCATATTTGTGGACCTGTTGGTGGTTACGTGGCTGGCTTAGTGTACACATGTCCCCACGCATCTTACAGTTGTTCGGTTTGGGCTGTGTGTGGTAGTGTCTGTTGCATGTGTGTGTGATGTGTTGTGTATTGTGTGCTGGACATGGGGGTGTTTGTCCCTTGGAGCTGTGGCATGGTAGTTGCGCATGTGAGTACATAGCGGTGTGCTGGTATACATTAGTTTGTACTTACCAGCCTCCACTCCCCTGCTAATCCGGCGAGGATCTCCGGATGTATTACGACTCGCACCTTCTCCTCCCACGCTTTGAAGGTCTTAAAGAGCGCGGGATTCCCTCCGCCAGTGACGGCAGCCAGCTCTCTGTTTTTGCCCTCCTTCTTCTTGACCAGGCTCTTTACGTCATTCCAACGTTTGTTTATCTCGGTTCTGTTCCTGGGCAGGGTCCCGACTGCATTGACCTGGTCTACGATCCGGGTCCACATTCTGTTTCTGGTGGCTAGTGGTGTGTGCTGGACCATGTTCCCATAGATTTGTGGGTACACCTTGATGATCTCGTCGACCATGACCGTCAGCTCCATGGGCGTGAACTTGGGCATCCTTTGTGGTGCCATGGTGTTTGTGGTGCTGGTGCGGTGTGTGTTGTGTAATGTGCAGGGGGTTTGTGGTGCCGGTGTTTGGTGGTGGTTGTGATGTGTGCGTTTCTGTGGTGTGCTGCTGTCCTTGCTGTGTCACTGTGTCCTCTCCTCTCCTCTCTGGTTTGCAATGTTGCAAGGGGTTGTGGTCTGTGGGAGTGCTGCTTTTGTACTTACCTATGTGGGTGTGTCCTCATGGTCTGTTGTTTTCAGGTGTGTTGTGTCTGGTGTTCTGGCCTTTGTATTTTTTGTTTGTCCGGGGGGTGTTTTCGGGATGTGTACTGTGCTTGTGTATTTGTGCGTGCCTTGCTGTGTGGACTTGTTGGCCATGTTGTGTGCTATTGGTTTTGTGTGCGGATGGTTTCTGTGCAGGTACGTGGGCGCCATGGCTTCTGCCGTGTCGATTCTCATCGGCGTTGTTTGCGCTGGCGGGCGGTATATTTGTTGTTTTTCCGCGCTCATGGCGGTGCGATCGTAATTTCACGTGCGGTGTGTCGGCCGTGTGGGCGGGCGGTTTTGTGTTGTCGTGCGTGTTTCCGTCCGTGGCGGGCGGTTTGACTCCGACTCGGACGATGGCGGGCGGTATTTTGTATGATTTTTCCGCCGATGGCGGTTTTCAGTTTGTGTACTCATAATGGCGTGGTCGGTGTTCAGGCGGTGTGTGCGGGCGGATTTTTGCCGCTTCCATGCCTGGCGGATTTTTTTACGCCGGGTATCGTAATGTGCCCCTTAGTTATTCTCGTCGGGTCAGTGATATTATATTCCTTTAAAATCTTTTTCATAAAAAAATTGTCTGCCTCCTGATGGTCCAATAAAAAAAATCTAAAACTGTGGTGTGCAAAAGTCGCATAATAATAATTCCTGATATTTGGAAGGGACAACCCTCCTTCTGCAACAGGGTAACTTAAAGTGCTGAGTGCCAGTCTCGGTATCTTATTAGCCCATAAAAAGGAAGAAAACATGCTATCTATCTCTTTAAAAAGGCTGCTGTAGTACGCATGGAACTGCACTAAAAGAAAATTAAAAAGTGGAAGAATAGACTTGCGAATCAGTGCTACTCGACCTAGTATAGAAAGAGGGAGCTGGTTCCATCGTGCTAGCAAGTATTTCACTTTTTTCAGCAACGGAGTGTAGTTTAAATAGAATAGATCTTCTATATTCTCCGTAACAAAAATCCCTAAATATCTCTTTGGGCGAGTATTATATGCATGTCTGAATTCTAGCAATAGAGAGTCGACAGAGCAGTTACACAATATGATCTCTGTTTTCGACTTGTTTATTTTATAACCTCCTATTGCTTGGAAATCTGAAAAAATCTTCATAATTGCTACCTGAGTGTCTGTTTCTGAGTCCAAAAAAAGGACAATGTCATCGGCATATAGTTTTATATTTGTCATACCTTGAATCGGAACTGTAAACGCCTTTTTTTGTCTGATTGCTATTGCAAGTGGCTCAATAAATAATGCAAATAAAATCGGAGAAAGAGGACACCCTTGCCTAGTGCCTCTATTTATTTGACATGTGCCTATGTTCACCGAATTAATTAAAATTCGTGCCTGAGAGTTCGTATAGAGCTGCCTTATCAAGTATATAAACTCTTTTGGGAAGCCGAATTTTTCTAAAATCAGGAACAGACAATCCCAGGACACTAGGTCGAACGCTTTTTCGGCGTCTAAAAACCAAACCTGTGCCTTAATCTTATTTATATTAAAAAAGTCCAGTGCTTCTAATAAGAAATTTGCATTGGTATGAAGCTGTCTCCCAGCTACAAAACCACACTGGTCCCTCTCAATAAGTGAGCCTACCATTCTATTTAACCTATTAGTTAGAAGTTTCGTAAAAATTTTGTAATCAGCATTTAATAGCCTTATAGGCCTATAGGAGTTTACATTCTCACTGTCTTTGTCCTTCTTTATTATGTTGACCACAACTGCTGTACGAAAAGATAACGGAGGTTCGCCCCCTTGTAATAGGTGGTTCGCAAGATTTAAAAATTCAATATTAAGAGTTGAGGCAAATTTTTTTTAAGATTCCGCGGGAAAGCCATCTTCCCCCATCGCCTTACAATTAGGCAAAGAGTTTATAACTAACTCAAGTTCTTCCTTCGTAAAGTCTGCTAATAATTCCTTTTGAAAATTCATATTTAAAGTAGGAAGTGGCAGGTCAGACAAAAAACCATGAATAGATTCCAGAGGTGCATTATAATCTGATTGATAAATTCCCTTATAGTGTTTAAGGAAAACTTCGCCTATATCCAGCGTTCTGGTTAAATGTGTTCTAGTTAAATTATTCCAGATACTCTCGATCCTGTTACGCACCTGATTTTCTTTTGCATGCCAAGCTAAAAGTTTCCCAGTGGACTCACTATCTTCATAGACTGTCTGAAGGTAGGTCCTACTTGCCATATCACCTAAACCATAATAGAATTCTTTTATTTGTGTTTTTGCTTCTAATAAATCTTGCTTAGTGTTTGGGCTCCTGTTCAAAATATATTCCCGATTCGCACGAGCGAGTCTTGTTTCTAGCATAGTTCTTTCCTCTTTTTTCGCCCTTTGTTGCTGAATATCCTTTGAAGTGATTATGCCTCTTAATGTAGCCTTGAGTGCATCCCAGGTTACATTAATTGGGGTTGAGTTTTTGTTTATGTAAAAAAGGCCCTAATCTCATTGTCTTTTTCCTTACACCATACTTCGTTTGCTAAATTGAGTTTATTAAAGTACCATCTTCTTGAGGCCCCTTTATCCCTATTCCCAACAGCAATTTCCATTTTGATTAAAACATGGTCCGAAAAGGCGTTTGGAATGTGTTCATATCTATTAACTACAAAGTTATGTGAGGTCCAAAAAAAATCTATTCTTGAGGCTGAATCATATTTTGCTGAGTAGCAAGAATATCCCCGTTTGGTTGGGTTATTAAGTCGCCACTTATCTATAATATCTAGATCAGATCTACAGCTGGACAGCGCAATAGCAACTTGCGGTTTATTTTGTTTACGTTCTAGCTTTGTCGAGTCAAGTGAGGGATCTTGTAAAAAATTAAAATCACCTCCTCATATGATCTGACCAGGTATGCACGATAAAGCTTGCTTTAATTGTAAGATAGGGAGTGGATCATCTATTACTGGTGCATAAATTGTAGCCAATATAAGGTTTAACTGATTTAATTTTCCATGAACAAACGTCCATCTTCCGCCCGGGTCTGAATATGATCCATTAACATGAAATTGGACATGCTTGCCTAAAAAAATGCCCACGCCCCTTTGCGCAATACCTGAAACAGATGAACAATAGAAGCCCGCCCAATTCTTAAAATTTTTACTAGCATCCGACAAACTTCGAAAATGTGTCTCTTAAATAAAAATCACATCGGGATTATGTCCTCTGAGCCAGCTCTCTACTGCATAGGTTTTGCGCCTATTATTGAGAACATTAGCATTAAAAGACAAGATTGTTAATTTATTCCTATCCATCATTTTTATACTTTATGGGATATTTTTAAGTTCATCTGAAAAACCTACAAAATACAGATCGCATCATGAGAAATGTCCACAGTGTATCATTGTGTAACACTTTCAAGATGGCCAACATGCTGCTGCCCATAGTGTATCATTGTGTTACCATTCTAAGATGGCCAACATGCTGCCGTCCACAGTGTATCATTGTGTAACACTTTCAAGATGGCCAACATGCTGCCGCCGATAGTGTGTCATTGTGTTACCATTCCAAGATGGCCAACATGCTGCCGTCCACAGTGTATCATTGTGTAAAACTTTCAAGATGGCCAACATGCTGCCGCCCATAGTGTATCATTGTGTTACCATTCCAAGATGGCTAACAGGCTGCCATCATCATTGTTTTACCCTTTCAAGATCGCCAACCTGCAACTGTCCATAGCGTATCATTGTGTTACCCTTTCAAGATGGCCAACATGCTGTCGTCCACAGTGTATTATTGTGTTACCCTTTCAAGATGGCCAACATGCTGCCGTCCGTAGTGTATCATTGTGTTACCATTACAAGATGGCCAACATGCTGCCATTCACAGTGTATCCTTATGTAACACTTTCAAGATGGCCAACATGCTACTGTCCGTAGTGTATCATTGTGTTACCATCCCAAGATGGCCAACATATTGCCGTCCACATTGTATCATTGTGTAACACTTTCAAGATGGCCAACATGCTGCCGCCCATAGTGTGTCATTGTGTTACCATTCCAAGATGGCCAACATGCTGCCGTCCACAGTCTATCATTGTGTTACCCTTTCAAGATGGCCAACATGCTGCCGTCCATAGTGTATCATTGTGTTACCATCCCAAGAAGGCCACATGCTGCCATCCACATTGTGGTACCCTTTCAAGATGGCCAACATGCTACCGTCCATAGCGTATCATTGTGTTACCCTTTCAAGATGGCCAACATGCTGCCGTCCATAGTGTATCACTGTGTTACCATTCCAAGATGGCCAACATGCTGCCGTACACGGTGTATCATTGTGTTACCCTTTCAAGATGGCCAACATGCTACCGTCCGTAGTGTATCATTGTGTTACCATTCCAAGATGGCCAACATGCTGCCGTCCACAGTGTATCATTCTTTTTTTTTTTCTTTTCTTTTTTTATTGAGAGTTCATACAAGTTACAAAACCAGATATCTATCGAGTAAAATACATATTACAAAAAGATCAGAATACGTAAAAAACACATTATTTCATGCAAAGTTAGCTGCCTTCTAACATACAGAGTGCTATCCATTCGAGATGAAAATATCTTTTCTCACTCTCACATCACCCTGTTAAAAAAGATAAATACTATCTAAAACGTGCAAAGTGCTAAATATTTCGACATAGCCCTAAAAAGGATAAGACAATCATGCAAAACAATTACTGACCACAGTTATATAAGGAGGAGCATAGAGGATAGATTTTAGGAGATAACCATGACCCAATGTTCTAAAGTTGACCTTGTCTATAACCTATGTCCCCAATAGACTCCAACGTTTTTCATACTTTTTTATAGAGCCTGATCTTATTGCATATTTTTTCTCCAGTTCTTTAATTTTGCTTAGCTTCGCTCTCCAGGCATAAAACGAAGGTACCTTATCTGATCGCCAGCATTGTAAAATTAAAGATCTTGCTACCAATGCTGCAATATATAGGCACTCTTCTTGTGCAGTAATATTAGGAGAGCAACCCAGAACTGCAACATCTACATCTATATGAATAGAAGAGTCTAGGATAGATCTGAGATAAGATTCAATTCCTTCCCACAAACTACTGATCTTTGAACATTCCCAGACAATATGTAACCAGGTACCACCGCCCTCTTTTGCACATCGGAAACATCTGTCCTCGATTTGTGGGTATATCTTATGAAGGAAGGAAGGGGTTCTATAAATCAACCATTTTGAGTAGAATTGCATGCGCTTAAAATTTGCGCCTCTGAGTGTTGATGCATTAAGTTTGTTTATTCTATCCCAGGTTAATTTTGAGACCTGCTCCCCTTCCCTACTCCACCATCTATCCCTGGCTTTCTCATAAATCAAGAGAGGCTTATTTTCCTCAAAAATTTTAACCCAGGCACTAATTTTATGATGTATCGGAGCGTCAAAGGCTTCACTCAAACTTGCACTAGCGGATACATTATTGATGTCAAATTCTTGTAACAAAGATTTTATTCTGATAAATGACCACTGCAAGATTGTTTTAGAGTGAAAAAGCTCCCTTTCAATCTCAGGCCATGACTTCCAACAATTACCTATAATAAAATCGCGAATCTGCAGGTACCCGTTTTCTTCTCACATCTTTAAAATACTTGTCTCTAAAAGACATCTTTCCCCGTATAAAAGTGGGAGAGTCTAGTTGAGCTGTTAAGTCTCAGAATATTATAAAATATTAAAAATTGAGATTTTTGCTTGAGTATCCATTGAAGAGTCTTATAACGTACTTTTTTGGGTACTTAGTTATTCTCGTCGGGTCAGTGATATTATATTCCTTTAAAATCTTTTTCAAAAAAAATTTGTCTGCCTCCTGATTGTCCAATAGAAAAAATCTAAAACTGTGGTGTGCAAAAGTCGCATAATAATAATTCCTGATATTTGGAAGGGACAACCCTCCTTCTGCAACAGGGTAACTTAAAGTGCTGAGTGCCAGTCTCGGTATCTTATTAGCCCATAAAAAGGAAGAAAACATGCTATCTATCTCTTTAAAAAGGCTGCTGTAGTACGCATGGAACTGCACTAAAAAGAAAATTAAAAAGTGGAAGAATAGACTTGCGAATCAGTGCTACTCGACCTAGTATAGAAAGAGGGAGCTGGTTCCATCGTGCTAGCAAGTATTTCACTTTTTTCAGCAACGGAGTGTAGTTTAAATAGAATAGATCTTCTATATTCTCCGTAACAAAAATCCCTAAATATCTCTTTGGGCGAGTATTATATACATGTCTGAATTCCAGCAATAGAGAGTCGACAGAGCAGTTACACAATATGATCTCTGTTTTCGACTTGTTTATTTTATAACCTCCTATTGCTTGGAAATCTGAAAAAATCTTCATAATTGCTACCTGAGTGTCTGTTTCTGAGTCCAAAAAAGGACAATGTCATCGGCATATAGTTTTATATTTGTCATACCTTGAATCGGAACTGTAAACGCCTTTTTTGTCTGATTGCTATTGCAAGTGGCTCAATAAATAATGCAAATAAAATCGGAGAAAGAGGACACCCTTGCCTAGTGCCTCTATTTATTTGACATGTGCCTATGTTCACCGAATTAATTAAAATTCGTGCCTGAGAGTTCGTATAGAGCTGCCTTATCAAGTATATAAACTCTTTTGGGAAGCCGAATTTTTCTAAAATCAGGAAAAGACAATCCCAGGACACTAGGTCGACGCTTTTTCGGCGTCTAAAAACCAAACCTGTACCTTAATCTTATTTATATTAAAAAGTCCAGTGCTTCTAATAAGAAATTTGCATTGGTATGAAGCTGTCTCCCAGCTACAAAACCACACTGGTCCCTCTCAATAAGTGAGCCTACCATTCTATTTAACCTATTAGTTAGAAGTTTCGTAAAAATTTTGTAATCAGCATTTAATAGCCTTATAGGCCTATAGGAGTTTACATTCTCACTGTCTTTGTCCTTCTTTATTATGTTGACCACAACTGCTGTACGAAAAGATAACGGAGGTTCGCCCCTTGTAATAGGTGGTTCGCAAGATTTAAAAATTCAATATTAAGAGTTGAGGCAAATTTTTTTTAAGATTCCGCGGGAAAGCCATCTTTCCCCGTCGCCTTACAATTAGGCAAAGAGTTTATAACTAACTCAAGTTCTTCCTTCGTAAAGTCTGCTAATAATTCCTTTTGAAAATTCATATTTAAAGTAGGAAGTGGCAGGTCAGACAAAAAACCATGAATAGATTCCAGAGGTGCATTATAATCTGATTGATAAATTCCCTTATAGTGTTTAAGGAAAACTTCGCCTATATCCAGCGTTCTGGTTAAATGTGTTCTAGTTAAATTATTCCAGATACTCTCGATCCTGTTACGCACCTGATTTTCTTTTGCATGCCAAGCTAAAAGTTTCCCAGTGTACTCACTATCTTCTTAGACTGTCTGAAGGTAGGTCCTACTTGCCATATCACCTAAACCATAATAGAATTCTTTTATTTGTGTTTTTGTTCTAATAAATCTTGCTTAGTGTTTGGGCTCCTGTTCAAAATATATTCCCGATTCGCACGAGCGAGTCTTGTTTCTAGCATAGTTCTTTCCTCTTTTTTCGCCCTTTGTTGCTGAATATCCTTTGAAGTGAGTATGCCTCTTAATGTAGCCTTGAGTGCATCCCAAGTTACATTAATTGGGGCTGAGTTTTTGTTTATGTAAAAAAGGCCCTAATCTCATTGTCTATTTCCTTACACCATACTTCGTTTGCTAAATTGAGTTTATTAAAGTACCATCTTCTTGAGGTCCCTTTATCCCTATTCCCAACAGCAATTTCCATTTTGATTAAAACATGGTCCGAAAAGGCGTTTAGAATGTGTTCATATCTATTAACTACAAAGTTATGTGAGGTCAAAAAAATCTATTCTTGAGGCTGAATCATATTTTGCTGAGTAGCAAGAATATCCCCGTTTGGTTGGGTTATTAAGTCGCCACTTATCTATAATATCTAGATCAGATCTACAGCTGGACAGCGCAATAGCAACTTGCGGTTTATTTTGTTTACGTTCTAGCTTTGTCGAGTCAAGTGAGGGATCTTGTAAAAATTAAAATCACCTCCTCATATGATCTGACCAGGTATGCACGATATAGCTTGCTTTAATTGTAAGATAGGGAGTGGATCATCTATTACTGGTGCATAAATTGTAGCCAATATAAGGTTTAACTGATTTAATTTTCCATGAACAAACGTCCATCTTCCGCCCGGGTCTGAATATGATCCATTAACATGAAATTGGACATGCTTGCCTAAAAAATGCCCACGCCCCTTTGCGCAATACCTGAAACAGATGAACAATAGAAGCCCGCCCAATTCTTAAAATTTTTACTAGCATCCGACAAACTTCGAAAATGTGTCTCTTAAATAAAAATCACATCGGGATTATGTCCTCTGAGCCAGCTCTCTACTGCATAGGTTTTGCGCCTATTATTGAGAACATTAGCATTAAAAGACAAGATTGTTAATTTATTCCTATCCATCATTTTTATACTTTATGGGATATTTTTAAGTTCATCTGAAAAACCTACAAAATACAGATCGCATCATGAGAAATGTCCACAGTGTATCATTGTGTAACACTTTCAAGATGGCCAACATGCTGCTGCCCATAGTGTATCATTGTGTTACCATTCTAAGATGGCCAACATGCTGCCGTCCACAGTGTATCATTGTGTAACACTTTCAAGATGGCCAACATGCTGCCGCCGATAGTGTGTCATTGTGTTACCATTCCAAGATGGCCAACATGCTGCCGTCCACAGTGTATCATTGTGTAAAACTTTCAAGATGGCCAACATGCTGCCGCCCATAGTGTATCATTGTGTTACCATTCCAAGATGGCTAACAGGCTGCCATCATCATTGTTTTACCCTTTCAAGATCGCCAACCTGCAACTGTCCATAGCGTATCATTGTGTTACCCTTTCAAGATGGCCAACATGCTGTCGTCCACAGTGTATTATTGTGTTACCCTTTCAAGATGGCCAACATGCTGCCGTCCGTAGTGTATCATTGTGTTACCATTACAAGATGGCCAACATGCTGCCATTCACAGTGTATCCTTATGTAACACTTTCAAGATGGCCAACATGCTACTGTCCGTAGTGTATCATTGTGTTACCATCCCAAGATGGCCAACATATTGCCGTCCACATTGTATCATTGTGTAACACTTTCAAGATGGCCAACATGCTGCCGCCCATAGTGTGTCATTGTGTTACCATTCCAAGATGGCCAACATGCTGCCGTCCACAGTCTATCATTGTGTTACCCTTTCAAGATGGCCAACATGCTGCCGTCCATAGTGTATCATTTTGTTACCATCCCAAGAAGGCCACATGCTGCCATCCACATTGTGGTACCCTTTCAAGATGGCCAACATGCTACCGTCCATAGCGTATCATTGTGTTACCCTTTCAAGATGGCCAACATGCTGCCGTCCATAGTGTATCACTGTGTTACCATTCCAAGATGGCCAACATGCTGCCGTACACGGTGTATCATTGTGTTACCCTTTCAAGATGGCCAACATGCTACCGTCCGTAGTGTATCATTGTGTTACCATTCCAAGATGGCCAACATGCTGCCGTCCACAGTGTATCATTCTTTTTTTTTCTTTTCTTTTTTTATTGAGAGTTCATACAAGTTACAAAACCAGATATCTATCGAGTAAAATACATATTACAAAAAGATCAGAATACGTAAAAAACACATTATTTCATGCAAAGTTAGCTGCCTTCTAACATACAGAGTGCTATCCATTCGAGATGAAAATATCTTTTCTCACTCTCACATCACCCTGTTAAAAAAGATAAATACTATCTAAAACGTGCAAAGTGCTAAATATTTCGACATAGCCCTAAAAAGGATAAGACAATCATGCAAAACAATTACTGACCACAGTTATATAAGGAGGAGCATAGAGGATAGATTTTAGGAGATAACCATGACCCAATGTTCTAAAGTTGACCTTGTCTATAACCTATGTCCCCAATAGACTCCAACGTTTTTCATACTTTTTTATAGAGCCTGATCTTATTGCATATTTTTTCTCCAGTTCTTTAATTTTGCTTAGCTTCGCTCTCCAGGCATAAAACGAAGGTACCTTATCTGATCGCCAGCATTGTAAAATTAAAGATCTTGCTACCAATGCTGCAATATATAGGCACTCTTCTTGTGCAGTAATATTAGGAGAGCAACCCAGAACTGCAACATCTACATCTATATGAATAGAAGAGTCTAGGATAGATCTGAGATAAGATTCAATTCCTTCCCACAAACTACTGATCTTTGAACATTCCCAGACAATATGTAACCAGGTACCACCGCCCTCTTTTGCACATCGGAAACATCTGTCCTCGATTTGTGGGTATATCTTATGAAGGAAGGAAGGGGTTCTATAAATCAACCATTTTGAGTAGAATTGCATGCGCTTAAAATTTGCGCCTCTGAGTGTTGATGCATTAAGTTTGTTTATTCTATCCCAGGTTAATTTTGAGACCTGCTCCCCTTCCCTACTCCACCATCTATCCCTGGCTTTCTCATAAATCAAGAGAGGCTTATTTTCCTCAAAAATTTTAACCCAGGCACTAATTTTATGATGTATCGGAGCGTCAAAGGCTTCACTCAAACTTGCACTAGCGGATACATTATTGATGTCAAATTCTTGTAACAAAGATTTTATTCTGATAAATGACCACTGCAAGATTGTTTTAGAGTGAAAAAGCTCCCTTTCAATCTCAGGCCATGACTTCCAACAATTACCTATAATAAAATCGCGAATCTGCAGGTACCCGTTTTCTTCTCACATCTTTAAAATACTTGTCTCTAAAAGACATCTTTCCCCCGTATAAAAGTGGGAGAGTCTAGTTGAGCTGTTAAGTCTCAGAATATTATAAAATATTAAAAATTGAGATTTTTGCTTGAGTATCCATTGAAGAGTCTTATAACGTACTTTTTTGGGTACTTAGTTATTCTCGTCGGGTCAGTGATATTATATTCCTTTAAAATCTTTTTCAAAAAAAATTTGTCTGCCTCCTGATTGTCCAATAGAAAAAATCTAAAACTGTGGTGTGCAAAAGTCGCATAATAATAATTCCTGATATTTGGAAGGGACAACCCTCCTTCTGCAACAGGGTAACTTAAAGTGCTGAGTGCCAGTCTCGGTATCTTATTAGCCCATAAAAAGGAAGAAAACATGCTATCTATCTCTTTAAAAAAGGCTGCTGTAGTACGCATGGAACTGCACTAAAAAGAAAATTAAAAAGTGGAAGAATAGACTTGCGAATCAGTGCTACTCGACCTAGTATAGAAAGAGGGAGCTGGTTCCATCGTGCTAGCAAGTATTTCACTTTTTTCAGCAACGGAGTGTAGTTTAAATAGAATAGATCTTCTATATTCTCCGTAACAAAAATCCCTAAATATCTCTTTGGGCGAGTATTATATACATGTCTGAATTCCAGCAATAGAGAGTCGACAGAGCAGTTACACAATATGATCTCTGTTTTCGACTTGTTTATTTTATAACCTCCTATTGCTTGGAAATCTGAAAAAATCTTCATAATTGCTACCTGAGTGTCTGTTTCTGAGTCCAAAAAAAGGACAATGTCATCGGCATATAGTTTTATATTTGTCATACCTTGAATCGGAACTGTAAACGCCTTTTTTTGTCTGATTGCTATTGCAAGTGGCTCAATAAATAATGCAAATAAAATCGGAGAAAGAGGACACCCTTGCCTAGTGCCTCTATTTATTTGACATGTGCCTATGTTCACCGAATTAATTAAAATTCGTGCCTGAGAGTTCGTATAGAGCTGCCTTATCAAGTATATAAACTCTTTTGGGAAGCCGAATTTTTCTAAAATCAGGAAAAGACAATCCCAGGACACTAGGTCGACGCTTTTCGGCGTCTAAAAACCAAACCTGTACCTTAATCTTATTTATATTAAAAAGTCCAGTGCTTCTAATAAGAAATTTGCATTGGTATGAAGCTGTCTCCCAGCTACAAAACCACACTGGTCCCTCTCGATAAGTGAGCCTACCATTCTATTTAACCTATTAGTTAGAAGTTTCGTAAAAATTTTGTAATGAGCATTTAATAGCCTTATAGGCCTATAGGAGTTTACATTCTCACTGTCTTTGTCCTTCTTTATTATGTTGACCACAACTGCTGTACGAAAAGATAACGGAGGTTCGCCCCCTTGTAATAGGTGGTTCGCAAGATTTAAAAATTCAATATTAAGAGTTGAGGCAAATTTTTTTTAAGATTCCGCGGGAAAGCCATCTTTCCCCGTCGCCTTACAATTAGGCAAAGAGTTTATAACTAACTCAAGTTCTTCCTTCGTAAAGTCTGCTAATAATTCCTTTTGAAAATTCATATTTAAAGTAGGAAGTGGCAGGTCAGACAAAAAACCATGAATAGATTCCAGAGGTGCATTATAATCTGATTGATAAATTCCCTTATAGTGTTTAAGGAAAACTTCGCCTATATCCAGCGTTCTGGTTAAATGTGTTCTAGTTAAATTATTCCAGATACTCTCGATCCTGTTACGCACCTGATTTTCTTTTGCATGCCAAGCTAAAAGTTTCCCAGTGTACTCACTATCTTCTTAGACTGTCTGAAGGTAGGTCCTACTTGCCATATCACCTAAACCATAATAGAATTCTTTTATTTGTGTTTTTGTTCTAATAAATCTTGCTTAGTGTTTGGGCTCCTGTTCAAAATATATTCCCGATTCGCACGAGCGAGTCTTGTTTCTAGCATAGTTCTTTCCTCTTTTTCGCCCTTTGTTGCTGAATATCCTTTGAAGTGAGTATGCCTCTTAATGTAGCCTTGAGTGCATCCCAAGTTACATTAATTGGGGCTGAGTTTTTGTTTATGTAAAAAAGGCCCTAATCTCATTGTCTATTTCCTTACACCATACTTCGTTTGCTAAATTGAGTTTATTAAAGTACCATCTTCTTGAGGTCCCTTTATCCCTATTCCCAACAGCAATTTCCATTTTGATTAAAACATGGTCCGAAAAGGCGTTTAGAATGTGTTCATATCTATTAACTACAAAGTTATGTGAGGTCAAAAAAAAATCTATTCTTGAGGCTGAATCATATTTTGCTGAGTAGCAAGAATATCCCCGTTTGGTTGGGTTATTAAGTCGCCACTTATCTATAATATCTAGATCAGATCTACAGCTGGACAGCGCAATAGCAACTTGCGGTTTATTTTGTTTACGTTCTAGCTTTGTCGAGTCAAGTGAGGGATCTTGTAAAAAATTAAAATCACCTCCTCATATGATCTGACCAGGTATGCACGATATAGCTTGCTTTAATTGTAAGATAGGGAGTGGATCATCTATTACTGGTGCATAAATTGTAGCCAATATAAGGTTTAACTGATTTAATTTTCCATGAACAAACGTCCATCTTCCGCCCGGGTCTGAATATGATCCATTAACATGAAATTGGACATGCTTGCCTAAAAAAATGCCCACTCCCCTTTGCGCAATACCTGAAACAGATGAACAATAGAAGCCCGCCCAATTCTTAAAATTTTTACTAGCATCCGACAAACTTCAAAAATGTGTCTCTTAAATAAAAATCACATCGGGATTATGTCCTCTGAGCCAGCTCTCTACTGCATAGGTTTTGCGCCTATTATTGAGAACATTAGCATTAAAAGACAAGATTGTTAATTTATTCCTATCCATCATTTTTATACTTTATGGGATATTTTTAAGTTCATCTGAAAAACCTACAAAATACAGATCTCATCATGAGAAATGTCCACAGTGTATCATTGTGTAACACTTTCAAGATGGCCAACATGCTGCTGCCCATAGTGTATCATTGTGTTACCATTCTAAGATGGCCAACATGCTGCCGTCCACAGTGTATCATTGTGTAACACTTTCAAGATGGCCAACATGCTGCCGCCGATAGTGTGTCATTGTGTTACCATTCCAAGATGGCCAACATGCTGCCGTCCACAGTGTATCATTGTGTAAAACTTTCAAGATGGCTAACATGCTGCCGCCCATAGTGTATCATTGTGTTACCATTCCAAGATAGCTAACAGGCTGCCATCATCATTGTTTTACCCTTTCAAGATGGCCAACCTGCGACTGTCCATAGCGTATCATTGTGTTACCCTTTCAAGATGGCCAACATGCTACCGTCCGTAGTGTATCATTGTGTTACCATTCCAAGATGGCCAACATGCAGCCGTCCACAGTGTATCATTGTGTAACACTTTCAAGATGGCCAACATGCTGCTGCCCATAGTGTATCATTGTGTTACCATTCTAAGATGGCCAACATGCTGCCGTTCACATTGTATCATTGTGTAACACTTTCAAGATGGCCAACATGCTGCCCCCGATAGTGTGTCATTGTGTTACCATTCCAAGATGGCCAACATGCTGCCGTCCACAGTGTATCATTGTGTAAAACTTTCAAGATGGCCAACATGCTGCCGCCCATAGTGTATCATTGTGTTACCATTCCAAGATGGCTAACAGGCTGCCATCCACATTGTTTTACCCTTTCAAGATGGCCAACCTGCGACTGTCCATAGCGTATCATTGTGTTACCCTTTCAAGATGGCCAACATGCTGCCATCCGTAGTGTATCACTGTGTAACACTCTCAAGATGGCCAACATCCTGCCGTACACAGTGTATCATTGTGTTACCTTTTCAAGATGGCCAACATGCTGAAGTCCATAGTTTATCATTGTGTTACCATTCCAAGATGGCCAACATGCTGCCGTCCACAGTGTATAATTGTGTTACCCTTTCAAGATGACCAACATGCTAGCGTCCACAGTGTATCATTGTGTCACACTTTCAAGATGACCAACATGCTGCCGCCCATAGTGTATCACTGTGTTACCATTCCAAGATGGCCAACATGCTGCCATCCACAGTGTATCATTATGTTACCCTTTAAAGATGCCAACATGCTACCGTCCGTAGTGTATCATTGTGTTACCATTCCAAGATGGCCAACATGCTGCCATCCAGTGTATCATCGTGTAACACTTCCAAGATGCCCAACATGCTACCGTCCGTATTGTATCATTGTGTTACCATTCCAAGATGGCCAACATGCTGCAGTCCACAATGTATCATTGTGTAACACTTTGAAGATGGCCAACATGCTGCCGCCCATAGTGTGTCATTGTGTTACCATTCCAAGATGGCCAACATGCTGCCGTCCACAGTGTATCATTGTGTAACACTTTCAAGATGGCCAACATGCTGTCGCCCATAGTGTATCATTGTGTTACCATTCCAAGATGGCCAACATGCTGCCATCCACAGTCTATCATTGTGTAACACTTTCAAGATGGCCAACATGCTGCCGCCCATAGTGTATCATTGTGTTACCATTCCAAGATGGCTAATATGCTGCCATCAACATCGTGTTACCCCTCAAGATGGCCAACATGCTGCCGTCCGTAGTGTATAATTGCATAACACTTTCAAGATGGCCAACATGCTGCCGTACACAGTGTATCGTTTTGTTAGCATTTCAAGATGGCCAACATGCTGCCGTCAATAGTTTATCAATGAGTTAGCATTCTAAGATTGCCAACATGCTACCGTCCATAGTGTGTCATTGTGTTACCATTCCAAGATGGCCAACATGCTGGCGTCCACAGTGTATTATTGTGTAACACTTTCAAGATGGCCAACATGCTGCAGCCGATAGTGTATCATTGTTTTACACTTCCAAGATGGCTAACGTGCTACCGTCCGTAGAGTATCACTGTGTTACCATTCCAAGATGGCCAACATGCTGCCATCCACAGTGTATCATTATGTTACCCTTTAAAGATGGCCAACATGCTGCCGCCCATAGTGTATCATTGTGTTACACTTCCAAGATGGCCTACATGCTACCGTCCGTAGAGTATCATTAGGTTACCATTCCAAGATGGCCAACATGCTGCCGTCCACAGAATATCATTCTGTTACACTTCCAAGAAGCCCAACGTGCTACCGTCCGTAGTGTATCATTGTGTTACCATTCAAGATGGCCAACATACTACCGTCCGTAGAGTATCATTGTGTTATCTTTCCAAGATGGCCAACATGCTGCCATCCACAGTGTATCATTATGTTACCCTTTAAAGATGGCCAACATACTACCGTCCGTAGAGTATCATTGTGTTATCTTTCCAAGATGGCCAACATGCTGCCATCCACAGTGTATCATTATGTTACCCTTTAAAGATGGCCAACATGCTACCGTCCGTAGAGTATCATTGTGTTACCATTCCAAGATGGCAAACATGCTGCCGTCCATAGTTTATCAATGAGTTAGCCTTCCAAGATGGCCAACATGCTGCCATCCACAGTTTATCATTATGTTACCCTTTAAAGATGGCCAACATGCTGCCGTTCACAGTGTATAATTGTGTTACCCTTTCAAGATGGCCAACATGCTGGCGTCCACAGTGTATCATTGTGTCACACTTTCAAGATGGCCAACATGCTGCCGCCCATAGTGTATCATTGTGTTACCATTCCAAGATGGCCAACATGCTGCCATCCACAGTGTATCATTATGTTACCCTTTAAAGATGGCCAACATGCTACCGTCCGTAGTGTATCATTGTGTTACCATTCCAAGATGGCCAACATGCTGCCATACACAGTGTATCATCGTGTAACACTTCCAAGATGCCCAACATGCTACAGTCCGTAGTGTATCATTGTGTTACCATTCCAAGATGGCCAACATGCTGCCGTCCACAGTGTATCATTGTGTAACACTTTCAAGATGGCCATCATGCTGCCGCCCATAGTGTATCATTGTGTTCCATTCCAAGATGGCAAACATGCTGCCATCCACAGTCTTTCATTGTGTAACACTTTCAAGATGGCCGACATGCTGCCGCCCATAGTGTATCATTGTGTTACCATTCCAAGATGGCTAATATGCTGCCATCCACATCGTGTTACCCTTCAAGATGGCCAACATGCTGCCGTCCGTAGTGTATAATTGTGTAACACTTTCAAGATGGTCAACATGCTGCCGCCCATAGTGTATCATTGTCTTACACTTCCAAGAAGCCCAACGTGCTACCGTCCGTAGAGTATCATTGTGTTACCATTCAAGATGGCCAACATGCTGCCATCCACAGTGTATCATTGTGTTACTCTTTCAAGATGGCCAACATGCTGTCGTCCACAGTGTATTATTGTGTTACCCTTTCAAGATGGCCAACATTCTGCTGTCCATAGCGCCTCATTGTGTTACCATCCCAAGCGGGCCAACAGGCTGCCATCCACATTGTGTTACCCTTTCAAGATGGCCAACATGCTACCGTCCATAGTGTATCATTGTGTTACCATCAGAAGATGGCCAACATGCTACCATCCACAGTGTATATTTATGTTACCCTTTAAAGATGGCCAACATGCTGCCGCCCATAGTGTATCATTGTGTTACCATTCCAAGATGGCTAACATGCTGCCATCCACATTGTTTTACCCTTTCAAGATGGCCAACATGCGACTGTCCATATCGTATCATTGTGTTACCCTTTCAAGATGGCCAACATGCTGCCATTAGTAGTGCATCATTGTGTTACCATTCCAAGATGGCTAACATGCTGCCATCCACATTGTTTTACCCTTTCAAGATGGCCAACATGCGACTGTCCATATCGTATCATTGTGTAACACTTTCAAGATGGCCAACATGCTGCTGTACACAGTGTATCATTGTGTTACCTTTTCAAGATGGCCAACATGCTGCAGTCCATAGTTTATCATTGTGTTACCATTCCAAGATGGCCAACATGCTGCCATCCACAGTGTATCATTATGTTACCCTTTAAAGATGGACAACATGCTGCCGTCCATAGTTTATCAATGAGTTAGCATTCCAAGATGGCCAACATGCTGCAATTCACGGTGTATCATTATGTTACCCTTTAAAGATGGCCAACATGCTGCCGTCCACAGTGTATAATTGTGTTACCCTTTCAAGATGGCCAACATGCTGGCGTCCACAGTGTATCATTGTGTTACACTTTCAATATGGCCAACATGCTGCCGCCTATAGTGTATAATTGTTTTACACTTCCAAGATGACCAACGTGCTACCGTCCGTAGTGTATCATTGTGTTACCATTCCAAGATGGCCAACATGCTGCCATCCACAGTGTATCCTTATGTAACACTTTCAAGATGGCCAACATGCTACCGTCCGTCGTGTATCATTGTGTTACTATTCCAAGATGGCCAACATGCTGCCATTCACAGTGTATCATCGTGTAACACTTTCAAGATGGCCAACATACTTCCATCCATAGAGTATCATTGTGTTACCATTCCAAGATGGCCAACATGCTGCTGGTCATAGTGTGTCATTTTGTTACCATTCCAAGATGGCCAACATGCTGCTGTCCACAGTCTATCATTGTGTTTCATTTTCAAGATGGCCAACATGCTGCCGTCCATAGTTTATCAATAAGTTAGCATTCCAAGATGGCCAACATGCTGCCATCCACAGTGTATCATTATGTTACCCTTTAATGATGGCCAACATACTACCGTCCATAGTGTGTCATTGTGTTACCATTCCAAGATGGCCAACATGCTGCCGTCCAAAGTCTATCATTGTGTTACCTTTTCAAGATGGCCAACATGCTGCCGTCCATAGTTTATCAATGAGTTAGCATTCCAAGATGGCCAACATGCTACCGTCCATAGTGTGTCATTGTGTTACCATTCCAAGATGGCCAACATGCTGGCGTCCACAGTGTATCATTGTGTAACACTTTCAAGATGGCCAACATGCTGCCGCCCATAGTGTATCATTGTTTTACACTTCCAAGATGTACAACATGCTGCCATCCACAGTGTATCATCGTGTAACACTTCCAAGATGCCCAACATGCTACCGTCCGTAGTGTATCATTGTGTTACCATTCCAAGATGGCCAACATGCTGCCATCCACAGTGTATCATTATGTTACCCTTTAATGATGGCCAACATACTACCGTCCATAGTGTGTCATTGTGTTACCATTCCAAGATGGCCAACATGCTGCCGTCCAAAGTCTATCATTGTGTTACCTTTTCAAGATGGCCAACATGCTGCCGTCCATAGTTTATCAATGAGTTAGCATTCCAAGATGGCCAACATGCTACCGTCCATAGTGTGTCATTGTGTTACCATTCCAAGATGGCCAACATGCTGGCGTCCACAGTGTATCATTGTGTAACACTTTCAAGATGGCCAACATGCTGCCGACCATAGTGTATCATTGTTTTACACTTCCAAGATGTACAACATGCTGCCATCCACAGTGTATCATCGTGTAACACTTCCAAGATGCCCAACATGCTACCGTCCGTAGTGTATCATTGTGTTACCATTCCAAGATGGCCAACATGCTGCCATCCACAGTGTATCATTATGTTACCCTTTAAAGATGGCCAACATGCTGCCGTCCACAGTGTATAATTGTGTTACCCTTTCAAGATGGCCAACATGCTGCCGTCGATAGTTTATCAATGAGTTAGCATTCCAAGATGGCCAACAGGTTGGTTCAAACTGTAGCAAACAACAATAGACTATTTACAATACTGCTGTAAGACGGACACAGGTTTCTATATTTAGTTTTATCATTGGAAACATGCCTGCTGTGTTTAGGCGGCATCATGTTTTCTTTGTTCTTTTAATTTATCTTGCTTGTTGTTGAGTTTGTTCTATTGTGGTTGTGTCAGATGGTGAATGAAAGAATGAGTCAGGGGTGGATGAATGAATGCATGAGTGCAGGGATGAGTGACAGAGTGCATGTATGATGATTTATTCAGTGCTTTAAATGGGCCGGTACTGTCCGGTACGGAGTACCAGCACTTTTTTATTTTGAGGACGAGTGTACCGGCACTTCTCAAGAGAAATGCAATACCTGTAATTGGAGAGTACCGGCACTTCTCAGAAACAAGCAGGTACTCTGGCACAGAGTACCTGCACTTCTATTTTTCCATTTCAAGCACTGAATTTATTGAATACCTAAACCCATCAAAGATACAAAGGGCATTTTCATTCATAATCCAGACATATTGGCATTGCCAATGCTTGTTGTACTTTTGCAGCCTTTCCCCTTGCCGGATGTCAGGTGTTCTCGTCCCCTATTTTGGCGCAGCTTTGAACCCTCTCCCTCTTTCTCGGTGTCTCCCTCACTCTCTCTATTCTTGTCTCTCCCCTGTCCCCCCTCCGCCCTCTCGTTTCTCTCTTCCTTTTCGTTTTCCCTCTCTGTCTCCCTCTGTGCTTCCCTCCCTTTGCGGATCCCCGTTTCCTTCTCCGTGTGTCTCTTTTCCTTCTTTGCCTCCCTCCTTCAATCTCCCTTCTCTCCACCTGCTCTCCTCTTCAATCCCCAGCACTCTCTCGCTTCTCCCCACCCTCTCACTCCCTGTCCATCCCCTCTCCCTCCCCACCCTCTCACTCCCTCCCCACCCTCTCGCCCCCTCCCTCCCCCACCCTCTCACTCCCTGCCCATCCCCTCTCCCTCCCCACCCTCTCACTTCCTCCCCTCCCTCCCTCCCCACCCTCTCACGCCCCGCCCCTCCCCTCCCCTCTCACAGCCCCCGAAGAGGCCGAGCTCAGCTTGGGTGACTTCTGTGCCGGAATGTAAACGGGTTCTGCCGCTCCCCGCTTCCATGAGTCAGGGCCGGGACCTGCCCTCCCCGGGCTCTGCCCTTTACACGCTGGAAGGGCAGGTATCAGCTTTCTGGTGGAGGGGGGAGGGCAGAGAGAAGTGAACGGAGGGTTCAAGGACACACACTGCCCCCTTCCGGGCTTGAGGAGAGCGGACACAAGTTCATTACCAACATTAAGAATATTATAGTCTGAGACGACCAAAAGGAAGGGTCCCCAGAGTCCTGGGGGGATGATGATGGGTGAGGGCTAGGGTAGAATGGTGCAAAGGGAACAAGGACTCTTGCAGGTGATGACGTGGACTGTAATGTATATGGGTGATGCCGTTACTGTTTGCCTTACATGATGATTGTTATTTTAACCTGTCATGTTTAATAAAAAGATTTAAAAAAAAAAAGAATATTATAATCCAAAAACTGTTGAAATTAAAGTATGAGATACTCACACAACCCACCAGTGCCAGTATGCACTGCCCTCCAGTGCCACCTCACCACACTGCCCTCCAGTGCCACCTCATCACACTGACCTCCAGTGTCAGCTCATCACACTGCCCTCCAGTGCCACCTCATCACACTGACCTCCAGTGTCAGCTCATCACACTGACCTCCAGTGCCACCTCATCACACTGACCTCCAGTGTCAGCTCATCACACTGACCTCCAGTGTCAGCTCACCAACCTGCCCTCCAGTGTCAGCTCATCACACTGCCCTCTAGTGCCAGCTCATTACACTGCCCTCCAGTGTCAGCTCATCACACTGCCCTCCAGTGCCACCTCATCACACTGACCTCCAGTGTCAGCTCATCACACTGCCCTCCAGTGCCACCTCATCACACTGCCCTCTAGTGCCAGCTCATTACACTGCCCTCCAGTGTCAGCTCATCACACTGCCCTCCAGTGCCACCTCATCACACTGACCTCCAGTGTCAGCTCATCACACTGACCTCCAGTGCCACCTCATCACACTGCCCTCTAGTGCCAGCTCATTACACTGCCCTCCAGTGTCAGCTCATCACACTGCCCTCCAGTGCCACCTCATCACACTGACCTCCAGTGTCAGCTCATCATACTGCCCTCCAGTGCCACCTCATCACACTGACCTCCAGTGCCACCTCATCACACTGCCCTCCAGTGCCACCTCATCACACTGACCTCCAGTGTCAGCTCATCACACTGATCTCCAGTGTCAGCTCATCACACTGACCTCCAGTGTCAGCTCATCATACTGCCCTACAGTGCCAGCACATCACACTGACCTCCAGTGCCAGCTCATCACACTGCCCTCCACTGCCAGCTCATCACACTGCCCTCCACTGCCAGCTCATCACACTGCCCTACACTGCCAGCTCATCACACTGCCCTCTAGTACCAGCTCATAATACTGCCTTCCAGTACCAGCTCATCACACTGCCCTCCAGTACCAGCTCATCATACTTCCCTCCAGGTAAGGCTCATCACACTGCCCTCCAGTGTCAGATCATCACACTGCCCTTCAGTGCCAACTCATTACACTGCCCTCCAATGCCAGCTCATCACACTGCCCTCTAGCACCAGCACATCATACTGTGCTCCAGAGCCAGCTCATCATACTGCCCTCCAGTGTCAGCTCATCACACTGCCCTCCACTGCCAGATCATCACACTGGACTCCAATGCCAGCTTAATACACTGCCCTCCACTGCCAGCTCATCACACTGCCTGTAGTGTTGGTACATCAATAAGCCCCCACTGCCAGCTCATAACACTGCCCTCAAGTGCCAACTCATCACACTGCCCTCCAGTGCCAGCTCATCACACTGCCAACTAGTGCCAACTCATTACACTACCCTCCAGTGCCAGTTCATCACAATGGCCTCCAGTGCCGGCTCATCCCACTGCCCTCTAGTACCAGCACATCATACTGTGCTCCAGAGCCAGCTCATCACACTGCCCTCCAGTGTCAGCTCATCACACTGCCCTCCAGTACCAGCTCATCACACTGCCCTCCACTGCCAGCTCATCACACTGCCCTCTAGTACCAGCACATCATACTGGCCTCCAATGCCAGCTCATCACACTGGCCTCCAATGCCAGCTCATTACACTGCCCTCCACTGCCAGCTCATCACACTGCCTGTAGTGTTGGTACATCAATAAGCCCCCACTGCCAGCTCATAACACTGCCGTCAAGTGCCAACTCATCACACTGCCCTCCAGTGCCAGCTCATCACACTGCCAACTAGTGCCAACTCATTACACTACCCTCCAGTGCCAGTTCATCACAATGGCCTCTAGTGCCGGCTCATCACACTGGCCTCCAGTGCCAGCTCTTCACACTGGCCTCCACTGCCAGCTCATCACACTGGCCTCCAGTGCCGGCTCATTACACGCCCCTTCCCCAGTGCTGGTTCATCAATAAGCCCCCATCTCCCCCGAAGTGATTGTAGCTGTCTGGGTTGAATTGCAGAATTTTTCTTTCTGAAGAATATATTCATTTATTTAGCAGTACTAACATTGCGTTCAGAAACACACACAGCAACAGCGATAACATTTTATAGACATATGGCAGTTGTTTGGAATAATGGAGCGAGTTGCAAGATTGCCATTGGTGAACACACAAACCTAGTGCTATGCCGTGCTCTGCAACATTCTATCCAACTTCTTTCACAGCAAAATCAAACAAATCTAGAGCAACTACGAACAACTCAACCCTAAGGATCTCATCGCCATCCTGTCCACCGCCAACCTAGCCAGAAACCTAACCGGCTGGAAAACACTCACAGACGAGATACCACAACAATAATGAAAGCAATACACTCAGAGACCCCAACGGACCCTTGTACCCATCACATCTATGACATGGGAGGACCACAGTTCAGCAAACTCCTCATCCACATCATCAACTCCCCCATCAAATCAGCCACCTTCCAGATGACTTGAAACATGCAGCAGGCAACGCCCTCTTCGATAAAACCATCGGCCGACCCTAGCAAACTGAGCAACTTCTGACACATCTATCTGCTCCCGTACACAGCCAAGATGATAGAGAAGACAATCAACAAACAACTCACTAACCACCTCGAACTCCACAACCTACCCAACAGCACTCATCACGGCCATGACAAAGGCATCCAAGGACTGGCCCTCAATTGGAGATGCTAGTTCCTCACAGGAAGAACACATTGAGTAAGACTTCCACGATACACATCAGAACCCAAGAACCTGATCTGCGGAGTTCCCCAGGGTTCATCGCTCAGTCCAACCCTCTTCAACAATGACATGACTCCGCTCGCCAACATCGTCAGAACACATGGCATCTCCATCTTATCCTACGCCGATGACACCCAACTCATCTTATCACTGTCCAGCAAGTCCACACAACCAACTTCTCCAACTGCATGATCAACGTAGCAAAGTGGATGAAAGCCAACTGCCTGAAACTCAATTCTGACAAGATGGAAGTGATCTTCGGGAACAAGACCTCCCACTGGGACTCCACCTGGTGGCCACCAGTACCCGGGCCCACACTCACACCAGCTAACCTTGCAAGAAAGCTTGGAATCATCCTCGATGGCAAATTCAACATGATAGCACAGATCAACTCAGT
The DNA here is from genome assembly GCA_963921515.1 of Calotriton arnoldi. NCBI lineage: Eukaryota > Metazoa > Chordata > Amphibia > Caudata > Salamandridae > Calotriton > Calotriton arnoldi. Next base: position 1,652,351 of record CAWUFW010001944.1, on the reverse strand, counting down.
CATCTACTCCTGCTTCCATATACTCTGCATGAGTTGCAAGATATTCAAATGGATACCCCAGAATACCAGACACACCCTCACACAAGCCCTCATCACAAGAAGACTAGACTATGGCAATGCACTCTTTGATGGAATCTCCAACCACCTCCTCCACTGGCTCCAAACCATCTGGAACGCTGCAGCAAGACTCAACCTTCACCTTCCATGATGCTCCCACATCACACCATATGCTATAGAGCCCCACTGGCTCCCTTACATAAACAGTGGCAATTCAAACTCCTCACGCACACATACAAGGCACTGCACAAAATAGGAACAACATACCTTAATAACCTACTCCACTTCCATAAACCCACCAGACACCTGCGTTCAGCCTCACTCTCACTCGCACATAACCCCGTATCCACAAGAGCAGAACTGGAGGTCTAGCATTCACGTGCATCGCGCTGGAATGACCTCCCTCTAAACATCAGGGCCTCCTCTCCGCTCCTTGAATTCAGCAAGAAGCTGAAGCTCTGGCTCTTCAACTAATTCCCTGAAGCTGACGCACTCACTTCACCCTTAGACTCACACCTATATGCCTGCTCCAGCGCCTAGATACCCTACTGGGTGATAAGCTGCGCTATACAAATCCACATAACATATCAAACTTATGAAACATACAGTACAGTTACCAAATTTTCAGACGTCACACAAGAGGCGGCCTGCTGAGTGTACCCATTGAGAGGGGCGACTGAGGCGGGCGTGTCGCGAGCAGGACCAGACGACTGCTGTGGGACTGCGCTGCCCTTATTAAAAACCAGGAAGGACCAGCATCGTTCTGTGTGACGGGGGCGCGGTGGAGCGGAGTGGTGGGGGTGGACGGGGCGGCCCGCTACTGCTGGCCACTGTGAACGGTACTGGCACGGCCCGACAGGCAAAGCTTGAGGCGCAGCTGTAGATCCGCTGCTGCGGGCCTGGATGCACTGCTAAAAACGGTGAGATCCATTTCAGCAGCCACGGCCCAACGAGGAACTGTACACCAGGTAGGCCGCATGGGACACCGTGTGCTGGGACGGACGCATAGAGTCTGCGCGATTGTGTGGCTAACTAATGGAGCGGGCTACGCTGTTCTGTCCCTGGGCATGCAAGAGGGGGTGCCTGCACAGGGCTGTCCCTAGGAATGCTGCATGTGGGCCATATTTGATCTGAGGGAATGAACGGCTGGCTGGAATCCCCCTTCTGGGAGCCAGAGATAACCTGCACAACTGGACCTGGACCCTGGCAATGTGCACATCAATCTGAGTGGATACTGGGGAGCAACTGAACTGGATTGAGCAGAAGCTGGCACATATCTGTCCACCCAGGAGTGACTGTGGTGTGCCTGGCACCCCTTTAGCAGGGCTGCTTCACGGTCCGCGCTGCTGCCACATGGTGCTAGGTGCAGAGGCACCTGCATGGCCTACTGTGTGAACCCTGTTGTATGTGACTGGATGCATGCTGGGGGAGCTAACTGAGCGCCACTGAATAAGATCCCCATGGTCACCCTAACGTAGGAGCTGCAGGGTAGTGCTCCTTGAGATCATTCCACTTGTTACAGCCAAGGTGGATCAGATCATGCGTAAGGCGGAGAAGCACCAGAACCGCCTCACCTTCGGAGCACAACCTGCCACCAGATACCAGCCAGACCCCCTGCAAGATCTCCCTCAATCGCAGGGTGCGACAACGCTGGAAAACGCGCTGTTGGCCATGCAGCAAAGCCTGCAGTCAATTGCTGGTAGGATAGACTCCGAAACATCTCCATGGACCACATGTCGGTCAAACTAGATAAACAAATGGCGTGAATAACAGTGACAGAGCAGCGTATCTCAACCGCTGAAGATGACCTACAAATAATGTCCACAAATTGAACATGGAAAAAGTCCTGCGGTTATCCTGGCAAAACATGAGGACTTGGAGGCGTGCTCCAAATGGAATAACTTGAGGATCATTGGAGTGCCGGACTCCACCATTACTGGCAAGATGGAGGTCTAGCGGGTTTTGGACAAAGCTTCGTACAATGCAGTCTTGTAGCAGGGTGAGGACAGAGCTTTGTGGGGAGCTCACTTGTAGCGGGGTGAAAAATGAGCTTCTGGGGTGCTCTCTCGTAGCGGGATGAGGAAGGAGCTTTATTGGCCACTCTGAGGAAGGAGCTTTGTGGGGTGCTCACTTGTAGCGGGGTCAAGAAGGAGCTATGTGGGGCGATCTCTTCTAGCAGGGTCAAGACAGAGCCTCGTAGGGTGCTCACTTGTAGGGAGCTGAGGCTAGAGCTTCATGGGGGGCTCACTTGTAGCGGGGTCAGGACAGAGCTTCGTGGGGCGCTCAATAGTAGCAAGGTCAGGACAGAGCATTGTGGAGTAATCACTTGTAGTGAGATCAGGACAGAACTTTGTGGGGCGCTTACTTGTAGCGGGGTGAGGAGAGAGCTTCATGGGGGGCTCACTTGTAGCGGGGTCAGGACAGAGCTTCGTGGGGCGCTCAATAGTAGCAAGGTCAGGACAGAGCATCGTGGAGGAATCACTTGTAGTGAGATCAGCACAGAGCTTCATGGGGCACTCACTTGTAGCGTGCGATGATCGATCTTTGTGGGGCACTCTGAGGAAACAGCTTTGCGGGGTGCTCTGAGGAAGGAGCTTTGTGGGGCGCTTACTTGTAGCGGGGAGATAACAGAGCTTCATGGGGCACTCACTTGTAGTGGGCGAGGATGGATTTTTGTGGGGAGCTCTGAGGAAACAGCTTTGTGGGGTGCTCTGAGGAATGGGCTTTGTGGGACACTTACTTGTAGCAGGGAGTAGAAGGAGCTTTGCGGGGTGCTCTCTTCCAGCAGGGTCAGAAAAGAGTCTTGTGGGGCGCTCACTTGTAGCAACGTCAGGACAGAGCTTCATGGGGTGCTCCCTTGTATCGGGGTCAAGACAGAGCTTCGTAGGGCTCTGACTTATAGCGGTGTGAGGACAGAGCCTTGTGGGGCGCTCACTTGAAGCAAGGTCAGGACAGAGCTTCATGGGGCACTCACTTGTGGCAAGGTCAGAACAGAGCCTTGTGGGGCGCTCACTTGAAGCAAGGTCAGGACAGAGCTTCATGGGTCACTCACTTGTGGCAAGGTCAGGTCAGAGCCTTGTGGGGCGCTCACTTGAAGCAAGGTCAGGACAGAGCCTTGTGGGGCGCTCACTTGAAGCAAGGTCAGGACAGAGCTTCATGGGGCACTCACTTGTGGCAAGGTCAGGACAGAGCTTTCTGGGGCGCTCACTTGAAGCAAGGTCAGGACAGAGCTTCATGGGGCTCTCACTTGTGGCAAAGACAGGACAGAGCTTTGTGGGGCGCTCACTTGAAGCAAGGTCAGGACAGAGCTTCATGGGGCACTCACTTGTGGCAAGGTCAGGACAGAGCCTTGTGAGGCGCTCACTTGAAGCAAGGTCAGGACAGAGCTTCATGGGGCATTCACTTGTGGCAAGGTCAGGACAGAGCTTTCTGGGGCGCTCACTTGAAGCAAGGTCAGGACAGAGCTTCATGGGGCTCTCACTTGTGGCAAAGACAGGACAGAGCTTTGTGGGGCGCTCACTTGAAGCAAGGTCAGGACAGAGCTTCATGGGGCACTCACTTGTGGCAAGGTCAGGACAGAGCTTTGTGGGGTGCTCACTTGAAGCAAGGTCAGGACAGAGCTTCGTGGGGAACTTACTTGTAGTGGGGTCAGGACACAGCTTTGTGGGGTGCTCATTTATAGTGGGGTCAAGACAGAGCTTCTTGGGGCTCTTACTTATAGCAGGGTGAGGACAGAGCTTAGTGGGGTGCTCAATTGTAGTGCGGCGAGGACAGAGCTTGGTGGGCCACCCACTTGTAGCGGGGTGAGGACAGAGCTTCATGGTGCGCTCACTTGTAGCGGGATGAGGACAGAGATTTGTGGGGTGCTCACGTTTTGCGGAGTGAGGACAGAGCTTTGTTGGACACTAATCTGTAGCGGGGTGAGGACAGAGCTTAGTGGGACCCTCACTTGTAGCGGATGAGGACAGAGCTTCGTGGGACACTCAATTGTAGCAAGGTCAGGACAGAGCTTCGTGGGGCGCCAACTTGTAGCGGGGTCAGGACAGAGCTACGTGGTGCACTCACTTGTAGCGGGTGAGGACAGAGTTTTGTGGGGCGCTCACTTACTGCCGGGTCAGGACAGAGCTTCGTGGGGTGCTCACTTGTAGCAGGGTGAGGAAAGAGATTCGTGGGGTGCTCACTTGTGGCGGGGTGAGGACAGAGCTTTGTGGGGCGCTCTCTTGTAGCGGGATGAGGACAGAGCTTTATGGAGCCCTCACTTGTAGTGGGGTGAGGACAGAGCTTCGTGGGGCGCTCACTTGTAGAGGGGTGAGGACAAAGCCTCGTGGTGTGCTCACTTGTAGCGGGGTGAGGACAGAGCCTCGTGAGATGCTCACTTGTAGCAAGGTCAGGACAGAGCTTCGTGGGGCGCTCACTTGTGGCGGGGTCAGGACAGAGCTTCGTGGGGCGCTCTCTTGTAGCGGGATGAGGACAGAGCTTTATGAGCCCCTCACTTGAAGTGGGGTGAGGACAGAGCTTTGTGGGGCGCTCACTTGTAGCGGGGTGAGGACAAAGCCTCGTGGGGCGCTCACTTGTAGCGGGGTGAGGACAGAGCCTCGTGGGATGCTCACTTGTGGCGGGGTGAGGACAGAGCCTTGTGGGATGCTCACTTGTAGCAGGGTGAGGACAGAGCTTTATGGGCTCCTCACTTGTAGTGGGGTGAGGACAGAGCTTCGTGGGGCGCTCTCTTGTAGCGGGATGAGGACAGAGCTTTATGGGGACCTCACTTGTAGTGGGGTGAGGACAGAGCTTGGTGGGGCGCTCACTTGTAGTGGGGTAGGACAAAGCCTCCTGGGGCGCTCACTTGTAGCGGAGTGAGGACAGAGCCTTGTGGGATGCTCACTTGTAGCGGGATGAGGACAGAACTTTATGGGGACCTCACTTGTAGGGAGGTGAGATCAGAGCCTTATGGGGACCTCACTTGTAGTGGGGTGAGGACAGAGCTTCGTGGGGCGCTCACTTGTAGCGGGGTGAGGACAGAGCCTCGAGGGGCGCTCACTTGTAGTGGGGTAGGACAAAGCCTCCTGGGGCGCTCACTTGTAGCGGGGTGAGGACAGAGCTTTGTGGGGTGCTCACTTGTAGCGGGGTGAGCCAGAGCCTCGTGGGGCACTCACTTATAGCGGGGTGAGGATAGAGCTTGGTGGGGTGCTCACTTGTAGGGGGGTGAGGACAGAGCTTCGTGGGGCGCTCACTTGTGTAGCGGGGTGAGGACAGAGCCTCGTGGGGCGCTCACTTGTAGCGGAGTGAGGATAGAGCTTGGTGGGGCGCTCACTTGTAGTGGGGTGAGGACAGAACTTCGTGGGGCGCTCACTTGTAGTGGGGTGAGGACAGAGCTTTATGGGCCCCTCACTTGTAGCGGGGTGAGGACAGAGCTTTATGGGCCCCTCACTTGTAGCGGGGTGAGGACAGAGATTGTTGTGGAATGCTAGGTGTATAAGAGGGGTGGTAGGGCAGTCAGCTGAGACATCATGACGTCTCTTGCGATCGTAAATAGATAATGTGTGTTAAAGACGCATTTCACAACAATGCTAAAATGATTGAATGGTGGGTTGTGTTGGACCTCAGTGAGGTCGGTGTAAATCCTCTGTGAAAAGCTGGTCTGGGACGCAGGGAGAACCTACTGCTGCAGGTGGGGGAGTCAGTCAAAGGGCGGTGTGGGAATATTCACCAGCGCGTGTGATACGTCGGGCGGGGGCCGGGGGGTGGGTCGGGGGGGACCTACTGCTGCAGGTGGGGGGTCAGTCAAAGGGCGGTGTGGGAATATTCACCAGCGTGTGTGATACGTCGGGCGGGGGCTGGGGGTGGGGCCGGGGGGGGGGACCTACTGCTGCAGGTGGGGGAGTCAGTCAAAGGGCGGTGTGGGAATATTCACCAGCGCGTGTGATACGTCGGGCGGGGGCTGGGGGGGCCGGGGGGAGGGGGACCTACTGCTGCAGGTGGTGGGGTCAGTCAAAGGGCGGTGTGGGAATATTCACCAGCGTGTGTGATACGTCGGGCGGGGCCTGGGGGGGGGGAGCTGGTGGGTTTTGTTTTTGTTGCTGTGCTACAGGTGAAATGAAGAGTCTGTTTTAATTACATGTATCTGGCCAGGGCTTTAAATGGAAAAAAAAACTGGGGGTGCTCTAAAAGGGGCGTGGCAAATTTCTTAAAGGGGTGTGGCCTATCCGAGTAGGGGCGTGGTCTAAATCAAGATAACTAGCATTGTGTGCTTAAGAAAATCATGAAGTCGCATCCAGCGAAAAGGATAATAAAATAGGCAAAAAGGTATATTTATTAAGTATAAGCCATAAAATACCAAAAACTTTAAAAAACATGTAAAAATTATTTACATTACTTAGAAATCTATTGCAGGATTTCCCAAAACCCTTGAAGATATTCACTGTGTCTATTTTGCTGGGGTTTCTCACAACAATTTTCTTCAGCAGACCTTCTACCTTTTGCCAGCCAATTCTTTACATACAGCTTTGCGTCAAATGTTTCAAATGGAGGACCATTGAGTTTTACCCATAAGCATGAAGAAATGGTCTCTACAAGAAGAGAGGCCCTTGTTGGACTAGCAATTAAGTTCATTGCGCTGAAACCTCTCTCGCAATCCGCATTACTTGCTGGCAGGGTTTCCATGCAAACTACTAACTTTTTTAATGCTTCAGGGGTTTTCTTTCCACCAAAATCTTTGAAAAGTCTAAAAGCTTGGATAGTATCTCTTGCTGGCAGCTGAAACTCTGAACACGGTTTCTGGATATCTGTTTCACCATAAAGAATGCATTCATCACCAGAAGGCAAGTTGCCTGCATCTAGCACACTGAAGCTGGCTATAAGTTCTTTCTCAGAATCCGGGGCACATCGTTTATTGATATTTACAGACAGACTTTGGTAAAACTGATTTTGATTAAGGGCAACAGAGTTACTTCTACCATGGAAAAGAGGAACATTCTTGAATTTGCCCTCGTCAACTGCTCTCTGAGCCGCAGAAGCAAACTCCCCTGGTGAGTCCTTCATTGCTCTAAATATACGTACTTGACTAACCAAAAGTCTGTGGGCATTAACAATTGTAATGTCCCTCCTCTGGAAGGAGAGTGATAAGTCTTTGAGCTCTTGAAGTGCATCACACATTACCCCCAAATCTACATTTGACCTTTGAGGCCCGAAAATAGAGCCCCCTAGAGACCCCTTTTGAGGCCCCCCAAAAAAAACTGGGGGTGCTCAGACCCCCACAGACCCCCCCCCCACTTAAAGCCCTGTGTCTGGCTTTAATTGCATTCACTCGAGCCGTGCTGGGGAGGATGCGCGTCTGCCTGTACCTGTAGGCGTTGTGCAGATGAGCATAAGACCAAGAGAAGGCACGTGGACACCCTTTTATGGGGCCTTTTACTGTTTTATGAGTTGCTTTATCGCTTGAATTGCACTGCTCGTGGAGGGAGCTACAGACATCTAAACACTGTTTGGTGTTTGACTTTTGTTAATAAACGGAACGCTCTTCCTTAGCTACACACTCTAAAGTACACAGACCACACAGATAAGGAGCTACAGATACAGGGATGGCGGGAACCTGGTGCGGGGTGTCCTGTCACAGACTCAGGCATGATGGGAACCTGGTGCGTGCGGGGTGTCCTGTCACAGACTCAGGCATGGTGAGAACCTGGTGAGGGGTGTCCTGTCACAGACTGAGACATGGTGAGAACCTGGTGAGGGGTGTCCTCTCACAGACTCACAAATGGTGAGAGCCTGGTGAGGGGTGACCTGTCACAGACTCATGCATGGTGGGAACCTGGTGCGTGCGGGGTGTCCTGTCACAGACTCACACATGGTGAGAACCTGGTGAGGGGTGTCCTGTCACAGACTCACACATGGTGAGAGCCCGGTGAGGGGTGACCTGTCACAGACTCAGGCATGGTAGGAACCTGGTGAGGGGTGTCCTGTCACAGACTGAGACATGGTGAGAACCTGGTGAGGGGTGTCCTGTCACAGGCTGAGGCATGGTGAGAACCTGGTGAGGGGTGACCTGTCACAGACTCAGGCATGGTAGGAACCTGGTGAGGGGTGTCCTGTCACAGACTGAGACATGGTGAGAACCTGGTGAGGGGTGTCCTGTCACAGACTGAGGCATGGTGAGAACCTGGTGAGGGGTGTCCTGTCACAGACTCAGGCATGGTGGGAACCTGGTGAGGGGTGTCCTGTCACAGACTCAGGCATGGTAGGAACCTGGTGAGGGGTGTCCTGTCACAGACTGAGGCATGGTGAGAACCTGGTGAGGGGTGTCCTGTCACAGACTCAGGCATGGTGAGAACCTGGTGAGGGGTGTCCTGTCACAGACTCAGGCATGGTGAGAACGTGGTGCGGGGTGTCCTGTCACAGACTCAGGCATGGTGGGAACCTGGTGAGGGGTGTCCTGTCACAGACTCAGGCATGGTGGGAACCTGGTGAGGGGTGTCCTGTCACAGACTCAGGCATGGTGAGAACAAGGTGATGGGTGTCCTGTCTCAGACTCAGGCATGGTGAGAACCTGGTGCGGGGTGACTTCTCACAGACTCAGGCATGGTGGGAACCTGGTGAGGGGTGTCGTGTCTCAGACTAAGGCATTGTGAGAACATGGTGCAGGGTTTTATGCCGCAAACTCAGGCATGGTGGGAACCTGGTGAGGGGTGTCCTATTACAGACTCAAGAAGGATGAGAACCTGGTGCAGGGTGTCCTCTCACAGACTCACACATGGTGAGAACCTTGTGCGGGTTGTCCTGTCACAGACTCAGGCATGGTGGGAACCTTGTGCGGGGTGTCCAGTCACAGACTCGGGCATGGTGAGAACCTGGTGCCGGGATTTATGCCGCAGACTCAGGCATGGTGAGACACTGGTGCAAGGTGTCCTGTCACAGATTCAGGCATGGTGAGAACCTGGTGCGCGGTGTCCAGTCACAGACTCAGGCATGGTGAGAACATGGTGCAGGGTGTCCTGTCACAGACTCAGGCATGGTGAGACCCAGTGCAGTGTGTCCTGTCACAGACTTGGGCATGGTGAGAACCTTGTGCAGGGTGTCCTGTCACAGACTCATGCATGGTGAGACCCAGTGCAGTGTGTCCTGTCACAGACTTGGGCATGGTGAGAACCTTGTGCAGGGTGTCCTGTCACAGACTCAGTCATGGCGGGTATCTGGTGTGGAGTCTCCTGTCACAGATTCAGGCATGATGAGAACCTGGTGCAGCGTATCAAGTCACAGACTCAGGCATGGTGGGAACTTGGTGCGGGGTGTGCTGTCACAGACTCAGGCATGGTGAGAACCTGGAGCGGAGTATCCTGTCACAGACACAGGCATGGTGAGAACTTGGTGCGGGGTGTGCTGTCACAGACTCAGGCGTGATGGGAACCTGTTGCCGGGTGTGCTGTCACAGACTCAGGCGCGGTGAGAACCTGTTGCGGGGTGTCCGCTGTGGATTCAAGTATAGGGGAGTTTGGGATTATCTGTTAGGTTATTTGCAGTGCTTTAAATGGGAAATTAGAAGTGCCGGTACCCACTAATTAGACTGGGTGGGTAGTTAGGGGCGTGTCTAGGGGCGTGTCTGGGGTCATGGCTGTGAGCCAGGAATTTAACAATAGCCACATAAGTAAGCTTTAATGCAAATGCTCTGATTGTCATGTAAAGCGCTTAAATGCCCATGGGCCAAATTCGCGCAAAATCAAACTGCCTCCTTACATAAGAGACATGGCAAGCATCAGCTTCTATGTCATAGGTGCAGAGCCTAATTTTTGGCAGTTTGATATTGCGCGAATTTGGGCCATGGGCATTTAAGCGCTTTACATGACAATCAGAGCATTTGCATTAAAGCTTACTTATGTGGCTATTGTTAAATTCCTGGCTCACAGCCACGTGGGTCCCGTGCTCTCCATGCCACTGGAATCAAGCTATCCTGGCTGAAGAGGGGTGAAACCCCGAAACCGGTCCTAGGATGCTTGTTTCCAGTCCAGGGAGGACCTGGCTTGGCAGTTCGGGCTGGACTGTTCCCATGAGGCACAGGGTCAAGACTGATTTGCATATGGCTGGGTTCAAACTGGAATGGCATGGTGAGCAAAAAACGATGGATTTAGGCCCAGATCTCTGTACTGGGGTGAATGTATGACATTGTTCTGCATTCTGTCCATCAACTGTTGTTTTTGCATTTGTCACCCCGAGTGGGACGGGTATGCCCAGACGTGGGTCCCGTGCTCTCCATGCCACTGGAATCAAGCTATCCTGGCTGAAGAGGGTGAAACCCCGAAACCGGTCCTAGGATGCTTGTTTCCAGTCCAGGGAGGACCTGGCTTGGCAGTTCGGGCTGGACTGTTTCCATGAGGCACAGGGTCAAGACTGATTTGCATATGGCTGGGTTCAAACTGGAATGGCATGGTGAGCAAAAAACGATGGATTTAGGCCCAGATCTCTGTACTGGGGTGAATGTATGACATTGTTCTGCATTCTGTCCATCAACTGTTGTTTTTGCATTTGTCACCCCGAGTGGGACGGGTATGCCCAGACGTGGGTCCCGTGTTCTCCATGCCACTGGAATCAAGCTATCCTGGCTGAAGAGGGGTGAAACCCCGAAACCGGTCCTAGGATGCTTGTTTCCAGTCCAGGGAGGACCTGGCTTGGCAGTTCGGGCTGGACTGTTCCCATGAGGCACAGGGTCAAGACTGATTTGCATATGGCTGGGTTCAAACTGGAATGGCATGGTGAGCAAAAAAACGATGGATTTAGGCCCAGATCTCTGTATTGGGGTGAATGTATGACATTGTTCTGCATTCTGTCCATCAACTGTTGTTTTTGCAATGGGCATTTAAGCGCTTTACATGACAATCAGAACATTTGCATTAAAGCTTACTTTTTTTAAGACCCCTGGTTAAAGGAGTTGTCCTGAATCACAGGATGATGAGCCGACGTCGGGATTCGACCCTGGTTTTTCAGTTCAACTCTCGGCACCTCTGACCATATCCTCATTCTTGTTGCGATGCCAATGAGAACCAGAGGCGCAACTAGAGTCAAATTTCGGGGGGGGGGGAGGGGGTGGGGTGTTGGGGCTGATTCTTCCAGCAGTATGCAGAGTGGAGCTGCAGGGGATCTAAGAAGGGGTGAGAAACAACAAAGCCTCCTTAAAAAGCAATTGGTCTTTTAAAGACCTGTGAAGTACTCGGGTGCGGCTGTGTGTGCTCCCGGGAAGCTGTCTCAGCCGGGCTGACACACACACACGATGGGGGAGTGGGGTGTCTGAAGCCCTTTGATCCCAATGGGCTGCGCACCTGATGAGAACCTAACACTGCAGGAGCACCCCAGCACAGAAATACACAGGCTGTCGCCAGCCAGAGCAGCACCTCAACACGCATCATCTGAAAGTGTAATTTTCAGTTTTTACGTTGCACGTACCGTACTTCAGGGCCTGAGCCCTGCTGCTTCATGGAGTACCGGTACTCTCCTTGCCCGCAAATAAGTTCCGGTACTCTGGGGGAGAAAACTGAGAAGTGCCGGTACTCAGTACCGGTGAGTACCGGCCCATTTAAAGCACTGGTTATGTGTCCTGATTCTTTGGATATACATCCCCCTCCCTCTTCTGGCTTCAAGCCATCTCCAAGCGTCATTGTCTGGAGAAGGTAGTGCGTCTGCCTTTTTTCAGAACCTAGCTTCGCCTGAGGTGCAATCGTAGCACCTCCTTGATGGAAGCGCTATACTCATTTACCTGGAAAGTTCGGCAGGTGATTGCAAGGAACAAATGACTTTATGGACAATTAATGCAATTCCAACAATTTATGTATAGTAATTGCCCTTAGTCCGTAAGCTTGAGTGAGTCACGGCCGAGTCTGGGATCCCCCTCGGCAGCCCCCAACAGCACTGCTGCTTCCCACACACGGGGATTCATGACAAGCAGCTGTGGTATTCGCCAACCTTCGCCGAGCCGGCGGGATCCTGGCAGCCGGGAGGACGTGCTCTGACCCCCGGCACTGCAACGGCGGGGAGCGGCAGTGCCGCGGCGAGCTGGGGCTGGGCGGCCCAGCCGGGGGCAGTGTAACGGCGGCTGGCAAAGGCGGCGGACTGCACTTCTCTCTCCCCCGCCAACCACAGCCCCGGAACCCGCAAGATGGTGGTGTCGGCCGAGATGTGCTGCTACTGCTTCGACGTGCTTTACTGTCACCTGTACGGGGTGGGGGCGCCGTCAATGCAGCTCAGTGAGAGGTGTTTTCTCTCCCCCGTCACCCACCAGAGTTTGCCCTGAGCCTAGAGACTCGTGCTTGCTGAGGATCAAGGTGAGCACCCCCCCCCCTGCGCGAGGCAAAAGGCAAAATGGCGGCTCCCACAGCGCTGCCCACCGTGGTGGGTGTTGTGCCCCAGCGCCCTTTCGGGGTCTGCGTGCGCCTCGAGAGCCTAGGGACACCGGGGGTGAGTCCGACCCTTCCCTTTCCACAAAGCTCTGGCATACTTGGCTCACTCTCGGTTTGGAAAAGGGGCCCAGGATGCCTGACCCCAACATGGCCGACACTGGTGACTCCTTCCCCCGTGCTGAACTTTTACCTACTCATCCCTCCCTGGACTATGCCTGACCTCAAGAGGACCTCCAGCTCTCGTTTTGCCGAACTTCAGACATTTCTCTTTTGCTGGACTGCCTTATCTCTTTCTCCCCCTCAGGTCCCCCTCTCGCCAATCTCAGCCTCCGACTCTTCTCCCCCTCCCACCCCTCTCTACCCCCTTTGATGTTTCATTTCTCCGTTCACTCTGTTAATATGTAATTTTGAGTTGCCCAAGCCTAATCGCTGGTAAAATGTAATCATGAGTAAAGTCACTATTTGTGTATATATGCTTAGATATAACTCTAACCACTAGTATATGTAGTAGACCTTTGTACTTACTACCATTCCTAGGAGTTTAGCGTTTATCCGTTTGTATCTCTTCCTTGAGTGACTTTGCAACTTGTACATTTGCAATTTTTTTCTGCTTGTATTTCTTTTATACGCATGTAATCCAAAGTCCTTATGTAACGCTACTGGTTCTTTTGTAAAGCGCTCTGACACCTTTGGGTAATGTTCGCTATGTTCGCATTTCTTTTGTAACTCATGTAATTCAAAGTCCTTATGTAACGCAACTGGTTCTTTTGTTAAGCGCTCTGACACCTTTGGGTAATGTTCGCGCTATATAAAATCGCATTAAATAAATTAAATAAAAATAAAAATATGGGATGTATGTATTTTTTTAATTCCATGTATCATTACTTTGGCAGTGAGGCAAGGCAGACAAACTTTGCCCACTTTTAGCGCGTCAGAAGATCCTGAAGGCGCCCCCTGGATTAGCAGGTGGGACAGGGCGGGATCTCCCGGTCTTTCCATAACAGGGTTCCTCTTTCTGAAGAGATTCTGGGAAAGTCAGCCAAAGGGATCCTAGCAAGGGAATAGTCAGGAATGTTTACAAATCCGCCACGTTGATCCATAGCGCTAAGGGCAACAAGAAAGCGCAGCGAGTCCGTCCACACATCCCTGCAGGTTACCTTCACACTTCCATCGTTTCTTACATCCATCTATTCACCCACCCTTGCACCCAACCATCTATTCAGACGTTCACAGTCCATCCATTCATCCACCCTTTCACCCACCCATCTATACAGACGTTCACAGTCCATCCATTCATCCACCCTTGCGCCCAACCATCTATTCAGACGTTCACAGTCCATCCATTCATCCACCCTTGGGCCCAACCATCTATTCAGACGTTCACAGTCCATCCATTCATCCATCCTTTCACCCACCCATCTATACAGACGTTCACAGTCCATCCATTCATCCACCCTTTCACCCAACCATCTTTTCAGACATTCACAGTCCATCCATTCATCCACCCTTTCACCCAAAAATCTATTGAGACGTTCACAGTCCATCCATTCATCCACCCTTTCACCCAACCATCTCTTCAGACGTTCACAGTCCATCCATTCATCCACCCTTTCACCCAACCTTTTCTTCAGACGTTCACAGTCCATCCATTCATCCACCCTTTCACCCAAAAATCTATTGAGACGTTCACAGTCCATCCATCCATCCATCCATTCATCCACCCTTTCACCCACCCATCTATACAGACGTTCACAGTCCATCCATTCATCCACCCTTGCGCCCAACCATCTATTCAGACGTTCACAGTCCATCCATTCATCCACCCTTTCACCCAAAAATCTATTCAGACGTTCACAGTCCATCCATTCATCCACCCTTTCACCCACCCATCTATACAGACGTTCACAGTCCATCCATTCATCCACCCTTGCGCCCAACCATCTATTCAGACGTTCACAGTCCATCCATTCATCCACCCTTGCGCCCAACCATCTATTCAGACGTTCACAGTCCATCCATTCATCCACCCTTTCACCCAACCATCTATTCAGACGTTCACAGTCCATCCATTCATCCACCCTTTCACCCAACCATCTCTTCAGACGTTCACAGTCCATCCATTCATCCACCCTTTCACCCAAAAATCTATTGAGACGTTCACAGTCCATCCATTCATCCACCCTTTCACCCACCCATCTATACAGACGTTCACAGTCCATCCATTCATCCACCCTTTCACCCACCCATCTATACAGACGTTCACAGTCCATCCATTCATCCACCCTTTCACCCAACCATCTCTTCAGACATTCACAGTCCATCCATTCATACCTACATTCATCCTCCTTTGACTCATCCGTCCATTCACTCTTGAACGTAAATGGAGGAAAAGTTATAAATCAGAAGAGCCCGCCCCCTTTAAAGCAGCTCTCAAAAACTACCATCAGCAAATCAAATCAGAAAAGAAGGTTCCTTACGCTGATCTAATCAGCCTGGCAGCATCTGATCAGAAAACGATCTTCAAAATTGCCAAATCTTTTACTCACCCCAAAATGCTTGAGCACGAAATTCCACCGTCACAAAGCCTATGTGATCAGATCGCCGATTACTTTGACAAAAAAGTTAAAGGCTTAAAAAAAGATTTTAAGTCAATTAACACCTTGCCTGCAGAAAGAGCTGATCTAGAGAATAAACCGAGGCTTAACTGTTTCAAGGAGATTAGTCTTGAACAGTCCCGTCAAGCTATCCTCTCATGTAAATCGGGTTCCCCTCTTGATCCCTGCCCCCCCAAAATTTTGCATGCACTTATCGATGTTATAAACCCAATTATCAATCAAATAATAAACTTCTCCTTTAGGCAAGCTACAGTACCTGCAAATTAGAAAATCGCCTCAGTCAAGCCCCTTCAAAAAAAGCAATTGACTCCTTCTCCCGGCTAGATTATATATTATACCAAACACATACTATTCTCGAATCGTTGCGACCGATATATTGCCTAGGGGTTTATCGGATCACTCTCCAGTGGCCCTCACTCTGCGCCTGGGGGTGGCTCGTCTCCCCTTTCGATGGCGCCTATCGCCTTGGCATCTCCAGGACTCGCAATATAAATCAAACATATGTCAGATAACTACAAATTATTTTTCCGACAATCTAGGCACAGTGAGTTCCGCAGTAACTATTTGGGAGGCTATGAAACCCACCATTAGGGGGGCGGATATTGCGTATTGTGCGTCTCAACGGAAGAATCGCCGGGAGGCGCTGCTTCAGACCGAGGCCCAGCTGCTGGATTTGGAGCGGAGTTGTAGAGGTGTGAACGGCGGGCAGACTCGCCGCCAACTGCTTCTTCTGCAACAAACCTATGCTGACACATTGCGTGATGAGGCCAGACAGGCATGGCTGGCTTCCCGCAGTAGAATTTATCAATGGGGCGATAAATCAAGTTCCCTTCTGCACCGTTTGTGTCAGCGGGCTCTCCGTCCGGTAAGCAAACCGGGTATTCTCGGCAATGACGGCCGAACACTCACAGATCCTACTCAAATTGCTTCTAGCTTTGCGACTTATTATGCAGAGCTCTATGCCCCTAATGACGCCCTGCCGGAACCCCTGATTCATCAATATCTTGACGATTTACCCCCTAAGGCCATTTCAGATGTGGCACGGGCGGATCTTGATGCCCCGCTGACAATTGAAGAGCTGTGCTCTGCCCTGGTTGACTTGCGCTCCGGTAAAGCACCAGGTCCGAATGGCTTCCCGAATGAGTTTTATAAATCGTTCCAATCTCAATTCCTCCCTCATTACTTAGAAGTGATACACGTGGCCCTCGAGGAGGGGAGACTCCCGCCGGACTGGCGACATGCTGAAATCGCGGTTTTCCCCAAACCTGGCCGACCTCCAGATCAGCATTCTTCATATCGCCCTATTTCATTGCTGAATGTGGAGGCCAAATTATTGGCCAAAGCTTTGGCCAATCGTATACTCCCTTATATGTCGGAACTGGTTCACCCAGATCAGGCCGGCTTTATGCCCCATCGGGCGACCCGTCACAATATTCGACGGGCACACAATGCAGTAGCGGCAATTGACCACCTGGGGGGCCCGGCGGCTTTGTTAATAGCCGACATAGATAGAGCATTTGACTTGCTGGGATGGACCTACTTGTTTGCTCTCTTACAGCGATTAAATATAGGACCGCGACTCATGTCCTATATTAGACTATTATATACTGACCTCTCGGCCTCGGTTAAAGTGGCCGGTGCGATATCGGATCCCTTCTCTATAGGACCCGGCAGAGGTTCCCCCTCTCCCCGTATCTATTTGCCTTAGCTATGGAACCGCTAGCCTCATGGGTTCGAATGGACGCACAGGTGAGGGGCTTCGAATGGCCGGGGGGATTCTCAGATCGGATCGCCCTCTATGGGGACGATGTCCTGTTTTTCCTAATGGATCCACATCGGACAGGACCTCGTATTCTCCGCATTATGCAGATTTTCAGTCAGCTCTCTGGCCTATATATGAACGCTAAGAAATCAATTCTATGGCCCATTCGTGGTGGCTCAGATATAGGCACCTGGACATCGGAAGTAAAACTGGCCACAACTGGACTGAAATACCTCGGGGTTTACATCTCGGACACTCATTCGGTGTCGTGGAATAAGAATATTGCCCCCATCTGGACGCGCACACAGACAGAGATGAAATCTTGGGCGCGTATGCCCCTTTCCATACTGGGTAGATCAGCAATATTCAAAATGGTGTCTCTCCCTCGCCTTCACTACCAACTACAGAACCACCCAATTCAGATATCAATCTCCTGGTACCGGCAGCTCAACTCCAGGTTGAGCCGCTTTCTGTGGCATGATCAGGCCGTTAGAGTACCCTTTAAAACGTGCTTTCAATCAACTTATTGTGGAGGTATAGCGACCCCTGATATTCAATCATATCACGCAGCATCCCACCTCTTGGTTTTGAACGACTGGTGGTATGGGATTAGCAATGACCCGGCCTATCGGGTAGAGAGATGGCTTATGGGAGATGTATTGACACACAAACTACTATACATGCCGAAAGAGCTACGGAAGCTACCACCTGCCACACGTGTGGTTTTCGGAGTGTGGAAAGAATCAATGCGCAAGATGGGGTGGTGGAGGCGATTGACAAGGGAAACCCCCCTTTGGCAGAGCGGCCTTATGCCGCAAGTGTCCGCATTAGTAGGGTTTAAACAATGGGACGCTATAGGCATCTCTATGCTGGGAAATGTCATGCATGGTACCACGATGAGATCCTTTCAAGAGCTCAGAAATGAATATACCATGCCACATACACAATTTTATAAATACTTGCAACTGAGACATGCTCTATCCCCATATATTACACACTTAGAATCTCTTCCGGAGTTTAACCCTATTGAGGCAAAGGTGTTTATAGGAGATTTAGGAGATCATAAAACTGCAAAGATCTACCAAACATTAGTGACAAACCTCTCCACGACTTTAGATTCACTTCGGGAGAAATGGCAGACGGACTTGGGTCCCCTAGATAGCGACGATTGGACAGAGGCCCTGGAATCCCCGAGATACGCTGCAATTGCATCTCGACTCAGACTTATCCAATTTAAGTATCTACATAGTGCCTATTTTACCAGATACCGACTTTGGAGGGTGGGGCTGATAGATTCCCCTATGTGCCTGCTATGTGCCAACGAGGAAGGTACACTTATACATACAACTTGGGGTTGTGCTGCACTAGGCAGGTTTTGGAGGGGGGTTACTCGCTGCTTATCAGAAGTGCTAGATTGGGACATATCTCTCTCTCCTAAGCTCGCTCTATTGCATATCACAGACGAAATTGGGGGAAACATCTACAAAAGATATCTACTATTCTTGGGGTTTACCCTAGCAAAAAGGGATATAGCAAGGGCATGGAAAGATCCGGCTCCGCCTAAATTGGGCGCTTGGAGGGCTGGCCTCAACTGGTGTATGGGCCAGGAACAGCCTATTTTTAAAGCGCAGGGGTGCCCGCAGAAGCACTTTAAAATATGGAAACGATGAGCGGATTTTAGGGGTCTCCTATTAGAACCACCTCCACCAGAACCTGCAGAAGTTGAAACCATATAGAGATATATCACAGGACAGTAATGTTGTTACACCAGATATGACGTACATGGAGGGTCTTGATGGGCATGATCAGTGGTTTGCTATGCGGTATAAGACACAGATGCTAATAATGTTAGGGGCTGTCGTTTACCGAGCCGAATGGTTTATTTTCTTGTTTTATAAATACTATATAGTAGTCGCATGCTCGGAAACAGATATCATTTAAGGGATTTTTTGGGTGAGTTGATTTCAAATGTTTGGCACTTAGATAGTGAAGGTTTTCACTGTTTCATTGTTGTCTAGACTCCTGGCCTGTGACTAATAAACACTTGAATGTGAAGACGGAAATATACAGAAGTTAATGAAATAAACACTCACAGTAATTACAGGGACTCGGGGTTGGGTGGTTAGTTTATTCTCTTTTTGGTTGTGACTTTGTAGGTCAGAGTGAGGTCGAGAGATGAAGCTTCATAAATAAACCATCTCAGCCCAATCCTAACAGCCAAGACTTTTCTAATTTTCTTGGAGTTGGTTTTCGGAGGATTCCACAGGTGAATAAGGGGAGACCTATACAACCTGTAGTGGATTCCGACTTCCAGTGTTTCTGTTGAAGGAAGGCGGTGATATCGATTGTGAAATAAATCAAAATGTGCAGATTCCGAAGGGCGATAAAACATTGGGAATGGTAGATTGGGATTGTAAGTGTTGAGAAATCAGATCCACGGGTGGGTGATTTTCTTGTCATGGGTGGGACGAGCAGGAAGCAAAGCACAGCGTTGAGTTGACTCGACAGTGAGCTTTACACTGCTTTCCTGGTGTTGGTGCTTGTATTTGTTTACAGCCTTGATGAAGGGGTGGTCCCCGAAACACGAGCTGGCTGGTTGTATCTGTTGAAAATTGACGGATGGATGCAATAACATTCATGAAGGAGCTATAATAATGAAGCCTGAATATCTTTGACAAAAGAGGAGAACGTCTGGATATCTGAACGTTGACAAAGTATTACTTCAGCCCCTCTGGAACACAGGTGTGCAGGATTGCACCAGTGAGGTGTTGGTGCCGCAGGTTGCGGATCCACACAACTAATTCCTTCCGACCCCGGAGTGTTGATTTCTACCTCTGTGTGAGTCCACACTCCTCGATAAATGCATGGGTCTGCGCAATCCGCCCCCAAAGCTCTGGTTCTTGTGTCTACCATGATGCGCTCGCTGGACGAGCAACATCAGAGGACACAATGATGGTGCAAATAGTCCTAGTCAGTTTATGCGATGAGTCTTTCATGGTGTCCAGCTCTACAGTGAGAGGCCTGGCTCAGAAGACTGAGGCGGCATGGTCTTGGGAGTCAGGGATGACTTCAGGAGGTGCTTGTGACACTGTTGACATCAGTGCCTTCATTCTTAGATGGAACACCACAGAGGACGCTTCCAGCTCCTTGAAGAGTGACACTTTTCAAGCCACTAAATGTTCATCCAGTGAACAAGGAGCCCTGAACGTTACTCGTGATATGGGGGTCAGGATAAAAAGATGAGTCATCCTCACATGGGCTTCTCCTCTTTCCTTTACCAATGCTTGATGACCTGACTCTCCTCCTGTCACCAGCACATTGTCTCATCTCTTGTTCTAGTACTGAGCCTGCGGCTCTACTTGTCCTGCAGTGACCACTCTGGTATTGTTTCTTGAGGAGTTCGGTGCAGATGTTTCTCCAGGTGAATGATGTTCTGCGGGGCGTGTACAATAATCTCTCAATGAATGACAAAGTGCCAGAAGAATCCGGTTTTATCTCGGGTCAGTAATTTGCACGGCTTTGCCAAGCATGACTATGAAACAGCCGACCAGGGGCCACAGAAGTCAAACGCTACAACTTGCCAGATTTTTGTGGCAGTGCCTACATCGCCTGATGCCTGGCGAGGACTACTTGCTTACTCTGTGGGGCACATGAGGAGAGCCGAGCTTCTCTACTGCCAGATCAACATGAAAGGGGTACCACTGCTTGACCTGATAGGCTGCTGCGTAGTTGAAGGTCAGCAGCCTGTCCTCCTTGGGCCAACATCAGCTGCTTCCAACTGGGGCGCTTCACACAATACCAAACATTGCACATAGTAGTTCCACCGCTAGAGTTGTTTGCAACACTCAGCAGAAGGCGCTTCATCACAATAATTATAGCCTTTTTGTGCAGTGACTTGCCAGTCCGTCCTTTGTCAAGCATGCTCCACCGTCTAACTTCTCTTAAGAGACTGCTGAAAAGTTGGATTTTAAGTTGTTCAAGTGCCCCCTGTGTTTCACTCTCATTTGTAAGTCTATGTTATGAAGTTTGATTTCATAGCGTCAGCGCCTTATGTATCTGCTGCACTCACAACCAAAGCTACATAAGTTCACCTTGCCCGTGCCTGGATACCTTCAGGTCCTTCTGACCAGTTGACTTTCAATGGAGACACCGAGGATTCCCTTCAGGGCAACCTCAGCTGCAAACACGTGGGTGAAGAGACACGTCTCTATGTCAAGCTGAGGAGCATGTGGCCTTCACCTGAGTGTGTCCACACTCCATGAGGCATGGACAGCTTGCACGTCTGTCAAGATGCGCATGCCAGAGGCGACGCTTTCCTGCATGGTGGAAGACATGTGCCAAGTGACTACTGGTCCAGCGCTAACAATAAAAATAATTCTCCTATTATGCTTTGGTCATCCAGGTGCAATTATTTCTCTAGCACACACACTATATCCATATGACGGTGGGGCCCATAACACCGCATATACATTCACTTACTCATTTGTTCCCTGGATTTCCTCCGTCATGAACCTAGGAGAAAAACGATTCGCTGGAAGGAGACGGGATACCTCTTTTATAATGACATAATATTTCTCATTTGCTTTTAAGGTATTCCGCTCATTGGTCGATGGACCAACTAGTAGGAATCAGTTGATGGTGATTAAGACCAGCTCAATCACAATAAACTCTTTAACATTTCATTATAATCATTGAGCTAAAGAAAATCACTGAGTCATTTTTTTAAAGAATAATAAAGTTTATATAAAGTTTGAATGCAGGAAAATTGAGATTAAGCTTATTATTCAGATCATTGCATTTATCATCAATATAAGAATAGTTTGAAATTGCATGACACTTTTATTAGACGGAAAATGAGGTTATCATACTAAGAACTCTATATATCAACCTATCTATCTCTCTGGGGAAAGCCTAATAATTCTTAATAAAAATCTATCAATAAAAGTTCTCCTAAAGCAGCATCTTTATACTCAACTGGAAAAGGAAAATAACAGCAGCAACATCAGCTCGTCAACATCAGCAACCGCAACTTCTCCCATCTACAGCATCTAACTTCTCCAGCATCTCCCGCAGCATCCCGCAGCATTCTAACCCCTCCCACCAAGAGTAGGTCTTCTTATACCCTAATTCTAGCTTACAGCATAAAATGTTTCTTCTTACATGGCGCGATTCATTCTCATTGGTCAAAAACTCAGGTCCATATACATTTTAATCAAACTTCCTGGTCTTAACCAGTTCCGTGTGGAATGTCCATGCAAGCATCGTTTCCCACAGTTCATGCACTTGCTCATCCGTTTCGATCAGTCCAAATTGTATCTTTTTCTGTTACATTTTGTGTAATACAGTTCCGTCTATTGATTCAACCAGGCTTCTCACACTTCTTGCTGATCATCTTGGCACACATCTGCTCAGAAGGGTCACAACAGCCTTGACCATACTTTCATCTTAGCCTCTCGGCATCAGCACGTGATCATCCCTTTTCCACAGCCTCTCTCCTCTATCACATGGTCTCATCCGCTCATGCGCACTCTAATAACTTGCTGCCATTTTATATTGCTGCTCGGCAGGCCTAAGCACACTATTTTCAAAGATAAACAAAATGTTATTAAAACAGAGAAATATAAACCCTTTCGTTTCCCTCCCGTCTTTCTACGTACCCCAATTAGGTATTACCTAGCAGAAGCAACATATAAAGCTGTCCCTTACTTACCATCGCTTTATTTTGCAACCACACGTTTTATTTAAAAGCACAAATCATGCATTTATTATTTAATTAGTACGCAAATATTATGTTATATTAGATACGTAAACAATTATAAGTCAATTAATTTGCACACTGAATTGCGTGTTACCATTAACCCTTAACATACATTGTTGGTTATTTACTTAAACGAACATGTTTATTAATATTGTACGAAAATATTAGGAGGTTAACATTTTTACATTTACCCTGCTCCATCAACTCCCCCCTTTGGTAATTTTTAATATCACCACAAAAACCCAAGTTATACAATTTTCTCAGACAGCATATATCTTTTATCCGTTTGCTTTTGTTAGTTTACACAACTGTGTCTCCTTCAACTTGTTTCTTCGTTTTCTTGTACATGTTCTCTTTTATTTCTTCTAACTCTATTTCACCCATTTCTCTCTCTCTTTCCTTGTTTATCATGTTTTCTTTTTCTAGCTTATTCTGCCTTCTTCTTCTCTTTATACAAGTTATTGCAAGCTTCAGTACTAATATTATTATTATTATCACGGTTGCTATTATTATAACTTTCCCTATTATTAATCCACTCATTCTCGTTAACCAATTTGTTACAGAAGAAAACCCTTTTCCAAGTTTTCCCCAAACACTTTCAACCTCCAGTGGAACAAGTTCTTTGTGCAAATTTGTAATATTTGTTATATACTTCTGTATATTTTCGCTCTTATCTGGAATGTAAGTGCAACAATGTTGGACTTTCAACATTCCACAGACTCCGCCCTCTTTTGCCAAAAGAATGTCAAGGGCAAGACGATTTTGCATCACCATAGCTCTCATGGCAACCATCTCGGTATTTACCATTAAGAACCCTCCAGCAGTATCTGTAGATAAACGATCTACCACTGTGGATAATTTCCGAATTTTAAATGCATTCAAAGATATTCCCACTGCTGGTATCAATGCACCAAAAATATCACCTACTATTTCTGAAAAACTTTCCCTTTTTCTACGTGTAAAGGTATTTATCATTTTGTGTGTTCCTTTTTCTTTTCTATCCACATGAAAAATCTTTGGAAAGACCAGGCCTAAATAACATGATCCGTACCAATGGTCCGGCAACCTATAATAAGCCCTATTCCCATAAACGTAATAAATCCCTGGAAATATTGGATCTTTTCCCCCTTTGAATCCCCATCCAGCTAAAATTTGATAATTGTCATGGCAATTACTGGAACCCACAAAATAATTGTCATATCTTGTCTTATTTCTTCTAATGCACAACCTTCCCTTTTGGGGCCAATCCAGAGTCATAGCTGCATTTGTCTTTTTCTTGTCATGATTGTCTTCCTCAAACGCCCAAAGAGGTGTTTTTGTCTCTTCTATCACTTTTCTTTGAAATTTCACTCTTCTCTCTTCAACCATCTCTAAAAATACCTTTTCTTCCTTCTTTAACTCACAGGTAAGGTTGTACCTAATTATACTATCTAATGTTAAAATCTTATCTTCTAAGAAATATTCACCAAACGTCTTTCCCTCTTTTATTTTGTTAAGCTCGGGAACTACAGAAACTTTTGCAAAAATCTTATTTATGTCAGTGTAATAATATTCTAATCTACCTGTTTTATAAAATAAACTTGCTAAAACACAACATGTTATTCCATATGTCAAAGGGAGGTGATGGTAAGTCACACCCTCTGCTACAGATGCAGGCAACTGCATACAAACATAGCAATCTCTTACATCCATTGTTTCTACATACTCATACAGTAATTTAGTAAAGACATTTTTTGAAAAATCTGTTATTGATTTGTCCTTATGTAATTCTGCACTACTCTTTAAAATAACTGGCTCTTGAGTGTTAGCTCCTTTTTCTTTCTCCGTGTTATTAGAATTTTCTACTACAGCTAAACTAATTGGAATAATTATTGCTAATACCACCCATACTGTTATTAATAAACCTGTACAAAAACAGCACATCTTGCACCATCTACTTAAAAACTCACATCTACACTTTCTATCTCTAGTATTCTCCATTTTGTCTTCTAACCTTATTTACTTGTTTTCTAGAAAAATGTGTCACTACACCTCAGAAATGACTTGCTTGCCACTCTGTACTTCCAATATTTTGTCTTTGCTTGGTACTTTCTTTTAATTCTTTCTCAGAATTCTTTCTCTGTCACATCCGGTAAATTCGTCAGTTCAGTGTTTTGTCAAATCCGGTAAACTATCTAAACTTCTTCAGGTTTGTTGCTTCAGGTTTGTTGCACTTCACTTTCTCCCATCAGGTTTCTTTGTTCTGGGTTTTCGTGAGTGTTCAATTCTTCTTTGTGACTAGTCAAAGCACGATACAACCATTCAGGCGATCTATACTTTTGATTTACTTTCTTTATTCTTTTCGTTTTCTGCAAGTGTTTTCCACCTTGTTTTTCTTGCTCTTTTTGACTTGTTATTTCATTCACTTGTTCAGCACTTTTCCCATCCAACTTTATGATTCTGTATCTTAATTTTCTTACTCCGTTGGGCCAATTGTCTCCTTTTCTTGGCCTTTTTGCTTCACTTCCTTTTTCCTCTCTTTCTGTTTTCCAATTTCTTTTTCTTGTCTCTAGTTTTTCATTTCTTTCTTCTCCACTTTCTTCAGACTCTGTTTCAATTCTTTCGTTATTTCCTCTTATTTTGAAGCTTATAATTTCACTTTCATCTACTTGTGGTTCTTTTCTTATCTTCCTTCGTTCACCTATTTCTGTCCCTCCTCGAGGTTCTTCCGAATTTGTGTCAGTCTCTCTATCTGCTTCTAAAATTCCCTGTTCTTGTGTTTGACTATCTGTCCCTACTGCTCCTCGGGGTTTTTCCGATTTTTCTAACTTTTGGTTTGAAACTCTCCCTTCTTCATCTATTAATATTATCTGCGAAGGAATTTTACCACAACTTGTACTTGGTTGCTCACTGTCACTATTTTCTGGCTCAGTTTCTTCTCTTATGCTTTCAAAATTCCACTTTCTTTTTAGAATTTCATCACAATCCGAATGTTCTGTATCAGATTCTGAACTGGTGTCAGATATTTCCAGATGTTGACTTACAGGTCGATCTTCAAATTCTGGAACTTCAGCTATTTCTTCTATTTCCTCTTCTTCTTCTATCGTTGCACTTGTAGTTGGGTCTTCCAGATGTCGACTTACAGGTCGATCTTCAGGTTCTGGCACCCTGTTTGTCTCCTCTTCTCTTTCTGATGCTGAACTGTTATCTGATATTTCCAGATGCCGACTCACATGTCGATCTTTAGGTTCTGGAACTCTGATGGTGTGGCTGGCATGTACCCAGTGTTTCACTCCTGCACACTTGACTGCAGTGGTCGTCACCAGGATCACTTGTCGTGGTTCGTCCCAGCGAGGAACCAAACAGTTTCTTCTCCGGTGGACTTTTATTCGAACCCAATCTCCTGGATTCAAGTCGTGAGCTGGTTTTCTTTCAAGAGTGGTCGCATCCGGTCCAACCTGATGAAACACAGAACGCACCACATCAGCCAATCCTTTGCAATAATCCAGCACCAGATCATCAGTTATAGTCAGTAGCTTGTTGACAGGTACTTGTGCTTGTCTCATTGCTCGTCCCATGATTATTTCATGTGGACTGAGTCCAGTTTTCCTTTCCGGAATACTTCTGATTGTCATCAGAACTAATGGCAAAGCATCTGGCCATTTCAGTCCTGTAGCTTGACACATTTTTCCTAACCTGTTCTTGATTGTTCCATTCACTTGCTCTACTATTCCAGAAGCCTCTGGTCTGTATGCACAATGCAGTTTCTGTTTAATACTAAGTGCTTCACAAATCAGTTTAACTAATTCATTTTGGAAATGTGTTCCTCTATCTGTTTCAATCGTGACTGGAAAACCATACCTAGGAATGAATTCTCGCAGCAAAAGTTTTGCTACCGTGATACTATCATTCCTTCTTGTTGGATATGCCTCCACCCAACGGGAAAACAAACAGACGACCACTAGGACATACCTCAATCTGCTGCAAGGTGGCATTTCAATAAAATCCATTTGCATTCTAGTGAAAGGACCCCCTTCTCGTCCTATTCTTCCTAGACTCACTACTGTCTTTCTTCCTGGATTTAACTGTTGACAAATAAGACATCTCTGACAAAGACTCTCAGCTATGGCTCTGAATTTTGGATTGTACCATGTTTGTCTAAAAAGTCTGATCATTGAATCTCTCCCAATATGGGCTTGCCCATGGTACATCCGTGCCATGTCAGAAATCATGCTATCAGGCATAACTGGTCTCTCATCCCTGTAAACCCATACATCAGTTTCTTCATGTTTCCTACATCCTGCTTTTAGCCAAGTATCTTTTTCTTCATCCTCTGCAGCTTCTTGTAACTGTCTCACCTCATCCCATGTTTCAATAGAGTTAGTAAAAAGCAAAGGACAAGAAATATGCTCTCGCGACATTTATTCAAAGAAACCACATTCTTTGCACAGTACTGTGCCATTTCATCAGCATATTTATTGCCAACAGTAATGTAGTCTTCCCCATTTTTATGTGCATTGCACTTCACAACAGCGATCTGTTTAGGCAGCTGTATCGCCTCAAGCAACTTTTTCACAAAATCTCCATTTCTGATGGGCGTTCCTGCAGACGTTAAGAAACCCCTTTGTGACCAAATCTGACCAAAATCATGCACGACCCCAAAGCCGTACTGGCTATCTGTCACAATCGTAACCCGTACATTTCTTCCCAACTTACATGCTTGAATCAGAGCTACTAATTCTGCAACTTGGGCAGACCGTACACCTTTCAGACAAGATGCTTCCAATACAGTTGCTACTGTGCAAACTGCATATGCTGCACTTAGAACTCCATCACTCGTTCTCAAACATGAGCCATCCACAAACAGAATATAATCTGATTCTTTCAAAGGCTCATCTCGGATGTCAGCTCTTGGTTTTGTACAGTATTCGAGCACATTCAGACAATCGTGATCTACCTCATCCATTTCAATCACATTCTCTTCATCTGGCAATGATGTTGAAGGATTCACATTCATACATCTGTCAATGGTCACATTATCTGCACTCAAAATTACCTTTTCATACCTAGTCAGCCGACTATGTGTCATGTATTGGGTTTTCGTTCTTGTCAAAAGAATTTCCACAGAATGGGGAACATACACTCTCAATGGATACCCCATCACTATACCTTCACTCTGTTCCAGACTCACACAAGTAGCAGCAACTGCTTTCAAACATCCAGGCAACGCTTTCGCTACAGGGTCTAAAACAGCTGAAAAATATGCAATTGGTCTTTTCATAGTTCCATGTCTCTGCACCAAAACTGAAAATGCACATCCATCTCTTTCACTGCAATACAGCTCAAAATCTTTCTCATAGTCAGGCATTCCCAATGCTGGAGCCTCACACAATTTCTTTTTCAACTCTCTGAATGCTTTCATTTCTTCATCATTCATTTCAAAAGGATCTTTAACATCCTTCTTTGTCAGTTTCTGCAATGGTTTAGCAATCAGTGAAAAACCGCTTATCCATTGTCGACAATATCCAACCATTCCCAAAAACATTCTTACCTCTCTTTGTGTCATTGGAGCTCTCATTCCTTGAATCATTTTTATTCTTTCTGTCGTTATCTTTCGCACTCCTTTCTCAATTTTATGCCCTAAATACTGGACTTCTTGTTGACAAAACTGCAATTTTGAAGGGGACACTTTATGTCCTCTTTTTGCTAAATGATTCAGCAAAGCAATTGTATCATTGACACATGCTTCTTTCGTTTTTGATGCCACCAGTAGGTCATCAATATACTGAACCATTACTGACTTTTCTGGCATTCTTAGATCTTCCAATGATTTCTTTAGGATCTGATTAAAGATTGAGGGACTTTCTGTGTACCCTTGAGGAATTCGGCACCATGCCAAAATACGCTCTCCAAACCTAAACGCAAATATTGGCTGGCTATCTGGATGCAATGGAATAGAGAAAAATGCATGACATAAATCAATTACTGTGTACCATTCTGCTTCACGTGGAATCTGGTATAGAATCACAGCAGGGTTCGGTACAATTGGGCAACAAGGTACAACAATTTTGTTTACCTTTCTCAAATCCTGTACAATTCTATATGTTCCGTTTGGCTTTTTCAGTCCCATTATTGGCGAATTACATGGACTGCTCATGATTTCTTTTAGAATCTCTTGTTCAATCATTTTATTTATTACTGGCGTTATTCCTTCAATTATTTCTGGAGTCAATTTATACTGGGGCGTATTTGGGTAACTCGTTCCTTCTTTTACTGTTATTTTAACGGGATCTACTCCTTTCATTAATCCTACATCTTCTCCTGTCAAGTCCCACACTTCTTCTTTCACTGTCCTTTTCAACTCAATTGGGATTTTCTCTGCATCAAATACAGGAAACAAACCATTTACTTCTGGTTCTAAATTCACCATTGTCATTTTATACAGCACATCCTCATCTGGAGTCTGAAATGCAATTCCGTCTGGAGTACAATAAATTGTGCAGTTCATTTTGCACAATAAATCGCGTCCTAAAAGGTTCACGGGACTACAATCACACACCACAAATCGGTGCATTTCACTAAATGGACCAATTCTTACCTTTACTAATCTAGTAAGAGGCGTTTTAATTTGCTGATTGGAAACTCCAACTACTTGGATATGTTCACCTGAGAGAGGAAGATTTGGAATTTCCACTGACCTAACAGTGTCAACAAGGAATGTTACATTTGCACCATTCACTTCTCCATCCACAAATGGACCAGACTGATCTACCTCTAGAGTTGCGCCAAGCACGCACTCTTCCCTCTCTCTTAGGCACCGTCATGAACTTTCATCCGTCTCATCCTCATCCTGTCGTAACAAATATTGAGAAATTGCAGCTGCACGCGACAACTGTTTTACCTGTTCTCCTCCGTAGAATCCTGTTTCTGCACTGTATTTCTGTTGGTTAACACTCTTGGGAAGTGGTGGTTGTGGCACCTGACCTTGTTGAGTAACTACCTCACTCTGCACCTGTGAATTTAATGATTGATTTTCCACATTAGGTTTTGGAGGAAATTTACACTTGTTTCTCCAATGTCCTAGCTTTCCGCAGTTGTGGCATGGCCACTTTTTCTTTGCCTCATCTATGCTCATTTGTCCTTTTCCTTTACCTATATTAGGTCGGGATTTAAACTGTCCTGTTTCACTACCAGTATTACTCAATTGAGCTTCTTGCTTCTCTGCAACTTTCACCTGTGCCCACATGGCTTTCTCTTTCAATTTACGCTGTTTACTCTCAATTTCATCACTGCAATACTTAGCATATCTCAAAACTTCATCCACTGTGCTATTCTGCCATCCTATCAAGTGCTGCTTAATCCTTTCACTTATCTCTGGTGTTAATCCATACACAAACCTATATACAAAATGACTCATGTCCTTCTCACTTAGTGTCTCATAACCACTATACTGTTTGAAAACCAACAACAATCTCTCATAGTAGGCGTGCACTGATTCTTTGCTTTTCTGCGTTGTTCTGTCTATTTTTACCCAATCTGTTTCTTTTGGTGGAATTTTATTCTTCAAAAAGGTAACTACTTGATCATACTTCCTCATCACTTCTGGACCTGGCGCTCCTGTTTTAGCATCCCTTGGATATTCTACAGTTGGCCAATCAATGGTAATCTTACATTCTGTCCACAAATCAGCAGGCACTACTATATCAAACAATCCATCTAGATCTATCCACAGCACTTTTGACACCTTAACAAATCTCTCCACTTGTCTGTACCATTCTACTGGTTTCTCTCTCAATTTTGGGAAGTCATTTGTAAATGACAGTATATCCTGTCTGGTCCATGGAACATGCACATAACTACCACCTGGTGTTTCTCTCATCGGGTATTCCCTAGCAACTGGTTCCCTATCTGTCACTGCAAAAGCTAAAGATGCTTTATCTGTTGTTTTCTCATTCCTCTTTGTCCATCTATTTCTCCATCTATCCACATCACCCCATTTTCTCAATAAAACAATCAACTCTTTTATTTGGGTCAGTCTTCCTGATGTGTTCAAATTCTCTGTCTTTCTCACAAAAATCTACTCTGTACGGTTTCTGCAACGTCCTCACTTTCACAAATTCTACTCCTAGTTCACTTGCAATTTCTTCCAATTTGTCATGTAAATTTCTAGCTCTCCAAGTAAGACTCTTGCACAAAAACATAATCTCATCATCCTGATAATTTTTTTGTTTTTCTGTTCCAATTGTTCCCAAAATCAACTCTTCCATGTCTATTTTTAACCTAATTACATCTAATGGTTTTTCTTCTGGTTCTTTTGCTTTTAGTGCTTTCATCCATTCATTTAACTCTTCTGGAGTCGGACCTACAGGCGTACTATTTAATTCTATCCAATCACTGCTTCTTTCTGGTGTTCCTGATGCGGACTCTGTCACCATAGGCATTCTCCTAATCTCATTCTCATTTATCATCAAATTTGTAGGTGGGCTTGGTCTACACGTACTAGCCAAATTGTGTGCACCTTCATTATTCAATTCCATCCCTTCTCTTTTTCTTTGCAAATGTGAATTCATGGGAATCACTAAAGAATGTTCATTAATTTTCTGATTCTCAAAAATTGGCATTACTGGACCTATAGTTACTGGTACAGTTACAGCTTCCATATTCTTTGTCAATTCTCTTATTTTCTCAGTCAATTCTTTTGTCGTTTTTGCTAATTCAATTGCATTGTCACTTTCTGTCTCTTCATTTTGTGAAGTTTTAAATGTTTCTTGTGACCTATTTATTTCATTTCTTCGTTCAGGTTTTTATTCCTCCCAGTTTCCATTGGCGGTGCATTAGGTGTCACCACCGCAGAAGTCTGTTGGTATGGAGGTGGATTTCTGTTTAAAATATCTTCCAGCAATTCGTCATCTGTTTCACTACCACCATACACATACTTTTCTACCACTACATGTTTCTTTTTCTCGGTACACTTTCTCTTTGCTTCTTCCTCAACCGCAAAAGCCGGAAACAAACCTCCTGCCATGTTAGCATATCTCCAACGCTTTACTCTGTCCTCATGATTTATTCCCCACAACCTTCCAGGCAAAAACTCATGATTCTTTAATCCTCTGGATCTCTCTCGCTCATACATCTCATCTTCCCATTCCGTTAAAGCTTCAAACTGTGTCGGTCTAGGTCTAGGTTCTAACATTACCATCTTTTCTCTCAAGTTCCGTAGTACAGCTACATTAAATGAACCATTCTCAGGAAAAGCCAATGCTCCATCGTTCTTGGTGTATTTTGTCCAATTTTCTAACCATATGCATGTATGATATCCATATTTCAGCATCATGTGTGAAGCTGGTGATTTCGGCGGAGGAATTATTTGTCCCTCTCTAGTCACTACCTTTTTGTCCTTCTTAAAGAAGTTCTTAACTTTCGACATCCAAGACGTTTTCTCCTTTCCATACTCATAGTACGACATGATTCACAATCTTTTTCTCCTTAAACGATCCGCAATTCAACACTGTTCCCTATGCGTTATTTCAACCAATACTAGCGCGACTCACACCAACACTCCAATCACAGCGATTTCTGTCTACGACGCACTGTCCAATCCCAGCGCGGCTTTTGTCTACGTCAGTCCTGCTCCTGTTCTCATGTGACTATCGCACTGTCCAATCCCAGCGCGGCTCTTGCCTACGTCACTTTTACTCTTGACCCCTCCTTTACAAAAATTATCGGCAATTTCTTTTTCAACAATTCTTTGTTAATTACAACATTTAAAACATTTCCATTGTCTGATTCGCTAAACCGAAAAGATAGCTTTGACCATTCACACAAGAATTCTGTATTTTCCAGTAGGCAGCGTTTTACCTCTACCCTACCACAGAATTTTTCAGTTTCGCCGATAAAGTAGCACTTCCCTCTACCTTACCCTTCTTTCAAGCAATCAGTAAAACCCGTTTCTCTGGGGATAAAACACATGTGGAGACTATACTGCTCCTGAGAATTAAGGCCAGAGTTTCACAAGAAAACCGATCATTATTTCACTTACACACCTTTTATACGCAAAATGTCCCTAATATAACACAACCTGTGTTATTACCAAAATGAACTCAGACAGTGTAAAATTCCATGTGACTTCTCTTGCCACACGTGTTCCACTTCCTACTTCCCGGAAGCGTGAAAACTTACATATAACATAACGCGACTCAACAAAAAGTGTTAGACATAAACTTATCAATAATCTATAATCAAAAATCAATAATCACCAAACTAATCTATAGTAACCATAACTCTGCTACCAAGAAATCTGATCCAGCGCTAACAATAAAAATTATTCTCCTATTATGCTTTGGTCATCCAGGTGCAATTATTTCTCTAACACACACACTATATCCATATGACGGTGGGGCCCATAACACCGCATATACATTCACTTACTCATTTGTTCCCTGGATTTGCTCCGTCATGAACCTAGGAGAAAAACGATTCGCTGGAAGGAGACGGGATACCTCTTTTATAATGACATAATATTTCTCATTTGCTTTTAAGGTATTCCGCTCATTGGTCGATGGACCAACTAGTAGGAATCAGTTGATGGTGATTAAGACCAGCTCAATCACAATGAACTCTTTTACCATTTCATTATTAATCTTTAAGCTAAAGAAAATCACTGAGTCATTTGTTTAAAGAATAATAAAGTTTATATAAAGTTTGAATGCAGGAAAATTGAGATTAAGCTTATTATTCAGATCATTGCATTTATCATCAATATAAGAATAGTTTGAAATTGCAAGGCACTTTTATTAGACGGAAAAATGAGGTTATCATAATAAGAACTCTATAGATCAACCTATCTATCTCTCTGGGGAAAGCCTAATAATTCTTAATAAAAATCTATCAAATAAAAGTTCTCCTAAAGCAGCATCTTTATACTCAACTGGAAAAGGAAAATAACAGCAGCAACATCAGCTCGTCAGCATCAGCAACCGCAACTTCTCCCATCTACAGCATCTAACTTCTCCAGCATCTCCCGCAGCATTCTAACCCCTCCCACCAAGAGTAGGTCTTCTAATACCCTAATTCTAGCTTACAGCATAAAATGTTTCTTCTTACATGGCGCGATTCATTCTCATTGGTCAAAAACTCAGGTCCATATACATTTTAATCAAACTTCCTGGTCTTAACCAGTTCCGTGTGGAATGTCCATGCAAGCATCGTTTCCCACAGTTCATGCACTTGCTCATCCATTTCGATCAGTCCAAATTGTATCTTTTTCTGTTACATTTTGTGTAATACAGTTCCGTCTCTTGATTCAACCAGGCTTCTCACGCTTCTTGCTGATCATCTTGGCACACATCTGCTCAGAAGGGTCACAACAGCCTTGACCATACTTTCATCTTAGCCTCTCAGCATCAGCACGTGATCATCCCTTTTCCACAGCCTCTCTCCTCTATCACATGGTCTCCCGCTCATGCGCACTCTAGTAACTCGCGGCCATTTTATATTGCTGCTCGGCAGGCCTAAGCGCACTATTTTCAAAGATAAACAAAATGTTATTAAAACAGAGAAATATAAACCCTTTCGTTTCCCTCCCGTCTTTCTACGTACCCCAATTAGGTATTACCTAGCAGAAGCAACATATAAAGCTGTCCCTTACTTACCATCGCTTTATTTTGCAACCACACGTTTTATTTAAAAGCACAAATCATGCATTTATTATTTAATTAGTACGCAAATATTATGTTATATTAGATACGTAAACAATTATAAGTCAATTAATTTGCACACTGAATTGCGTGTTACCATTAACCCTTAACATACATTGTTGGTTATTTACTTAAACGAACATGTTTATTAATATTGTACGAAAATATTAGGAGGTTAAAATTTTTACATTTACCCTGCTCCATCACTACCTACATGTGCCATAGTAAATGTAGGTCGGCAAATAGCTGAATAGAGAGAAAAAAGTGGTCTGGCAAGTGACTCACTCATGGGCGAGGAAACCTGAGAGCCCTGGGAGGTTGTGAACCCTGCAGTAGCACCGTGAAGAGGAAGAGTCTTCTAGGCACGTCATGTGTGCCGGCGAGACCTCAAACATGCCAGTGATGTCTAGACTTACTTTAGGATTATATGCCTCGTGACGAGAGGATGCCATGGACTTGTGAAGTAAAGACATCCAGCTTATATTGCACCTTTTTAGGTCGAGCCTAAAGGCACCGCGCATGTGCTGCTCGCTCTGCGAGGCATGCTGTGTTAGGGTATGCACTGGAAGCCCTCCCACTCTCTGCCCATATTTGTCATTGGCTTGTGTCATTGTCCTTCGTAAATGCTGGCTTCTGATTCGTCAGTAGGCTTGTTAGTCGCTCCTTGGAACCGCCTTTTCTGCATTTGTTACCGCCCATAACGACTGGACCTTTTACTTGGATTATTACATGGTCGGTGTTATATGGTGGTGAGCACTATTTTGTTTATTGACTATGGGGACAAACAATTGCGGCTGCTTTTTTGTTTGTATTTGCAGCACGCCCACCTCTTTTCGTATACAGTGCTATGCCAGTCTAACTCCACAGCACTCTCTGCACAATTGCCAAGCTTTTTTTTTATTATTACCTAATTTTAGGAGAACACGGCGTCCGCTTCATGGACACCGCGTGTTCTTTCACCTTTTGTTTTTTTTAAAACAATTTGCATGCTGAGCGCGGCGCCAGCTTTAGGGACACCACGCTCATTTAAAAAAAAAAAAATTGAAACTTTAATGGTGAGCGCGGCGCCCATTTCACGGACACCGCGCTCTACAATACAATAGGTCTTGCTTTTGCTAAAGTATGACCTATTGGCATTGTAAATGACAATACCTTTTAATATTATAAAAGGCATAGCCATTCACAATGCCAATAGGTCGAAATCTCGCTATTGCGAGACCTATTTATTTAGAAGTTTATAAAGCGCACAGCTACCCCCAACGGGGGTGTCCCGGCGCTATGTCAGACGGCAGAGGTGGGTACCAGAAGGGGTCTAGGGGCTGGAGAACAGCCAGGTCTTTAGGGTGCGTCGGAAAATGGCTTCAGACTCAGCAGTACCAAGAGAGAGTGGCAGGCCGTTCCACACTTTGGCAGTGATCACTGCAAAGGCTCTGCCACCCACTCTAGACCGACGAAAGCAGGGGGTCGCCGGGAGGCAAAGGTGGTTAGATCTGAGGGTACGACTGTGTTGAGAGTGCTTGAGTCGAGCTCTAAGGTAGGCAGGGCCACGTCCTTGGAAAGCCCTAAAAGCCAGAACGAGAGCCTTGAATTGAATAGGTTTGTTCACGGGAAGCCAGTGGAGTTTCCTCAAGTGGGGGGTGATCGGATGGCGATATGGAATTTTACATATCAGTCTGGCCGCCGCGTTCTGAATGATCTGTAGGCGTCTGATCAGATAGGCTGGTGCCCCAAGATAGAGACTATTTGCATAGTCGATATGTGAGGTAATCAAGGCATGAATGACGGTCCGGCGGGACTCCAGGGGGAGGAAGTGGAGGATTTTACGGAGCATATGAAGTTTGCCAAAGCAGGAAGAGGACACCTGACTAATTTGGGATTTGCAGGACAGTTCATTGTCAAACTGGAACCCAAGGTTCCTAGCCGAGTCCACAGGCTTGGCAGATGGATTCAGCTCTGATGGCCACCAAAGCGACGGGGAAGGGGGGCTTTTTTGGTTAAAGAAAAGAACCTCGGTTTTGTCCGAGTTGAGCTTGAGAGTATTCAGTGACATCCATGAAGAGATGTTGCACAGGCAGTGTCTGAAATTTGCGAATGCCGCCTCGGAGTGATCTTCAAAGGAAAACACCAATTGGGTGTCGTCAGCGTATGAGATCACTCTCACCCCATAGGATTCTACCAATGCCGCAAGGGGGGAAAGGTAGACGTTAAAGAAGAGAGGGCTCAGAGCTGAGCCCTGGGGGACCCCACAACTCAAGGGTTTCTCATCGGAGACAAAAGGATGGAGAGAGACTTGTTGAGTCCGGCAGCTAAGGTAGGACCGAATCCAAGACAGGGGAGTGCCTTATCCCTACGTTGTAAAGTCTCTCTAGAAGGATGGAATGAGAGACCGTGTCGAATGCCGCGGACAGGTCAAGAAGCACTAGCATTAGATTATGAAGCCACGCTTTATGTCACATTTCAGTAGGTTGTAGTGTCTGCGACTGGAGGTTTAACACCAAAGTCCTGCATGCTAGGGTCTACACACAGTCTAGTGAAAGGCCCATCTGGCACTTTCCTCATCCATACCCAGGGCACCAAGAAGGTTTTGAATAGTATCTCTCACTTGGCCCACCTGGGTCCTTGATTCCCGGACTCTCCAAGTAAAAACTTAGAGAGCATCTCCAGCGCCAGGGCATCTGGTGGCACGCCACCCTCCGCAGGGCATCTGGAAGCACGCCACCCTCTGCAGGGCATCTGGAAGCACGCCACCCTCTGCAGGGCATCTAGTGTCATGCCAACCTCCGCAGGGCTCTGGTGGCATGCCACCCTTCGAAGGGCATCTGGTGGCACGCCACCCTCCGTAGGGCATCTGGGGGCACGCCACCCTCCGCAGGGCATCTGGTGGCATGCCACCCTCCACAGGGCATCTGGTGGCACTCCACCCTCCGCAGGGCATCTGGTGGCACGCCACCCTCCACAGGGCTCTGGTGGCACGCCACCCTCCGCAGGGCTCTGGTGGCTTGCCACCCTCCGCAGGGCTCTGGTGGCACGCCACCCTCCGCAGGGCATCTGGTGGCACGCCACCCTCCGCAGGGCTCTGGTGGCTTGCCACCCTCTGCAGGGAATCTGGTGGCATGCCACCCTCCGTAGGGCTCTGGTGGCATGCCACCCTCCGCAGGGCTCTGGTGGCATGCCACCCTTCGCAGGGCATCTGGTGGCAAGCCACCCTCCGTAGGGCATCTGGTGGCACGTCACCCTCCGCAGGGCATGTGGTGGCACGCCACCCTCCGCAGGGCATCTGGGGGCACACCACCCTCCGCAGGGCATCTGGTGGCATGCCACCCTCCGCAGGGCTCTGGTGGCATGCCACCCTCCGCAGGGCATGTGGTGGCACGCCACCCTCCGCAGGGCATCTGGGGGCACACCACCCTCCACAGGGCATCTGGTGGCATGCCACCCTCCGCAGGGCATCTGGTGGCACTCTGCCCTCCGCAGGGCATCTGGGGGCAGGTCACCCTCCGCAGGGCATCTGGTGGCACGCCACCCTCCGCAGGGCATCTGGTGGCATGCCACCCTCCGCAGGGCTCTCTGCTGATCCATCTTCATATGCCTGCCGCGTCACGACGCAGGAGAGGACATCCTGAGAAGAGGTCCAAGTGAAGCCACTGACAACAGGAGGCGCCTCGAGGCGGGAACTGGTGGGAGCTGTGAACACCATCTCAGGGCTCGGATGGACGCCTGCCAGGGTTCTACCCACCTGCTTGGTATTTCCATGCTAGAATGGGTGGAAAGATAAGAAGTGCAAAGTGAAAGGAGCGAATACACAGTGAAAACATATGAAAAGAATCTTCATGCTGCCCACACTGTCCCTAAAGGAAACAGAGGCAGGATGTGTGTGCAGGAAAAGAATTCAGGGGACTCTACAGAAACTGTTCATCGTGTAGCAGCTCATAACCTTTCCCGAACCCCAAAACAGGCACAAAGGGCTGGCACTGTTGTCTGAGAAATGCTGCAACCCTCCTCATCGTCTGTGTACTGCCTCGGTAGATACTGACTGATTCCTAATCCACCTGACACATCTTACTGTGCATCACAGAATAAAAGCAAGACACCAAGACGGGATGCTGTTGAGTCCCAGGGGGGTTGCTTGGTCAGTAAGACTGGGGGGGCGGAGAGGGGGATGAACGTCAGAGTTCTCAACTATCATCCTGGTGTATCTTGTGAAAATGCATCACATGAGAGGCAGGGCATGAGGTGAGCTTAAGGTGCAGTGCCTTACGAGTTTTCAAAACACAATATTTTTTAAACTAACCAGAATTTTGTAAGGCCTTTAAAACACAGACAAGAGAACGTGTGTGTGTGTGTGGGGGTTTCTGTCTGTGTGTATGTGAAAATCCTAAGTGAAATCTGACAGACACCTCACCATACCCAACTGAAAGCACCTGCACCCAACTATTTACTACAGAATACATTTTTTAGGAGGGGTGTACCACCTCAAACACCCCCCTTCCTCCCGAAGCTACACCCATGTCAGTCACAGCCCCTTGTCAGAGTCACCCATGGCTTCATTTGTTCACACTGGGTGATGGCTAGGCAGCTCTGACAGGTCCTGCCTGCGATGTTCCTCTTCAACATCTGTTAAGATTTCATATCCAGGTTTGACTTTAGGGCAGTGAGACCGGTGCAGCCGCACCTGGCGCTGACTTGGGTGGGGTGTGCTGTGTTTAAAAATAACTTTTGGTTTAAAAGCACATGAACTTCCTTGTGTGTCCAGCAGTTTTCAAGCAAAAATAAAAATGTCAAGATAATTCTGATGATTAATGTTCCTATTGGTGAGAGATCAGAATTTTGTCTAGTGGCAGTTTTGACTCATCATGAAGTAGCGCAGAGGGTTAATGTGCCTGCTGCAAAGAACGTGTACCATGCACATCACAGAACTGAGTGTGAGCGAACTATGAGCAGGACCATAAAAAAATGAAATGTACGTCAGAGAAAGGCTATGGAGAGATGAGGGGCACTGTTGGATAGTGGTAGTGAGGGAGTTAATGGAGAAGGAGGTCTTGGGGGGGGGGCGCCAAAAAAAGGTTGTCGCTCCGTGCGCCGCCACCTCTAAATCCAGCCCTGCTCATATCAGTAGTGCAACATTCCTCTGTGCTGGAAGACATGCGCGAAACGGCGACACTACATCTGCCATAAAAACAAGCATTGGAAATGCAATTGGTCTCACATTTGTTTGAGTTGGAGCTATTGGCATTGTACATTACAATGTATTTTTCTTATGTGTTATGGAGTGTATGTATGTGGTGTGTAGTGGAACTATATGGGTTGGATTGGATTAGATAGTTGTGGAATTGTGTGGTGTAAAATTGTGTGGTGTGGAGTGGATTTGTGTAGTGGCATTATGTGGCATGGTGTGCTGTGGAAATATATGGTTAGCAATTATGTGGCATTCAGTGTAGTGGCATTATGTGGAGTTGGATTGTGTGTTGTGGAGTGGTAAGTAATTCAGTTTAATTATGTGTTGTGCGGTTGAATTTTGCGGCACGATGTGGAATTGTGTGGTGTGGATTGGATGTATGTGGTGTGTTGTGTAATTGTGTTGTTGAGTTGTATTATGTGATTTGGTGTTAAATTATGTGGTGTGGATTGGAAATGTGTGGAGCTGAATTGTTTGGCATGGAACTGTGTGTATAGCTTTGCGTTTTTGGTGACAGAAAAGAACAAATAGGTAGGCGCTAAGCATCAGATCTGAGTGTTTAAAAAAAGGAAAGAGTTGGAGCTATTGCAATGTAAATGTCTCTTATCTATGTGTTATGGATTGGAGTGGATGTATGT
The DNA here is from genome assembly GCA_963921515.1 of Calotriton arnoldi. NCBI lineage: Eukaryota > Metazoa > Chordata > Amphibia > Caudata > Salamandridae > Calotriton > Calotriton arnoldi. Next base: position 1,612,293 of record CAWUFW010001944.1, on the reverse strand, counting down.
GGTGTGCACCAATTATGTGGGTTGGATTGGACTTGTTAGTTGTGGTATTGTGTGGTGTGAAACTGTGTGGTGTGGATTTGTGTAGTGGAATTAAGTAGTATGATGTGCAGTTGTATTATGTGGATAGTAATTATGTGTCTTTGAGTATATTGGAATTATGTGGAGTGGGACTGTGTGTAATGGAGTGTAGGTATGTGGAATGGTATTTTGTGTTGTGGAGTGTTATGTAGTGGAGTTTCAAGAAGACATGTACAATTGAATGACTATTAAAAAAAGAATTAACAAAAAATGTCTTCTAGTTTTTTTGTCCTTGCAATGCTGGCACCCTCTTCCTGCCTGTTGCAGTGCTTGTTTGTTATAGCTTTTTTTGTTGTTATGAATGAAGGGACATAAACAATGGGAGGGTGGAGCTTGAGAAATAGTACCTGAATTACAACACGAGCAGCGGACGGACACTAGGAGAGAATCAACAGATGCCAGATTTCGAGGGCACACTGAGGTGGTGCTAAGTAATGCTGAAGTGGGGCTGAGGTGGTGGTGTGCTGGTGCAGATGTGATGCTCAGGTGAAGCTGAATGATACTCAGGTGGTGCTGAGTGATGCTGAGGTAGTGGTGTGCTGGTGTGGAGGTGATACTGAGTGTTACTGAGGTGGTTCTGAGTGATGCAGAGGTGGTGCTGAGTGATGCGGAGGTGGTGCTGAGTGATGCGGAGGTGGTGCTGATTGATGCAGAGGTGGTGCTGAGTGACGCTGCATCGCTGAGTTATGCTGAGGTGGTGGTGCTGCGCTGGTGCTGAGGTGGTGCTGAGTGCTGCTGAGTTGGTGCTGTGTTGAGGTGATGCTCTGCTGATGCTGAGGTGGTGCTGCGTTGGTGCACTGATGCGAAAACGGTGCTGTGCTGATGTTTATGTTGTGCTGCGTTGGTGCTGAGGTGGTGCTGCGCTGATGCAGAGATGGTGGTGAACTGATGATGCAGTGGTGCTGAGTGATGCTGAGGTGCTGGTTCATGCTAAGGTGGTGGTGCTGCACTGGTGCTCATGTGGTGCTGAGTGATGTTGTGTTAGTGTTGTGCTGAGGTGATGCTGCACTGATGTTGAAGTGGTGCGGTATTGGTGCTGATTTGCTGCTGAGGTGGGACTGCTTTGGTGCTGAGGTGGTGATGTGCTGATGGTGGTGCACTGATGAGGAGATGGTGCTGTGCTAATGCTGAGGTGGTGCTGAGTCATGCTGAGGTGGACCTGAGTCATGCTGAGCTGGTGCTGCTGCACTGGTGCTCAGGTGGTGCTGCACTGATGAGGAGGTAGTGCTGTGCTGATGCTGAGATGGAGCTGTGCTGATGCTGAGGTGGTGGTGTTCAGGTGGTGCTGTGCTAATGCGAAGATGGTGCTGTGCTGGTGCTGCACTGATGCTGCACTAATGCTGAGGTGGTTCTGCACTGATGCTGAGGTGGTGCTGCACTGCTGGTGGCTCACTGATGAGGAGGTGGTGCTGATGCTGAGGTGGTGCTGAGTAATGCTGTGGTGGTGCGGAGTGATGCTGAGGTGGTGGTGGTGCACTGGTTCTGAGGTGATGCTGAGCTGGTTCTCAGGTGGTGCTGAGTGATGTTGAGTTGGTGCTTTGCTGAGGTGGTGGTGCACTGATGCTGAAGTGGTGCTGCGTTGGTGCTGAGTTGCTGCTGAGGTGGGGCTGCGTTGATGGTGGTGCACTGATACTGAGATGGTTCTGTGCTAAAGCTAAGATGGTGCAATGCTGATGTTAAGGTGGTGCTGCGCTGAGCTGGTACTGCGCTGATGCTGAGTTGGTGCTGCACTGGTGGTGGTGCACTGATGTGGATGTGGCGCTGCACTGATGCTGAGGTGGTGCTGAGGTGATTTTGAGGTAAGGCTGAGTGTTGCGGATTCCTTCATCACCACCACCCTTTAACAGTGTCCCTTAAGGCTCCATAACCACTAACGTTCAGATGCATTTAATTAGTTATAAAGCGCCTCTCATTCCAGTGTAGGGTGTCAAAGCCCTTTGCATCACACACAAATTACACAGACAATTCACCATACGTGTATAAATTAGCGTAAAGGAAATGTTACATAAGACAGAGGACTACAGGGTGTAGGTGTCACAAGTCATGCATATTGGTAGACAGCATTGCTAAAGAGTGCTTGGGCCCCAGAAGCACAAACTCAGAATTGAAAACAGAACACCATAGTTGGGGATTCTCCTACATAAAAAGAACCAATTTCTACCCAGATGAACCCTTTTTGCAACATTAATATCTGCTCTAATCTATACTTTGCAGTGCATGCAGCTCTATGATGACAGTTATAAATCCACTGTTCTATGTTAGGATTTTAACTTATCAGCTGCAAGTAACAGAAAAGCAGTAACCCATTGACCTATTTACATTTTATGCACTGTGTGTCCTGCATGGTACACTTTCTTTGCAGCCGGAGTATTAACCCTCTGCTACCTTGCAATGAGTCAAAACTTCTTCCACTAGATTACTCCATCTCTCCAGCAAGAACATTAATCACGGGAGTTATCTTGACATTTTTATTGCCTGGAATTGCTTGAGGCCAGGAATGTGTCAGCGAGTGCTTTTAAAAGCAAAATAAACTTGGAAACACGGCCCCTCTGCTCTGAAGTCAGTGTCCAGTACGATTGCACCGCCCTTGTGCAGGCCCTGCGTTCTTGTTCTGCATTTATTTAATGTACTACATTCAAATGCACAGAAAGAAACATTTTGGCCTCAGCGCTGAACCAAGAGCAGAGACTTGCAACCCCTCAGCCAGCAGCCAAGCACAGGTCCTGGAGGGGAGGAAACAACACAAGCAGCATGCATATTAACGTATCATTTGAAGCGTCGATTTAATGGAACTGAAACAATGGCTGTTTTTAAGTAGTGGTTTCATGATTTAGAGCTGCAGTAGCTAGATGGCATGCTGTTGCAGTGCTTTTGTGCCTGTTTCTAGAGGAAATTAAAGGAGGCAGACTTAGACTTAAAACCACTATAATTAGTTGCTTGCATTCCAAGCCAGCCTGGGAGCTGTCTTCAGGAAGAATACAAAAGAATGCCAGCCACATGGAAGGTACTGAGAGGGTTAATGCTGCAATAAAATGTAAGCAGCTATGGGTCTGAGCACCCACAGTGTAACACGAGGTTGAAAACATAATAAAATAGTCCCCCCACGAGCAGATCAACAGAATAAAGCGTAATGATATTGTACTAAGTCCCTGCTCCTTGGAGGAAAAAGGAGGGACAAAGAGGCAGGACTGGCCACTAGTAAGCAAGGATTTATAAAGGACATTGAAACAAACAAATGAGAAGCAAGGAATGGCATTTGGCCCACAGAGATATATGTATACTAAAATATACAAGAGGTTGTACGCTTACGCTCGACCTACAAATGATGACTACAAGTATCAGAGTGCATTGGAAAACCTGGAATGGAATTAACCCACTTATGGAATAGGAAATCTGGGAGCTCTGGAGCTGTGTCAATCACAGAGGACTATAACCATGGTAAGCATTCCAGACCTCTAATTCCTTCAGCAGAAAAAGGTTTTTTTATCCTTCTCCTCCAATTTGTTTCCTAAATCTTCCTCTTCGCTATTCCCAAATGTTGGCACTTATGAGATCGCCACTTTCAACCAATGGGAATGCAACATTATGCCGAGGGTAAGAAAGACTCTTTTTCTGATTGGCAGATGCATAATGTACTGCTGGGGAAAAAATGACACACCGGGGTACTCTTGGAACCTGAGGGTCAGGCCTCATTTATGGGTGCGAATCGGTGCACCACGCACGACGTAAGCATACAATACAGCACCATGAGTAGCATTGCAAAAGAATAGTAAGGCAACCATAACAAAAAACGTGGCAGAGCAATAATTAGTATTATACCAGGGCTACTCCTCCCATTCGTGCATTGGGTGTATCAACGTCATTTATGGGGTTTTGGCGTAGTTCTCTGCCCTGCTGTAGGAGAGTAGGATCTGCCTCTTATGTTGCCCCCACTTTTTTTCTGATGTTTACACTGGTTTCTGGCTATAGTCAGGCTGGGATCCTGCCAATCAGGGCCCCAGCCTCTCTGTTCTCGCTAAACGACTTGGAGTGCACTCTAGGTGCACTAGTGATTGGATACTGTGGTGCCTTATGAGTCTCTAGTATATGGTACCTTAGGTACCAAGGGCATAGGTACTTCACAGGCCTACCAGGGGCTGAAGCATGTACTATGCCACCACTGGGAAGCAGACTAAATCTGACACCACAGGTCTGCTACTGCAGCCTGGGTAAGGTGGTGCATGCAGCCCTTACTGTGATATAGGCTACCTATATCACTACATAGATACACACATATAAACCTATAAGTCACTCCTATGGCAGGCCTTATCAATCCTGAAGGCAGAGTGCTTGGTTCCTATGTGAGAGGGTGCCCCTGCATGAGCAGAGCCCCTCTGCAGCATTCGGAGACCCTTCTCTGATGCTGTTTGTAGTGCAGCCTGACCATATACTCTTAAGCGCATTATAACCTCGCGTTAAATGCTAACTTTGGGTTGGCTGCACAGAAACATGTCGTGTTTGGTGTCAAACATCTTGGAATACTACCCCCCGCCAGTTCTGGCGGCGGGGGTAGCATTCCACCCTTCTAGAGGGATAGACATGTACCTACTGTGGAAACGCGGTAGAATCCTGAAGAGCCCTGGCATCACAAAATGGATGCCACCAGTCACAGACACTGGGCTGCCCTCCTGCTGATGACCGAAACTCGCAGTGGAGGAAGCCCAACAATAGGTATCCTGTCCCAGGGAGGTGTGACCACCTCCCAGACAGGGTTTAGTGTATTGGGGCTGGGTGGGTGCACTCCTAGAGTGCTTTGAAGTCCTGCACTGGGGAGCAGAAGGCTCCTCTGTGCATACACCAGTTCAAACCGGCTCAGGGGCTACCTGCCCCTGCTCTGGCGCGAAAGTGGACAAAGGGAAGTGGGTGTAGCCACCCACTCCCCTGACCCTCCCATAGGTGGGGTCTTAGAGCTAGTCCCTCCCTTCCTTTTTAGTATAAGGTAGGGAACCCTTGAACTTGCAAACTAGATCTCCTTGGACGATGCTCTGAAGAAGAATCCTGGACCTTCGACGTTCCACTACCTCTGGAAGACTGAAGAATCTCCCTTGGAGTCAAGGAGTGACTCCCCTGCTTGGCAGGCACCAAAAACTGGAACGACAGTCGCAAACTACACCACTCCCGCCGGAGCCCGAGGTCCCTGCAGCCCAAGACAAGGATTTCCTAACTTTTCCAAGGCCATCGTGAGTGCCCAGCAAAGCTGAGGCCAGTGGACCCCACGAGTGATGAGGAACCGCAGTCCCTGGGTACCGTGCACTATTGTCAAGTGCAACCCCTTCACGACGTTCTACGAGCCTGTGCTTTAGACCACGTGTGGTCCCAGCCTCTACCAGGAATTCCTCTGAAGATCAGAGGCCTACCCCGTCCCGAGTGACTGTGGGCCCCTGTTGACGGAATCCTCCGGAGGCGTCTTTGCGATCCCTTGCCAGCCGGCTTGTGGGTCCCCTGAAGACTTTTCTACAAACCCAAAGGGCTCCCCTGGTTGCTCCAGGCCTGCCCTGATTTACCCTCGCTGGGTGAGTTCCCCAGACCTTGCTGGTCTGCACCATTGACTTTTTATGGTTTCCACAAGACTTGCTGCTACCAAGGCTTGTTGGCTCCAATCGGGTCGCCGACACCGCAGTCAGCTGCAGACTTCATGGGACACACCGAATCCAGCTCCTGGTTGTCCTCGACACCTTCTGGACCTCGTGGCCGAAGAGTCAAGACACCTGTGAACGACATGAATCTGTCAACGACGGTGGGCATTCATCTTCCTTGCCCCGGGTCACTGCCCAGTGACTTTGAACACTGTCCCCTCTGCTTTCAGGTCTTCCTTCTTCCGAATCCAGGCTTGGATTCCACCGGACACTTCTTCTGGCTTCACAAGCAGCAAGTCTTCATTGGCTCCCATTGAAAACGACGCCACGACCCGACACCAAAGGACACCTATGCACCCGGCTTCCCTGGGTGAGGTAACTCCAGCACTACGGTGCTCCTGTGGGTGTTGGCCCTAGAACTACTTACCCTGTAAGTGACTTGCTTGTAGCTACTCCCGAAGTGCCCTTAAACTCTTAATTTCCAACCGCGACTTGCCCCATTGAAGTCTACGGCGATCCGCGCCTGTGTTCACGCACTGCACGCGTCCCCCGTGGGTCCTTTACTTACCTGCCTGGGGTGGTTTCGTGAGGCCCCAGCACTTCTGAAGGCCCTGGGCCTTGTCTCCTTGCAAGTCGTTGTTCTTAAGTCTCTTTTTTAGTATATGGTCTGGTACGCCCCTAGGGCCCCAGCCATATTTGTGCTTAATTTATTGTGAAACTTTGATTTATGCATATGTTCCTGTCTTCTAATCTCACAAGAGATTAGTAGAGAGTTGTTTAGTAATAAATACATATATATTTGATATATATACCTGTGTGGTGTCTTTTCATTTGGTGATTCAAGAGATTGTGTGGTAAAACAAGCTGCTTTACATTCCTCCAAGACTTAGCCTGAAGGCTGCTCTCCACAGCTACCACTAGGATAGCTTTCTATAAAGGTTGTCTTAAACCTACCTACCATAAGAGTCGAATTGTACTGGTGCAAGGTGTCCACTTTAACTAGTGAACAGCATATACCAGGCCAACTTCTCACATTGGTGGCAGCGTGTGGGATTCCAGCTTGCTATTGTTTTACCAGAAAATCTCTATTTGAATTACTAACTGAAAACCACTATAGGTACTTAAGGTACATATAAAGTCAAGCTTAGTATCAATAAGTGCTACTGAACTTAGAGCTGTGTGCCAAGGGATAGCACACCCTTTCTACAGCTCAAGCTAGTATCAGTAGGCCACAAACTAGTGTAGGTAGTACAACACTGCACAACACTAGAATGTCCTTAAAGGGTGGAACCAGTGGATCCACTCAGCCTCAGTATAAGGACATGGCTTTCTCTGACTTGAGAGCCATGTGTGCTGCAAGGCACCTGAAGCTAGGACAGAGTCCCTCCACACTACACCTGATAGATCTGCTGACAACAGATGATCTTAGATTAGCTCTAGGAGCTAATGGGTCTGAATCAGTGAGTGGGTCAATTACAGTGTCTGGGTCAGATGATGAACATCTGGATGACCAAGACTCTGTGATTGTAGGGCCAGGTCCCAAGGGGCTGAACAGGACAGAGGAATTCTCCCTAAGAGAACTGACATAGTGGAGGAGAGGCCTAGGTCCCTTTCTAGGGAATCTGAACACTCCTATCACTCTGGCAGAGAATCTGTCTACCAGAGGAACTCCTACTTCTCAAGAAGAGAGACCTCCTCTGACAGAACGTACAAACTGCTGCAGTATGAGGAAGCAAGGTTTGCCCTCAAAACCAAGCAGTTGGCATTAGATAAGGAAGCCCTGGAGCTCCAGAGAGCTTCTAGAAAAGAGGGGTTAGAACCCCTGGTGGCAGCAACAGTGTCCCTAGAGGCAGAGAATATATTCCAGACCATAGGAACCTGAGCAAGGTTGTTCCTCCCTACCAGAGTGGGGATGATATCCATAAGTGGGTAACTGCTATGGAAAGGGCCTGTAGAGTACAACAGGTCCCCCAAAAGCAGTGGGCAGCAATCTTGTGGCTCTCCTTTTCAGATAAAGGTAGAGACAAGCTCCTCACTGTTAGAGAAGAGGATGCTGATGACTTTGAAGTCCTGAAGAGTGCACTGATAGATGGGTTTGGCTTAACCACTGAGCAGTACAGGTTGAAGTTCAGAGACACCCAGAAGGCACAGACTCAGGACTGGACTGACTTTGTAGATTGTGCAACCAAGGCTCTGGAGGGTTGGCTGGTTGGCAGTAGGGTTACTGATTTCAAGGGATTGTATAATCTAATAATGAGAGAACAGATCCTTAATAATTGCCAGAACCAGTTGTTGCATCAATACCTGGTAGACTCAGATCTGACCTCTCCCCAAGAATTGGGAAAGAAGGCAGACAAGTGGGTCAGAACCAGGGTGAAGCAGAAAACCCAGAACCAAGGTGGTGACACAAAGAAGCAGGATTCTAAGGGCTCTGAGAAAAGTGGGGATAAGTCAAAAGACCAGAAGTCTTCACAAGGGCCCCAAAAATCTGCATCTGGTGGGGAGTCACAATCCAACAAGGGAAAAGGCCAAAAGAAGCCCTGGTGCAAATTCTGTAAACAGAAAGGGCACTGGACTTCTGATTGTAACAAGTCCAAAGACCAAACCACCACCACTCCTGCCCCTAAGGCAACTGTTCCCCCTAGTTCAGCTACTGGTGGAGGTGGTACTCAGAATAAGGGTGTAGTAGGGTTGACCCTGGGTTCTGAAGTGGACTCTGGCCTAGTCAGAGTACCCACTCAGGCAATGCTGATTTGTGATGGAGACATTGACATGTCCTTCCTAGTGAGCCCCAGTAATCTGGGCAAATACAAACAGCAGCCTGTAATAAATGGCAAACAGGCTTTGGCATTTAGGGACACAGGTGCTAGTGTCACCATGGTGGCAGAGGATCTTGTGGACCCTGGACAGATCATCCTGGGCGAAATGTACCAGGTGACCAATGCAAGCAATGTCAGGACCAACCATAGTCTGGCAGTTGTGAATTTCTCCTGGGGAGGGGTAACTGGCCTCAAGAAGGTTGTAGTCAGTGCAGACCTCCCTGTAGAATGTCTATTGGGCAATGATCTAGAAACTTCAGCCTGGTCTGAAGTAGAGTTATGGACTCATGCTGAGATGTTGGGCATCCCTGCAAAGATATTTGCTGTGACCAGGTCACAGGCCAAAATGCATGACACTGAACCAGCTCTGGATCCTGAAACCATGGACCAGATGCTTCCCAAGAAGAGGAGCAGTAGGGGTAAGGCAGGGACTTCCCCTCTGTCTCAGATCACTGATTCCCCTCTTGAGGGAGGAGGAGCAGATCCTGAAGAAGGAACTGCCCCAGAGGAACTTGAGCCTGATCAGGTTGAGTTCTTGGGGGCAGGGGGCCCTTCTAGGGAAGATCTGAGTAAGGAGCAACAGTGCTGCCCCTCTCTTGAACCCCTCAGACAGCAGGCTGCTGCTGAGGCTGCTGGGAGTGCTAGTGGGTCCCATAAAGTTTATTGGGATGAGGGACTCCTATATTCTGAGGGTAGAGATCCAGCCCCTGGAGCCACCAGGAGGTTGGTAATACCTCAGAAGTTTAGGGGTTCCTCTTGACCCTAGCACATGATATCCCTTTAGCAGATCACTTGGGCCAAAACAAGACCTTGGACAGGCTTGTTCCACATTTTCATTGGCCACATATGTCAGAGGACACAAAGGAGTTTTGTCGCTCCTGTGTCACATGCCAAGCCAGTGGCAAGGCAGTTGGCACCACAAAGGCCCCCTGATACCACTACCTGTGGTGGGGGTACCCTTTGAAAGGGTAGGGATTGACATTGTTGGTCCCCTTGACCCTCAAACTGCATCTGGGCACAGATTTATCCTGGTGGTAGTGGATCATGCCACCAGGTACCCAGAGGCAATTCCCTAGAGGACCACCACAGCCCCTGTGGTGGCAAGAGCCCTCATTGGAGTTTTCTCCAGAGTGGGTTTCCCAAAGGAGGTCATCTCTGACAGAGGTACAAACTTCATGTCAGGATATTTGAAAGCAATGTGGAAGGAGTGTGGGGTAACTTATAAGTTCACCACCCCCTATCACCCACAATGCAATGGGTTGGTTGAACGTTTCAACAAAACCCTGAAGGGAATGATTAAAGGACTCCCAGAGAAGCTTAGGCGGAAATGGGACCTTCTTCTTCCCTGCCTGTTGTTTGCATACAGAGAGGTTCCACAGAAGGGGTTGGTTACAGCCCATTTGAGCTTCTGTTTGGGCATCCTGTAAGAGGTCCATTATGTTTGGTAAAGAGGGCTGGGAGTTACCTCTCAAACCCCCAAACAAGATGTGATGGACTATGTACTTGGTCTCCGCTCCAGGATGGCCGAATACATGAAAAAGGCAACCAAAAACCTGGAGGCCAGCCAAGAATTACAAAAAGCTTGGCATGACCAAAGGCTGTGCTGACTGTGTACCAGCCAGGACAGAAAGTGTGGGTGTTGGAGCCTGTGGCCCCAGCAGCCCTCCAAGACAAATGGAGTGGCCCCCATACAATAGTTGAGCAAAGGGAGAAGTCACCTATCTGGTGAATCTTGGAACTCCCAGGAGCCCCCTGAGGGTGCTCCATGTCAACAAATTAAAGCCATATGTTGACAGGGCTGACATGGGCTTGCTCATGGCAACTGATGAGGAACAGGAGGAGGAGAGTGACCCTCTCCCTGACCTGCTCTCACAGAACCCTGATGATGGGTCAGTAGATGGTGTTGCTTTGGCAAGCAGCCTCACTGACCGTCAGCAAACTGAGTGCAGACAAGTTCTGCAGCAGTACAGACATATGTTTAGCCTGACCCCTAGTCAGACTACCTGGTGCACCCATGAGGTGGACACTGGGGACAGTCTGCCTGTCAAGAGTAAAATCTACAGGCAACCTGACCATGTCAGGGACTGTATCAGGACTGAAGTCCAGAAAATGTTGGAGTTAGGTGTGGTTGAGCCTTCAGATAGCCCTTGGGCTAGCCCAGTAGTCCTAGTACCCAAGCCTCATACCCAGGGTGGTAAGAAAGAAATTAGGTTTTGTGTAGACTACAGAGGCCTCAATGCAGTCACCAGGACTGATGCCTATCCCATACCAAGGGCAGATGAGCTGATTGATACTTTGGCCTCAGCCAAGTATCTGAGTACATTTGACCTAACAGCTGGCTACTGGCAGATCAGGTTAGCTGATGATGCAAAAGCCAAAACAGCATTTTCGACCCCTGGTGGGCACTACCACTTTGTGGTGATGCCCTTTGGATTGAAAAATGCACCTGCCACTTTTCAGAGGTTGGTGAACAAAGTTCTAGCAGGGATGGAAACTTATTGCTCAGCTTATCTAGATGATATTGCTGTCTTTAGTTCCTCCTGGTTCAGCCTTTACAGAGCAAGATCCAAACCATAATGGAATGGGTTGCTCCAATCACCCAGACACAGGTGAGAGCCTTCTTAGGCCTGACTGGGTACTATAGGAGGTTTGTGAAGGGATATGGATCTATAGTGACCCCCTTGAATGATCTAACCTCAAAGAAAATGCCAAAAAAGGTTCAGTGGACAGCTAGCTGTCAGAAGGCATTTGAAGACCTAAAGCAGGCCATGTGCACTGCCCCCATCTTACAGACTCCAGACTACACCAAAAAGTTCATTGTCAGTAGCTTTTATTAGCAGGAGGCTGACACCTAGAGAGAAACGTTGGTCAGCTATAGAGAGGGAGTCCTTTGCTGTGGTGTGGGCCCTGAAGAAGCTGAGGCCATACTTGTTTGGCACTCACTTCATAGTTCAGACTCACCACAAGCCCCTCCTATGGCTTAAACAGATGAAAGGTGAAAACCCAAAACTTTTGAGGTGGTCCATTTCCCTACAGGGGATGGACTATACAGTGGAACATAGGCCTGGGACCCAACATGCCAATGCAGATGGACTCTCAAGGTATTTCCACTTAGAGCACGAAGAATCAACTGGTCAAGGTTAGTTTAGTGTCCCTGCGTTTGGGGGGTTGTGTAGGAGAGTAGGATCTGCCTCTTATGTTGCCCCCACTTTTTTTCTGATGTTTACACTGGTTTCTGGCTATAGTCAGGCTGGGACCCTGCCAATCAGGGCCCCAGCCTCTCTGTTCTCTCTAAACGACTTGGAGTGCACTCTAGGTGCACTAGTGATTGGATACTGTGGTGCCTTATGAGTCCCTAGTATATGGTACCTTAGGTACCAAGGGCATAGGTACTTCACAGGCCTACCAGGGGCTGAAGCATGTATTATGCCACCCCTGGGAAGCAGACTAAATCTGACACCACAGGTCTGCTACTGCAGCCTGGGTAAGGTGGTGCATGCACCCCTTACTATGTTATAGGCTACCTATATCACTACATAGATACACAGATATAAACCTATAAGTCACTCCTATGGCAGGCCTTATCAATCCTGAAGGCAGAGTGCTTGGTTCCTATGTGAGAGGGTGCCCCTGCATGAGCAGAGCCCCTCTGCAGCATTCGGAGACCCTTCTCTGATGCTGTTTGTAGTGCAGCCTGACCATATACTCTTAAGCGCATTATAACCCCGCGTTAAATGCTAACTTTGGGATGGCTGCACGGAAACATGTCGTGTTTGGTGTCAAACATCTTGGAATACTACCCCCCGCCAGTTCTGGTGGTGGGGGTAGCATTCCACCCTTCTACAGGGATAGACATGTACCTACTGTGGAAACGCGGTAGAATCCTGAAGAGCCCTGGCATCACAAAATGGATGCCACCAGTCACAGACACTGGGCTGCCCTCCTGCTGATGACCGAAACTCGCAGTGGAGGAAGCCCAACAATAGGTATCCTGTCCCAGGGAGGTGTGACCACCTCCCAGACAGGGTTTAGTGTATTGGGGCTGGGTGGGTGCACTCCTAGAGTGCTTTGAAGTCCTGCACTGGGGGAGCAGAAGGCTCCTCTGTGCATACACCAGTTCAAACCGGCTCAGGGGCTACCTGCCCCTGCTCTGGCGCGAAACTGGACAAAGGGAAGTGGGTGTAGCCACCCACTCCCCTGACCCTCCCATAGGTGGGGTCTTAGAGCTAGTTCCTCCCTTCCTTTTTAGTATAAGATAGGGAACCCTTGAACTTGCAAACTAGATCTCCCTGGATGACGCTCTGAAGAAGAATCCTGGACCTTCGACGTTCCACTACCTCTGGAAGACTGAAGAATCTCCCTTGGAGTCAAGGAGTGACTCCCCTGCTTGCCAGGCACCAAAAACTGAAATGACAGTTGCAAACTATGCCGCTCCCGCCGGATCCTGAGGTCCCTGCAGCTCAAGACAAGGATTTCCTAACTTCTCCAAGGCCATCGTGAGTCCCCAGCGAAGCTGAGGCCAGTGGACCCCACGAGTGACGAGGAACCGCAGTCCCTGGGTACCGTGCACTATTGTCAAGTGCGACCCCTTCACGACATTCTACGAACCTGTGCTTTGGACCACGTGTGGTCCCAACCTCTAGCAGGAATTCCTCCGAAGATCAGAGGCCTACCCCGTCCCGAGTGACCGTGGGCCCCTGTTGAAGGAATCCTCCCGAGGCATCTTCGCGATCCCTTGCCAGCCGGCTTGTGGGTCCCCTGAAGACTTTTCTACAGAACCAAAGGGCTTCCCTGGTTGCTCCAGGCCTGCCCTAACTTACCCTCGCTGGGTGAGTTCCCCAGACCTTGCTGGTCTGCACCATTGACTTTTTACGCTTTCCACAAGACTTGCTGCTACCAAGGCTTGTTGGCTCCAATCGGGTCGTCAACACCGCAGTCAGCTGCAGACTTTATGGGACACACCGAATCCAGCTCCTGGTTGTCCTCGACACCTCCTGGACCTCGTGGCCGAAGAGTCAAGACACCTGTGAACGACCTGAATCTGTCGACGACGGTGGGCATTCATCTTCCTTGCCCCGGGTCACTGCCCAGTGACTTTGAACACTGTCCCCTCTGCTTTCAGGTCTTCCTTCTTCCGAATCCAGGCTTGGATTCCACCGGACACTTCTTCTGGCTTCACAAGCAGCAAGTCTTCATTGGCTCCCATTGAAAACGATGCCGCGACCCGACACCAAAGGACACCTATGCACCCGGCTTCCCTGGGTGAGGTAACTCCAGCACTACGGTGCTCCTGTGGGTGTTGGCCCTAGAACTACTTACCCTGTAAGTGACTTGCTTGTAGCTACTCCCGAAGTGCCCTTAAACTCTTAATTTCCAACCGCGACTTACCCCATTGAAGTCTACGGCGATCCGCGCCTGTGTTCACGCACTGCACGCGTCCCCCGTGGGTCCTTTACTTACCTGCCTTGGGTGGTTTCGTGAGGCCCCAGCACTTCTGAAGGCCCTGGGCCTTGTCTCCTTGCAAGTCGTTGTTCTTAAGTCTCTTTTTTAGTATATGGTCTGGTACGCCCCTAGGGCCCCAGCCATATTTGTGCTTAATTTATTGTGAAACGTTGATTTATGCATATGTTCCTGTGTTCTAATCTCACAAGAGATTAGTAGAGAGTTGTTTAGTAATAAATACTTATATATTTGATATATATACCTGTGTGGTGTCTTTTCATTTGGTGATTCAAGAGATTGTGTGGTAAAACAAGCTGCTTTACATTCCTCCAAGACTTAGCCTGAAGGCTGCTCTCCACAGCTACCACTAGGATAGCTTTCTATAAAGGTTGTCTTAAACCTACCTACCATAAGAGTCGAATTGTACTGGTGCAAGGTGTCCACTTTAACTAGTGAACAGCATATACCAGGCCAACTTCTCACACCTGCCCTACGTCAAAGTGAAAGGGCAGGAATGCACCGTGTTTATCCAATACGGTGCATTCCTGTCCTTTTGCCCAGAGCTGGCGCCGTTTCGGCAGTCTAGCACCAACGCAGGCACCCTTGCACCATTGTCAACGTTGCCTGTGTTGTCAATAGGATTGTTTTTGTGCGGAAGGGGCATCTTCTTGCACAAAAACAATCCTGCGCTGCGTTTTCCTTTTTCTATGAGGAAAGAGGAGCAAACGAGGAGAAATAAAGTTATTTCTCCTCGTTACACCTCACCTCAGGACATACGGATTTGGCACTTCCCCAGGTTTACATGATCTTGTAAATCTGGGGAAGTGTCAAAATCCATGGATGTTGCGTGGAAAAACCCACTGCAGCGCATATGGAACACCTCCCGAGCGCAGAGTAAGGCAACGCACCGATTTGCGCTGCCTTGCCTTACTCCATATCTATGAGGCCATTGAAAGCCACACAAAGTGGGTTGTGTGGCCTTATAGATATCATTTGAAGGTGGCCCCACCAGAGTGTCACAAAATGTTACATTACAGCGGCGCAAGCGGGTCAAAAATATGCCCTTAATGAGCACTCTGAGAGAACTACCAGGTAAACCTATGATAATTTAGTCAATATTTATTAATATTGGCCCGTAAAAGGCACTCTTTGCTCTAATATTCATGTTTTTGAGAAGGAACGTATAGTGTGTACAAATGTAGGACCCACCAGTCCAGCTCTTCTAAAAATGAAATGTACAGAGACTCACATGCACAACCAGGATCTCAGAGCTTCCTGCCCACAGACCAGATTCTGGCAGAAGACTCCCGATTTTTTAAGCGAAAAATAGCTGTATGTTTGCGGTCTACCGTCTGACATTACCACTGCTTCAATAGAAGTCAATAGGGAAAATCCATTCCCCCAATTTGTTTCAAAATCTCCCACTTCCCTGTTTCAAAACGTTTGCATGTATGTCTCATAAGTCGGAGGACAATTGATAAGTCTGAAATGGCCTGGAAGTAAATATTTAGGCTTGTCAAGAAGCATTCTAGAAATAAAATGTATCACATTGAATTCATTATTTATGTTAACATTTACTACCCAATGTGGGTTACTGAAGCACTTGCCTAATGGGCAGAAAGCTAGGCCATGTAGGGTATGTAGTTGGGAAGTTTTTATTTCTATATTGGTAGTGTTTCCATATTGTGCCTGATGACCACCGAGGTGAGGTTATGGGACGCAGCGCTTAGCAGTGTGATGGATGAAGAAGTGTGAGAGATAGATGCACAGTTTGTGGTTTCTAGTAAGCAATGAGCATTAGAGGGCGGGATACTCACTTATTACACTCACCTCATTGCCCACACCACAATTCTGATAAGGGTTCAGATTGTACACATTTTTGAAAGGTCGGTAGGTTTGAGCTGTTCACTAAAAAGCCAGTACAAGCTGAAGTTTCATGCTCAAAGGGTCAGACGGACGCAGTGAGCGAGCATCGTGACGGCGCCGCCTCTGGGTGCCAGATCTCTCAAGATCCCCAGGTACAGTCATAACTTTAGCTGCTAGGTTTCCCAGGATCATGTGTGACTAGTTAGGTCCAATCCCATTTTTGTCTTATAATTGTGGAATTTGTATTCCTGGTTTTATACTGGGCTAAATAAGACTACAAATCCCAGAATTCTAAAAACAAATGAGACTGGCCAACTTAGTCATGCATGGACCTGGGAGACCTGGCAGCCAAGCAAATGTCGCTCATCCCGTCCATGTTTTTGCTATCATAGTTGTGTGCCTCATATAAAAAGAATCAGGGCTACAAGTATCGCAGCCAAGACCTGGAACGAGCTCCCTGTGAACATCAGACGCTCCCCGACCCTGCACACGTTCAGGAAGGACCTCAAGACCTGGCTCTTTGACTGATCCGGAGCCGCTCCCTCCCCTCCTCCCCCCAGCGCCTTGAGACCCTCACGGGTGAGTAGCGCACTTTACAAACCCCTGATTGATTGATTGATTGAAGTAGTAGGATTCATAAAAAGAAACCTGTATTGGATGAGCTTACGAAGGCATATGACCCAGGAACCTTACGAGCTCTTTTGAGGTGGTACAGGGTGACAGTGCCTCCTGGAGTGATGCAGGAGTGGACCCTCCCCTGGGGGTGATGCAGGAGTGGACACTCCCATTGGGGTGATGCAGGAGTGGGCATTCCCTTGGGGTGATGCAGGAGTGGACCCTCCCCTGGGGGTGATGCTGGAGTGGATCCTCCCTTGTAGTGATGCAGGAGTGGACTGTCGACTGGGTTGAATCAGGAGTGGACACTCCCATTGGGGTTATGCAGGAGTGGGCTCTCCCTTGGGGTGATGCAGGAGTGGGCTCTCCCTTGGGGTGATGCAGGAGTTGGCTCTCCCTTGGGGTGATGCAGGAGTGGGCTCTCCCTTGGGGTTATGCAGGAGTGGACCCTCCCCTGGGGGTGATGCAGGAGTGGATCCTCCATTGGAGTGATGCAGGAGTGGACTGTCGACTGGGTTGAATTAGGAGTGGACACTCCCTTGGGGTGATGCAGGAGTGAACCTTTCCCTGGGGGTGTAGCAGGAGTGGACCCTCCCCTAGAGTGATGCAGGAGTGGACTCTCCCCCGGGGTGATGCTGGAGTGGATCCTCCCATTGGGGTTATGCAGGAGTGGACCCTCTCCTAGGGTGATGCCGGAGTGGGCTCTCCCCTGGGGTGATGCAGGAGTGGGCTCTCCCCTGGGGTGATGCAGGAGTGGACCCTCCCCTGGGGGTGATGCTGGAGTGGATCCTCCCTTGGAGTGATGTAGGGGTGGACTCTCCCTTGGGGTGATGCATGAGTGGGCTCTCCCTTGGGGTGATGCAGGAGTGGACCCTCCTCTGGGTGATGAAGGAGAGGACCCTCCTCTAGGGTGATGCAGGGGTGGGCTCTCCCTTGGGGTGATGCAGGAGTGGAACCTTCCCTAGAGATGATGCCGGAGTGGATGATCCCCTGGGGGTGATGCCGGAGTGGATCCTCCCCTGGGGGTGATGCCGGAGTGGATCCTCCCTTGGGTGATGCAGGAGTGGGCTCTCCCCTGGGGTGATGCAGGAGTGGGCTCTCCCCTGGGGTTATGCAGGAGTGGATCCTCCCTTGGGTGATGCAGGAGTGGGCTCTCCCCTGGGGTGATGCAGGAGTGGGTTCTCCCCCGGGGTTATGCAGGAGTGGATCCTCCCTTGGGTGATGCAGCAGTGGGCTCTCCCCCGCGGTTATGCAGGAGTGGACTTTCCCCTTGGGTGATGCCGGAGTGAATCCTCTGCTTGGGGTGATGCCGGAGTGGACCCTCTCCTAGGATGATGAAGGAGTGGACCCTCCCCTGTGGTGATGCAGGAGTAGACTCTCCCATTGGGTAATTAAGGAGTGGGCTCTCCCCTGGGGTGATGCAGGAGTGGGCTCTCCCATTGGGTAATGCAGGAGTGGACTCTCCCCCGGGGTGATGCAGGAGTGGATCCTCCCCTAGGGGTGATGCGGAGTGGACTCTCTCCTGGGGTGATGCAGGAGTGGACAGTCAGTCCTGCCAAGTACCACTCATCAGGCGTTAGAGTAACGCATTTCAGTATGGTGGTCCGCATCACTGCACTGAAATGGAAAGTCACACATTTTAAGCATAGCGCCTGCCATGGCTGTCAAGGCGTACTAGCACTGTTATACTGAGTAATAGTAAAGCTAAAGTGCCAGCGCACCATGGCATGCGCGCTACACCGCAGGCTGGCTGAGCTAGAGCTGCTAACTGGCTCCAAATAACAAACATTGTATAAATAGGATAGGAAGGATTTCGCAGTGCGGTATTACATGAATCTGACTAACGTCACAAGGCAATGTCCAATGGCTACTACCAAGACATTAGCCGCCCGACTGAGGAAAGTGACACTGGGACTATAATAGGCACCGCAGGACGTTATGTTCTGCTGCCGCCGGCTATTTTGAAAGTTTGTGGGAGGCTGACTGCGGCGGTAAATTAAAATCATGGTGATCCCGCGACTGCCGGACCAGCCAACCCCACTGAGACACTGGTGGCCGCTGGAGCCCAAAGCGCACACGGCAGCTCAGCGGAGCCTGAGTGAATAAAAAATGTGCTACCATCTGCGTCAAGATTTTTCAATTCTATTAAGGACACGGAGGCGAGGATTATGCTTTCTCTTTCTTTACTGAAAAATACAGCAGCCAATTAAAAATGTTTTAACACATCAAATAAACTACATTTCCCACAATGCCATGGTACATCACCATTAACCATAGAGACTATAGCCCTATATATGGAGTCCCAACATGAGCACTTCCTCTTTCTTTGCCTTGAACGAGCATTGTCTATGTATTTTTGCAACTTGTCCAATGATGGCAGAAACTTGTAGAAAGAAATTGCAAACCAATTAACATGATGGATTCAACTGAAGTCCATGTAGACGAAGGATGTACAGCACGCCTTCCAAGAAATCCAAATAAGCAATTGTCTATTCGCCCTTCTGCTCAGCTCCTGAAACAGAAATATCAACTCGTAATAACCGTGATAACTAACCGCATCAGGGTGGGTAATAAATGGCAATCATAAACATGAATTGTACAATGGGTCCGTGTCCTTTATAGAATTGAAAATTCTTGGCGCGAATGCTAGTAAATGTTTTATTCTATTACAGGACCGGAGGCTTCGGATTATGCTAGTTTAACACTTGTACAGTACAACAGAAGCAATATCGCCCAAAGGTTTATAATAAAACTATTTAAATGTAGAGTCAGACGACCAATCAGCTGCTCTCATTATGTCTTGTACACTGGTGCCTATCATAAATGATTTTGAGGCCATAGCGCCCCTCACAGAATGAGCCCCGAACACTTGAGTATCAATACCAGCCTCTGTCATTACATATCTGAGCCATCTGGCAATGGTGGCAGAAGTAACTGGTTTAAACGGCTTTTGCAACGCAATTAATAGCCATGAACAACTGACCGGTCTGACCGGTCGGGTACATTCCTCATAAGCTTTAAGACATTTTACTACACACAATTTATCATTAGCAGGAAATGCATTGTAATCAATAGACCATGAGAAAGTCTTTGTCCTTGCTGAAATTACAAATGAAACCCCTTCAGGAGAAAAGACCCTACCTGTTAAGTCTGGAACTCTAACATCAGAGACTCGTCGGCAAGCAGATAAACAAAGAAGCAGAGCTATTTTAGCAGACAGATGTTTCCAAGATAACTCAGCATTATGAGGCCAATTATTGAATACATTTAAAACTTTAGATACATCCCATAAAGCAGAATACTTAGCCTTAAGAGGGTTTGTCACTCGTATTTCTTTGAGAAGTTTACATACCACAGGATGCATACCTAGCGGTTTACCGTCTATCTGCCCATGTCCAGCCGAGACAGCGGATCGAAAGTTGTTAACTGACCTGTAAGACAGCCCTTCGGAAGCTTTTTTGGATAGAAAGTTCAATATTTGCGAGAGATCGTCCTCCACTGGATCCACATATTTCTCCGAGCACCAACCCAACCAAGCTCGCCATGCTGAGGAATATCGCTTCCTAGTAGAGGGGGCCCAGGTCTTGTGGATGAAAGCTGAAGCCTCTTTCGAAATTCCTGGCAGCGACCACTGTTGCCTGAAAGCCTCCAGGCCATCAGGGACAACTGCTCCGAGAGAACTAGTGGATGCAGTTCTCCCTGAGGGCCCTGGAGCATCGTTTGAGACCACGGAAGGAGGAGAGGGCAGTCACACGTCAACTCCAACAGTATTGGGAACCAAGGTTGGGATTTCCACACTGGTGTGACTAAAAGTATCTCTGCCTTCTGGTGGGCTACTTGATTCGCTACTCTGGGAATGAGGACGAAAGGGGGAGAACGCATAATTCAATGTCTTCGACCAGTCCTGCATTAAGGCATCCGTGGCTTTTGCCAGTAGATCTGGTCTTCAACTAAGAAAAATGTGTCTAGCTGGCGATTGAGTTTGGAGGCATAGAGATCTATCTTGCAAGGGCACCAAATTGAATGAATCATTTGAAATAGTGAGGGGTGGAGTTTCCAGTCGCTGTAATCCTTCAAGTGACGGGAATTCCAGTCCGCTATCGTGTTGTCCTGTCCCGGAAGGTATTCCGCTATCACCATTATTTGGTGAGACAGGCAATAATGCCAAACGTCTTTGGCAATCTCCACCAACATCGGGGATCTCGTTCCCCCTAGTTTGTTTATATATCTCACCGCTGATATGTTGTCCATCCTCAGAAGGATCCAACAAGACACCTTCTTGGGTGAGGGAGTTCGAATCGCAAAGGATCCTGGCAGGAGTTCGGGTCAATTGATATGTAATGGCAACTCCTGGAGGGACCATCTGCCCCCTGTGGCTATCTTTCCACATCGTGCCCCCCAGCCCCACCGGCTGGCATCGGACTCTATCACCACCTTTGGGCGAGAGCCGAATATAGCTCGGCCATTCCAAGCATCTACGTGGGTTAGCCACCACCTGAGTTCTTCCCTGACTACGTTGGTGAGGGGAACCTGGTCTGAATATGAAAGCCCCTTCTGCAGGTGCTGTATCTTTAGACGTTGAAGGGCCCGGTAGTGCAATGGGCCCGGAAAGATCGCTTGTATTGAAGACGCCAGAAGCCCCACTATGCGAGCAATAGCTCTCAGCGACATGAAAGGCTTGGTTAATGTCACCTTCAATTCTTTCTTCAGATCTCTCAACTTGGATTTGGGCAACTGAAGTTGAGCTGTCTGAGAATTGATCACAAAACCTAGAAATTCTATCGACAAAGTCGGACACAGAACTGATTTGGAGGAATTGATCACAAAGCCTAGATTCTCCAACAGATGTACAGTCCTCTGAAGATGTTGGGATGCTAGGGAGAAGGACGGTGCCATGATGAGTATGTCGTCCAGGTAAATTATTAGACGAATACCCTGCTCCCTGAGATGAGCGGTCACCGGCTTCATCAACTTGGTGAAACACCAAGGAGCCGAGGAAAGACCGAAAGGCAGGACCAAGTATTCCAGTCATCTGTCCTGCCACCGGAATTGTAAAATGTCAGTGAGGAGGAAAGATCGGCATGGTTAAGTAGGCATCTTTGAGGTCCAGGCGGACCAGCTAGTCTCCCTGTCTCAAAATGTCCGTAAATAAATGAATCCCTTCCATTTTGAAGTGTCTGTATAGGACGAATTGATTGAACCCTTTCAGGTTTAGAACTAGTCTGTGACCACCACCTCTGTTCTGCCCCAGGAAGACATTGCTACAGAAACCCTCGGGCCTGTTGTCGCAGTAGGCGACCACGTTTTTCTCCAGCAAGTCCCCTATTTCACGCTCTATAAAAATGTTGTCTTGTTGGGAAAAAACCAACGGAGGTCGAATAAACTCTTGCGTTGGGGTCTGGAAAAGCTCTATGTGCAATCCCTGAACTTTTTGTAAGACCCAGGCATCTCGTGTAATCGCTGCCCAATTGTGCAGAAAATGACGGGTGCGACCCCCCAGAGGATACAAAGAGGAGTTTAGTATTCTTACCTGAGGTTCTCTGGGGTTGGAAGTTTCCCCTTTGTCCCCCTCGATGGTACCAACAATGGGTAAATCTTCTTGTTGGATAGACCTCTTCTGCTGTCGTTCCAGTCTCCTCTACCGCGACCATAGCCGCCTCTGGGAGGGCCCTGATAGTACTGGCGGCCTGGCGAGCGGCCCCTGCCTTGCCCGGCCCGTCCAAAAAGGCCAGCCTGGAAAACTCTTTTTATGTTTGTTTGGGCCTTATCCAAAGACTTGAAAGTACCCAAATACTTCGACACGTCTTTCACGAACTTGTCGCCGAAAAGGAGACCTTCCGCTAAGGGACCCGCCTACGCGAAGGCTAATTCGTGAGATTGCTGTCCATCCTCATTAGTAAGGATTTCCGTCGCTCGGTGGAAATAGCACAATTCGCATTGCCCAAGAAACAAATGGCTCTTTGGGTCCATCCAGTCAAAATGTCTGGGTCCACCGGAGCCCCCGTCTCCTTGGCCACTAGCGCCACCTCCAAAATGTTTGCCAAGGGCACGGTGTCGTGGCCTGGAATCCTCAGGATCGTATGTTGCAAAAAATGGTCCACCTCTCGACACCACCACGGTCTGAATTGGTATACACAGACTTAATGGAGTGGTCAAGCGGGGGAAGGGTAGGAAGGGGACAGCAGGGAGGGAGACCTGAAATGACAACCTAAACAACTATAACCAATAGCAATTTTATGCAGTTGTTCCTATCCTACCCTGACCCCTCTGAAAGGAGAGACTGCATAACTAAGATTAGTACCTGTAAAGAAAGAAATATCTTCTCTGCTAATTCTGGGAGTTTTCACACACGTTGGAGGATGTTGCTAGCTCTGGAGACATAATACCATGATAAGTACTTTGCAGGTTACATGTAACAATAAGTAGAGAGCGGAACACAGGTTAGGTCTCCATACCAGTACTAATATCCTGTAGACTGAGACAGGGGTGGGGAAGAGCCGTCCACTTGCTCACTCTCTATACCCCTGCTACTGGATATATAAAGAAACCAACATGACTCCCAAGAACAATGTACACACTCAGCAAAATCAAAGAAAAAACAAATCCAGCCTGCAGCTCCAATGCATCTTGGATGAGGCTAGGTTAAACTTGGCAACATCAATTGTATGATTAAACAAACTAAAAATAGCAGAGCCACCAGTAGTTCCTGGCGGTGAAATGTAGAATAATAAGGTTAACTAATAAGGAAACAATACGCGTTTTCCCTGCAAGAGCTAAGGTAGCTCGCCAACAGGGAAAACGAGTTTGTGGCAATCCTGCCCTTTGGAAACGCTGAAAAAATGGCGTTTTCCCTGCAAGAGCTATGGTAGCTCGCCAACAGGAAAAAACGAGTTTAGGGTGGCTTGCCTCTACCAACCTAGGAAAAGCTACTGAGGCAAGCGGACGAGGGAGACCAGGAAATACTGTACAACTCTCTCCTCTGAGAGAGTACCGGAAGTAGGGCTCCACGGGAAGGGTTTACTCCGCAAGGAACCGGCAATTGATTCCACCAACGGAGCAACCACACAAGTAGCTCTGAGCCCCCACACTGCCACTATTTGATTCTGAGCATGGCGCTGAAGATGCACGAAGAGGAACAAAGGGGTCGGTGCTAATAACACCCTTACCAGCCTCCTAGTACTCAGCGCGGCTCCTTCAGGAAAAGTAAGCGGCAGCGTCTGACTGCCCTGGATGGGATTAAGACGGGAATGCCTCGCGCACGTCATGACGTCACTGACGACATCGCGCCGAGGCTCAGGGGAAATGTAGTTCACTCAAGCGTCTACGTTCGTAGCGCGCTGAGTCAGTGTTCTTCTGGTGCCCTTATGGTGGGCTGTAACACACGGTGACGTCCAAGATCTTATCTTGGCATCCTCGCCAAGCTCGGTCTATGCCCTTCTTTGGATCTTTGGCGAACTTTTTTAAGAACGTCAGCATATTCAGGTCGATATCCGGAGTATCGGCTACTTTATCCGGAATATCGGGCCGAGGACATTCTCCCCTGAGCTTGGTACAGACGTCCTTATCAAAGTGTTTGCGGAGGTTCTGATGGATGTAGTCCGAGACCTCTGGGGCCGGGGCCCAATCTGAGGATCCTGGGTGCACAATGTCTTGGGGGTTAAAATCAAAGGGGCTCGAGAGTTGGAAGTTGGTAGGAATGGGCAAATTTACGTGCACCGTCTTGGCCTTCTTCTTCCTAGGCGGGAAGTTATGGGGGGTAGAGGAAGTATCTGTACTGGCATCAGTGTCTTGATCCTTGGGCGCAGGAGGCGCCACCGCCGGGGTGGAGTACTGATGATCCCCAGTGGTAACCTGGGGCAATTTCTCAAGGGCCTGTGCATGCAGCAATGATGATGACTTGGCTTTCCTCTTGCCTTTTCCCTCCAAGGTACTAGGCGCCGAGGCTGCTTTATCAGGGCCCTGAACCCGTGCCTCTTCGCAAATCTTTCCAACTGGGCAGTAATGGGCTTGAGCGCCGCTGCCAGGGCTTGGTTAACCATCTGGGGAACGGCTGACTCAATGGCTCGGTTTACCGACTGCTGCACTGATGCGTCTAAGGCATCCACCATAGTGTCTTCCAGACATGGGCCCTGCTCTTCCTCATAGTACCCATACTCGTCTTCTTCGAATGTAGCCCAATCTTCCATAATGGAAATTATTTGAATAGCTTTGTAATAATTTTACTATTAATGCCAAGTCAAATTCCAGGGGAATTAAAGTGGGGGAGCTACCCACTTTGCACAAATCCGAGATTCGCTCCTCAGCCCAGCTGTTGTCTGTAATTATTTCAGCCCTTCAGGGCGTAAGCGAGAGCCAAAATGTGTTATACACAGCCTGCACCTGGCTTGGGCCGTCCAGATTATTACAGCCTAGGAGCGGCGTAGACCCCAGCGAGCAAACGAACCTGAAAACTCACTTGCAGTAAATTTTTTGAATTTGGGCGTCGCGTAGCCCAAATATAGCCCAATTGGGCTACACGACGTCAGGCTCTCTGTTAACACGGGCCCGATGAGGGGAGGCTACCGCGATGTAATATCGCGACCCAGACGCGGTACAATTATGGGAAACTGCAGGGGAAACCAGTCGCGGCGATAGATGCATTTACCGCACTCGCCGCGCACCAATGCCAACGGTCCACAGAAACAACGGCACACACGGGCATCCATAACCCGCGGATCGCGCCTGTGACCGGGAATCACTTCACACAGTAAGCCAACACAGCAAATTCGTAACAATAATATCACAGGCTTATTATACAATCAATTACAGTGGTAAGGTAGAAAAAATTAAGGAACACTTAACTCAGCTGCAAGCAGCAAAGAAAGAGGAAGTGCTCATGTTGGGATTCCATATATAGGGCTATAGTCTCTATGGATATTGGTGATGTACCATGGCATTGTGGGAAATGCACTTTCTTTGATGTGTTAAAATGTTTTTCCTTGGCTGCTGTATTTTTCAGTAAAGAAAGAGAAAGTATAATCCGAAGCCTCTGGTCCTTTAATAGAATCTGAATGCAGAAGGCCGGACTCAGAGTATAAGGAGGCGGCGGCTCGGCGTAAACCAATTGCTGTCACTTTGGCTCACCTTGCAAACTAAGTAAGTTAGTCTGAGTGTAGTGCCTCGCTCTGTTAATCTACCTCCCACTGATAGATTTGCTTTTTGGTGATTAGCGTGCAGTCAATCAGCTGCTCACTGAGGCTGCCTTGCCCATGCAGCATGGTGCGTGCTGTCTGCCAGCAGCTGTCCATCGAGCAAGTCCACAAGTACAGTGTGTATTGAGTGACTCCTCTGCGACTAAACAACTCTTTTTCTTTGCCACCTTGCTTAGTTTTCGTCTGCCATATACTTCAACACGACGCCAGGAACCCCATCGAAGGCAGTGACGTGTGAGCCCAACAATGCACAACAAGAGGCATACATAATTTTCCTTAAACGTGGCACTTGTGACAGAAGTTAAAGAACTTCAAAGATGCAACTGACTTGGCACTCATTTTTATAGACACGCGAAGCAATGTATAATTTAGCTGGGCTGGGCTCCGTGAGTGATGAACTCGCAGATCCCAGCAGTAGCAGGCATAAATTATTTAAGGCATCTAACCAGTTAGAGAAGTAGGGGCTTGATAACGTCAGTGCAGGACAGATAAGACTACCACCTGGGTTCGAAGTTTGAACGATGGTTGTTTGGGGAGGATAGGAATAGAGATACGCAGAGAAGAGAAAGGGAAAAACATAGAAACAAAAGAGAAAGGGGAAAAGGAATACCATACTCTGTTACAGGTTTCCCTCCTTTTCGTTTTGCAGGCTCCACCCTTGTTCCTCCTGCAGCTTTCCCTCCCCACCTTGCTGTAAGTTTACATTCTTGTTTACATTTCCATCCTGTCCCTAGCAGGTTCCTCACTCTTTCTCTACTGTTACAGGTCTCATTCTACAACCTGTTTCAAACCTAGTCGCCTGAGAACTTCAACTAAAGAAGTGCCCGAAAGTGTCACTGTGCCAGTATATTAATCTAAAGTAAACTCTTGTTTTGTGCTATCTCCCAGCAAATATAATAATGAATCAAAGTATTTGAATGTCACAGAATGCTTGTTTCCTGGCTGCATTTTTTTCTGGTGCTTTGTACCAGGTAACTTCTTAGAGTTTCTGTTGCTCAAATGGGTGTAATTTCTCATATTAATATGTTTCCCTCGTCTTCATTGCTTGAATTTGCTCACGAGAAAGTGTCACTCATAGTCGTTGAAATGTCACTCATAATTACACTAAAATTATGAAAATGTCACACATAGCAATTTGAAACCTTGGCAGCTAAATGGACTCTGCAACTCACGATGAGACCCAGAAACAACAACCCCTTCAAAGATGGCCTCCACGCTCCCGCACATTAGGAGACCACTGACGAGTCCTGAACAGAGAAGAAGGACTACGTGTGCAGAGAGTGGCGTCGACAACAAGGATGGGCCAAAGCGTGACAGCCAGCGTGCTGTAAGGGACAGAGAAGAAGGACTGCCGTTGGAACGGCCATGTCACAGCAGCGGCCATCTTGGAGCTATGCCATCTTCCACCTGTGCCCGTGTACACTGGCCACAGTGCACGTGTAGGGGTTTCCTGCAGTGCTATAGGGGCCGCTTATGTATTATGGCTATCAAAGAGGTAGTCGGCCTCTCTTCCAGAGTGTCCTCATTGGTCCCACTGGTCTACAGTTTCACGACTGAGTTTGAACGCTCTCTTGTGTAGCCCATCCCCGTTGTTGTGCGCGGTGTCTCTTTGTTTTGGGTGTTTCTGCAGGAAGCGTGCTGGTTGTATAACCTGAGCGGGGGAGGGGCGGTGATGCTGGGGGCCCCCAGGCAGGACTGCACCGAGGGGGGGGCCACAGGGACGGCTGCACCGAGGGGTGAGGAGGAGGACCAGAGCAGGTAATACTGGGGGGCATGGAGCACTGCACCCAGGGGAGGGGTCCAGGTCTGCAGGTAATACGGGGGGGCAGGGAGCACTGCACCCAGGGGAGGGGTCCAGGTCTGCAGGTAATACGGGGGGCAGGGAGTACTGCACACAGGGGAGGGGTCCAGGACTGCAGGTAATACGGGGGGCAGGGAGTACTGCACCCTGGGGAAGGGGCAGGGCCTGCGGTTAATACTGGGGGGGCAGGGAGCACTGCACCCAGGGGAGCGGGGGGCAGGGAGTACTGCACCCTGGGCAAGGGGCACGGCATACGGGTAATACTGTGGGGGCAGGGAGCACTGCACCCAGGGGGGCCAAGACCTGCAGGTAATACTGGGGGGGCAGAGAGTACTGCACCCAGGGGAGGGGGCCAGGACTACAGGTAATACTTGGGTGGGGGAGGGGGGGGGCAGGGAGTACTGCACCCTGGGGAAGGGACAGGGCCTGTGGGTAATATTGGGGGCAGGGAGCACTGCACCCAGGAGAGGGGAGGGGGGCCAAGACCTGCAGTTAATACCTGGGGGGCAGGGAGTACTGCACACAGGGGAGGGGTCCAGGACTTCAGGTAATATTGGGGGGGCGGCAGGTAGCACTGCACACAGGGGGGGACAAGACCTGCAGGTAATACTGGGGGGCATGGAGCACTGCACCCAGGGGAGGGGTCCAGGACTGCAGGTAATACTGGGGGGCATGGAGCACTGCACCCAGGGGAGGGGTCCAGGACTGCAGGTAATACGGGGGGGGCAGGGAGTACTGTACACAGGGGAGGGGTCCAGGACTGCAGGTAATACGGGGGGGCAGGGAGTACTGCACACAGGGGGGGACAAGACCTGCAGGAAATACTGGGGGGCAGGGAGCACAGCACCCAGGGGAGGGGTCCAGGACTTCAGGTAATATTGGGGGGGCGGCAGGGAGCACTGCACACAGGGGGGGACAAGACCTGCAGGTAATACTGGGGGTCAGGGAGCACTGCACACAGGGGGGACAAGACCTGCAGGTAATACGGGGGGAGGGGGTGCAGGGAGTACTGCACCCAGGGGAGGGGGCAAGGACTGAAGGTAATACAGGGGGGCAGGGAGTACTGCACCCAGAGGAGGGGGGCTAAGACCTGCAGGTAATACTGGGGGGGGTGCAGGGAGTACTGCACCCAGGGGAGGGGGCAAGGACTGCAGGTAATACGGGGGGTCAGGGAGCACTGCACACAGGGGGGGACAAGACCTGCAGGTAATGCGGGGGGTCAGGGAGTACTGCACCCAGGGGAGGGGGCAAGGACTGCAGGTAATACGGGGGGGCAGGGAGTACTGCACCGAGGGGGGGCCACAGGGACGGCTGCACCGAGGGGTGAGGAGGAGGAGGACCAGAGCAGGTAATACTGGGGGCAGGGAGCACAGCACCCAGGGGAGGGGTCCAGGACTTCAGGTAATATTGGGGGGCGGCAGGGAGCACTGCACACGGGGGGACAAGACCTGCAGGTAATACGGGGGGGGGAGGGGTGCATGGAGAACTGCACCCAGTGGAGGGGGCAAGGAAAGAATGTAATACGGGGGGGGCAGGGAGTACTGCACCCAGGGGAGGGGGCCAGGACTGCAGGTAATACGGGGGGGTCAGGGAGCACTGCACACAGGGGGGGACAAGACCTGCAGGTAATACTGGGGGGGCAGGGAGTACTGCTCCCAGGGGAGGGGGCAAGGACTACAGGTAATACGGGGGGGGCAGGGAGTACTGCACCGAGGGGGGGGGGGCACAGGGACGGCTGCACCGAGGGGTGAGGAGGAGGAGGAGGACCAGAGCAGGTAATACTGGGGGGCAGGGAGCACAGCACCCAGGGGAGGGGTCCAGGACTGCAGGTAATACAGGGTGGGCAGGGAGCACTGCACCCAGGGGAGGGGGGCCAGGACCTGCAGGTAATACTGGGGGGCAGGGAGCACTGCACCCAGGGGGGCCAAGACCTGCAGGTAATACTGGGGGGCAGGGAGTACTGCACCCGGGGGAGGGGGCAAGGACTGCAGGTAATACAGGGTGGGCAGGGAGCACTGCACCCAGGGGAGGGGTCCAGGACTTCAGGTAATACAGGGGGGGGCAGGGAGTACTGCACCCAGAGGAGGGGAGGGGACACGGGGGGGGGGGCTAAGACCTGCAGGTAATACTGGGGGGGAGGGGTTGCAGGGAGTACTGCACCCAGGGGAGGGGGCCAGGACTGCAGGTAATACGGGGGCAGGGAGTACTGCACCCTGGGCAAGGGGCACGGCATACGGGTAATACTGTGGGGGCAGGGAGCACTGCACCCAGGGGGGCCAAGACCTGCAGGTAATACTGGGGGGCAGAGAGTACTGCACCCAGGGGAGGGGGCCAGGACTACAGGTAATACTTGGGTGGGGGGGCAGGGAGTACTGCACCCTGGGGAAGGGACAGGGCCTGTGGGTAATATTGGGGGCAGGGAGCACTGCACCCAGGAGAGGGGAGGGGGGCCAAGACCTGCAGTTAATACCTGGGGGCAGGGAGTACTGCACCCAGGGGAGGGGGCCAGGACTGCAGGTAATACTGGGGGGGGGGCAGGGAGTACTGCACCCAGGGGAGGGGGCCAGGACTGCAGGTAATACTGGGGGGGGGGCAGGGAGTACTGCACCCAGGGGAGGGGGGCCAAGACCTGCAGGTAATACTGTGGGGGGGCAGGGAGCACTGCACCCAGGGGAGGGGAGGGGGCCCCAAGACCTGCAGGTAATACTGGGGGGGGCAGGGAGTACTGCACCCTGGTGAAGGGGCAGGGCCTGCGGGTAATACTTGGGGGGGCAGGGAGCACTGCACCCAGGGGGGGCCAAGACCAGCAGGTAATACTGGGGGGGGCCAGGGAGTACTGCACCCTGGGGAACGGGCAGGGCCTGCGGGTAATACTGGGGGGGGCAGGGAGCACTGCACCCAGGGGAGGGGAGAGGTGGCCAAGACCTGCAGGTAATACTGGGGGTAGGGAGTACTGCACCCAGGGGAGGGGGCCAGGACTGCAGGTAATACTGGGGGGGGGCAGGGAGTACTGCACCCTGGGGCAGGGCCTGCGGGTAATACTGGGGGGGCAGGGAGCACGGCACCCAGGAGGGGCCCAAGACCTGCAGGTAATACTGGGGGGCAGGGAGTACTGCACCCAGGGGAGGGGGCCAGGACTGCAGGTAATATTGGGGGGGGCAGGGAGTACTGCACCCTGGGGAAGGGGCAGGGCCTGTGGGTAATACTGGGGGGCAGGGAGTACTGCACCCTGGGGAAGGGGCAGGGCCTGCGGGTAATACTGGGGGGCAAGGAGCACTGCACCCAGGGGAGGGGGGCCAAGACCTGTAGGTAATACTGGGGGGGGCAGGGAGCACTGCACCAAGGGAGGGGGCGAAGACTGCAGGTAATACTGGGGGGGCAGGGAGTACTGCACCCAGGGGAGGGGGGCCAGGACCTGCAGAAAATACTGGGGGGGCAGGGACCACTGCCGCCAGGGGAAGGGGCAGGACCTGCGGGTAATACTCAGGGGCCCCGGGCAGGACTGCACCCTGGGGGGCCACAGGGACGGCTGCACCGAGGGGAGCGGAAGAGGACCAGAGGACTGCAGGTAATACTGGGGAGGGAGGGAGGGGGGGGGCAGGGAGCACTGCACCCAGGGGAGGGGAGGGGGCCAAGACCAGCAGGTAGTACTGTGGGGGGGGGCCGGGAGCACTGCAGCCAGGGGAGGGGGGCCAAGACCTGCAGGTAATACTCAGGGGCCAGGGAGTGCTGCACTCTGGGGAGAAGGAGGACCAGATGCCAGGCCCTTGAGGTAATACTTTGGGGCCATGGAGTATTGCACTCGAGAAAAGGGGGGCAGAGGCCAGGACCTGGAGGAAATACCCAGGGGAGAGGGAGCAAGGGGTCAGGACACAGAGGTAATACTCAGGGGCCAGGGAGGACTGCACCCAGGGAAGAGAGGTAGGACCAGAGGCCAGTACCTGGTGGTAATACTCAGAAAGTGCTGCACTTCTAGGAAGGAAGGGTACATGGACTAGTATCTGGATCTTCTATTCAGGGGAGACCTGCACTCAGAGGCGGGAAGGTTGACCGGCAAGGACCTGAAGGTTATACTCTGGAGTACTGCTGTGGGGGAGAACAGGGGGCCTGAGGCCACAGGGAAGCACTTGCAGTAGAGAAGTGCTCTGCACACCGATAAAAGGGGTCGCTGGGATTCAAAACCCAGAGCGGGGGTCGCTTGGGTGCTGACAGTGTAAGGCAGCTACCTTCCAGCCGTAAGAGAGGAGGGGCATCCAAAAGAGGAGAAAGACTGGCCAGTACCCTCAGAGGGATTTCGTAAGGAAGGCGCAGCAGCCTCAGATATAGCAGGGAGTGGAGAAGCGGTATCAAAAGTGGTAGTCTCAGGAGAGATGAAAGAAGACTCAGTACCCTTAGCAAAAGAAACCAACACCCTGAGAAAAGAGGATGCCAGGGGAGAGGTCCTGAAACCTAGAGGTGAGATGACGCGAAATGGCACTCTTATGAGAGCAACTGGATCAACCTGACCCACACAGCTGTCAAGCCAGTTATCTGGGGTCGGTGTGGCGCCGGGGCAAATGGGTAGTCCCTGTGACACATATTGCACCTGTCCTTGGGCCCCAAAGCCAAATACTACTGCAAGCTCATTGGATTGTCAAGTGTCCTGCAACCCAACCTCATAGAGCACATGTAGAATTGCAGACAGCCAATGGCTGGTACTTCAAGGAAGTGCAGACAACATATTTCTTCTCAGTTAAGAGTCTGGAACAATAGAGCCTCCCCTGGCTTGCAGACTAAATATTACCCCCAGAAGTCCACCCCATTCAGTAATCCCTTCATGAGCGAGTTCCCACTTACTTAGCAGTAGTAGTTTGGTAAGAATCATGACTATGGTTCATGGAGGGTGGCACCCGCTTCTGCCATGTACCACTGAGCATGCTCACCACTGAGCATGCTCACCTGGATAGAGGATCGCCTACCTACCGCTGAGCATTAGAAAGTATCCTTATTGACCCCAGGAAGTGTTACAGCATTTAACACTATTCTTAGGTAGGTCCACTGGTTACTCTGTGACTACTTGTGACTTGTATTTTGATCTACACATGCTCACAGCAAGGATACAATTGCAAATCTAATTCAGATGCTACAGCTAAAGCGCAGTATCGGTTTAAGGTGGCACAGTCCATGCACAGAGCTTCTGGTAGATGGTGTCTCTGACTGAGCTGCACAGATGCTGTCTATGTCGGGTAGCCGCCTCTCTTCATCTTTTCCACAACATTGGAGAAGATGGAGTTGAAGATGGACCCGTGGTGGCGAAGGCACAAGGCCAACATGCTTACATGGGTGTCTCTCAAGCAGAGAAAAAAAAACATGCTGCAGCCTCCTTTCTGGATCAGCTCTCAATGCAAAGAGAGTCATTGATGTATCAAGAAAAGGACCGAGGCATGGTGAGCAAAAGAATGATGGATTTATCCCAGATCTTTTGACTGGGGGTGAATGTTTTGATTTGTTCTGCATTCCGTCCATCAAATGTGTGTCTTTTGCTCTCTCGCCCTAAGTGCGCCGGGTATGCCCAGACGTGGGCCCCGGGCTCACTGTACCACTGGATTCAAGCTATCCTGGCTGATGAGTCGTGAAACCCCGAAATCGGTCCTAGGATGCTTGTTTCCGGTACAGGGAGGACCTGGCTTGGCAGTTCGGGCTGGACTGTTCCCATGAGGC
The DNA here is from genome assembly GCA_963921515.1 of Calotriton arnoldi. Classification (NCBI taxonomy): domain Eukaryota; kingdom Metazoa; phylum Chordata; class Amphibia; order Caudata; family Salamandridae; genus Calotriton; species Calotriton arnoldi. The sequence continues at coordinate 1,579,166 of CAWUFW010001944.1, read as the reverse complement.
ACAGGGTCAAGACTGATTTACATATAGCTAGGTCTAAACTGGGGTGGCATGGTGAGCAAAAGAATGATGGATTTAACCCAGATCTTTTGACTGGAGTTGAATGTTTTGATTTGTTCTGCATTACGTCCATCAATTGTGTGTCTTTTGAAGGCACAGGGACCAACATGCTTACATGGGTGTCTCTCAAGCCGAGAAAACAAACATGCTGCAGCCTCCCTTCTGGATCAGCTCTACATGCAAAGAGAGTCATTGGTGTATCAAGATAAGGACGGAGGCACGTAGGCCCCCACGTTGGCTTCTGTCCTGATCCAGGGTATGTCACAGGCGTCTCAACAAAGTTCATAGGCAGCATACTCTCCAGGCCAGGTGCAGCAGTGCTCAGATGGCGATCGCAGTTATAATGACGAGGTGATGAGGCACAAGGGCCCTCACTCACTCCAGGCGCAGCAATGGTTGTAGACCATATGTTAGGCTGGGTGTTGGCTGCAGGACTGAACACGTTATGGTAGTACACTGAATCTCTACGCTGAAGAGTGGTAGATTCTCTACACACCAGGCAGTATATCTTCTTCTGCTTTCTAGGTTGCAGCAGTAAACGTTTCTCATTCCTGGGGAATGTTATCTAGCTCTCCAGGGGAAACAGCTGGAGTTTCTGCCTCTGTCTGGTCCCAGCCGTCCACTGCACGGGTGTGTACAGAACTCTTACAAGTAGAAGGTGAATACTGAATGAGCCAAGAGGGGTTCGAATTTGCCCCCACACAGTGACAGTTGAAGCCTCACCAGCAGACCTCTCAGATTCAAAGTTTCGCCTGAACATTTAGAGGAACCATTTCATAGTGCAATTCACCGTAGGTGTGTCATAGTTCCATGGCAGCCAGCTAGTTTCTGGACTGGCCAATCAGGGGCTTTTGGTCTGTTTATGCTTCACGGCCACAAAGGTCTAATGATGCAAGCTATTGGCAGGCAGGTTGTCTTTGTTGCAGGTGCACAGCTTTGGCCATGACCATGGCTATGTCTTTGTTCAGATGTAGCGCTTTTAAGGTCACAGACTGCTCTGCTCAAAGTAGTTTGGTCCAGGGGAGGTTAATATATAATAATCCTCATTCAAGTGAACTATACTCAAGCACTTGGCTTTGCAAGGGGGGGTAGATGTCAGTGGTGTATCAAAAGACGATTGGGGACCCCCAGCAGAATGTGAAGAGGGGCCCCAGAGCCTACATACCTCACAGATATTCATTGAACTTGAGCTGAATGGGGGCCCCTGAAGGATTGAGGTCGCACCTGAAGGGTTGGGTGCCCCACTGCACCACAGGGAATGCATGATCCTGCGTTACGCCCCGTGAGGAGGGGGGAGGCAATTAGGGCATGGGAAAGAGCAATGCAGTGGGACAGGTAGGGAAATGGCAAACCGTGTCTTCGGCTACCATTAATAGCCATGGATCACTGTCCGGCCTTGCTGCCTGCCTACATACACAGGGGACTCCAGCAAAGGATACCCCATATCTCATGTACCCAGGCGTTTACACCACATACATGATTTCTATGTTGCTTACCACCAAAGTGTTCAGTTCTGATACAAGTATGGCCAAAGAAGTTTCCCTTCATATCACCGGCGACGATCATCCCCATGAGCAGGTCATGGCATGACAAAAGCTTCGTGGCAGCTGATTAATAGCTACTATTTTGCAATTAATAAATGATTTACTATTTATTCATTGAGTGTTTTACAAAGTGAGTACATGACCCAGGTGTGTCAGGGCACTGTGCAGAATAAAAGGTAACAGCAGGTTACAGTGAGAACGGATTGGAGGTTATATACAGTGAGGGACGATATATGCAAAGGTTAGATACAGGAAAGGGAGAAAATCCACTTATCTCCATGGAGAGGATTCAAGGTACTCTCTGCAGTTCATAATGACAGATTAGTTCATTAGATATATTTCAAGCACAAATGATTTAACACTCTTCTTGAAAGATGCCTAGGAGGGGTTTGTGCGAATCTCCAGAGACAGTGAGTTCCAGATCCTTGGAGCATTTCCAGTGAAGAAGCGTGAGTGGGATCTCTTTCTTAAATCTAGGTGGCTCAAAAATCGGCATACTTGAGCTTCACAGGGAGCGTCTGCCTCCAGAACGGGTGAGTTTGCAGGCCTGTTATTTAGGTGTCCAGAGATGAAGTGCTTTGTGAGCAGTGCAAGCCATTTTGAATAGGAAGCTGACTCCAATCAGGAGCCACTTGAGAGTGATCAGTAAGGGAATAGTTTGGTCCAAGTGTCTGGCTACTGAGAAGAGCCTGGCAGCTGCATTGAGCATGGCCTTCATGGGTGTGGGGAGATTTCAGCGTGCTGACTAGAACTGCATTACCATAGTCAAGCGAAGAGATTACAAGCCCCAGTACGAAATTTTGGAAACGAAGTAACATGATGAAATGTTTGATCTGTAGACGTCTGCTTTGGTGTAAGGGGCTTTTGGTCGTGGAGTTGATGTGGGTAAGCATGTTTGATTTCTGTCCAGTGTTATTTCAAGGGATGTGCAGTCAACGATGTTGGGAGGCAATTGAGTATATCTGGGCAGGTGAGCCAGTCTTCTATCTGGGGAGCATTGTGCGGGGGAGAAATGAGGAGGAAGTCAGTCTTCAGAGGGTTTAGCTGTAGGTGGTTGACCAATAGCCAAGATTGAACAGTTAATAGCATTCTATTTAAGTGAACAACACCATCTAGAGATGAGATTTCTAGCTAAAGCTGTGTGTGAGAACCAATGTAAGGGGCTCCCTATACAGACTGAAGGGCATGTGGGCAAAAATGGAGCCCTGAGAACCCCTTGACTGACCGGGGCAGGCATTGACAGGGAGGAGCCCAGATGAACCCCTTGACTGACCCGGGCAGGCATTGACGGGAAGGAGCCCCGAACGACCCTTTTACTGACTGGGGCAGGCATTGACGGGGAGGAGCCCAGAGGAACCCCTTGACTGTTTGAGGCAGGCACTGATGGGGAGGAACCTCGAAGATCCCTTTGACTGACTGGGGCAGGCATTGACAGGGCGGAGCCCCAGGGAACGCCTTGACTTACCAGGGCAGGCATTGGCGGGGAGGATCCCTGAGGAACCGCTTGACTGACCGAGGCAGGCATTGACGTGGAGGAGCCCAGAGGAGCCCCTTGACAGTCTGGGGCAGGCACTGATGGGGAGGAACCCCGAAGAACCCTTTGACTGACTGGGGCAGGCATTGACAGGGAGGATCCCCGAGGAACCCCTTGACTGACCGAGGCAGGCATTGACGGGGAGGAGCCCCGGAGAATCCCTTGACTGACCGAGGCAGGCATTGATGGGAAGGAGCCCCGGAGAACCCCTTGACTGACCGAGGCAGGCATTGATGGGGAGGAGCCCCTGAGAATCCCTTGACTGACCAGGGCAGGCATTGATGGGAGTGTTTTAGTTTAGTTTGAGGGCAGCGGTTTTTGAGATGGGAAGAAAAGTAGTTGATCCCCATACGTGACTTTAGAGCGTTGAGAAGAATTTTGTGCTCAATGTGTTGAAGACCAAGGAAAGTTCGAGAAGAACCAATAGACATGAGTTCCTTTTGTCTAGAATGGAGAGAGTGTCCTCGATTATAACAAGTCTGGCAGATTACATTCTTGGTTTCTCAGCCCTCAGACAAGAATTTGTCTCTTCAATCAGCGCCTTTAATATGTTGTTTGACTTGAAAGACTGCACATTTTCTAGTACTTTGACCAGGATAGGGAGGTTGCGCATCATTCCAAAGCTCTCCATGTCTTCCAGGTCCGCTCCATTTTTCTCGAAGAGTGGGGTACCCTGACCTGATTTCCGGTAGTCTAGAACTGCTCCTTGTGACAGAGAGGAGTTGATTATCGAAGTCCAGAGGGGATGGGGGAGATGAGGCGTCTGATCTCTTTGATTAGGGAGGAAGGGATTGGATCAGAGAAGTGAGCAGCAGACTTCGTACTATATATGGTGAGGTTGTCTACACTTAGCACCCTAAGTTCATTCCAGGTGGCATTGTTTGGTTTCAGTAGTGAAGAAGGAAAGTCAACTGACTTGTCCGCGTAGCGCTCTCTCTCTCTCTCTCTCTCTCTCTCTCTCTCTCTCTCTCTCTCTCTCTCTCTCTCTCTCTCTCTCTCTCAGAGAGAGCCATTCAGTAAGGTGGATGGGGGACATTGAATTTTGAGACGTTATTAAGAGACTGTTCTATCTTCTTGATCTTCTCAGCGCAGAGATTAGGGAACTCCTCACATATCTCAGGTGAGTAGTTTATAACGGTTTCCCTGGAAGACTTTGTTGTCTGATGATGCTGAAAGGTTTGCTTGGGCAGCTTCTTGTCTTATCGATTTGGGATATAAGGAAGGAAGATTTAGCTTTGAAAATTAGTTTTTTCTCCTGTAGTGGTATTTTGCCCCTAAATGTGATAACTAATCAAAACTGATTAATCTGTGTAAAATAGGGATGCTGCTCTATCCCAATGAGCGAGTGTAATAGTCAGATAGTGGCCCTTTTACTGCACCCAGTGTGGATTGTCTGCCTTCGCTCCCTGTGTGATTCTGTGTAGTCTGCCATGACTGGCTGCTGTATTCATTTGACAGCTTGCTACTCATGGTGTTAGTCTGAAAGACTTGGCATGTTTTCTAGTTCAGGAGACCTGTGTCAAAGTCCTTTATTTAAAAACCGAGCCCATCAAATGTATTTTGGGTGCATGAATGTGCTTAGATACCTAAGAGGTGGTGTACGCCAGGGCTGGTGACCACCAGCATGTATGCTGCCCCTAAGGTTGTGTGGTGCACGATACGTTATGGTAGTAGTCTATGCTGTTGGTGCCCCTCGTCCCTATCTGTCCCTTACACTACGCCCCTACTCTAAAATCCATTGGGAAGGAAAGTGCATGTGCCTGGGTTCTGATGCCCGTCCAGTGAATGAAGCAGGGAGAGTCTTTCGTTGTTCACTGGCCCTGCCTCAGGAGCTTGTAGCCTGATCGGAGAAATATCTGAAAGAGAAGTGGCCGAAGGCACAATCATGGCGGCACACTTTATGCACAGGAGAAGGGCTGCCAGCAAAACCCGCACATCATGTGTTATGTTCTGGTTGAGAGAGAGAGGACCACAGCTGCATTTGTCTGGACAGAGCTGCCTGGAAGTCAATACACCAACTAGTGGCAGTGCCTGCATGGCTGGTTGTAGGGGAGCTGTGACACGCATGAAGAAAAGGCCTCTGACAGGGTTGAAACCCCCTAAAGTTTGGGAATAACTTTGAATCTGTCTAGACTTTGGGATTCAGATCAATAGGTGGCTGAGACTGGATGTACGCTGACCTCTGTGGCATATCACATGTTCACTTGGAAGAAGCTTGGTACTCCTGTGCAGAGGAAAACTGACGAGGCAGAATCTTTGGCAATCACTCTTTGAGGGGCAGTCCCTCACGACTCTGGAAGAACTCTCGCTGCTACTGCTTGAGAGGAGGAAGAGAGCTTGGTGTGCAGAAACCCTGCCTTGATTCACTCTTGCGCCCCTGGTCCATTTGACACTGTGCTGCTCTGAGGACCTTCAGTGTGTGAAGCACATGGAGAACTGAAAACAACTTCAACTGCCCACCCACCAAGGATTTTCCTGTGCACGGAAAAGTGATTTCAGCTGTGCCACAAAGAACTCTGCATCTGCGCACACTAGTGGCGTGGTGAGTGAAAAATGCCACGCTCTGATGTACTTTCGACTTTGCATGGCACTGCGTGTGTGGCAGCCCAACCTGAAGATTTCCCTGCACATGAAGTAAGGCCATCTTTGGAGCAAAGATCTGGAGTTTGCAACCTTGAGTGCTCCAGCGAGAGAGGTGTCCTCTGAGCCGTTGGTTCTTCATCCACTCCTTAACATTGCAGATCAGCGTGGATTGCAGCCAGAGCTGCGATCTTCAGCATTATTAGTACCTGTGTTCCTCCTGTCCGAGTACTCCAGAGCATCGCTGTTACATCCCAGGTATTGGAATGGATCGACCGGCGAGTCACCTCCCTTGTTGGCCAGGTCAGACACCCGTCAGCACTTAGTAAGTACTGAACAGTGGGCCTTGCGGCTGTGCGAAACACCCAGTGCTGAACTTGGTAGATACAGTCCTAGTAACAATGTATCTTTGTTACCTGCTCCCGGATCCAACCCTGGTATTGACATAGAGTACCTTGAAGAATCTTACTCGTGGAATGATAGGCCACGACACTTCTGCAAGAAACTAAGAACCTTTTACTTTATATGAATAAAAGTGTTATATATTTTACTTAAACGAATATCACTGCTTGAACAGTTTATTATGTGAGCTGCGTGTGCTAGTTAATGTAAGTGTTCTACAGCACAAGGCCCTCTTAATATTATTATTTTATTATTATATATTTGTTAGGTGCACGAATTATCCCTGAGGGGATCTCTCGGCACTGAAGCAGTCAGATACAGGTCACAATTCCATACGGTGATTAAAGATCGAACAACCATGTTTTCAGGATTTCTTGAAGAGCATTGGGCCTGAGCAAGAATGCAGGGGCAAGGGTAGCTGATTCCAGTATTTGGCAGCCAAGAAAAAACTGAGTGGCCACCATATCTGGCTGTACGGATCCGTTTGGGGCATAGCGGTAGTAGCTCACTGGATCTGAGCTGGCATACTGGCATATAAGGTTGCAGTTTCTTTTTAAGATAACATGCTCCCTTCCCGTGTAGTGATTTAAAGACCAAACACATAAGTTTGAAGAGCGCACACTCTTTTATGGGAAGCCAATGAAGGGAGCGTAATAAAGGTTCAGATGGAGATTGCGGAGAAATACTCAATGGTTTGACCTCGCTGTACCCTCATAGTTAATCGAAAGAGCAGGTGCTTGGTAATTCAGTGAGCTTGCAGTCGTGCCTAGCTCCTTTTTCTCCAAGAACAGCGGCAGTAGTTGTAAGAAGGTTTGCCTTGGTGCCCTTGAGTCACAGAGGCCCTGGGAAACCAGCCTGACAGTTTTCGACAGAACTTCAACGTGTGCATCACCAGTTCATCATCTCGATAGCTCCACACCTTGCACGTCAATCCTTGTATGGCTCACATCCAGCCTCATTGAGAGTGTTAAGTGTGTTCTCAAATATTGAACAATAATTCCATTTCTCCGTATATATTTCCGTCCCACCACGGTTTATTTTATTTTCATTTTATTGGGGGTACTTATATGGTGTGGACCTGGCTCCAGAAGGCAGTGGAGCACTTTTGATACCTATCTCACAGCTGTGAGAATTGTCACTATGTTTATGATTAAAAGTCAAACCAATATTGAAAAGTGTAAAAGAAAACGTAAGCTCTCATAGGAAGAATGTTTCAGGAGAATTGTGCAGCGGTGGGGTTTGAGTTCTTACCTTAATTGTAGCAATGAGGGAGAAAGTCCGAGTTGCAAAGGGCCATCATTCTGGAATCATGCTCTATGTGATGGAAAAGACTCTTGGCGAGCATCTTCATTGTACGTCTTTGGGATGTCCACACTGGAAGATAAATACCCCTTGAAGTGTGTGCCCCATATGCCTCGAGTTTGGAAGCCAAATAGTGAGGGGTTCTCTTGTGAACTGCTTTGTAGATCACATGCCTAACTTCAAAGTGGATTCTGTCGGAGAGAGGGAGCCGAAGCGAACGTTTCAGAGGAGAGACCTGCTCAAACCTTCTTTTGTTGTCGATTAGCCACCGCCTGAAAAATTGTTTACGTGGTGGGAGTGAGGATCCGGGGAGACCAGTGAAAAGAACGTTACCTCTGTCGATGTGTAACAAGACTAGTGCCCTGGACTTTCATCGGAGGTTCTTGGATGTTAGCAGGGACTTAATTATGCATCGTAATTAAAGGTGTAGCCAAGCTGTGCCTTTTCCTGATATGTTCCTTGAAGGATGGAGAGGCGTCCATAAGAAAGACTTGAGATTTGGTGGAAAATAGAACCCTGGATGACTCCATTGAGCTATTTTGGTGGAGAGTTGGAGGATTCCACTTGCATAAATTGTTGTCTGCCAGGAAGGTATGACATGAACCAGTTTAAACTAGTGTTATTTATACCATGCCTGTCGGAAAAGTTTCATGTCAACCCTAGCAGTGGACTGTATCAAAGGCCACCGACCAGCCAAGCAGCAGCAAGAGATCACCATTATCTGTGTTCGATAGACGGTCGTCTGTAACTTGGATATTGGCTCCCAAGACCCAGACTGGTGGGGCTGGCGAAGGCTGTGAAGATCAAGGTGCTGTTGAAACTGGTTATCGTCTGTCCTTTCAAGAATTGTTTTCGTATTAAGAAAAGAAGTGTGATGGATGGTGATGGTTTCTGAGAGCCTCTGAAAGAAGGTCGAGCTTTTTGTTTTAAAGCAGTGGTCAGATTTTACCGGTCTTCAAAGATAAGTGGACGAGACATGTGAGACGAGACGTGTGAATGATCTTCACACAGGTTGATGATATACACGTTCCAGCCGCAGAATAGAGGAGGGCCCTATAGTGGAGCGAATGATCGGCTAGGAGCTTGTACAGCACTATGGAGACCTCAGACGATCGGATGGAATAAGGTCAGAGAAAGATGGGAACATAAGAATTTAATGATAGCAGTAATGAGTCCAGTTTCTAAGGCCTTGGGAAAAGCAACAAGAAAATCAGCAGAGGGTTCCAGAATTTGGGGTGGACCCTTAAATATGCCCCGATTGAAGGCCAAATACAGTCTGGCTACCCTGCCCAGGTTTTCCTGTAAATGCAAAAACAACAGTTGATGGACAGAATGCAGAACAATGTCATACATTCACCCCAGTACAGAGATCTGGGCCTAAATCCATCGTTTTTTTGCTCACCATGCCATTCCAGTTTGAACCCAGCCATATGCAAATCAGTCTTGACCCTGCGCCCAATGGGAACAGTCCAGCCCGAACTGCCAAGCCAGGTCCTCCCTGGACTGGAAACAAGCATCCTAGGACTGGTTTCGGGCTTTCAGCCCTCATCAGCCAGGATAGCTTGACTCCAGTGGCATGGAGAGCACGGGACCCACGTCTGGGCATACCCGTCCCACTCGGGGTGACAAATGCAAAAACAACAGTTGATGGACAGAATGCAGAACAATGTCATACATTCACCCCAGTACAGAGATCTGGGCCTAAATCCATCGTTTTTTGCTCACCATGCCATTCCAGTTTGAACCCAGCCATATGCAAATCAGTCTTGACCCTGTGCCTCATGGGAACAGTCCAGCCCGAACTGCCAAGCAAGGTCCTCCCTGGACTGGAAACAAGCATCCTAGGACCGGTTTCGGGGTTTCACCCCTCTTCAGCCAGGATAGCTTGATTCCAGTGGCATGGAGAGCACGGGACCCACGTCTGGGCATACCCGTCCCACTCGGGGTGACAAATGCAAAAACAATTGATGGACAGAATGCAGAACAATGTCGTACATTCACCCCAGTACAGAGATCTGGGCCTAAATCCATCGTTTTTTTGCTCACCATGCCATTCCAGTTTGAACCCAGCCATATGCAAATCAGTCTTGACCCTGCGCCCAATGGGAACAGTCCAGCCCGAACTGCCAAGCCAGGTCCTCCCTGGACTGGAAACAAGCATCCTAGGACTGGTTTCGGGCTTTCAGCCCTTATCAGCCAGGATACTTTGACTCCAGTGGCATGGAGAGCACGGGACCCACGTCTGGGCATACCCGTCCCACTCGGGGTGACAAATGCAAAAACAACAGTTGATGGACAGAATGCAGAACAATGTCATACATTCACCCCAGTACAGAGATCTGGGCCTAAATCCATCGTTTTTTTGCTCACCATGCCATTCCAGTTTGAACCCAGCCATATGCAAATCAGTCTTGACCCTGTGCCTCATGGGAACAGTCCAGCCCGAACTGCCAAGCCAGGTCCTCCCTGGACTGGAAACAAGCATCCTAGGACCGGTTTCAGGGTTTCACCCCTCTTCAGCCAGGATAGCTTGATTCCAGTGGCATGGAGAGCACGGGACCCACGTCTGGGCATACCCGTCCCACTCGGGGTGACAAATGCAAAAACAACAATTGATGGACAGAATGCAGAACAATGTCGTACATTCACCCCAGTACAGAGATCTGGGCCTAAATCCATCGTTTTTTTGCTCACCATGCCATTCCAGTTTGAACCCAGCCATATGCAAATCAGTCTTGACCCTTCACCCAATGGGAACACTCCAGCCTGAACTGCCAGGCCAGGTCCTCCCTGGACTGGAAACAAGCATCCTAGGACCGGTTTCGGGGTTTCACCCCTCTTCAGCCAGGATAGCTTGATTCCAGTGGCATGGAGAGCACGGGACCCACGTCTGGGCATACCCGTCCCACTCGGGGTGACAAATGCAAAAACAACAGTTGATGGACAGAATGTAGAACAATGTCCTACATTCACCCCAGTACAGAGATCTGGGCCTAAATCCATTGTTTTTTTGCTCACCATGCCATTCCAGTTTGAACCCAGCCATATGCAAATCAGTCTTGACCCTGCGCCCAATGGGAACAGTCCAGCCCGAACTGCCAGGCCAGGTCCTCCCTGGACTGGAAACAAGCATCCTAGGACCGGTTTCGGGGGTTTCACCCCTCTTCAGCCAGGATAGCTTGATTCCAGTGGCATGGAGAGCACGGGACCCACGTCTGGGCATACCCGTCCCACTCGGGGTGACAAATGCAAAAACAACAGTTGATGGACAGAATGCAGAACAATGTCATACATTCACCCCAGTACAGAGATCTGGGCCTAAATCCATCGTTTTTTTGCTCACCATGCCATTCCAGTTTGAACCCAGCCATATGCAAATCAGTCTTGACCCTGTGCCTCATGGGAACAGTCCAGCCCGAACTGCCAAGCCAGGTCCTCCCTGGACTGGAAACAAGCATCCTAGGACCGGTTTCGGGGTTTCACCCCTCTTCAGCCAGGATAGCTTGATTCCAATGGCATGGAGAGCACGGGACCCACGTCTGGGCATACCCGTCCCACTCGGGGTGACAAATGCAAAAACAACAGTTGATGGACAGAATGCAGAACAATGTCATACATTCACCCCAGTACAGAGATCTGGGCCTAAATCCATCGTTTTTGCTCACCATGCCATTCCAGTTTGAACCCAGCCATATGCAAATCAGTCTTGACCCTGCGCCCAATGGGAGCAGTCCAGCCCGAACTGCCAAGCCAGGTCCTCCCTGGACTGGAAACAAGCATCCTAGGACTGGTTTCGGGCTTTCAGCCCTCATCAGCCAGGATAGCTTGACTCCAGTGGCATGGAGAGCACGGGACCCACGTCTGGGCATACCCGTCCCACTCTGGGTGACAAATGCAAAAACAACAGTTGATGGACAGAATGCAGAACAATGTCATACATTCACCCCAGTACAGAGATCTGGGCCTAAATCCATCGTTTTTTTGCTCACCATGCCATTCCAGTTTGAACCCAGCCATATGCAAATCAGTCTTGACCCTGTGCCTCATGGGAACAGTCCAGCCCGAACTGCCAAGCCAGGTCCTCCCTGGACTGGAAACAAGCATCCTAGGACCGGTTTCGGGGTTTCACCCCTCTTCAGCCAGGATAGCTTGATTCCAGTGGCATGGAGAGCACGGGACCCACGTCTGGGCATACCCGTCCCACTCGGGGTGACAAATGCAAAAACAACAATTGATGGAGAGAATGCAGAACAATGTCGTACATTCACCCCAGTACAGAGATCTGGGCCTAAATCCATCGTTTTTTTGCTCACCATGCCCTTCCAGTTTGAACCCAGCCATATGCAAATCAGTCTTGACCCTGCGCCCAATGGGAACAGTCCAGCCCGAACTGCCAAGCCAGGTCCTCCCTGGACTGGAAACAAGCATCCTAGGACTGGTTTCGGGCTTTCAGCCCTCATCAGCCAGGATAGCTTGACTCCAGTGGCATGGAGAGCACGGGACCCACGTCTGGGCATACCCGTCCCACTCGGGGTGACAAATGCAAAAACAACAGTTGATGGACAGAATGCAGAACAATGTCATACATTCACCCCAGTACAGAGATCTGGGCCTAAATCCATCGTTTTTTGCTCACCATGCCATTCCAGTTTGAACCCAGCCATATGCAAATCAGTCTTGACCCTGTGCCTCATGGGAACAGTCCAGCCCGAACTGCCAAGCCAGGTCCTCCCTGGACTGGAAACAAGCATCCTAGGACCGGTTTTGGGGTTTCACCCCTCTTCAGCCAGGATAGCTTGATTCCAGTGGCATGGAGAGCACGGGACCCACGTCTGGGCATACCCGTCCCACTCGGGGTGACAAATGCAAAAACAACAATTGATGGACAGAATGCAGAACAATGTCGTACATTCACCCCAGTACAGAGATCTGGGCCTAAATCCATCGTTTTTTGCTCACCATGCCATTCCAGTTTGAACCCAGCCATATGCAAATCAGTCTTGACCCTTCACCCAATGGGAACACTCCAGCCTGAACTGCCAGGCCAGGTCCTCCCTGGACTGGAAACCAGCATCCTAGGACCGGTTTCGGGGTTTCACCCCTCTTCAGCCAGGATAGCTTGATTCCAGTGGCATGGAGAGCACGGGACCCACGTCTGGGCATACCCGTCCCACTCGGGGTGACAAATGCAAAAACAACAGTTGATGGACAGAATGCAGAACAATGTCATACATTCACCCCAGTACAGAGATCTGGGCCTAAATCCATCGTTTTTTTTGCTCACCATGCCATTCCAGTTTGAACCCAGCCATATGCAAATCAGTCTTGACCCTGCACCCAATGGGAACACTCCAGCCTGAACTGCCAGGCCAGGTCCTCCCTGGACTGGAAACAAGCATCGTAGGACCGGTTTCGGGGTTTCACCCCTCTTCAGCCAGGATAGCTTGATTCCAGTGGCATGGAGAGCACGGGACCCACGTCTGGGCATACCCGTCCCACTCGGGGTGACAAATGCAAAAACAACAATTGATGGACAGAATGCAGAACAATGTCGTACATTCACCCCAGTACAGAGATCTGGGCCTAAATCCATCGTTTTTTTGCTCACCATGCCATTCCAGTTTGAACCCAGCCATATGCAAATCAGTCTTGACCCTGCGCCCAATGGGAACAGTCCAGCCCGAACTGCCAAGCCAGGTCCTCCCTGGACTGGAAACAAGCATCCTAGGACTGGTTTCGGGCTTTCAGCCCTCATCAGCCAGGATAGCTTGACTCCAGTGGCATGGAGAGCACGGGACCCACGTCTGGGCATACCCGTCCCACTCGGGGTGACAAATGCAAAAACAACAGTTGATGGACAGAATGCAGAACAATGTCATACATTCACCCCAGTACAGAGATCTGGGCCTAAATCCATCGTTTTTTTGCTCACCATGCCATTCCAGTTTGAACCCAGCCATATACAAATCAGTCTTGACCCTGTGCCTCATGGGAACAGTCCAGCCCGAACTGCCAAGCCAGGTCGTCCCTGGACTGGAAACAAGCATCCTAGGACCGGTTTCGGGGTTTCACCCCTCTTCAGCCAGGATAGCTTGATTCCAGTGGCATGGAGAGCACGGGAGCCACGTCTGGGCATACCCGTCCCACTCGGGTGACAAATGCAAAAACAACAGTTGATGGACAGAATGCAGAACAATGTCATACATTCACCCCAGTACAGAGATCTGGGCCTAAATCCATCGTTTTTGCTCACCATGCCATTCCAGTTTGAACCCAGCCATATGCAAATCAGTCTTGACCCTGTGCCTCATGGGAACAGTCCAGCCCGAACTGCCAAGCCAGGTCCTCCCTGGACTGGAAACAAGCATCCTAGGACCGGTTTCGGGGTTTCACCCCTCTTCAGCCAGGATAGCTTGATTCCAGTGGCATGGAGAGCACGGGACCCACGTCTGGGCATACCCGTCCCACTCGGGGTGACAAATGCAAAAACAACAGTTGATGGACAGAATGCAGAACAATGTCACACATTCACCCCAGTACAGAGATCTGGGCCTAAATCCATCGTTTTTTGCTCACCATGCCATTCCAGTTTGAACCCAGCAATATGCAAATCAGTCTTGACCCTGTGCCTCATGGGAACAGTCCAGCCCGAACTGCCAAGCCAGGTCCTCCCTGGACTGGAAACAAGCATCCTAGGACTGGTTTCGGGCTTTCAGCCCTCATCAGCCAGGATAGCTTGACTCCAGTGGCATGGAGAGCACGGGACCCACGTCTGGGCATACCCGTCCCACTCGGGGTGACAAATGCAAAAACAACAGCTGTAAGCATGTTGGGTACCGTCTTGTCTTCCATGTTTCCTTCTCTCTGATAACCATCTTCTCACCAGTAATCTTCAGAGACGCAGAGAGCTTATTATTGTATTTTTGTATTCAGTTTTACATACCTACGTCCCTGCACACATATACCGTATGTATGTATCCCTCTATTCTTCTATAAAATATAGTTCTTATGTTTTTTTTGTGTTGGTGGGTAAACAAACCCCTGAATCCCAATTTTAAAAAAAAGTCTCATATGGTTTTCCTCTATGTATGTACACGTGTGTGTGTATGTATGTGTATATACACACACACGTTTTTCTGCTGAGCTGAAACATGCTGGTCCGTGTTGCACAATAAATTGTTTATTTACGCACAAATCCTAGTGCCCGTCTGCTTTTTGGTTTGCCAACATTTCCATTCATATACACATGTATATACATACACACAAAAACAAACGTATTCCTATTCATCTGTATCATTTCTCCTTTTAGTTTATCTATTTATACTTAAAATGTCCTTTAACCATTCCAAAATATTTACAATATTTTTTTAATTCCTTACAAAATGTTCTTCTTTTTTGTTGTGCTCCCATCCCCACACCCGTTTGTGCCCCACCACCATAGCTGCTGAGTGTACCAGGAGGCAACGCAGACAAAAGCAGGCACTACACCTTGTAACACATTAATGTGTCCAACCACCTTTCAATGCAAAGCAGATTTGTTTGCTTACATTTTTTGAGTCTGACTTTGTACATATATGTGTGTGTAGATATCTATTTCTAAATACATTAATTGTAAGGAAATACCTCTTTTTGCTCGATCACCCCAAAGTTTTGGACTGATGCTGCTGGTATTCCAACTCCGAGAGTGCCCGGAGGCCTGCTAATCAGACTTCAGTGCCAGTGTTTTATCCCCTTAAAAAATGTATGTTGAATTGCCTACCCCCAATTGGCTTAAGCAAACTTACTTATAAGTCCCTAGTATATGGTAGCAAGGATACCCAGGGCATGTAAGTTAGCGTCGCCCCAGGGCTTTCATGTACTGGTTGTGCCACCCTGCGTGCGACAAAGGTCAAAATGGCTCCCAGCCTGCCACTACGGCCTGGATGAGCAGTGTAAAACTGCTAGGTAGACTGTGTCATTTAAACCAATGGCAAAGCCCCCACTTCTCTCAACAATAAATATAAGTCTCCCCCAAGAAAGGTCTATCGAGCCGTAAGGTGGGGAGCTGTATATCATTAAGTGGGACATGCACTTTAATATGTCCTAACAGTAAAACTTCCAAATTGTCGTTTTACTGTGGAAAAGCTTGTAGCCCCAATGCCAGTATAAAGTTACATCTTAGTCTTGCTAACTGATTGGGACTACTAAGATGGGTATTTCAAAGTATAAAATTAATTTTGGCCCTAAACCCAAATTGATACTTAAATTGAATTTAATGTCACTTTTAAGAAAAACAACTTTTAGAAAGTTGCCACTCTGCTGCACAGTTTATCTGGTAGCCATTCACCATTGTTGGCCACGGCAGCCTTCTGCCTCCTGGGGAGTAGTGTGAATTACTCCCAGGCTCAGGAACAATAGAAGCCTGCCACAAAGGGAGGTCTTACCACCCCCTGGCAGGAAGCCACACAGGGTGTTGTTCCAAAAGCCGAGCTTCAAAGGAGAAGCCCGCCTTTGGTGGGTAAATGGTGATTGCACTCAAGAAGGGCTGCCCCTTTAGTCAGGTAGATGGGCTGGTGACGGGGAAAACCAGAGGTAACAGTTGGCGCACTTGTTTTTCCGTGGACGTGTAATCCACAGTTAGCCACACTTCCAGGGTGGGCTACCAAGCTCCTCACAACGAGGAAGGGTTCAGATATTTTGAGAGCGGGCAGAATAGTGCACTCTGGGATTGCTAGATGCCACACATAGCAGGAAGTCCTCATACGGCGGGAGGGATCCTAGTAACCCTTTGGCAGTGACTGCAATATCCACCAGGGCACTTTCTGGGCATAAATCTGGCACCCTGAACCTCAGCTCACATCTGTACTGGAGAAAGGACCGAAGGTCTGGCAAGAGAGGCTGCACAAACCACTGGACTGCACCTGCTGCTCCTTGGGCTATTGAAGAGAGGACTGTGCCAGTGGTGCCTCGAAAAGTCACTCCAGAGCTCAGACCGAAAAGGTGAACTCCAAGTGTCAGTTGGCTCACCCTCTGTACCAGCACCAGGGCCATAATAGCTGAAGTAGCCCATTTTGCCTACTCAGTAGTCAACCGCAAGAAATCTCTGCTGACTGCCAACGTGCAGCCAAGAAGACTTCCCCTCAGGACTCAAATTTGCACCCGTGTCTGCCGCACCCGTGGGAAAGTGTCCACAAGCATGCGGGTTGGTCGCCAAAGGCAGACACTAGACCTCACCAAAGGAAACTGCGGGACCTTCTGTGATCGGAGAGATAGGTAGCCCAGCCACTGCGGGCCTTCTATTGCTCCAAAGAGAAGTTCAGCGGACACCGACCCCTGTGGCCAACGCCGCCCCCACCTTACCCAGAATACCCACAAGGAGACCCCCGTCGACCACACAGCATCCAGAGCATATTTCAGCATCCTCTGCATCCCGTATCCTCAGCATCAGGATCACTCTATGGAAGTCT
This sequence comes from Calotriton arnoldi, assembly GCA_963921515.1. Classification (NCBI taxonomy): domain Eukaryota; kingdom Metazoa; phylum Chordata; class Amphibia; order Caudata; family Salamandridae; genus Calotriton; species Calotriton arnoldi. The sequence continues at coordinate 1,562,301 of CAWUFW010001944.1, read as the reverse complement.
ACGGCGGCTTTGATGTAAAGTGTGGAACTGGACTTGAGATTGCTTTGGTGACCAGATAACTGTTCAAATATTCCTTAAGGACCTCCCTGACCTCCTCCCTGTTGGAGTTGGTCACCCAGTCCGGGCCACAGTAGCCAAATACAACTCTCCCAAACATTTCAAACTTTACAGTTATCAATACCTGTGTGCGCTTTTTACTAAAAAGCTCAGCTTTGTTTTCTTTAAAAATCTATAGCTCAGGATCCTCCAGTGGATTTTGCTCATCTTTGTGTTGAAACATTTGTAAAGATATAATCTATTTTTATCAATTGGTGTCAGATTTCTTTCAAGTTGTGTGCCTTTCTTATTCTGTTGTTTGGTGCTTGTTAATGCTTTATCGTAGTTCCTTTTGTTGGCTCGAAGCCACAACTCCCCAGGGTTGAGCAAGAGGTTTTACAAACAAGCCTGAGTGGACCCAAGACAGTTTTGTGAGCGTATTACACAGTGAGGTTGCACAACCACACCATATAATACACCACAATCTCACATATACGCCTACATCTGTCCGATTCAAACAACTTAAGTATATATATATGTGTGTGTGTGTTCCATTTTATCGATATGTATACATAAATATAACACATTTACGCACTGAAAAAACCAAAGGTTAAAGTGAGGTTATAGTTTGGTGCTCAAATAACACAAAAACTAATATTTAAAACAAAAAAAACACTGGCATTTGCAAGTTATAATTTACTAAGCCAACTAAAACCTGCACCCCATGCACTGTTTATGACCTCACAAATGACATCACTCATGACACATCATTGTGTACAGCTCACCTTCGTGTACGTACTGCTGGTCTCTGTACTGGGCCTGCACCATTCTGCTGTTCCTTGCTCTGGGTTTGCTTAGGCTCACTTCCTCAAGCTGCCTTCCCCGCCCAAGCTAGCACTAGCCCACTTCTGTTATACTGTCATGTTTGTGTTGATCCACTTTGTGCAGTCATTTCCCATGTTGGGTCTGTAGCACTATCTCAACATTATGATGTGCGGTCTTGCCTCCTTAAGTGGCCGGTCTGTATACCTGGACACACTCCGTTCCTCTCTGTGGAGCCTTCCTCATGTAGAGTGATTGTCTGCGCGACCTTTCACTACTCTCCTCGCAATCCTTAACTTAGTTGTCCGAGCCTCGGCAGGCTTCGAGGCACTGACTTGAGCTACTTCCATCAGAAGTTGGAATTTGAGAGGAGGTTTGGGTGAAAAGCAATTGTTTGAGCATCCTTTGACATTATTGTTAATGGGAGGCACTTTACAGCTCTGTTTCCACCTTCAGCACCTGTGTTTTGTCTCTAGTGAGCACAATGGCTCCTAAGAAAACCGAGAAAGAGAAGAAGCCACTACCTGTCCCTGAGGAAAAGGCAAAGGACATCTGTCCTGGGAAGAGGAAGCAAGGTGGCAGCACACAGGAGCCTCTGTCCAAGAAACTGCGCGTGAAGAAGCTGTCGTCTGGCCTGCCTGGCAGGGGAGGTAATGTCATTTCCACGCTATTACTAGCACCAATTCGAGAATGTGTTTTTAGGAGCATAAGAGGTTAAACACGGTTGAAAAAGAGGCGGGGAACCCTGAGCTCCAGTTACTTTTGCCCCCTGTTCCTGTTTGAAGATTTTGGGCTTGATTTGGATCTTGGTTGACGAGTTACTCTGTCACAACAGTGATGGATGTCCCGTCCGCCGAAATAGAAATCCGAATATTGGATTTATATTGTATTGTATTGTATTTGCATTTGTATAGCGCTTACTACCCCTGACGAGGCGTCAAAGCGCTTTTTCGGCGAGTAGCATGCTACTCCGGGATCCATAGAGGATTAGTGTTGAATTAGTATAGTGAAACATGCAAGTAAAGTTTAAGTGGTGGATATGTTAGTCAGTTATTTGGATTTGGAAGGATAGCAGAAGGATAGAAGAGGAAAGAAGGTTTGTATTTATATAGCGCTTCTAACCCCTGATGGGGTGTTGAATTGTTTTTTTTGGCGAGTAGCACGCTACTCCGGAAACCCATAAAGGATTAGTGGTGAATTAGTATGGTGAAATATGAAAGTAATTTGAGTGGTGGATATTAGTCAGTTATTTGGAGTGAGAAGGATAGCGGAGGGATAGAAGGGAAAGAAAGGTTTTCATTCATATAGCGCCTGTTACCCCTGATGGGGTGTTGAAGCGCTTTGTTGGCGAGTAGCACGCTACTCCGGAACCCATAAAGGATTAGTGGTGAATTAGTATAGTGGAATATGGAATTAGAGAAGTGAACATGCTAGTCTGTTATTTTGATTGAAAAGGATAGTGGAGGGATAGAAGAGTGAAGGATTTCTTTTTTTAGGTCCTAGCAGTAGGAGGAGGCTTTTGGACGAGTAAAAAGGGTTTTTGGAGGGTCAGAGGGAAGAGTTTAGAAAGGTTTGTCTTGGGCATTGGTACAGTAAAGGAGGTGTCAGAAGATGCAAGGAGGGGTAGAGTAGGAGAGAGTCAAGAAAGGGTTATTTTGGGGAACATAGTAGTGGTATGGCGTTTGGGATAAATGAGAGTGGGTGTAGAGGATATAATGATAGATGTATAGGGTGAGATAGGGTAGTGAATTGGAAAGAGTAGTAGAAAGAAGTTTGAGATGAATCAGAAAGTTGGGCTAGAAGATATATTGAGGGAAGTATAGGCTCAGAAATAGGGTAGTGCATTGGAAATGCTAAATTAGAAAAAAGTGATAAATATATAGATCCATAAGTACATTGAAAGTATATAGATGCATAACGGAGGTAAGTATATGCAGATTAAAGATATTGATAGAGGTAGCGGATGAGAAATAGGGTAGTGCATTGGATATGCTTTTTCAGGAGAAAAGTAACAGACACACAGATCCAAGTACATGGAGGTACATAGATGCCCAATGGGAAGCAAGTACATGTAGACCAAAGAAGATTTTTTTTTTTCTTTTGTTTTTATAACAACATAATTAGTGTACATGTTTACACAAAGCAATACACAAAGATAGGCACATATCTATAGTGAAAATCAATGCTTATGTACAGTGGGACAAATACATAGGGTGGTTTTTAATGAATGGTAAAATGGGCAGCATTCCTGGCCCTGGTCCCTATCTGTTTTGAACAGGCTCAAACAGGCAACTGCCCTTGTCCTCTCCGCCCTTAGCCTCGAAGCCCGGGCTCAGACGCCCTGACCTTTTATAGCTCTAGTAATCAGGTGACCCCGTCAGCCAATGGGAACCCTAGCCCTAACACTATCCAATCGCAACACTAGCCCTAAAAATCTAGAACCAATAGGAGACCAGGACCTTACAGCCAATCTAGCCCTAGTCCAAGCACCCAATCAGTTCAAAAACCCTGATCTCTACATCCAATAGAGGCCCTAGCCCTACCAGTATTCCCAACCCAAGTCCAAGCAACCAATGGGACAGGAAGCCCTACTCCCTACTTCCAGTAGAAAGCCTAACCCTACTCTTAGTCCCACACCTAGTCCAGCAACCAATCACACCAGAAGCCCTAATCGCTACTTCCAATTAAAGGCCTAACCCTAGCCCTAGTTCCACCCTAGTCCCAACAACCAATAACACAGGAAGCCCTAGTCCCTACTTCCAATAGAAATCATAACCCTAGCCCCAACCCTACATTGATTGAATCACAGACCCAGAAACCAATGAGGACACTCAAATACCCAACCAATGAGGACACTCAAATACCCAACCAATGAGGACACTAACCCAATCCAATAGAAAGATCAGATACAATCACCAATCAGTGTATACATGTACCAACCACTAGCAGACTATATAAGGTCCCAGCAACCTCAGACAAGGTTTGCTGGCCAGGGAGTTGGAAGCTGCTTCTTCTGTTCAGAATCTCCTAGGAGACAGACAGGCTCAATCCACACTTTGGACTTCTGCAGGTAAAGGCCTCACAAACTTGAAATCTAACACTACTGTTTGAATAAAACTTTACTCCCTCTCCTGGCCAAAAAACGAAGTGCACAGTCCCTATTAAACACAGTTTAAGCAGCTCACAGAAGCACCCTCTGATGTAGAATATCCCTGTTGCTGGGGGGGGGGGGAGGCAGGGGGGGCTGGTTTCACTGGCTTGTTAACACAAAATGGTGGCTGGGGGTGCACTGTTTAACATACAGGTCTTAGCACAGAGCAAAGGAGAAATTTGGAGGGAAAACTGAATAGTCACCAGGAATGAGAGGAAAAACGACAGAATTTGGACTGCAAATCCCACAATTCAACACGTTAAATGGAAGCAATCATGGGCAGGAAAACCACAAGTTTAAAACACAAAACAGGTGATAAAATATGCAATCACAGGCAGGTTAAAACTACAATTTTAAACTGTAACAACCACAGGCAAAGACAGTAATCACAGAAAGGGAAAATCGTTTTTTTAAACACTTTTTGGGGGGGAAGAGACAGCACTAGTCTGCCTCCTTACCACTTCCTGGACTCTGCTCACTGCAATCTGGGGCACAGGTAGGCTGCAACTCACAAGATGGAGGAGGATGATTTGGGGTGCACCCAGCAAAGCCTTAAGGGGCCTGGGCAGGTGTGAGGGGAGGGCTCAGAGTTGCCTGGTAGCTGAATAGCCAATCCCCAGTCCTAGGCCTGCTGGCCTGGGGGCTGGGGAGCTGCTTCTCCTGTTCAGAATCTCCTAGGAGACAGACGGGCTCAATCCACACTTTGGACTTCTGCAGGTAAAGGCCTCACAAACTTGAAATCTAACACTACTGTTTGAATAATACTTTACTCCCTCTCCTGGCCAAAAAACGAAGTGCACAGTCCCTATTAAACACAGTTTAAGCAGCTCACAGAAGCACCCTCTGATGTAGAATATCCCTGTTGCTGGGGGGGAAGCTGGTTTCACTGGCTTGTTAACATAAGATGGTGGCTGGGGGTGCACTGTTTAACATACAGGTCTTAGCACAGAGCAAAAGAGAAATTTGGAGGGAAAACTGAATAGTCACCAGGAATGAGAGGGAAAAACTACAGAGTTTGGACTGCAAATCCCACAATTCAACACGTTAAATGGAAGCAATCATGGGCAGGAAAACCACAAGTTTAAAACACAAAACAGGTGATAAAATATGCAATCACAGGCAGGTTAAAACTACAATTTTAAACTGTAACAACCACAGGCAAAGACATTAATCACAGAAAGGGAAAATCGTTTTTTGAAAAACTTTGGGTGGGGGGGGGGGGGAGAGACACAGCACTAGTCTGCCTCCTTACCACTTCCTAGACTCTGCTCACTGCAATCTGGGGCACAGGTAGGCTGCAACTCACAAGATGGAGGAGAATGATTTGGGGTGCACCCAGCAAAGCCTTAAGGGGCCTGGGCAGGTGTGAGGGGAGGGCTCAGAGTTGCCTGGTAGCTGAATAGCCAATCCCCAGTCCTAGGCCTGCTGGCCTGGGGGCTGGGGAGCTGCTTCTCCTGTTCAGAATCTCCTAGGAGACAGACAGGCTCAATCCACACTTTGGACTTCTGCAGGTAAAGGCCTCACAAACTTGAAATCTGACACTACTATTGCGGCGGACGGAATATCCGTCACCACTGTGACGGAGAAACCTCTCTGCCAAGATCTAAACCATCCCCTGTGTCTTTCCTGTCTGCCTGGGAGTCCATTTGTGAGCTGACCGGAAGTTAGATTTCTGGTGCAAGTCCATGTGTTGAAGGATGAATGATGATTCTAAAGCTTCGGAATGAGCGGGGATAACATACAGAGTGGATTTGTATTTGGGAGCATTTGTAATAATAATTTGTACATCTTAGCATTGGTACAGCAAGTAAATTGTATTTCATGGTTTTGCTGATTGCTAAATGTCATGCTGCTGAGTATGGCCACCTAATATTTAAAGGCCTTTGACTCCTATCTCTCTTGACATTCAAGGATAGTTGGTGACCGGACTGTATTAGCCACCTTCGTTTGTTTTCTCTCCCTCCCCTGCACTGTTTACCTATTTTTCATGATGTATTTTTGTATCTCTGTTTTGCTTCCTTACTGCCTTCCTACTATGTAATGCAATTTCCTTCTGTTTTTACAGTGTGTATGTAAAGCGCTCTGATACCCACGGGTCAAGCTAGCGCTATATAAAACTTTTAAAATAAAAATAAATAAAAAATCAACAGTGCTCAGACTTTTAGGCCCAAATTACAGGTTGCCCAGTACGGAGCACCCAGAAGTAAAGGGCACTCCGAGCAGCTAGACAAGGGCCCCCAGCATCCGATGGAGATGAAGACACAAATGCCTAAAATGGACAAAACCCCAGCCAGATAAACCGGATCGCGCTCTTTAACACGGACCACAGTTCTGCACTCAAAGCTCAAACTGATGATTTAGAAGCAGAAATCTGACTATTGGTCCATCCATGGAAAAGATGATGATCTCTTGGGTCACTTTTCTCTAGCTCTAATAAGAGTGAGAACCTCTGAGTAAAACATCACTTTGAAGAATTAATCTTACGGCTACCCACCTGGTTTTCTTTGCGGCTAGCATTTGGAAACTCTTTTGTTAAAAATTGTAAACCCTGCTTCATTTTACAAGGCGGGTCTCGTATTCCAAAGGGCTTGGCGGGATTCAAGTAATCTATATCAGAACATTGGTGAGTAATGTTATTTTGTTTTTCACCAAACACCCCCTTTTTTTGTTTTTGTTTTTCATATCATCAGAGTCTTTTACAGGTTTCCAGGTGTCCCAGCGCAGTATCCTAAAGAAATGGTTTCAGAAAACAAAAACCTTCTGTCAGTCAGCGTGTTCATGGTGTCCTTCAGGACAACAGTGCACGTATGAGGCAATCTCTAGTCTACACACACATAGCAAGCATACACTGTGTTGGTACATACCTTGAAAACTTGCCACAGCGCTAACTAATATGATCTTTGTATTGATGCACACGGATGCATTGAACGATGCCTGCTGGAGGTTAATCAGGTTGCGAATCACATGGCCACAGTAATGCCCTAAAGAATTCTTTACTTTTTTTCTCCATCATAACATCTTCTTTCAAGCCCTGCCAGATCCCGAACAGTCAGTGTATCGGTTAGTTCATGCAAAGGGATTTTAGCATTATGTGTTCAATATTTTTGAAAGATACTCAGATGTTCAAAATGGTAGCGTTATAATAGTCATATATAAAATTCTTTAAAAGACATTTTTTTCATTGCTCAATAGTTCATTAATTAAGAACGATGAGAGACACCAAGAAACAGTGCAAGGTATACATTAGCAAACACATCCACGTAAACCAGCACATACCTTCAGATGGTTGCCTGATATGCACTAGGCGTTTGCGGTACACCAGTACACGCGTGTCCGTTTCAGATACTTGACATAGATCTAAGCAGTGCCAGTCAACCACGCCACAATATCTCACAATGGAAATTAAACAACTTTATGTATAAAACACCTACAAATAATTAGTGATTATAAAAAATAATGATCTTCAATCCATAACTTTAACAATCAAAACTTATATCATCAATGGTTTGAGAGTGCAGTAGCCATCCTGTAGGTAACCCTGACTCATCTAGTGTCACTGAAATCATTCTCTATTACCAGACATCCTATAGGGAGGCCCAACCCCTCTTCCTTATCTATTACCGCCCCCTCAATCATCAATGTCTTCTGATCTATGGAATGTTTGTGGTGGGACTCCACCTTTGTAGCTGCACTTTACTGGCTCTGCTTTCGAGCGCTAGCCATACGTAGGGCTGTGCGTGGGGGCCGTGTGTAGGGCTGTGCGTGGGGGCCGTGCGTAGGGCTTCGCATGGGGGCCATGCGTAGGGCTTCGCATGGGGGCCGTGCGTAGGGCTATGCGTGGGGGCCGTGTGTAGAGCTAAAGTGATGTGATGCTGAAGCTGGTGCAGGGCGGCTGGTGCTGCAGCTCCTATTCTTGGCACTCTCGTGGTGCTGCACGGGTCCCTGTCTGCCCTGCTCCGGTGCATTAGCTGGTGCAGGGCGGCTGGTGCAGCTCCTATTCTCAGCACTCTGGTGGTGCTGCACGGATCTCTATCTGCCCTGCTCCGGTGCATTAGCTGGTACAGGGCGGCTGGTGCTGCAGCTCCTATTCTTTGCACTCTGGTGGTGCTGCACAGGTCCCTGTCTGCCCTGCTCCGGTGCATTAGCTGGTGCAGGGCGGCTGGTGCTGCAGCTCCTATTCTTGGCACTCTGGTGGTGCTGCACGGGTCCCTGTCTGCCCCGCTCCGGTGCATTAGCTGGTGCAGGGCGGCTGGAGCTGCAGCTCCTATTCTTAGGCACTCTGGTGGTGCTGCACGGGTCCCTGTCTGCCCTGCTCCGGTGCATTAGCTGGTGCAGGGCGGCTGGTGCAGCTCCTATTCTTGGCACACTGGTGGTGCTGCACGGGTCCCTGTCTGCCCTGCTCCGGTGCATTAGCTGGTGCAGGGCGGCTGGTGCAGCTCCTATTCTTGGCACTCTGGTGGTGCTGCACGGGTCCCTGTCTGCCCTGCTCCAGTGCATTAGCTGGTGCAGGGCGGCTGGTGCTGGAGCTCCTATTCTTGGCACTCTAGTGGTGCTGCACGGGTCTCTGTCTGCCCTGCTCCAGTGCATTAGCTGGTGCAGGGCGGCTGGTGCTGCAGCTCCTATTCTTGGCACTCTGGTGGTGCTGCAAGGGTCCCTGTCTGCCCTGCTCCGGTGCATTAGCTGGTGCAGGGCGGCTGGTGCTGCAGCTCCTATTCTTGGCACTCTGGTGGTGCTGTCCGGGTCCCTGTCTGCCCTGCTCCGGTGCATTTGCTGGTGCAGGGCGGCTGGAGCTGCAGCTCCTATTCTTGGCACTCTGGTGGTGCTGCACAGGGTCTCTGTCTGCCCTGCTCCAGTGCATTAGCTGGTGCAGGGCGGCTGGTGCTGCAGCTCCTATTCTTGGCACTCTGGTGGTGCTGCACGGGCCCCTGTCTGCCCTGCTCCGGTGCATTAGCTGGTGCAGGGCGGCTGGTGCTGCAGCTCCTATTCTTGGCACTCTGGTGGTGCTGCACGAGTCCCTGTCTGCCCTGCTCCGGTGCATTAGCTGGTGCAGGGCGGCTGGTGCTGCAGCTCCTATTCTTCACACTCTGGTGGTGCTGCACAGGTCCCTGTCTGCCCTGCTCCGGTGCATTAGCTGCTGCAGGGCGGCTGGTGCTGCAGCTCCTATTCTTCACACTCTGGTGGTGCTGCACGGGTCCCTGTCTGCCCTGCTCCGGTGCATTAGCTGCTGCAGGCTGGTGCTGCAGCTCCTATTCTTGGCACTCTGGTGGTGCTGCACGGGTCCCTGTCTGCCCTGCACCGGTGCATTAGCTGGTGCAGGGCGGCTGGTGTTGCAGCTCCTATTCTTGGCACTCTGGTGGTGCTGCACGGGTCCCTGTCTGCCCTGCACCGGTGCATTAGCTGGTGCAGGGCGGCTGGTGCTGCAGCTCCTATTCTTCGCAATCTGGTGGTGGTGCACGGGTCCCTAGCTGCCCTGCTCTGGTGCATTAGCTGGTGCAGGGCGGCTGGTGCTGCAGCTCCTATTCTTTGCACTCTGGTGGTGCTGCATGGGTCCCTGTCTGCCCTGCTCCGGTGCATTAGCTGGTGCAGGGCGGCTGGTGCAGTTCCTATTCTTGGCACTCTGGTGGTGCTGCACGGGTCTCTGTCTGCCCTGCTCCGGTGCATTAGCTGGTGCAGGGCGGCTGGTGCTGCAGCTCCTATTCTTCACACTCTGGTGGTGCTGCACTGGTCCCTGTCTGCCCTGCTCCGGTGCATTAGCTGGTGCTGCAGCTCCTATTCTTCACACTCTGGTGGTGCTGCACGGGTCCCTGTCTGCCCTGCTCCGGTGCATTAGCTGCTGCAGGGCGGCTGGTGCTGCAGCTCCTATTCTTCACACTCTGGTGGTGCTGCACGGGTCCCTGTCTGCCCTGCTCCGGTGCATTAGCTGGTGGAGGGCGGCTGGTGCTGCAGCTCCTATTCTTCGCACTCTGGTGGTGCTACACGGGTCCCTGTCTGCCCTGCTCCGGTGCATTAGCTGGTGCAGGCTGGTGCTGCAGCTCCTATTCTTGGCACTCTGGTGGTGCTGCATGGGTCCCTGTCTGCCCTGCTCCGGTGCATTAGCTGGTGCAGGCTGGTGCTGCAGCTCCTATTCTTGGCACTCTGGTGGTGCTGCACGGGTCCCTGTCTGCCCTGCACCGGTGCATTAGCTGTTGCAGGGCGGCTGGTGCTGCAACTCCTATTCTTCGCACTCTGGTGGTGCTGCACGGGTCCCTGTCTGCCCTGCTCCGGTGCATTAGCTGGTGCAGGCTGGTGCTGCAGCTCCTATTCTTGGCACTCTGGTGGTGCTGCACGGGTCCCTGTCTGCCCTGCACCGGTGCATTCGCTGGTGCAGGGCGGCTGGTGCTGCAGCTCCTATTCTTTGCACTCTGGTGGTGCTGCACGGGTCCCTGTCTGCCCTGCTCCGGTGCATTAGCTGGTGCAGGGCGGCTGGTGCTGCAGCTCCAATTCTTCGCACTCTGGTGGTGCTGCACGGTTCTCTGCCTGCCCTGCTCCGGTGCTGAAGCTGGTGCAGGGCTGCTGGTACTGCAGCTCCTATTCTTGGCACTCTGGTGGTGCTGCACGGGTCCCTGTCTGCCCTGCTCTGGTGCATTAGCTGGTGCAGGGCGGCTGGTGCTGCAGCTCCAATTCTTCGCACTCTGGTGGTGCTGCACGGTTCTCTGCCTGCCCTGCTCCGGTGCTGAAGCTGGTGCAGGGCGGCTGGTGCTGCAGCTCCTATTCTTGGCACTCTGGTGGTGCTGCACGGGTCCCTGTCTGCCCTGCTCCGGTGCATTAGCTGGTGCAGGGCGGCTGGTGCTGCAGCTCCTATTCTTGGCACTCTGGTGGTGCTGCACGGGTCCCTGTCTGCCCTGCTCGGATGCTGAAGCTGGTGCTGGGCAGCTGGTGCTGCAGCTCCTATTCTTCGCACTCTGGTGGTGCTGCACTGGTCCCTGTCTGCCCTGCTCCGGTGCATTAGCTGGTGCAGGGCGGCTGGTGCAGTTCCTATTCTTGGCACTCTGGTGGTGCTGTCCGGGTCCCTGTCTGCCCTGCTCCGGTGCATTTGCTGGTGCAGGGCGGCTGGAGCTGCAGCTCCTATTCTTGGCACTCTGGTGGTGCTGCACAGGGTCTCTGTCTGCCCTGCTCCAGTGCATTAGCTGGTGCAGGGCGGCTGGTGCTGCAGCTCCTATTCTTGGCACTCTGGTGGTGCTGCACGGGCCCCTGTCTGCCCTGCTCCGGTGCATTAGCTGGTGCAGGGCGGCTGGTGCTGCAGCTCCTATTCTTGGCACTCTGGTGGTGCTGCACGAGTCCCTGTCTGCCCTGCTCCGGTGCATTAGCTGGTGCAGGGCGGCTGGTGCTGCAGCTCCTATTCTTCACACTCTGGTGGTGCTGCACAGGTCCCTGTCTGCCCTGCTCCGGTGCATTAGCTGCTGCAGGGCGGCTGGTGCTGCAGCTCCTATTCTTCACACTCTGGTGGTGCTGCACGGGTCCCTGTCTGCCCTGCTCCGGTGCATTAGCTGCTGCAGGCTGGTGCTGCAGCTCCTATTCTTGGCACTCTGGTGGTGCTGCACGGGTCCCTGTCTGCCCTGCACCGGTGCATTAGCTGGTGCAGGGCGGCTGGTGTTGCAGCTCCTATTCTTGGCACTCTGGTGGTGCTGCACGGGTCCCTGTCTGCCCTGCACCGGTGCATTAGCTGGTGCAGGGCGGCTGGTGCTGCAGCTCCTATTCTTCGCAATCTGGTGGTGGTGCACGGGTCCCTAGCTGCCCTGCTCTGGTGCATTAGCTGGTGCAGGGCGGCTGGTGCTGCAGCTCCTATTCTTTGCACTCTGGTGGTGCTGCATGGGTCCCTGTCTGCCCTGCTCCGGTGCATTAGCTGGTGCAGGGCGGCTGGTGCAGTTCCTATTCTTGGCACTCTGGTGGTGCTGCACGGGTCTCTGTCTGCCCTGCTCCGGTGCATTAGCTGGTGCAGGGCGGCTGGTGCTGCAGCTCCTATTCTTCACACTCTGGTGGTGCTGCACTGGTCCCTGTCTGCCCTGCTCCGGTGCATTAGCTGGTGCTGCAGCTCCTATTCTTCACACTCTGGTGGTGCTGCACGGGTCCCTGTCTGCCCTGCTCCGGTGCATTAGCTGCTGCAGGGCGGCTGGTGCTGCAGCTCCTATTCTTCACACTCTGGTGGTGCTGCACGGGTCCCTGTCTGCCCTGCTCCGGTGCATTAGCTGGTGGAGGGCGGCTGGTGCTGCAGCTCCTATTCTTCGCACTCTGGTGGTGCTACACGGGTCCCTGTCTGCCCTGCTCCGGTGCATTAGCTGGTGCAGGCTGGTGCTGCAGCTCCTATACTTGGCACTCTGGTGGTGCTGCACGGGTCCCTGTCTGCCCTGCTCCGGTGCATTAGCTGGTGCAGGCTGGTGCTGCAGCTCCTATTCTTGGCACTCTGGTGGTGCTGCACGGGTCCCTGTCTGCCCTGCACCGGTGCATTAGCTGTTGCAGGGCGGCTGGTGCTGCAACTCCTATTCTTCGCACTCTGGTGGTGCTGCACGGGTCCCTGTCTGCCCTGCTCCGGTGCATTAGCTGGTGCAGGCTGGTGCTGCAGCTCCTATTCTTGGCACTCTGGTGGTGCTGCACGGGTCCCTGTCTGCCCTGCACCGGTGCATTCGCTGGTGCAGGGCGGCTGGTGCTGCAGCTCCTATTCTTTGCACTCTGGTGGTGCTGCACGGGTCCCTGTCTGCCCTGCTCCGGTGCATTAGCTGGTGCAGGGCGGCTGGTGCTGCAGCTCCAATTCTTCGCACTCTGGTGGTGCTGCACGGTTCTCTGCCTGCCCTGCTCCGGTGCTGAAGCTGGTGCAGGGCTGCTGGTACTGCAGCTCCTATTCTTGGCACTCTGGTGGTGCTGCACGGGTCCCTGTCTGCCCTGCTCTGGTGCATTAGCTGGTGCAGGGCGGCTGGTGCTGCAGCTCCAATTCTTCGCACTCTGGTGGTGCTGCACGGTTCTCTGCCTGCCCTGCTCCGGTGTGAAGCTGGTGCAGGGGCGGCTGGTGCTGCAGCTCCCTATTCTTCAGCACTCTGGTGAACACTGGTCCTGTCTGCCCTGCTCCAGTGACCAGCTGGTGCAGGGCGGCTGAACCTGCACAGCTCCTGACCCCAGCACTCTGGCCAGTGCTGCAGGATCCCTGTCTGCCCTGCTCGGATGAAGCTGGTGCTGGGCAGCTGGTGCTGCAGGCACGGGTCCCTGTCTGCCCTGCTCCGGTGCATTAGCTGGTGCAGGGCGGCTGGTGCTGCAGCTCCATTCTTCGCACTCTGGTGGTGCTGCACGGGTCCCTGTCTGCCCTGCTCCGGTGCTGAAGCTGGTGCAGGGCGGCTGGTGCTGCAGCTCCTATTCTTGGCACTCTGGTGGTGCTGCACGGGTCCCTGTCTGCCCTGCTCCGGTGCATTAGCTGGTGCAGGCTGGTGCTGCAGCTCCTATTCTTGGCACTCTGGTGGTGCTGCACGGGTCCCTGTCTGCCCTGCACCGGTGCATTAGCTGGTGCAGGGCGGCTGGTGCTGCAGCTCCTATTCTTCGCAATCTGGTGGTCTTGCACGGGTCCCTAGCTGCCCTGCTCCGGTGCATTAGCTGGTGCAGGGCGGCTGGTGCTGCAGCTCCTATTCTTGGCACTCTGGTGGTGCTGCACGGGTCCCTGTCTGCCCTGCTCCGGTGCATTAGCTGGTGTAGGGCGGCTGGTGCTGCAGCTCCAATTCTTCGCACTCTGGTGGTGCTGTACGGTTCTCTGCCTGCCCTGCTCCGGTGCTGAAGCTGGTGCAGGGCTGCTGGTACTGCAGCTCCTATTCTTGGCACTCTGGTGGTGCTGCACGGGTCCCTGTCTGCCCTGCTCTGGTGCATTAGCTGGTGCAGGGCGGCTGGTGCTGCAGCTCCAATACTTCGCACTCTGGTGATGCTGCACGGTTCTCTGCCTGCCCTGCTCCGGTGCTGAAGCTGGTGCAGGGCGGCTGGTGCTGCAGCTCCTATTCTTGGCACTCTGGTGGTGCTGCACGGGTCCCTGTCTGCCCTGCTCCGGTGCATTAGCTGGTGCAGGGCGGCTGGTGCTGCAGCTCCTATTCTTCACACTCTGGTGGTGCTGCACAGGTCCCCGTCTGCCCTGCTCCGGTGCATTAGCTGGTGCAGGGCGGCTGGTGCTGCAGCTCCTATTCTTGGCACTCTGGTGGTGCTGTCCGGGTCCCTGTCTGCCCTGCTCCGGTGCATTAGCTGGTGCAGGGCGACTGGTGCTGCAGCTCCTATTCTTCACATTCTGATGGTGCTGCACGGGTCTCTGTCTGCCCTGCTCCGGTGCATTAGCTGGTGCAGGGCGGCTGGTGCTGCAGCTCCTATTCTTCACACTCTGGTGGTGCTGCACTGGTCCCTGTCTGCCCTGCTCCGGTGCATTAGCTGGTGCTGCAGCTCCTATTCTTCGCACTCTGGTGGTGCTGCACGGGTCCCTGTCTGCCCTGCTCCGGTGCATTAGCTGCTGCAGGGCGGCTGGTGCTGCAGCTCCTATTCTTCACACTCTGGTGGTGCTGCACAGGTCCCTGTCTGCCCTGCTCCGGTGCATTAGCTGGTGCAGGCTGGTGCTGCAGCTCCTATTCTTGGCACTCTGGTGGTGCTGCACGGGTCCCTGTCTGCCCTGCACCGGTGCATTAGCTGATGCAGGGCGGCTGGTGCTGCAGCTCCAATTCTTCGCACTCTGGTGGTGCTGCACGGTTCTCTGCCTGCCCTGCTCCGGTGCTGAAGCTGGTGCAGGGCTGCTGGTACTGCAGCACCTATTCTTGGCACTCTGGTGGTGCTGCACGGGTCCCTGTCTGCCCTGCTCTGGTGCATTAGCTGGTGCAGGGCGGCTGGTGCTGCAGCTCCAATTCTTCGCACTCTGGTGGTGCTGCACGGTTCTCTGCCTGCCCTGCTCCGGTGCTGAAGCTGGTGCAGGGCGGCTGGTGCTGCAGCTCCTATTCTTGGCACTCTGGTGGTGCTGCACGGGTCCCTGTCTGCCCTGCTCCTGTGCATTAGCTGGTGCAGGGCGGCTGGTGCTGCAGCTCCTATTCTTGGCACTCTGGTGGTGCTGCACGGGTCCCTGTCTGCCCTGCTCGGATGCTGAAGCTGGTGCTGGGCGGCTGGTGCTGCAGCTCCTATTCTTCGCACTCTGGTGGTGCTGCACTGGTCCCTGTCTGCCCTGCTCCGGTGCATTAGCTGGTGCAGGGCGGCTGGTGCAGTTCCTATTCTTGGCACTCTGGTGGTGCTGCACGGGTGCCTGTCTGCCCTGCACCGGTGCAGTAGCTGGTGCAGGGCGGCTGGTGCTGCAGCTCCTATTCTTGGCACTCTGGTGGTGCTGCACTGGTCCCTGTCTGCCCTGCTCCGGTGCATTAGCTGGTGCAGGGCGGCTGGTGCTGCAGCTCCAATTCTTCGCTCTCTGGTGGTGCTGCACGGTCCTCTGCCTGCCCTGCTCCGGTGCTGAAGCTGGTGCAGGGCGGCTGGTGCTGCAGCTCCTATTCTTGGCACTCTGGTGGAGCTGCACGGGTCCCTGTCTGCCCTGCTCCGGTGCATTAGCTGGTGCAGGGCGGCTGGTGCTGCAGCTCCAATTCTTCGCACTCTGGTGGTGCTGCACGGTCCTCTGCCTGCCCTGCTCCGGTGCTGAAGCTGGTGCAGGGCGGCTGGTGCTGCAGCTCCTTTTCTTGGCACTCTGGTGGTGCTGCACGGGTCCCTGTCTGCCCTGCTCCGGTGCATTAGCTGGTGCAGGGCGGCTGGTGCTGCAGCTCCAATTCTTCGCACTCTGGTGGTGCTGCACGGGTCCCTGTCTGCCCTGCTCCGGTGCTGAAGCTGGTGCAGGGCGGCTGGTGCTGCAGCTCCTATTCTTGGCACTCTGGTGGTGCTGCACGGGTCCCTGTCTTCCCTGCTCGGATGCTGAAGCTGGTGCTGGGCGGCTGGTGCTGCAGCTCCTATTCTTCGCACTCTGGTGGTGCTGCACGGGTCCCTGTCTGCCCTGCTCCGGTGCATTAGCTGGTGCAGGGCGGCTGGTGCTGCAGCTCCTATTCTTGGCACTCTGGTGGTGCTGCACAGGTCCCTGTCTGCCCTACTCCGGTGCATTAGCTGGTGCAGGGCGGCTGGTGCTGCAACTCCTATTCTTCGCACTATGGTGGTGCTGCACGGGTCCCTGTCTGCCCTGCTCCGGTGCATTAGCTGGTGCAGGCTGGTGCTGCAGCTCCTATTCTTGGCACTCTGGTGGTGCTGCACGGGTCCCTGTCTGCCCTGCTCCGGTGCATTAGCTGGTGCAGGGCGGCTGGTCCTGCAGCTCCTATTCTTGGCACTCTGGTGGTGCTGCACGGTTCCCGGTCTGCCCTGCTCCGGTGCATTAGCTGGTGCAGGGCTGCTGGTGCTGCAGCTCCAATTCTTCGCACTCTGGTGGTGCTGCACGGTTCTCTGCCTGCCCTGCTCCGGTGCTGAAGCTGGTGGAGGGCGGCTGGTGCTGCAGCTCCTATTCATGGCACTCTGGTGGTGCTGCACGGGTCCCTGTCTGCCCTGCTCCGGTGCATTTGCTGCTGCAGGGCGGCTGGTGCTGCAGCTCCAATTCTTCGCACTCTGGTGGTGCTGCACGGTTCTCTGCCTGCCCTGCTCCGGTGCATTAGCTGGTGCAGGGCGGCTGGTGCTGCAGCTCCTATTCTTGGCACTCTGGTGGTGCTGCACGGGTCCCTGTCTGCCCTGCTCCGGTGGTGCTGCACGGGTCCCTGTCTGCCCTGCTCTGGTGCTGAAGCTGGTGCAGGGCGGCTGGTGCTGCAGCTCCTATTCTTGGCACTCTGGTGGTGCTGCACGGGTCCCTGTCTGCCCTGCTCCGGTGCTGAAGCTGGTGCAGGGCGGCTGGTGCTGCAGCTCCTATTCTTCGCGCACTGGTGGTGCTGCATGGGTCCCTTTCTGCCCTGCTCCGGTGCATTAGCTGGTGCAGGGCGGCTGGTGCTGCAGCTCCTATTCTTGGCACTCTGGTGGTGCTGCGCGGGTCCCTGTCTGCCCTGCTCCGGTGCATTAGCTGGTGCAGGGCGGCTGGTGCTGCAGCTCCTATTCTTGGCACTCTGGTGGTGCTGCACGGGTCCCTGTCTGCCCTGCTCCGGTGCATTAGCTGGTGCAGGCTGGTGCTGTAGCTCCTATTCTTGGCACTCTGGTGGTGCTGCACGGGTCCCTGTGTGCCCTGCTCCGGTGCATTAGCTTGTGCAGGGCGGCTGGTGCTGCAGCTCCTATTCTTGGCACTCTGGTGGTGCTGCACGGGTCCCTGTCTGCCCTGCACCGGTGCATTAGCTGGTGCAGGGCGGCTGGTGCTGCAGCTCCTATTCTTGGCACTCTGGTGGTGCTGCGCGGGTCCCTGTCTGCCCTGCTCCGGTGCATTAGCTGGTGCAGGGCGGCTGGTGCTGCAGCTCCTATTCTTGGCACTCTGGTGGTGCTGCACGGGTCCCTGTCTGCCCTGCTCCGGTGCATTAGCTGGTGCAGGCTGGTGCTGTAGCTCCTATTCTTGGCACTCTGGTGGTGCTGCACGGGTCCCTGTGTGCCCTGCTCCGGTGCATTAGCTTGTGCAGGGCGGCTGGTGCTGCAGCTCCTATTCTTGGCACTCTGGTGGTGCTGCACGGGTCCCTGTCTGCCCTGCACCGGTGCATTAGCTGGTGCAGGGCGGCTGGTGCTGCAGCTCCTATTCTTGGCACTCTGGTGGTGCTGCGCGGGTCCCTGTCTGCCCTGCTCCGGTGCATTAGCTGGTGCAGGGCGGCTGGTGCTGCAGCTCCTATTCTTGGCACTCTGGTGGTGCTGCACGGGTCCCTGTCTGCCCTGCTCCGGTGCATTAGCTGGTGCAGGCTGGTGCTGTAGCTCCTATTCTTGGCACTCTGGTGGTGCTGCACGGGTCCCTGTGTGCCCTGCTCCGGTGCATTAGCTTGTGCAGGGCGGCTGGTGCTGCAGCTCCTATTCTTGGCACTCTGGTGGTGCTGCACGGGTCCCTGTCTGCCCTGCACCGGTGCATTAGCTGGTGCAGGGCGGCTGGTGCTGCAGCTCCTATTCTTGGCACTCTGGTGGTGCTGCGCGGGTCCCTGTCTGCCCTGCTCCGGTGCATTAGCTGGTGCAGGGCGGCTGGTGCTGCAGCTCCTATTCTTGGCACTCTGGTGGTGCTGCACGGGTCCCTGTCTGCCCTGCTCCGGTGCATTAGCTGGTGCAGGCTGGTGCTGTAGCTCCTATTCTTGGCACTCTGGTGGTGCTGCACGGGTCCCTGTCTGCCCTGCTCCGGTGCATTAGCTGGTGCAGGGCGGCTGGTGCTGCAGCTCCTATTCTTGGCACTCTGGTGGTGCTGCACGGGTCCCTGTCTGCCCTGCTCGGATGCTGAAGCTGGTGCTGGGCGGCTGGTGCTGCAGCTCCTATTCTTCGCACTCTGGTGGTGCTGCACTGGTCCCTGTCTGCCCTGCTCCGGTGCATTAGCTGGTGCAGGGCGGCTGGTGCAGTTCCTATTCTTGGCACTCTGGTGGTGCTGCACGGGTCCCTGTCTGCCCTGCACCGGTGCATTAGCTGGTGCAGGGCGGCTGGTGCTGCAGCTCCTATTCTTGGCACTCTGGTGGTGCTGCACTGGTCCCTGTCTGCCCTGCTCCGGTGCATTAGCTGGTGCAGGGCGGCTGGTGCTGCAGCTCCAATTCTTCGCTCTCTGGTGGTGCTGCACGGTCCTCTGCCTGCCCTGCTCCGGTGCTGAAGCTGGTGCAGGGGCGGCTGGTGCTGCAGCTCCTATTCTTGGCACTCTGGTGGAGCTGCACGGGTCCCTGTCTGCCCTGCTCCGGTGCATTAGCTGGTGCAGGGCGGCTGGTGCTGCAGCTCCAATTCTTCGCACTCTGGTGGTGCTGCACGGTCCTCTGCCTGCCCTGCTCCGGTGCTGAAGCTGGTGCAGGGCGGCTGGTGCTGCAGCTCCTTTTCTTGGCACTCTGGTGGTGCTGCACGGGTCCCTGTCTGCCCTGCTCCGGTGCATTAGCTGGTGCAGGGCGGCTGGTGCTGCAGCTCCAATTCTTCGCACTCTGGTGGTGCTGCACGGGTCCCTGTCTGCCCTGCTCCGGTGCTGAAGCTGGTGCAGGGCGGCTGGTGCTGCAGCTCCTATTCTTGGCACTCTGGTGGTGCTGCACGGGTCCCTGTCTTCCCTGCTCGGATGCTGAAGCTGGTGCTGGGCGGCTGGTGCTGCAGCTCCTATTCTTCGCACTCTGGTGGTGCTGCACGGGTCCCTGTCTGCCCTGCTCCGGTGCATTAGCTGGTGCAGGGCGGCTGGTGCTGCAGCTCCTATTCTTGGCACTCTGGTGGTGCTGCACAGGTCCCTGTCTGCCCTACTCCGGTGCATTAGCTGGTGCAGGGCGGCTGGTGCTGCAACTCCTATTCTTCGCACTATGGTGGTGCTGCACGGGTCCCTGTCTGCCCTGCTCCGGTGCATTAGCTGGTGCAGGCTGGTGCTGCAGCTCCTATTCTTGGCACTCTGGTGGTGCTGCACGGGTCCCTGTCTGCCCTGCTCCGGTGCATTAGCTGGTGCAGGGCGGCTGGTCCTGCAGCTCCTATTCTTGGCACTCTGGTGGTGCTGCACGGTTCCCGGTCTGCCCTGCTCCGGTGCATTAGCTGGTGCAGGGCTGCTGGTGCTGCAGCTCCAATTCTTCGCACTCTGGTGGTGCTGCACGGTTCTCTGCCTGCCCTGCTCCGGTGCTGAAGCTGGTGGAGGGCGGCTGGTGCTGCAGCTCCTATTCATGGCACTCTGGTGGTGCTGCACGGGTCCCTGTCTGCCCTGCTCCGGTGCATTTGCTGCTGCAGGGCGGCTGGTGCTGCAGCTCCAATTCTTCGCACTCTGGTGGTGCTGCACGGTTCTCTGCCTGCCCTGCTCCGGTGCATTAGCTGGTGCAGGGCGGCTGGTGCTGCAGCTCCTATTCTTGGCACTCTGGTGGTGCTGCACGGGTCCCTGTCTGCCCTGCTCCGGTGGTGCTGCACGGGTCCCTGTCTGCCCTGCTCTGGTGCTGAAGCTGGTGCAGGGCGGCTGGTGCTGCAGCTCCTATTCTTGGCACTCTGGTGGTGCTGCACGGGTCCCTGTCTGCCCTGCTCCGGTGCTGAAGCTGGTGCAGGGCGGCTGGTGCTGCAGCTCCTATTCTTCGCGCACTGGTGGTGCTGCATGGGTCCCTTTCTGCCCTGCTCCGGTGCATTAGCTGGTGCAGGGCGGCTGGTGCTGCAGCTCCTATTCTTGGCACTCTGGTGGTGCTGCGCGGGTCCCTGTCTGCCCTGCTCCGGTGCATTAGCTGGTGCAGGGCGGCTGGTGCTGCAGCTCCTATTCTTGGCACTCTGGTGGTGCTGCACGGGTCCCTGTCTGCCCTGCTCCGGTGCATTAGCTGGTGCAGGCTGGTGCTGTAGCTCCTATTCTTGGCACTCTGGTGGTGCTGCACGGGTCCCTGTGTGCCCTGCTCCGGTGCATTAGCTTGTGCAGGGCGGCTGGTGCTGCAGCTCCTATTCTTGGCACTCTGGTGGTGCTGCACGGGTCCCTGTCTGCCCTGCACCGGTGCATTAGCTGGTGCAGGGCGGCTGGTGCTGCAGCTCCTATTCTTGGCACTCTGGTGGTGCTGCGCGGGTCCCTGTCTGCCCTGCTCCGGTGCATTAGCTGGTGCAGGGCGGCTGGTGCTGCAGCTCCTATTCTTGGCACTCTGGTGGTGCTGCACGGGTCCCTGTCTGCCCTGCTCCGGTGCATTAGCTGGTGCAGGCTGGTGCTGTAGCTCCTATTCTTGGCACTCTGGTGGTGCTGCACGGGTCCCTGTGTGCCCTGCTCCGGTGCATTAGCTGGTGCAGGGCGGCTGGTGCTGCAGCTCCTATTCTTGGCACTCTGGTGGTGCTGCACGGGTCCCTGTCTGCCCTGCTCCGGTGCATTAGCTGGTGCAGGGCGGCTGACTGTTTTGCATGGCCGCCTCTCAGGACACATCACAGTATATAAGCGGAAGTGTCCGCTGTTTATGGTCTTGAGCCTGGTAACTGCTCACTCAGTATAGAGCGCAAGAAATGCATGGAAAAGAGACATCCTGTCTACAGGGACACTGCTGCTCCTAATGGGCAGGAGACCCTGCCTACCTCATAGTAATAGTTTCTGGACCTTGTTGGTGAAGCAATGGCTGCTGCCTTCACTGCTCCTGAGGATTCTTCTCCCACAGGGTACATGGCTGGTGATCATGATGGTGGTGAGGATTTGCACCCACCCCCAAAGGCGAAAGAAGTCCTGGGGGTTTAGCATGTGGAGAATGTTGCTTCTGCCCAGGAAATGCTGAGTTTCCCGGAATTGGAGGTGACTGATAACTTTTATGCCCAGATTCTTTGACTTTCCACTTAACTGCAAATTAAGCCTCCTTATGCATTCAGGATCAGGTGTGAATTAAGATATATTAGCAACATTGGCTTTTAAATATCACCAGAACAATAACAAAGACTCCGAGTAAGTATGTGGCGAAGGATCGCAGAAATGCAGGTCTTGAGAATAGTATTGTTGCGTATCCTGGGTCTTCATTCCCAACCTACGGGTGCAGAGACTGAGTGCAGTTTCCCCATCACCGAGTAAGGAAGTCCATGTTAACTGCAGCCCCACACAACCCACTGAGCATTACTGCTGGTGTGGTGTCAGCGTTTGAGATCCTACCAGTCGCTTAAAGTGTTCAGGAAGACAATTCAAACAATCTTTCACTAATGACTTGCACACTCAAGGATCACTAGAAACATGATGTGCATTTCGACTTATTCATTTTAAAATAGTTATTTTACAGGTGGTGAATCGAATGCACACTATTGTTTAGTAATATCACAGAAGATAAAAATGAAAAGCAGCGAAGTGTTTCATGTACAGTGAAAACAAGAGTACAATCTCACCATCTTGATCACAGTTTGTAGCCCCAACGCCTTCACTGTGCCACCTCTAAGCGCTATTAGAAGTGGTTACATACCTGGAACAAAACCAGTTGTGGTCTATTGGGAATGGCTCGCCAGCCCAAGAGCAGTGAGATTGCGTGTGTGCGTGAGTATAATCTTGGCCCCAGTCAGTGAAGACCGAATGCTTCTCAGAGCCTCTGAGTAGTCTTGCTGGAGACTCCTTTGGTTGGGGTGGATCTGGTGCCGGCCAATCATGATCTCTGCCTGGGTGTCGTTTCTCTCTCCCTCATTGGTCAACTCCCAGGGTTTATATATGACATCGACCACTGATTTGCATCTCATGTTTTTAGAATCAAATAGGGATTTAAAAGCACTAGATCTAACTGGACTAAACTAGTGGATGCAAAATAGATCACCTATGAAGTCATCTTTAGCTCATGTTTACTTTAAGTGTCTACTTCTAAAACCTCGAGATGCCGCTATCGAGAGGAGTATTAGACTCGTGGCACCTTAGAGTGTAACAAGTCAGGGTACAAGGTGTTTAGACATGAGTACTGCTGTCACAAGTTCTGGGCAGGATGACAAACGCCGAGTGTGATCTGAAGGTCGCTAAAAGGGAACCTGTCCTGCATGTGTCTAAGAATCTCAAATGTTCTACTAAAACTAAAGTAAAGAAGCCTAAAAGCAAGCGATTTAAAATAAATAAAAGATCATTATTAAGGGGAACGATCATTGTGTTGGAGTCCCCAGGAATAAATGCTAAACTAAACCATCACTGAATGTGATTGTGGTAACTTCAAGACACATTTACAGAGCAGAAGAATAGCTAGAAAGGCGCGTTCAATGGAATCTCAGTTCACTACTTGTTGCATCTTCCGTAACACTTCCCATCCTGAAATGAAATGGCTCTGTGTATTGGAAAATGCGGGATCCCGAGAGTGTCTTATACAATGAGTACACCTAGGGTTGTGTTGAAACGTGGAATGGGAAACGGCGCTTCCAGGGTTGACTTCCTTCCTTGTCATTTTAGTGCTTAGGGCAGTTTTGTACCATGTGAGTTGTGTTATTTCATAGTGCTGAGTTGAATGTGACACTTACAATAAAAGTGAGAAGCTTGTGATGGAAATAGAACGGATAGAAAAGTATAGTACTTGGCGTACTCCTAGGTGTTGTAAGGCTGAGATGTAGCACTTCAGAGTAGTGCGCTCTCCACTCATGACGCTGTCATTGGTTTGCTTTCGCCTGTTTTGTGTTTCGATGGGAAGCGTGTAACAATCCTGAGTGAGTAGCTAATACCTCAGGCTGGTAACTGATTTGCGCATGATTTAACCAGGTGCATCCCTTCCAAGGCTGATTAACAGTAGGATGTTTCATGAGGGCCTGTGGGGGCTGGAGAGCTCAGGCTTTCTTTGCTAATCTTCATCTCAGATGTATTATTTAGGTCTGTGTTGTCCACAGTAGAACGCTGACTTGATATTCAGTTATTACGAGGTATTGACGGTGTTGTAATTTGTTCTGCGTTTCTAGCCCACGCTCCATACTTCAGTAAGCTTCGGACCACGCTGCCTTGTTACCATTGAGTATCAAGTGCTCAAGGGGCATGCTTGCTGGATCAGTTCTGGGTAAAAGAGTCCTTTATCACATTTGGAGTCCAGTAAACTGGCTGCCCTGGGGCACCTGGAAGGTCTGGCAGTGGTTCAGCCATACCTTGGATGCCTGGATGGTTGTCTCGCATACTTGTGTTAAGAATGACCAGAAGCTTTTCTAACCGTGTTGTTGATGAGTGAGAAACTCATGCCCCATACATTAGTTGTGGTGACATCACAGTTTAACTATTACTCTTCTCCAACAGAGGTCCGCGTGGGTGCCTCCTTGCGGCGAAACATCGATGTGGTGTGTCATCAGGCAGACCTGCAGCGTAGCATTGTGCATTATATCAACCAGAACACTCTTGGAGGCAGTATCCGGGCTCAGCTGAGGCGGGTAAGCTCTTACAATGACTGCTGTTTCTATCTGGGCATAGATTCTGTGGATCTTTTGACTGTTTTCAGCTTAGACTTCACATGTGTCATTTTGTTTGTTTGGACAGTGTCTTCAGCAGCCCTTTCTGCGATCCTTGGCTTCTTACAAGCTTTTCCGCACTGCCAGCCCTTTTGATAGAAGGGTAACCTGCCTTGAATGGCATCCAACTCATCCCAGTACGGTAGCAGTGGGCTCCAAAGGAGGCGACATCATCCTGTGGGACTACGCAGTGCTGAACAAAACCTGCTTTGTGCAGGGGGTGAGTATGACTTCGCTGAGACATTTATTGGATGAGAAAAGGACCTGTCCGCAGTTCATGTTCCGCACAGGAGCAGATGATGGTACAGAGAGTCGGCCCTGATTTAGATCTCAGCAGATGGGTTACTCTGTCTCAGTGGTGAGGGATGCTCTGTCTGACGAAATATAAATCCCATTATATCCTATGGGATTTATATTCCCGCGGACGGGATATCCGTCACTGTTGCAATGAAGTAACTCATCCGCCGAGATCTCAATCAGGCCCAAGGTGTAGGAAGGGGAAAAGACGGCACATTTTTCAAACATTAAAAAGGCTCTCTCCCCTGTGTTTGCATGGGACGGCCTTAGATGCTGGCCATCTGATCCAGGATGCCAGAAGGAGGTGACTGTAGGAAAGTGCCCCTTTTGGCATGGTTACCCCCCCACTTTTTGCCTCACTGACGCACCTTTGACTGAGTGTGCACTGGGTTCCTGCTAACCAGGTTCCCAGTGCCTGTGTACTTTTCCCAAACTGTACCTATGTTTCCACAATTGGCACACCTCTGGCTCACATACAAGCCCCTTGTAAAAGGTACTAGTGGTTCAAGGGCCTTGTGACCAGAGAGGGTCTCTAAGGGCTGCAGCATGTATTGTGCCACCCTAAGAGACCCCTCCCCAAACACAGGCATACTGCCACTGCAGGCTGCGTGTTTTGGTGCAGATAAAAGTGAAGAGTCGACCTGTCACACATCCCTGTGTTCCAGGCCTACCAGCACTGCAAGAGGCATAGATAGGAAGTCACCCCATACAGCAGGCCTTACAGCCCTAAGGCAGGGTGCACTGCACCTCTTGTGAGGGAATAACTGCATGAGCAGATATACCCCTATAGTGTCTAAGTCCATTATTAGTAGAACTAGCGCTCCCCCTAGGGATAGCATCCCTTAGATGCACCGCTAAATTCAAAATGGAGGACAGTAATCAGTTATTCAATGATGATTAACATTCATTTGCACGCCATTTCATTAGTCTGCTGATTTATTTCATTCAAGAATTCCTTCATTTGAGAATAATCACATTTTCAATGTAAATGGCATTTCATCTACAAAATTTTCCATTAATCCATTATTGAGGTGAATCAAACAAGTTTCAAATCATCCCAATGCATTTCAGGCTTGTTCAGCCCTTCATCAGGGGATGTTGATTCTGAAAAAAACAATAGAAAAGATAAGATGAAGTAAGAGAACCACTGTTGCGGCGAGAGAATGTCCATCACCAAGATCTAAGTGCCGTAGGGGTGAAAATTATGTCAAAGTGGTTTGGAAAACTCATGCCCTGTGGCTGGCTCACCATGTGTCGTGATTACGCATCGCAAACGCGAGTGTCAACCTTGTACATGACACTCCTTTGGTTATATGTATACATGCTGGATTCAAGTGATGCTGATAGGTGCAAATGAGCATACCGTCAGTAGTGAGATCTTGATAAACCCACTGACTCACTGCCGGGGAAGTTGTCACGCGCCGAGTATAATCAGTACGATTCTGCAGTGGGAATCTCGTAAGTGGGTGAAAACATAAACCAGTGGCTCGACAGAAGTGAAATTCCAATACCAGTTAAAGCGTGTATAAATCTGATATGCAAGAAAACGTGAAACAGTGTGTAGGAAGGTGGATCTGACTGCATGGTTACCCCCACTTTTTTCCTGGTGTTTTGCTGGTTTTTGACTAGTCTGACTGGGATCCTGCTAATCAGGAACCCAGTTTATCTGCTTTCTCCCTAAATTGATTGTGTATGTACTTTAGGTACACTTCACATTGGATTCTGGGGTACCCTTATCAGTCCCTAGTATATGGTACACCATGTACCCAGGGCATAGGTACCCCAGAGGCCTCCCAGGGGCTGAAGCATATATTCTGCCACCCCTGAGAGGCCATTCAAACTGACACCACAGGTCTGCTACTGCAGCCTGTGTAAGGTGGTGCATGCACCCCTTACTTAGATATAGGTTCACTATATTCTAAATCACTGCACATAAAAACCTATCAGTCACCCCTATGGCAGGCCATGTCAACCCTGAAGGCAGGGTGCTGGGTTTTGTGTGAGAGGGTGCCCCTGCATGAGCAGAGCCCCTCTGCAGCCTTCGGAATCTATTCTCCGGGGTTGTCTGTGATGCAGCCAACCATATATACTTAAGTGCATTATAACCTCGCGGTAAATGCTAACTTTAAAACGGCTGCTTAGAAACATGTCGTGTTTGGTGTCAAACACCTTGGAATCATACCTCCACACCAGTAACTGGTGTGGGAGGTATGATTCCTCCCTTGTAGTACCACTACTATGGGGCACCGGTCTACCCGGTACCAGCTTTCTCGACCTGGGCATCACAAAATGGATGCTGCCAGCCACAGACACGAGTCTGCCCTCCTGCTGCTGAGCCAAGCTCGAGCAGGGGAAGGCCTGACAATAGGTTTCCTGTCACAGGGAGGTGTGACCACCTCCCAAACAGGCTTTAGTGTATTGGGGCTGGGTGGGGGCACTCTTAGAGTGCCAGAAAGCCTGCACTGGGGGCACATTTGGTGTCCCCGTGCATAGTCCAGCTCAAACCGGTTGCAGGAGCCATTTGCTCCTGCTCTGGCGCGAATCTGGACAAAGGACATGGGTGTAGCCACCCCTCTGTCCTGACCCTCCCATAGGTGGGTCCCCAGAGTTTGTCCCACCCCTTCCTTGGGTATAAAGTAGGAACCCTGACTACAGGACTTTAGATTTTACCTGGACTAAACTCTGCTACAGAAACCAAGTACCTTCGACGATCTACACTACGCTGGATGACTGAAGAATCTCCCTTGGAGTAAAGGAGTTACTCCCCTGCAGCAGCAGGCACCGAAACGCAACTGACCGGTTGCATCTCCAGAGCTCCTGCGGACTCCGAAGATTTCTGCAACACAGGAGGTGGGTTCCCTAAGGTCCCCGAGGTCGATCTACCCTCTCAGCGATTCTGAAACTAGTATCCCTCTTGGGGGCCGTGCAACCCGTACCCCTGTGCACCGCGTCATTTTGCAAGTGCACCCACTTCACGATGATTCCTGAAGCTGTGCATTGGACCACGTGTGGTCCCCACTCCGAGCAGCATTCACACCGAAGATTGCTGGCCTCCACTCCACGAGTGCTCTGTGGGCCCGTACTTCGTGTTTTCGCTCGACGTCCCTTTGCGATCCCTGGTCCGTTGACCTGTGGGTCCTAACGAGGGTCACCCGTCTAATTGTTGGGCTTCCCTGGTTGCTCCAGAGTGCCCTGACTCTCCATTGCTTGGAGAGTCCCCAGGACCTTGCTGGTCCTCACAGTAGCTGTTTCCTCTGCCTGCGTGGGTTGCCATTGCCAAGGCTTGTTGGTGCTCCAGCCGGACACTGACCCCTCAGTCATCGACATCCTCCGTGGGACAGCTCACCTCCGGACTTTGGTCGTCATCGACGTCTCCTGCTCCCCGTGGCTGCAGAGTCAAGCATCCTATCTTCGCACCTCAGGCACCCGACATCGGTGGGCATTCAACTGCTCCGCTCCTGGTCACGTGAGGTGACCCAGACTTTGTCCCCTCTGCTTTCAGGTTCTTCTCACCTCGGATCCAGACTTGGATTCCACCGGACACTTTTCTTCTCCACGGCAGCAGCACGTCTTCGCATCACGCCATTGAAAACGACAAGGGTTTCAGACACCACTTGACCCTATGCACCCGGCTCCTCTGGGATAGGTAACACGGGTACCACGGTACTCACAAGGGTGCTGGCCTTAGAACCTTCTATGTTCCAAAGGGTTTGCTTGAAGTCCTCTCCGAAGTGTCCTTAACTTGTAATTTTCCAACCGCGACTTTCCTATAGAGTTGTACGGAGCTCGCGTCTGTGTTCTCACACTGCACCCGTCCTCCGTGGGTCCCCTGTGTCACTACTTTGGGTGGTTCCTTGGGGTCCCAGCGATTCTACGTGCTCTAGGCACTGTGTCTAGTCAAGTCGTGGTTGTTCTACCACTGTCTTAGTATATGGTTTGGTCTCCCCCTGGAGCCCACTGTGTATTGTGCTATTTACTGTTGTTCTAGTGATTTAATATTGTGTACTGTGTGCTCTAATCTCATAAAGAGGTTAGTAGAGAGTGTTTAGTAATAAATACATATATTTTATATATCTCTTGTGTGGTTCTCCTTTCATTTGGTCATTCAGGGGGTTCTGGTCTGGTAAAACAAGCTGCTTTACATTCCTTCGAGACTTAGGGGCCGATTCTGATGCGGGTTGGAAAAGCTTCCCGACCGAATCGGTTGGGAAATGGTGTCCGACCCACTCGGATCGGGAAAGTCCGACCGGCGGAGTAGGATGCATCCGGATGCTTCCAGATACGATTTGGTTGAACTCCCATTGACTTCAATGGGAACATTTGTTCCTAACCGCATCAGAATTGGGCCCTCGGTCGGGAAGACACGTTCCCGATCCGATTTGGAAGGAGCAAATGCCGTTAGGAGGCCTTCCTAACCGCATCAGAATCAGGCCCTTAGCCTGAAGGCTGCTCTCCACAGCTACCACTAGGATCGCTTTCAATAAAGGTTGTCTTTAAACCTATCATTATAATGGTCGTTTGGACTGGTGCAAGGTGCCCACTTTAATTAGTGGACAGCATATACCAGGCCAACTTCTCACAAATGTACTTTAGGTACACTCCAGATTGGATACTGGGGTACCCTTATCAGTCCCTTGTACATGGTATTCTATGTACCCAGGGCATAGGTACCCCAGAGGCCTCCCAGGGGCTGAAGCATGTATTGTGCCACCCCTGAGAGGCC
Organism: Calotriton arnoldi; assembly: GCA_963921515.1. Classification (NCBI taxonomy): domain Eukaryota; kingdom Metazoa; phylum Chordata; class Amphibia; order Caudata; family Salamandridae; genus Calotriton; species Calotriton arnoldi. The sequence goes on along the minus strand of CAWUFW010001944.1, from coordinate 1,533,310 downwards.
ATTCAAAATGACACCACAGGTCTGCTACTGCAACCTGTGTAAGGAGGTGCATGCACCCCTTACTTAGATATAGGTCACCTATATCTATTCTAAATCACTACACCTATAAACCTATCAGTCACCCCTATGGCAGGCCTTATCAATCCTGAAGGCAGGGTGCTGGATTTTGTGTGAGAGGGTGCCCCTGCATGAGCAGAGCCCCTCTGCAGCCTTCGGAATCTATTCTCCGGGGTTGTCTGTGATGCAGCCAACCATATATACTTAAGTGCATTATAACCTCGCGGTAAATGCTAACTTTAAAACGGCTGCTTAGAAACATGTCGTGTTTGGTGTCAAACACCTTGGAATCATACCTCCACACCAGTAACTGGTGTGGGAGGTATGATTCCTTCCTTGTAGTACCACTACTATGGGGCACCGGTCTACCCGGTACCAGCTTTCTCGACCTGGTCATCACAAATGGATGCTGCCAGCCACAGACACAAGTCTGCCCTCCTGCTGCTGAGCCAAGCTCGAGCAGGGGAAGGCCTGACAATAGGTTTCCTGTCACAGGGAGGTGTGACCACCTCCCAGACAGGCTTTAGTGTATTGGGGCTGGGTGGGGGCACGCTTAGAGTGCCAGAAAGTCTGCACTGGGGGCACATTTGGTGTCCCCGTGCATAGTCCTGCTCAAACCGGTTGCAGGAGCCATTTGCTCCTGCTCTGGCGCGAAACTGGACAAAGGACATGGGTGTAGCCACCCCTCTGTCCTGACCCTCCCATAGGTGGGTCCCCAGAGTTTGTCCCACCCCTTCCTTGGGTATAAAGTAGGAACCCTGACTACAGGACTTTAGATTTTACCTGGACTAAACTCTGCTACAGAAACCAAGTACCTTCGACGATCTACACTACGCTGGATGACTGAAGAATCTCCCTTGGAGTAAAGGAGTTACTCCCCTGCAGCAGCAGACACCGAAACGCAACTGACCGGTTGCATCTCAAGGAGCTCCTGCGGACTCCGAAGATTTCTGCAACACAGGAGGTGGGTTCCCTAAGGTCCCCGAGGTCGATCTACCCTCTCAGCAATTCTGAGACTAGTATCCCTCGTGGGGGCCGTGGAACCCGTACCCATGTGCACCGTGTCATTTTGCAAGTGCACCCACTTCACGACGATTCCTGAAGCTGTGAATTGGACCACGTGTGGTCCCCACTCCGAGCAGCATTCACACCGAAGATTGCTGGCCTCCACTCCACGAGTGCTCTGTGGGCCCGTATTTCGTGTTTTCACTCGACGTCCCTTTGCGATCCCTGGTCCGTTGACCTGTGGGCCCTAACGAGGGTCACTCTTCTAATTGTTGGGCTTCCCTGGTTGCTCCAGATGTGCCCTGACTCTCCATTGCTTGGAGAGTCCCCAGGACCTTGCTGGTCCTCACCGTAGCTGTTTCCTCTGCGTGCGTGGGTTGCCCTTGCCAAGGCTTGTTGGTGCTCCAGCCGGACACTGACCCCTCAGTCATCGACATCCTCCGTGGGACAGCTCACTTCCGGACTTTGGTCGTCATCGACGTCTCGTGGTCCCCGTTGCTGCAGAGTCAAGCATCCTATCTTTGCACCTGAGGCACCCGACATCAGTGGGCATTCAACTGCTCCGCTCCTGGTCACGTGAGGTGACCCAGACTTTGTCCCCTCTGCTTTCAGGTTCTTCTCACCTCGGATCCAGGCTTGGATTCCACCGAACACTTTTCTTCTCCACGGCAGCAGCACTTCTTCGCATCACGCCATTGAAAACGACGAGGGTTTCCGACACCACTTGACCCCTATGCACCCGGCTCCTCTGGGATAGGTAACACGGGTACCACGGTACTCACAAGGGTGCTGGCCTTAGAACCTTCTATGTTCCAAAGGGTTTGCTTGAAGTCCTCTCCGAAGTGTCCTTAACTTGTAATTTTCCAACCGCGACTTTCCCATAGAGTTGTACGGAGCTCGCGTCTGTGTTCACACACTGCACCCGTCCTCTGTGGGTCCCCTGTGTCACTACTTTGGGTGGCTCCTTGGGGTCCCAGCGATTCTATGTGCTCTAGGCACTGTGTCTAGTGAAGTCGTGGTTGTTATACCACTTTCTTAGTATATGGTTCGGTCTCCCCTGGAGCCCGCTGTGTATTGTGCTATTTACTGTCGTTCTATTGATTTAATATTGTGTACTGTGTGCTCTAATCTCATAAAGAGGTTAGTAGAGAGTGTTTAGTAATAAATACATATATTTTATATATTCCTTGTGTGGTTCTCCTTTCATTTGGTCATTCAGGAGGTTCTGATCTGGTAAAACAAGCTGCTTTACATTCCTTCGAGACTTAGCCTGAAGGCTGCTCTCCACAGCTACCACTAGGATAGCTTTCTATAAAGGTTGTCTTTAACCTAATTATCTTAAGGGTCGTTTGGACTGGTGCAAGGTGCCCACTTTAATTAGTGGACAGCATATACCAGGCCAACTTCTCACACAGTGAAGCCGGGATCATTAAAAAAGCAGGAGTCAACATTATTTGAATTTAGCATGTTTTTGAATTATCCTGGCTTCACTGTTTCACGCTTTTTGCATATCCGATTTTTTACAAACCATTGGTTTCGGATTTAGTCATGGAGTGTGTGTGTAATCATTTCTTGCCTGTGTGTGTACAACAAATGTTTAGCACTGCCCTCTGAAAAGCCTTACTGCTCGCCCACACTACCACAAATAGAGAGTACGGTTCTATCTACTTTTACCTCTGCCTGCCTTTGGGGTCCCACTGGACTCTGTGCACACTATACCTTACTTTGGTATGGTAGATACAGAGCCAGCTTCCTACAGTGGCAAAGGACATTCTCTTTGCATAGGAGATTGTAGTTCAGAGCTTTATTGAACATGGCTAGTGAATATGTGTGTCTCGGCACCAAAGTGAGGATGCAACAAGGGTTAAGGATGCAAACCCCAGCTGTGGAGGAAGGTGAACAGTCATGGGACCCAATAAACTGCATCAGGCCATTGAGTGGAGCTGGCAGTTTGAGGCAGATGTATTTGAGTGGGCATGTCATGCAAAAAAACAATGCTGTTGTCATCTACAGATGAAAAGGAGAAAGTTTAATAGATTTCTGTTCGGAACTGAGAGCTAGCTGCATGCTTGGGTAGGATGATGAAGGGGGTCCTAGGGAGGTGGCACGGTGTGTGGGTGGCACACTTAAGGATCTTCTCAAGGGAAAGGAGGGTACATTTTTGAGATGTTGGAGAGGAGACTGTTACACTTCTGGCCTCTTACAATTCAGAGACTCCTTTTTAAACCTCATTTAAAGCCATTTGATCTGTGAGAGGTGCATCCGCCCCCCCAATCCTGACAAAGGTTGCTTGTAATACTTCTCACGGTGCTTGTTTTCAAATTGATATTGACTCGAGCCTTGCAGGGGCCTGTTTTCTGCCAAAGCAGATCTTCCTGAGGTGTGGACCCCAAACAAGCATCTTGGGACCGGTTTCGGTGTGCCCAGATGTGGGTCCCTTGCTCGCTATGCCAATGGATTCAAGCTGATGATGGGTGATACCCCAAAACCGGTTCCAGTATGCTTGTTTCTGGTCCAGGAAGAATCTGGCTTGGCAGTTAGGGCTGGACTGCTCCCATGGGGAACAGGGTGAAGACTGATTTGCAATGGCTGGGTCTGAACTGTGGTGGCATAATGAGCAAAAAAGCAATGGATTTAACCCAGATCTCTTTACTGGGGGTGAATGTTTGATTTATTTAACATTCTGTCCATCATTTGTTGCCACAGCATGTAGAACTGTAGACAGCAGCCGTCCTCAGCCATACTGTGTACAGAAAGGAGTGTGCTGTACCCTAAAACTCTGGCCAATCAATATATTTATGTATATGCACAGCCTTTCGTCCCAATGTACATCGTATTCACAGATCTACATTTGCTATGCAATAGGTCTCGTTTTGCGAGAGTTTAAGCTATTGCCATTGTAAATGACAATGCCTTTTATTTATCGGTTTTGATAATCAACACATAAATAAAAGGCATTGTCATTTACAATGCCAATAGCTCAAACTCTTGTAAATGCGAGACCTATTTCATTTCAAAGAAGCGGCCACCATTGTCCCGGGCTGCTTGGAAACTGAAAGTGGCGCTGAATGTTGCAGGAAAGCATGTCGTGCCTACAGTAGGAGAAACTCATTAAAGAAAATAGTGCTTACAGACTAAGACATACCGTGTAACAACAGAAGTAAAAGGGTCAGTCCTCATGGGAGTTTACAAATGAAGACAAGGCGGTACTAAGGAGGGACTAACAAGCCTATTAACGAATCAGAAGCCAGCATTTACGAAGGACATTGACACAAGCCAATGACAAATCTGGGTGGAGAGTGGGCGGGGCTTCAAGTCTATACTCTAATACAGCATGCCTCTCAGAGCAGCGCATGCGCTGCCCAGTCTCGACCTAAAAATGAGAACCTTGCCTGGGCTTGTTTCCCATCTTAAAATTGTAAGACACTAGCCTCCGCGATAAGTCTGCTGTTTGGTGTTAAATATAATAAAGTTGAAGCTGTCGGACTTTGTAGCCCAACTGGTGTGCACAGGCCAAAGCTCAGCTGTGACTGCCAGGTCAGTCATGGTATACAGACCTCAGGCCCTTCTGCCCGGGGTCTTTCTCAAATAATAAGTCGAGTGGTTGGGCCCCAGCCCTGGATCTTTAGGAAATGGTTGCATGTCACAGTTAATGCCCCTTCCTGGAAAAGCAATAAATGTATTGTCAGCCATTGGTCCCAAAATGTGTAGAAGTCGCAGGGGTTTCCTGGATTTCTGTCTCGATGTATGCAGAGCTCAGGTCACATTGGGTTCTTCACAATTGATGTTTCAAGTGTTTGGGGCTGTACAGAAGTCTGCTAAGTTTTAGGCTCTGCAAAGAATCCTGGAGAAACAAATGCTAGAGCCTGGTGATGGGTTCCCTGATAACCAGCATGTATTGAGGTTTAGGTCTGCCCAAGACCTCTCCTACTAGTTTCTGGAGAGGGTATGGTTGTGACAGGGAACAGGACCAGCTGCCGCTTGTAGCGGTCTGGGCTCTTCAATGGTCCTGGACAACCGAGCTATGTGAAGTTCATAGCTCTATCGCTGTTCCCAGCCAATCATCGCTAATAAATGTCAAGGCTCCACCACTGGCTCAGCAAACCAGTGTCTATCGATGGCCCTTGCCACCGGTCCCCACCATCTAAGGAGGCCGTGGCGAGACCCCTTCATAGTCGTATGTGAAGAGATTGCAGAAATGTGACGAGAACAGACCTTGTGTAGAAAGGAAATACCAGAGATAAGACTACTTGTTGTAAATGTATTTTAAAATGTAAAGGGCAGTGGAGCTGACGAAGAGGAAGTATTTGAGAGAACACCCTGCTGTGAGTGAGTTAAACAAACCGGTCATGGATTCTCACCCTGGACTGAAGCTTAACCGTATTATCTTCATATTTGGAACACTCTACACTTTGACATGGTTTTTTCTTCATACATGTTTATTTTTACATATAGGTAGCCATGAACAACTAACTCAGGTTTTCCTCTCTGTGATGTTATCTGTGTGTTTTGTTTTCCTAGAATGCTGGCTGTTAAATGAACAAATACACATTCCACTGTCCTTTCATTTAAACCTGTTTTCCTTTGTGCATGCTCTGTGTTTCCTTTGTGCATGCTCTGTGTTTCCTTTGTGCATGCTCTGTGTTTCCTTTGTGCATGCTCTGTGTTTCCTTTGTGCATGCTCTGTCTTTCCTTTGTGCATGCTCTGTGTTTCCTTTGTGCAGGCTCTGTGTTTCCTTTGTGCATGCTCTGTGTTTCCTTTGTGCATGCTCTGTGTTTCCTTTGTGCAGGCTCTGTGTTTCCTTTGTGCAGGCTCTGTGTTTCCTTTGTGCATGCTCTGTGTTTCCTTTGTGCATGCTCTGTGTTTCCTTTGTGCATGCTCTGTGTTTCCTTTGTGCATGCTCTGTGTTTCCTTTGTGCATGCTCTGTGTTTCCTTTGTGCATGCTCTGTGTTTCCTTTGTGCAGGCTCTGTGTTTCCTTTGTGCAGGCTCTGTGTTTCCTTTGTGCAGGCTCTGTGTTTCCTTTGTGCAGGCTCTGTGTTTCCTTTGTGCATGCTCTGTGTTTCCTTTGTGCAGGCTCTGTGTTTCCTTTGTGCAGGCTCTGTGTTTCCTTTGTGCATGCTCTGTGTTTCCTTTGTGCATGCTCTGTGTTTCCTTTGTGCATGCACTGTTTCCTTTGTGCATGCACTGTTTCCTTTGTGCATGCTCTGTTTCCTTTGTGCATGCTCTGTTTCCTTTGTGCATGCTCTGTTTCCTTTGTGCATGCTCTGCGTTTCCTTTGTGCATGCTCTGCGTTTCCTTTGTGCATGCTCTGTGTTTCCTTTGTGCATGCTCTGTGTTTCCTTTGTGCATGCTCTGTGTTTCCTTTGTGCATGCTCTGTGTTTCCTTTGTGCATGCTCTGTGTTTCCTTTGTGCATGCTCTGTGTTTCCTTTGTGCATGCTCTGTGTTTCCTTTGTACAGGCTCTGTGTTTCCTTTGTGCAGGCTCTGTGTTTCCTTTGTGCATGCTCTGTGTTTCCTTTGTGCATTCTCTGTGTTTCCTTTGTGCATTCTCTGTGTTTCCTTTGTGCATGCTCTGTGTTTCCTTTGTGCATGCTCTGTGTTTCCTTTGTGCAGGCTCTGTGTTTCCTTTGTGCAGGCTCTGTGTTTCCTTTCTGCAGGCTCTGTGTTTCCTTTCTGCAGGCTCTGTGTTTCCTTTGTGCAGGCTCTGTGTTTCCTTTGTGCAGGCTCTGTGTTTCCTTTGTGCAGGCTCTGTGTTTCCTTTGTGCAGGCTCTGTGTTTCCTTTGTGCAGGCTCTGTGTTTCCTTTGTGCAGGCTCTGTGTTTCCTTTGTGCAGGCTCTGTGTTTGCTTTGTGAGTGCTCTGTGTTTGCTTTGTGCATGCTCTGTGTTTCCTTTGTGCATGCACTGTTTCCTTTGTGCATGCACTGTTTCCTTTGTGCATGCTCTGTGTTTCCTTTGTGCATGCTCTGTGTTTCCTTTGTGCATGCTCTGTGTTTTCGATATTGACATTGTTGTCTCTTGATGTGTTCGGCACTGAGTTAAGGCAGTCTTTGACCAGTGGTTAAGACAGCTGAGTCACTTTGACATTTTCACTGAGTTTGTCAAAATGCTTTGCTAATTTCTGCATTCTGTTCCCCGCTCTGTTTATTTTTAGACTTGACCCACTCACAATTAAACACATTTCAACAAAGAAGTCATTGGTGTGTAAAATACATTTTGCTGTAGTCACTATGGTTTAAAAAAACAATACATTTCTCAAAATGTCTCTTCTCCATTTGCATGCAAAGCACAGGCGCAGTCTTCTTTCCAAAGACGTGAATTTGCCAGCTGTTGTTTTTACTGCAGTCTTTACACGTTGCACTCCTTTGATGTCTACCGAAGAGGCTGCTACATATTGATCTGCTCAATAAGTGACGGTGCATGTGGTCGCATGTGATTGGTTCCCTCAGTATTGTGATTGAGGCCTCTGGACCTGTGATTAGATGGTCTTTGTGTTTGTAAAGTATTCATTCGCCTTGTAGAGCTGGCTGAGGAGACTGGAGCAGATGGTCAGTCTTGGGTACAAGGACATCCACCTCAGAAAGTAACTGAAGAGTAAAGAGTTGCTTTGCTCTTGAATATGGGTGATTGGAAGCTGCCCTGCTTGCAGGAGTCTCCATGCAATGCCCTCTTTCTCACTGCCTCCTTTTTGTCGTAGATGGGCGCTGGAGGGGCCATCACAAGGATGAGATTTAACCCTTTCAATCCTAACCAGCTCTACACCTCATCTGTCTCCGGGACCACCATGCTGCAAGATTTTACTGGGAAAATTCTCCGTGTGTTCACCAGCACAGACACCTGGGAGTAAGCAGTGTATCACCTCCTTAAGTTGGGGCGAAAGTGCTCAGGGGAGCATGATTTCTTTTGTTCTTTGGGGTGGAGGAGACATCCTAGGGTAATGGAGAAGGCAGAGAGAGAAGCCACTGTTAACATCTGGTCAGGACAATTCAGCTTTTCGGTCGTAGATAATAGACAACCGGTCACTGCGATTTTAAAAGTGGCTGAAGAGACCGGTCAGTCTGTGGTATCGCCTCACGTGTGAACCCGGCCAGTAACACAGATGTTCTAGACTCACATAAGCATACTTATGCATACCTGCTATGCAATTATTTGAGACCCTGACTTAAACTTGGAACCTAGAATTCAGATACTACCTAGGTGCACCCTAGTTATTACACACCCACTTTTGGCCCTGCCCTGAGTACCGATTTCAAAGGATTGCCAATCTGGACTCTACCCCTGGCTCTGCCGTAGGTGATCCTGTCCTAAGACTCTGCTACACCAGACTCCCTCGTAGCCCAACCCTGCCCTAAACCTCTTAGCCATCCCAGGTGCTCGCTATCCCTAATACCCCAAACCGCTTAGCACATCCCCGGGCGCCCTCTTTTCTCAGTACCCCAAACCTCTCTGCCCATCCCCGTGTACTCGCTTTCCCTAGTACCTCAAATCTCTTAGTCTGTCACTGGGTACTCGCTATCCCCAAAACTCCAAACCTATCCGTCCTATTCTAGGGCAGACCCAGTGGGTGATGTAAATCTCAGTGATGTGCGGATATTTCTTCCCATATGCGGAATCCAGTTTCTGTCTGGAATGCTTTTTTAGTCATGAGAGGAATGTCGCTTGTGTAATGTAGACAGTCACAGCGTGGTGTTCTGGAACTCACCCTCTTTCATGGAGTCTGCCGCGTCCATCCTCTGCCAGATGAGATCTCCCACCTCCTGAGGGCTGGGTCTAGGACTGGTGAGTAGGTCATTCATCTTGAACGGGCCTTTGTGTTATGTTGTTATTCAGTTTCCGCTCTGTGTGAATTTACTTCCTCATGACACATGTCCAGCGAAAGCCTCTGGGAGTGTAAGTTACGCTGCCATAAGCCAACGTTCCAAACCTTTTAACATGGATCAGGATGTGGCAAAGCCTTCAGTGAACCCTCTGGTGCACGGGCTTCAAAAAGGACAGCAAGCAAGCCTGGCTGTGTCCTGCTCATGAGCTGCCATTTGAAGAGACTGCGGTGTTTGCCTGTTTGTCTTTTAGCCTTCCACTTTACAAATGGAGCAGCGTGGTGTCTCACTAGGATAATGGTGGGCCATTTCCCTTACTTCCATTGTGTTCCAGCACCCATCTGCTGGCTCCTAGACCAAGTAGTCCTTTCCCTGACATCCAGTATAGCACGCATCTTTCCTTTACCACCTAAGAGAAGGGCACTCCGACTTCTACCCTGTCTCGACAGTCATCACCACTGGCATGCTCCTCATACTGCAAAACATTATTTATCAAGGTTGAAGGTTTCAAGAGATGTATGTAGAAAATAGGTACAAGCTTAGTTTGCAAACTCTGAAAAGTTTAGGTCATCCACATGCAAGTCCTGGTCACAGCAAGGGCTGTGTACTCTGAGGTAGCGCAATCAGCACACACGTTATGTGCATGCATGTGTGTATTGTGCCTGAGTATCAGAAAATTAGTTTGTAAGGAGCAGAAAGTGACAAAGGGAAAGAGTCAATTTATGCTCCTGTACCAAAGAGGAGGTTCTCTGCTGGTGGCACTCGGATGCCAGGAGCAGCTTCAGGATCTCTTCTTGTGGTACTCCGATGCCAGGAGCAGCTTGACGTTCTCTTCTGATGGTACTCCGATGCCAGGAGCAGCTTGAGGTTCTCTTCTGGTGGTACTCCGATGCCAGGAGCAGCTTGAGGTTCTCTTCTGGTGGTACTCCGATGCCAGGAGCAGCTTGAGGTTCTCTTCTGGTGGTACTCCGATGCCAGGAGCAGCTTGGGGCTTCTCTTCCGGTGTTATTCCGGTGCCAGGAGCAGCTCGAGGTTCTCTTCTGGTGGTACTCCGATGCCAGGAGCAGCTTGGGGCTTCTCTTCCGGTGTTATTCCGATGCCAGGAGCAGCTTGTGGCTTCTCTTCCGGTTCTACTCCGATGCCAGGAGCAGCTCGAGGGTCTTTATCGGTTCGGGGAGCCGTCCCTTCAAGAGCTGCACTTTTATCTCTGATCTTTCCCAAAGATCAAGCTTGATTGGTAAGGAAATGTTCCGTAGCCATGATGAGTAACTTTAGATGACCAGTCTCCTCAGTTTTGATTTACAGTTTTTTTTATTGCAGGAGTAGGTGCTGTGGCTTTCCTGTTGTGTTTCCCTTCGAGACACGCTGGTTTTGTGGCTACGCAGGGATGAGCGGTGTTAGTTGCTGCCTAAGATGATGCTGGCCTGGCGGTGCTGCCAGTGAAGTTGCATTAGGGTCAGAGACTGTTGTTCTAGTTCAATAGTCTCTTTTGGAGGCCTGCATGCCATGGCACTGTGCTAGTGATGAGGAAATGTATTTTGAGGAAGACGTCCGAGTCACCTTTAAGCTGTTTCCTGGTCTAGTCAGCTGACCACGTGCAGGCAGGTTGGTAGTTTTCCAGTTCTGTGCAGTACTTTACCTGTGTTCTGCATATGAATATCTTGCATGGCTTGCCCATCCGGCTTTCCTTAGTCCATCTATCTAATTACTGTTAGGCCTTTGCATAGTTAACTGGCCTCTCAGACTGCGAGATCCTCTATGGGTGCAGTGCATCCTTAGGGTCCTCATGTTTACTTCTCTTTAAGGCGAGAGAGTCAATATTCATGCATAAAACCTGACACAGAGGCAGCAACATATCCATGGCTTGCTTGTCCCATAAACCCCTTCCGTGTTTTTCAGAAAGGGGCAGGAGATTTCATCGGTGGTATGAAGTTCAGCCCGCAGCACTCGGCGAAGCTTTTCACCGCTTCCGGGGATGGCACACTTAGTCTTCAGGACCTCAGCAGCCAATCGCAGCAGCAGATTGTGTCGCGTACGCCTGCCTGTGGTCACGATCACCACAACGTTTGGTGAGGATGGCCTGGTGTGTTGCTCGCTTCCTTGGCTTCGGGTGGGTCATATTGTAATGTTGGTATCGCCCACAAACAGGTGCCCTTGTGATAGATGATGCTCAGAAAGCATTCCTGACAGAGACTGAAAACTGTAATGGAAACCACAAGGGTCCCTTAAAGAAGGCAAGAGGCGGTAGCACTCATCAGACGTCTGTGCTCCATGTGTATCAAGGGGTCTGTGCTCCATGTGTATCAAGGGGACTGGGTGATCAGATTCCTGCTTTTGTAGGTCTGTCCCATTCTTGTTGCATTTGCTCCCTTGTTGCCATTGCCTCTCTCAAACTCGCTACCTGTCTTGCTGTTTCAGCCTTTGCTGCTGTGTAGCTGCCTCCCCCGCAGTCTCACAGCTTTTCTCACTCTCTTGAGGCTCTGATAATTTCCAGCTGCTGTTCCTGTTAGCTCTCATTACATTCACAACTCCCCCCTCTCTTAGGCTACTTTTCCAACTGTCTCACTGCCTTTCCATCTCTCAGGCTGCCTCTCCATCTCTCAGGCTGCCTCTGCATCCCTCAGGCTGCTTCTCATCCCTCAGGCTTGCCTCTCCATCCCTCAGGCTTGCCTCTCCATCCCTCAGGCTTGCCTCTCCATCCCTCAGGCTGCCTCTCCATCTCTCAGGCTGCCTCTCCATCCCTCAGGCTGCCTCTCCATCCCTCAGGCTGCCTCTGCATTCCTCCGGCTGCCTCTCCATCCCTCAGGCTGCCTCTCCATCCCTCAGGCTCCTCTCCATCCCTCAGGCTGCCTCTGCATTCCTCCGGCTGCCTCTCCATCCCTCAGGCTGCCTCTCCATCCCTCAGGCTGCCTCTCCATCCCTCAGGCTGCCTCTCCATCCCTCAGGCTGCATCTCCATCCCTCAGGCTCCTCTCCATCCCTGAGGCTGCATCTCTCTCCCTGAGGCTGCATCTCTCTCCCTGAGGCTGCATCTCTCTCCCTGAGGCTGCATCTCTCTCCCTGAGGCTGCATCTCTCTCCCTGAGGCTGCATCTCTATCCCTCAGGCTGCCTCTCCATCTCTCAGGCTCCCTCTGCATCCCTCAGGCTGCCTCTCCATCTCTCAGGCTCCCTCTGCATCCCTCAGGCTGCCTCTCCATCCCCCAGGCTGCCTCTCTTGATCCCTCAGACTGCCTCTCCATCCCTCAGGCTTGCCTCTCCATCCCTCAGGCTTGCCTCTCCATCCCTCAGGCTTGCCTCTCCATCCCTCAGGCTTGCCTCTCCATCCCTCAGGCTTGCCTCTCCATCCCTCAGGCTTGCCTCTCCATATCCCTCAGGCTGCCTCTCCATATCCCTCAGGCTTGCCTCTCCATCCCTCAGGCTTGCCTCTCCATCCCTCAGACGGCCTCTCCATCCCTCAGGCGGCCTCTCCATCCCTCAGGCGGCCTCTCCATCCCTCAGGCGGCCTCTCCATCCCTCAGGCGGCCTCTCCATTGCTCTCCATCTCTCAGGCTGCCTCTCCATCCCTCAGACTGTCTCTCCATTGCCTCTCCATCTCTCAGGCTGCCTCTCCATCCCTCAGGCTGCCTCTCTTGATCCCTCAGGCTGCCTCTCTTGATCCCTCAGGTTACCTCTCTTGATCCCTCAGGCTGCCTCTCTTGATCCCTCAGGTTACCTCTCTCCATCCCTCAGGCTGCATCTCTCCATCCCTCAGGCTGCATCTCTCCATCCCTCAGGCTGCCTCTCCATCCCTCAGGCTGCCTCTCCATCCCTCAGGCTGCCTCTCCATCCCTCAGGCTGCCTCTCCATTGCCTCTCCATCCCTCAGGCTGCCTCTCCATTGCCTCTCCATCCCTCAGGCTGCCTCTCCATCCCTCAGGCTGCCTCTCCATCTCTCAGGCTGCCTCTCAATCCCTCAGGCTGCCTCTCCATTGCCTCTCCATCCCTCAGGATCCCTCAGGCTGCCTCTCAATCCCTCAGGCTGCCTCTCAATCCCTCAGGCTGCCTCTCAATCCCTCAGGCTGCCTCTCAATCCCTCAGGCTGCCTCTCCATCCCTCAGGTTACCTCTCCATTGCCTCTCCATCCCTCAGGCTGCCTCTCCATCCCTCCTGCTGCCTCTCGATCCCTCCTGCTGCTTCTCGATCCCTCCTGCTGCCTCTCCATCCCTCAGGCTGCCTCTCCATCCCTCAGGCTGCCTCTCCATCCCTCAGGCTGCCTCTCCATCCCTCAGGCTGCCTCTCCATCCCTCAGGCTGCCTCTCCATCCCTCAGGCTGCCTCTCCATCCCTCAGGCTGCCTCTCCATCCCTCATGCCGCCTCTCTTGATCCCTCAGGCTGCCTCTCTTGATCCCTCAGGCTGCCTCTCTTGATCCCCCAGGCTGCCTCTCTTGATCCCTCAGGTTGCCTCTCTTGATCCCTCAGGTTGCCTCTCTTGATCCCTCAGGTTGCCTCTCTTGATCCCTCAGGTTGCCTCTCTTGATCCCTCAGGTTGCCTCTCTTGATCCCTCAGGTTGCCTCTCTTGATCCCTCAGGTTGCCTCTCTTGATCCCTCAGGTTGCCTCGCTTGATCCCTCAGGTTGCCTCTCCATCCCTCAGGCTTGCCTCTCCATCCCTCAGGCTGCCTCTCCATCTCTCAGGCTCCCTCTGCATCCCTCAGGCTGCCTCTCCATCTCTCAGGCTCCCTCTGCATCCCTCAGGCTGCCTCTCCATCCCCCAGGCTGCCTCTCCATCCCCCAGGCTGCCTCTCTTGATCCCTCAGACTGCCTCTCCATCCCTCAGGCTTGCCTCTCCATCCCTCAGGCTGCCTCTCCATCCCTCAGGCTGCATCTCCATCCCTCAGGCTCCTCTCCATCCCTCAGGCTCCTCTCCATCCCTGAGGCTGCATCTCTCTCCCTGAGGCTGCATCTCTCTCCCTGAGGCTGCATCTCTCTCCCTGAGGCTGCATCTCTCTCCCTGAGGCTGCATCTCTCTCCCTGAGGCTGCATCTCTCTCCCTGAGGCTGCATCTCTATCCCTCAGGCTGCCTCTCCATCTCTCAGGCTCCCTCTGCATCCCTCAGGCTGCCTCTCCATCTCTCAGGCTCCCTCTGCATCCCTCAGGCTGCCTCTCCATCCCCCAGGCTGCCTCTCTTGATCCCCCAGGCTGCCTCTCTTGATCCCTCAGACTGCCTCTCCATCCCTCAGGCTTGCCTCTCCATCCCTCAGGCTTGCCTCTCCATCCCTCAGGCTTGCCTCTCCATCCCTCAGGCTTGCCTCTCCATATCCCTCAGGCTGCCTCTCCATATCCCTCAGGCTTGCCTCTCCATATCCCTCAGGCTTGCCTCTCCATCCCTCAGGCTTGCCTCTCCATCCCTCAGACGGCCTCTCCATCCCTCAGGCGGCCTCTCCATCCCTCAGGCGGCCTCTCCATCCCTCAGGCGGCCTCTCCATTGCTCTCCATCTCTCAGGCTGCCTCTCCATCCCTCAGACTGTCTCTCCATTGCCTCTCCATCTCTCAGGCTGCCTCTCCATCTCTCAGGCTGCCTCTCCATCCCTCAGGCTGCCTCTCTTGATCCCTCAGGCTGCCTCTCTTGATCCCTCAGGTTACCTCTCTTGATCCCTCAGGCTGCCTCTCTTGATCCCTCAGGTTACCTCTCTTGATCCCTCAGGCTGCATCTCTCCATCCCTCAGGCTGCATCTCTCCATCCCTCAGGCTGCATCTCTCCATCCCTCAGGCTGCCTCTCCATCCCTCAGGCTGCCTCTCCATCCCTCAGGCTGCCTCTCCATTGCCTCTCCATCCCTCAGGCTGCCTCTCCATTGCCTCTCCATCCCTCAGGCTGCCTCTCCATCTCTCAGGCTGCCTCTCAATCCCTCAGGCTGCCTCTCCATTGCCTCTCCATCCCTCAGGATCCCTCAGGCTGCCTCTCAATCCCTCAGGCTGCCTCTCAATCCCTCAGGCTGCCTCTCAATCCCTCAGGCTGCCTCTCAATCCCTCAGGCTGCCTCTCCATCCCTCAGGCTACCTCTCCATTGCCTCTCCATCCCTCAGGCTGCCTCTCCATCCCTCCTGCTGCCTCTCGATCCCTCCTGCTGCCTCTCCATCCCTCAGGCTGCCTCTCCATCCCTCAGGCTGCCTCTCCATCCCTCAGGCTGCCTCTCCATCCCTCAGGCTGCCTCTCCATCCCTCAGGCTGCCTCTCCATCCCTCATGCCGCCTCTCTTGATCCCTCAGGCTGCCTCTCTTGATCCCTCAGGCCGCCTCTCTTGATCCCCCAGGCTGCCTCTCTTGATCCCCCAGGTTGCCTCTCTTGATCCCCCAGGTTGCCTCTCTTGATCCCTCAGGTTGCCTCTCTTGATCCCTCAGGTTGCCTCTCTTGATCCCTCAGGTTGCCTCTCTTGATCCCTCAGGTTGCCTCTCTTGATCCCTCAGGTTGCCTCTCTTGATCCCTCAGGTTGCCTCTCTTGATCCCTCAGGTTGCCTCTCTTGATCCCTCAGGTTGCCTCGCTTGATCCCTCAGGTTGCCTCTCCTGATCCCTCAGGTTGCCTCTCCGCATCCCTCAGGCTGCCTCTCCGTATCCCTCAGTCTGCCTCTCCGTATCCCTCAGTCTGCCTCTCCGTATCCCTCAGTCTGCCTCTCCGTATCCCTCAGTCTGCCTCTCCGTATCCCTCAGTCTGCCTCTCCGTATCCCTCAGTCTGCCTCTCCGTATCCCTCAGTCTGCCTCTCTGCCTCTCCTGATCCCTCAGGCGGCCTCTCCATCCCTCAGGCGGCCTCTCCATTGCTCTCCATCTCTCAGGCTGCCTCTCCATCCCTCAGACTGTCTCTCCATTGCCTCTCCATCTCTCAGGCTGCCTCTCCATCCCTCAGGCTGCCTCTCTTGATCCCTCAGGCTGCCTCTCTTGATCCCTCAGGTTACCTCTCTTGATCCCTCAGGCTGCCTCTCTTGATCCCTCAGGTTACCTCTCTTGATCCCTCAGGCTGCATCTCTCCATCCCTCAGGCTGCATCTCTCCATCCCTCAGGCTGCATCTCTCCATCCCTCAGGCTGCCTCTCCATCCCTCAGGCTGCCTCTCCATCCCTCAGGCTGCCTCTCCATTGCCTCTCCATCCCTCAGGCTGCCTCTCCATTGCCTCTCCATCCCTCAGGCTGCCTCTCCATCTCTCAGGCTGCCTCTCAATCCCTCAGGCTGCCTCTCCATTGCCTCTCCATCCCTCAGGATCCCTCAGGCTGCCTCTCAATCCCTCAGGCTGCCTCTCAATCCCTCAGGCTGCCTCTCAATCCCTCAGGCTGCCTCTCCATCCCTCAGGCTACCTCTCCATTGCCTCTCCATCCCTCAGGCTGCCTCTCCATCCCTCCTGCTGCCTCTCGATCCCTCCTGCTGCCTCTCGATCCCTCCTGCTGCCTCTCCATCCCTCAGGCTGCCTCTCCATCCCTCAGGCTGCCTCTCCATCCCTCAGGCTGCCTCTCCATCCCTCAGGCTGCCTCTCCATCCCTCAGGCTGCCTCTCCATCCCTCATGCCGCCTCTCTTGATCCCTCAGGCCGCCTCTCTTGATCCCTCAGGCCGCCTCTCTTGATCCCCCAGGCTGCCTCTCTTGATCCCCCAGGTTGCCTCTCTTGATCCCTCAGGTTGCCTCTCTTGATCCCTCAGGTTGCCTCTCTTGATCCCTCAGGTTGCCTCTCTTGATCCCTCAGGTTGCCTCTCTTGATCCCTCAGGTTGCCTCTCTTGATCCCTCAGGTTGCCTCTCTTGATCCCTCAGGTTGCCTCTCTTGATCCCTCAGGTTGCCTCTCTTGATCCCTCAGGTTGCCTCGCTTGATCCCTCAGGTTGCCTCTCCTGATCCCTCAGGTTGCCTCTCCGCATCCCTCAGGCTGCCTCTCCGTATCCCTCAGTCTGCCTCTCCGTATCCCTCAGTCTGCCTCTCCGTATCCCTCAGTCTGCCTCTCCGTATCCCTCAGTCTGCCTCTCCGTATCCCTCAGTCTGCCTCTCCGTATCCCTCAGTCTGCCTCTCCGTATCCCTCAGTCTGCCTCTCCGTATCCCTCAGTCTGCCTCTCCGTATCCCTCAGTCTGCCTCTCCGTATCCCTCAGTCTGCCTCTCCGTATCCCTCAGTCTGCCTCTCTGCCTCTCCTGATCCCTCAGTCTGCCTCTCCATTGCCTCTCCATCCCTCAGGCTGCCTCTCCATTGCCTCTCCATCCCTCAGGATCCCTCAGGCTGCCTCTCAATCCCTCAGGCTGCCTCTCAATCCCTCAGGCTGCCTCTCAATCCCTCAGGCTGCCTCTCCATCCCTCAGGCTACCTCTCCATTGCCTCTCCATCCCTCAGGCTGCCTCTCCATCCCTCCTGCTGCCTCTCGATCCCTCCTGCTGCCTCTCGATCCCTCCTGCTGCCTCTCCATCCCTCAGGCTGCCTCTCCATCCCTCAGGCTGCCTCTCCATCCCTCAGGCTGCCTCTCCATCCCTCAGGCTGCCTCTCCATCCCTCAGGCTGCCTCTCCATCCCTCATGCCGCCTCTCTTGATCCCTCAGGCTGCCTCTCTTGATCCCTCAGGCCGCCTCTCTTGATCCCCCAGGCTGCCTCTCTTGATCCCCCAGGTTGCCTCTCTTGATCCCTCAGGTTGCCTCTCTTGATCCCTCAGGTTGCCTCTCTTGATCCCTCAGGTTGCCTCTCTTGATCCCTCAGGTTGCCTCTCTTGATCCCTCAGGTTGCCTCTCTTGATCCCTCAGGTTGCCTCTCTTGATCCCTCAGGTTGCCTCTCTTGATCCCTCAGGTTGCCTCGCTTGATCCCTCAGGTTGCCTCGCTTGATCCCTCAGGTTGCCTCTCCTGATCCCTCAGGTTGCCTCTCCGCATCCCTCAGGCTGCCTCTCCGTATCCCTCAGTCTGCCTCTCTGTATCCCTCAGTCTGCCTCTCTGTATCCCTCAGTCTGCCTCTCCGTATCCCTCAGTCTGCCTCTCCGTATCCCTCAGTCTGCCTCTCCGTATCCCTCAGTCTGCCTCTCCGTATCCCTCAGTCTGCCTCTCCGTATCCCTCAGTCTGCCTCTCCGTATCCCTCAGTCTGCCTCTCTGCCTCTCCTGATCCCTCAGTCTGCCTCTCCTGATCCCTCAGTCTGCCTCTCCTGATCCCTCAGTCTGCCTCTCCTGATCCCTCAGTCTGCCTCTCCTGATCCCTCAGGCTGCCTCTCCGGATCCCTCAGGCTGCCTCTCCATCCCTCAGGCTGCCTCTCCATCCCTCAGACTGTCTCTCCATTGCCTCTCCATCCCTCAGGCTGCCCCTCCATCCCTCAGGCTGCCTCTGCATCCCTCAGGCTGCCTCTGCATCCCTCAGGCTGCCTCTCCATCTCTCAGGCTCCCTCTGCATCCCTCAGGCTGCCTCTCCATCCCTCAGGCTGCCTCTCCATCCCTCAGGCTGCCTCTCCATCCCCCAGGCTGCCTCTCTTGATCCCTCAGGCTGCCTCTCCATCCCTCAGGCTTGCCTCTCCATCCCTCAGGCTTGCCTCTCCATCCCTCAGGCTTGCCTCTCCATCCCTCAGGCTTGCCTCTCCATCCCTCAGGCTGCCTCTCCATCTCTCAGGCTCCCTCTGCATCCCTCAGGCTGCCTCTCCATCTCTCAGGCTCCCTCTGCATCCCTCAGGCTGCCTCTCCATCCCCCAGGCTGCCTCTCCATCCCCCAGGCTGCCTCTCTTGATCCCTCAGACTGCCTCTCCATCCCTCAGGCTTGCCTCTCCATCCCTCAGGCTTGCCTCTCCATCCCTCAGGCTTGCCTCTCCATCCCTCAGGCTTGCCTCTTCATCCCTCAGGCTTGCCTCTCCATCCCTCAGGCTTGCCTCTCCATCCCTCAGGCTTGCCTCTCCATCCCTCAGGCTTGCCTCTCCATCCCTCAGGCTTGCCTCTCCATCCCTCAGGCTTGCCTCTCCATATCCCTCAGGCTTGCCTCTCCATATCCCTCAGGCTTGCCTCTCCATATCCCTCAGGCTTGCCTCTCCATCCCTCAGGCTTGCCTCTCCATCCCTCAGGCTTGCCTCTCCATCCCTCAGGCTGGCCTCTCCATCCCTCAGGCGGCCTCTCCATCCCTCAGGCGGCCTCTCCATTGCTCTCCATCTCTCAGGCTGCCTCTCCATCCCTCAGACTGTCTCTCCATTGCCTCTCCATCTCTCAGGCTGCCTCTCCATCCCTCAGGCTGCCTCTCTTGATCCCTCAGGTTACCTCTCTTGATCCCTCAGGCTGTCTCTCTTGATCCCTCAGGCTGCCTCTCTTGATCCCTCAGGTTACCTCTCTTGATCCCTCAGGCTGCATCTCTCCATCCCTCAGGCTGCCTCTCCATCCCTCAGGCTGCCTCTCCATCCCTCAGACTGCCTCTCCATCCCTCAGGCTGCCTCTCCATCCCTCAGGCTGCCTCTCCATTGCCTCTCCATCCCTCAGGCTGCCTCTCCATTGCCTCTCCATCCCTCAGGCTGCCTCTCCATTGCCTCTCCATCTCTCAGGCTGCCTCTCCATCTCTCAGGCTGCCTCTCCATCTCTCAGGCTGCCTCTCCATCTCTCAGGCTGCCTCTCAATCCCTCAGGCTGCCTCTCAATCCCTCAGGCTGCCTCTCAATCCCTCAGGCTGCCTCTCAATCCCTCAGGCTGCCTCTCCATCCCTCAGGCTACCTCTCCATCCCTCAGGCTACCTCTCCATTGCCTCTCCATCCCTCCTGCTGCCTCTCCATCCCTCCTGCTGCCTCTCCATCCCTCCTGCTGCCTCTCCATCCCGCCTGCTGCCTCTCCATCCCGCCTGCTGCCTCTCCATCCCTCAGGCTGCCTCTCCATCCCTCAGGCTGCCTCTCCATCCCTCAGGCTGCCTCTCCATCCCTCAGGCTGCCCCTCCATCCCTCAGGCTGCCCCTCCATCCCTCAGGCTGCCCCTCCATCCCTCAGGCTGCCTCTCAATCCCTCAGGCTGCCTCTCAATCCCTCAGGCTGCCTCTCAATCCCTCAGGCTGCCTCTCCATCCCTCAGGCTACCTCTCCATTGCCTCTCCATCCCTCAGGCTGCCTCTCCATCCCTCCTGCTGCCTCTCCATCCCTCCTGCTGCCTCTCCATCCCTCCTGCTGCCTCTCCATCCCTCCTGCTGCCTCTCCATCCCGCCTGCTGCCTCTCCATCCCTCAGGCTGCCTCTCCATCCCTCAGGCTGCCCCTCCATCCCTCAGGCTGCCCCTCCATCCCTCAGGCTGGCTCTCCATCCCTCATGCCGCCTCTCTTGATCCCTCAGGCTGCCTCTCTTGATCCCTCAGGCTGCCTCTCTTGATCCCCCAGGCTGCCTCTCTTGATCCCCCAGGCTGCCTCTCCATATCCCTCAGGCTTGCCTCTCCATATCCCTCAGGCTTGCCTCTCCATATCCCTCAGGCTTGCCTCTCCATATCCCTCAGGCTTGCCTCTCCATATCCCTCAGGCTTGCCTCTCCATCCCTCAGGCTTGCCTCTCCATCCCTCAGGCTTGCCTCTCCATCCCTCAGGCTTGCCTCTCCATCCCTCAGGCTTGCCTCTCCATCCCTCAGGCTGGCCTCTCCATCCCTCAGGCGGCCTCTCCATCCCTCAGGCGGCCTCTCCATTGCTCTCCATCTCTCAGGCTGCCTCTCCATCCCTCAGACTGTCTCTCCATTGCCTCTCCATCTCTCAGGCTGCCTCTCCATCTCTCAGGCTGCCTCTCCATCCCTCAGGCTGCCTCTCTTGATCCCTCAGGTTGCCTCTCTTGATCACTCAGGCTGCCTCTCTTGATCCCTCAGGCTGCCTCTCTTGATCCCTCAGGCTGCATCTCTCCATCCCTCAGGCTGCCTCTCCATCCCTCAGGCTGCCTCTCCATCCCTCAGGCTGCCTCTCCATCCCTCAGGCTGCCTCTCCATTGCCTCTCCATCCCTCAGGCTGCCTCTCCATTGCCTCTCCATCCCTCAGGCTGCCTCTCCATCCCTCAGGCTGCCTCTCCATCCCTCAGGCTGCCTCTCCATCTCTCAGGCTGCCTCTCCATCTCTCAGGCTGCCTCTCCATCTCTCAGGCTGCCTCTCCATCTCTCAGGCTGCCTCTCAATCCCTCAGGCTGCCTCTCAATCCCTCAGGCTGCCTCTCAATCCCTCAGGCTGCCTCTCCATCCCTCAGGCTACCTCTCCATCCCTCATGCCTCTCTTGATCCCTCAGGCTGCCTCTCTTGATCCCTCAGGCTGCCTCTCTTGATCCCTCAGGCTGCCTCTCTTGATCCCCCAGGCTGCCTCTCTTGATCCCTCAGGTTGCCTCTCTTGATCCCTCAGGTTGCCTCTCTTGATCCCTCAGGTTGCCTCTCTTGATCCCTCAGGTTGCCTCTCTTGATCCCTCAGGTTGCCTCTCTTGATCCCTCAGGTTGCCTCTCTTGATCCCTCAGGTTGCCTCTCTTGATCCCTCAGGTTGCCTCTCTTGATCCCTCAGGTTGCCTCGCTTGATCCCTCAGGTTGCCTCTCCGCATCCCTCAGGCTGCCTCTCCGTATCCCTCAGTCTGCCTCTCCGTATCCCTCAGTCTGCCTCTCCGTATCCCTCGGCCTGCCTCTCCGTATCCCTCAGTCTGCCTCTCCGTATCCCTCAGTCTGCCTCTCCGTATCCCTCAGGCTGCCTCTCCGTATCCCTCAGGCTGCCTCTCCGTATCCCTCAGGCTGCCTCTCCATCCCTCAGGCTGCCTCTCCATCCCTCAGGCTGCCTCTCCATCCCTCAGGCTGCCTCTCTTGATCCCTCAGGCTGCCTCTCTTGATCCCTCAGGCTGCCTCTCTTGATCCCTCAGGCTGCCTCTCTTGATCCCTCAGGCTGCCTCTCTTGATCCCTCAGGCTGCCTCTCTCCATCCCTCAGGCTGCCTCTCTCCATCCCTCAGGCTGCCTCTCCATCCCTCAGGCTGTCTCTCCATTGCCTCTCCATCTCTCAGGCTGCCTCTCCATTGCCTCTCCATCCCTCAGGCTGCCTCTCCATCCCTCAGGCTGCATCTCTTGATCCCTCAGGCTGCCTCTCTTGATCCCTCAGGCTGCCTCTTTTGATCCCTCAGGCTGCCTCTCCATCCCTCAGGCTGCCTCTCCATTGCCTCTCCATCTCTCAGGCTGCCTCTCCATCCCTCAGGCTGTCTCTCCATTGCCTCTCCATCTCTCAGGCTGCCTCTCCATCTCTCAGGCTGCCTCTCCATCTCTCAGGCTGCCTCTCCATCTTTCAGGCTGCCTCTCCATCCCTCAGGCTTCCTCTCCATCCCTCAGGCTGCCTCTCCATCCCTCAGGCTTCCTCTCCATCCCTCAGGCTGCCTCTCCATCCCTCAGGCTGCCTCTCCATCCCTCAGGCTGCCTCTCCATCCCTCAGGCTGCCTCTCCATCCCTCTCCATCCCTCAGGCTGCCTCTCCATCCCTCAGGCTGCCTCTCCATTGCCTCTCCATCTCTCAGGCTGCCTCTCCATCTCTCAGGCTGCCTCTCCATCCCCCCTGCTGCCTCTCCATCCCCCCTGCTGCCTCCCCATCCCTCCTGCTGCCTCTCCATCCCTCAGTCTGCTGCCTCTCCATCCCTCAGTCTGCTGCCTCTCCATCCCTCAGTCTGCTGCCTCTCCATCCCTCAGTCTGCTGCCTCTCCATCCCTCAGTCTGCTGCCTCTCCATCCCTCAGGCTGCTGCCTCTCCATCCCTCAGGCTGCTGCCTCTCCATCCCTCAGGCTGCTGCCTCTCCATCCCTCAGTCTGCTGCCTCTCCGTCTCCCTCAGTCTGCTGCCTCTCCGTCTCCCTCAGTCTGCTGCCTCTCCGTCTCCCTCAGTCTGCTGCCTCTCCGTCTCCCTCAGTCTGCTGCCTCTCCGTCTCCCTCAGTCTGCTGCCTCTCCGTCTCCCTCAGTCTGCTGCCTCTCCGTCTCCCTCAGTCTGCTGCCTCTCCGTCTCCCTCAGTCTGCTGCCTCTCCGTCTCCCTCAGTCTGCTGCCTCTCCGTCTCCCTCAGTCTGCTGCCTCTCCGTCTCCCTCAGTCTGCTGCCTCTCCGTCTCCCTCAGTCTGCTGCCTCTCCGTCTCCCTCAGTCTGCTGCCTCTCCGTCTCCCTCAGTCTGCTGCCTCTCCGTCTCCCTCAGTCTGCTGCCTCTCCGTCTCCCTCAGTCTGCTGCCTCTCCGTCTCCCTCAGTCTGCTGCCTCTCCGTCTCCCTCAGTCTGCTGCCTCTCCGTCTCCCTCAGTCTGCTGCCTCTCCGTCTCCCTCAGTCTGCTGCCTCTCCGTCTCCCTCAGTCTGCTGCCTCTCCGTCTCCCTCAGTCTGCTGCCTCTCCGTCTCCCTCAGTCTGCTGCCTCTCCGTCTCCCTCAGTCTGCTGCCTCTCCGTCTCCCTCAGTCTGCTGCCTCTCCGTCTCCCTCAGTCTGCTGCCTCTCCGCCTCCCTCAGTCTGCTGCCTCTCCGCCTCCCTCAGTCTGCTGCCTCTCCGCCTCCCTCGAGTCTGCTGCCTCTCCGCCTCCCTCGAGTCTGCTGCCCTCTCCGCCTCCCTGAGTCTGCTGCCTCTCCGCCTCCCTGAGTCTGCTGCCTCTCCGCCTCCCTGAGTCTGCTGCCTCTCCGCCTCCCTGAGTCTGCTGCCTCTCCGCCTCCCTGAGTCTGCTGCCTCTCCGCCTCCCTGAGTCTGCTGCCTCTCCGCCTCCCTGAGTCTGCTGCCTCTCCGCCTCCCTGAGTCTGCTGCCTCTCCGCCTCCCCTGAGTCTGCTGCCTCTCCGCCTCCCTGAGTCTGCTGCCTCTCCGCCTCCTGAGTCTGCTGCCTCTCCGCCTCCCTGAGTCTGCTGCCTCTCCGCCTCCCTGAGTCTGCTGCCTCTCCGCCTCCCTGAGTCTGCTGCCTCTCCGCCTCCCTGAGTCTGCTGCCTCTCCGCCTCCCTGAGTCTGCTGCCTCTCCGCCTCCCTGAGTCTGCTGCCTCTCCGCCTCCCTGAGTCTGCTGCCTCTCCGCCTCCCTGAGTCTGCTGCCTCTCCGCCTCCCTGAGTCTGCTGCCTCTCCGCCTCCCTGAGTCTGCTGCCTCTCCGCCTCCCTGAGTCTGCTGCCTCTCCGCCTCCCTGAGTCTGCTGCCTCTCCGCCTCCCTGAGTCTGCTGCCTCTCCGCCTCCCTGAGTCTGCTGCCTCTCCGCCTCCCTGAGTCTGCTGCCTCTCCCGCCTCCCTGAGTCTGCTGCCTCTCCGCCTCCCTGAGTCTGCTGCCTCTCCGCCTCCCTGAGTCTGCTGCCTCTCCGCCTCCCTGAGTCTGCTGCCTCTCCGCCTCCCTGAGTCTGCTGCCTCTCCGCCTCCCTGAGTCTGCTGCCTCTCCGCCTCCCTGAGTCTGCTGCCTCTCCGCCTCCCTGAGTCTGCTGCCTCTCCGCCTCCCTGAGTCTGCTGCCTCTCCGCCTCCCTGAGTCTGCTGCCTCTCCGCCTCCCTGAGTCTGCTGCCTCTCCGCCTCCCTGAGTCTGCTGCCTCTCCGCCTCCCTGAGTCTGCTGCCTCTCCGCCTCCCTGAGTCTGCTGCCTCTCCGCCTCCCTGAGTCTGCTGCCTCTCCGCCTCCCTGAGTCTGCTGCCTCTCCGCCTCCCTGAGTCTGCTGCCTCTCCGCCTCCCTGAGTCTGCTGCCTCTCCGCCTCCCTGAGTCTGCTGCCTCTCCGCCTCCCTGAGTCTGCTGCCTCTCCGCCTCCCTGAGTCTGCTGCTCTCTCCGCCCTCCCTGAGTCTGCTGCCTTCTCCGCCTCCCTGAGTCTGCTGCCTCTCCGCCTCCCCGAGTCTGCTGCCTCTCCGCCTCCCTGAGTCTGCTGCCTCTCCGCCTCCCTGAGTCTGCTGCCTCTCCGCCTCCCTGAGTCTGCTGCCTCTCCGCCTCCCTGAGTCTGCTGCCTCTCCGCCTCCCTGAGTCTGCTGCCTCTCCGCCTCCCTGAGTCTGCTGCCTCTCCGCCTCCCTGAGTCTGCTGCCTCTCCGCCTCCCTGAGTCTGCTGCCTCTCCGCCTCCCTGAGTCTGCTGCCTCTCCGCCTCCCTGAGTCTGCTGCCTCTCCTCCTCCCTGAGTCTGCTGCCTCTCCGCCTCCCTGAGTCTGCTGCCTCTCCGCCTCCCTGAGTCTGCCTCTCCGCCTCCCTGAGTCTGCCTCTCCGCCTCCCTGAGTCTGCCTCTCCGCCTCCCTGAGTCTCCCTCTCCGTCTCCCTCTCCGCCTCTCCCTCGAGTCTGCTGCCTCTCCGCCTCCCTGAGTCTGCTGCCTCTCCGCCTCCCTGAGTCTGCTGCCTCTCCGCCTCCTGAGTCTGCTGCCTCTCCGCCTCCCTGAGTCTGCTGCCTCTCCGCCTCCCTGAGTCTGCTGCCTCTCCGCCTCCCTGAGTCTGCTGCCTCTCCGCCTCCCTGAGTCTGCTGCCTCTCCGCCTCCCTGAGTCTGCTGCCTCTCCGCCTCCCTGAGTCTGCTGCCTCTCCGCCTCCTGAGTCTGCTGCCTCTCCGCCTCCCTGAGTCTGCTGCCTCTCCGCCTCCCTGAGTCTGCTGCCTCTCCGCCTCCCTGAGTCTGCTGCCTCTCCGCCTCCTGAGTCTGCTGCCTCTCCGCCTCCCTGAGTCTGCTGCCTCTCCGCCTCCCTGAGTCTGCTGCCTCTCCGCCTCCCTGAGTCTGCTGCCTCTCCGCCTCCCTGAGTCTGCTGCCTCTCCGCCTCCCTGAGTCTGCTGCCTCTCCGCCTCCCTGAGTCTGCTGCCTCTCCGCCTCCCTGAGTCTGCTGCCTCTCCGCCTCCCTGAGTCTGCTGCCTCTCCGCCTCCTGAGTCTGCTGCCTCTCCGCCTCCTGAGTCTGCTGCCTCTCCGCCTCCCTGAGTCTGCTGCCTCTCCGCCTCCTGAGTCTGCTGCCTCTCCGCCTCCCATGAGTCTGCTGCCTCTCCCGCCTCCCTGAGTCTGCTGCCTCTCCGCCTCCCTGAGTCTGCTGCCTCTCCGCCTCCCTGAGTCTGCTGCCTCTCCGCCTCCCTGAGTCTGCTGCCTCTCCGCCTCCCTGAGTCTGCTGCCTCTCCGCCTCCCCTGAGTCTGCTGCCTCTCCGCCTCCCTGAGTCTGCTGCCTCTCCGCCTCCCTGAGTCTGCTGCCTCTCCGCCTCCCTGAGTCTGCTGCCTTCTCCGCCTCCCTGAGTCTGCTGCCTCTCCGCCTCCCTGAGTCTGCTGCCTCTCCGCCTCCCTGAGTCTGCTGCCTCTCCGCCTCCCCGAGTCTGCTGCCTCTCCGCCTCCCTGAGTCTGCTGCCTCTCCGCCTCCTGAGTCTGCTGCCTCTCCGCCTCCCTGAGTCTGCTGCCTCTCCGCCTCCCTGAGTCTGCTGCCTCTCCGCCTCCCTGAGTCTGCTGCCTCTCCGCCTCCTGAGTCTGCTGCCTCTCCGCCTCCCCGGAGTCTGCTGCCTCTCCGCCTCCTGAGTCTGCTGCCTCTCCGCCTCCTGAGTCTGCTGCCTCTCCGCCTCCCTGAGTCTGCTGCCTCTCCGCCTCCCTGAGTCTGCTGCCTCTCCGCCTCCCTGAGTCTGCTGCCTCTCCGCCTCCCTGAGTCTGCTGCCTCTCCGCCTCCCTGAGTCTGCTGCCTCTCCGCCTCCCTGAGTCTGCTGCCTCTCCGCCTCCCCGAGTCTGCCGCCTCTCCGCCTCCTGAGTCTGCTGCCTCTCCGCCTCCCTGAGTCTGCTGCCTCTCCGCCTCCCTGAGTCTGCTGCCTCTCCGCCTCCCTGAGTCTGCTGCCTCTCCGACTCCCTGAGTCTGCTGCCTCTCCTGATCCCTGAGTCTGCCGCCTCTCCTGATCCCTGAGTCTGCCGCCTCTCCTGATCCCTGAGTCTGCCGCCTCTCCTGATCCCTGAGTCTGCCGCCTCTCCTGATCCCTGAGTCTGCCGCCTCTCCTGATCCCTGAGTCTGCCGCCTCTCCTGATCCCTGAGTCTGCCGCCTCTCCTGATCCCCCAGGCTGCCTCCTCCTGATCCCCCAGGCTGCCTCTCCTGATCCCCCAGGCTGCCTCTCCTGATCCCCCAGGCTGCCTCTCCTGATCCCCCAGGCTGCCTCTCCTGATCCCCCAGGCTGCCTCTCCTGATCCCCCAGGCTGCCTCTCCTGATCCCCCAGGCTGCCTCTCCTGATCCCCCAGGCTGCCTCTCCTGATCCCCCAGGCTGCCTCTCCTGATCCCCCAGGCTGCCTCTCCTGATCCCCCAGGCTGCCTCTCCTGATCCCCCAGGCTGCCTCTCCTGATCCCCCAGGCTGCCTCTCCTGATCCCCCAGGCTGCCTCTCCTGATCCCCCAGGCTGCCTCTCCTGATCCCCCAGGCTGCCTCTCCTGATCCCCCAGGCTGCCTCTCCTGATCTCCCCAGGCTGCCTCTCCTGATCCCCCCAGGCTGCCTCTCCTGATCCCCCAGGCTGCCTCTCCTGATCCCCCCAGGCTGCCTCTCCTGATCCCCCCAGGCTGCCTCTCCTGATCCCCCAGGCTGCCTCTCCTGATCCCCCAGGCTGCCTCTCCTGATCCCCCAGGCTGCCTCTCCTGATCCCCCAGGCTGCCTCTCCTGATCCCCCCAGGCTGCCTCTCCTGATCCCCCAGGCTGCCTCTCCTGATCCCAGGCTGCCTCTCCTGATCCCCCAGGCTGCCTCTCTTGATCCCCCAGGCTGCCTCTCTTGATCCCCAGGCTGCCTCTCTGATCCCCCAGGCTGCCTCTCTCCATCCCCCAGGCTGCCTCTCTCCATCCCCCAGGCTGCATCTCTCCATCCCCCAGGCTGCATCTCTCCATCCCCCAGGCTGCATCTCTCCATCCCCCAGGCTGCATCTCTCCATCCCCCAGGCTGCATCAGCTGCATCTCTCCGTATCCCTCAGTCTGCCTCTCCAGTATCCCTCAGTCTGCCTCTCCGTATCCCTCAGTCTGCCTCTCCGTATCCCTCAGTCTGCCTCTCCGTATCCCTCAGTCTGCCTCTCAGTATCCCTCAGTCTGCCTCTCCGTATCCCTCAGTCTGCCTCTCCGTATCCCTCAGTCTGCCTCTCCGTATCCCTCAGTCTGCCTCTCCGTATCCCTCAGTCTGCCTCTCCGTATCCCTCAGTCTGCCTCTCCGTATCCCCCAGGCTGCCTCTCCGTATCCCCCAGGCTGCCTCTCCGTATCCCCCAGGCTGCCTCTCCGTATCCCTCAGGCTGCCTCTCCGTATCCCTCAGTCTGCCTCTCCTGATCCCTCAGTCTGCCTCTCCTGATCCCTCAGTCTGCCTCTCCTGATCCCTCAGGCTGCCTCTCCTGATCCCTCAGGCTGCCTCTAGTCTGCCTCTCCTGATCCCTCAGGCTGCCTCTCCTGATCCCTCAGGCTGCCTCTCCTGATCCCTCAGGCTGCCTCTCCTGATCCCTCAGGCTGCCTCTCCATCCCTCAGACTGTCTCTCCATTGCCTCTCCATCTATCAGGCTGCCTCTCCATCCCTCAGGCTGCCTCTCCATCCCTCAGGCTGCCTCTCCATCCCTCAGGCTGCCTCTCCATCCCTCAGGCTGCCTCTCCTGATCCCTCAGGCTGCCTCTCCTGATCCCTCAGGCTGCCTCTCCATCCCTCAGACTGTCTCTCCATTGCCTCTCCATCTATCAGGCTGCCTCTCCATCCCTCAGGCTGCCTCTCCATCCCTCAGGCTGCCTCTCCATCCCTCAGTCTGCCTCTCCTGATCCCTCAGTCTGCCTCTCCTGATCCCTCAGGCTGCCTCTCCTGATCCCTCAGGCTGCCTCTAGTCTGCCTCTCCTGATCCCTCAGGCTGCCTCTCCTGATCCCTCAGGCTGCCTCTCCTGATCCCTCAGGCTGCCTCTCCTGATCCCTCAGGCTGCCTCTCCTGATCCCTCAGGCTGCCTCTCACTGTCTCTCCATTGCCTCTCCATCCCTCAGGCTGCCTCTCCATCCCTCAGGCTGCCTCTCCATCCCTCAGGCTGCCTCTCTTGATCCCTCAGGCTGCTTCTCTTGATCCCTCAGGCTGCTTCTCTTGATCCCTCAGGCTGCTTCTCTCCATCCCTCAGGCTGCCTCTCCATCCCTCAGGCTGTCTCTCCATTGCCTCTCCATCTCTCAGGCTGCCTCTCCATTGCCTCTCCATCCCTCAGGCTGCCTCTCCATCCCTCAGGCTGCCTCTCCATCCCTCAGGCTGCCTCTCTTGATCCCTCAGGCTGCCTCTCTTGATCCCTCAGGCTGCCTCTCTTGATCCCTCAGGCTGCCTCTCTTGATCCCTCAGGCTGCCTCTCTTGATCCCTCAGGCTGCCTCTCTTGATCCCTCAGGCTGCCTCTCTTGATCCCTCAGGCTGCCTCTCTTGATCCCTCAGGCTGCCTCTCTTGATCCCTCAGGCTGCCTCTTTTGATCCCTCAGGCTGCCTCTCTCCATCCCTCAGGCTGCCTCTCCATCCCTCAGGCTGCCTCTCCATTGCCTCTCCATCTCTCAGGCTGCCGCTCCATCCCTCAGGCTGTCTCTCCATTGCCTCTCCATCTCTCGGGCTGCCTCTCCATCTCTCGGGCTGCCTCTCCATCTCTCGGGCTGCCTCTCCATCTCTCGGGCTGCCTCTCCATCTCTCGGGCTGCCTCTCCATCCCTCGGGCTGCCTCCTCCATCCCTCAGGCTGCCTCTCCATCCCTCAGGCTGCCTCTCCATCCCTCAGGCTGCCTCTCCATCCCTCAGGCTGCCTCTCCATCCCTCAGGCTCCTCTCCATCCCTCAGGCTGCCTCTCCATCCCTCAGGCTGCCTCTCCATTGCCTCTCCATCCCTCAGGCTTGCCTCTCCATCCCTCAGGCTTGCCTCTCCATCCCTCAGGCTTGCCTCTCCATCCCTCAGGCTTGCCTCTCCATATCCCTCAGGCTTGCCTCTCCATATCCCTCAGGCTTGCCTCTCCATATCCCTCAGGCTTGCCTCTCCATCCCTCAGGCTTGCCTCTCCATCCCTCAGGCTTGCCTCTCCATCCCTCAGGCTGGCCTCTCCATCCCTCAGGCGGCCTCTCCATTGCTCTCCATCTCTCAGGCTGCCTCTCCATCCCTCAGACTGTCTCTCCATTGCCTCTCCATCTCTCAGGCTGCCTCTCCATCCCTCAGGCTGCCTCTCTTGATCCCTCAGGTTACCTCTCTTGATCCCTCAGGCTGCCTCTCTTGATCCCTCAGGCTGCCTCTCTTGATCCCTCAGGTTACCTCTCTTGATCCCTCAGGCTGCATCTCTCCATCCCTCAGGCTGCCTCTCCATCCCTCAGGCTGCCTCTCCATCCCTCAGACTGCCTCTCCATCCCTCAGGCTGCCTCTCCATCCCTCAGGCTGCCTCTCCATTGCCTCTCCATCCCTCAGGCTGCCTCTCCATTGCCTCTCCATCCCTCAGGCTGCCTCTCCATTGCCTCTCCATCTCTCAGGCTGCCTCTCCATCTCTCAGGCTGCCTCTCCATCTCTCAGGCTGCCTCTCAATCCCTCAGGCTGCCTCTCAATCCCTCAGGCTGCCTCTCAATCCCTCAGGCTGCCTCTCAATCCCTCAGGCTGCCTCTCCATCCCTCAGGCTACCTCTCCATCCCTCAGGCTACCTCTCCATTGCCTCTCCATCCCTCAGGCTGCCTCTCCATCCCTCAGGCTGCCTCTCCATCCCTCAGGCTGCCTCTCCATCCCTCAGGCTGCCTCTCCATCCCTCCTGCTGCCTCTCCATCCCTCCTGCTGCCTCTCCATCCCGCCTGCTGCCTCTCCATCCCTCAGGCTGCCTCTCCATCCCTCAGGCTGCCTCTCCATCCCTCAGGCTGCCTCTCCATCCCTCAGGCTGCCTCTCCATCCCTCAGGCTGCCCCTCCATCCCTCAGGCTGCCCCTCCATCCCTCAGGCTGCCTCTCAATCCCTCAGGCTGCCTCTCAATCCCTCAGGCTGCCTCTCCATCCCTCAGGCTACCTCTCCATTGCCTCTCCATCCCTCAGGCTGCCTCTCCATCCCTCCTGCTGCCTCTCCATCCCTCCTGCTGCCTCTCCATCCCTCCTGCTGCCTCTCCATCCCGCCTGCTGCCTCTCCATCCCTCAGGCTGCCTCTCCATCCCTCAGGCTGCCCCTCCATCCCTCAGGCTGCCCCTCCATCCCTCAGGCTGCCCCTCCATCCCTCAGGCTGCCCCTCCATCCCTCAGGCTGCCCCTCCATCCCTCAGGCTGCCCCTCCATCCCTCAGGCTGGCTCTCCATCCCTCATGCCTCTCTTGATCCCTCAGGCTGCCTCTCTTGATCCCTCAGGCTGCCTCTCTTGATCCCTCAGGCTGCCTCTCTTGATCCCCCAGGCTGCCTCTCCATATCCCTCAGGCTTGCCTCTCCATATCCCTCAGGCTTGCCTCTCCATATCCCTCAGGCTTGCCTCTCCATATCCCTCAGGCTTGCCTCTCCATCCCTCAGGCTTGCCTCTCCATCCCTCAGGCTTGCCTCTCCATCCCTCAGGCTTGCCTCTCCATCCCTCAGGCTGGCCTCTCCATCCCTCAGGCGGCCTCTCCATCCCTCAGGCGGCCTCTCTCTTGCTCTCGATCACTCAGGCTGCCTCTCCATCCCTCAGACTGTCTCTCCATTGCCTCTCCATCTCTCAGGCTGCCTCTCCATCTCTCAGGCTGCCTCTCCATCCCTCAGGCTGCCTCTCTTGATCCCTCAGGTTACCTCTCTTGATCACTCAGGCTGCCTCTCTTGATCCCTCAGGTTACCTCTCTTGATCCCTCAGGCTGCATCTCTCCATCCCTCAGGCTGCCTCTCCATCCCTCAGGCTGCCTCTCCATCCCTCAGGCTGCCTCTCCATCCCTCAGGCTGCCTCTCCATCCCTCAGACTGCCTCTCCATCCCTCAGGCTGCCTCTCCATCCCTCAGGCTGCCTCTCCATTGCCTCTCCATCCCTCAGGCTGCCTCTCCATTGCCTCTCCATCCCTCAGGCTGCCTCTCCATTGCCTCTCCATCCCTCAGGCTGCCTCTCCATCCCTCAGGCTGCCTCTCCATCTCTCAGGCTGCCTCTCCATCTCTCAGGCTGCCTCTCCATCTCTCAGGCTGCCTCTCAATCCCTCAGGCTGCCCCTCAATCCCTCAGGCTGCCTCTCAATCCCTCAGGCTGCCTCTCAATCCCTCAGGCTGCCTCTCCATCCCTCAGGCTACCTCTCCATTGCCTCTCCATCCCTCAGGCTGCCTCTCCATCCCTCCTGCTGCCTCTCCATCCCTCCTGCTGCCTCTCCATCCCTCCTGCTGCCTCTCCATCCCTCCTGCTGCCTCTCCATCCCGCCTGCTGCCTCTCCATCCCTCAGGCTGCCTCTCCATCCCTCCTGCTGCCTCTCCATCCCGCCTGCTGCCTCTCCATCCCTCAGGCTGCCCCTCCATCCCTCAGGCTGCCCCTCCATCCCTCAGGCTGGCTCTCCATCCCTCATGCCTCTCTTGATCCCTCAGGCTGCCTCTCTTGATCCCTCAGGCTGCCTCTCTTGATCCCTCAGGCTGCCTCTCTTGATCCCCCAGGCTGCCTCTCTTGATCCCCCAGGTTGCCTCTCTTGATCCCCCAGGTTGCCTCTCTTGATCCCTCAGGTTGCCTCTCTTGATCCCTCAGGTTGCCTCTCTTGATCCCTCAGGTTGCCTCTCTTGATCCCTCAGGTTGCCTCTCTTGATCCCTCAGGTTGCCTCTCTTGATCCCTCAGGTTGCCTCGCTTGATCCCTCAGGTTGCCTCTCCGCATCCCTCAGGCTGCCTCTCCGTATCCCTCAGTCTGCCTCTCCGTATCCCTCAGTCTGCCTCTCCGTATCCCTCGGCCTGCCTCTCCGTATCCCTCAGTCTGCCTCTCCGTATCCCTCAGTCTGCCTCTCCGTATCCCTCAGTCTGCCTCTCCGTATCCCTCAGGCTGCCTCTCCGTATCCCTCAGGCTGCCTCTCCGTATCCCTCAGGCTGCCTCTCCATCCCTCAGGCTGCCTCTCCATCCCTCAGGCTGCCTCTCTTGATCCCTCAGGCTGCCTCTCTTGATCCCTCAGTCTGCCTCTCTTGATCCCTCAGGCTGCCTCTCTCCATCCCTCAGGCTGCCTCTCTCCATCCCTCAGGCTGCCTCTCCATCCCTCAGGCTGTCTCTCCATTGCCTCTCCATCTCTCAGGCTGCCTCTCCATTGCCTCTCCATCCCTCAGGCTGCCTCTCCATCCCTCAGGCTGCATCTCTTGATCCCTCAGGCTGCCTCTCTTGATCCCTCAGGCTGCCTCTTTTGATCCCTCAGGCTGCCTCTCCATCCCTCAGGCTGCCTCTCCATTGCCTCTCCATCTCTCAGGCTGCCTCTCCATCCCTCAGGCTGTCTCTCCATTGCCTCTCCATCTCTCAGGCTGCCTCTCCATCTCTCAGGCTGCCTCTCCATCTCTCAGGCTGCCTCTCCATCTTTCAGGCTGCCTCTCCATCT
Organism: Calotriton arnoldi; assembly: GCA_963921515.1. Classification (NCBI taxonomy): domain Eukaryota; kingdom Metazoa; phylum Chordata; class Amphibia; order Caudata; family Salamandridae; genus Calotriton; species Calotriton arnoldi. The sequence goes on along the minus strand of CAWUFW010001944.1, from coordinate 1,500,161 downwards.
TTCAGGCTGCCTCTCCATCCCTCAGGCTGCCTCTCCATCCCTCAGGCTTCCTCTCCATCCCTCAGGCTGCCTCTCCATCCCTCAGGCTGCCTCTCCATCCCTCAGGCTGCCTCTCCATTCCTCAGGCTGCCTCTCCATCCCTCAGGCTGCCTCTCCATCCCTCAGGCTGCCTCTCCATCCCTCTCCATCCCTCAGGCTGCCTCTCCATCCCTCAGGCTGCCTCTCCATTGCCCTCTCCATCTCTCAGGCTGCCTCTCCATCTCTCAGGCTGCCTCTCCATCCCCCCTGCTGCCTCTCCATCCCCCTGCTGCCTCCCCATCCCTCCTGCTGCCTCTCCATCCCTCAGTCTGCTGCCTCTCCATCCCTCAGTCTGCTGCCTCTCCATCCCTCAGTCTGCTGCCTCTCCATCCCTCAGTCTGCTGCCTCTCCATCCCTCAGTCTGCTGCCTCTCCATCCCTCAGTCTGCTGCCTCTCCATCCCTCAGTCTGCTGCCTCTCCATCCCTCAGTCTGCTGCCTCTCCATCCCTCAGGCGGCCTCTCCATTGCTCTCCATCTCTCAGGCTGCCTCTCCATCCCTCAGACTGTCTCTCCATTGCCTCTCCATCTCTCAGGCTGCCTCTCCATCTCTCAGGCTGCCTCTCCATCCCTCAGGCTGCCTCTCTTGATCCCTCAGGTTACCTCTCTTGATCACTCAGGCTGCCTCTCTTGATCCCTCAGGCTGCCTCTCTTGATCCCTCAGGTTACCTCTCTTGATCCCTCAGGCTACCTCTCTTGATCCCTCAGGCTGCATCTCTCCATCCCTCAGGCTGCCTCTCCATCCCTCAGGCTGCCTCTCCATCCCTCAGACTGCCTCTCCATCCCTCAGACTGCCTCTCCATCCCTCAGGCTGCCTCTCCATCCCTCAGGCTGCCTCTCCATTGCCTCTCCATCCCTCAGGCTGCCTCTCCATTGCCTCTCCATCCCTCAGGCTGCCTCTCCATTGCCTCTCCATCCCTCAGGCTGCCTCTCCATCCCTCAGGCTGCCTCTCCATCCCTCAGGCTGCCTCTCCATCCCTCAGGCTGCCTCTCCATCTCTCAGGCTGCCTCTCCATCTCTCAGGCTGCCTCTCCATCTCTCAGGCTGCCTCTCAATCCCTCAGGCTGCCTCTCAATCCCTCAGGCTGCCTCTCAATCCCTCAGGCTGCCTCTCCATCCCTCAGGCTACCTCTCCATTGCCTCTCCATCCCTCCTGCTGCCTCTCCATCCCTCCTGCTGCCTCTCCATCCCTCCTGCTGCCTCTCCATCCCTCCTGCTGCCTCTCCATCCCTCCTGCTGCCTCTCCATCCCTCCTGCTGCCTCTCCATCCCGCCTGCTGCCTCTCCATCCCTCAGGCTGCCTCTCCATCCCTCAGGCTGCCCCTCCATCCCTCAGGCTGGCTCTCCATCCCTCATGCCTCTCTTGATCCCTCAGGCTGCCTCTCTTGATCCCTCAGGCTGCCTCTCTTGATCCCTCAGGCTGCCTCTCTTGATCCCTCAGGCTGCCTCTCTTGATCCCCCAGGCTGCCTCTCTTGATCCCTCAGGTTGCCTCTCTTGATCCCTCAGGTTGCCTCTCTTGATCCCTCAGGTTGCCTCTCTTGATCCCTCAGGTTGCCTCTCTTGATCCCTCAGGTTGCCTCTCTTGATCCCTCAGGTTGCCTCTCTTGATCCCTCAGGTTGCCTCTCTTGATCCCTCAGGTTGCCTCTCTTGATCCCTCAGGTTGCCTCTCTTGATCCCTCAGGTTGCCTCTCTTGATCCCTCAGGTTGCCTCTCTTGATCCCTCAGGTTGCCTCTCTTGATCCCTCAGGTTGCCTCGCTTGATCCCTCAGGTTGCCTCTCCGCATCCCTCAGGCTGCCTCTCCGTATCCCTCAGTCTGCCTCTCCGTATCCCTCGGTCTGCCTCTCCGTATCCCTCGGTCTGCCTCTCCGTATCCCTCGGCCTGCCTCTCCGTATCCCTCAGTCTGCCTCTCCGTATCCCTCAGTCTGCCTCTCCGTATCCCTCAGTCTGCCTCTCCGTATCCCTCAGGCTGCCTCTCCATCCCTCAGGCTGCCTCTCTTGATCCCTCAGGCTGCCTCTCTTGATCCCTCAGGCTGCCTCTCTTGATCCCTCAGGCTGCCTCTCTTGATCCCTCAGGCTGCCTCTCTTGATCCCTCAGGCTGCCTCTCTTGATCCCTCAGGCTGCCTCTCTCCATCCCTCAGGCTGCCTCTCTCCATCCCTCAGGCTGCCTCTCCATCCCTCAGGCTGTCTCTCCATTGCCTCTCCATCTCTCAGGCTGCCTCTCCATTGCCTCTCCATCCCTCAGGCTGCCTCTCCATCCCTCAGGCTGCATCTCTTGATCCCTCAGGCTGCCTCTCTTGATCCCTCAGGCTGCCTCTCTTGATCCCTCAGGCTGCCTCTTTTGATCCCTCAGGCTGCCTCTCCATCCCTCAGGCTGCCTCTCCATTGCCTCTCCATCTCTCAGGCTGCCTCTCCATCCCTCAGGCTGTCTCTCCATTGCCTCTCCATCTCTCAGGCTGCCTCTCCATCTCTCAGGCTGCCTCTCCATCTCTCAGGCTGCCTCTCCATCTCTCAGGCTGCCTCTCCATCTTTCAGGCTGCCTCTCCATCCCTCAGGCTTCCTCTCCATCCCTCAGGCTGCCTCTCCATCCCTCAGGCTGCCTCTCCATCCCTCAGTCTGCTGCCTCTCCGTCTCCCTCAGTCTGCTGCCTCTCCGTCTCCCTCAGTCTGCTGCCTCTCCGTCTCCCTCAGTCTGCTGCCTCTCCGTCTCCCTCAGTCTGCTGCCTCTCCGTCTCCCTCAGTCTGCTGCCTCTCCGTCTCCCTCAGTCTGCTGCCTCTCCGTCTCCCTCAGTCTGCTGCCTCTCCGTCTCCCTCAGTCTGCTGCCTCTCCGTCTCCCTCAGTCTGCTGCCTCTCCGTCTCCCTCAGTCTGCTGCCTCTCCGTCTCCCTCAGTCTGCTGCCTCTCCGTCTCCCTCAGTCTGCTGCCTCTCCGCCTCCCTCAGTCTGCTGCCTCTCCGCCTCCCTCAGTCTGCTGCCTCTCCGCCTCCCTCAGTCTGCTGCCTCTCCGCCTCCCTGAGTCTGCTGCCTCTCCGCCTCCCTGAGTCTGCTGCCTCTCCGCCTCCCTGAGTCTGCTGCCTCTCCGCCTCCCTGAGTCTGCTGCCTCTCCGCCTCCCTGAGTCTGCTGCCTCTCCGCCTCCCTGAGTCTGCTGCCTCTCCGCCTCCCTGAGTCTGCTGCCTCTCCGCCTCCCTGAGTCTGCTGCCTCTCCGCCTCCCTGAGTCTGCTGCCTCTCCGCCTCCCTGAGTCTGCTGCCTCTCCGCCTCCCTGAGTCTGCCGCCTCTCCGCCTCCTGAGTCTGCTGCCTCTCCGCCTCCCTGAGTCTGCTGCCTCTCCGCCTCCCTGAGTCTGCTGCCTCTCCGCCTCCCTGAGTCTGCTGCCTCTCCGCCTCCCTGAGTCTGCTGCCTCTCCGCCTCCCTGAGTCTGCTGCCTCTCCGCCTCCCTGAGTCTGCTGCCTCTCCGCCTCCCTGAGTCTGCTGCCTCTCCGCCTCCCTGAGTCTGCTGCCTCTCCGCCTCCCTGAGTCTGCTGCCTCTCCGCCTCCCTGAGTCTGCTGCCTCTCCGCCTCCCTGAGTCTGCTGCCTCTCCGCCTCCCTGAGTCTGCTGCCTCTCCGCCTCCCTGAGTCTGCTGCCTCTCCGCCTCCCTGAGTCTGCTGCCTCTCCGCCTCCCTGAGTCTGCTGCCTCTCCGCCTCCCTGAGTCTGCTGCCTCTCCGCCTCCCTGAGTCTGCTGCCTCTCCGCCTCCCTGAGTCTGCTGCCTCTCCGCCTCCCTGAGTCTGCTGCCTCTCCGCCTCCCTGAGTCTGCTGCCTCTCCGCCTCCCTGAGTCTGCTGCCTCTCCGCCTCCCTGAGTCTGCTGCCTCTCCGCCTCCCTGAGTCTGCTGCCTCTCCGCCTCCCTGAGTCTGCTGCCTCTCCGCCTCCCTGAGTCTGCTGCCTCTCCGCCTCCCTGAGTCTGCTGCCTCTCCGCCTCCCTGAGTCTGCTGCCTCTCCGCCTCCCTGAGTCTGCTGCCTCTCCGCCTCCCTGAGTCTGCTGCCTCTCCGCCTCCCTGAGTCTGCTGCCTCTCCGCCTCCCTGAGTCTGCTGCCTCTCCGCCTCCCTGAGTCTGCTGCCTCTCCGCCTCCCTGAGTCTGCTGCCTCTCCGCCTCCCTGAGTCTGCTGCCTCTCCGCCTCCCTGAGTCTGCTGCCTCTCCGCCTCCCTGAGTCTGCTGCCTCTCCGCCTCCCTGAGTCTGCTGCCTCTCCGCCTCCCTGAGTCTGCTGCCTCTCCGCCTCCCTGAGTCTGCTGCCTCTCCGCCTCCCTGAGTCTGCTGCCTCTCCGCCTCCCTGAGTCTGCTGCCTCTCCGCCTCCCTGAGTCTGCTGCCTCTCCGCCTCCCTGAGTCTGCTGCCTCTCCGCCTCCCTGAGTCTGCTGCCTCTCCGCCTCCCTGAGTCTGCTGCCTCTCCGCCTCCCTGAGTCTGCTGCCTCTCCGCCTCCCTGAGTCTGCTGCCTCTCCGCCTCCCTGAGTCTGCTGCCTCTCCGCCTCCCTGAGTCTGCTGCCTCTCCGCCTCCCTGAGTCTGCTGCCTCTCCGCCTCCCTGAGTCTGCTGCCTCTCCGCCTCCCTGAGTCTGCTGCCTCTCCGCCTCCCTGAGTCTGCTGCCTCTCCGCCTCCCTGAGTCTGCTGCCTCTCCGCCTCCCTGAGTCTGCCTCTCCGCCTCCCCGCCTCCCTGAGTCTCCCTCTCCGTCTCCCTGAGTCTCCCTCTCCGTCTCCCTGAGTCTGCCTCTCCTGATCCCTGAGTCTGCCTCTCCTGATCCCTGAGTCTGCCTCTCCTGATCCCTGAGTCTGCCTCTCCTGATCCCTGAGTCTGCCTCTCCTGATCCCTGAGTCTGCCTCTCCTGATCCCTGAGTCTGCCTCTCCTGATCCCTGAGTCTGCCTCTCCTGATCCCTGAGTCTGCCTCTCCTGATCCCTGAGTCTGCCTCTCCTGATCCCTGAGTCTGCCTCTCCTGATCCCTGAGTCTGCCTCTCCTGATCCCTGAGTCTGCCTCTCCTGATCCCTGAGTCTGCCTCTCCTGATCCCTGAGTCTGCCTCTCCTGATCCCTGAGTCTGCCTCTCCTGATCCCTGAGTCTGCCTCTCCTGATCCCTGAGTCTGCCTCTCCTGATCCCTGAGTCTGCCTCTCCTGATCCCTGAGTCTGCCTCTCCTGATCCCTGAGTCTGCCTCTCCTGATCCCTGAGTCTGCCTCTCCTGATCCCTGAGTCTGCCTCTCCTGATCCCTGAGTCTGCCTCTCCTGATCCCTGAGTCTGCCTCTCCTGATCCCTGAGTCTGCCTCTCCTGATCCCTGAGTCTGCCTCTCCTGATCCCTGAGTCTGCCTCTCCTGATCCCCAGGCTGCCTCTCCTGATCCCCCAGGCTGCCTCTCCTGATCCCCCAGGCTGCCTCTCCTGATCCCCCAGGCTGCCTCTCCTGATCCCCCAGGCTGCCTCTCCTGATCCCCCAGGCTGCCTCTCCTGATCCCCCAGGCTGCCTCTCCTGATCCCCCAGGCTGCCTCTCCTGATCCCCCAGGCTGCCTCTCCTGATCCCCCAGGCTGCCTCTCCTGATCCCCCAGGCTGCCTCTCCTGATCCCCCAGGCTGCCTCTCCTGATCCCCCAGGCTGCCTCTCCTGATCCCCCAGGCTGCCTCTCCTGATCCCCCAGGCTGCCTCTCCTGATCCCCCAGGCTGCCTCTCCTGATCCCCCAGGCTGCCTCTCCTGATCCCCCAGGCTGCCTCTCTTGATCCCCCAGGCTGCCTCTCTCCATCCCCCAGGCTGCATCTCTCCATCCCCCAGGCTGCATCTCTCCATCCCCCAGGCTGCATCTCTCCATCCCCCAGGCTGCATCTCTCCATCCCCCAGGCTGCATCTCTCCATCCCCCAGGCTGCATCTCTCCATCCCCCAGGCTGCATCTCTCCATCCCCCAGGCTGCATCTCTCCATCCCCCAGGCTGCATCTCTCCATCCCCCAGGCTGCATCTCTCCATCCCCCAGGCTGCATCTCTCCATCCCCCAGGCTGCATCAGCTGCATCTCTCCGTATCCCTCAGTCTGCCTCTCCGTATCCCTCAGTCTGCCTCTCCGTATCCCTCAGTCTGCCTCTCCGTATCCCTCAGTCTGCCTCTCCGTATCCCTCAGTCTGCCTCTCCGTATCCCTCAGTCTGCCTCTCCGTATCCCTCAGTCTGCCTCTCCGTATCCCTCAGTCTGCCTCTCCGTATCCCTCAGTCTGCCTCTCCGTATCCCTCAGTCTGCCTCTCCGTATCCCTCAGTCTGCCTCTCCGTATCCCTCAGTCTGCCTCTCCGTATCCCTCAGTCTGCCTCTCCGTATCCCTCAGTCTGCCTCTCCGTATCCCTCAGTCTGCCTCTCCGTATCCCTCAGTCTGCCTCTCCGTATCCCTCAGTCTGCCTCTCCGTATCCCTCAGTCTGCCTCTCCGTATCCCTCAGTCTGCCTCTCCGTATCCCTCAGTCTGCCTCTCCGTATCCCTCAGTCTGCCTCTCCGTATCCCTCAGTCTGCCTCTCCGTATCCCTCAGTCTGCCTCTCCGTATCCCTCAGTCTGCCTCTCCGTATCCCTCAGTCTGCCTCTCCGTATCCCTCAGTCTGCCTCTCCGTATCCCTCAGTCTGCCTCTCCGTATCCCCCAGGCTGCCTCTCCGTATCCCTCAGTCTGCCTCTCCGTATCCCTCAGTCTGCCTCTCCGTATCCCTCAGTCTGCCTCTCCGTATCCCTCAGTCTGCCTCTCCGTATCCCTCAGTCTGCCTCTCCGTATCCCTCAGTCTGCCTCTCCGTATCCCTCAGTCTGCCTCTCCGTATCCCTCAGTCTGCCTCTCCGGATCCCTCAGTCTGCCTCTCCGGATCCCTCAGTCTGCCTCTCCGGATCCCTCAGTCTGCCTCTCCGGATCCCTCAGTCTGCCTCTCCTGATCCCTCAGTCTGCCTCTCCTGATCCCTCAGTCTGCCTCTCCTGATCCCTCAGGCTGCCTCTCCTGATCCCTCAGGCTGCCTCTCCTGATCCCTCAGGCTGCCTCTAGTCTGCCTCTCCTGATCCCTCAGGCTGCCTCTCCTGATCCCTCAGGCTGCCTCTCCTGATCCCTCAGGCTGCCTCTCCTGATCCCTCAGGCTGCCTCTCCTGATCCCTCAGGCTGCCTCTCCATCCCTCAGACTGCCTCTCCATTGCCTCTCCATCTATCAGGCTGCCTCTCCATCCCTCAGGCTGCCTCTCCATCCCTCAGGCTGCCTCTCCATCCCTCAGGCTGCCTCTCTTGATCCCTCAGGCTGCTTCTCTTGATCCCTCAGGCTGCTTCTCTCCATCCCTCAGGCTGCCTCTCCATCCCTCAGGCTGTCTCTCCATTGCCTCTCCATCTCTCAGGCTGCCTCTCCATTGCCTCTCCATCCCTCAGGCTGCCTCTCCATCCCTCAGGCTGCCTCTCTTGATCCCTCAGGCTGCCTCTCTTGATCCCTCAGGCTGCTTCTCTTGATCCCTCAGGCTGCTTCTCTCCATCCCTCAGGCTGCCTCTCCATCCCTCAGGCTGTCTCTCCATTGCCTCTCCATCTCTCAGGCTGCCTCTCCATTGCCTCTCCATCCCTCAGGCTGCCTCTCCATCCCTCAGGCTGCCTCTCTTGATCCCTCAGTCTGCCTCTCCATCCCTCAGGCTGCCTCTCTTGATCCCTCAGTCTGCCTCTCCGTATCCCTCAGTCTGCCTCTCCGTATCCCTCAGTCTGCCTCTCCGTATCCCTCAGTCTGCCTCTCCGTATCCCTCAGTCTGCCTCTCCGTATCCCCCAGTCTGCCTCTCCGTATCCCCCAGGCTGCCTCTCCGTATCCCCCAGGCTGCCTCTCCGTATCCCCCAGGCTGCCTCTCCGTATCCCTCAGTCTGCCTCTCCGTATCCCTCAGTCTGCCTCTCCGTATCCCTCAGTCTGCCTCTCCGTATCCCTCAGTCTGCCTCTCCGTATCCCTCAGTCTGCCTCTCCGTATCCCTCAGTCTGCCTCTCCGTATCCCTCAGTCTGCCTCTCCTGATCCCTCAGTCTGCCTCTCCTGATCCCTCAGTCTGCCTCTCCTGATCCCTCAGGCTGCCTCTCCTGATCCCTCAGGCTGCCTCTAGTCTGCCTCTCCTGATCCCTCAGGCTGCCTCTCCTGATCCCTCAGGCTGCCTCTCCTGATCCCTCAGGCTGCCTCTCCTGATCCCTCAGGCTGCCTCTCCATCCCTCAGACTGTCTCTCCATTGCCTCTCCATCCCTCAGGCTGCCTCTCCATCCCTCAGGCTGCCTCTCCATCCCTCAGGCTGCCTCTCCATCCCTCAGGCTGCCTCTCTTGATCCCTCAGGCTGCTTCTCTTGATCCCTCAGGCTGCTTCTCTCCATCCCTCAGGCTGCCTCTCCATCCCTCAGGCTGTCTCTCCATTGCCTCTCCATCTCCCAGGCTTGCCTCTGCATCCCTCAGGCTTGCCTCTCCATCTCTCAGGCTTGCCTCTCCATCTCTCAGGCTTGCCTCTCCATCTCTCAGGCTGCCTCTCTATTGCCTCTCCATCCCTCAGGCTGCATCAGCTGCATCTCTCCGTATCCCTCAGGCTGCCTCTCCGTATCCCTCAGTCTGCCTCTCCGTATCCCTCAGTCTGCCTCTCCGTATCCCTCAGTCTGCCTCTCCGTATCCCTCAGTCTGCCTCTCCGTATCCCTCAGTCTGCCTCTCCGTATCCCTCAGTCTGCCTCTCCGTATCCCTCAGTCTGCCTCTCCGTGTCCCTCAGTCTGCCTCTCCGTGTCCCTCAGTCTGCCTCTCCGTGTCCCTCAGTCTGCCTCTCCGTGTCCCTCAGTCTGCCTCTCCGTGTCCCTCAGTCTGCCTCTCCGTGTCCCTCAGTCTGCCTCTCCGTGTCCCTCAGTCTGCCTCTCCGTGTCCCTCAGTCTGCCTCTCCGTGTCCCTCAGTCTGCCTCTCCGTGTCCCTCAGTCTGCCTCTCCGTGTCCCTCAGTCTGCCTCTCCGTGTCCCTCAGTCTGCCTCTCCGTGTCCCTCAGTCTGCCTCTCCGTGTCCCCCAGGCTGCCTCTCCGTATCCCCCAGGCTGCCTCTCCGTATCCCCCAGGCTGCCTCTCCGTATCCCCCAGGCTGCCTCTCTTGATCCCTCAGGTTGCCTCTCTTGATCCCTCAGGTTGCCTCTCTTGATCCCTCAGGTTGCCTCTCTTGATCCCTCAGGTTGCCTCTCTTGATCCCTCAGGTTGCCTCTCTTGATCCCTCAGGTTGCCTCTCTTGATCCCTCAGGTTGCCTCTCTTGATCCCTCAGGTTGCCTCTCTTGATCCCTCAGGTTGCCTCTCTTGATCCCTCAGGTTGCCTCTCTTGATCCCTCAGGTTGCCTCTCTTGATCCCTCAGGTTGCCTCTCTGCCTCTCGATCCCTCAGGCTGCCTCTCTATCCCTCAGGCTGCCTCTCTATCCCAGGAGGGCTCTTGCCACCACAGGAGCTGTGGTGGTCCTAAGGGGAATAGCCTCTGGGTACCTGGTGGCATGATCCACCACCACCAGGATAAACCTGTGCCCAGATGCTGTTTGGGGATCCATGGGACCAACAATGTCAATCCCCACCCTTTCAAAGGGAACCCCCACCACAGGTAGTGGTATCAGGGGGCCTTTGTAGTGCCACCTGCCTTGCCACTGGCCTGGCAGGTTACACAGGAAGCGACAAAACTCCTTGGTGTCTTCAGACATGTGGGGCCAGTGAAAGTGAGGGACAATTCTGTCCCAAGTCTTGTTCTGGCCCAGGTGACCTGCTAAAGGAATATCATGGGCTAGGGTCAATAGGAAGCCCCTGAACTTCAGAGGTATAACCAACCTCTTGGTGGCACCAGGCTTGGGGTCTCTACACTCGGAGTACAAGAGTCCATCATCCCAATACACTTTATGGGGACCACTAGCATTCCCAGCAGCCTCAGCAGCAGCTTACTGTCTGAGGGGTTCAAGAGAGGGGCGGCTCTGCTGGTCCTGGCTCAGATCTGCCCTGGAAGGGCCCCCTGTCCCCAAGAACTCAACCTGATCAGGCTTAAGCTCCTCTGGGACAGTTCCTTCCTCAGGACTGGGATCATCTTCCTGAAGAGACTGATCTTCCTTCTGAGCCAAGGGGGAAGGCACTGCCTTTACCCTACTACTCCTCCTCTTGGATGGCACTTGTCCATTGTTCCAGGATCCAAGGCCTGTTCAGTGTTAGGCATTTTGCTCTGTGACCTGGTCACAGCAAACACATCTGCAGGGATGCCCAGCATTTCTGCATGGGTCCTGAGCTCCACTTCTGCCCAAGCTGAAGTTTCTAGATCATTGCCAAGCAAGCATTCAACTGGTAGGTCTGCACTTACCACAACCTTCTTAAGGCCAGTTACACCTCCCCAGGAGAAGTTAACAACTGCCAGAGTATGGTCTGTTCTGACATTGCTAGCATTGGTCACTTGGTACATCTCACCAAGTATAATCTGCCCAGGATCCACAAGATCTTGTGTCACCATGGTGACACTTGCTCCTGTGTCCCTAAATGCCAAAGCCTCTTTTCCATTTATTAAGGGCTGTTGCCTGTACTTGCCCAGATTACTGGGACTCACAGAGGAGGTCACATCCATGCCTCCATCACAGACTAGGACAGCCTGAGTGAGTTCTCTGACTAGGCCAGAGCTCATCTCCTTACCCAGGGTCAACCCTACTAAACCCTTGGCTTGTGTATTCCCACCACCAATTGTAACTGCACTAGGGGGAACAGGTGCCTTAGGGGCATTGGTGGGGGCTGGAACAGAGTCTTTGGACTAGGTGCAATCACTGGTCCAGTGTGTCTTTTGCTTACAGACTTTGCACCATGGTTTCTTTTGGCCTCTTCCCTTGTTAGACTGTGAATCCCCACCTGAAGAAGATTTTTGGGGGCCTTGTGAAGACTTCTGGTCTTTACCCTTCTCCCCACCCTTGTCAGAGTTCTTAGAATCTTGCTTCTTTGGGTCACCATCTTGGTTCTGTACCTTCTGCCTCACCCTGGTTCTGACCCATTTGTCTGCCTTCTTTCCCAATTCTTGGGGAGAGGTCAGATCAGAGTCCACCAGGTACTGATGCAACAGCTGATTTTGACAGTTATTAAGAATCTGCTCCCTCATGATAAGATTGTACAATCCTTTGAAGTCACATACCTTACTGCCCACTAACCAACCTTCCAGAGCCTTAGCAGAACAATCAACAAAGTCCACCCAGTCTTGATTCTGTGCCTTTTGGGTATCTCTGAACTTTAACCTGTATTGTTCAGTTGTTAGGCCAAACCCATCAATTAATGCACTTTTTAAGACTGGATAATTATCAGCATCCTCTTCTCTAACAGAGAGGAGCTTGTCTCTACCTTTGTCTGCAAAGGAGAGCCACAAGATTGCTGCCCACTGCTCCTGAGGGACCCTCTGTACTTTACAGGCCCTCTCCAGTGCAGAAATCCATTTGTGGATGTCATCCCCACTCTGGTAGGGAGGGACAATCTTGCTCAGGTTTCTATGGTCATAAGACCTTTCCCTACCACTAGGGAAGTTGCTGCCACCATGGGACTCTAGTCCCAACTTTTTTCTTTGCCTTTCCAGCTCTAGGGACTCCTGTCTATAGCCAACTGCTCTCTTCTGAGTCTCAACTGAGCTTCTCCATACTTGAGCAGTCTCTCTTTCCTCTCACTGGAGGATTCTCTCCTATGAGAGGAAACAGAGGTCCCTACTGAGGTGTCAGTGGTTAGACTCCTGAGAAGGAGATCTAGACCTTCTAGGCACACTCACAACTCCTCCTGGTGGGACAAAGGTGAGGTCATTCTGATCCTCCTCTTCCTCCACAGGAACAGCTGGGTTTTCCAGGTCAAGGTCATTGTCACCTTCCTGGCCAGTTTCAGAGGTCAGGTCCTGGGGATTTTCATCCCTGGTCCCTCCCTCATCTTCTGCCCCACCCTCTCTGCTTACCCCTTCAGGCCCTATGGGTCTTCTGAGATCATCCAGCAGGAGCATCTCCATCAGACGTTGGGTGTTGGCACTTTTGCCTGTCTTCAGCTTCCTAATCTTGCACAACTCTCTCAATTCCACAAATGGGAGGTTGTCATATCTGGATGGCAGGAGCCCACTGGTTCCTGGTAGTGAAGACATTACTAGTGAGGTGTGGTGTATGCACTACCTACTCTAGTGTGGCCTACTAAACTCTCTTGAGTTGTAGAAAGGGTGTGCTAGCCCTTAACACACAACTCTAAGTTCAGTAGAACGTACTGTATACTAAGCTTGTATTTATATGTACCTAAGGTACCTTTAGTGGTTTTCAGTTGATCAATTCAATTGAGATTATCTGGTAAAACAATAGCAAGCTGGAATCCCACACGCTGCACACCAATGTGAGAAGTTGGCCTGGTATATGCTGTCCACTAATTATAGTGGGCACCTTGCACCAGTCCAAACAACCCCAAATTGGAGATAGGTTAAAGACAACCTTTATTGAAAGCTATCCTAGTGGTAGCTATGGAGAGCAGCCTTCAGGCTAAGTCTTGAAGGAATGTAAAGCAGCTTGTTTTACCAGTCTATAATCTCTTGAGTGACCAAATGAAAGAGGACCACACCAGGTATATATATAAAATATATGTATTTAATCTTAAACACACCCCTCTAGTCTCTTTATGAGGCCAGAGTTCGAAGTACATACTTTACAAGTCAAATATCAACAGTAATAGCACAAATACACGTTTGAGCCCTAGGGCGTACCAAACCATATACTAAAATAGTGGTATAAGAACCACGACTGAGCTAGACACAAGGCCTAGAGCCTGTAGAAGTGCTTGGACCACAAGGAACCACCCAAGGTAGTGACACAGGGGACCCACGGGGACGCGTGCAGTGTGAGAACACAGCCGCGAATCGCCGTTAACTTCTATGGGGAAAGTCGCGGTTGGAATTTTAAAAGGAAAGGACACTTAGAGGAGGACTTGGAGCAAACCCCTTTAGAACTAGGTCGTTCTAGAGTCTATACCCACGGGAACACCGGAGTACTCGAGTTACCTAACCCAGGGAAGCCGGGTGCATAGGTGTCTCTCGGGGTTGGGTTTCGTCGCCATTTTCAATGGCGATCTGCTGCAAAGTGCTGCTGGCGACCAAGTGGAAAGTGTCCGGGTGGATCCAAGGATGGATCGGAAATCTGAAGAACCTGAAAGCAGAGGGGACAGAGTCTGGGTCACTAGCCAGTGACCAGGAAGGCGATGAGCGGATGCCCACCGATGTCGGGTGCTTCAGGTAGGTTGACGGGCGTCTTGACTCTTCAGCCACGAGGTCCAGGAGGCGTCGACGACAACCAGAAGCTGTATTCGAGCTGTCCCACGACGTCTGTCGATTGCTGGGGTGTCGGCGACCGGATTGGACCCAACAAGCCTTGGCAACGGCAAGTCACGTGGAAACAAAGAAAGGACGTTGATGCAGACCAGCAAGGTCTGAGGGACTCACCCAGCGAGGGTAAGTCAGGGCACGTCTGGAGCAACCAGGGAAGCCCAAGGAAAATAAGAGTTGCCTTCGGGAGGGCCCACTAGCCAACGGACTAGCGACCGCGAAGGACCCTCGAGTGGACACACTTGGAGCTGGCTCACGGGACACTCGTGGAGTGGAGGCCAGTGATCTTCGGTGCTGGAGGCGGGGGCTACTGGGAGCCCAAAGCACAACTTCGTGGGAGACCAGGAAGAGGATGCACTTGCAAAAGTTCTCGGTGTCCAGGGGTCACGGTTCCACGTTACCCACGACAGCTACGGGCCTCAGCTTCGCTGGAAGTCTGGAAATCCACCTCTGGTGTTGCAAAGACTTCGGCGTCCAGCGGGAGCTTCAGCGATGCAGACCGGACAATTGCTTCTTAGGTGCCTGCCAAGCAGGGGAGTCACTCCTTGACCCCAAGGGAGATTCTTCAGTCCTCTAATCTTAAAGTAGGCGTCGAAGGTCCAGGATTCGGCTTCAGAGTTTCGGTCCAGGGTAATCTAAAGTCCTAAGGACTGGGGTCCCATACTTATACTAAGTTAGGGGTTGGACATTCTCTGGGGACCCACCTATGGGAGGGTCAGGGAAGAGGGGTGGTTACACCCATTCCCTTTGTCCAGTTTCGCACCAGAGCAGGGGCTGGAAGCCCCTGAACCGGTTTGAACTGGGGTATGCACAGGGACACCAAATGTGCCCCCAGTGCTGGACTTCAAAGCACTTTGAGAGTGCACCCACCCAGCCCCAATACACATCAGCCTGTCTGGGAGGTGGTTACACCTCCCTGCAACAGGAAACCTATTGTCCAGGCCTCCCCTGCCGGAGTTTCGGTCAGCAGCAGGAGGCCAGACCCGTGTCTGTGGCTGCAGCATCCATTTTGTGATGCCAGGGCTCTGTAAAGTTAGTACCGGGTATGCCGGTGTGTACATGTCTCTCCCTCTAGAAGGGTGGAATGCTACCCCGCCGCCAGAACTGGCGGGGGGTAGTATTCCAAGATGTTTGACACCAAACACAACATGTTTCCGTGCAGCCATCCCAAAGTTAGCATTTAACGCGAGGTTATAATGCACTTAAGAGTATATGGTCAGGCTGCACTACAAACAGCATCAGAGAAGGGCCTCCGAACGCTGCAGAGGGCTCTGCTCATGCAGGGCACCCTCTCACATAAGAACCAAGCACTCTGCCTTCAGGATTGATAAGGCCTGCCATAGGAGTGACTTATAGGTTTATATGTGTGTATATATGTAGTGATATAGGTAACCTATATCACAGTAAAGAGTGCATGCACCACCTTACCCAGGCTGCAGTAGCAGACCTGTGGTGTCATTTTGGAGGGCCTTCCAGGGTGGCACAATACATGCTTCAGCCCCTGGTAGGCCTCTGGGGTACCTATGCCCTGGGTACATAGTATACCATCTACTAGGGACTTATAAGGGCACTCCAGATTCCAATCAGAGATGTACCTAAGGTACATGGAAACCATTTTAGAGAGGAAGCAGCTAGGCTGGGGTTCTGATTAGCAGGGCCCCAGCCAGACTAAAGTCAAAAATACAGTGAAGCATCAGCAAAGAGTGGGGTACCCATGTGAAGCAGATCCTACTCTCCTACAGCCCAGACGTGGGTCCCTTGCTCACTTTGCCACTGGATTCAAGATAGCCTAGCTGATGACGGCTGTAAGCCAGAAACCTGTCCCAGGATGCTTGTTTCCGGTCCAGGGAAGACGTGGCTTGGCAGTTCGGGCTGGACTGTTCCCATGAGGCACAGGGTCAGACTGATTTGCATATGGCCATGTCTGAACTGGGGCGGCGGAGTGAGCTAAAGAATGATGATGGATTAAACCCAGATCAGTTGACTGGGGGTGAGTGCTTGCAATGTTCAACACTCCGTCCATCATCCCCTTTGGTTTTGCTCTCTTGATCCCTCAGGCTGCCTCTCTCCATCCCTCAGGCTGCCTCTCCAACGCCTCTCCATCTCTCAGGCTGCCTCTCCATCTCTCAGGCTGCCTCTCCATCTCTCAGGCTGCCTCTCCATCTCTCAGGCTGCCTCTCCATCTCTCAGGCTGCCTCTCCATCTCTCAGGCTGCCTCTCCATCTCTCAGGCTGCCTCTCCATCTCTCAGGCTGCCTCTCCATCTCTCAGGCTGCCTCTCCATCCCTCAGGCTGCCTCTCCATCCCTCCTGCTGCCTCTCCATCCCTCCTGCTGCCTCTCCATCCCTCCTGCTGCCTCTCCATCCCTCCTGCTGCCTCTCCCTCCCTCAGGCTGCCTCTCCCTCCCTCAGGCTGCCTCTCCCTCCCTCAGTCTGCCTCTCCCTCCCTCAGTCTGCCTCTCCCTCCCTCAGGTCTGCCTCTCCATCCCTCAAGTCTGCCTCTCCATCCCTCAGTCTTCCTCTCCATCCCTCAGTCTTCCTCTCCATCCCTCAGTCTTCCTCTCCATCCCTCAGTCTTCCTCTCCATCCCTCAGTCTTCCTCTCCATCCCTCAGTCTTCCTCTCCATCCCTCAGGCTGCCTCTCCATCTCCCAGGCTCCCTCTGCATCCCGAAAAAGAATTTGAAAGCAGCCGGGTCATAGAGGACTGCACCACCAGGACTAGTCACCGGCAGTATGCGATATTGCCCACCTCAAATGATCTGCTGCTTGTAGATCACAAATATAACTATAGAAACTTGTTTGGATGAGAGGCAATATGTAGACACATTTAATTGGATATGCAGCAATATACCAATAAAAAGCATTAGCACATGAATATTTTCTGGTCTTTTATTCTCTGTTGCACTTCATAAGAAACAGCCAGCCAACGCGTTTCGCCCAAACATGGGCTTCTTCAGGGCTGTAATGGCATATAACATAAGGATATTTAAAAATAAGCGGTAAAAAGACCAATTTTTTAAGAAAGACATTTACATTACAAATGAAGAAAGTGAATTTTTTAAAAGATAAAGCATGATAGGCTTGCCTCTGCATCTCTCAGGCTGCATCTCTCAGGCTGCATCTCTATCCCTGAGGCTGCCTCTCCATCTCCCAGGCTCCCTCTGCATCCCTCAGGCTTGCCTCATCTCTCAGGCTCCCTCTGCATCCCTCAGGCTTGCCTCTCCGTCTCTCAGGCTTGCCTCTCCGTCTCTCAGGCTTGCCTCTCCGTCTCTCAGGCTTGCCTCTCCGTCTCTCAGGCTTGCCTCCGTCTCTCAGGCTTGCCTCCGTCTCTCAGGCTGCCTCTCCGTCTCTCAGGCTGCCTCTCTGTCTCTCAAGCTGCCTCTCTGTCTCTCAAGCTGCCTCTCTGTCTCTCAGGCTGCCTCTCCGTCTCTCAGTTTGCCTCTCCATCTCTCCAGGCTGCCTCTCCATCTCTCAGGCTGCCTCTCCATCTCTCAGGCTGCCTCTCCATCCCTCAGGCTGCCTCTCCTTCCCTCAGGCTGCCTCTCCATCTCTCAGGCTTCCTCTCCATTGCCTCTCCCTTCCTCAGGCTGCCTCTCCTCTGCCTCTGCATCCCTCAGGCTCCCTCTGCATCTCTCAGGCTTTGCTCTCCATCTCTCAGGCTTTGCTCTCCGTCTCTCAGGCTGCCTCTCCGTCTCTCAGGCTGCCTCTCCATCCCTCAGGCTGCATCTCCATCCCTCAGGCTGCATCTCCATCTCTCAGGTTGCCTCTCCATCTCTCAGGCTTCCTCTCTATTGCCTCTCCATCCCTCAGGCTGCCTCTCCATCCCTCAGGCTGCCTCTCCATCTCTCAGGCTGCCTCTCCATCTCTCAGGCTGCCTCTCCATCTCTCAGGCTGCCTCTCCATCCCTCAGGTTGCCTCTCCATCCCTCAGGTTGCCTCTCCATCCCTCAGGTTGCCTCTCCATCCCTCAGGTTGCCTCTCCATCCCTCAGGTTGCCTCTCCATCCCTCAGGCTGCCTCTCCATCCCTCAGGCTGCCTCTCCATCCCTCAGGCTGCCTCTCCATCCCTCAGGCTGCCTCTCCATCCCTCAGGCTCCCTCTGCATTTCTCAGGCTGCCTCTGCATTCCTCAGGCTTGCTTCTCCGTATCTCAGGCTCCCTCTGCATCCCTCAGGCTCCCTCTGCATCCCTCAGGCTTGCCTCTCCATCCCTCAGGTTTGCCTTTCCTTCCCTCGGGCTGCCTTTCCTTCTCTCAGGCTGCCTCTCCATCCCTCAGGCTGTCTCTCAGGCTGCCTCTCTATCTCTCAGACTGCCTCTGTATTCCTCAGGCTGCCTCTCCCTCCCTCAGGCTAATTCTCCACTGCCTCTCCCTCTCTCAGGCTGCCTCTCCCTCTCTCAGGCTGCCTCTCCCTCTCTCAGGCTGCCTCTCCATCTCTCAGGCTGCCTCTCCATCTCTCAGGCTGCCTCTCCATCCCTCAGGCTGCCTCTCCAGCCCTCAGGCTGCCTCTCCATTGCCTCTCCCTTCCTCAGGCTGCCTCTCCCATCTCTCAGGCTGCCTCTGCAACTCTCAGGCTGCCTCTGCATCTCTCAGGCTGCCTCTGCATCTCTCAGGCTGCCTCTGCATCTCTCAGGCTGCCTCTGCATCTCTCAGGCTGCCTCTGCATCTCTCAGGCTGCCTCTCCATCTCTCAGGCTGCCTCTCCATCTCTCAGGCTGCCTCTCCATCTCTCAGGCTGCCTCTCCATCTCTCAGGCTGCCTCTCCATCTCTCAGGCTGCCTCTCCATCTCTCAGGCTGCCTCTCCATCTCTCAGGCTGCCTCTCCATTTCTCAGGTTGCCTACATCTCTCAGGCTGCCTCTCCCTCCCTCAGGCTGCCTCTCCCTCCCTCAGGCTGCCTCTCCCTCCCTCAGGCTGCCTCTCCATTTCCCAGGCTGCCTTTCCATCTCTCAGACTGCCTTCTCTCAGGCTGCTTTTCCATCCCTCGGGCTCCCTCTGCATCCCTCAGGCTCCCTCTGCATCCCTCAGGCCTGCCTCTCCATCTCTCAGGCTTGCCTCTCCATCCCTCAGGCTGCTGCCTCTCCATCCCTCAGGCTGCTGCCTCTCCATCCCTCAGGCTGCTGCCTCTCCATCCCTCAGGCTGCTGCCTCTCCATCCCTCAGGCTGCTGCCTCTCCATCTCTCAGGCTGCCTCTCCATCTCTCAGGCTGCCTCTCCATCTCTCAGGCTGCCTCTCCATCCCTCAGAGTGCCTCTTCATCCCGCAGGTTGCCTTTCCTGCTCTCACACAGGTATGCTGCTCTCTTGCTTGCTCTTTCCCACTCTCAAACCTCCTTTCCCAACTACTTCTACTGCACCCTTACTGCTTATGCTGTTGTGCTACCATGTTTTTTTCAGCTCTTTCCATCTCACCCACTCTCTTGCTGTATCTCCGATTCTCTGTCCCGCTCACTCACTGCTTTCCACCTCTCACTGCCTCCTCCCTCAGCTCTCAAGATGCTTCTTCAGCCCCCTCCCCGGTACCTCTTCTGCCCCTCTGCAGACGTCTGTCCCTGCGCTGCCACTGCCACTACTCTGCTGCTTCTTCCACTTTTATGCCACTTCTTTCTGTCTCTCCACTCTCTCTTGCATCCCTTAGTCCTTCCCTGCCACCTCCACATCCCCTGTTCTCTTCCACACTCCAGTGTTTCCTCTTCTGCTTTCTAGCTGCCTTTTCTGTTTCTTGATGCTTCACTTGTTTTCTTTTTCTCCTCACCTCACCTCACCAGGCCCCAGCTCAATTGCTCACTCCCTGCTTCTTGCTCCCGCCCAATACTCCCATGCTGCTCTTGTGCTCTTTTTCTGCCTCAGCTGTGCCCTTGCTGCCTTGCCTGCCTTCTTTCTACGCCACCCACCTCTCTTGTAGCAGCCGTTCCTTGCACTCTCTTGTAGCAGCCATTCCTTGCACTCTCTTGCTGCCTCTGCACTCACACTGCTTCCATGGGGTCCATCCCTTTCCTCCAGTACTACCTTCCACTCCTATCACAGCCTTTTCCCCTCCTTTGGTGTCACTTCATTTCCACCTCTTCCTTTTTCCTCTTTCTTGTTGCCTCCTTTGCTCTTTCACTGCCTCCCCACCACTTCTCCCATGCTGCCTCTGTCGCTGCTGCGCTGCCTCTGTCGCTGCTGCGCTGCCTCTGTCGCTGCTGCGCTGCCTCTGTCGCTGCTGCGCTGCCTCTGTCGCTGCTGCGCTGCCTCTGTCGCTGCTGCGCTGCCTCTGTCGCTGCTGCGCTGCCTCTGTCGCTGCTGCGCTGCCTCTGTCGCTGCTGCGCTGCCTCTGTCGCTGCTGCGCTGCCTGTCGCTGCCGCGCTGCCTCTGTCGCTCTGCCTCTGCCACTCTGCCGCGCTGCCTCTGCCACCCTGCCGCGCTGCCTCTGCCGCGCTGCCTCTGCCGCGCTGCCTCTGCCGCGCTGCCACTGCCGCGCTGCCTCTGCCGCGCTGCCTCTGCCGCGCTGCCTCTGCCGTGCTGCCTCTGCCGCGCTGCCACTGCCGCGCTGCCACTGCCGCGCTGCCACTGCCGCGCTGCCTCTGCCGCGCTGCCTCTGCCGCGCTGCCTCTGCCGCGCTGCCACTGCCGCGCTGCCTCTGCCGCGCTGCCTCTGCCGCGCTGCCACTGCCTCTGCCGCGCTGCCACTGCCGCGCTGCCTCTGCCACTGCCGCGCTGCCTCTGCCACTGCCGCGCTGCCTTTGCCGCGCTGCCTCTGTCACTGCACTGCTGCCTCTGCCGCGCTGCCTCTGTCACTGCACTGCTGCCTCTGCCGCGCTGCCTCTGTCACTGCACTGCTGCCTCTGCCTCTGTCACTGCACTGCTGCCTCTGCCTCTGTCACTGCACTGCTGCCTCTGCCTCTGTCACTGCACTGCTGCCTCTGCCTCTGTCACTGCACTGCTGCCTCTGCCTCTGTCACTGCACTGCTGCCTCTGCCTCTGTCACTGCACTGCTGCCTCTGCCTCTGTCACTGCACTGCTGCCTCTGCCTCTGTCACTGCACTGCTGCCTCTGCCTCTGTCACTGCACTGCTGCCTCTGCCTCTGTCACTGCACTGCTGCCTCTGTCACTGCACTGCTGCCTCTGCCTCTGTCACTGCACTGCTGCCTCTGCCTCTGTCACTGCACTGCTGCCTCTGCCTCTGTCACTGCACTGCTGCCTCTGCCACTGTCACTGCACTGCTGCCTCTGTCACTGCACTGCTGCCTCTGCCTCTGTCACTGCACTGCTGCCTCTGCCTCTGTCACTGCACTGCTGCCTCTGCCTCTGTCACTGCACTGCTGCCTCTGCCTCTGTCACTGCACTGCTGCCTCTGCCTCTGTCACTGCACTGCTGCCTCTGCCTCCGTCACTGCACTGCTGCCTCTGCCTCCGTCACTGCACTGCTGCCTCTGCCTCTGTCACCGCACTGCTGCCTCTGCCTCTGTCACTGCACTTCTGCCTCTGTCACTGCACTTCTGCCTCTGTCACTGCACTGCTGCCTCTGCCTCTGTCACTGCTGCCTCTGCCTCTGTCACTGCTGCCTCTGCCTCTATCACTGCTGCCTCTGTCACTGCACTGCTGCCTCTGCCTCTGTCACTGCACTGCTGCCTCTGCCTCTGTCACTGCACTGCTGCCTCTGCCTCTGTCACTGCACTGCTGCACTCTGTCACTGCACTGCTGCCTCTGTCACTGCACTGCTGCCTCTGTCACTGCACTGCTGCCTCTGTCACTGCACTGCTGCCTCTGTCACTGCACTGCTGCCTCTGTCACTGCACTGCTGCCTCTGTCACTGCACTGCTGCCTCTGTCACTGCACTGCTGCCTCTGTCACTGCACTGCTGCCTCTGTCACTGCACTGCTGCCTCTGTCACTGCACTGCTGCCTCTGTCACTGCACTGCTGCCTCTGCCTCTGTCACTGCACTGCTGCCTCTGTCACTGCTGCCTCTGTCACTGCTGCCTCTGTCACTGCTGCCTCTGTCACTGCACTGCTGCCTCTGTCACTGCACTGCTGCCTCTGTCACTGCACTGCTGCCTCTGTCACTGCACTGCTGCCTCTGTCACTGCACTGCTGCCTCTGTCACTGCACTGCTGCCTCTGTCACTGCACTGCTGCCTCTGTCACTGCACTGCTGCCTCTGTCACTGCACTGCTGCCTCTGTCACTGCACTGCTGCCTCTGCCTCGGTCACTGCACTGCTGCCTCTGCCTCTGTCACTGCACTGCTGCCTCTGTCACTGCACTGCTGCCTCTGCCTCTGCACTGCTGCCTCTGCCTCTGTCACTGCACTGCTGCCTCTGCCTCTGTCACTGCACTGCTGCCTCTGCCTCTGTCACTGCACTGCTGCCTCTGCCTCTGTCACTGCACTGCTGCCTCTGCCTCTGTCACTGCACTGCTGCCTCTGCCTCTGTCACTGCACTGCTGCCTCTGCCTCTGTCACTGCACTGCTGCCTCTGCCTCTGTCACTGCACTGCTGCCTCTGTCACTGCTGCCTCTGTCACTGCACTGCTGCCTCTGTCACTGCTGCCTCTGTCACTGCACTGCTGCCTCTGTCACTGCTGCCTCTGTCACTGCACTGCTGCCTCTGTCACTGCACTGCTGCCTCTGTCACTGCTGCCTCTGTCACTGCACTGCTGCCTCTGTCACTGCACTGCTGCCTCTGTCACTGCACTGCTGCCTCTGTCACTGCACTGCTGCCTCTGTCACTGCACTGCTGCCTCTGTCACTGCACTGCTGCCTCTGTCACTGCACTGCTGCCTCTGTCACTGCACTGCTGCCTCTGTCACTGCACTGCTGCCTCTGTCACTGCACTGCTGCCTCTGTCACTGCACTGCTGCCTCTGTCACTGCACTGCTGCCTCTGTCACTGCACTGCTGCCTCTGTCACTGCACTGCTGCCTCTGTCACTGCACTGCTGCCTCTGTCACTGCACTGCTGCCTCTGTCACTGCACTGCTGCCTCTGCCTCTGTCACTGCACTGCTGCCTCTGCCTCTGTCACTGCACTGCTGCCTCTGCCTCTGTCACTGCACTGCTGCCTCTGCCTCTGTCACTGCACTGCTGCCTCTGCCTCTGTCACTGCACTGCTGCCTCTGCCTCTGTCACTGCACTGCTGCCTCTGCCTCTGTCACTGCACTGCTGCCTCTGCCTCTGTCACTGCACTGCTGCCTCTGCCTCTGTCACTGCACTGCTGCCTCTGCCTCTGTCACTGCACTGCTGCCTCTGCCTCTGTCACTGCACTGCTGCCTCTGTCACTGCACTGCTGCCTCTGCCTCTGCCACTGCACTGCTGCCTCTGCCACTGCACTGCTGCCTCTGCCACTGCACCTGCTGCGCTCTGCCTCTGTCACTGCACTGCTGCCTCTGTCACTGCACTGCTGCCTCTGCCTCTGCACTGCTGCGCTCTGTCGCTGCACTGCTGCCTCTGTCACTGCACTGCTGCCTCTGCCTCTGTCACTGCACTGCTGCCTCTGCCTCTGTCACTGCACTGCTGCCTCTGCCTCTGTCACTGCACTGCTGCATCTGCCTCTGTCACTGCACTGCCGCATCTGTCACTGCACTGCTGCCTCTGCCTCTGTCACTGCACTGCTGCCTCTGCCTCTGTCACTGCACTGCTGCCTCTGCCTCTGTCACTGCACTGCTGCCTCTGTCACTGCACTGCTGCCTCTGTCACTGCACTGCTGCCTCTGTCACTGCACTGCTGCCTCTGTCACTGCACTGCTGCCTCTGTCACTGCACTGCTGCCTCTGTCCACTGCACTGCTGCCTCTGTCACTGCACTGCTGCCTCTGTCACTGCACTGCTGCCTCTGTCACTGCACTGCTGCCTCTGTCACTGCACTGCTGCCTCTGTCACTGCACTGCTGCCTCTGCCACTGCACTGCTGCCTCTGCCACTGCTGCCTCTGTCACTGCACTGCTGCCTCTGTCACTGCACTGCTGCCTCTGTCACTGCACTGCTGCCTCTGTCACTGCACTGCTGCCTCTGTCACTGCACTGCTGCCTCTGTCACTGCACTGCTGCCTCTGTCACTGCACTGCTGCCTCTGTCACTGCACCTCTGCCTCTGTCACTGCACTGCTGCCTCTGCCTCTGTCACTGCACTGCTGCCTCTGCCTCTGTCACTGCACTGCTGCCTCTGCCTCTGTCACTGCACTGCTGCCTCTGCCTCTGTCACTGCACTGCTGCCTCTGCCTCTGTCACTGCACTGCTGCCTCTGCCTCTGTCACTGCACTGCTGCCTCTGCCTCTGTCACTGCACTGCTGCCTCTGCCTCTGTCACTGCACTGCTGCCTCTGCCACTGCACTGCTGCCTCTGCCTCTGTCACTGCACTGCTGCCTCTGCCTCTGTCACTGCACTGCTGCCTCTGTCACTGCACTGCTGCCTCTGCCTCTGTCACTGCACTGCTGCCTCTGCCTTTGTCACTGCACTGCTGCCTCTGCCTTTGTCACTGCACTGCTGCCTCTGCCTCTGTCACTGCACTGCTGCCTCTGCCTCTGTCACTGCACTGCTGCCTCTGCCTCTGTCACTGCACTGCTGCCTCTGCCTCTGTCACTGCACTGCTGCACTCTGCCTCTGTCACTGCACTGCTGCCTCTGCCTCTGTCACTGCACTGCTGCCTCTGCCTCTGTCACTGCACTGCTGCACTCTGTCACTGCACTGCTGCCTCTGCCTCTGTCACTGCACTGCTGCCTCTGCCTCTGTCACTGCACTGCTGCCTCTGCCTCTGTCACTGCACTGCTGCCTCTGCCTCTGTCACTGCACTGCTGCCTCTGCCTCTGTCACTGCACTGCTGCCTCTGCCTCTGTCACTGCACTGCTGCCTCTGCCTCTGTCACTGCACTGCTGCCTCTGCCTCTGTCACTGCACTGCTGCCTCTGCCTCTGTCACTGCACTGCTGCCTCTGCCTCTGTCACTGCACTGCTGCACTCTGCCTCTGTCACTGCACTGCTGCCTCTGCCTCTGTCACTGCACTGCTGCCTCTGCCTCTGTCACTGCACTGCTGCCTCTGCCTCTGTCACTGCACTGCTGCCTCTGCCTCTGTCACTGCACTGCTACCTCTGCCTCTGTCACTGCACTGCTGCCTCTGCCTCTGTCACTGCACTGCTGCCTCTGCCTCTGTCACTGCACTGCTGCACTCTGCCTCTGTCACTGCACTGCTGCCTCTGCCTCTGTCACTGCACTGCTGCCTCTGCCTCTGCACTGCTGCCTCTGCCTCTGTCACTGCACTGCTGCCTCTGCCTCTGTCACTGCACTGCTGCCTCTGCCTCTGTCACTGCACTGCTGCCTCTGCCTCTGCACTGCTGCCTCTGCCTCTGCCTCTGCACTGCTGCCTCTGCCTCTGCCACTGCACTGCTGCCTCTGCCTCTGCCACTGCACTGCTGCCTCTGCCTCTGCCACTGCACTGCTGCCTCTGCCACTGCACTGCTGCCTCTGCCTCTGCACTGCTGCCTCTGCCTCTGTCACTGCACTGCTGCCTCTGCCTCTGTCACTGCACTGCTGCCTCTGCCTCTGTCACTGCACTGCTGCCTCTGCCTCTGTCACTGCACTGCTGCCTCTGCCTCTGTCACTGCACTGCTGCCTCTGCCTCTGTCACTGCACTGCTGCCTCTGCCTCTGTCACTGCACTGCTGCCTCTGTCACTGCTGCCTCTGTCACTGCACTGCTGCCTCTGTCACTGCACTGCTGCCTCTGTCACTGCACTGCTGCCTCTGTCACTGCACTGCTGCCTCTGTCACTGCACTGCTGCCTCTGTCACTGCACTGCTGCCTCTGCCTCTGTCACTGCACTGCTGCCTCTGTCACTGCACTGCTGCCTCTGCCTCTGTCACTGCACTGCTGCCTCTGCCTCTGCACTGCTGCCTCTGCCCTGCTGCCTCTGCCACTGCACTGCTGCCTCTGCCACTGCCGCGCTGCCTCTGCCACTGCCGCGCTGCCTCGCTGCCTCTGTCCCTGCCGCGCTGCCTCTTCTACGCTCATGCTGACATCTCTCCTCGCCTTCTGCTCTCTTACCGCTGCCTTGCTCTCTTGTTCTCCCCCCTCTCTTGCTGCCTCCTCCACCCCTTGCTCGCTTTGTGGCTTTAATGCTCCTTTGCTGCTACCCCATTCTGTCTGTGGCTTCTGTGTGCTCCTGCCTTTTGGAATCTCTTGCTGCCAGTCCCACTCTGCTGCCTCCTACTTGGCTGCCCCTGAATGTCGAGGAACAATCTAGCTTCTGGACCGGCTCTGAAACCTGCTTATCTTGTTAAACGTTTGCTGTTTCTCACTCTTGCTGTTTAGTTCCATAGTGGTAGGAAGCCCCTGGTTGGCAGCTTGCACTTTATAAATAAATAATAATATTGCTTACTCTCTTGATACCTTTCATATTTTATTTTCACTGATTTCCTTGATAGCTTCCTCTCCAGTCCCCATGTTGCCATTTTCGCTAAGCTCTCTTTTGGTGAAGTCCCATCAACTTTAGGCTGCTGTCTCTTTCTTTGTTTCTCTCTCTCTGCCTTTTCCTAGTTTTCTCTTGTGCTGCCTCTTCCTGTCTCTCATGTGCTACCTCTTATCCTCATTCTCTTTCGGTGCCTCTCCAGTGCTCTCACTGGCTCTTTTTCGTGCTCTTGCTATCTCTTTTAGGCTTTCTTGCTGTCTCTTCTCTGGTCATTCTGCCCCTAAGGGACTCTCTCACTGTCTTTTTTTATTCCCTAGCCCTTCTTTGTTGTATGCCCAGGCCTCTGGGATGCTTTCCTACTGTCTCTCACTACCTCTCCTCCAGTCTACCTGCCTCTCTTGGTTTTTTGCTACTTATTGGCTCTTTCACTGTACCTCCTTCTCTCTTGCTGTCTCTTCTTGGCTTGTGATCTGTCACTTGCTTGCTTTCTGGCCTTTTGTATGCTCTTTTGCTGCCTCTGCTGCTCTCACTGCTTTTTTTCTACCTCTTTCGATCCCTCTTGCATGATCCCTCACTGCCTCTTAATGCCCCTGTGCTGTATTGATGCATCTTCTTGATGTCTTTCCTGATCTCTAGCTGTCTCTTCTACTGTCTCGCTCCCTCTTGCTGGCTCTCTCGCTGCCTATTCCTGGCTCTCTCGCTGGCTCTCCTGCTCTCTGCCTCTTGCAGGTTTTCTTGCTGCCTTTTCCTGGCTCTCCTGCTCTCTGCCTCTCGCAGAGTTTTCTTGCTGCCTTTTCCTGGCTCTCCCGCTCTCTGCCTCTTGCAGGTTTTCTTGCTGCCCTTTCCTGGCTCTCTCGCTTGCTCTCCTGCTCTTTGCCTCTTGCAGGTTTTCTTGCTGCCTTTTCCTGGCTCTCCCGCTCTCTTGCAGGTTTTCTTGCTGCCTTTTCCTGGCTCTCCTGCTCTCTGCATCTTGCAGGTTTTCTTGCTGCCTTTTCCTGGCTCTCCCGCTCTCTGCCTCTTGCAGGTTTTCTTGCTGCCTTTCCCTGGCTCTCCCGCTCTCTGCCTCTTGCAGGTTTTCTTGCTGCCCTTTCCTGGCTCTCTCGCTTGCTCTCCTGCTCTTTGCCTCTTCCAGGTTTTCTTGCTGCCTTTTCCTGGCTCTCCCGCTCTCTGCCTATTGCAGGTTTTCTTGCTGCCTTTTCCTGGCTCTCCCGCTCTCTGCCTCTTGCAGGTTTTCTTGCTGCCCTTTCCTGGCTCTCTCGCTTGCTCTCCTGCTCTTTGCCTCTTGCAGGTTTTCTTGCTGCCTTTTCCTGGCTCTCCCGCTCTCTGCCTCTTGCAGGTTTTCTTGCTGCCTTTTCCTGGCTCTCCCACTCTCTGCCTCTTGCAGGTTTTCTTGCTGCCTTTTCCTGGCTCTCTCGCTGGCTCTCCCGCTCTCTGCCTCTTGCAGGTTTTCTTGCTGCCTTTTCCTGGCTCTCCCGCTGGCTCTCCCGCTCTCTGCCTCTTGCAGGTTTTCTTGCTGCCCTTTACTGGCTCTCTCGCTTGCTCTCCTGCTCTTTGCCTCTTGCAGGTTTTCTTGCTGCCTTTTCCTGGCTCTCCTGCTCTCTGCCTCTTGCAGGTTTTCTTGCTGCCTTTTCCTGGCTCTCCTGCTCTCTGCCTCTTGCAGGTTTTCTTGCTACCTTTTCCTGGCTCTCCTGCTCTCTGCCTCTTGCAGGTTTTCTTGCTACCTTTTCCTGGCTCTCCTGCTCTCTGCCTCTTGCAGGTTTTCTTGCTGCCTTTTCCTGGCTCTCCCGCTCTCTGCCTCTTGCAGGTTTTCTTGCTGCCTTTTCCTGGCTCTCCCGCTCTCTGCCTCTTGCAGGTTTTCTTGCTGCCCTTTCCTGGCTCTCTCGCTTGCTCTCCTGCTCTTTGCCTCTTGCAGGTTTTCTTGCTGCCTTTTCCTGGCTCTCCCGCTCTCTTGCAGGTTTTCTTGCTGCCTTTTCCTGGCTCTCCTGCTCTCTGCCTCTTGCAGGTTTTCTTGCTGCCTTTTCCTGGCTCTCCCGCTCTCTGCCTCTTGCAGGTTTTCTTGCTGCTTTTTCCTGGCTCTCCCGCTCGCTGCCTCTTGCAGGTTTTCTTGCTGCCCTTTCCTGGCTCTCTCGCTTGCTCTCCTGCTCTTTGCCTCTTCCAGGTTTTCTTGCTGCCTTTTCCTGGCTCTCCCGCTCTCTGCCTATTGCAGGTTTTCTTGCTGCCTTTTCCTGGCTCTCCCGCTCTCTGCCTCTTGCAGGTTTTCTTGCTGCCCTTTCCTGGCTCTCTCGCTTGCTCTCCTGCTCTTTGCCTCTTGCAGGTTTTCTTGCTGCCTTTTCCTGGCTCTCCCGCTCTCTGCCTCTTGCAGGTTTTCTTGCTGCCTTTTCCTGGCTCTCTCGCTGGCTCTCCCGCTCTCTGCCTCTTGCAGGTTTTCTTGCTGCCTTTTCCTGGCTCTCTCGCTGGCTCTCCCGCTCACTGCCTCCTGCAGGTTTTCTTGCTGCCTTTTCCTGGCTCTCCCGCTGGCTCTCCAGCTCTCTGCCTCTTGCAGGTTTTCTTGCTGCCCTTTCCTGGCTCTCTTGCTTGCTCTCCTGCTCTTTGCCTCTTGCAGGTTTTCTTGCTGCTTTTTCCTGGCTCTCCTGCTCTCTGCCTCTTGCAGGTTTTCTTGCTGCCTTTTCCTGGCTCTCCTGCTCTCTGCCTCTTGCAGGTTTTCTTGCTGCCCTTTCCTGGCTCTCTCGCTTGCTCTCCTGCTCTTTGCCTCTTGTAGGTTTTCTTGCTGCCTTTTCCTGGCTCTCCCGCTCTCTGCCTCTTGCAGGTTTTCTTGCTCCCTTTTCCTGGCTCTCCCGCTCTCTGCCTCTTGCAGGTTTTCTTGCTGCCTTTTCCTGGCTCTCTCGCTGGCTCTCCCGCTCTCTGCCTCTTGCAGGTTTTCTTGCTGCCTTTTCCTGGCTCTCTCGCTGGCTCTCCCGCTCTCTGCCTCTTGCAGGTTTTCTTGCTGCCTTTTCCTGGCTCTCTCGCTGGCTCTCCCGCTCTCTGCCTCTTGCAGGTTTTCTTGCTGCCTTTTCCTGGCTCTCCCGCTGGCTCTCCCGCTCTCTGCCTCTTGCAGGTTTTCTTGCTGCCTTTTCCTGGCTCTCCCGCTCTCTGCCTCTTGCAGATTTTCTTGCTGCCCTTTCCTGGCTCTCTCGCTTGCTCTCTTGCTCTTTGCCTCTTGCAGGTTTTCTTGCTGCCTTTTCCTGGCTCTCCCGCTCTCTGCCTCTTGCAGGTTTTCTTGCTGCCTTTTCCTGGCTCTCTCGCTGGCTCTCCCGCTCTCTGCTTCTTGCAGGTTTTCTTGCAGGTTTTCTTGCTGCCTTTTCCTGGCTCTCTTGCTGTCTTTTCCTGGTTCTCTCGCTGCTCTTGTTGTCTTGCTTGCTCTCTTACTGCCTCTCCAACTCTCTCACTTCCTCTCCTGCTCTCTTGCTTCATTTTTGTGGCGGTCTCAATGCCTCTTGCTGCCTCTCCAGTTCTCTCAAAGACATTACTGAGTGACACTGCTGGGTTCTCTCTGTGGGGTGTGCCTTGTCACTTGGTTTCTGCTACTTTATTTTCGTAAGCATCTTTGTTTTGCTGGATGAGAGTCTTTTTTGCTTAGTGACTGTTTCCAATTGTCTCCCTCCAGCTTCTGGTACTGCAGTGTAGACGTGTCGGCAAGCAGTCACACCCTGGTCACAGGAGATAACGTGGGAAACGTGCTGCTCCTCAGCACAGACGGTTCCAAGGTAAGAGTCGTGTGTATAACAGGGGGTGGGAAATGCAGCAAGTTCTAGGATTCTAACTTCTGCTACGGAGAGCATATCACTGCAGTTAATCTAGCTTCCGCCAGTGCTTAATTTGTGCCGGTGGTTACCGGGGCTTGGCACTGGCACTTAATTGTCTACACCGGGCAGTCTGCCGCATGGTGGAACTCTGTAGGAAGCTGGCTCTTTATGGGATATATCAGAAATCTGATATTGTATGTAGAGTCCAGGGGTTCCCTTATGAGTAGACCGGGGCGTGCTACGGCAACCCCAAGGGGCTCTGTTAGGAGATAGTTTGGTCGAGCAGCCTTAGGCTTAACACAGAGGAGTGTAAGACATCTGCAAATAAATACATGCAATGATCAATAAATGAGACATGATTCAAGAAGGAGATCCACACCATTAATACAAATATTAAGTAACTGTGTATATTTACGCATCATAGAAAAATCGTTCAGATAAGTACGTTTTTAAATATAAATTCTATGCAGTTCAAAAAGTGGGCACAGTGCAATTTCTAGTTCTGCAATGTTATCTATAGAAGGAAGAACAAGTTCTGCAAACAGGTACAGGACATCGACTTACAGCACCAATCTCTAGGAGTTAAGGTGAGTGGTGAGTAGTGACTAGGTCCAAGGCAGTACCAACAGTACACCACCAGCGGCATGAGGGCGGCCATGTGCAAGGTGCAAAACAGTGTCAGGAGCCCAATAGGTTTCAGTGGGAATCGGTCTCTGTAAAAAGAGGCAACAGGTTCTGGCTAGGAAGCCAGTCTGGGTGAACCAACAGGAGTTCAAAGCTTGCGATGCTTGGGGACTTGGGGACACCTGGGATCCTCTTCTCCGTGGCCCGGGGGCGACGGATGCAGAGAGGTCTTTAGGCGTCAGACTTTCCATACCGGACCAGTCACTGTCGAGGTGGGCCTGCAGGCAGAGACTGCAGGTGACATCGGGGAGTCAATGTGGGGTGAAACCACTACGGACTCGAACTCTGGAGGGCTGGGGAACCTTGTTGACACAGGTGGCCCACTTCAACTCGGGCCAGAGGCGATGGGTGAAGTGGTGGCTTCGGGTATCTGGTTTTGGCGGTTCCGGACACCTCAGAATCTTCTCTTTTGGAGTTTCTGCAGGATGCAGGTAACAGTTCCTCTGATCTTTGGGAGGTCTTGGTCTTTATTGAAGGTAGGCAGTCCTCCCAGGTTTTGGAAGCACACAGCTGCAGGACGAGTTGTCTTTGGCGCAGGTTCGACAGAGAACGGCAGACAGGACAGCAGGGCTGGGGCCAAGTCAGGTGCTCTCTTCAGTCTTCTGCTTTTGCAGCTCTTTGTGTCCCCCTTCTTCGTAGGTCATCAGGATCTGCTTCTCTGGTGCTAGGTGTGAGAAGTTGGCCTGGTATATGCTGTCCACTAATTAAAGTGGGCACCTTGCACCAGTCCAAACGACCCTTATTGATGATTAGGTCAAAGACAACCTTTATGAAAGCTATCCTAGTGGTAGCTGTGGAGAGCAGCCTTCAGGCTAAGTCTCGAAGGAATGTAAAGCAGCTTGTTTTACCAGAACAGAACCTCCTGAGTGACCAAATGAAAGGGAGAACCACACAAGTGTTATGTAAAAAAATATGTATTTATTACTAAACACTCTCTACTAATCTCTATGTGAGATTAGAACATAAAGCACACAATACTTATTCAATAGAACGGCAGTAAATAGCACAATACACAGCGGGTTCCAGGGAGACCGAACCATATACTAAAAAATGGTATAACAACAACAACTTCAGTAGACACAGTGCCTAGAGCACGTAGAATCGCTGGGACCCCAAGGAACCACCCAAAGGAGTGACACAGGGAGCCCACGGAGGACAGGTGCAGTGTGGGAACACAGACGCGAGCTCCGTACAACTCTATGGGAAAGTCGCGGTTGGAAAATTACAGTTTAAGGACACTTCGGAGAGGACTTCAAGCAAACCCTTTGGAACATAGAAGGTTCTAAGGCCAGCACCCTTGTGAGTACCGAGGTACCCGTGTTACCTATCCCAGAGGAGCCGGGTGCATAGGGGTCAAGTGGTGTCTGAAACCCTTGTCGTTTTCAATGGCGTGATGCGAAGAAGTGCTGCTGCCGTGGAGAAGAAAAGTGTCCGGTAGAATCCAAGTCTGGATCCGAGGTGAGAAGAACCTGAAAGCAGAGGGGACAAAGTCTGGGTCACCTCACGTGACCAGGAGCGGAGCAGTTGAATGCCCACCGATGTCGGGTGCCTCAGGTGCGAAGATAGGATGCTTGACTCTGCAGCCACGGGGAGCAGGAGACGTCGATGACGACCAAAATCCGGAGGTGAGCTGTCCCACGGAGGATGTCGATGACTGAGGCGTCAGTGTCCGGCTGGAGCACCAACAAGCCTTGGCAACGGCAACCCACGCAGGCAGAGGAAACAGCTACTGTGAGGACCAGCAAGGTCCTGGGGACTCTCCAAGCAATGGAGAGTCAGGGCACAACTGGAGCAACCAGGGAAGCCCAACAATTAGAAGAGTGACCCTCGTTAGGGCCCACAGGTCAACGGACCAGGGATCGCAAAGGGACGTCGAGTGAAAACACGAAATACGGGCCCACAGAGCACTCGTGGAGTGGAGGCCAGCAATCTTCGGTGTGAATGCTGCTCGGAGTTTTCAATAGCGTGATGCGAAGAAGTGCTGCTGCCGGGAAGATGAAAAGTGTCCGGTGGAATCCAAGCCTGGATCCGAGGTGAGAAGAACCTGAAAGCAGAGGGGACAGAGTCTGGGTCACTTCAGGGTGACCAGGGGCTCGATAGACGAATGCCCACCGATGTCGGGTGCTTCAGGTGTGAGGATAGGATGCTGGACTCTGCAGCCACGGAGACCAGGAGACATCGATGACGACCAAAGTCCGGAGGTGAGCTGTCCCACGAAGGATGTCGAGTGCTGAGGGGTCAGTGTCCGGATTGAACACCAACAAGCCTTGGCAAAGGCAACCCACGCGGGCAGAGGAAACAAGTTACAGTGTGGACCAGCAAGGTCCAGGAGACTCTCCAAGCTATGGGGAGTCAGGGCACGTCTGGAGCAACCAGTGAAGCCCAAGGAAAATCAAAGTTACCCTCGCCAGGACACACAGGCCAACGGACCAGGGATCGCGAAGGGACCTCGAGCGGAATCACAAAGCACCAGCCCACGGAGCACTCGTGGAGTGGAGGCCGGAGATCTTCGGTGGAATTGCTGCTCGGTGTCGGGACTACACGTAGTCCAAAGCACAGCCTCAGGGATCCCCAAAAAGCATATGCTGCTGCAAAAGTACACGGTGCACAGGGGTTTGAGTTGCACTGTCCCCACGAGGGATACTGGTCTCAGGATTGCTGAGAGAGCAGATCGACCTCAGGGACGCTCGGGAACCCACCTCCTGTGTTGCAGAAATCTTCGGAGTCCTCAGGAGCTCGGGAGATGCAAACCAGTCAGATGAGTCTAGGTGCCTGCTGCTGCAGGGGAGTAACTCCTTTACTCCAAGGAAGATTCTTCTGTCGTCCAGCGAAGTGTAGACCGTCAAAGTACTTGGTTTCTGCTTGCAGAGTTTAGTCCAGGTAAAATCCAAAGTCCTGTAGTCAGGTTTCCCACTTTATACCCAGGGAAGGTGTTGGACTAACTCTGGGGTCCCTCCTAGGGGAGGGTCAGGACAGAGGGGTAGTTACACCCATGTCCTTTGTCCAGTTTCGCGCCAGAGCAGGAGCAAATGGCTCCTGCAACTGGTTTGAGCCGGACTATGCATGGGGACACCAAATGTGCCCCCAGTGCAGTCTTTCTGGCACTCTAAGAGTGCACCCACCCAGCCCCAATACACTAAAGCCTGCCTGGGAGGTGGTCACACCTCCCTGTGACAGGAAACCTATTGTCAGGCCTTCCTCTGCTCGAGCTTGGCTCAGCAGCAGGAGGGCAGACTCGTGTCTGTGGCTGGCAGCATCCATTTTGTGCTGCCCAGGTCGAGAGAGCTGGTACCTTGTAGACCGGTGACCCTTAGTAGTGGTTCTACAAGGGAGGAATCATACCTCCCACACCAGTTACTGGTGTGGAGGTATGATTCCAAGGTGTTTGACACCAAACACGATATGTTTCTAAGCAGCCGTTTTAAAGTTAGCATTTACCGCGAGGTTATAATGCACTTAAGTATATATGGTTGGCTGCATCACAGACAACTCCGGAGAATAGATTCCGAAGGCTGCAGAGGGGCTCTGCTCATGCAGGGGCACCCTCTCACACAAAACCCAGCACCCTGCCTTCAGGATTGATAAGGCCTGCCATAGGGGTGACTGATAGGTTTATATGTGTAGTGATTTAGAATAGATATAGATAACCTATATCTAAGTAAGGGGTGCATGCACCTCCTTACACAGTCTGCAGTAGCAGACCTGTGGTGTCATTTTGAATGGCCTCTCAGGGGTGGCACAATACATGCTTCCGCCCCTGGGAGGCCTCTGGGGTACCTATGCCCTGGGTACATGGTGTACCATATACTAGGGTCTGATAAGGCTACCCCAGAATCCAATCTGGAGTGTACCTAAAGTACATGCAATCAATTTATAGGAGAAAGCAGATAAACTGGGGTCCTGAATAGCAGGATCCCAGTCAGACTAAGTCAAAAAACAGTGAGACATCAGCAAAAAGTGGGGATAACCATAAGAGGCAGATCCTACTCTCCTACACTAGGGACTCCCCTAAAAACTGCATTTAGAGACGTTAGGGGAGTGTAGGGTAGTAGCCAATGGGCTACTGACCCTTGGGGTCACTACACCCCATATCTGAACACTTCCTGTGGGAAGTGGGCATAACCCTGTCCCAGAATTCCCAAGTATGCCACCACAAAGGTGGCTACTTCTGTAAAATCGTGCCCTCCTCACAGTAGCCCACCTCAGGGGTGGTACTAGCCTGGAGGTGACTCGCCTAACTGAAGAGCTAATTTTCCTGCCTGTCCAGCTGCCAAGAGGGCTCTGAACAGGGGGGACGGCTTCCTCTCCTTTGAGGGGAACCAGATTCGCATTCCAAAGGCAGTAGCTTTTTTGACGCTCGCCGGCCCAAGGAGGCTAATCAGCAGGTCATCCTGTGGCAGGGGGTGTTACACCCTCTTCCCGGACAGGCTATTGTTCTGAGTCTCCTGAGAGCAAAGACTCTCACCCTAGGAGGTCAAAACAGTGTCTCAGGTGGCAGACTGGCAGAAACCAGTAAGCGAGGGCACCAGAGGCTGGTGTGTTTTCAGGGGGCACCTCTAAGGTGCCCTCTGGGGCCATGTACTGGTAAATCCACCACTGGCATCAATCAATCAGGGGGTTTATATAGCGCGCTACTCACCCGTGAGGGTCTCAAGGCGCTTGGGGGGGGGGGGGGAAGGGGGGAGCGGCTCCGGTTCAGTCGAAGAGCCAGGTCTTGAGGTCCTTCCTGAACGTGTGCAGGGTCGGGGAGCGTCTGATGTTCACAGGGAGCTCGTTCCAGGTTTTGGCTGCGATGTAGGAGAAAGCTCTCCCGCCGGTTCTGTGTCTGCGGATGCGGGGGACCTCTGCCAGGGCGAGGTCGGCAGAGCGGAGGTTCCTCTTGGGTACGTGGAAGGATACTCTCTCGTTGAGGTATTTGGGTCTGATGTTGAGGGATTTGTAGGCGTGGGTGAGGAGTTTGAAGGTGACCCTCTTCTCGACGGGGAGCCAGTGGAGGCCGCGTAGGTGTTGGGTCATGTGCTCGTGGCGCGGTGTCCCGAGGACGAGTCTGGCTGCGGCGTTCTGGATGGTTTGGAGTTTGTGTAGAAGAGTTTTGTTGATTCTGGCGTAGAGGGCGTTGCCGTAGTCCAGTCTGCTGGTTATGAGTGTGTGGGTGACGGTCCTTCTGCAGTCTGGGGGATCCATTTGAAGGTCTTACGGAGGATGCGTAGGCAGTTGAAACTAGTGGAGGCGACGGCGTTGATCTGGCGGTTCATGGAGAGGGAGGAGTCTAGGATGATGCCGAGGTTTCGAGCGTGGTCTGTAGGGGTGGGTGGGCTCCCGAGGGCAGAGGGCCACCAGGTGTTGTCCCAGGCGGAGGTGCAGGGTCCGAGGATGAGGACCTCGGTCTTCTCTGAGTTTAGCTTCAGGCAGCTGTCATTCATCCAGGCTGCCACGTTCTTCATTCCTTCCTGGAAGCAGAGTCTGGTGTCCTCGGGGTTCTTCGTGAGTGAGAGGATGTGCTGGGTGTCGTCGGCGTAGGATACGATGCTGAGCCCATGCTGTCTGACGATGGCGGCGAGGGGGGCCATGTAGATGTTGAAAAGCGTGGGGCTGAGTGATGATCCCTGGGGTACTCCGCAGTTGATTTCCGTGGGTTTGGAGAGGAAGGGAGGGAGTCAAATCCTCTGGGTTCTGCCGGAGAGGAAGTATTGGATCCAGTCGAGGGCTGCTCCTTGTATTCCCGCGTCGTGAAGTCTGGTGCGAGCGTGCGATGTGAAACAGTGTCGAAGGCTGCGGAGAGGTCTAGGAGTCTCTCAGTGACTTTGGCTGCATCAGTGTTGGTTTGCCAATACGAGATGTTTGATACCAAACATCCCTATTTTCAGTGAAGCTATCATGTAGCTGGGGAAATCTTTTTCACCAATATCCAGCACATGTTTTAAAATGGCTTTCCTGTCCAGTTGCACTGCCAGTAAAAGAACTGACCAGCACTGGGGCATATCTGCTCATGCAGGTATGACCTCACATGTAATATTTGGCACCCTACCTTAGGGCTGTTAGGCCTGCTCTGGGTGTGAGGTACAAATATGACATGTAGTGGTAGGGGACATGGCACACAGGGACATGTGACATGTTGTGTTTTCACTTTTGTCGGCACCAAAACACGCAGCATGCAATGGTAGTCGTGCATGAGTTCGGTGAGGAGTCCCTTAGGGTGGCACAATTCTTGCTGCAGCCCTAAGGGGCCCTCTTTAGTACTTCGGGCCCTACGTACCATTGGTGCTATTTACTAGGAACTTAAAGTGAGTGCTAAAGGTTTTGCATATTGGGGGAACAATTGTACAGTTTTGAGAGAGAGCTCTGGCCCTGGGGACCTGCTAGGCAGGAACCCAGTGCACTTTCAGTCGAAATCGCATCAATTGTCAGGCAAAAAGTGGGGGTGACCATGTAAAAAAGAGGCACTTTCCTACACAGTTTGTGTGATTTAGAGGGGAGCACAACAACAGTTGTTTACTAATTCAAAACACATTAAAAATGGCCAATAACTGCCGCCCAAGCCATTCTTATAGTATGGGGGGAGGGAATAGTCCGAAATGTCACACTTGTAGGAGTGTGATGGTTAGTAGTAGTGTTGGTACTGTCGTTGGCAGCACTGGCAGGGGCACTGGGTAGTGTGAGCTGTGGTAGCCTCCTGACGAGGGCCCTGGCACTTACTGTTTTACAAATAAGCTCTTGTTACAGCCCATCAGCCAGGTCGGATGCGTCCAGACCCCTGGGGCTACTGGACCTCAACGGTGCGAGTTTACCCGCATCAGTCCTGCTAAGGCACCGGGATCCAGTAGGGACCATGGGAGCATTGAGGTCGCCCAATGTGACCATAGGCCTGCAGGTGTCCCGGGTGAGACAAGGGCACCCAGAATCAAATTTGAAGAAAAAGCAATGCAGCTTCATGCCTTCAGTAAGTAGGACGCCTCTCATTCAACATTCACTGCTTCAGGGCTTTGGAGGGCCCCATCAGCCTCAAGGAAGGCACCAAATTTACTTATGATTGCCCTGCGGTGCCTCACAATGGCCTGTGGTTCATCACCTGTTGTAAAGTGACACCTTTTAAGGATTCACCCCCAGTTTTTAAATGTTTTGTGGGACTCACCTGCTGGTACTCTTGAACTCTACCACTTGGACACTGCTGCAATCCAGTGCTTAGTGTATGTTCTCTGACACCTAAAACATATTGAAATTGGCATAAAACTTGATTGGCAGATTTAACTTTTCTATAAGTATATGGTGCAGAAGCACACCCATAGCAGAGAAAGTTAAATGCCACTTGTGGGCAGCAGAACCTATGGTGCCTACCACAAGAGCGGCAGTGAACACTTGGCTATGGGCCTACCCTGTGTAGCCAGACAAAACACAGCTTGAACTCTGCTGCACAGATCTGTCACAACCACCATTTTGAGAGGCAAGAATGTCTGATTTAAAATATTGGATAAATCACTCTTAAGCAAACCCTGCTGCCCACAAGGTAGGATGCATAATATTGAAGACTGGAGCCTGTGTGATATTAGAAATGGTATGTTTCCCCAGTGACTAGCCCCAAAACGGCATTGTCACTGGTGAGGCTGTATCTGGCTCAAAGGAAAAATCAAAGTATAGATTAAGCACATTAATCTATAACTTTTGACCTGTACCAGCTTCAAACGCCGATCAAAGATTTATATTTAATAAAAAGCCAATCTAATGGTAACATCAGATTTGTTTTAAATATATGGAAAATGTAACTTTTAGAACGTTACCTTTACCTTACCTGAAGCTGTTGGAGGCTAATTTGCATTAGCTGTCCAGCATCTGCTCAGCATGTACCTAGCTTGAAATGGGTGTGAAATAGGAGGAGAAACTGCTCCCAGCGCCGATATAGTGGCTTTGGAGTAGGGAGCTGTTTTCTTCCCCTGGCAGGTTGATAAGTTGGGGTGGGCCCAGGACCTTAACTTCAAAGGGGCCTGCCCTTCACTAGCAAATGTTAGACTTGGAAAGCCCCAGCTTTTGTGCTCTTAGTTGGACTGGCCCCAAGCCCAGTAGGATTAAAACTATTCACAGAACCAATTTCAGTGACCACAGAGAGGGGACCGCTTATTACTCTGGCCACACCTCTGGGCTGGCACATGGGCTCTGCACAAGGGGCGAAGGCTTTCCTCATCTTGAATTTTGAGCCTGAGGAGAACTGTGGGATTGTTTGCAGTGGGGAAGGCAGTAAGTGCTGAAAAAGTGGGTAGGGTTGCCTTGGGAACTTTTACCACATTTCTTGGAGATTGCCCAGGAATCACCCTCAGCCACTAGCAGGTGCCACCCATAAATGTGGCACCTCCAGGCACTATCCTCAGAAGAACTACTGGACCTGCAGAAGGTCAGAAGAGGACTGGTCCCGCTGTCTGTGACCCAAGAGGAGCTCTGAAGGACTGGACCGGTTTCCTTTTGTACCCAAGACAAAGAAGTGAACTTGAAGGGTCAGTTGACTGACCTCTTATGTGGCAACGGGTACACAACAAGCTGCAAGAATCCTTTTCCTGGCAATGTCCTGCTGACCGGTAGCAACTGGACCTGGACTGGACTTTGCTTTTGGCCTTTGCTTGACATTCTGAGAGTCTCTCTCCTGAGGTCCTGAGGAAGTGTACTCCTGTGGTGGTTTTGGGCTCCAGAAGAAAGTTTGGAAAAACGCTTCCTCCAGAGCTCCGGTTGGACCATCCTGCTTCAAGTATTCGGCCGTTGGTTCGACAGCGGCAGCTACAATATCAGCAGTAGCCCTTTCAGAGAGGAGTTTTCTTCTCAGAAAGTGACAAAGACTCTGCAGTCTAAGAAACGTTTTCAAACGTTTTAACTTCCAGATTTTCACTGGGACCAATCCACTTGTATCCAACCAGGGCTCAAGCGCGGTTGGTCTCCAGTCACGCCTCAGTCCCGGTCTATTGTTTCTATAGAATCATTGTCGCTTTGTGCTTTTTTGGTGCCATTTTCACTTAAATCTTTATAAATTTAGATCTCTGGTTCCCCTTATTGGATTTTAGTCGTTTTAGTGTTATTTTACTCACAAAGGTTTTCTCTTTGTTTTAAAATTGATAGTTGAATTTTATTTTGTGTGACTTTTACTATTAGTGTGCACTGCTTACTTTATACATTACTTTTGATTTTAGACTAACTAGTTGTGTGACGTTACCAGGGTTTTGAGCATAGGTTTATTTTATTTATTTGGGATGACATCTAGTAGTTGGTGGCTTTAACTTTTGAAGTGGACACTTGTCCACCCCAAATAATAAACCACTTTCCTACAACACCCCACAGCACCGCTCTGCAGCTGTTACTCTTTCACCCAACATCACCACATTGTTTAGCTCAACCCCATACATGCTACTAGATACTAATCTGTCTAGCTAACCCTATAGCACCTGACCAACAGACCATTCCAGCCACCACTACACAGCCCATCAGTGAAGAGATCTGTCGAATGCCAGCCACCACCAAACAGCCCATCAGTTGAAAGATCTGTCGAACTCCAGCCACCACCAACCAGCCCATCACTGAAAAGATCTGTCGAACTCAAGCCACCACCACACAGTCCATCTGTGAAAAGATCTGTCTAACTCCAGCCACCACTACACAGCCTATCAGTGAAAAGATCTGTTGAACTCCAGCCACCACTAACCAACCCATCTGTGGAAAGATCTGTCGAACTCCAGCCACCACCAACCAGCCCATCACTGAAAAGATCTGTCAAACTCCAGGCACCACCACACAGCCCATCTGTGAAAAGATCTGTCTAACTCCAGCCACCACTACACAGCCCATCAGTGAAAAGATCTGTTGAACTCCAGCCACCACTAACCAACCCATCTGTGGAAAGATCTGTCAAACTCCAGCCACCACTAACCAACCCATCAGTGAAAAGATTTGTCGAACTCCAGCTATCACCTCCGGCTGCACTCCCCAGAGAAAGGGTAAAGAGTTAAATGAGGAGCCAGGAGGGAACAGCATCTGGATGAGCTGCGATGGATAAACCTAGAACCCAGAGTTCTCCCCCGCTGCTGCATGAGTGCAGCATTAGTGCAGCCTTTGGGTTGGCCGGGAAAGGAATCTCTTCGTTACCACCCATTGAGCTTGCTTTTTTCTGAACCACTAAATGATTTCCTCCTTACAGTAGATCTGACCTCCAGAACATTGGGGACCACTGTCCTTTCTTCCCTGCTGCCTTGACAACTGTCTTCCTCATTTTCTTGTCCATGAGAAACACCTCGATAATCATTCCATGTGCGCAGCTTCCTAATAACATGGGAACTTCATTCTGTGCTCTTTTGTAATTCTCAATATTTTTTTCAAATGTTATTTTCGAACATTTTGAGGTTAGAGCATTACAGACAGTATACGCATGGCATTCTAGAAGGTTACAGATAAGGTTACTACGTGTAGTAGAGAACATTTAAGCTGTCATTTCATCAAGAAATGAA
The DNA here is from genome assembly GCA_963921515.1 of Calotriton arnoldi. Taxonomy (NCBI): domain Eukaryota; kingdom Metazoa; phylum Chordata; class Amphibia; order Caudata; family Salamandridae; genus Calotriton; species Calotriton arnoldi. The sequence goes on along the minus strand of CAWUFW010001944.1, from coordinate 1,459,462 downwards.
AACTATTCTGTGATGCTATGTGGAGTACCTCTGAAAAAGTAGGAAGAAGGGTGAACTGTCTGGCAAACTGTGAGTGCTAGGAGATGTGCGATTGTTGTGCAGGTGCTATCTAAGCGAGCAAGGGGACAACGCAGGTTGTAATTCTCAACATAGTAACTTCGAAACCCATCTCCTGTAGTATGGGACTCTCCTGTATTTATCTCATGTACGAGCCTCTGTTCCTTGTAGGGATCCCAAGCAACTGGGAATTAGTCGCTCAGATATTATTCTCAATCCCCTTAAGGCAAAGATTCATGCACGACCTCAGATCCTGCAGTGGCTTTCAGACTGGGATCAGCTCACTTCATTGCAGATTTTCAGCATGCACTCATTGTGTCAGATTTGGCACTCAGGGTACTGGTGCTGTGCTCCATCATCTGTAGGCGACTTTGTTGAAGATAGCGCCTAGAAGTGAGGAACATCATCATCGTCTGTGGTGCTCTTTTTGGGGAGAATTCCATGTTGCTTTGGAGTTCTTATTGTAGCCCATCTGACTTATGATGTTTACAGATAACTAGGGCAACCCAGTATGCCAGGGGGGATCCCTGGGTGATAATCTCGTATGTCGGTAGATTAGGTCACTGTGGACTCGTTTAACACAACTGACCCACATAGCTGGCCATCAAAATAGGCCAGTGCACAGTTCAATGCCTCTTCCTATACTTATTGGAAGCCAAATGGTAGATTAGCATTTACTGCTAATTAGCAACAAAAAAAACCTTCAGGGTCCATGACTGATCAGACAGCGCACAAGTGAAGAAACAGTGAAGTTGCGTGTATACAAATGAAACCGTCAAAAATAATTGGGGAGGGGGCATCACTCATGGATTACTTAAGAAATAATTGCACTGCAGAGAAGGAAGGGTTCAGGGGTCTGACTGGTATCAGGTCAGCGGCGTTTCAACCTTAACGGGGATTTCCATGGTCATCACCAGGACTGTAAACAGTGTGTGCATATCAGGATGTGAGCCAAGGGCTCTCAGCGACTCGAGCAGCCTCAAAAGTGAGGATTGACTCACTGGATTAGGAGGCATCAGACTTAATCTGAACATTCAGCACAACCTCACTGTCCGAGCCAGTGAATCAATCCTTGCACACATACATTTGTCACTAGTAACAACTTTCTGCGTGCATGAAACCTGCTCACACAACCATCACACTCAGTACTAGTGCTCAAACACTAAAGAGCTTAAGCAGGGATCATAAACTATGTGCACTCAGGACTTAGGGTGGACGTTCCTGGTCTGCCCAGAGCTGTGCCACATTCCAGACAGCCCACAACAGTATCACACGTGCACCATGCAAATATCAGTGACGTAAAATGAAGCGAGGAACCACTGCATGGGCTGCGAGGTCTTTATCTTTCCATCTGTGTGCACCGCTGTGTTTTTCGAGGATGCTTTAGTGAAATTGGACATACAGAGTTGATCCTGTTCTGTACATGGTTTTGGGTGATTTTCCTGCACTTGAATTATTCATTGGTTCTGCACGTGTAACAATAATGTTCATTTTTTGACTCACGACACTGCAGATATGGGACATAAAGTTACACAAGAAGAAAGTGACGCACGTAGAGTTCAACCCTCGCTGTGATTGGCTGCTGGCCACAGCGTCTGTGGACCAAACCGTCAAAATCTGGGACTTGAGAAAAATGAAAGACAAAAAGTCTTTTTTGTACGATTTACCTCACGAGAAACCAGTGAATTCAGGTAGAGAAGCTCGTTTCGAGCACCATTCTCCTCACTCTCCCTCGTCCTACACTTCCTCTTCCCTGTTCTCTTACTCATTTTATTCTCCACTTCCCTTTGCTCTCTATATTCCTCCTCCCTCTTTCTCGCTCATCTGCAGCAGCCATCTCCTTTTACTCTTTCCATCTTCTTGCCTACTTGACCCTTTCATTCTCTCTTCCTTTTAATAACGGACTTGTTTTTTCCAGCTTACTTCAGCCCAGTGGATGGAGCTAAACTTCTCACCACAGACCAGCATAATGAGATCCGGGTGTACTCGAGCAGTGATTGGAGCAAACCGCAGCATGTCATCGCCCACCCACACCGCCACTTCCAGCATCTCACCTCCATAAAGGTATGTAGGGCGCTCTGCTGGGAGGACGTAAGACTGTGGAGTGCATGCTCACACTACTTGAGGCCTGCAGCTCTTAGAAGAGGCGTGGAAGGGCTGTGCTTGACTCTGCGGTCTGTGCCGCGCTGCCCTTGCATGTTCTGAAGTGTGTTTTTACCCCCAGTGAACCCGACAAACATTCAAGCCCACTGGCGAGTCTCGTGCTCTTACTGAAATGGAACTGTGCCCCCTGATGTCAGGGTAGCACCCAAGTGCCCTTCCTGTTCCTGAAAGTGGCTCCTCCCCGCTCATGCTAAGCGAGACGGACAGTGATGACAGCGACTTGTGTTGTCGGGAGCGAAGGCCTTTTACTTGTATTCTGTTTGAGCGGAGGAGCGTCACCCACTAGTTAAAATGCCCCAGAATTGAAAAATAAAATGGTAATAAAGTTGGTTCATTACCATTTTATTTTTTAATATAACCCCATCCTGACGCTCCCGTCAGGACGGGGGCAAGGCCGCTGCTGAGTGACAGCAGCAGGGAGGAGTGTGGGCTGCTTCGGCACTTTTCAAAGTTCACGTGTCTTTTTGGCCAGCCGTCTTGTTACGGCCAGCCAGTCATGCGCAGTTTGAAACCTCTAACACAGCGGCCTTAAGAAAACTGGGTTAGAGTAAGTGCAGGCCTCCAGTGTCCTTGGGAGTTGCGAGTGAGGTTGCTCCCTCCAATCAGGGCGTGGCTCTCACAATATGAGAGCAGCGCCAGGATTGGTAAGGCACAGCTCAAGGCTCGCGCTGCAGGAGGAAGACGTGCAATGAGGAAGTGGTCAGAGTCGGACGTGTCGCCGGTAAGTAAGTGTTTTTTATTAATTCTTTTTACTCACCACCCATTAGCCCACCCCACCATTCTGCATAGGTGCCAGCCACCACTGCCTTTTCGTCCCTCGTGTAAACGAAGTGCTCTGCCTTAATGCCAGTCTGACATGTATGAACAGTGCTTGCACTCTGTGTTGCCTGTGGGCGTTGAGTGCGAAGGGTGCTTGCACTCAGTGTTGTTCGTTTGGGGGCTGGGTGTGAATGGTGCTTGCACTCAATGCTGTTTGTGTGGGGGTTGGGTTATTAAGGGTGCTTTCCATCCATGTTGTTCGTGTGGGGGTTGGGTATAAAGGGTGCTTGCACTCAGTGCTCTTTGTGTGGGGGTTAGGTATGAAGGGTGCTTGCGCTCAGTTGTACGTGTGGGGGTTGGGTGTGAAGGGTGCTTCCGTTTCAGGGTTGTTCGTGTGGGGGATGGGCGTTAAGGGTGCTTGCACTCAGTGTTGTTCTTGTGGGGGTTGGGATTGAAGGTTTTATGCCCTCAGTGTTGTTCGTGTAAGGTTTGGGTGTGAAGGGTGCCTGCACTTCGTGTTATACGTGTGGGGGTTGTGTGTGAAGGATGCTTGCACTCAGTGTTGTATTTGTGGGGGTTGTGTGCGAAGGGTGCTTGCAATCAGTGTTGTACGTTTGGGGTTGGGTATGAAGGGTGCTTGTGTGTTGTTTGTGTGGGGGATGGGTGTGAAGGGTGCCTGCACTCATTGTTGTACATGTGAGGGTTGGGTGTAAAGGGTGCTTGCTCTCAGTGTTGTTCTTGTGGGGGTTTGGTATGAAAGGTGCCTGCACTCAGTGTTGTTTGTATGGGGCTGGATGTGAAGGGAGCTTCCACTCTGTGTTCTTCGTGAGGGAGTTGGGTTTGAAGGGTGTTTGCACACAGTGTTGTACGTGTGGGGGTTGTGTGTGAAGGGTGTTTGCACTCCGTGTTGTTCTTGTAAAGTTTGGGTGTGAAGGGTGCCTGCACTCAGCGTTGTACGTGTGGCGGTTGTGTGCGAAGTGTGCTTGCACTCAATGTTGTATGTGTGGGTGTTGTTTTTGAAGGGTACTTGCAATAAGTGTTGTACGTTTAGGGGTTGGGTATAAATGGTGCTTGCGCTCAGTGCTGTTTGTGTGGGAGTTGGGTAGGAAGGGTGTTTGCATTCAGTTTTGTTCGTGTGGGGGTAGGGTGTGAAGGGTGCCTGCGCTCATTGTTGTACCTGTGGGGGTTGGGTGTGAAGGGTGCTGGCACGTCAGTGTTGTTCTTGTGGAGGTTGGGTATGAAGGGTGCTTGCTCTCACAGTTGTTCTTGTGGGGGTGGAGTGTGAAGGGTGCTTGCACTCAGTGTTGTTTGTGTGGAGGTTGAGTATGAAGGGTTATTGCTCTGTGTTCTTGTGGGGGTTGGGTATGAAGGGCAGTTGTGCTCAGTGTTTGTGTGGGGGTTGGGCATGAAGGGTGTTTGCACTCAGTGTTGTACGTGTGGGGGTGTGTGTGAAGGGTGCTTGTAATCAGTGTTGTACGTTTGGGGGTTGGGTTTGAAGGGCACTTGCGCTCAGTGTTCGTGTGGGGGTTGGGTGTGAAGGGTGCTTGCTTTCAGTGTTGTTCGTGTGTGGGTTGGGTTTGAAGGGTGCTTGTGCTCAGTGCTGTTTGTTTGGGGTTTGGGTATAAAGGGTGCTTGCACTCAGTGTTGTTCATGTGGGTTTTGCATATGAAGGGTGCTTGCCCTCTATACTGTTCGTGTGGGGGTTGTGTATGAAGGGTGACTGCGCTCCATGTTGTACTTGTGGGGGTTGGGTATGAAGGGTGCTTGCGCTCATTGATCATGTGGGGGTTGGGTGTGAAGAGTGCTTGCTCTCAATGTTGTACATGTGGGGGTTGGGTGTGAAGGGTGCTTGCGCTCAATGCTGTTTGTGTGGGTTGGGTGTGAAGGGTACGTTCTCTCTGTGCTGTTAGTGTGGGGGTTGGGTGTGAAGGGAGCCTGCACTCCGTGTTCTTGTGTGGGTTGGGTGTGAAGGGGGCCTGCGCTCAGTGTTGTCCTTATGGGGTAGAATATGAAGGGGGCTTGTGCTCAGTGTCCTTCATGTCGTGGTTGGGTATGAAGGGCGCTTGTTGTTAGTGTGGGGGATGGGTGTGAAGGGTGGTTGCCCTCAGTGTTGTACGAGTTGGGGTTGGGTATGAAGGGCGCTTGTGCTCAGTGTTGTTCGTGTGTGAAGGGTGCCTGCACTCAGTGTTGTCCGTATGGGGGTTGGGTATGAAGGGTGCCTGCACTCAGTGTCTGGGGGTATCCTTTTGGATATATTCACCCACATGTACACATCTTTTGTCCCGTCCTAGATGTGCCTGGAGGTAGACGAGGTGACCAGACCTTCCCCTTTTCTGCCTTTCACCAGCATCCCCCTGTGAAATGGCTTCCCAGACAGACCCATTCCACATCCACCTGAGGGTCTTTAACCCATTCATAGGAGAGACAGTAGGGCAACAGGCACATGACTTAGACACTCTACGCCAGGAACATGCCCAGGAGTTGTGCCCTGACATTGAAAAGCTGCAGCCTCTCTGGTTTGCTTGGCTTTGCCCTTCGAGTAAAATAAGTCATATTGTCCTTAGCCAGTTCATTGTTTCCTTTTCTCAACACTGAGGAAGTCCTGGGCACCAGGAGAAGATCTGGAAGTGAAAGAGCTGCATATTTGCCAGTCTCCCCCCAGATTGGGCAAGTCTGGGAAAGCCTGCATTGTCTCCTCACTGCTTTACCTGCAGAGAGAAGGAAGACCTACACGCCTGCACGAGGAGCTGGACTGTGCCCGACTGAGAAAGGAAGCTGCTCCGGGAGAAGAGAGTAAACGCTGACGTGATCACCAGGGCCTCTGTTGGTGCAAATTTTAGTGATGGAGAGTGTCCACGAAAACAGATCTTGGCGCATCCTAGCGGCCCAGGGGACAAGCGAAAAAGACACCCTTGTGGTGGTGCTTCAACACCTTTACAAGTCAAAAAAGGTGAGTCTGCATCTTCCCCGATTCCCCGTGTGCCTGTGGAGTACCTGTACCTTACCCCCTCTGTCCCTGCTACCGGACCTCATGGACATATAGCCAGAATTACCCTGCACTTTCGCCATCTGTCCCAAGTTGAAAGTCCTGTAGGACTTAGGACTTCAGTGCAAAAGACTAGTAAGCCCTAGTGGTAACACGAAGCCAGCTATCTGGCCACCAGGACACAGTAGTGGTCTCCACTGTGCAAGGAATGTGTGGTGCTTTTGAACTTACTAATCCACATGTACTCTCTGCGGTTAAAAGGTTCTTAGGTGTGCCTCTTCGGGTAAAAGGTTTTTAGTTGTGCTTCTGCGGTTAAGAGGTTCTTAGGTGTGCCTCTGCAGTTAAGAGGTTCTTAGGTGTGCCTCTATGATTAAAGGTTCTTGTGTGTGCCTCTGCGGGTAAGAGGTTCTTAGGTGTGCCTCTATGATTAAAGGTTCTTGTGTGTGCCTCTGCGGTTAAGAGGTTCTTAGGTGTGCCTCTATGATTAAAGGTTCTTGTGTGTGCCTCTGCGGTTAAGAGGTTCTTAGGTGTGCCTCTGCGGTTAAGAGGTTCTCAGGTGTGCCTCTGCGGTTAAGAGGTTCTTAGGTGTGCTTCTGCGGTTAACAGGTTCTTATGTGTGCCTCTGCGGTTAAGAGGTTCTTAGGTGTGCCTCTGCGGTTAAGAGGTTCTTAGGTGTGCCTCTACGGTTAAGAGGTTCTTAGGTGTGCCTCTGCGGTTAAGAGGTTCTTAGGTGTGCTTCTGCGGTCAAACATTCTTGTGTATGCCTCTGCGGTTAAGAGGTTCTTAGGTGTGCCTCTGCGGTTAAGAGGTTCTTAGGTGTGCCTCTGCGGTTAAGAGGTTCTTAGGTGTGCCTCTGCGGTTAACAGGTTCTTAGGTGTGCCTCTGCGGTTAAGAGGTTCTTAGGTGTGCCTCTGCGGTTAAGAGGTTCTTAGGTGTGCCTCTGCAGTTAAGATGTTCTTAGGTGTGCCTCTGCGGTTAAGAAGTTCTTAGGTGTGCCTCTGCGGTTAAAGGTTCTTGTGTGTACCTCTGCGGGTAAGAGGTTCTTGGGTGTGCCTCTATGATTAAAGGTTCTTGTGTGTGCCTCTGCGGGTAAGAGGTTCTTAGGTGTGCCTCTGCAGTTAAGAGGTTCTTAGGTGTGCCTCTGCGGTTAAGAGGTTCTTAGGTGTGCTTCTGCGGTCAAACATTCTTAGGTGTGCCTCTGCGGTTAAGAGGTTCTTAGGTGTGCCTCTGCGGTTAAGAGGTTCTTAGGTGTGCCTCTGCGGTTAAGAGGTTCTTAGGTGTGCCTCTGCGGTTAAAGGTTCTTGTGTGTGCCTCTGCGGGTAAGAGGTTCTTGGGTGTGCCTCTGCGGGTAAGAGGTTCTTAGGTGTGCCTCTGCGGGTAAGAGGTTCTTAGGTGTGCCTCTGCGGTTAAGAGGTTCTTAGGTGTGCCTCTGCAGTTAAGAGGTTCTTGGGTGTGCCTCTGCGGTTAAAGGTTCTTGTGTGTGCCTCTGCGGTTAAGAGATTCTTAGGTGTGCCTCTGCGGGTAAGAGGTTCTTAGGTGTGCCTCTGCGGTTAAGAGGTTCTTAGGTGTGCCTCTGCGGTTAAAGGTTCTTGTGTGTGCCTCTGCGGGTAAGAGGTTCTTAGGTGTGCCTCTGCGGTTAAGAGGTTCTTAGGTGTGCCTCTGCGGTTAAGAGGTTCTTAGGTGTGCCTCTGCGGTTAAGAGGTTCTTAGGTGTGCCTCTGCGGTTAAGAGGTTCTTAGGTGTGCTTCTGCGGTCAAACATTCTTAGGTGTGCCTCTGCGGTTAAGAGGTTCTTAGGTGTGCCTCTGCGGTTAAGAGGTTCTTAGGTGTGCCTCTGCGGTTAAGAGGTTCTTGTGTGTGCCTCTACGGTTAAGAGGTTCTTAGGTGTGCCTCTGCGGTTAAAGGTTCTTGTGTGTGCCTCTGCGGTTAAAGGTTCTTGTGTGTGCCTCTGCGGGTAAGAGGTTCTTGGGTGTGCCTCTGCGGTTAAGAGGTTCTTAGGTGTGTCTCTGCGGTTAAGAGGTTCTTAGGTGTGCCTCTGCGGTTAAGAGGTTCTTAGGTGTGCCTCTGCGGTTAAAGGTTCTTGTGTGTGCCTCTGCGGGTAAGAGGTTCTTGGGTGTGCCTCTATGATTAAAGGTTCTTGTGTGTGCCTCTGCGGGTAAGAGGTTCTTGGGTGTGCCTCTATGATTAAAGGTTCTTGTGTGTGCCTCTGCGGTTAAGAGTTTCTTAGGTGTGCCTCTGCGGTTAAGAGGTTCTTAGGTGTGCCTCTGCGGTTAAGAGGTTCTTGTGTGTGCCTCTGCGGTTAAAGGTTCTTGTGTGTGCCTCTGCGGGTAAGAGGTTCTTGGGTGTGCCTCTATGATTAAAGGTTCTTGTGTGTGCCTCTGCGGGTAAGAGGTTCTTAGGTGTGCCTCTGCGGTTAAGAGGTTCTTAGGTGTGCTTCTGCGGTTAAGAGGTTCTTGTGTGTGGCTCTGCGGGTAAGAGGTTCTTAGGTGTGCCTCTGCAGTTAAGAGGTTCTTGGGTGTGCCTCTGCGGTTAAGAGGTTCTTAGGTGTGCCTCTGCGGTTAAAGGTTCTTGTGTGTGCCTCTGCGGGTAAGAGGTTCTTAGGTGTGCCTCTGCGGTTAAAGGTTCTTGTGTGTGCCTCTGCGGTTAAGAGGTTCTTAGGTGTGCCTCTGCGGTTAAAGGTTCTTGTGTGCGCCTCTGCGGTTAAGAGGTTCTTAGGTGTGCCTCTGCGGTTAAAGGTTCTTGTGTGTGCCTCTGCGGGTAAGAGGTTCTTGGGTGTGCCTCTGCAGTTAAGAGGTTCTTAGGTGTGCCTCTGCGGTTAAAGGTTCTTGTGTGTGCCTCTGCGGTTAAGAGGTTCTTAGGTGTGCCTCTGCGGTTAAAGGTTCTTGTGTGTGCCTCTGCGGGTAAGAGGTTCTTGTGTGTGCCTCTGCGGTTAAGAGGTCTTAGGTGTGCCTCTGCGGTTAAGAGGTTCTTAAGTGTGCTTCTGCGGTTAACAGGTTCTTAGGTGTGCCTCTGCGGTTAAGAGGTTCTTGGGTGTGCCTCTGCGGTCAAGAGGTTCTTAGGTGTGCCTCTGCGGTTAAAGGTTCTTGTGTGTGCCTCTGCGGGTAAGAGGTTCTTGTGTGTGCCTCTGCGGTTAAGAGGTCTTAGGTGTGCCTCTGCGGTTAAGAGGTTCTTAAGTGTGCTTCTGCGGTTAACAGGTTCTTAGGTGTGCCTCTGCGGTTAAGAGGTTCTTAGGTGTGCCTCTGCGGTTAAAGGTTCTTGTGTGTGCCTCTGCGGTTAAGAGGTTCTTAGGTGTGCCTCTATGATTAAAGGTTCTTGTGTGTGCCTCTGCGGGTAAGAGGTTCTTAGGTGTGCCTCTATGATTAAAGGTTCTTGTGTGTGCCTCTGCGGGTAAGAGGTTCTTAGGTGTGCCTCTGCGGTTAAGAGGTTCTTAGGTGTGCTTCTGCGGTTAAGAGGTTCTTAGGTGTGCCTCTGCGGTTAAAGGTTCTTGTGTGTGCCTCTGCGGTTAAGAGGTTCTTAGGTGTGCCTCTGCGGTTAAAGGTTCTTGTGTGTGCCTCTGCGGTTAAGAGGTTCTTAGGTGTGCCTCTGCGGTTAAGAGGTTCTTGGGTGTGCCTCTGCGGTTAAGAGGTTCTTAGGTGTGCCTCTATGATTAAAGGTTCTTGTGTGTGCCTCTGCGGGTAAGAGGTTCTTAGGTGTGCCTCTATGATTAAAGGTTCTTGTGTGTGCCTCTGCGGGTAAGAGGTTCTTAGGTGTGCCTCTGCGGTTAAAAGGTTCTTGGGTGTGCCTCTGCGGTTAATAGGTTCTTGGGTGTGCCTCTGCGGTCAAGAGGTTCTTGGGTGTGCCTCTGCGGTTAATAGGTTCTTGTGTGTGCCTCTGCGGTTAAGAGGTTCTTAAGTGTGCCTCTGCGGTCAAGAGGTTCTTGGGTGTGCCTCTGCGGTTAAGAGGTTCTTAAGTGTGCCTCTGCGGTCAAGAGGTTCTTGGGTGTGCCTCTGCGGTTAAAGGTTCTTGTGTGTGCCTCTTCGGTTTAGAGGTTTATAGTTGTGCCTCTGCGGTTAAAAGGTTCTTGGGTGTGCCTCTGCGGTTAATAGGTTCTTAAGTGTGCCTCTGCGGTCAAGAGGTTCTTGGGTGTGCTTTTCAATTTTTTCAGTGAATATTCTATAATAGTTATATTTTGTCTGGTTTACCTTATTATGTCATTCATATGTCTTATATCTTATTTTCTCCTACACTGTATTCCCATGATACTCGTTTCCTGTTCTTTCTTCATTTCGACCTCTAAATTCCAAAGAATATGTTGGAATGCGATTTATATTAGTTCGTAGATGTCTCCCTTACCACTGATAGTCCTATCGGATGGGGCTCCCCCGGCGCGAGTAGCCCACAAGTCTAGGCTCGCAGCTAAAAGATCCACTTTGTTGACACTGTTGTTAATTCTGCACAGTACAGTACATTAATCTCCTTTTCTTTTTTTATATTTATTCTCTCATTTTTTCTTATTACTGCGTTTTTTCTATATATAAATTACAAGTGGTTCTTCTATATTCTTGGACTCCCTTATATCTCATAGGAAAATGGTAATTCTTTAACTCTTTAATTTTCTGATTACTTCTTACTCGGAACCTATCTCCTTCATCTTTTTCCATAGTTTCTTTTATCCCACCCCCTCCCCCCACATAATCTCTGTATACTTTCTTTCTTCTCCTTTCACTTCCATCTTTCACAATAAATTCTATTTCTTTTCTTATCCTCTTAACTACAGTTCATCTGCTTCTTCATTCTATTATCTTCATACCTTGCTCTCTATTCCTTACACCAACTCTCTCATTCAAACTAATACCCTTTCATTTTCAACGCTCATATGGCTGTGAATACATCCTCCTCTCCCCGCCCCTTGCGCATAATTTCATGGAACGTTAATGGCCTTACACATTTTATAAAACGTAAAAAAGTTCTTTCCTATCTTAAAACGAAAAGAACTGATGTAGCTCTCTTGCAGGAGACTCATCTTAATGCTTTGGAATCTTCCAAGTTGCAACGGGAATGTGTAGGAAAGGTCATTCACTGCGGATTGTCTGCGCAGCGCCTCTCTGACAAGAATCAACCACGAAAATGTGGTGTTGCCATTCTTTTGCACAAATCCCTACCTTTCTCAGTCATCAAAACTTGGACTGATCTTGAGGGTAGATACGTCTTTACTAAGTTGAAAATTTGAGGGAAAATCTTCTGTGTTGGCTCAGTTTATGCCCCAATAGGTGCTAAGCGCTCTTATTTTCTCAACCTAATTCGTCTACTTCTAGAAATCGGTGCATCCAGCTATATCATTGGTGGTAACTGGAATTTAGCTTGTGATGCAATTCTAGATAAAACCGGTCCCTTAGACAGGTGTACCGCTGCTGACAGAGCGTTATTGGGGGATATAACAGCGGACCATGGATTAGTAGATCATTGGCGTCTGTCACCCTTCAGATCAAGAATATACATTTCTCTCTTCTGCTCATGGCTCACAATCTAGGATAGATTATTTTCTTGTCTCGCATCCTGTAGTTGCACTTACTACTAAATCCCATATCTTGGAAGCCGCCATTTCGGATCACTCTCCCGTTCTTATTGCCCTAGAACTTGGTCTAACTTTCACAGGTCGAAAACCATGGCGCATGAATATTCAAAAGTACCGTTCACCTCCGGGCAAATCTTAGTTACGCTCCCATTTTACGGAATATCTAAATAACAATAAATCATCAGTTTCTTCTTCAAGAATTGTTGGGCAGCTGCAAAGGCAACTATCCGCGGTCAATTGATGAGACGCAGCTTTGGCCAACAAAGCAGCATCTTTACGCCGTACTGAACTTGAGGCTCAAATCATCCCTTTAACTCCTCTATATACCTCCCAATCCATCGTAAGTAATCGCAAAACTTTGGAATTAGCTAAAATGGAACTCAATAACTTATTCTACTTCCAAAGCAGAATATGCCCTTCAACGTTTAAAAGGGAGACATTACGAGCAAGGCGAAAAAGCAGGCCGATTGCTTGCCGCACAACTTAAACAACGTGAGGCCTCCATGGCCATCCCAGCAATACGTACTGAATCGGGTGAAATCTTCACTAAACCGCAGGAAATAGCCAATACTTTTGCATCCTTCTATAAGAAACTTTATACTCCCGAAAATTCAGTAACTGAAGACCATATATCCACTTATCTTAAGAATATTGAACTTCCGTGTCTTCCAGATGAGGATAGGCAGTTACTTTGCAGTGATGTCACTAGAGAGGAGATTGCTGCAGTCATTTCCAAGTTGCCTTATCATAAATCTCCAGATGAAGATGGTTTCCCGCGGAATACTACAAGTGGTCTGGAGAGGAAACAATTGACATTCTTCATTCTGCTTTCCATGAAGCTATCCAGTCTTCTTCTCTTGGACCTATTTCGAATAAGGCATTAATTGCGGTTATTCCCAAACCAGGCAAGGATCCACTAGTTTGCGGTAGCTATCGGCCTATCTCCTTAATAAATGGGGATGTCAAGATATTGGCAAGTATTTTAGCGGCGAGGCTTAGAAAAGTCATTCCCTCTCTGGTACATCATTCGCAGGTTGGTTTTGTCCCGGGTCGGTGATCCAGAAATCATCTTAGAACATTAGCCCATACCTTATGGTCTGCTAGAGATTTGACGGAGGATGCGGTCGCTCTTTCTCTAGATGCAGAGAAAGCGTTCGACCGCATTGACTGTGTTTATTTGTTTGCCACTATGAGGCATTTTGGTTTAGGTGAGAAGTTTATCTCTATGGTTTGCTTACTATATGACAATCCCACAGCTCAGGTTAACTGTGGAGGCTTTCTTTCTGATCCTTTTTCAATTCAAAGAGGTACCCGTCAAGGTTGCCCATTGTCCCCCTCTTATTCTTATTAGCGATGCAACCTCTTGCTTCGCTTATTCAGTCACTCGTCCCAGATTCAGGGTATACCTATACCGGGAGGGGTATCCAAATTATACTTATACGCTGATGATATCCTTCTTACGATTAAAGATCTTCCCCGTTCCTTACCAAATTTGTTTGAAATTATTAAGCAGTTCTCGGTGATTTCTGGTTATAAAGTGAACTGGGACAAATGTGAAGCTCTACCATTCTCTCCTTGTACCACAAAAGCTTCTATTGATGGCTATCGTTTTTGCTGGAAATCATCTCAATTAAAATATCTTGGAATCCTGATCAATCGTGGATTGGAGAGAATGTTTTCAGATAACATCTCTCCTCTCATAGCACAAATGGAAGTTGATTTTGCCAAATGGTCTCTTTTGAGTTTCTCCATGTGGGGAAGAATACAGGCGGTGAGAATGGTTACTTTGCCCCGAATTACTTATGTCTTGGGAATGCTTCCAATTATTATACCCCTAGCCAAACTTCGTTGCATAGACTCTCGCATTCGATCCTTTGTATGGGGAAATAAGCGACCTCGTTTGTCTGCTGCTAAACTAATAGCACGCTGCTCCCATGGTGGTCTAAGTCTACCATCGATAGAGCACTACTCCCTAGCTTTACACCTTTCACAGCTGTCTTACTTGCTCTCAGGTCCAACTGACTCTCCTCAATGGGTTACAATAGAACGTTCAATACTTGAATGTGAGGATGGTCTTAATTTTTTATACAATGTTCGTAAACCTAGGACTACACCTGCACATCCTGTGCTCTATGCCACATATCAAACATGACAACGTGCACATCGTCTACTGTGAACTGCCAATCGTTTACATTCTAAACCTCCAATCTGGAAGAATGAAAGCATTCGTATTAATGGACAAGCACTCTTCTTGCCTGAATGGAGCTCGAGAGGAATCTTAATCTAAGATCAGCTTATAGTAGGTGGTGAACTGAAATCTTTTGAGCTTCTCTGTGAATAATTTGATCTTCCTTTACATCAGGCTTCGAGATATTTACAACTTCAACATTCTCTGAAGAGATGTCTTGGCCTTCCCCCTTGGACATTACAAACTTAGCTGATTCTGACTTTTTCTTTGCACTTGTGGCCGAAATAAAGGTGGCATGTCGGGTTTATATAGAACTCTGATTAACCATTTATACTCGCAGCCACTTCTTACTACTCTCCGTGATAAATGGCAGGAACGGCTTCGTATCACCGTAGACGAAGATACCTGGCCAGGCATATTGGAAGCCCTGGATAAGGGCACTCGTGAAGCACGAATGAAGTTCTGTGCTTTTAAAACTTTACATGATTGGCATTGGACTCCCTTAAAGTTGCAACGAGCTGGATTATCATCGCATTCTAGGTGTTGGAGATGCTCTGGAGCCAATTGTGACCTTCTACATATAATTTGCGAATGTCCCTTTATAAAACAATTTAGGCTACAAATAGGAGCTACACTACTAGAAACTATTCCTCTTACACTCCCTCTTACACCTGCCACTATTTTGCTACATGACCTTAGAAGCTTTCCTACTATTTCACGACCTCAGTCGACTCTTACATACTGCACTTTCTACTGCTAAACTGTGTGTTTTAAGACTGACAATCACCTAGTCCTCCCTCCAAAGAGGATTGGATGGTTGCGATGATACAGACAGCATCATATGAACAGGTAATATATAAGATGCAAGACCAAGAACAAATATTCCAGCAGGTGTGGACCCCTTTTCTTCGAGATTCCTGAAATTTTAATTCCCTTTTCTTTTCTTTCCCTTCCTATATATAGCTTTTTCCCTTTTCTTTTTTCTTTTTCCTCCTTTTTCCCTATTCTATATTATATATTACAGATGTATATTATTTGTCACATTCTGATTTATGATTTACTATATTGTTTTGTGTTTTATATCCTGTGAAATTGTATATCTTTAATCTCCAATAAAAAATTATGACCAAAGAAAAGAGGTTCTTAGGTGTGCCTCTTCGGTCAAGAGGTTCTTAGGTGTGCCTCTTCGGTCAAGAGGTTCTTAGGTGTGCCTCTTCGGTCAAGAGGTTCTTAGGTGTGCCTCTTCGGTCAAGAGGTTCTTAGGTGTGCCTCTTCGGTCAAGAGGTTCTTGTGTGTGCTTCTGCGGTTAAACGTTCTTAGGTGTGCCTCTGCGGTTAAACGTTCTTAGGTGTGCCTCTGCGGTTAAGAGGTTCTTAGGTGTGCCTCTTCGGTCAAGAGGTTCTTAGGTGTGCCTCTTCGGTCAAGAGGTTCTTAGGTGTGCCTCTTCGGTCAAGAGGTTCTTAGGTGTGCCTCTTCGGTCAAGAGGTTCTTGGGTGTGCTTCTGCGGTTAAACGTTCTTAGGTGTGCCTCTGCGGTTAAGAGGTTCTTAGGTGTGCCTCTTCGGTCAAGAGGTTCTTGGGTGTGCTTCTGCGGTTAAACGTTCTTAGGTGTGCCTCTGCGGTTAAACGTTCTTAGGTGTGCCTCTGCGGTTAAGAGGTTCTTAGGTGTGCCTCTTCGGTCAAGAGGTTCTTAGGTGTGCCTCTTCGGTCAAGAGGTTCTTAGGTGTGCCTCTTCGGTCAAGAGGTTCTTAGGTGTGCCTCTTCGGTCAAGAGGTTCTTAGGTGTGCCTCTTCGGTCAAGAGGTTCTTGGGTGTGCTTCTGCGGTTAAACGTTCTTAGGTGTGCCTCTGCGGTTAAGAGGTTGTTAGGTGTGCCTCTTCGGTCAAGAGGTTCTTGGGTGTGCTTCTGCGGTTAAACGTTCTTAGGTGTGCCTCTGCGGTTAAACGTTCTTAGGTGTGCCTCTGCGGTTAAGAGGTTCTTAGGTGTGCCTCTTCGGTCAAGAGGTTCTTAGGTGTGCCTCTTCGGTCAAGAGGTTCTTAGGTGTGCCTCTTCGGTCAAGAGGTTCTTAGGTGTGACTCTTCGGTCAAGAGGTTCTTAGGTGTGCCTCTTCGGTCAAGAGGTTCTTAGGTGTGCCTCTTCGGTCAAGAGGTTCTTAGGTGTGACTCTTCGGTCAAGAGGTTCTTAGGTGTGCCTCTTCGGTCAAGAGGTTCTTAGGTGTGCCTCTTCGGTCAAGAGGTTCTTAGGTGTGCCTCTTCGGTCAAGAGGTTCTTAGGTGTGCCTCTTCGGTCAAGAGGTTCTTAGGTGTGCCTCTTCGGTCAAGAGGTTCTTAGGTGTGACTCTTCGGTCAAGAGGTTCTTAGGTGTGCCTCTTCGGTCAAGAGGTTCTTAGGTGTGCCTCTTCGGTCAAGAGGTTCTTGGGTGTGCCTCTGCGGGTAAGAGGTTCTTGGGTGTGCTTCTGCGGTTAAACGTTCTTAGGTGTGCCTCTTCGGTCAAGAGGTTCTTGGGTGTGCTTCTGCGGTTAAACGTTCTTAGGTGTGCCTCTGCGGTTAAAGGTTCTTGTGTGTACCTCTTCGGTTAAGAGGTTCTTGTGTGTACCTCTTCGGTTAAGAGGTTCTTAGGTGTGCCTCTGCGGTTAAAGGTTCTTGTGTGTGCCTCTGCGGTTAAGAGGTTCTTAGGTGTGTCGCGTGCTATTTCAAACCCAGTGAGGATCTTCTTAGCCCATTTTGAGCAGATGGAACATTTATAAAGTACAAAATACAAATGTTTAATTCTAGGCGCCAGATGAAATCTTGCCCGTCAGACAGTTAAAAAGGTTAAAAGTCAACCAATCAAGCCTTAAGTTTATGTTGGTGGTAGCCGAGCGCTTTATAAATGTCTTGGTATGGTATGGTATTAATTGAAGTTTCTTGTCTTAACTTGGATGGATTATTTTGCTCCAGAGATGTGCTCCAAGAGGGCGGAGTCAGCGGCCTCGCACGGCTTGTAGGGCAGAATTCAATCCCTTTCACCGGTAGCTTTACTGCGGACCTCCCATAGAGGAGCCAAAAAGAAATCACAATCTTGACGTACAACGCGGCCACCAGCCCCAAATATACCAGGAAACCAAAAAGAGCAACACACCCTACCATCGAGTGAGGCATCCCATCATTAGAATCAGAACACGAAGCTTCGAAGGGTAACTAGAAAGGGAAGCGGGAGTGCACCGGAGGGGGCAAAACGGCTGCTCATTCAGTTCCTCCTGTTGGAGCACTTTCATACGACAACCTTGCAGGAGGTCACCACACTGCTTCGACAGGAAGGCTGCATTGGATCTCAACGGTGCCTCCTTTCACATTTCCCGTCCACCCTGCTCATTATCTGTACCTTTGGTTCGTGGTACGTGGAAAGCAATCCCAGTTCGAAATACTGCCCTTTAGGGTCACAACTTCCAATGAGATCTTCACCAGGTGTCCGACAGTGGCGGCTGATCTTCTGCTGAGAACGGGCATCCACATCTTTCCTTCTCTCGATGACTGGCTGATCAAGAGAAGCATCAGGCAGCAATGGCTGGCACTAAGCCTTCTAAACAGTTTAGGGTTTACTGTAAACACAAGAAATTCCACCTACAACCTTAGCAGATCCAACGAATTCTAGGGTTAATCCTAATCACTGTCGTGAGAAAAGCATAGCCCAACAACCAGGGGGTGATGGCGCTACCACAGCTGCTGCCTCTTTTTCATTCTACTTGGTCATTAACCGCAAGCACTCTAATGACGTTGCTCGGTATCGTGGCATCTTGCATAGCAATAGTACTGCACACCAGATTACTCATGCACTCCTTACAACAGTGCCTCACTAGCTAGTGGTCACAAGTGGAGGGTCAGTGGGAAGATCTAATGTTTATAAAGACCAGCATTCGTAGCTCTCTGCAGTGTTAGAACAGCAATGATCTGTTGCTAGGCAGGCCGATCTTGGACCCTCTTCTACAGGTGACAATTACCACAAAGATTCACTCATAAGTAGACGCGCACATCTTGACAGCATGACTGTCGAAGGCACATGGCCACCTCTTCAGTGGGGCTGGGGAATCAACTGCCTGGAGTTACTAGCTGCACCTAGCACTCACAGCTTTCTATCCACTTGCCCTTGACAAGGTAGTCTTGCTAAAGATGGCCACCATGATAGCGATGGATTTCATACAAAAGCAAGGACTACAGATCTCGCACTGGGCAATCCGCCACAACATTCAGCTCTGTTGGAACACATTCCTGGGGGTCAACAACAACTTTGCGGACCTGCTAAGCAGGATGCATCAAGAAGTGCATGAGTAGGAACTCCACCCACAAGTCCTACAGCGGCACTTCTACAGATGGGGGAGCCCAACCATCAACCTTTTCACCCCTCAAGAAAACGCAAGATGCCAAACCTTCTCCTCCAGATACCGACACCCACAGTCCATGGTCAATGCACTATGGATGAACTGGTCAGTTACCTATCATTTCCCACCTCTCCCACTGATTCCACACCTGATTAGGAAGATGAGGGCAGTCTCCACGACCCTCATTCTAGTGGCACCCACAGGGCCAGGCAAATTTGGTGTTCAATGCCAGTAGAAATATCTATCTCCCCCCAGGAGTAGCTTGGATCTTCTCACTCAACAGCAAAGCATAATCCGGTACCAACTCCCCAAGCATCTCAATCTAGCATCTGGCACCTGAGGCTGTAGAGTTCAGATACCTACACCCCGTGAGGAGTGCATGGCAATCTTGTGAGAGGCACCTAGCCCTACCACATGTCCGTGCTACACAGCGAAGTGGACGCGTTTTGTCCGCAACTGTCTCTCAAATCACCTAGATCCTTTTAGTGGGAAGGCGCAGGACATCATTTCCTTCCTTTTACATCTCCAAAAAGGCAGGGCCAGCAACACTTCCATCCGTCTTGACATAGCAGCTGCAGCCCCAGACATTCGGAGTAGGGAACGCTCATCCCTTTCTAGGATTTCTGTAGTCTGGGCATTCATGGAGGGTTTAAAAAGGGCGATACCCCCAAGAATACCTCCAGCGCCCACCTGAAACCTTAATATAGTCCTCGCCAGCCTTTAGGGACCATTAGAGCCTCTCCTTTCATGTCAGTTATAGTTCCTTTCATGGAAATTCGCTTTTCATGTAGCTATAACTCTGCCCAGGTGCACTAGCAAGTTTAACGCACAGATATCCAGGAACCAATAGTTCAGTTCACGCTCTGAAGGCATGCCTGGCTGCGGGTGTTCAGCTTCAAGCGGGAGGTAGAGGCGACGGAGGTAAATATGCCACGGAGTCTCCTTAGGAGAAGGATCACAGCCAGTGACGCCCCATTCTCATCTTACAGAACCACAAACAAGCCAGATCACCTCCACACACTGGCAGAACCCCAGTGCCCAAAATCGGCCCTTTCGAGGGAGGGCTCGGGCAGAGGTACGGCACCAAGAGGTGCTGGACACACCGGCAAGTGCTTTAAGAGAGGGGATCCTTCTGCATTTAACATCACTATGGGGCAGAATCGGAGGTATCCTCGAAGAATGGAGCAACATCACCTCCAACAAATGGATACTCAGCACCATCCAGTATGGATACTGTATGGAACTCTTGAAACTACCACCCAACAACAAACGAAAGCCAAGACACACAGGCATTGGATCTCTTGCACTTAGGACAAGACCCGACAGGTCTGCGTCAGAAAAAGGCACTAGAAAAAGTGCCAGAAAGACACGGGGGACAGGGAGTCTACTAAGTCCCAAACCTAGACAAGTCCCTCAGGCCCAACTTAGACTCAGGGTCCTCAACAAATACATCAAAATGCAAAAGTTTCAGATGACAACCCTGCAGGAAGTTATTCCAAGCCTGCCAAGAGGGGCTTATATGGCAACAATGGACTTAAAAGACGCATACCTCCATGCACAATGAACAATAGCACAAGATGTTGTAGATGAGGTACAGTACCAATTCATGGTGTTAACTTTTGGGCAACAGTAAGCACCCAGGGTGTTCACATAATGCCTAGTCGCAGTGGCGGTACATCTAAGGAGAAAAGGAATCCGTGTGTACCCCTACCTGGGCGATGAGCTAGTAAAGGCAAAGTCATTCTAACAATGCAAGTACAGCATAAGGATAGTAATAGAAGCCCTATAGGACCAGGAGTTCTCCATCAACAGGTAAACAACATCTCCGAATGCAGAAAGGGAAAAGACATTCCTCATGGCCAGACTGAAAGCCTTCCCTTTTGAGACAAGAATTCTGGCACTAACGGAATAAATTTGCCTCTACCATAAGGGGCAACCCCGGATAGTGAGGACAGCAGGGAAGCTGATGGGTCTGACGACATCATGCAAAACTTTGCGTCCCGCTACCCAGGCCATGAGTAACTGGGAAATGCCCTATCGATAGAATGGTTAGGGAAATTTGCATATGCTTCCACCCCTACTCCCCTTATTCCCCTACCGATGGAGAAATTCAAGCAAGTACCCATAACTCTCATCCTCGTTGCACCACAGTGGGTCACGCAAGAACAGCTTTTCAACCTAGTGGAGCTAACACAGGGCAAAGTCATGCCACTTCCACTGCAAACAGTCATACTTACCGTACAGAAGGGCCTAGTATTGCATTCAGAACTCAAAACACTCCGCTTAGCAGTAAGGTAATGAAGGCATGGAATTTGGCCACTTAAAACTTCCAGAAAGAACAATGCAAGTCCTGAAAAAAGTGAGGGGACTGACTACAAGGACGTGCTACTACGCTAAATGGAACAGATTCAGACAGTCGTGTGCCACAGAAATAGATTTCCAGTCCTGGATGAAGAACGCCACAGTCCTAAAATATCGTAACCTATCTACTGGATCAGGCGTTCCTGGGCAGCTGGGCTCTCAAGGGGTGCAGGTTTCCTTAACATTTGGTGGTCCTGAAGCCTAACAGGAGGCTAGCCAACAAGCCCTTACAGCCACTTCTTCTGTCTTGGCCCAAGTGGAGCTTTTTCCATGAGTTGGCACAGCAGTTCTCTCTGTGGATCCCTTGTGTGCAGCAGGTGCAGTGCTCTTTGCGGGTCCCTTGTGTGCAGCAGGTGCAGTTCTCTCTGTGGGTCCCTTGTGTGCAACAGGTGCAGTGCTCTTTGCGGGTCCCTTGTGTGCAGCAGGTGCAGTTCTCTCTGTGGATCCCTTGTGTGCAGCAGGTATAGTTCTCTTTGCTGGTCCCTTGTGTGCAGCAGGTGCAGTTCTCTCTGCATGTCCCTTGTGTGCAGCAGGTGCAGTACTCTCTGCGGGTCCCTTGTGTGCAGCAGGTACAGTTCTCTCTGTGGGACCCTTGTGTGCAGCAGGTGCAGTGCTCTTTGCTGGTCCCTTGTGTGAAGCAGGTGCAGTTCTCTCTGTGGATCCCTTGTGTGCAGCAGGTATAGTTCTCTTTGATGGTCCCTTGTGTGCAGCAGGTGCAGTTCTCTCTGCGGGTCCCTTGTGTGCAGCAGGTGCAGTACTCTCTGCGGGTCCCTTGTGTGCAGCAGGTGCAATACTCTTTGCGGGTCCCTTGTGTGCAGCAGGTGCAGTTCTCTCTGCGGGTCCCTTGTGTGCAGCAGGTACAATACTCTTTGTGGATCGCTTGTGTGCAGCAGGTGCAGTACTCTCTGCGGGTCCCTTGTGTGCAGCAGGTACAGTTCTCTCTGTGGGTCCCTTGTGTGCAGCAGGTGCAATACTCTTTGCGGGTCCCTTGTGTGCAGTAGGTGCAGTTCTCTCTGCGGGTCCCTTGTGTGCAGCAGGTACAATACTCTTTGTGGATCCCTTGTGTGCAGCAGGTACAGTTCTCTCTGCGGGTCCCTTGTGTGCAGCAGGTGCAGTACTCTCTGCAGGTCCCTTGTGTGCAGCAGGTGCAGTACTCTTTGGGGGTCCCTTGTGTGCAGCAGGTGCAGTACTCTTTGCGGGTCCCTTGTGTGCAGCAGGTACAGTTCTCTCTGTGGGTCCCTTGTGTGCAGCAGGTTCAGTGCTCTTTGCGGGTCCCTTGTGTGCAGCAGGTTCGGTGCTCTTGGTGGGTCCCTTGTGTGTAGCAGGTACATTGCTCTTTGCCTGTCCCTTGTGTGCAGCAGGTGCAGTACTCTTTGCGGGTCCCTTTTGTGCAGCAGGTGCAGTACTCTTTGCGGGTCCCTTTTGTGCAGCAGGTGCAGTACTCTTTGCTGGTCCCTTGTGGGCAGCAGGTGCAGTACTCTTTGCGGGTCCCGTGTGTGCAACAGGTTCAGTACTCTTTGCGGGTCCCGTGTGTGCAACAGGTTCAGTACTCTCTATGGGTCCCTCGTGTGTAGCTGGTACAGTTCTCTCTGCTGGTCCTTGTGTGCAGCAGGTGCAGTACTCTTTGCGGGTCCCTTGTGTGCAGCAGGTGCAATACTCTTTGCGGGTCCCTTGTGTGCAGCAGGTACAATACTCTTTGCGGGTCCCTTGTGTGCAGCAGGTGCAGGTCTCTTGTGTGCAGCAGGTGCAGTACTCTATGCGGGTCCCTTGTGTGCAGCAGGTACAGTTCTCTCTGCGGGTCCCTTGTGTGCAGCAGGTGCAGTACTCTTTGCGGGTCCCTTGTGTGCAGCAGGTGCAGTACTCTCTGCGGGTTCCTTGTGTGCAGCAGGTACAGTTCTCTCTGCGGGTCCCTTGTGTGCAGCAGGTGCAGTACTCTTTGCGGGTTCCTTGTGTGCAGCAGGTACAGTTCTCTCTGCGGGTCCCTTGTGTGCAGCAGGTGCAGTACTCTTTGCGGGTCCCTTGTGTGCAGCAGGTGCAGTACTCTCTGCGGGTCTCTTGTGTGCAGCAGGTACAGTTCTCTCTGCGGGTCCCTTGTGTGCAGCAGGTGCAGTTCTCTCTGCGGGTCCCTTGTGTGTAGCAGGTGCAGTACTCTTTGCGGGTCCCTTGTGTGTAGCAGGTACAGTTCTCTTTGCGGGTCCCTTGTGTGTAGCAGGTACAGTTTTGCAGTGTGAATCTTTCTGGATTCACTATGCTGTGCATTATTCCGCCATCTAGTGGTTGGGTCCGGAATTGTAGTCTTTCTTTTCTTTTCTTGTCGTGGCCCAGGTGGGCGTTGACATACCACCATTTGGTGTCCTTCGTGACATCGACGCGCTTCCTCCGGAAGCTCCCACCTTTGGGCGCCATCTTCAGATTCTTTTTTCCGCCGTTCGGTCTGGATCGTTACCGAAGAGTTCCCAGAGATTTGGAGAGAGAATCGACGAAAATCGCAGAAGAATCTACAAAATCACAGATTTCAACACACCCGACTAAAGGTCAGGTAACCGGGACGACGAAGGAGAAGGATTTCACCCGAGATCTCGACGTCCAACGGAAAATGCACACACAGGGGGCTCCCTGAGCGCGGGGATGGACAAAACACCATTCAAATTTTGCGGCAACTGCGACCACAAATAGGCCCAGAAGGACCAGCATCCAGTCTGCAACCTCTGCCTGCCGCTCGACCACAGCAGCAAGGACTGCAACGCGTGCTCGGCGTTCACCCCGAAGACCCTCAGAGTAAGAGAGAGGCAGAGAAGGGCGAACTACACCATGCAGGGGCCACCTCCATCGCTCTGAGACTTGGGCCTCTCCAGTGGAGAAGAGGACAACATCGCCGAAGGACCGGAGGACTGCACAGTCGTCGAAGTCCAAAACAAAACGTCGGAGGTAAGAGAGTCGTCGACCCCTAGACATTCGACCGACACTCATAAGAGTGAAGCAAAGTCCTCGAAGGGAGCATTGCCGTCGAAACACTCTGCGAAAGCAACGGCACCCAAGGACAAGCAGCCCAGCGGATCCTTCAAAAAGGACTCCCAGGCGGCGAAAACCCACAAAAAATCAAGGTCGTCGAAGGCTGCCCTCGAAAAGGACACCTCGACGCAGAGAAAAGAAGGGTCAACAACGACTTCGAAGTCGACGACTGTGAGAAGTTGGCCTGGTATATGCTGTTCACTAATTAAAGTGGACACCTTGCACCAGGGCAAATCGACTCTTATGGTAGATAGGTTTAAGACAACCTTTTAAAGAAAGCTATCCTAGTGGTAGCTGTGGAGAGCAGCCTTCAGGCTAAGTCTCGGAGGAATGTAAAGCAGCTTGTTTTACCATATAATCTCTTGAATCACCAAATGAAAAGACACCACACAGGTATATATATCAAATATATATGTATTTATTTCTAAATAACTCTCTACTAATCTCTTTATGAGATTAGAAGACAAACATATGCACAAATCAACGTTTCACAATAAGTTAAGCACAAAATATGGCTGGGGCCCTAGGGGCGTACTCAGACCATATACTAAGTAAGAGACTTAGGGACAACGACTTGCAGGGAGACAAGGCCTAGGGCCTTCAGAAGTGCTGGGGCCTCACAAAACCACCCAAGGCAGGTAAGTAAAGGACCCACGGGGGACGCGTGCAGTGTGGATACACAGGCGCGGATCGCCGTTGACTTCAATGGGGCAAGTCGCGGTTGGAAATAAAGAGTTTTAGGATACTTCGGGAGAACCTACAAGCAAGTCACTTACAGGGTAAGTAGTTCTAGGGCCCACACCCACAGGAGCACCGTAGTGCTGGAGTTACCTCACCCAGGGAAGCCGGGTGCACAGGTGCCCTTTGGTGTCGGGTCGCGGCGTCGTTTTCAATGGCGAACAAAGAAGACTTGCTGCTTGCGGGAGCTGAAGAAGTGTCCGGTGGAATCCAAGCCTGGATTCTGAAGAAGGATGACCTGAAAGCAGAGGGGACAGTGTTCAAAGTCACTTGGCAGTGACCCGGGGCAAGGAAGATGGATGCCCACCGTCGTCGGTCGCTTCAGGTCGGTTGCGGGTGCCTTGACTCTTCAGCCACGTGGCCCAGGAGGCGTCGACGACGACCAGGAGCTGGATTCGGTGTGTCCCTCGACGTCTGCAGCTGACTGCGGTGTCGGCAACTCGATCGGAGCCAACAAGCCTTGGCAGCCGCAAGTCTCGGGGAGATGAAGAAAAGTCGATGGCGCAGACCAGCAAGGTCTGTGGAACTCACCCAGCGAGGGTAAGTCAGGGCAGGCCTGGAGCAACCAGGGGAGCCCTTGGGTTTCTTTAAGAAGTCTTCTGGGGACCCACAAGCCAGCGGGCAAGGGATCGCGAAGACACCTCGGGCGGAATCACTCAACAGGGGCCCACGGTCACTCGGGACGGTGTAGGCCTCTGATCTTCGGAGGGATTCCTGCTGGAGGTCGGGACCACACGTGGTCCAAAGCACAGGTTCGTAGAACGTTGTGAAGGGGTTGCACTCGACAATAGTGCACGGTACCCAGGGGTCGCGGTTCCTCGTTACTCGTGGGGTCCACTTGCCTCAGCTTCGCTGGGGACTCACGATGGCCTGGGAGAGGTCAGGAAATCCACTTCTTGGGCTGCAGGGACTTCGGACTCCGGCGGGAGCGGCGTAGTTTGCGACCGTCGTTGTCGTTTTTGGTGCCTGCCAAGCAGGGGAGTCACTCCTTGACTCCAAGGGAGATTCTTCTGTCTTCCAAAGGTAGTGGAACGTCGAAGGGCCAGGATTCTTCTGTAGAGCGTCGTCCAGGGGTTATCTGCTTTGCAATGGCAAGGTTCCCCTCTTATACTAAAAAGAGGGATGGACTAGCTCTATGACCCCACCTATGGGAGGGTCAAGGGAGGGTGGCTACACCCACTTCCCTTTGTCCAGTTTCGCGCCAGAGCAGGGGCAGGTAGCCCCTGAGCTGGTTTGAACTGGCATATGCACAGAGGAGCCTTTTGCTCCCCCAGTGCAGGACTTCAAAGCACTCTAAGAGTGCACCCACCCAGCCCCAATACACTAAACCCTGTCTGGAAGGTGGTTACACCTCCCTGTGACAGGATGCCTATTGTTGGGCTTCCTCCACTGCGAGTTTCGGTCATCAGCAGGAGGGCAGCCCAGTGTCTGTGACTGGTGGCATCCATTTTGTGATGCCAGGGCTCTTTAGGATTCTACCGCGTTTCCACAGCAGGTACATGTCTTATCCTCTAGAAGGGTGGAATGCTACCCCGCCGCCAAGATTGGCGGGGGGTAGTATTCCAAGATGTTTGACACCAAACACGACATGTTTTGATGCAGCCATTCCAAAGTTAGCATTTACCGCGAGGATATAATGCACTTAATAGTATATGGTTTAACCGCATCCACAAACAGCACCAGAGAATGGACTCTGAGAACTGCAGAGGGGCCCTGCTCATGCAGAGGCACCCCCTCACATAGAAGCCAAGCACCCTGCCCTCAGGATTGATAGGGCCTGCCTTAGGGGTGACTGATAGGTTTATATGTGTGTGCAAGAGAGATATAGGAAACCTATATCTCAGTGAGGGGTGCTAGCACCACCTCACCCAGGCTGCAGTAGCAGGCCTGTGGTGTCAGATTTTGACTGCTTCCCAGGGGTGGCATAACACATGCTGCAGCCCCTGGTAGGCCTGTGAAGTACCTATGCCCTTGGTACCTAAGGTACCATATACTAGGGACTCATAAGGCACCACAGCATCCAATCACTAGTGCACCTAGAGTGCACTCCATGTCGTTTAGAGAGAGCAGATAGACTGGGGCCCTGAATAGCAGGGTCCCAGTCCAACTAAGTCATAAACCAGCAAAACACCATAAAAAAAGTGGGGGCAACCATATAGTCAGATTCCACCTTCCTACAACGACCTCGAAGCGAAGCGCTCAAACTCTCGACGCCGAACAAGCTGCCGAGATGGAGAGGAAGAAGAGGAGGCTCGAGGCCGAAATGGCGAGCATCCTGCAGCGAAAAAAGGACTTCGACGAAAGGATGAGCCAGTACACCATCCCGCCAAAGCCCGCGACCGAGGTTGAAGGAGGCGACAAAGACCCTGAGCCGCCGAAAACGCCTGAACCGGTCGAGAAACAGGAGGAAGAGGCCCTGTATTACTTCGGGGGCGAAGGCGAGGAAGATCAGCAGACCTACCAGGACTCGACGTCCTCGGAGGCGCAGGACTTGGAGTGGCATGACGTCGACGCCGAAATACCGGAAGAAGGAGTAGACACATACCCTTCGAGGCCTTCACCGCCGGACGATATAGGTATCTATAATATGGTGGTTAAAAAGGCTGCAGAGACATATGGAATGAAATTGGAGGAGAAGCCCAAGGCCTGTTTTCTCCTGGAAACTCTGCTACCCGCACAGACAAGAAGTCAGTTCCTGCCCATGCTCCCTAGTGTGCAGGGCAGGGAGGCCTTCAAGGAGCCAGCTGTATGTAGATCAGTGACCCCGAGGGCAGAAAAAAAGTACAAACACTCCTCAAAGGACCCTGCATACATTCAGGGATCAGTGCCAGCTGATTCAATAATAACAGCAACAGCTCGGAAAAGGGCCAATGTGCCCACAAATGCCGGACCACCTCCAGACAAGGAGAGTAGAAGAATGGACCTCATGGGGAGGAAAGTAGAACGGAGTGCAGCGATTCAATGGCGCATCGCAAACTCTAACGCCCTAATCAATAGGCACGCATACCAGCACTGGGAGGAGGTAGGACAACTCCTGAAGCATCTACCAGACCAGTACCAGCAAAGGGCAGCCCACCTGGTAGAGGAAGGAAAGAACATGGCTAACACATGTTTGAAATCGGCCTTGGATGCTGCGGAAACATCCAGCAGGCAAATGGTGATTGGGGTGACAGAGAGAAGGCATGCATGGCTTAGGATTTCAGGCTTCAAGCCTGAGGTACAGAACAACATCCTGAACACACCCTTCAACGGAGAACAACTTTTGGAACGCCAGTTGACGACAAGTTAACTCAGCTCAAAAAGGACAACGAGACAGCAAGGTCCATGGGAGCACTGCAATTCAGAGGGATGAGAAGGGGTACCCCCTCAAGAAGGCCAGCAGGTAGGGGAGGCAACCAACCTAGTACATCGCACCAAACCTTCCAACAAGGTTATCAAGGGAACAGCCAAACGCAACAGCAGCAGGGACAGCAGCAACAAAACTGGCAGTACCAGTACGAGGCCAGTCCTTTCGAGGGCGCTCAAACGGACGGGACAAACACGGAGAGGAGGGCAACAATCCACCTCCAAGTGACTTCGCTGTAAGGCAAACACCCACCCAGACAACACCTCTAGGGGGGCAACAAAACAAAAGACAAAGCCAAAAAATAATTCGACAAAACAAACAGTTCCCCGAACATATAACACCAGTAGGAGGCAGAATAAAGGACTTCTTCCAAGATTGGAGGAAGGTCACAACGGACAAATGGATACTAAACCTCATACAATTCGGCTACTGCTTAGAGCTGGAAAAACAACCTCCAAACAAGAGGCCAAACTACAAGGTGCACTCGGCAAAGGAACTTTCACTCTTGCTACTAGGGGCACAGGAATTGCTCAACAAGAAGGCAATAGCGATAGTGCCGTACAAGGAAAGAAACAAGGGGTTTACTCCAACTACTTCCTCGTACCAAAGGTGGACGAAACGCTAACACCTATTCTGGATCTAAGGTTCTTAAACAAGTTCATAAGGACACAAAGATTCAAAATAACATCTCTGCAAGAAGTAATACCCCAGATACAGGAGGGGGATTACATGGCAACTATCGACTTAAGACGCGTACTTACACATCCCCATCAACAAAAAACACAAACACCTACTAAGGTTTGTGATCAACCAGACTCACTACCAGTTCACAGTACTGGCATTCGGACTCAAATCCGCACCAAGGGTGTTTACAAAATGCCTAGCAGCGGTAGCAGCGCACCTAAGGAGGCAAGGAATACCTAGACGACTGGCTCGTAAAAGCAAGCTCTTACAACCAATGCAGACAACACATCCAGGAAGTCATACAAACACTAATCCAACTGGGTTTCTCAATCCATTGGGGAAAGTCTTCAATAGAACCGGAACAGGTGAAGATATTCTTTGGGGCAGAAATCAACACCATACAGGGCAAGGTGTTCCCCAGCACAAAGAGAACCTTGGCAATACTGAAGGAGACACGTCTTTACCGCAAGGGGCAAGCTCTGACAGTGAGGACAGTGAGCAAGCTAATGGGAATGATGGCCTCATGCACACACCTGATCCCAAACATTCGTCTCCACATGAGACCGTTCCAGGAATGGATACAGCAGCAATGGTCCCAGGCAACGGAGTTGGGAAGATCTAGTGGGTGTCACACACGCAGTGCATCAGGAAATAGCTTGGTGGAACAAGGAAAACATATCAAGAGGGAAACCATTCACACAACCAACTCCAACAGTGACCATCACAACAGACGCCTCCCAGCTGGGGTGGGGCGCGCACATGAACAAACTCAAGGTGAGGGGGTTATGGTCGCAGCAGGATGCGGTCAAACACATCAACTACCTAGAGCTAAAGACAGTGTTCCTAGCCTTAAAAGCCTTTCAGAAGGAGCTGTACGGAAACAGGGTGTTGATCCAAACAGACAACACAACCACCATGTTCTACATCAACAAGCAAGGAGGAACACACTCGGTGGCACGATCCGGGCTAGCACAGGAAATATGGAGATGGGCCATTCCACTAAGAATAGACCTACGAGCAATACATCTCCCAGGGAAGGACAATGTGGAAGCAGACAGACTCAGCAGGCAGACGTCGGCATCCCACGAATGGGAGATCAACTAACAGGAAATAGAAAAACTATTCAGGAAATGGGGTACACCGCAAATAGACCTATTTGCAACACACCAAAATGCAAAATGCCAACACTTCGCATCCAGACAACCAGACCATCGGTCCCAAGGGAATGCGCTATGGATCAGTTGGTCAAAGACATTTGCCTACGCTTTTCCCCCGATACCACTGATACACAGGGTACTCAGCAAATGCAGGATCAGCAACATGACGCTAATACTAATAGCACCTCAGTGGGCCAGACAGTCCTGGTTCTCACAAATAGTAGAAATGGCGCAAGCACCAGCACACAGATTCCCCAGAAGAAGGGATCTGTTAACAATGCAGAACGGAAGGGTACTGCACCCAGAGGCGGAGAGCCTCAGCCTAGCAGCGTGGCTCCTGAAGACCTAGAATTTGCACACCTCAGACTACCAGCAAGCACAATGGCGGTGCTCAGGGAGGCAAGGAGGCCTACCACAAGAAAGTGCTACGTAGCAAAGTGGAAAAGATTCTCCGAATGGTGCATTAGGGAGAAACTACAAAGGAAAATTACAAGAGTCAACAGTACTGAGATACTTAACGCATCTTCTACAAAATAAACTAAGCTACACATCCCTAAGGGTGCACTTAGCGGCGATAGTGGCTTACACAAAAGGAGAAACAGGAAAGAGTTTCTTCACCTCACAAGTAGTTAAAAGATTTCTAGAAGGAGCAAAGAGAATCGCACCTCCAAACAGAATGCCAGCACCAGCATGGAACCTCAACGTGGTGCTAACTCAATTAATGAAGGCACGCTTTGAGCCTATTCACAAGGTTTCACTGCACATGCTCACGCTAAAGACAGCCTTCTTAGTAACTATCACATCGCTACGAAGAGTGAGTGAACTACAAGCGCTAACACTTCAAGAGCCCTACCTACAAATACACAATGATCGGATTGTAATGAGAACAGACCCACACTTCATGCCAAAGGTGGTGTCACGGTTCCACATCAATCAGACAATCCAAATACCAAGATTTTTCCAAAAACTAACCACAAGCACAGAAAGGGCGCTACACACACTAGACGCCAGGAGGGCAGTCATGCACTATATAGAAAGAACAAAGGAGTGCAGGAAAACAAAGCAGTTCTTTGTATCCTTTGCCAGCAGTTTTTTGGGACGACCAGTTACCAAAAATACCATTGCACGGTGGATTGCACAAACCGTACAACTCTGCCACACTCGCGCAGGGCAACAGTTACAAGGAGCAACTCATGCTCACTCAACAAGGAAGAAAGCAACAACTGCGTTTCTAGCAAACACACCAATTCAAGACATTTGCCAAGCCGCAACATGGTCTTCAGTGCACACGTTCACTAAGCACTACTGTGTAGATATTCAAATGAACAAGGAAGCACAAGTGGGACAGAAGGTCTTACAACACATATTCAGTAACCAGAGCTCATCTTCCACCCAGCCACCACAATAAGGACAAACCGCTACAAAGTCTATGCACAGCATAGTGAATCCAGAAAGATTCACGCTGCAAAACGTATAGTTTCTTACCTGTCGGTGTAGTTTTGCAGCTTGAAGACTTTCTCGATTCACTAGCGATCCTACCCTCCTCCGCCAGAAAGATGAGACAGGAGGAAAGGGATTAAAACAATAGAAAGACTTTAAAGGTTAAAAGAAAAGAATCCGAAGATGGCGCCCAAAGGTGGGAGCTTCCGGAGGAAGCGCATCGACGTCACGAAGGACACCAAATGGTGGTATGTCGACGCCCACCTGGGCCACGACAAAAAAAAAAAGAGAAAAGAAAGACTACAATTCCGGACCCAACCACTAGATGGCGGAATAATGCACAGCATAGTGAATACAGAAAGTCTTCAAGCTGCAAAACTACACCGACAGGTAAGAAACTATACATTCTCTCTGCGGGTCCCTTGTGTGCAGCAGGTGCAGTGCTCTTTGCGGGTCCCTTGTGTGCAGCAGGTGCAGTACTCTTTGCGGGTGCCTTGTGTGCAGCAGGTGCAGTACTCTTTGCGTGTCCCTTGTGTGCAGCATGTGCAGTACTCTCTGCGGGTCCCTTGTGTGCAGCAGGTGCAGTACTCTTTGCTGGTCCTGTGTGTAGCAGGTACAGTTCTCTCTGCGGGTCCCTTGTGTGCAGCAGGTGCAGTACTTTTTGCGGGTCCCTTGTGTGCAGCAGGTACAGTTCTCTCTGCGGGTCCCTTGTGTGCAGCAGGTGCAGTTCTCTCTGCCGGTCCCTTGTGTGCAGCAGGTGCAGTGCTCTTTGCGGGTCCCTTGTGTGCAGCAGGTGCAGTACTCTTTGCGGGTGCCTTGTGTGCAGCAGGTGCAGTACTCTTTGCGTGTCCCTTGTGTGCAGCATGTGCAGTACTCTCTGCGGGTCCCTTGTGTGCAGCAGGTGCAGTACTCTTTGCTGATCCTGTGTGTAGCAGGTACAGTTCTTCTGCGGGTCCCTTGTGTGCAGCAGGTGCAGTACTTTTACGGGTCCCTTGTGTGCAGCAGGTACAGTTCTCTCTGCGGGTCCCTTGTGTGCAGCAGGTGCAGTTCTCTCTGCCGGTCCCTTGTGTGCAGCAGGTGCAGTGCTCTTTGCGGGTCCCTTGTGTGCAGCAGGTGCAGTACTCTTTGCGGGTGCCTTGTGTGCAGCAGGTGCAGTACTCTTTGCGGGTCCCTTGTGTGCAGCATGTGCAGTACTCTCTGCGGGTCCCTTGTGTGCAGCAGGTGCAGTACTCTTTGCTGGTCCTGTGTGTAGCAGGTACAGTTCTCTCTGCGGGTCCCTTGTGTGCAGCAGGTGCAGTACTTTTTGCGGGTCCCTTGTGTGCAGCAGGTACAGTTCTCTCTGCGGGTCCCTTGTGTGTAGCAGGTACAGTTCTCTCTGCGGGTCCCTTGTGTGCAGCAGGTGCAGTACTCTTTGCGGGTCCCTTGTGTGCAGCAGGTGCAATACTCTGTGGGTCCCTTGTGTGCAGCAGGTACAATACTCTTTGTGGATCCCTTGTGTGCAGCAGCTGCAATACTCTTTGCGGGTCCCTTGTGTGCAGCAGCTGCAGTACTCTTTGCGGGTCCCTTGTGTGCAGCAGGTGCATTTCTCTTTGCGGGTCCCTTGTGTGTAGCAGGTACAGTTCTCTCTGCGGGTCCCTTGTGTGCAGCAGGTGCAATACTCTTTGCGGGTCCCTTGTGTGCAGCAGGTGCAATACTCTTTGCGGGTCCCTTGTGTGCAGCAGGTGCAATACTCTTTGTGGGTCCCTTGTGTGCAGCAGGTGCAATACTCTTTGCGGGTCCCTTGTGTGCAGCAGGTACAGTTCTCTTTGCGGGTCCCTTGTGTGCAGCAGGTACAGTTCTCGCTGTGAGTTCCTTGTGTGCAGCAGTTTCAGTACTCTTTGTGGGTCCCTTGTTTGTAGCAGGAACAGTTCTCTCTGCGGGTCCCTTGTGTGTAGCAGGTGCAGTACTCTTTCCAGGTCCCTTGTGTGCAGCAGGTGCAGTACTCTTTGCGGGTCCCTTGTGTGCAGCAGGTACAATACTCTTTGTGGGTCCCTTGTGTGCAGCAGGTGCAGTACTCTTTGCGGGTCCTGTGTGTGCAACAGGTGCAGTACTCTTTGCAGGTCCCGTGTGTGCAACAGGTGCAGTACTCTTTGCGGGTCCCTTGTGTGCAGCAGGTACAGTATTCTTGTGTGCAGCAGGTACAGTACTCTTTGCTGGTCCTGTGTGTAGCAGGTACAGTTCTCTCTGCGGGTCCCTTGTGTGCAGCAGGTGCAGTACTTTTTGCGGGTCCCTTGTGTGCAGCAGGTACAGTTCTCTCTGCGGGTCCCTTGTGTGCAGCAGGTGCAGTTCTCTCTGCCGGTCCCTTGTGTGCAGCAGGTGCAGTGCTCTTTGCGGGTCCTTTGTGTGCAGCAGGTGCAGTACTCTTTGCGGGTGCCTTGTGTGCAGCAGGTGCAGTACTCTTTGCGTGTCCCTTGTGTGCAGCATGTGCAGTACTCTCTGCGGGTCCCTTGTGTGCAGCAGGTGCAGTACTCTTTGCTGGTCCTGTGTGTAGCAGGTACAGTTCTCTCTGCGGGTCCCTTGTGTGCAGCAGGTGCAGTACTTTGCGGGTCCCTTGTGTGCAGCAGGTACAGTTCTCTCTGCGGGTCCCTTGTGTGCAGCAGGTGCAGTTCTCTCTGCCGGTCCCTTGTGTGCAGCAGGTGCAGTGCTCTTTGCGGGTCCCTTGTGTGCAGCAGGTGCAGTACTCTTTGCGGGTGCCTTGTGTGCAGCAGGTGCAGTCCTCTTTGCGGGTCCCTTGTGTGCAGCATGTGCAGTACTCTCTGCGGGTCCCTTGTGTGCAGCAGGTGCAGTACTCTTTGCTGGTCCTGTGTGTAGCAGGTACAGTTCTCTCTGCGGGTCCCTTGTGTGCAGCAGGTGCAGTACTTTTGCGGGTCCCTTGTGTGCAGCAGGTACAGTTCTCTCTGCGGGTCCCTTGTGTGTAGCAGGTACAGTTCTCTCTGCGGGTCCCTTGTGTGCAGCAGGTGCAGTACTCTTTGCGGGTCCCTTGTGTGCAGCAGGTGTAATACTCTGTGGGTCCCTTGTGTGCAGCAGGTACAATACTCTTTGTGGATCCCTTGTGTGCAGCAGGTGCAGTACTCTTTGCGGGTCCCTTGTGTGCAGCAGGTACAGTTCTCTTTGCGGGTCCCTTGTGTGTAGCAGGTACAGTTCTCTCTGCGGGTCCCTTGTGTGCAGCAGGTGCAATACTCTCTGCGGGTCCCTTGTGTGCAGCAGGTGCAATACTCTTGCGGGTCCCTTGTGTGCAGCAGGTGCAATACTCTTTGCGGGTCCCTTGTGTGCAGCAGGTGCAATACTCTTTGCGGGTCCCTTGTGTGCAGCAGGTACAGTTCTCTTTGCGGGTCCCTTGTGTGCAGCAGGTACAGTTCTCGCTGTGAGTTCCTTGTGTGCAGCAGTTTCAGTACTCTTTGTGGGTCCCTTGTTTGTAGCAGGAACAGTTCTCTCTGCGGGTCCCTTGTGTGTAGCAGGTGCAGTACTCTTTCCAGGTCCCTTGTGTGCAGCAGGTGCAGTACTCTTTGCGGGTCCCTTGTGTGCAGCAGGTACAATACTCTTTGTGGGTCCCTTGTGTGCAGCAGGTGCAGTACTCTTTATGGGTCCTGTGTGTGCAACAGGTGCAGTACTCTTTGCAGGTCCCGTGTGTGCAACAGGTGCAGTACTCTTTGCGGGTCCCTTGTGTGCAGCAGGTACAGTATTCTTGTGTGCAGCAGGTACAGTACTCTTTGCTGGTCCTGTGTGTAGCAGGTACAGTTCTCTCTGCGTGGTCCCTTGTGTGCAGCAGGTGCAGTACTTTTGCGGGTCCCTTGTGTGCAGCAGGTACAGTTCTCTCTGCGGGTCCCTTGTGTGCAGCAGGTGCAGTTCTCTCTGCCGGTCCCTTGTGTGCAGCAGGTGCAGTGCTCTTTGCGGGTGCCTTGTGTGCAGCAGGTGCAGTACTCTTGCGGGTGCCTTGTGTGCAGCAGGTGCAGTACTCTTGCGTGTCCCTTGTGTGCAGCATGTGCAGTACTCTCTGCGGGTCCCTTGTGTGCAGCAGGTGCAGTACTCTTTGCTGGTCCTGTGTGTAGCAGGTACAGTTCTCTCTGCGGGTCCCTTGTGTGCAGCAGGTGCAGTACTTTTGCGGGTCCCTTGTGTGCAGCAGGTACAGTTCTCTCTGCGGGTCCCTTGTGTGCAGCAGGTGCAGTTCTCTCTGCCGGTCCCTTGTGTGCAGCAGGTGCAGTGCTCTTTGCGGGTCCCTTGTGTGCAGCAGGTGCAGTACTTTTGCGGGTGCCTTGTGTGCAGCAGGTGCAGTACTCTTTGCGGGTCCCTTGTGTGCAGCAGGTGCAATACTCTTTGCGGGTCCCTTGTGTGCAGCAGGTACAGTTCTCTTTGCGGGTCCCTTGTGTGCAGCAGGTACAGTTCTCGCTGTGAGTTCCTTGTGTGCAGCAGTTTCAGTACTCTTGTGGGTCCCTTGTTTGTAGCAGGAACAGTTCTCTCTGCGGGTCCCTTGTGTGTAGCAGGTGCAGTACTCTTTCCAGGTCCCTTGTGTGCAGCAGGTGCAGTACTCTTTGCGGGTCCCTTGTGTGCAGCAGGTACAATACTCTTTGTGGGTCCCTTGTGTGCATCAGGTGCAGTACTCTTTGCGGGTCCTGTGTGTGCAACAGGTGCAGTACTCTTTGCAGGTCCCGTGTGTGCAACAGGTGCAGTACTCTTTGCGGGTCCCTTGTGTGCAGCAGGTACAGTATTCTTGTGTGCAGCAGGTACAGTACTCTTTGTGGGTCCCTTGTGTGCAGCAGGTGCAGTTCTCTCTGCGGGTCCCTTGTGTGCAGCAGCTGCAGTGCTCTTTGCGCGTCCCTTGTGTGCAGCAGGTACACTTCTCTCTGCGGGTCCCTTGTGTGCAGCAGGTGCAGTACTCTTTGTGGGTCCCTTGTGTGCAGCAGGTATAGTACTCTTTGCAGGTCCCTTGTGTGCAGCAGGTGCAATACTCTTTGCGGGTCCCTTGTGTGCAGCAGGTACAGTTCTCTTTGCGGGTCCCTTGTGTGCAGCAGGTACAGTTCTCTCTGGGGGTTCCTTGTGTGCAGCAGTTTCAGTACTCTTTGCGGGTCCATTGTGTGCAGCAGGTGCAGTACTCTTTGCGGGTCCCTTGTGTGCAGCAGGTGCAGTACTCTTTGTGGGTCCCTTGTGTGCAGCAGGTACAGTACTCTTTGCGGGTCCCTTGTGTGCAGCAGGTGCAATACTCTTTGCGGGTCCCTTGTGTGCAGCAGGTGCAGTACTCTTGGTGGGTCCCTTATGTGCAGCAGGTACAATACTCTTTGTGGGTCCCTTGTGTGCAGCAGGTGCAGTACTCTTTATGGGTCCCTTGTGTGCAGCAGGTGCAGTACTCTTATGGGTCCCTTGTGTGCAGCAGGTGCAGTACTCTTGGTGGGTCCCTTGTGTGCAGCAGGTACAATACTCTTTGTGGGTCCCTTGTGTGCAGCAGGTGCAGTACTCTTTGCGGGTCCCTGTGTGCAGCAGGTGCAGTACTCTTTGCGGGTCCCTTGTGTGCAGCAGGTGCAGTACTCTTTGTGGGTCCCTTGTGTGCAGCAGGTACAATACTCTTTGCAGGTCCCTTGTGTGCAGCAGGTACAGTTCTCTCTGCGGGTCCCTTGTGTGTAGCAGGTACAGTTCTCTCTGCGGGTCCCTTGTGTGCAGCAGGCGCAGTACTCTTTGCAGGTCCCTTGTGTGCAGCAGGTACAATACTCTTTGTGGGTCCCTTGTGTGCAGCAGGTGCAGTACTCTTTGAGGGTCCCTTGTGTGCAGCAGGTGCAGTACTCTTTGCGGGTCCTGTGTGTGCAACAGGTGCAGTACTCTTTGCAGGTCCCGTGTGTGCAACAGGTGCAGTACTCTTTGCGGGTCCCTTGTGTGCAACAGGTACGTATTCTTGTGTGCAGCAGTTACAGTACTCTTTGTGGGTCACTTGTGTGCAGCAGGTGCAGTGCTCTTTGCGGGTCCCTTGTGTGCAGCAGGTACACTTCTCTCTGCGGGTCCCTTGTGTGTCCCTGGTACAGTTCTCTCTGCAGGTCCCTTGTGTGCAGCAGGTGCAGCACTCTGTGGGTCCCTTGTGTGCAGCAGGTGCAGTACTGTTTGCGGGTCCCTTGTGTGCAGCAGGTACAATACTCTTTGCGGGTCCCTTGTGTGCAGCAGGTACAATACTCTTTGCGGGTCCCTTGTGTGCAGCAGGTGCAATACTCTTTGCGGGTCCCTTGTGTGCAGCAGGTGCATTACTCTCTGCGGGTCTCTTGTGTGCAGCAGGTACAGTACTCTCTGCGGGTACCTTGTGTGCAGCAGTTTCAGTACTCTTTGCGGGTCCCTTCTGTGCAGCAGGTGCAGTACTCTTTGCGGGTCCCTTGTGTGCAGCAGGTACAATACTCTTTTTGGGTCCCTTGTGTGCAGCAGGTGCAGTACTCTTTGTGGGTCCCTTGTGTGCAGCAGGTGCAGTGCTCTTTGCGGGTCCCTTGTGTGCAGCAGGTGCAGTTCTCTCTGTGGGTCCCTTTGTTTGCAGCAAGTGCAATACTCTTTGTGGGTCCCTTGTGTGCAGCAAGTGCAATACTCTTTGTGGGTCGCTTGTGTGCAGCAGGTGCAGTGCTCTTTGCGGGTCCCTTGTGTGCAGCAAGTGCAATACTCTTTGTGGGTCCCTTGTGTGCAGCAGGTGCAGTGCTCTTTGCGGGTCCCTTGTGTGCAGCAGGTGCAGTACAATTTGCGGGTCCCTTGTGTGCAGCAGGTACAGTGCTCTTTGCGGGTCCCTTGTGTGCAGCAGGTGCAGTACTCTTTGCGGGTCCCTTGTGTGCAGCAGGTGCAGTACTCTGCGGGTCCCTTGTGTGCAGCAGGTGCAGTACTCTTTGCGGGTCCCTTGTGCAGCAGGTGCAGTTCTCTATGTGGGTCCCTTGTGTGCAGCAGGTACAATACTCTTTGTGGGTCCCTTGTGTGCAGCAGGTGCAGTACTCTTGGTGGGTCCCTTGTGTGTAGCAGGTACAATACTCTTTGCTGGTCCCTTGTGTGCAGCAGGTACAGTACTCTTGGGGGTCCCTTGTGTGCAGCAGGTGCAGTACTCTTTGGGGTCCCTTATGTGCAGCAGGTGCAGTACTCTTTGGGGTCCCTTGTGTGCAGCAGGTGCAGTACTCTTGGGGGTCCCTTGTGTGCAGCAGGTGCAGTTCTCTGTGGGTCCCTTGTGTGCAGCAGGTGCAGTACTCTGCGAGTCCCTTGTGTGCAGCAGGTGCAGTACTCTTTGGGGGTCCCATGTGTGTAGCAGGTGCAGTACTCTTTGCGGGTCCCTTGTGTGCACCAGGTACAGTTCTCTCTGTGGGTCCCTTGTGTGCAGCAGGTGCAGTACTCTTTGCGGGTCCCTTGTGTGCAGCAGGTGCAGTGCTCTTTGCGGGTCGCTTGCGTGCAGCAGGTACAGTGCTCTTTGCGGGTCCCTTGTGTGCAGCAGGTACAGTACTCTTTGCGGGTCCCTTGTGTGCAGCAGGTGCAGTGCTCTTTGCGGGTCCCTTGTGTGCAGCAGGTGCAGAACTCTTTGTGGGTCCCTTGTGTGCAGCAGGTGCAGTACTCTTTGTGGGTCCCTTGTGTGCAGCATGTGCAGTGCTCTTTGCGGGTCCCTTGTGTGCAGCAGGGGCAATACTCTTTGCGGGTCACTTGTGTGCAGCAGGTGCAATACTCTTATGGGTCCCTTGTGTGCAGCAGGTGCAATACTCTTTGTGGGTCCCTTGTGTGCAGCAGGTGCAGTTCTCTTTGCGGGTCCCTTGTGTGCAGCAGGTGCAGTACTCTTTGAGGGTCCCTTGTGTGCAGCAGTGTCAGTGCTCTTTGCGGGTCCCTTGTGTGCAGCAGGTACAGTTCTCTCTGCGGGTCCCTTGTGTGCAGCAGGTGCAGTACTCTTTGCGGGTCCCTTGTGTGCAGCAGGTGCAGTACTCTTTGCGGGTCCCTTGTGTGCAGCAGGCACAGTGCTCTTTGCGGGTCCCTTGTGTGCAGCAGTTTCAGTACTCTTTGCGTGGTCCCTTGAGTGCAGCAGGTGCAGTGCTCTTTGCGGGTCCCTTGTGTGCATCAGTTTCAGTACTCTTTGTGGGTCCCTTGTGTGCAGCAGGTGCAATACTCTTTGTGGGTCCCTTGTGTGCAGCAGGTGCAGTGCTCTTTGCGGGTGCCTTGTGTGGAGCAGGTGCAGTACTCTTTGCGGGTCCCTTGTGTGCAGCAGTTTCAGTACTTTTTGAGGGTCCCTTGTGTGCAGCAGGTACAGTGCTCTTTGCGGGTCCCTTGTGTGCAGCAGGTACAGTTCTCTCTGTGGGTCCCTTGTGTGCAGCAGGTGCAGTACTCTTTACGGGTCCCTTGTGTGCAGCAGGTGCAGTTCTCTCTGTGGGTCCCTTGTGTGCAGCAGGTGCAGTACTCTTTACGGGTCCCTTGTGTGCAGCAGGTGCAGTACTCTTTGCGGGTACCTTGTGTGCAGCAGTTTCAGTACTCTTTGCGGGTCCCTTCTGTGCAGCAGGTGCAGTACTCTTTGCGGGTCCCTTGTGTGCAGCAGGTACAATACTCTTTTTGGGTCCCTTGTGTGCAGCAGGTGCAGTACTCTTTGTGGGTCCCTTGTGTGCAGCAGGTGCAGTGCTCTTTGCGGGTCCCTTGTGTGCAGCAGGTGCAGTACTCTTTGTGGGTCCCTGTGTGCAGCAGGTGCAGTGCTCTTTGTGGGTCCCTTGTGTGCAGCAGGTGCAGTTCTCTCTGTGGGTCCCTTTGTTTGCAGCAAGTGCAATACTCTTGTGGGTCCCTTGTGTGCAGCAAGTGCAATACTCTTTGTGGGTCGCTTGTGTGCAGCAGGTGCAGTGCTCTTTGCGGGTCCCTTGTGTGCAGCAAGTGCAATACTCTTGTGGGTCCCTTGTGTGCAGCAGGTGCAGTGCTCTTTGCGGGTCCCTTGTGCAGCAGGTGCAGTACAATTTGCGGGTCCCTTGTGTGCAGCAGGTACAGTGCTCTTTGCGGGTCCCTTGTGTGCAGCAGGTGCAGTACTCTTTGCGGGTCCCTTGTGTGCAGCAGGTGCAGTACTCTTTGCGGGTCCCTTGTGTGCAGCAGGTGCAGTACTCTTTGCGGGTCCCTTGTGTGCAGCAGGTGCAGTACTCTTTGGGGGTCCCTTGTGTGCAGCAGGTGCAGTACTCTTGGTGGGTCCCTTGTGTGCAGCAGGTACAATACTCTTTGCGGGTCCCTTGTGTGCAGCAGGTACAGTACTCTTTGGGGGTCCCTTGTGTGCAGCAGGTGCAGTACTCTTTGGGGGTCCCTTATGTGCAGCAGGTGCAGTACTCTTTTGGGGTCCCTTGTGTGCAGCAGGTGCAGTACTCTTTGGGGGTCCCTTGTGTGCAGCAGGTGCAGTTCTCTGTGGGTCCCTTGTGTGCAGCAGGTGCAGTACTCTGCGAGTCCCTTGTGTGCAGCAGGTGCAGTACTCTTTGGGGGTCCCATGTGTGTAGCAGGTGCAGTACTCTTTGCGGGTCCCTTGTGTGCACCAGGTACAGTTCTCTCTGTGGGTCCCTTGTGTGCAGCAGGTGCAGTACTCTTGCGGGTCCCTTGTGTGCAGCAGGTGCAGTGCTCTTTGCGGGTCGCTTGCGTGCAGCAGGTACAGTGCTCTTTGCGGGTCCCTTGTGTGCAGCAGGTGCAGTGCTCTTTGCGGGTCCCTTGTGTGCAGCAGGTGCAGAACTCTTTGTGGGTCCCTTGTGTGCAGCAGGTGCAGTACTCTTTGTGGGTCCCTTGTGTGCAGCATGTGCAGTGCTCTTTGCGGGTCCCTTGTGTGCAGCAGGTGCAATACTCTTTGCGGGTCACTTGTGTGCAGCAGGTGCAATACTCTTTGCGGGTCCCTTGTGTGCAGCAGGTGCAATACTCTTTGTGGGTCCCTTGTGTGCAGCAGGTGCAGTTCTCTTTGCGGGTCCCTTGTGTGCAGCAGGTGCAGTACTCTTTGAGGGTCCCTTGTGTGCAGCAGTGTCAGTGCTCTTTGCGGGTCCCTTGTGTGCAGCAGGTACAGTTCTCTCTGCGGGTCCCTTGTGTGCAGCAGGTGCAGTACTCTTTGCGGGTCCCTTGTGTGCAGCAGGTGCAGTACTCTTTGCGGGTCCCTTGTGTGCAGCAGGTACAGTGCTCTTTGCGGGTCCCTTGTGTGCAGCAGTTTCAGTACTCTTTGCGGGTCCCTTGAGTGCAGCAGGTGCAGTGCTCTTTGCGGGTCCCTTGTGTGC
The DNA here is from genome assembly GCA_963921515.1 of Calotriton arnoldi. Lineage (NCBI taxonomy): Eukaryota > Metazoa > Chordata > Amphibia > Caudata > Salamandridae > Calotriton > Calotriton arnoldi. The sequence continues at coordinate 1,418,439 of CAWUFW010001944.1, read as the reverse complement.
ATCAGTTTCAGTACTCTTTGTGGGTCCCTTGTGTGCAGCAGGTGCAATACTCTTTGTGGGTCCCTTGTGTGCAGCAGGTGCAGTGCTCTTTGCGGGTGCCTTGTGTGGAGCAGGTGCAGTACTCTTTGCGGGTCCCTTGTGTGCAGCAGTTTCAGTACTTTTTGAGGGTCCCTTTTTTGCAGCAGGTACAGTGCTCTTTGCGGGTCCCTTGTGTGCAGCAGGTACAGTTCTCTCTGTGGGTCCCTTGTGTGCAGCAGGTGCAGTACTCTTTACGGGTCCCTTGTGTGCAGCAGGTGCAGTTCTCTCTGTGGGTCCCTTGTGTGCAGCAGGTGCAGTACTCTTTACGGGTCCCTTGTGTGCAGCAGGTGCTGTACTCTTTGCGGGTCCCTTGTGTGCAGCAGGTGCAGTACTCTTTGCGGGTCCCTTGTGTGCAGCAGTTTCAGTACTCTTTGTGGATCCCTTGTGTGCAGCAGGTACAGTGCTCTTTCGGGTCCCTTGTGTGCAGCAGGTGCAGTTCTCTTTGAGGGTCCCTTGTGTGCAGCAGGTGCAGTACTCTTTGCGGGTCCCTTGTGTGCAGCAGGTACAGTACTCTTTGCGGGTCCCTTGTGTGCAGCAGGTGCAGTTCTCTCTGCGGGTCCCTTGTGTGCAGTAGGTGCAGTACTCTTTGCTGGTCCCTTGTGTGCAGCACGTGCAGTACTCTTTGCGAGTCCCTTGTGTGCAGCAGGTGCAGTACTCTTTGGGGGTCCCTTGTGTGCAGCAGGTGCAGTGCTCTTTGCGGGTCCCTTGTGTGCAGCAGGTGCAATACTCTTTGCGGGTTCCTTGTGTGCAGCAGGTGCAGTGCTCTTTGCTGGTCCCTTGTGTGCAGCAGGTGCAGTACTCTTTGCGGGTCCCTTGTGTGCGGCAGGTTTTGTGGGTCCCTTGTGTGCAGCAGGTGCAGTGCTCTTTTGCGGGTCCCTTGTGTGCAGCAGATGCAGTACTCTTTGCGGGTCCCTTGTGTGCAGCAGTTTCAGTACTCTTTGCGGGTCCCTTGTGTGCAGCAGGTACAGTTCTCTCTGTGGGTCCCTTGTGTGCAGCAGGTGCAGTACTCTGTGCGGGTCCCTTGTGTGCAGCAGGTGCAGTACTCTTTGCGGGTCCCTTGTGTGCAGCAGTTTCAGTACTCTTTGCGGGTCCCTTGTGTGCAGCAGGTACAGTGCTCTTGGCGGGTCCCTTGTGTGCACAGGTACAGTTTTCTCTCTGTGGGTCCCTTGTGTGCAGCAGGTGCAGTACTTTTTGCGGGTCCCTTGTGTGCAGCAGGTGCAGTGCTCTTTGCGGGTCCCTTGTGTGCCGCAGGTGCAGTACTCTTTGTGGGTCCCTTGTGTGCAGCAGGTACAGTGCTCTTTGAGGGTCCCTTGTGTGCAGCAGGTGCAGTACTCTTTGCGGGTCCCTTGTGTGCAGCAGGTACAGTACTCTTTGCGGGTCCCTTGTGTGCAGCAGGTACAGTACTCTTTGCGGGTCCCTTGTGTGCAGCAGTTTCAGTACTCTTTGCAGGTCCCTTGTGTGCAGCAGGTGCAGTGCTCTTTGCGGGTCCCTTGTGTGCAGCAGGTGCAATACTCTTTGCGGGTCCCTTGTGTGCAGCAGTTTCAGTGCTGTAGGAAGGTGGAATCTGACTATATGGTTGCCCCCACTTTTTTCCTGGTGTTTTGCTGGTTTATGACTTAGTTGGACTGGGATCCTGCTATTCAGGGCCCCAGTCTATCTGCTTCCTCTATAAAATGGTTTCCATGTACCTTAGGTACATCTTTGATTGGAATCTGGAGTGCCCTTATAAGTCCCTAGTATATTTTATACCATGTACCCAGGGCATAGGTACCCCAGAGGCCTGCCAGGGGCTGAAGCATGTATTCTGCCACCCCTGGAAGGCCAGCCAAAATGACACCCCAGGTCTGCTACTGCAGCCTGGGTAAGGTGGTGCATGCACCCCTTACTGTGATATAGGCTACCTATATCACTACCATTGCACACACATATAAACCTATAAGTCACTCCTATGGCAGGCCTTACCAATCCTGAGGGCAGAGTGCTTGGTTTTTATGTGAGAGGGTGCCCCTGCATGAGCAGGGCCCCTCTGCAGCGTTCGGAGTCAATCCTCTGATGCTGTTTGTGGTGTACCCTGACCATATACTCTTAAGTGCATTATATCCTCGCGGTACAATGCTAACTTTGGACTGGCTGCACCAAAACATGTTGTGTTTGGTGTCAAACATCTTGGAATACTACCCCCCCCCCCCGCCAGTCCTGGCGGCGGGGGTAGCATTCCACCCTTCTAGAGGGAGAGACATGTACCCACCGGGCTACCCGGTAACTTCTTTCCAGAGCCCTGGCATCACAAAATGGATGCCGCTGCCACAGACACGGGTCTGGCCTCCTGCTGCTGACTGAAACTCCGGCAGGGGAGGCCTGGACAATAGGTTTCCTGTCACAGGAGGTGTAACCACCTCCCCAGACAGGATAGTGTGTATTGGGGCTGGGCGGAAGCACCCTCTGGTGCTTTGAAGTCCTGCACTGGGGGCACATTTGGTGTCCCTGTGCATATGCCAGTTCAAACTGGTTGCAGGGGCTACCTGCCCCTGCTCTGGCGCAAAACTGGACAAAGGGAATGGGTGTAACCACCCCTCTTCCCTGACCCTCCCATAGGTGGGTCCCCAGAGTATGTCCAACCCCTAACTTCGTATAAGTATGGGACCCCAGTCCTTAGGACTTTAGATTACCCTGGACGAAACTCTGAAGCCGAATCCTGGACCTTCGACGCTCTACTTTAAGATTAGAGGACTGAAGAATCTCCCTTGGGGTCAAGGAGTGACTCCCCTACTTGGCAGGCACCTAAGAAGCAATTGTCCGGTCTGCATCGCTGAAGCTCCCGCCGGACGCTGAAGTCTTTGCATCACCAGAGGTGGATTTCCAGACTTCCCCGAGGCTGCCCTGAGTCCCCAGCGAAGCCGAGGCACGTAGCTGTCGTGGGTAACGCGGGACCGTGACCCCTGGACACCGAGAACTTTTGCAAGTGCATCCTCTTCCTGGTCTCCCACGAAGTTGTGCTTTGGGCTCCAAGTAGCCCCCGCCTCCAGCACCGACTGCACCGAAGATCACTGGTCTCCACTCCACGAGTGTCCTGTAAGCCAGCTCCAAGGGCGTCCACTCGAGGCTCCTTCGTGGTCTCTAGTCCGTTGACTAGCGGGCCCTCCCGAAGGCAACTCTTCTTCTGCTTGGGCTTTCCTGGTTGCTCCAGAGGTGCCCTAACTTACCCTCGCTGGGTGAGTCCCCCAGACCTTGCTGGTCTGCATCAACGTCCTTTCTTTGTTTCCACGTGACTTGCCGTTGCCAAGGCTTGTTGGGTCCAATCCGGTCACCGAAACCGCAGCAATCGACAGACGTCGTGGGACAGCTCGAATCCAGCTCCTGGTTGTCGTCAACGCCTCCTGGACCTCGTGGCTGAAGAGTCAAGACGACCGTCAACCTACCTGAAGCACCCGACATCGGTGGGCATCTGCTCATCGCCTTCCTGGTCACTGGCTAGTGACCCAGACTCTGTCCCCTCTGCTTTCAGGTTCTTCAAATCTTCGATCCACCCTTGGATCCACCAGAACACTTTCGACTTGGTCGCCAGCAGCACTTTGCAGCAGATCGCCATTGAAAACGACGACGAAACCCGACCCCGAAAGACACCTATGCACCCGGCTTCCCTGGGTGAGGTAACTCGAGTACTCCGGTGCTTCCGTGGGTATTGACTCTAGAACAACCTAGTTCTAAAGGGGTTTGCTCAAAGTCCTCCTCTAAGTGTCCTTTTTCTTTAAAACTCCAACCGCGACTGTAGGAGAGTAGGATCTGCCTCTTATGTTGCCCCCACTTTTTTTCTGATGTTTACACTGGTTTCTGGCTATAGTCTGGCTGGGCCCCTGCTAATCAGGGCCCCAGCCTCTCTGTTCTCTCTAAACGATTTGGAGTGCACTCTAGGTGCACTAGTGATTGGATACTGTGGTACCTTATGAGTCCCTAGTATATGGTACCTTAGGTACCAAGGGCATAGGTACTTCACAGGCCTACCAGGGGCTGCAGCATGTCTTATGCCACCCCTGGGAAGCAGACTAAATCTGACACCACAGGCCTGCTACTGCAGCCTGGGTGAGGTGGTGCTAGCACTCCTCACCGAGATATAGGTTCCCTATATCTATCACACACACACATATAACCCTATCAGTCACCCCTAAGGCAGGCCCTATCAATGCTGAGGGCAGGGTGCTTGGCTTCTATGTGAGGGGGTGCCTCTGCCTGAGCAGGGCCCCTCTGCAGCTCTGAGTCCAGTCTCTGGTGCTGTTTGTGGATGCGGTTAAACCATATACTTTTAAGTGCATTATATCCTCGCGGTAAAATGCTAACTTTGGAATGGCTGCATCGAAACATGTCGTGTTTGGTGTCAAACACCTTGGAATACTACCCCCCCCGCCAGTCCTGGCGGCGGGGGTAGCATTCCACCCTTCTAGAGGGATAGACATGTCCCACTGTGGAAACACGGTAGAATCCTGAAGAGCCCTGGCATCACAAAATGGATGCCACCAGTCACACGGGGCTGCCCTCCTGCTGATGACCGAAACTCACAGTGGAGGGAGCCCAACAAAAGGTATCCTGTCACAGGGAGGTGTAACCACCTCCCAGACAGGGTTTAGTGTATTGGGGCTGGGTGGGTGCACTCCTAGAGTGCTTTGAAGTACTGCACTGGGGGAGCAGAAGGCTCCTCTGTGCATATGCCAGTTCAAACCGGCTCAGGGGCTACCTGCCCCTGCTCTGGCGCGAAACTGGACAAAGGTGTAGCCACCCACTCCCCTGACCCTCCCATAGGTGGGGTCATAGAGCTAGTCCCTCCCTTCTTTACAGTATAAGATAGGGAGCCCTTGAACTTGTAAGTTAGATATCCCTGGACGACGCTCTGAAGAAGAATCCTGGCCCTTCGACGTTCCACTACCTTTGGAAGACAGAAGAATCTCCCTTGGAGTCAAGGAGTGACTCCCCTGCTTGGCAGGCACCAAAAACTACAAACGACGGTCGCAAACTACGCCGCTCCCGCCGGAGTCCGAAATCCCTGCAGCCCAAGAAGTGGATTTCCTGACTTCTCCAAGGCCATCGTGAGTCCCCAGTGAAGCTGAGGCAAGTGGACCCCAAGAGTAACGAGGAACCGCGACCCCTGGGTACCGTGCACTATTGTCGAGTGCAACCCCTTCACAACGTTCCACGAACTTGTGCTTTGGACCACGTGTGGTCCCAGCCTCCAGCAGGAATCCCTCCTAAGATCAGCGGCCTACACCGTCCCGAGTGACCGTGGGCTCCTGTGAGTGAATCCTCCCGAGGCGTCTTCACGATCCCTTGCCAGCCGGCTTGTGGGTCCCCAGAAGACTTCCTAAAGAAACCAAAGGGCTCCCCTGGTTGCTCCAGGCCTGCCCTGACTTACCCTTGCTGGGTGAGTCCCTCAGACTTTGCTGGTCTGCGCCATTGCCTCTTCACACTTTCCTCGAGACTTGCTGTTACCAAGGCTTGTTGGCTCCGATCGAGTTGCCGACACCGCAGTAAGCCGCAGACATCGTGGGACACGCCGAATCCAGCTCCTGGTCGTCGTCGACGCCTCCTGGACCGCGTGGCTGAAGAGTCAAGGCAACCGTGAACGACCTGAACCCTGCGACGACGGTGGGCATTCATCTTCCTTGCCCCGAGTCACTGCCAAGTGACTTTGAACACTGTCCCCTCTGCTTTCAGGTCATCCTTCCACCGAATCCAGGCTTGGATTCCACCGGACACTTCTTCACACCATCACAAGCAGCAAGTCTTCTTTGTTCGCCATTGAAAACGACGCCGCGACCTGACACCAAAGGACACCTGTGCACCCGGCTTCCCTGGGTGAGATAACTCCAGCACTACGGTGCTCCTGTAGGTGTGGGCCCTCGAACTACTTACCCTGTAAGTGACTTGCTTGTAGGTTCACCAGAAGTATCCTAAAACTCTTACTTTCCCCGTGCGATTCTCGCACTGACTCGTACCTGGTTCGCGTCTGTGTTAGACACACCTCGTCCGACTCCCTTGCAAATCCTATCTGTAGACCGTATCCTTCGACTCGTACTGAGTCCGATCGGTGTGTTCGCCTCGAACACGCAAGGGACCTTGAACATTGATATCTCAATCGCGTCTGAGTGCATAGACTCGTACAGGATTCGCATCGGTGCCAGGTCACCGCGTCCGTCCCCTGTGGGTCTCCTACAACTACCTGGGGTGGTTCTTGGGGGTCCCTCGATTCTAGATGCCCTAGACCTAGGTCTAGCAAACTAAGATTGTAATATTCAATTGTGCTAAACTTATCCTGATAAATATTTGACTTGTACATATGTTCCTGTCCTCTAATCTCATAAAGAGATTAGTAGAGAGTGTTTATTAATAAATACATATATATTTGATATATATACCTGTGTGGTGTCTTTTCATTTGGAGATTCAAGAGATTGTGTGGTAAAACAAGCTGCTTTACATTCCTTCAAGACTTAGCCTGAAGGCTGCTCTCCACAGCTACCACTAGGATAGCTTTCTATAAAGGTTGTCTTAAACCTATCTACCATAAGAGTCGAATTGTTCTGGTGCAAGGTGTCCACTTTAATTAGTGAACAGCATATACCAGGCCAACTTCTCACAGCGACATTCCCCATAGAAGTCAACGGCGGCTCGCGGCTGTGTTCTCTCACTGCACGCGTCCCCCGTGGGTCCCCTGTGTCACTACCTTGGGTGGTTCCTTGAGGGCCAAGCACTTCTACAGGCTCTAGGCCTTGTGTCTAGCTCAGTCGTGGTTCTTATACCACTTTATTGGTATATGGTTTGGTATGCCCCTAGGGCTCAAACGTGTATTTGTGCTATTACTGTTGATATTCGACTTGTAACTTATGTACTTCGAACTCTAGCCTCATAAAGAGACTAGGGGGGTGTGTCTAAGACTAAATACATATATTTTAAATATATACCTGGTGTGGTCCTCTTTCATTTGGTCACTCGAGATTATAGACTGGTAAAACAAGCTGCTTTACATTCCTTCAAGACTTAGCCTGAAGGCTGCTCTCCATAGCTACCACTAGGATAGCTTTCAATAAAGGTTGTCTTTAACCTATCTCCAATAAGGGGTTGTTTGGACTGGTGCAAGGTGCCCACTATAATTAGTGGACAGCATATACCAGGCCAACTTCTCACAAGTGCTCTTTGCGGGTCCCTTGTGTGCAGCAGGTAAAGTTCTCTCTGCGGGTCCCTTGTGTGCAGCAGGTACAGTACTCTTTGCGGGTCCCTTGTGTGCAGCAGGTACAGTACTCTTTGCGGGTCCCTTGTGTGCAGCAGTTTCAGTACTCTTTGCGGGTCCCTTGTGTGCAGCAGGTGCAGTACTCTTTGCGGGTCACTTGTGTGCAGCAGTTTCAGTACTCTTTGCGGGTCCCTTGTGTGCAGCAGATACAGTGCTCTTTGCCGGTCCCTTGTGTGCAGCAGTTTCAGTTCTCTCTGTGGGTCCCTTGTGTGCAGCAGGTACAGTGCTCTTTGTGGGTCCCTTGTGTGCAGCAGGTACAGTTCTCTCTGTGGGTCCCTTGTGTGCAGCAGGTGCAGTACTCTTTGCGGGTCCCTTGTGTGCAGCAGGTGCAGTGCTCTTTGTGGGTCCCTTGTGTGCAGCAGGTACAGTACTCTTTGCGGGTCCCTTGTGTGCAGCAGGTGCAGTACTCTGCAGGTCCCTTTTGTGCAGCGGGTGCAGTACTCTGCGTGTCCCTTGTGTGCAGCAGGTGCAGTGCTCTCTGCTTGTCTCTTGTGTGCAGCAGGTGAAGTGCTCTCTGCGGATCGCTTGTGTGCAGCAGGTGCAGTTCTCTCTGCGGGTCCCTTGTGTGCAGCAGGTGCAGTACTATTTGCTGGTCCCTTGTGTGCAGCAGGTGCAGTACTCTTTGCGGGTCCCTTGTGTGCAGCAGGTGCAGTACTCTTTCCGGGTCCCTTGTGTGCAGCAGGTGCAGTTCTCTCTGCGGGTCCCTTGTGTGCAGCAGATGCAGTACTCTTTGCGGGTCCCTTGTGTGCAGCAGATGCAGTACTCTGCGGGTCCCTTGTGTGCAGCAGATGCAGTACTCTTTGCGGGTCCCTTGTGTGCAGCAGATGCAGTAGTCTTTGCGGGTCCCTTGTGTGCTCCAGATGCAGTACTCTTTGTGGGTCCCTTGTGTGCAGCAGATGCAGTACTCTTTGCGGGTCCCTTTTGTGCAGCAGGTGCAGTACTCTTTGCGGGTCCCTTTTGTGCAGCAGATGCAGTACTCTTTGCGGGTCCCTTGTGTGCAGCAGGTACAGTACTCTTTGCGGGTCCCTTGTGTGCAGCAGGTACAGTTCTCTCTGCGGGTTCCTTGTATGCAGCAGGTACAGTACTCTTTGCGGGACCCTTGTGTGCAGCAGGTACAGTTCTCTCTGCGGGGTCCCTTGTGTGCAGCAGGTGCAGTACTCTTTGCGGGTCCCTTGTGTGCAGCACGTGCAGTACTCTTTGCGGGTCCCTTTTGTGCAGCAGATGCAGTACTCTTTACGGGTCCCTTGTGTGCAGCAGATGCAGTACTCTTTACGGGTCCCTTGTGTGCAGCAGGTACAGTACTCTGCGGGTCCCTTGTGTGCAGCAGGTGCAGTACTCTGCGGGTCCCTTGTGTGCAGCAGGTGCAGTACTCTTTGCAGGTCCCTTGTGTGCAGCAGGTGCAGTACTCTTTGCGGGTCCCTTGTGTGCAGCAGGTGCAGTACTCTTTGCGGGTCCCTTGTGTGCAGCAGGTGCAGTACTCTTTGCGGGTCCCTTGTGTGCAGCAGGTGCAGTACTCTTTGCGGGTTCCTTTTGTGCAGCAGGTGCAGTTCTCTCTGCGGGTCCCTTGTGTGCAGCAGGTGCAGTACTCTTTGCGGGTCCCTTGTGTGCAGCAGTTGCAGTGCTCTTTGCGGGTCCCTTATGTGCAGCAGTTGCAGTACTCTTTGCGGGTCCCTTGTGTGCAGCAGATGCAGTACTCTTTGCGGGTCCCTTGTGTGCAGCAGATGCAGTACTCTTTGGGGGTCCCTTTTGTGCAGCAGATGCAGTACTCTTTGGGGGTCCCTTTTGTGCAGCAGATGCAGTACTCTTTGCGGGTCCCTTTTGTGCAGCAGGTGCAGTACTCTTTGCGGGTCTCTTGTGTGCAGCAGGTGCAGTTCTCTTTGCGGGTCCCTTGTGTGCAGCAGGTGCAGTTCTCTTTGCGGGTCCCTTGTGTGCAGCAGGTGCAGTTCTCTCTGCGGGTCCCTTGTGTGCTGCAGGTGCAGTACTCTCTGCGGGTCCCTTGTGTGCAGCAGATGCAGTACTCTTTGCGGGTCCCTTTTGTGCAGCAGATGCAGTACTCTTTGCGTGTTCTGTGTGTGCAGCAGATGCAGTACTCTTTGCGGGTCCCTTGTGTGCAGCAGATGCAGTACTCTATGCGGGTCCCTTGTGTGCAGCAGGTGCAGTACTCTCTGCGGGTCCCTTGTGTGCAGCAGATGCAGTACTCTCTGCGGGTCCCTTGTGTGCAGCAGGTGCAGTACTCTTTGCGGGTCCCTTTTGTGCAGCAGATGCAGTACTCTTTGCGTGTTCTGTGTGTGCAGCAGATGCAGTACTCTTTGCGGGTCCCTTGTGTGCAGCAGATGCAGTACTCTATGCGGGTCCCTTGTGTGCAGCAGGTGCAGTTCTCTCTAAGGGTCCCTTGTGTGCAGCAGGTGCAGTACTCTTTGTGGGTCACTTGTGTGCAGCAGGTGCAGTACTCTCTGCGGGTCCCTTGTGTGCAGCAGGTGCAGTACTCTCTGCGGGTCCCTTGTGTGCAGCAGGTGCAGTACTCTCTGCCGGGTCCCTGGTGTGCAGCAGGTGCAGTACTCTTTGGTGATCCCTTGTGTGCAGCAGGTGCAGTTCTCTCTGTGGGCCCCTTGTGTGCAGCAGGTGCAGTGCTCTTTGCGGGTCCCTTGTGTGCAGCAGGTGCAGTAATCTTTGCGGGTCCCTTGTGTGCAGTAGCCTCTTTGAACCTGGGCCATTTGTGGTGACTGTCCGGTAGTTCTCTTGCCGGAGGAGGTCACACCTCCTCTCCCCTACAGTTCTTTGTTCCCTGTTCCTGAGAGCACTTTACAATTCTAACAAGCATTGGCATAGCCAATAGGTCCCGCTTTTTGTACCTTATAAGTGTGTAGCCATGCACCACATTATCCTGAGTGTAGTGTGTGTTTGAGGAAGGACTTCTGACAAAGCAAGCAATCACAGTCTATTTTCAACCTAAAAAGGACTATTTAAGAAAGAGAGAGCAAGAGGGAACAGGTCATATATGTCATATTGTTTTTTCTATAGCGCTTTACCCCTTCTCTAGTCTTCTTTAAAGCACTGAGTTGGAACACAAGACATAAGACAGAGAAGGACATGAGATGGCAGCTGGCACTAGACATAGGGAGAGTGTAATTTACAGTGGCGGCTGGTGGAATTTGAAACTGGTGCGGCGTAGGCAGAACAAATCAACGTATGCGAGCGCAGCGAGCGAGCCCGACGGCAATAAGGGGGGTTTGAGGGGGTTCTCCCCCCATGTAGAAATTTAAAAAAAAATTGGCATCTTTTTGGAGCGATTTTCAGCACTATTTCTGTGATAAATTAACTAAAAATTCAGTTCTAGGCATTCATAAAAGAAAACTCATACATTATTTCAGAGAATTTCTGGGTTGCCAAGCAAGTCTGACTTCTGAAGAGGGTTAGGGTACTAAGCAAGACTGCTTTGGCTCTACCCTTTCCAATAGAAAACACTAGTTAGTGATATGAACAAGTTCAATGGACAAACCTGGGGTCTAGGGAGAGTCCCTCTCCTGAGAAAGAAATTTAAAAAATATTGGCAAATGGTGCATTTTAAAACAAATGAATGCAGCGATAAAGCAAGGCTTATTAAGCAGTGGGAACTTTATTGTACTTACACAATACACAAACCATGCCAGACTAGCCCTTTGAATGATGGCGGACGGTGTATATTTGCGAGCTTGGAGGGTTTTGCTGTGAGTGCAACGGATGCATTTCCAGCAAAGTATAAAGTGTCGCTACACAAGTGCTGGAGTGGATCTCTGGTGGGTGGGTGTTTGTCATATGGGTCACTGGCTGCAAACATGAAGGGGCTGTAACAGGATCTTGACATGGCGTGACTGCTCACATGGATGTGAACTATGGATGGGCCCAGCCACACACGTGTGGTACCCCTTTGGAGAAGTGTGGAAGTGCTCTGAGGTAGGAATTTTGTTCATCCCTGCAGATTCCAGAACTAAAAGTTTACATTTGCAGGCCCCTTGGGTAATAAGAGGTAGTGGGAATAAGGCGAGTTACACCACCCTGGACTTCCCCGAGAGTCTAGTATTCATAAATGTCTGGGTGTGGTATGTTTGCCTGGGTAGCGGCCGAGCCTGGGCCCAAATATCACAGCTACTGAGATCACCAAAAGGGGCCCATTTTCAAGGGGACACTGGATGTCTCCATTACTCGTTTTGGAACCTTTTCCTTTCACGGGTGATTGGTTCAGCCACACAAGTGGGTAACGGTTTTATAGGGGAAAAATGTAGGAACACCAGCAGTAGAACATTTATTATGAATTGGAATTCTCTATATTTGTGTCTCCCAAATATAATTCAATGTGTAAGAAAGAAAACATTTTCAAAATGCCCTCAGAATCACAAGGGTAGCCTGAAATTCAGAGTTCTACAAATCACCACTAGTCCTAAACTCAGCATTTACAAAAACCATGGGTTTCATTCGCACCATAGATTGTTCCATATGAACTGACGTATTTTTAGCTGCAGCTCACCTGGTGTACTGCATCTTTGCATATATCTGCGTCATAATTCATGCAAGTATTATATTAACATTCACAGTGTACTGCTATTAGTGCGGGAAGCCTTTCCCCCGATGGCATCTACGAAAAAAACGCAACTCACACTTTGGTATTTCACTTTCCCTCCAAGGATGTGCTTTACGTTGCAAACACCCTATAGCCTGGTGTGGTGAGAAGGACTCCTCTGAAGCCCCCTAAATGTACTTTATGTCTTTGGCCGGGTGTAAGAAGGACAAAGCGCGGGAACAGACGGGTGCAGTGACGCCTTTCTCCTCAGTAACTCTTTGCCCCACAGGGATTTACGCATTTCATAAAACTGGTAATATCGAGATATTGGCGCCGGGCAGCCTGGGTTCGAGTACATGGGCCTCACTCCACAAAGATGGCAACCAATCAATCAATCAATCACAAGATTTGTAAAGCGCACTACTTACCCGCGAGGGTCTCAAGGCGCTGAGGGAGAGGAGGGGGTTGTTGCCGCTACTGGTCGAATAGCCAGGTCTTGAGTCGTCTCCTGAAGGTAGGCAGGTCTTGGGTCTGTCGTAGGTTGAGGGGAAGGGTGTTCCAGATCTTGGCGGCGCGGTGAGAGAAGGATCTGCCTCCGGTGGTGGTTCTCCGGATGCGCGGGACGGTGGCCAGGGAGAGGTCGGCGGAGCAGAGCTGACGGTTGGGAACGTAGAAGGAGAGTCGACTGTTGAGGTAGGCTGGGCCGGTTTTGTGGAGTGCCTTGTGTGCGTGGATCAGGAGTTTGAAGGAGATTCTCTTGTCGACGGGGAGCCCGTGCAGGTTTTTCAGGTGGGGGGTGATGTGGCTGTGGCGTGGAATGTCGAGGATCAGGCGTGCAGAGGCGTTTTGGATTCTTTGCAGTCGTTTGATGAGCTTGGTCGGGGCTCCTGCGTAGAGGGCGTTTCCGTGAGTCGAGTCTGCTGCTGACGAGGGCCTGGGTGACTGTTCTTCTCGTGTCTGTCGGGATCCACCTGTAGATCTTGCGGAGCATGCGGAGGGTGTTGAAGCAGGAGGAGGAGACTGCGTTGACTTGCTTGGTCATGGTGAGCGTTGAGTCGAGGATGACTCCCAGGTTGCGTGCGTGGTCGGTTGGTGTCGGGGTGCCCCTAGTGACGAGGGCCACCAGGAGTCGTCCCAGGCTGATGGGTTGGAGCCGAGGATGAGGATCTCCGTCTTGTCTGTGTTCAGCTTAAGTCGGCTGCACTTCATCCAGTCGGCAACGGCTTTCATTCCTTCGTGGAGGTTGGATTTGGCGGTGAGGGGTCCTTGGTGAGGGAGAGGATCAGTTGAGTGTCGTCGGCGTAGGAGATTATGTTGAGGTCGTGCTTTTGGGCGATGCGTGCGAGTGGAGCCATGTAGATGTTGAACAGTGTCGGGCTGAGGAAGATCCCTGGGGTACGCCGCAGATGATCTCGGAGGCTTCGGATCGGAATGGGGGAGGCGGACGCTCTGGGTTCTGCCGGAAAGGAAGGAGGTGGTCCAATCCAGGGCCTTGTCTCGGATCCCTGCGTCGTGGAGGCGTGTGCGTAGTGTGCGGTGGCAGACAGTGTCGAAGGCGGCGGAGAGGTCCAAGAGGATGAGGGCCGCCGTCTCGCCGTTGTCCAGCAGGATCCTGAGGTCGTCTGTGGCAGCGATGAGGCCGGTCTCGGTGCTGTGGTTGCTGCAGAATCCTGACTGGGAGGGGTCCATGATGCTGTTATCTTCGAGGTAGCGGGTGAGCTGTCTGTTGACGATCTTCTCGATGACCTTAGCTGGGAATGGAAGCAGGGAGATGGGCCGGAAGTTCTTGAGGTCGCTCGGGTCCGCCTTGGGTTTTTTGAGTAGGGCGTTGATCTCGCCGTGTTTCCAGCTCTCTGGGAAGGTCGCGGTCTCGAAGGAGAGGTTGATGACGTTGCGCAGGTGGGGTGCGATGGAGCTGCCGGCTTTGTTGAAGATGTGGTGTGGAAAAGGGTCTGTTGGGGCGCCGGAGTGGATTGTGCCCATGGTCTTGATTGTGTCCTCGGTGTTCACGTTGACCCAGGCTGTCAGGGGGTCGTGGTCGATGGGATGCGGCGGGTCTGATGTGTAGGGGCCTGTTGGGGTCGTCCGGGAGTCGAAGCTGTCATGGATGTCGGCGATCTTGCGGTGGAAGAAGGTGGCGAGGGAATCACACAGGGCTTGCGACGGCGGGATGTCGTTGGAGCTGGGGTTGGAGAGTTTCTTCACGATGCTGAAGAGCTCCTTGCTGTTGTGTGCGTTGTCGAGGCGGTCTTTGAAGGAGGTCCTCTTGGCGGACCTGATGAGGTGATGGTGGTTGCGGATGGCGTCTTTGTGGGCTGCGCGGCTGTCCGGTGTCTTCTTGCTGTGCCATTTGTTCTCCAGTTTCCGGCAGGTGCGCTTGGATGCTATGAGTTCCGGGGTGAACCAGCTGGCTATCTTGCTGGTGTCTTTGTAGGTTGGTTTTTTCAGCGGGGCTAAGGTGTTGGCGCAGTCGTCCATCCATCGTCTGAGATTGCGGGCGGCGGCGTCGGGGTTGGAGGGTTCGTTGGGTGGGCTGAGTGCGAGGTTTGTCTGGAGTTGGTCTTCGGTGACTTTGCTCCAGCATCTGCGGGGGATCTGTAGGGTGCGGTGGTGTGCGGCGGGTTTCCGGAAGGTGAAGTGGATGCAGTGGTGGTCGGTCCAGGTGAGTTCGGAGGTGTGGCTGAAGGAGAGCCCAGGACAGCCAGGGTGCCCACCCTCACCTGTTGTTTCCACGTCACTGAGACCAATGGAAGCAACCTTGTGAAGATGTTTGCCAGCCTTAAACCATCATCTGATGCCTCAAGGCGCTGTACGGAAGTTTGTGTAAAGGCAGAGTGGATGGAGGTCGGTCTGAGAGGGGGGGGGTGCACGTTGTTGAAGGAGTGGGGTTGGTAAAAAATAGTTACAGGTCTATTTGTTTTATTAACTTGTGTAAAAATTAAATGAAAGAGTGTTTAGACGTGAATGCAGATTTCAGATAAGGGAGGGATGTTCAGGGGTCCTCTTCGTCCAATAATAATTCCAGCTGCTCCTGCCGAGAGCTGGGCTCACATCCAGACCCCACACAATGTCATAGAAAGAAAATTTCACAGTCTCTTAAAGTGCATGGAACACTGTGCACAGAGTGCAGGTCAGATCCTGAAATTGAGACATTCACATGTGTGCTTACACGTAGTGCACCTTGTAGAGCACAGCAAGCTACAGTTTAAACAATCCTTTAATAAAAATATACATATATACAATAATTGCTTTTAGAAGCCAACTCTGTTTTAAGAGCACAGTGATAATATGCTGTTTGAAAACCGAGAAATACAATACATCTTAAATTCATCATTTTATATACAAGTGCATGTCTTCAGACATTTCAAAAAGTGCTTTTCACATTAAGATTAAAGCACAGAAGGCGTCAGTCTCAGGTGAGAGAAGGAAGTGCCCTGATAACACGGGACTGGTTTACCTTAGTCGTCAATGGCGTCGATGCACGGAAACGGCGGAATCCATTGAGATTTTAGTGTCGCCTGGGTCGCTCGACAAGCATCTCAGTAAAGTCGCCTTTTTCCGCTAAGGTGGCTCGGTGTGTTAAGCCCCTGCTGCAATGACTCGGGAGGGTCTCGATTCGCGGACTTCCAACTCTGCCCGACGTCCTACCGAGTTTGTTCAACTGAACGCGACTTGAGTCCATTGAGTAATAGAAGGAAATGTTCTGCCGGTCTGTCACTGGAGTTACCCGGTTGAAATGAGCAAATGTTGGTAGATATGGAAATAGTAAGATATTCTCTAGTCTGTCAGCCTCTCACCAATTTGACCCGCTTGAAATGCGTAGATGTGGGAACTTGTTTTTAAAATGTCACTCTCCGTTTCAGGCAAGCCGCCTTCGTGGCGTGCAGACTACTGTAGTCCGGCATCAGGTAGAATTCTTGCTTTGTGGTTTTCATCTCGTGAAATAGGGGTGTGCAAAACTCATTGGGGCAGATTTACAAGCCCCTTGCGCCACTATTGCGTCATTGGTAACATGGGAAAAATGACGCTAAAGTGGCGCAAGGAGCTTGTAAATCTGCCTCATAGTGCCTTAAAACACTCACTAAAGACGTCTACGCACTATCAGACGGCGGATTCAGCCGTCTTCGCCTTTTCATCCTTCCGAGGTTGAACTTGGTAATACACACAACTCACAGTGGAGCAACGCCAAATCACCAAAATATTTTGTATCAAAATAAACCACTAAGCGTGCCCGAAGATTGAATGGGTTTGTGGGGTCCCGTTTGTGTCGCGTGCGTTCTTATGTGTTGTTCGTGTAGTCAGTCAGTAAATGTAAATCCAGTACTTGTATAGCGCAGGAATCACCCCCGAAGGGGTATCTCGGCACTGGGGGCCGTTGGGAAGATTAAGCAAGCTATTGCCCAGAGTCTCATGGTGCTGCCGCCGGAGCCAGGGATCGAACCGTGATCCCCAGCCTCCAGTGTCAGTTGCCCTGGCCGCGGCGCCACACATCTCCCCTCGTATGTCGTCGTCTATGTAAGGAATACAAAATTGGAAAAATGTAGAAAATAAATTGTGCGTCTGACGAGCACTGTTACCGTAAAGGTGCAGTTGAATAGAACACGCCCTACAGACCTCCTACAAAAACCCTATATGGCCTATATTGCGCCCATTCGTTTACGAAGAAATAGGTTTCTTGGGTAAAAAGCACTGCTAAAGTGCTGTGGAGAAAGGGCAGTGTCAGGGGCCAATACGTCTTTTCTACTCCGCAGTATTCAGCCAAATAGTATGTGGATACCAAATGTTACACATTAGATGGTATATGTAGGCGTGTGTGTGTTGAGCGATTTTTATAATACTTTTGACCATTGCAAGTCTATATATAGATGGCATACCAGTGGACGAGTTACAAATGGGTTCTACTGAATCTTCTTGCCGGCCAGTCGCTGTACGAAACTGCTGTGGGAAAACCCCATTTCCGTCTGCATCTATGAACCTGTTATCTTTGTTTTGTGTTATTTTTTAATCGGAGTTAATGTGTTTGTATTTACCCAGCAGAATTTACTTTTATATTTTTAAATCGTCTAATGTCACAAATTCCTTCAGTCGCAACTGCATGCAGTAGAAGCCATTTATTGTGGGGTTTGGGCATTACTTGCGAATTGGAAGAGAAGTATTTCTGAGAGCTTCCTAATGCAGGGGACACAAGAACTAACGAGCGACCCGGGACAATGTGGTGAAATGGGGGCGCTGGGATTCAGACCTACTCCTCTGAAACAATCATCGGCGATTTAGGCACAGTTCCTCCCCACTGTGCGGAATTCTGCAAAGAAAAGCTCTTTCTACTGCTCTGGAGGTTGTTACCTCTCGCATTGCCCTCAAAAATATTTTATCTATGCTGCTCAGATGGTTAATGCACCTACTACGGTCCTCTTTAATTCTGTACATTTCTTACCACCAGAGAACTGATAGACAAATACACGTTTGAAGCAGTCGCGGCTCGCAATACGTGCGGGGGCGCGCAGGGTGGGGGGGCGGTCGCGCGAGGGTGGGGGTTTTAAAAATAAAGTTTAATAAATAAATAAAAAACGTGAAAACTTACCTGACCGCCGGGTCCGCGCCGCCTCTGCTGTGTGTTCCTGTGCCGGGATCCGCCGCCGGGTTGGCGCCTTCGTGAGTGGCTGGTGCACCGTGGCAACCCTCTCAGCCAATCCAGACGCTGCTCCAGCAGCGCCAGGATTGGCTAGGGCATGGACTGTCCCCGCCCATAGGAGAGCGGGGGCTGCGGCCCCTGGCCAGTAGCAGCCCTCGCTCGCTCTCATAATGCAGGGCACTGCAGGCTATACTAGTGCGCATGTTCGGGCTGGGCACAAAAATGACCATCCCAAACCTGAACATGCGCACTGGGCCTGCCCTGCTGCTGCTGTCACTCAGTCTGTGTCTGAACAACAAACCCAACCCTCTAGTGCTGCCCCACCCCCTTCAGCAACGCTTCCTCCTGACTGACTCCGGCCGGACGGATTTCGAGTCAGGACGCCGGCGGTGAAGACGTCAATCTTCCTCCGTGTCCATGTGGTTAGTGGGGCAACGCCCCGACGCCCCAATGGACGCACCGCCACTGAGTGTAAAACAGATGGGAGGTGGGTACATGTTATTATGTAAAGTGTGTAATTATGCAGCGCTTAAACGCCCCAAAGTTGTGTTAAAGCACTACAGAGGGGCAGAAGGGAAATGAGGGCTGAGAGTGAGGATGGGAGAGAGCCACCGGTGACATATGAAAGGAGATCGGGGTAAACCTGGAATTAAGAGATGCTTTGGGAATATAAACATGAAATGACACAATGCAGCAACATTTTAATTTAAAATGAGGGTGGCTCCTTTAAATGCGGAGAACTGGTCAGTATGGCTGGGGTCACGGGTGCTACAACATGTAATAATTATTATAAAATTCATAGTACCGGCTTTTCATAAACTTTGAAACATAAAACATTTTTTGATGATTCTTTAAATAGTGGCATTTGACAACATGTACTTTTGGCAATAATAACGCATACACAGCAATGCATACATTGTCTCTTCCTAAACTGCTATTTCGGGGCTCCAGTGACAGTCTGGAGCCACTTACTGCCCCCTTGGGGAGAGTTTAAGTGCGCCTGCAACCCGTCCGATCTGGAGAAGCGCCCCATTAAATCTGACCACTCCTTTTATTTAGCTCTTTTAGTACAGAGACATAGAGAAGAGTTCCAGTTCTCCTCAAAACAACTAAAATGCAACTATCACAATGCTCCTACACTGAAGCCCTTACACCCTTTCATGCAGATAGTTCCCCGCAAATGGAGTCGGAGGGGAGTCCATTTAAAACAGAGAGACGGACGGAGTTTGGGGTGGGAGGAGAGGTGGGGGTAGTGGGAATTTGAGAGTGAGAGAGAGTTTGGCGAGCAGAGACAGTCAGAGTTTGGGCTTGAGGAAGAGGGGACATTTTAGAAGAGAGAGACAGACAGACTTTTGGTGTGGAAAGATGGATGCTGGGATTAAAGCATCTCAAAGTAATGCTATATAAACACTTGAAAACCAGAAACGGAGACCGGCTTCAGTCAAGTACACTCAAACAGAAAGAAGTTGTTTACTACGCGCGGCAACTGCTCCCCGGCCCTTCCCCATGGAGAATCTTCAGCCTTCTGCAAACAAAGCTTGCGGTTCAAAAAGGCGAGCTTTGTGAAAATCAGTGTATGCTGCAGCAGCATGCTCTTCACAGCCTAGTCAGGGGGAATTGTGCAGCAATATAAAAATAAATAATATGTACATACGTAAGAAAAGCTTCTAGAGCATGCTGCTGAGAGGCGCAGCATGATTCTGGTTCTGATTGCAGCTGATATGGAATACGCCTTGTGGGCGGCAGGGGGGGGCACAGTGTGTGTGATACTTCGGTCTCCCCGCCGCCCGCACCGTCCGGTTGTCCAGGACACTCTGACGACTTTCGCGGCATTGAAGGGAGGGGCGCGAGATGAAGCAGCGGCGGGGAATGTGGGGGATGGGAGATAAAGCTGCGGTGGGCCAGGGAAATGCTACTTTCAAGAATGAATGCAGATTAGTCGCTGCACCCAGACAGGAGGTCTGTGCATGTTTGCAGAGAGGCCCCAGGAGGTGAAAAAAGCAAGAATACATGAATATAAGACAGGGGTGGGGAGCTTGTGATGATGTGTTGGTTGGCACAGTATGCACATGTTACGGCACTGTCTTTTTACACATGCGCGCTAACAAATGCTTCCCCCTGCCAAAAAAGACAAGCAGTCTCTGCATGGTAACAGGGACCAGACACACACAGCGTTTCCCTTGCGGGAGCGAGCAGGGGCACCAACAGTTTGCAAGATAATTACAAACAGATGTCGCCAAAGCTCCTCCCGCAAGGGAAACGCCAAACGTGCACGCGTTGCAATAGAAAGCAATGCAAAACGTGCACGTTTTTGGCCAAAAAGCTGATCGATTCCAAAAGGTCCCCTCCTATACAGCGCATGCGCGCTGCGTAGGCGAGACCTAAAAAGGGGGCAGCCTGTTGTTGCGGGAGACAGCAGTTGGCTATCAGAGGTCTGGGCGACGAAGTGGGGACTTTCTAAAGTCACCTTTGCCTTAAAAGTTACCTAAATCCGACTTCAGCAATAGGTCGGGTTTAAAGCCGGGATTAATTAGATCCCTTGAAGTACCATGTTCGGTGGTCCCATATGGAAGTTAGCCCTTAGCACGTGGGCTAGTGAAACTCCATGTTAGCCAATGGTGTTACAAGCCTTACTACGGTGAACATGAGTTTTTACTGTCGACACATGCAAGACTTCAGCTTCCTCTTCGTCTTCTTTGCTTGTTTACCCAGCCAAGACAGAGATCCTTTACTTGTCTTGTGCACTCCCCATCTTTACCCCAATTTGCCATTCTCCTGCCTCCCTTTTCCCAGGATATGTGGCCCATTTCAACAGTAAGATGGCAGTTCTAGAGTGCAGAGAGCCAGCTGTACAATCCTACATCATGGCAGAGGTCTGCTGCTAAGATTAGTTTAGCCGGAAGATCTCTGCCAGCCTTCTCAGGGCCCACATCCTCTCGAGGCATTGAAAATAAGTGAAAGCTTGTAGGAACTTGTCCCAAAGGGTTACCTAAAAGCACACATCAAACAATATCCATGAGGTTGCAAGCATCGATTGCAGGAGGAAAACCGGAAGTTAAGTCCCTTTGGAGTTCTGGTTTCGGATAAGACACTCTGCACCTGGTTACTGAGTGACTCCAGCTGGTCGACATCTTTGCAAACACTGTGCAGGT
Source organism: Calotriton arnoldi (assembly GCA_963921515.1). Classification (NCBI taxonomy): domain Eukaryota; kingdom Metazoa; phylum Chordata; class Amphibia; order Caudata; family Salamandridae; genus Calotriton; species Calotriton arnoldi. Next base: position 1,397,765 of record CAWUFW010001944.1, on the reverse strand, counting down.
GCCCAGGTGCCAGCCTGCATCTCAGGTGAGATGCTGTTACAATGCATCAGTACCCAAGTCAATGGTACGTGTTGCTTGCCTGGGTACCCGCTGTGGTCCTGGCCGCAGTTATTTTCCCTTCCTATCTAATACTTGCTGTCTGGCTGGAAATTCGGGAAGAGACAGAGAATTTCTATAAAATCACCAGGGTGTCTGAACTATGACACTCCAAGAGATCTCTTTTGTACAGAACAGTCTGTGTCCTGTAGGGTTCACTGTCCACAGCGATAATCCACATGAGTGTGTCCTTTTACAGCGCATACCCTGGAATGTACTTCAGTGGGTTCGGTGATTTTATTCCTTGTGTACTTGTCTCCTCATTCACACTGAGCAGACTCAGCCCAGCAGTGCTGTTAAAGGGCCATCGTAGAAGCCTTCTCTCACATCATGGTTCATCATCTGTGCAGTCTGATGCCTGCCATCACTAGAGGGTGCGTCACCCGCCTTGGCAGGGCTCCGTGCCCTGGTGCCACCCCTGGGCTGCTTCTCTTCGGTCTGCGCATGTGTCCTCTCGTAGGCTTGTGAACTTCACCCTCATGGGACACCCGACCAGGTGGACGCGCTGATCACTAATGTTCCTCCGCCATTGCTGACTGGTTGAACTCTTTGTTAGCAGGCATCGCTAGGATACAAGCCTCCCTCAGGGTACAGCAGTCTGCGGTGGTCTCACCTGTCACTCCAGTCGCCTCCATCACCTCCTGAACTTTACTCTACAGGAGGGCCACTCCTTACATTATGTACTCCACATGCCAACCTCTGACCCCTTCACCTGCCTCTAATTGCTCATTACCTGTTAGACCTGCCCCATCACCCTACACTCCAACGTGACAAAGAAATACAGCAGGCCTCAGCCAGCTGGGCTGGTGCAATATGCTCCTTCCGCCGACCCCATAAATCAGTTTGCTGTTAGCTTGTTTTGTCATCTGAATCCTGTTCAAACATCTGAGTTCCCTCTCCCTCCTGGTAAGTTGAAGCACAGCACATGCAGCCCATGTCTTTACTTTCACTTTGGCGGTCGTCAGAGGGGGCAGTGTCTGAGTGGGTGTGTGGCTTGCTGCTCCAGTCCCTTTTATCAGATACCCGACCGCATGCAGGGGCTGACCCTGGCTTCCACACAGGGGGCCATTTATGGTCAGCTGAAGTCCATGGCACTGAAAGTCTTGTGTTTTCTCTGTTTCCAGGCTACTTGGCACCCACGCTATGAGCTGATCGTGGCTGGACGCTACCCTGATCCAAAGTTTCCTGGCTACATCGATGGCGAATTGAGAACTATTGACGTGTTTGATGGAAACAGCGGCGAGATGGTGTGTCAGCTGCAGGACTCCAACACGAACGGCATCATCTCGGTGAGCGCTGCGCTGGATGTGGGGTGCTGCTTGGAGTACGGGGGGTGGTACTGTCACTGCAGATACTGTACGTGGTCTGTGTGATGACACCTCTGTTGCTGCCTGTGAGGGAGGAAAGCGTGTGTGTGTGTGAGTGTGTGTGAGAAAAGTGTGTGTGTGAGGAAAGTGTGTATGTGAGAGAAAAGGAAGGGGGTTTTAGTGCATGGACACATCCATTTCAATTCCTCCTCTGGGTGGGGAGGGGAGAATGACTGAATGAGAATATATATGAGAATGAAGTGCTTTCTGTGTGTGTTTTTATTTTGCTTCTGGCCCGAGTTGGTCAGACCTTACATTGCTTCTGAGTCTGGTGTGTGTGTGTGGTGTGTGTGTGTGTGTCTGTGTGTGTGTCTGTGTCTGTGTCTCTCACTGGCCTGCTCTTCCCCCGCAGCTCTGCGCCATCTACCTCGCCGCTTAGCCCCAACCTCCTCCCAGGAGGGTTTCGAGGCCGCTATCCGCTCCGTGGTTGCCCGCTGTGTGACCGGTATTTCGTGCCCCCTGGTAATTGTTTTTCTGTGCTCTCTGTGCCCCCCTGGTAATTGTTTCTTGTGCTCTCCGTGCCCCCCTGGTAATTGTTTTCTTTGTGCCCACCTGGTTCTGATATAATGTGCCCCATATCCCGCTTCCCTCTTCCTGCCGCTGCTGCCCCTGCGTCCCCTCCCCCCGGCCCACGCACGTTCCTGCCTCCCAGCTGACCGCCCCCTCCCCTACTTAATGGCGGCTGCTGCGCGGTCGCCTAGCGGACGTGCGCAGGGCACGCCAAAGGCGCGCCTAAGGCAAGCCCATCTGCGCCCGTCCGCGACCCGACCGCAACCAGCGCCAGGAACCCTGGATCACCGAGCATCCATCGCTACGACTCCGCCGCCCTCCTCGCACTCAACCCCGGAAGACTCGGAGACTGCCAAGAGGCCTCGCCAAACACGACCCATGGCCAGTTCTCCTGCCTCCACTGCCGCCAGACCCTCACCACCACCCCAACCTCCAAAACTACCAGCACCGGCGACACCCTAAGATGCATCCTCCTCAACGTGCGCTCCATACACACACGCCACTGAAATCTGGAACCTACTCGACTCTCTCTCGCCCGACATCGCCTTCTTCACGGAGACCTGGACCAACGCCTCCTCCGCCCCCAACATCAACACCGCCATCCCGGACGGATACAAGATCCAGAGGAAGGACCGCCCCAACCACCCGGGAGGAGGCCTCGCCATCGCCCACAAGAGCACCATCCGCTTCGTCACCTCCAGCGAAACCTTCCCCTCCGCCGAACACCTGCACTTCCAACTCCAGACCAGCCCCAACGCCACACTCCGAGGAACCCTCGTCTACAGACCCCCCTGCCCCCGGACACCCTTCACCACCACCATCACCGACTTCATCGCCCCCCAAACAAACTACATACTCATAGGAGACCTGAACTTCCACCTCGACAACCCCAATGACCCCAACTCCACCATCCTTCGTGACAACCTCTCCAACATCGGTCTTAAACAACTCGTCACCACTCCAACCCACAGAGGAGTACACACCCTCGACCCCATCTTCGCTGCAGGAAGCAGCGTTCACTTCAGCCACACAATGCAACCGCCATGGACCAACCACCACTGCGTACATTTCGCCATTGACAAACCTAAGGCACCCAAACCAGCCCCTCGCCCACCATGAAGAAACTGGAGCAAAGTTACCGACGAGCAACTCAACTCCACCCTCACCCGAGACAACCACACCTGGACACCTGACGCAAACATCGCAGCCAGAGAACTCTACACTTGGATCTCCAACTGCGCAGACAAGCTCGCACCGCTACGCAACCCCGACAAACAACGCCCCAGGAAGGCCGCCTGGTTCACCGCCGATCTCCAAGAAGCCAGACGCACCTGCAGACGCCTGGAGAAGAACTGGAGAAACACCAAAACAACCGAAAACTACTCCACCTAAAAGGACGCCATGACGGACTACCACTACAAAATCGGAACCACCAAAAGGAACTTCATCCACCACAAAATCCTCGCCAACTCCACCAACTCCAAAGAACTCTTCAGTGTCATTCAGGAATTCACCAACCCACGCAGCGAAGCCACAGACATCACCCCGTCCCAAGACCTCTGTGACAAGCTTGGGACCTACGTCCACCTCAAGATCAAAACCCACTACGACAACTTCGTCGACCAGACGCCACAGTCGGACCCCCAAAGGCACCAGCCAGCCCCAAAGGCACCAGCCCACCATCTCCAGCTGGACACCGATCACGACCGAAGACACCACCTCGACCATGAAAGGCATCCACTCAGTGGCCCCCACCGACCGCTGCCCGCCTCACATCTACCACAGTGCCGCGGCCGCAATCGCACCCGAACTGCAACGCACCATCAACACCACCTTCAAAACAGGCACCTTCCCCGACAACTGGAAGCGCGCAGAAGTCGGGCCCCTCCTCAAGAAGCCCACAGCAGACCCCACCGACCTCAAGAACTACTGGCCCATCTCGCTCCTCCCCTTCGCAGCCAAAGTTGCAGAGAAAACAGTTAACAGAGAACTAACTCGATTCATTGAAGAGAACGCCATCCTCGACCCGTCCTAATCCGGATTCCGAAGCAACCACAGCACAGAGACCACCCTACTCGCCGCCACAGACGATATCCGCACACTCCTGGACCAAGGCCACTCCGCAGCCCTTATCCTACTCGACCTGTCAGCGGCCTTCGACACCGTCTCTCACCGCACACTAGTAGCCAGACTACACGACGCCGGCATACAAGGAACAGCCCTGGACTGGATCCGATCATTCCTCTCCGGAAGAAGCCAAAGGATCAGACTGCCACTCTTCCTCTCCGATCCCACGAAAATCACCTGCGGAGTCCCACAGGGGTCATCACTGAGCCCGACCCTTTTCAACATCTACATGGCCCCCCTCGCAGCCATCGTCCGACAACACGGTCTCAACATCGTCTCCTACGCCGACGACACCCATCTTATCCTCTCCCTCACATGAGACCCCACCACCGCCAAACTCCACTTCCAGAAAGGAATGCAGGACATCGCAATCTGGAGGACCAACAGCTGCCTGAAGCTCCACACCGAGAAGACAGAAGTCCTCGTCCTTGGAACCACCCCTTCAGCATGGGACAACACCTGGTGGCCGACCGCCCTCAGAAGCCCACCTACCCCCTCAGACCATGCCAAAAACCTCGGCATCGTACTCGACTCATCACTCACCATGAATCGACAGATCAACGCCGTCACCTCCAGCTGCTTCAACACCCTCCGCATCCTTCGCAAGACCTTCAAATGGATCCCCCCGGACTCAAGGAAGACAGTCACCCACGCACTCATCACCAGCAGCCTGGACTACGGAAACGCCCTCTACGCTGGCATCAAGTCCCTACTCCGCAAACTCCAGACTATACAGAACACCGCCGCCAGAATCGTCCTCGGTATCCCGCGTGCTCGAACACATCAGCCAACACCTACGTAAACTCCACTGGCTCCCCGTGGAGAAAAGAGTCACCTTCAAAATCCTCACCCACGCCTACAAATGCCTACACAACAACGGACCCAAATACCTCAACGACAGAATCAACTTCCACATACCCGAAACCGATCTGCCAACCTCGCACTGGCCGAAACCCAGCGCATCCTCAAGGCCAGAGCAGGCGGGAGATCCTTCTCTCACATCGCAGCCAAGACCTGGAACGAGCTACCAGCAGACATCAGACGCGCCCCCTCCCTGAACACCTTCAGGAAGGCTCTCAAGACCTGGCTCTTCGGCTAAACATCTGCGGATCCCCCTCTACCCCCCCTCAGCACCTTGAGACCCTCACGGGTGAGTAGCGCGCTTACAATTCCCCTGATTTATTGATTGTGTGAGGGACACTGCACTACTAGTGCTGTACGTGTGTCTCTTGCTTCCGCTGCTACCCATACTGCACCTGCTTTGTGTTTGTAGGGCAGATTTTTATTTTATTGCCCGTGCTGTGTGCGAGGAAATCATGTGCATTGCTTCTGCTACACCTCTTCTCAGTGCCAGGGAAGCTTACCCTGACTGGGCCTGTTGTTTGACGCACGTGTGTGGATGTTTTTTCTCGCTGGATTCTCACTGCAGTGTCTGTCTCTTCACAGCTGAATCAGTTTAACCCCATGGGAGATACACTGGCATCGGGCATGGGTGAGTAGCTGCTGTCCCTAAACTGTTTCTTTCAATGCCTTCCCCACCCCTGCAACACTAATGGGCTAGAGGCTTTCTCACAGACACTCTGTGTATGCACGTGTGATGTCATGTGGTCTGTGAGAAACAGGTTCTCAGCCCTACCTGTCCCTTTGATCCGGGCACCCCTACCGGCCTGGTACTCTCACGTCACATCCCGTTGCTTCCTGTTCATGGGAGGTTGTTAAAGAATATAGGGTTATGTGAACAAGGGCCAAGAGAGAGGAAAGTCCAAAGCGGTACCACTCAATGTCCTGCAGAAGAACCAGATGTCCTAGTATTAAGATATTGAACATTTTGCAGGTTTCCCATCTATGAAGAGAGAGAGCCTGCAAAAGAATCAGGAAGGAAGGAGGGATGACCGGGGTGGAGGAGAAGCCTCAGCATGGCAGCTATTTACTTAGACTCTTAATAAGGCAGTGTAAGAACTTGGGTTATTAATTGTGCCGGATGTAAGTCCTTCGCAAGTAATAGGTCCAGAATTGTCTCCTTACCGGGAATTAAGTGCTCAGTTGTAGCACTTGACTCTCTCAGGGTGGCAAAGTAGAGCAGTCGAAGGCCTACTCAAGGGCCAAGGTGGGGCTAGTAATCTCCATTCGCTGCCACGCAACTATAATACTCAAATTATTGTCCAGTCAGTGCTTTTTCTTTGATAAAGGAAAAGTACATCTATTCCACACAGTTTTAAATACTACGCATTACTTTACTAATATATACTTCAGGCAGATGGCAATACCTTTGACATTCTCATGCATCATGCTGGTGGAATTTAGTTATGGACGTTAACGGGTGATGGTAAATCGGCGATTAATTTATTTAGATTGGATGGGGCAAGTTTCACCTCACTGGGTAATTACAGATTGGAGTCTAAAATATTAATAAGAACTGCAACGGACGGAACACCACTTTAAGGTGCGTTTGAAACTTGGCTTTCCCAACGCTTGAGTGGAGGTTTTGAAAATAATAAGGAATCGGCCACTCATTTATTTGGAAAAGTTCACAGCATGGGATCAATAGAAACTGCCCTGTTGAAGTACTGATGACAGAGCGAAACGTGTTGGCTGGGCTGCTCGAGTGATTTTTCAATAAAGTCTACGATTCGTAAAATAAGGAGAGGACTTTGTTCTGGTATCCTTTTGGAATCTTACAAGAGGCATTGCTCCAAAGTGAATGACATTGTTGTAGTGGACTAATATGGAATAGTAGTGTCACAAAAGGGGGGCTTGCTCCGCATCTTTGGGATTTCTTGGGTTTATTTTGGCATTTAGGCAGCATGACCTGTGGATGGTGAAGCGCCCACAATTGAATAGATATTATTGCTTGTGCAATGCTAGAAGCACAGTTGCCTGTTCTTGCATTTCGAAATTCTGTTGAAAGGTAATATCTGTCTGGATACCTGTAGAAATACATGTTAAGAATATGACAGCAGAGCGTGGAGATTCAGACTCTAGATACCACATCTGTTTAGTGGGATTAGGAATCCGACAAACGGTAGCCACACTGTGGAGCACCTCTACATTTCTTAAACATCCTGGCAGATGATCTCAGAAGAGCCAGACATGCCAAGAATGGAAGATAAAAACTTCACAGCTGCACATCCTCTTCTGCGTTTGGGGTCCACTCACTCAACTAGATTTCCTTACCCTACAAGCAAACATAATTGGCAACCCTTTGCCAACCGGTGCTCTGCAACTGGGGGCTCAGATTGAGGCTTTTCAAAGATGCTGTCGGGGCTATCTGCTTAAGATTTCTTAAGATAGCCTCTGTGGCGTAACTAGGGGGTGGCGGAGGGGGCGGTCTTAAGATAGCCCCAGTGGTGTAACTTGGGGGTGGCGTCACTTCACGTCAGGTGAGGGGTGGCACACAAATGATTGGGCATGTGATGGGAGGGTGGCTTGCATGCAGGCAGTGTAAGAGAGGGAGCCAGTGAGCGGGCAGCCACCTCCGAGCGAGCAAAAAAGTGGCACCGACCTACTACCGGCCGTTTGTTTGTCGCAGGGGAGACACCCAGTGCCTATGCACTTATCAGCAGTCTGTGGACCGGTGCTGCTGTCAGTGCCACCGTAGTCATTTTGGTGTGTATGAGGGTCAGCAAACTCGGGGACCGCCTGGGCGGCAAAAGCTCTAGCTCCACCACTGGATAGCCCCAGTCTTCTCTCCTCCCCCAGCCGATGCCCAGGGTAATCTGCAACTTCTAGAGAGAGAGAGTCTCTCTTCAGTGTTCCTGGGAATCCGCTTGGGTCAGACAGTATAGTCAAAGATCCGTAACCTATTGGTTGCCCACCAGGTAAGGGTCAATTCTGCTCTTCAAATAAGGAAGACCGGATTATTCACCACAGAACACCCCTTTTAAATCTGACAGCAGAACTCTTGCACACTGGAGTTGGTCCACCTAGACATCCCTGATGACTTTCAATAATTCCTTGCGCTGTCAGAGCCGTGTACACCAGAAAGAGGTATGAGCTGGGTGCAGTGCAGGTGGTGGGCTCCTCGACTTATCGGATCCTGCCATATTTCTTATATATAGCCCAGTGGAGCCTAGAATACTCTTCTGTAAGAGTTCAACTCTCAGCGGTTTCAAGATACTGAAGGGAGCCCTGGTCTCCACTCCTTTTCTTTTCATACTGGGTTACCAAGGAATTTATATTCTCTTGAGAACTGATTGCAGTTCTATCAACACGGTTATGTCGCCTGTTGGAACTGATGAAGCCTTGAAATGTGTGCCACAGCAGGATTCCCCTTGCTGATGAGAACTTCATGCAGCAAAGGTGTGGGGAAGCCAGAGTTTCTCAGCTGAAGGGCTTTCACCAAGTTTCTCACAGATCAGGCCGTGTTGCATCTGAACCTTGAATTCATTTCTAAATTTACACCTGAATGGTCCTGGAATCAGGTAGTATTTGCTATTTTTCTCCCACAGACCAATTTTTTCTGCTGAGTGTTTTTGGGGAAAAACGAAAGACTTTGAAATGGTGTGAGCTCTTGCTAGCCTTTGTTCAAGGAAACACCAGCCAGAAGGACCAGCCGCATGGAAGCTGGAGGATCGTGTGATCTCTCTGGATCACCATAAGGCGGCAGAGCTCGATCCTTCCACCTCTCCGCTCATTTCCAAGAGGGATGGCTTCCCCAGCAGCACCTTTCATGGCAAGGTCCATCCTGGAGACCTGCAAGGCAGCAACATGGTGGTCATTCCCCAAACTCTACCGCCTAAAACTTCATACGTGAAATGACGTGATCAGGCGTGATGCGGAGCCTGCTTTGTTAAGGTGAGCCACATCCCCGCCTTTGCTAGGCTCTCTGCTTCTTGCAAATCTAATTCCAGTATTTGAATGTGTGAAAGATGCAACGCTGGAGAGGAAGAAGTCCCTTATCTCCAGGTATCTTTCCCAGGTGGGCCTCCCTGCTGAGACTTCTCGTATTGCACCTGTAATGAATTAGGCCTCCACAGGGTGATCTCAGTGAGTAGACAGGGCCTAGTTGGGCCTCTCATCCTCATTTGTGGATTTGAACTTACAAAAACGTATAAAATGGTTTCCTTCATACTGCTCTCTTAAATGTTCATAATAGAATTTAGCGTGCACTCATCAACTTGTACAATGGCAATCCATTGTTCAGGCCACCATCAGTCATTCACACAAATATTCAAGTCTTGCAATTAGTTTCACTTATGTCTTTATTATTATTTTTCTTCCGAATTAACATGGATTAAAAACATTTATTGCAGCCAATTTTGCCAGCCAACGTTTTCAGCCCCCAAGAGACGTTCTCAGCCTTGAGCTGAGCCTCAGTCTTCCACAAGCAGCCACAATTTCACAGGATGCTCGCATGTGAAGTCTAATGAAGTCTAATGAACTCCACGATCCACATGGTCAGGATTACCCACACACCTCCCACAACCATACACACACATGTACAGGATCCTCAATGCATGTCCTAGACATGATGAAGATGAAGGACCCCACTTACAGAAGAATGGACTAACTAGACATGATGGAGGTAAGGAAGTCTGTTTACAGAGGAATGGACTAACTTTTACATGGGGAGTCTTACCCACACACCTCGCGCTCGACCACACCCATACACACGCATGTACAGGATTCCTCAAAGCGTTCACAGAAGAACGGACTAACTAGACATGATGGAGGGAAGGGAGTCCGGTGTCTTTTTCCATAAAGTTCTTTTTATTAAGTATCCAATTTCATCACACTTCAAACGGACTCAGCCAACGCTTTTCATCCATTATAGGGACTTCATCAGGGCAATTTGATTTGTCCTCCTTCTCAAAATTCTTCTTTTCCATTCATTCCCCATTTAAATGTATGGGCTCTTTTCGAGCAGCCTTTCGGCGTGTGTGTCCTAGTCCTATCCAATCGATCTCCGTGCATGCAATAGACATAATGAAGAAGAAGGTCCCTGGTTACAGAAGAATGGACTAGACATGATGGAGGTAAGGGAGTCCAATTACAGGAGAATGGACTAACTTTTACAAGGGGAGGCTTAACCACACATCTGGCGCTTGACCTCAACCATACACACACGCACAGGAATCCTCTGTACATGTTATAGACATGATGAAAATGAAGGACTCTGGTTACAGAAGAATGGACAAGACATGATGGAGGTAAGAGACTCTGGAGAATGGACTGACTTTTACAAGGGGAGGGGCACATAAGCACTACCCAGCATAGGATACAAGAAGGCGGCCAGTTCCTACACCATTGGTTATGCTGAGGCCAGTGCCAATTCCTAACAACCTGGGTACTCTATGAAAGTGGGGTGTACTTTGGGTGCCCCGCTGACCTTCGAGACCAGCTTTTAGGTCTCATGCTAGTGAAAGAGGTGGACCCTCAGAGGCATGCATTCCTGTCCACCTCACTAAGCAGCAGGGCTCGGGGCTCTCCAGTACTATCCAGAAGCCTTTCATCCCAGAAGATCAGGCAGATGGGCTGGTGACAGCACTGTCCTGGAGGGACAGAGCGCTGCAGATACAATTAATAATATCCACTTAGAGCAGGGCGAGAGGAAGCTTCCTAGACAGGCAAACCTTTGCAAACACCACTGATGCTATCAACTTCAACCCAACATTGACAGCTGCTGGTGTAAAGGGACGGAGACGGACAGCTGCTGGTGTAAAAGGAAGGACACAGACAGCTGCTGGTGTAAAGGAAGGACAGGGACAGCTGCTGGTGTAAAGGGAAGGAGACGGACAGCTGCTGGTGTAAAAGGAAGGACACGGTCAGCTGCTGGTGTAAAGGAAGGACACGGACAGCTGCTGGTGTAAAGGAAGGACACGGACAGCTGCTGGTGTGAAGGAAGGGCACGGACAGCTGATGGTGTAAAGGGGAGGGCACAGACAGCTGCTGGTGTAACGGAAAGGACACGGACAGCTGCTGGTGTAAAAGGAAGGACACGAAGAGCTGCTGGTGTAAAGGGCAGGACACAGACAGCTGCTGGTGTAAAGGGCAGGACACGGACAGCTGCTGGTGTAAAGGGCAGGACACGGACAGCTGCTGGTGTAAAGGGCAGGACACGGACAGCTGCTGGTGTAAAGGGCAGGACACGGACAGCTGCTAGTGTAAAGGGAAGGAAACGGAGAGCTGCTGGTGTAAAGGGAAGGAAACGGACAGCTTCTGGTGTAAAGGGAAGGAAACGGACAGCTGCTGGTATAAAGGGAAGGAAACGGACAGCTGCTGGTATAAAGGGAAGGAAACGGACAGCTGCTGGTATAAAGGGAAGGACACGGACAGCTGCTGGTGTAAAAAAGGGACAGACAGCTGCTGGTGTGAAGGAAGGACACTGACAGCTGCTGGTGTGAAGGAAGGACACGGACAGCTGCTGGTGTAAAGGGAAGGACACGGACAGCTGCTGGTGTAAAGGAAGGACACGGACAACTGCTGGTGTAAAGAAGGGATATGGACAGCTGCTAGTGTAAAGGAAGGAGACAGCTGCTGGTGTAAAGGGAAAGACACGGACAGCTGCTGGTGTAAAGGGAAGGACACGGACAGCTGATGGTGTAAAGGGAAGGACACGGACAGCTGATGGTGTAAAGGGAAGGAAACGGACAGCTGCTGGTGTAAAGGGAATGAAACGGACCGCTGCTGGTATAAAGGGAAGGACATGGACAGCTGCTGGTGTAAAGGGAAGGACATGGACAGCTGCTGGCATGAAGGGAAAGACAGGCAGCTGTTGGTGTAAAGGGAAGGACACGGACAGCTGTTGGTGTAAATGGAAGGACACAGACAGCTGCTGGTGTAAGGGAAGGACACAGACAGCTGCTGGTGTAAGGGAAGGACACGGACAGCTGCTGATGTAAGGGAAGGACACGGACAGCTGCTGGTGTTAAGGGAAGGACACGGACAGCTGCTGGTGTAAAGGGAAGGACACGGACAGCTGCTGGTGTAAAGGGAAGGACACAGACAGCTGCTGGTGTAAAGGGAAGGACACGGACAGCTGCTGGTGTAAAGGGAAGGACACGGACAGCTGCTAGTGTAACGAGAAGGACATGCAGCTACTAGTGTAAAGGAAGGAGACGGACAGCTGCTGGTGTAAAGGGAGGGAGGCCTTCCTAAGAACATGCCCAAGCACACACTAACATTTGATAATGAGGACCTGTTGGGTAAAAAGACCAGTGATGCTCTGAACAGACTAACGGATATGGCAAGATCAGTCGAGTCCTCGGGCTCATGGCCAGAAGGGTAGCTCATTCACCATATGCTCACTAGGACAGAGGTGGCTCATTCACCTGATGCTCACTAGGACAGAGGTGGCTCATTCACCAGACGATCACTAGGAAAGAGGTAGCTTATTCACCAGGCACTCACTAGGGCAGAGGTGGCTCATTCAACAGATGCTCAATAGGACAGAGGTGGCTCATTCACCTGATGCTCACTAGGACAGAGGTGACTCATTCACCTGATGCTCACTAGGACAGAGGTGGCTCATTCACCAGATGCTCGACAGAGGTGGCTCATTCACCAGATGCTCACTAGGACAGAGGTGGCTCATTCACCTGATGCTCACTAGGACAGAGGTGGCTCATTCACCAGAGGCTCGCTAGGACACAGGTGGCTCATTCTTCAGAGGCTCACTAGGACAGAGGTGGCTCATTCACCAGATGCTCACTAGGTCAGAGGTAGCTCATTCACCAGGCGTTCACTAGGACAGAGGGAGTCCTGAGGCAGGGGTCAGAGGACCAGCAAATAGAAACTTACAAAGGACCAAGTAGCCATAACCTTAAGGATGAGGTGGAAGAACAGGTACACTGAGGCACCTGACAGAGGGTTGTCTCCAGGGGCTGAGGGAGGGGAGGCACATGGAAAGGAGACACAAGAGGAGCAGAGGAACTGGAAGCTCCCAGAGAAGAGGGGATATTTCCAGGTGCAGTGGTAGAGGAGGTATATCCAGGGGCCGAGGTAGAGTAGGTATATCCAAAGGCTGCGGTAGAGGAGCTATATCCAGGGGCAGAGATAGAGGAGGTATTTCCAGAGACTGAGGTAGAGGAGGTATATCCAGAGGCTGAGGTAGAGAAGATATATCCAGAGGCCGAGGTAGAAGAGGGATATCCAGATGAGGTAGAGGTGTTATATCCAGGGACTGAGGTAGAGGAGGAATATCCAGGAGCTGAGGTAGAGGAGATCAATCCAGGGGCTGAGGTACTGGAGATAGAGTGAGTATATTCAGGGACTGAGGTAGAGGTGGCTCCTTAATTGCTAATGAAGAGGAGGTATATCCAAGGGCAGAGGGAAAGAAGGTGAAGATGGGTAAGTCCAGGGGCTGAGGTTGAGGAGGTTAAGAGGAGGTATATTCAGGGGCCGAGGTGGTGAAGGTAAAGTAGAGGTATATCCAGGGGCCGAGGTGGTGGCGGTAAGGAGGCGGCATATCCAGGGGCTCAGATAGAGGAGGTATATCCAGGGACTGAGGTGGCAGAGGTACGTCCAGGGGCTGAGGAAGAGGAGGTATATCCAGAGGCCGAGGTAGAGGAGGTATATCCAGAGGTAGAGGAGGTATATCCAGAGGCTGAGGTAGAGGAGGTATATCCAGGGACTGAGGTGGCAGAGGTACGTCCAGGGGCTGAGGAAGAGGAGGTATATCCAGGGGCTGAGGTAGAAGGGGTATATCCAGGGGCTGAGGTAGAAGGGGTAAATCCAGGCGCTAAGGAAATGGAGATTGTTAGAAATGGGATTTCTGGTTGGCTAAGGCTTGCGCCAAAGCCAGTCCGAGACCACCACTCTAGTCAGGGCGAGGGAGTTACACGCCGAAGATAACCCCTGCTCACCCCCTTGGTAGCTTGGCACGAGCAGTCAGGCCTATCCCGGAGGCAATGTGTAAAGCGTTTGCGCAACACACACACACACAGCAGCAACACACTAGGCACACCACAAAAGGAACTCCACACAAGGTTATATCAAAAATAGCCTTTGTATTATCATAAACACATTAGAATAGTAATCACACAATATACACTGTGCCAACTGGCACTAGGCAATATTTACAGGGGATTATATACACGTGACAGGGCCAATTGGGCCACTGTCAGGACCATCACAAAGTGAAAATAGCAAATGTAGAACCAATAATAAATGTAGAACACAACCAGTAATTACTGGCAAACACTGTACTCCGCATCATATCCTGCAACATAAACCACATTATGCACAGTATCACATCAGGCGCAAAATACATTATTCGCCAACCTCATAAGCCTAAACATATTAGACCATAACCTCCTAATCATAACTCACATTAGGGGCATAAACCATAGTAGAGAATAACCTCACAAGCATAAACCACAGTATGCAAATAACCTCATACATAAACCACATTAGAGGCATAAATCAGGGTGCGTAAATCACAGTACATGAATCACATTTCCTGCGCACCACATAAATCACATTAGGGCCTGGCACCCTATCAATCTAACAGTCCCCCTGGCCAACTGGCCTTCTCAGAGGGCTCAAATGCCCTATGTCCATAATGTCAGGGCGGCTGCCAATGCAGCAGAATCCACAAGTGCGCAATTGCGCTGAGGCACAGGAGTGTATCTCACTCCTATCTCACTAAAAATGCCCCCAAAGAACTGATGGCCTAAACGTTGCAGCTGACGCTAATTGCCGTGCAGCTGTGATGCAAAACGTGGGACTGGGCACTCACTGTGCCCTAGAATCAATATGCCCAAAACGTTGCAGCTGCCCGCGCTGGTGCGGTGCAGCTGTGAATAAACAAAGTAAAGGGCCTGGCACCACTGTGCCTTCTGGGCCCCCACTGTGGCTCTCTCAGCAAAACATGCCCCCTTGGTGCAGGTGGGGCAGCTGGGAAAGCCACACGGGCGCTCACTGGGCCCTCAGAGGGGCCACGGAGGGTGGGCACCGACAATGTGCCCCGATGCGCCCCTCCCATCAGGGACTCCAAGAAAGAATGGCCCCCATTGATGGAGCGGCCCTCTGTCATGCGGGGCCGCTCAGAAAATGGGCATAGATACTGTGCCTCGAACCGGCACCAACAACATAGAGCCTTCACTCACCGGCTCTATTGGAGACTCTTCCGGTCCCGGGCGGCGTGCTTGGGAGAGCCCCCACGCCTCGGGGACTCTCTCTCCTTTCCTTCGGTTCGCCAATGCGGGGTGGGCTCCCGCCTGGCTTCTGCTACACGCGGGGCTCTCCCTTCGCCACGGGAGCCCCGCTGGCCTGCCTCAGCACTTCTCCTCCTTTCCGGCGTGCACGGAGACGGGGTGGGCTCCCGCTCCTCGTCCGGCACCGTCCAGTGCGGGGTGGGCTCCCGCCTGGATTCTCCCTCCGGTTCTCTCCTCACTTCACCCGGGCCCCCACCTGGGACTTTGATGTGGAGCCCGCGAGGCTCCGGACTTCCGGCTTCCGCTTCGCGGCCCCGCCCACAACCAGGCAAGGTCGCCTGGCTTCCGGGTCACGCTGATAGCGGACCGGAGAAGATTTCTTCGGCGACTCGGGCCGCGGCGGTGATTTTTCGGATCTCGGCGGCAACCGCGGAGTGGGCACCCGCTCGTAAAGGCACATAACGCGGGGTGGGCACCCGCTACATAAATAAACATAAAGCGGGGTAGGCACCCGCAAATTCAAATCAAATAAGCGGGGTGGGCACCCGCGAAGACAAAGAAATGCAGAGGCCGGGTAGAAGAGGGATATCCAGATGAGGTAGAGGTGTTATATCCAGAGACTGAGGTAGAGGAGGAATATCCAGGAGCTGAGGTAGAGGAGATCAATCCAGGGGCTGAGGTACTGGAGATAAAGAGTGAGTATATTCAGGGATTGAAGTAGAGGTGGCTCCTTAATTGCTAATGAAGAGGAGGTATATCCAAGGGCAGAGGGAAAGAAGGTGAAGATGGGTCTGTCCAGGGGCTGAGGTTGAGGAGGTAAAGTGGAGGTATATCCAGAGGCCGAGTTGGTGGAGGTAAAGTGGAGGTATATCCAGGGGTCGAGGTGGTGGAGGTAAAGAGGAGGTATATCCAGGGGCCGAGGTGTCGGAGGTAGAGAGGAGGTATATCCAGGGGCTCAGATAGAGGAGGTATATCCAGAGACTGAGGTGGCGGAGGTACATCCAGGAGCTGAGGAAGAGGAGGTATATCCAGAGGCCGAGGTAGAGGAGGTATATCCAGGGGCTGAGGTAGAGGAGGTAAATCCAGGGGCTAAGCTAATGGAGGTAAAGAGGCTTTATATTCAGGGACTGAAGTAGAGGCACTCCTTAATTGCTAATGAAGAGGAGGTATATCCAGGGGCTGAGGGATAGAAAGCTCCCAGAGAAAAGGAGGTATATCTAGGATCAGAAGTAGCAGAAGTAAAGTGGAGGTATATCCAGGGTCTGAGGTAGAGGAGGTATATCCAGAGGCTGTGGTAGGAGGTATATCCAGGGGCGGAGGGACAGAGAGCTGCCAGAGAAGGGGAGGTATATCTAGGGTCCGAGGTGGCATAGGTAAAGTGGAGGTATATCCAGGGGCCGAGGTAGAGGAGGTATATACAGGTGCTGAGGGACAGGGAGCTCCCAGAGAGGGGGAGGTATATTCAGGTGCTGAGGTACAAGATTTAAATCCATGGGCTGAGATAATGAAGATCAAGAGGCAGTCTATTAAGGGACTGAGGTAGAGGCGGCTCCCTAATTGGTATCTCGTGGGCTTTCTGCCCTCCCCCTTCTGGTGAGGGCAGATTTGTGATGACCATCCAATCTGCCCCACAGGAGGGGCAGAAGGGCTGTTGGCTCTGTAGGGGTACAGTTGGATGACCAGTTTTTGAGAAGCAAAAACCAGGCTATGCCAGACATAAAAGTAGGACGAAATCATTAAACCATACTTCTGTCTGTCCTGGGTGGGTGCGGGGTGCATGTGTGTGTGTGATATATTGATATGTTCGAGGCATATGAGCTGTAGATCGTATACTTGTGCATAGATCGCCATCTGGTGTTGGGCTCGGATGTTTGCACTTTGTTTTTGTCTTGGAAGAAGTCTTTGTAGTCACGAGGTAGGTGACTACTCCTTAGGACGATAGTGCGCATGGGCATCGACTCCAACTCCAGATTGTTTTTTTCTGCCATCGGGTTCGGATGTGATTTGCTGCGCTCCGGGTCAATATCGGTTTCGAATCTCCCCTTGACGCGCAATACCTCTCCACTCGACGGTATTGTCTCGTTCGCGTTTCCCTTTCGACGCGCATCTTTAAAACTAACTCCTCGATCTCCGACGCGGGCCGTTGGGCCTATCCGCGCCGACCACGCCAGCAGTCAATGGAAAGGACTCCTTTCAAAAAATGCATCGGGTGTGGGGCTAAGTTCCCACACACGGACTTGCACGAGGTTTGTAATCTCTGCCTCTCCCCAGAGCACGAAGACAAGAACTGCGAGGCCTGTGCATCGTTCAGGTCGAAGAAAACCATCCGTGACCGTATGGCTCGACGTCACGAAATGTCTCGCGGAAGCAGCTCGATTCCGGACATCTTCAGACCAGATTCCAATGTCCAGCCGGAACAACAAGGTGATGAAGAAGACATCTCTGTCTCCGAGGCCGACGACTCAGACGTCGAAGAAGAGACACTCACCCCGACTCAGCGGTCCGTGAGTACCGAAACCCCTCTCCCAAAAAACAAACCTAAGGCTCCGGTAACACCCACGGGCTCGGGTCGACACCGGCAACATGTCTGACGCCCCGCCCTCGGGCCCGGCTATGAAACCTAAACATAAGCCTTCCGGCTCGGGCTCGAGCCAACCCCATTCCGGTGCCGAAAAGTCACCTTCGGCACCGAAGCATTAGACCAAAGATGGGCCACGCCCTTCTTCGTCGACGCCTAAGACAGCCTCGACGCCGAAGCCCTCAGCGTCGAAACATACCAAGGACAAACATTCGGAACCGAAAAAATCTTTGGAGCCGAAAACGGCTTCGGAACCCAAAAAATCGTCGGAGCCGAAAAAAGTCTCAGAGCCACAAACTCCTAGAACAAGATCTAAGGAGTCCAAGACCCCACATAAAGCCCCAGAGACTCGGTCCGAAGAACATTCTGAGCCAAAATCTTCAGCACCGAAAAAAGACATTTTACCCACACAGCCTTACCTGATTTTTCGGATCCAAAACAAAAAACTCTTTGTATTGACCCAGAGACTGGCAAAGTCGTCGCCAAGCCTCCAAAAAAGAGGAAACTGAAATACCCTTGAAACGAAAGGAGACGAGTACTAACACCTCCTTCTCCTCCTCCAGCTGATCCAAATCTTCTAATTTCTCCCCGACACTCCCCACAACATACTTTTTCACCTCAAACATCAGATACTGAGGATGATCATATCGATAGGGGTGGGAATATAGATCCACATGGGGATGATGATGCACATACCATCCCACACGACGTAGACCCTTGGGATGACTACAACACAGATCCTGACCTACACAATGACCCGGACCTCTATCCATCTAGGCCATCACCACCAGATGACAATATTGGATTTGCGCAACTAATCAATAGGGCTGCCCAATACCACGGGGTACAGTTACATTCTGATCCCTTAGAGGAAGATTTTTTACTTGAAACCTTTGCACCCTCGCAAAAGTCCACGCACACCCTGCCAATGTTAAAAGGCATGCTCAAACATGCCCCAGAACTTTTTAAGGACCCTGTCAGAGCCAGGATTCTCAACACCAGGATAGATAAAAAGTATAAGGCAGCTCCCAATGACCCAATTTACATTAAAGGTCAGGTCCCTTTGGATTCTCTTGTGGTGTCTAATGCACGCAAGAGGGCAAACTCACAGAGTACAGGCGACACCCCCCCTCCTGATAAGGAGTCCAAACTAATAGACGCATCTGGTAAACTTATTGCGTCACAGGCTGCAAATCATTGGCGTATTGCCAATGCCCAAGCTTTATTGGCCAGGTACGACAGGGCTCACTATGACGAGCTTGAAAAGCTCATGGAACACCTTCCTGACCAGTACAAACAAAAGGCCAACTGCCTTATACAAGAGGGGAAATTGATGACAAACACCTCAATTAAATGTACGCTCGACGCGGCTGATACCGCATCTCGCGCCATTAACACTAGCGTTTTGTTGCGCAGGCACGCTTGGCTCTGAGTCTCCGGATTCAAATAGGAGGTGCAATCTGCTATTCTAAATCAGCCCTTTGATCAAGAACATCTTTTCGGGCCCTCAGTTGACACATCTTTAGAAAAAATTAAAAAAGATACGGACACTGCTAAGTCCATGGGGGCCTTACAATTTCCTTCACCTAGAGGTTCTTTTCGCCGCTCCTTCTACAGAGCTGTCTCCAAAACCATTGCCTCAGAACATCCCTCTTCCTCCTATAAAAGCCCCACTCAAACGTCCTCCAAAGGATACTTTCGCGGAGGCTACAGAGGCAACAATAGTAAGGGAAGAGGTCGCGGCAACAATAACCGCAACTCCCCTACCACCAAACAGTGACTTCCCTGCCCTTCCCCGATCATCCCACTCCTGTCGGGGGACGTCTCTCACAGTTCCTACCTGTCTGGAATTCAATCACAACAGACAAGTGGTTAAGACAAATTATCCAGTATGGTTACTGCCTGGAACTCACCTCTACTCCCCCAAATATTCCTCCCAGACAACGTCCAATGTCCTCGGAACATCTGACACTTCTCAAACAAGAGGTTCTCTCTCTATTACAAAAGCATGCAATAGAACCAGTCCCCTTGCCTCATCAAGGCACAGGGGTTTACTCCCTCTATTTCCTAATTCCAAAAAAGGACGGCTCTCTCAGGCCCATATTGGACCTCAGACCGCTAAACCTCTACATCTGAAAGAGACACGTTAGTGACAGATTCCTTACCTTAGAATATCCCCAGGCGTCAGGCTGGATCCGGAAAGTTTTTTGCGTAGCAGTACCCTTGCGCGTCGGTAGGCGGCGTCGTGCGGCTCCGCGTCCGTCGTCGGTGTCGTGATCGCCGGGATGACGTCGCGGGCAGTACTTAGGCGCCGCCCTTGCGCGCTGACGTCAGTTCTTCTTTTTCCGCGCCAGCAAGCGCAGATCCGGGAAGAGCAGTGCCCTGGACATTTTTTGACCATACTTTTTGGTGAATTTTTTCACTGTTTTTCTCTTCAAGGTGTCGTAGGGATGCCCGGTTTCAAACGTTGCGGCGCCTGTGCTCGGATGATGTCCGTCACAGACCCGCATTGGGAATGTCTCTTCTGCCTCGGCCGAGGCCACGACACGGAGTCTTGTACCGACTGCCAGGCCCTCAACCCGAAAGCTTTGCGAGAGCGGTCTCGAAAGCTCCTCGAGGCCCGGCATTCGGCTCCGCGGAAGCCCCGGTCGCGTGAGAGGTCCAGGGGTCGATCGCGGAGTCCACACCGGTCGTCGGCATCGAAGTCTTCTTCGTCCGGTAAGTCGAAACACAAAAAGTCCAAAAAGCATCATCGCTCTAGGACTGCGCCTCGCCGGTCTCGCGACTCGGCTGAGGCCCCTCCCGGCACCGTCCCCGCGGCCCCGGACATGCCTGTGGAGTCGCCCCTGCTATACCCGCCCTTCCCGGGTTCGGGGGCGGATCCGGCCAAAGTGCAGGAATTCCTGTCGGCCATGGCCCGCCTCTTCGGGCCTCCAGGTCCCTCCGGTGCGCCTTCGGGCCCCGCGGGCCCTGATGGGGTTGCTCCGCGCCGCCGACGGCTCCGGCCCCGGCGTCGCCCATGCCTCCAGCCTCGATCCCGGCTCCGACTTCGGCCCCGTCCTCGATCCCGGCTCCGCAACCCCCATCGACGCCGGTCGACCTAACGACACCTCCGCCGGCGCCGATGTCTCCGGTGCCGTTCTCGACGCCGCCTGGGGCTCCGGGCGGCGGCGTCCCCAGTTCCTTCCGGCTCCGGACATGGACCCGGACCGACGTCGCTCGACGCCGATGAGACCTTGGGTCCCAAATGTCCCTCCTCCCCTTATTTTGAACCTGAGGAGGACCAGGAGGACTGGGAGGGTCTGATGACCCTCTGACACAACAGTGTCAGTACGATGAGGACTGGACAGAGGGTCTAGGGGATGCCAGTGGTCTAGATACTTCCCCTGACACTGGCATGCTGTCTCCTCCCGTGGCTACGGAGGAGGGAGCCAATTTTGCAACGGTGTTGCGTAGGGCGGCTGGAGCCTTACATCTCCAACTCCCTGCTGTGGCGGTCAAGGTTAATCTCTTGACAGAGGTGCTTCAGCCGGCAGCCTCCTCTACGGAGACTGTGCTGCCGTTTAACGACGCCCTCACTGACGTTCTTTTGGGCGCCTGGTCCAATTCCAACACAGGGGCTCCTGTGGATAGGAACGTGTCCCGACGCCATCGCCCAGCTCCGGGCGACCCCCTGTTTCTCTCTGTCCACCCCACCCCTGAGAGCTTGGTTGTCCAAGCCTCCGCTTCCCAAACCGCCTTCCCTACCGCCCTCCGGATAGGGAATCCAAACGCCTGGATCAATTTGGGAAGAAGGGTTTTTCTTCCTCCAGTGCTGGCTTGCGGTCCATCAACACCGCTTGCCTTTTGGGCCGATATACCCACTCCTTGTGGGATTCGGTGGCGAATGTTTTGCCCCAGTGTTCTGAGGAGGTCCAGACACTGCTTTCCCGCGCCATTGCGGAAGGAAGGGATGCGGCCAAATACACAATCCGATGTGGCCTTGATACCGCCGACTCGCTGGGCAGGTCTATTGCAACGACGGTGGCGCTACGACGCCACGCCTGGCTGAGAACCACTGGTTTTTCAGGGGATGTCCAGAATACTCTCATGGACATGCCCTTTGATGGAGTCGGTCTTTTGGGTCCAAAGCAGACCATGCGTTGGAGCGCTTTAAGGACTCACGGGCTACTGCAAAGTCCCTGGGCCTTTCTGCTACACGCCCTCCGCTGACTTCTGCTTTTTGCCCCTATCGTGGCCACGGTAGGGGCGCCCCTTCACGTCAGCAGCCCAGCCACCGGCCCGCGCAGCAGGCGTCTTCGCGTGGCCGAGGACGTGGATTCCGCCGTGGCGGATCGGGCAACCAGCGTGCGGGTCAGGCCACCACCTCCAACCCGTCCGCGGCCTCCAAACCCTCCTAGTCCCTCCTTTCAGGTGCACAGCACGCCAGTAGGGGGCAGGGTCCGCCATCACCTTCCCCACTGGCGTACCATCACCTCGGACAGGTGGGTCTTGGACATTGTCCGAAGGGGCTACTCCCTCCCCTTCGAGTCCACCCCCAGCCATGCCACCTCAATTCCACCGCATGTCAGGGGATCACTTGGTACTTCTGCAGAAGGAAGTCACGGCCCTCTTGGCCAAGAGGGCCATCGAGCATGTTCCGACCCCAGAAGTAGGGCGTGGTTGCTACTCCCACTACTTCCTGGTGCCCAAAAGGACAAGGAGGACATGCGTCCTATCTTGGACCTCCGGAACGTCAATCGCTTCCTCCGGAAGGAGAAGTTCAAGATGCTCACCCTAGCTCAGGTCTTGACTGCCCTCGACCCTGGAGACTGGTTGGTAGCGTTGGACTTGCAGGACGCATATTTCCACATCCCCGTCCTGCCGGCCCACCGGCGTTACCTTCGGTTCACGGTAGGCCCCGAGCATTTTCAGTTCACCGTGCTCCCCTTTGGCCTTACCAGTGCCCCTCGGGTGTTCACGAAAGTGATGGCGGTGGTCGCAGCTCATCTGCGCCGGGCAGGGGTTTCAGTCTTCCCCTACCTCGACGACTGGCTGCTGAAGACGGGCTCGTCCCAGGCAGTCGTCTCCCACCTCCAGACTACGGCCGAACTCCTGCACTCGCTGGGGTTCTCCAGCAATGTGCCGAAGTCGCATCTGATTCCTTCTCCACAGCTCCTTTTCATCGGAGCAGTTCTGGACACAACGCAGTTTCGGGCCTATCCTCCCGAACGGCGAGTCCGGGATATTCAGGCTATGATTCCGATCTTTCAGCCTTTATCCTGGGTTTCGGTACGGATGACCCTGAGGCTGCTGGGCCTCATGGCCTCCTGCATCCTGCTGGTCAATCATGCCAGATGGCATATGCGGGCTCTGCAGTGGGACCTGAAGTTCCAGTGGGCGCAGCACCAGGGCAACCTGTCCGATCACGTCCAGATCTCGGAGGGGACTGCAAAACAGTTGCAGTGGTGGCTCTCGAACCGGCAATGGGTCATGGGCAGATCCCTCTCCCTTCCCCAGCCAGAGCACACAGTTGTGACGGACGCGTCCCTTCTGGGATGGGGCGGTCACATGGGAGAGGCGGAGATCAGAGGCCTCTGGTCTCCGGCGGAGTCCCGGCTCCATATCAACCTTCTGGAGCTCCGGGCGATCCGACTTGCACTCAAGGCATTCCTTCCCTCTGTCAAAGGGAAGGTAGTGCAGGTGTTCACGGACAACACCACCGCCATGTGGTACTGCAACAAACAAGGCGGGGTGGGGTCGTGGACCCTTTGTCAGGAGGCTCTGCGCCTCTGGACATGGCTGGAACATCAGGGCATTTTCCTGATGGTTCAACACCTGGCAGGTTCCCTGAACGCCAGGGCGGACGAACTCAGCCGCAGGTGCATGATGGATCACGAATGGCGTCTTCACTCGGAAGTGGCGCAAGGACTCTTTCTACAGTGGGGAGAGCCTTGGTTAGATCTATTCGCCACCGAAGAGAACGCGCAATGTCATTAGTTCTGCGCGTTGGAATTTCCAAGGCGGCACTCGCTCGGCGACGCTTTCGTCACGAGTGGAGTTGCGGTCTATTGTACGCCTTTCCGCCTATACCACTTCTACCCAGAGTGTTGAAGAAGATTCGGCACGACCGGGCCCAAGTCATTCTTGTGGCTCCGGACTGGGCTCGAAGAGTTTGGTATCCCGAGCTACTCAATATGAGCGTAGATCCCCCGATCCGTCTGCCTCTTCGGGAGGATCTTCTGTCGCAGCAGCAGGGGACGGTCCTCCACCCGAACCTGTCCAGTCTACACCTGCTTGCGTGGAGATTGAGCGGCGGCAGTTGATTCCTTTCGACTTGCCTCCCGAAGTTTGTGATGTGATTCTGGCAGCCAGGCGTCCCTCCACTAAGGTGGTATACGCCTGCAGGTGGAACAAATTTGTGGCATGGTGCACAGCAAAGGCTGTGAATCCCCTTTCTGCCCCTCTTTCTGAGGTCCTTCTGTTCCTTCTCTCTCTGGCCCAACAGGGTTCTGCCCTGGGTACCATCAAGGGTTATCTTTGTGCTATCTCGGCCTTCCTCAGGCTCCCTGATCAGCCCTCCCTTTTCAAGTCCCCTGTTGTTAACAGGTTCTTAAAAGGCATTACTCACCTCTTCCCTCCTGTTCCGTGTGATGCCTCAGTGGGACTTGAACTTGGTTCTCACCTTTTTAATGTGCGCTCCCTTTGAGCCTCTACATAACTGTCCTCTTCGTCTTCTGACTCTGAAGACAGCCTTTCTGGTGGCCATCACCTCCGCTCGGCGGGTGAGTGAGCTCCAGGCTCTATCTTGCAAACCTCCCTTTCTGTCTGTTCATCCAGACAAGGTTGTTCTTCGGACGCGTCCGTCCTTCTTGCCAAAGGTGGTTACTGCTTTCCACATTGGGCAGACCATCACTTTGCCCACCTTCTTTCCGCCTCCGCATCCTTCCAGAGAGGAAGAGAGGCTCCACCGTCTGGACCCAAAACGTGCGCTCTCCTTCTATATTGACCGCACAAAACACTTCCGGGTGGATGACCAGCTCTTTGTTGGCTACGTGGGCGCCAAAAAAGGTCGGGCGGTGCACAAGAGGACCATCTCCCGCTGGGTTACCTTGTGCATCAAGACCTGCTATTCTTTGGCTAAGAAGGAGCCTCCTGTTGGGCTAAGTGCCCATTCCACCAGGGCAACGGCTGCTACCACGGCCTTGGGCCGCGGTGTTCCGCTGCCGGTTATCTGTCAGGCAGCTACGTGGGCCTCGCTGCACACGTTTACAAAGCATTACTGCCTTGACAGTCAGGTCCGGAGGGACGGCTTCTTTGGCCGTTCTGTCCTCCAGGACTTCCTTGTCTGATCTTTGTTCGCAGACCCACCACCGGGGTTGGTATTGCTGGGGTATCTATTCTAAGGTAAGGAATCTGTCACTAACGTGTCTCTTTCAGATGCACAAGTTACTAACTTGTGTAACGATATATCTGTAAGAGACAGTAGTTAGTGACAGATTCCTACCGCCCACCCATCCTCCCCGTTCTGCGAACTGATTTCTAGGGTTAAGGACATCCCTTTCAGGGCCCTAGTATTTTTCAGACACCTATGTCAGCTTCTTGCATGGCTCTGCGTTCCTGGCGCGGAAAGTCGTGTACAGAACTGACGTCAGCACGCAGGGGCGGCGCCTAAGTACTGCCCGCGACGTCATCCCGGCGATCACGACGCCGACGACGGATGCGGAGCCGCACGACGCCGCCTACCGACGCGCAAGGCTACTGCTACGCAAAAAACTTTCCGGATCCAGCCTGACGCCTGGGGATATTCTAAGGTAAGGAATCTGTCACTAACTACTGTCTCTTACAGATATATCGTTACACAAGTTAGTAACTTGTGCATTCAGTCGGATCACTTCCACATGGTCACTCTCCAACAGGTGCTCCCACTGCTTCAACAGGACGACTTTCTCTCCACTCTGGATCTAAAGGACGCCTACTTTCATATTCCCATTCACCCCGCTCACAGGAAATATCTCAGGTTCGTGGTAGATGGTCAACACTACCAATTCAAAGTTCTCCCATTCGGGGTGACCACAGCACCCAGAGCCTTCACCAAGTGCCTCGCAGTAGTGGCGGCCCACTTACGAAGACAACACATTCACGTGTTCCCTTATCTAGACGACTGGCTCATAAAAGCCAAGTCACACAGCAGTTGTGTGCAACACGCACACAAAACAATCCAACTGCTTCACAACTTGGGATTCACGGTAAACCTCACCAAATCCCACCTCCAACCCTCCAGCATACAACAATATCTAGGGGCTACAATAGACACTTCAAAAGCTCTAGCGTACCCCAACCCAGTCAGGATAAGCACCATACAAGCTCTAATAGCAAAATTTCAGCCTCAACACTCACTACCAGCGCGAGTGTTCATGCAACTAATTGGGATGATGGCCTCTTGCATTCTCATTGTCCCTTATGCAAGACTCCAAATGCGTCCCTTACAGGAGTGTTTGGCACGTCAGTGGAACCAGGCTCAAGGTCAGCTAACAGATCTGGTGTTGGTAGATGACCGCACCCATCGCTCTCTGCAATGGTGGAACACACAAAACCTTTCCAAAGGGCGGCCGTTCCTCGACCCGGTTCCACAGATAGTGCTACCAGCAGACGCATCGCTTACCGGCTGGGGAGCTTATCTTCAAACCCATACCATTCAGGGCATATGGACCCCTCAACAAAAACAATTCCACATAAATTACCTGGAATTGTTGGCAATCTTCCTAGCGTTAAAATCTGTTCAACTCCACCTCGTAAGCAAAGCTGTCCTAGTCCGTACAGACAACATGACAGCAATGTATTACATACAAAAACAGGGGGGACACACACTCTGCAGCTTTCACACCTAGCTCAAAGCATATGGAGATGGGCCATTCCTCAAAACGTATTTCTCCTTGCAGAACACCTCCCAGGAGTACACAATCAAATTGCGGATCTACTCAGCCACCAAACACAGCAGATCCACGAATGGGAACTTCACCCTCAAGTTCTGCTTCCATTCTTTCAAATGTTGGGCCACCCAGAAATAGACCTGTTCGCCACACACCAAAACGCAAAATGCCCAAGCTTCGCATCCAGGTATCCACACCCATTGTCCAAAGTCAATGCGCTATGGATGAACTGGTCAGGCAAATTTGCTTTCGCTTTTCCGCCTCTATCGCTCATTCCACTAGTGGTTCGGAAGCTCAAACAGCATTCGCTCACAATGATCCTGATTGCTCCAACATGGGCCCGACAGCCATGGTTCACAACCCTCTTAGAACTATCAGTAGTTCCTTATCAAAAGCTACGCCTCTCACCCAAGCTTCTCACTCAGAACCATGGAGAGATAAGGCATCCAGATCCCAGTCAACTCAACCTTGTGATCTGGCACCTGAAATCTTAGTTTGGCTACCTTAATCTCCCGCCAGACTGCATGAACATCATTAAAGAGGCTAGACGTCCTATCACTAGAGCTTGCTATGCCGCAAAGTGGAAAAGATTTGTAATTTACTGTACAAATAACAAAATCAACCCACTAGATGCTTCTATTCAAAACATCATCTGTTACCTTTTACATCTACAACAATGTAACCTAGCGTACACATCCATTAGATTACATCTCGCTGCAATAGCAGCCTATCTCCAAAACAGAGAATACTTGTCTTTGTTTAGGGTGCCAGCTATCAAAGCATTTATGGAAGGACTTAAAAGAATAATTCCACCTAGAGTTCCACCCTCTCCAGTATGGAACCTAAATGTGGTACTTACCAGACTCATGGGTCCCCCATTTGAACGTATGCATAAATGCGAATTACAATTTCTCATCTGGAAAGTAGCCTTCCTGGTGGCGATCACCTCTCTCAGAAGAGTTCGTGAACTCCAGGCATTAACCATACAAGAACCATTTCTCCAAATCCATCATAACAAAGTGGTTCTTAGAACTAACCCAAAATTTCTACCTAGAGTCGTCTCGGCTTTCCACTTTAACCAGTCTGTAGAGCTCCCAGTGTTTTTCCCTCTACCAGACTCAGTAGCAGAACGAGCTCTTCACACGCTACACGTAAAAAGAGCCATACTTTACTACATTGAAAGAACAAAATCCTTTAGAAAGACTAAACAACTTTTTGTGGCTTTCTCCCCACCTCATAAAGGCAATCCTATCTCAAAAACAGGGATTGCAAGGTGGATTGTTAAATGCATCCAGATATGCTATGCCAAAGCCAAACGCACCTTAACCATTCCCCCTAAGGCTCACTCCACACGTAAACTAGGGGCATCTATGGCATTCTTAGGGAACATTCTCCTAGATGACATCTGCAAAGAAGCAACTTGGTCTATACCACACATGTTCACAAAACACTATTGTGTAGACGTGCAAGCAAAACAACAAGCTAGTGTGGGCCAGGCTGTATTAAGAACACTTTTTCAAACCGCTGCAACAGATATAGGTAGCCACCGCTAAGGAGGTAACTGCTGTAGTCTATGCACAAGTATACGATCTACAGCTCATATGCCTCGAACGGAAAATGCTACTTACCAGTATGCATCTGTTCTTGGCACTTAGAGCTGTAGATTCTAATACGCCCACCCGCCTCCCCGGATACCTCTATCTGTCCAGTACTATCTTTCTTAGATACATTACACATGGACATCTTTTTCTATTTCTTACTAACTCCATCATAACCCTCCATAGCAAAACAATCTGGAGATGGAGTCGATGCCCATGCGCACTATCGTCTTAAGGAGGAGTCCCATACCTCGTGACTACAAAGACTTCTTCCAAGACAAAAACAAAGTGCAAACATCCGAGCCCAACACCAGATGGCGATCTATGCACAAGTATACGAATCTACAGCTCTACATGCCAAGAACAGATGCATACTGGTAAGTAGCATTTTCCATATATATTATCTCCAAAGGTTACAGGGGTTATAGTTAGGCTCAGGTTTCACTCTTACAAAACCAGTGAAATTCAGCAATTCTAGTTAGCTGAGCTAACTATAACTCGCGCCCCGCAATGCACTGCTTATGACCTCACATACTACATCACTCATGACATGGTCAGTGACATCACTCATGACATCTCAAATGACATCACTCATGACATCATCCAGTTACTGAGTGTTTTTTTTAAAAAAAAAGTTTGAGTGTTAAATATGTATACCAAGGAGTATTGGTGAATCAGTGGGTGTATGAGTGCCTGTATGGATGATTCAGTGGGTGCATGACTGACTGTATAAATGAGTGATTGGGTGTCTCAGTGAATGTATGCATGAGTGACTGGTTGTGTGAATGTCTGCATCAGTCTGTCAGTTGGTGTTTAAGTGGCTATATGGGTGTGTGAGTGGGTACGTGACTGGCTGTATCAGTGAGTGATTGGTTGTCTGAGTACCTGTATGGTTGTCTGAGTGTCTGTGTGGGCAGGTGAGGGGGTGTGTGACTGCCTGTATGGATGAGTGACTGGGTGAATCAGTGGCTGTATGGGTTAGTGAGTGCATGAATGAGGGGCTGTATGGGTGAGTGAGTGTATGTTTAGCTGTGTGGTTGAGTGAGTGGATGTGTCAGTGGTATATGGTTGAGTAACTGGGTATGTGAAAGGCAGTATAGGTGAGTGATGGGGTATATGAGTGACTGTATGGGTGAGTGAGTGAATGTGAGAGTGGCTGAATAGGCGAGTGTGCTTGTCAGTAACTATAGGTGAGTGAGTATGTGTTAGTATCTGTATGAGTGAGTGGGGGTGTGTGTATCTGTATGGGTAAGTGGCTGTGTGATTAATTGTATGGGTGAGTGACTAGATGTGCGAGTTGCTCTATGGGTGACTAACTCAGTGTGTGAGTGGCGGTATGGGTGTATGAGTGGATATGTCAGTGGCTGTATTAGTGAGTGAGTGGGTGTATCAGTGGCTGTATGGGTCAGTGAGTGGATGTGTGTGTAGATCTATGAATCAGTGAGTGGGTGTTTAAGTACTGGTATGGGCCTGTGAATGGTTGTGTGGGTGTATGAAAGGTTCTATGAGGGTGTGAGTGAGTGCGTCAGTGATTCTATGGATGATGTCATCAGTGATGTCACTGACCATGTCATTGGTGATGTAATATGTGAGGTCATAAGCAGTGCATTGCAAGGGCGCAAGTTATAGTTAGATCAACTAAGTATAACTGCTGAATTTCACTGGTTTTGTAGTAGTGAAACCTGAGCTTAACTATAACGTCCCTGTAACCTTTGGTTTTTCCAGTGAATTTCTATGGTTTTTTAACTAGTAGTTGCGTTTGCAGAGTGGTTGAGAAAGGGGGTAGGGCCTCCAACCAGCTCTCCACAATCCCCCTGTCTGGGACTTACTGGAGGTAACAGAAGGCGCCTATCTTTAATTCAATATTTAAGACTGTTGTCTTTCCTAAAGCATGGAAAACTGCCTCTATTCTTCCTCTGTTGAAGAAAGCCAACTTGAGCTTTCTTGACCCTAACAGCTTTAGACTACCTCTCGAGACTACCAGACTACCTCTCCCTGCAAAGATAATAGAGAAAGAAATGAATCTCCAACTATCGGCTTTCCTGAACAGTAACCGATTGCTGGACTACTCCCATTTTGGGTTCCGCAGTGGGCACTCCACCGAATTGTCTGATTGTAGCCACTGAAATGATCAGGGCTACAGTTGACGGGGCAACGCTGCCCTCATCCTCCTCGACCTGACGGCAGCTTTTGACACCGTCAATCATGACCTACTGACACCGGTTGGTGTATTTAGGTGTAGATGAGGCTGCCCTGGCCCTCTTCAGATCTTTTTTGGCTGAGTGAACCCAGACAGTGGCTGTGGGTGACTTCACCTCAAAGTCTTTTTCTCTGCCCTGCGGGGTTCCTCCGGGTTCTGCGTTGAGTCCAACTTTTTAACATCTATGTCACACCCTTGGTGAAGTCATTTAGGTTTTCCACTGTCTCATATGCAGATGACACCCAGATTGTTGTGTCTCTTTGCACAAGTGGCCCGGACTTGAGTGAATTCTTCTGAGCATGAATGCGAGAGGTTGGTATCTGGATGGATGTGAACTGCCTCAAGCTGAATTCCACAAAAAAAGAAAGTTATTCTGTTTGGTAACAACACTTCCTTTTGGAATCCCTCGTGGTGGCTGGAAGAATTGGGTTCCCTCCGGTACCTGTGAACAGGGTGAAAAGTCTGGGTATTCTGGCTGATGTTAACCTTACCTACAAGGGACAGGTTAACAAGGTAATCTCTAGCTCTTTCTTCATGCTGCGCTTGAACAGGAAGATAGAACAGTTTCTTCCTTCCAATTTATTCTCCACTGTGACCCTTTGCCTTGTAATCTCCGGGATTGACTATTGCAACGGCCTCTATGTAAACCGTCCTAAAGCTCAGCTGAAAAAACTACAAATTCTACAAGACTAAACTGCTGATGAAAATTCCAAGATTCCAGTCGGCCGCATACTCTGGTAAGACTACATCGGCTGTCTGTTCAGCAAAGAATTCTCTTTAAAGAACTTTATATAACCTGTAAAGCACTTCAGGGTCAAGGGACAGCCTTCGTGAGGGACAACATCAGCAGGTATGTGCCCAACAGGACCCTTCGATCTAGCTCCGAAATGAATTTGGTGGTGCCTCCCTGTAGGCTGTCCTCCTGGGGTGGCAGGAGTTTTCTGGTCTGCACAACCCAAAATGGGAACAAGCTTCCTTTGGCAGTTAAATCAGCCCCTATCTCTGGAGTTTCCGCAAGCTTCTAAAGACCTGGCGTTTTACTAAAATGTTCTCATTCCCTCTGTCCTCCCTTCTTCAGCGCTGAGACACCTCCAGGTAATTGTTGTACTTTATAAACTCAAATCAAAAAATCAAATAAAAAATCAAGGACTCCTGGCCCACAAGGACCCTTAGCATCCAAGGGGACTTCATCCCCAAACTAGCAGTGCACCAAAAGGTGCATTTGCAGAGTGGTGGAGAAAGGGGGTGTGGCACACCAAGACCTTGAAGGAATCCCGCAGTGGGGGACTTACTGGCGGTAACAGGAGAGGTAGCTGGCCCCCTAGTATCCTCTGGTGCCAAGGGAACTTCATTCCCCAACCAGCAGTGCACCAGGAGGCGCATTTGCAGAGTGGTGGAGAAAGGGGGAGTGGCCCACCAAGACCTTGAAGGAATCCCGCAGTGTGGGACTTACTGCAGGTAACAGGAGTTCTTCTTGGCCCCCAAGGACCCTCAGCATTCAAGGGGACTTCATCCCCAAACTAGTACTGCACCAGAAGGGGCGTTTGCAGAGTGGGGGGGAAAAGGGGGCGTGGGCTCCGACCACCTCTCAGCAATCCTGCTGTGTGGGACTTACTGGAGGTAGCCAGAGGGGTTTCTGGCCCCCAAAGACCCTCCGCATTCAAGGGGACTTCATCCCCAAACTAGTAGTGCGCTAGGAGGCACGTTTGCAGTGTGGTGGAGAGAAGGGGCGGGTCTCCGAAGACCTCCCAGCAATTGCACTGTGTGGTACTCACTGGAGGCAATACGAGGTCTTGTTGGCACCCAGGCACCCTCTGGAGCCGAAGAGTCTTTATTCCCCAACAAGCAGTGCACCAGGAGGCGCGTTTGCAGAGTGGTGGAGAAATGGGGTGTGGACTCCAAAGACCTCGCAGCAATCCCGCTGTCTGGGATTTACTGGAGGCAACAGAAGGGTTTCCTGGCCCCCAAGGACCAACAGCATCGATGGGGACTTCATGCCCCACCCAGAGGTTCGCCAGGGCCCGGCCTGTAGTGTGGGTGCCCTGGTTCCACCCAGGGCACCCACTTTGTACAGTTGGGCACTGCGGGGGGAGCCTCAAGGCCCCTGCGGCCCCTGTCTGCTCCCCACCTCCTGCGGGAGCCAGCATTGCTTTGACAGAGGGAGCTGCTAACATTCTGCTCCCTCTGTGTCAAAGCAATTGTGCTCCACTTTGAGCAAGCGAGAGCATTTTCTCGCTTGCTGAAAGCGGCGCATCGTTTGCTATGGCTTGACGGGAGCGGTAAAGCGCCCGCCAAGCCATAGCAAACAGCTATGTCCCGAGGGTGGGCACCCCGGGACATAGCAGGACCCGGCCCTGGGAGGTGGCGGTCCCCATGGCCATCTTTAGTTCCTGGAAAGGGGGGCACGTGGCCCCCCTCCAATCTTCACTTTAGCCATGGGAGGTTGTGGTCCCCGGGGCCGGAGGTCCGCTACGGACCCTATTAATTATTTTGTTATATTTGCCCCGGAAAGGTGGCAGTCCCTGGGGCTGCGGGGGGTTGGGGTGCATGGGCCCACCAGAATTCTTTAATTTATTTGCCCCAGGGATGTAGCGGTCCCCGGAGCTGCAAGCGGGCCCTGTGGCCCCCACATTTCTATTTATCAATCATTGCCCCAGGGAGGTGGCATTCCCAGGGGCTGCAGAGGGGCCGCGCGGGCCCCCCGCTTTTTCTATTTATTGTTCATTGCCCCAGGGTAATGGGGGTCCCTGAGGCTGCAGGGGGCCTAGTGGGCCTCCCTGCATTAATACAATATTCGCCCTGGGGAGGTGGCAGTCCCGGGGCTGCGAGGGGAGCTGTGCGGGCCCCCGCTTCACTTTACTTGTTCGCCCCGAAATTATTATAAAACAATGCTCCCAGGATTTGGCCCACCCGCCGGCTTCTTATAAAAGATGCATGGGAGCCCGCACGTCTTTTTTAAAAGTTTTGATGCAGATCCGTGGGTCCACCTGTGAATTTGCAGCAAAATAGAAAAAAAAATGCTTTTGTTCGAGGCATGTGAGCTGCAGAGCTCACACTGTGCATTAGATCGCCATCTGGTGTTGGGCTCGGATGCTTGCACTTTGTTGTTGTCTTCGAAGAAGTCTTTGTAGTCATGTGATAGGTGACTCCTCCTTAGGACAATAGTGCGCATGGGCATCAACTCCATCCTCAGATTGTTTTTTTCCGCCATCGGGTTCGGATGCATTTCGACACTCCGGTTCGAAACTTGTTTTTTTGCAGCGTTTTCCACTTTTCAACGCCTGATACCGACATCGACATCTCGACGTCCCTTCCTCGATCTCCTTTCCAGCCGTCGACGCGGGCCGTTGGGCCCATCGACGCCGTAAGGCCTACTGCCCATGGAAAGGACGCCATTCCGAAAATGCCCCCAATGTGGAGCAAAGTTTCCTCACAGTGACCACCACCAGGTCTGTAATCGGTGCCTCTCACCAGACCATAACGAGGCCACTTGTCCGGCCTGCGCCTCCTTCCGCTCCAAGAAGACAATCCGAGATCGTCGAGCCCGAAGGCACATCATGACGCACAGGTCCGCTCCGGAACCCGTCAACATCTTCGACGAGGGTCCCGATGTTCCGGAAGAAGACTCCGAAGACCTCGCTATCATCTCCGAGGCAGAGGACTCCGACAGTTCCATCCCTTCAGGGCAGCGTGTGAGTACTACTGCCCCTGCCCCAACCCTCCCTGCAAAATCGAAGGCACCGGTCAGTACTTCGCCTACGGGCCCCAGTCGAGACCGTAAACGTGTTTCGGACGCCCCGCCTTCGGGCTCGGCACCGAACAAGAAAACAAAGCCTTCTAGTTCCTCGGCACCGACCAAACCACATGTGCCCGTTACACCGGCACCTTCGGCGCCGAAACACAAAGACCACCCGGCGCCGAAATCCAGTTCGGTCCCCAAATCCGCCTCCAAGCACGCGGATCCCTCGGCACCGAAACCGAAGCTACTCGACACACCCCTAAACTAAAGCCGGTCGAGCCTGTAGCTAAACCGAAGGACGCCTCGACGCCTTCTAAAGCAAAGGAACATTTAAAGAAGCCATCACCACGTTCAGAACCGAAAAAGTCGGCGCCGAAAACTAATATTCAAGGAGAGGAACTGTTTACACCGGATCCCATCGATCCTAATCAACACAAACTTTATATCAATCCTAAAACAGGACATATTTCCTCTGTGCCACGTCACAAGCCTGTCCCTCCGAAGAAGAAAGACTCTTCCACTTCCCCTATGCCTCCTTCTTCCCCTATACCTCTCTCTAACACCCCTCCTCTCCACATCCCTATCACACCTCCTCAACCTGCGGATTCTCCCCCACATGAGTATGAGGACAACATGGGGTACGGGGATGACCCTCATAATTTATATCTGGATCCAGATAATCCACCACAGGATGACTGGGGTTATAATGACCCCCAGACCCTACAGACCTCCCCAGCCCTCCACCTTATCCCACAAAACCATCTCCACCAGATGATCACATAGGTTTTGGGCAACTCATACATAGGGCGGCCGTTTTTCATGGGGTGCATATTCACACCGACCAACCAGAGGAAGATTTTCTTCTAGACACTTTTGAACGGTCTCAAAAAACTGTTCAAACTTTGCCCTTGATCAAGGGTGTCATTAAACATGCACCTGAAATTTTTAACGACCCGGTCAGAGCCAGGATCCTTAATCCTAGAGTGGATAAAAGTATAGACCTGCCCCCGATGACCCCACCTACATCAAAGGTCAGCTCCCCCTTGACTCACTGGTCGTTTCTAATGCCAGAAAACGCGCCAATTCCCAAACTTCAGGGGATGCTCCGCCCCTGATAAAGAATCCAAATTGTTAGATTCCTCTGGCAAACGCATAGCTGCGCAAGCCACCAACATCTGGCGCATCGCTAACACCCAAGCTCTACTAGCTAGGTACGACAGGGCACACTACGATCAGCTAGAAACCCTCCTTCAACATCTACCTGATCAATACAAAACACAAGCCACTGACCTCATTCAGGAAGGCAAACTTATTTCCAATGCCTCCATTAAGTGCGCCTTAGACGCAGCCGACACCGCCGCTAGGTCAGTTAACACTAGCGTGCTTATTAGACGACACGCCTGGCTTCGCATTTCAGGTTTTAAGCCAGAAGTCCAGACTACCATACTAAACCAGCCATTTAACCAAAACCAACTATTTGGTCCTGCTGTCGACACAGCACTAGAAAAGATGAAGAAGGATACTGACACTGCCAAATCAATGGGAGCATTGCAGTCCCCGCAGCAACGTGGCTCCTTTCGCCGCTCCTTTTACAGAGGGGCTCCAGGAATACCACCGCAGACAGTTCCTCTTCCTATCGAACAAACACCCAAACCTCTCCTAATAGAGGATACTTTAGGGGTGGTTACAGAGGCAACAACTCTAAGGGCAGAGGTCGAGGTAATAATAACAACACCCGTACCTCCACCACTCCCAAACAGTGACTTTCCTCCACTTCCCCCGACCACAACACCCCTGTCGGGGAAGGCTATCACAGTTCCTGCCTGTCTGGAACTCCATTACAACATACAGGTGGGTGAGACAGATTATCCAACATGGCTACTGCCTGGAGCTAACAGCTACCCCCACCATACCACCCAGGCAGCGTCCAATGTCCACAGACCATCTTACACTTTTACAACAAGAGGTACTTTCCCTGCTTCAAAAGCACGCCATAGAGCCAGTGCCTCTGCTACAGCAAGGCACAGGGGTTTACTCCCTGTACTTCCTCATTCCCAAAAAGGACGGCACTCTCAGGCCTATTTTAGACCTCAGACCTCTCAATCAATACATACACTCAGATCATTTTCACATGATCACTCTCCAACAAGTGCTTCCCTTACTACAACAACAAGACTTCCTTGCCACATTAGACCTCAAGGACGCCTACTTCCACATTCCCATACATCCTGCTCACAGGAAGTATCTAAGGTTCGTTCTCAATGGGCAGCACTACCAGTTCAAAGTACTCCCATTCGGAGTCACCACTGCTCCAAGAGTGTTTACCAAATGCCTTGCAGTAGTAGCAGCGCATCTACGAAGACAACAAATACATGTCTTCCCATACCTGGACGACTGGCTTATCAAAGCCAAATCATTCAACCAGTGTGTCCAACACACCCACCAAACGATACAAACATTACACAACTTGGGGTTCACAATAAACTATACCAAGTCCCACCTTCAGCCCTCCCATGTCCTTCAATATCTGGGAGCTACGATAAACACTTCCACTGCTCTAGCTTACCCCAGCCCAGCCAGGATAGCCAGTATACAAACCCTTGTCCCCAGGTTTCAAATGCAACACTCTCTTCCAGCCAGAGTGTTTATGCAGCTCATCGGCATGATGGCATCCTGCATTTTTCTCGTCCCTCATGCAAAACTTCAAATGCGTCCTCTACAAGAGTGCCTAGCGCGCCAATGGAACCAGGCTCAGGGACATCTTACAGATCTGGTGTTGGTGGACAGCCGCACACATCGCTCTCTGCAGTGGTGGAACACCAACAATTTGTCCAAGGGGCGGCCGTTCCTAGAGCCGGTTCCACAAGTAGTACTAACCACGGACGCATCCCTTACAGGATGGGGAGCACACCTGTTACACCATACAACACAGGGCAAGTGGACCACTCAGCAGAAGCTGTTCCACATCAACCACCTAGAGTTACTAGCTATATTCCTAGCTCTCAAGTCCTTTCAACTCCACGTACAAAACAAAGCTGTCCTGATCCGAACAGACAACATCACAGCTATGTACTATATACAAAAACAGGGGGGGACACACTCTCCACAACTGTCCCAACTAGCACAGGACATCTGGAGGTGGGCCATTCCACAAAACATATACCTTCTAGCAGAACACCTACCAGGGGTTCACAATCAGATTGCAGATCTGTTAAGTCGACAGACACAACAGATTCACGAGTGGGAACTACATCCACAGGTTCTTCTACCTTTCTTCCAGATGTGGGGCCAGCCAGACTTAGATCTGTTCGCCACACACCAAAACGCCAAATGCCCAACCTTCGCCGCCAGGCTTCCACACCCGCAGTCCAAGGGCAATGCGATATGGATGAACTGGTCCGGCAGATTTGTGTACGCTTTTCCACCGCTCCCACTCATCCCACTTGTAGTACGCAAGCTTCAACAACAGTCTCTCAAAATGATACTAGTAGCCCCTACATGGGCACGCCAACCGTGGTTCACCACACTACTGGAGCTATCAGTAGTCCCATACCAAAGACTACACCTCTCCCCAACAATGCTAACGCAGAGCCATGGAGAGATAATGCACCCAGATCCATCTCAGCTGAACCTTGCAATTTGGCTCCTGAAGTCCTAGAATTCGGTTACCTTAACCTACCCCCAGACTGCATGGACGTTATAAAAGAAGCTAGACGCCCAACTACCAGAGCCTGCTACGCAGCTAAATGGAAAAGATTCGCTATTTACTGCACTAATAATAACATCCAACCATTACAAGCCTCCACGCAAAACATCATTTGCTATTTGCTACATTTGCAAAGATGTAGTCTTGCATACTCATCCATACGTCTGCACCTCGCAGCCCTTGCTGCTTACTTACAAAACAGACCACACTTATCACTATTCAAAGTTCCCGCCATTAAAGCCTTCATGGAAGGCCTTAAGCGGATCATACCTCCCAGATTACCACCTTCCCCAGTGTGGAATCTTAATATAGTACTTACCAGGCTCATGGGTCCACCTTTCGAACCCTTACATAAATGTGAACTTCAATTCCTTACATGGAAAGTTGCGTTTCTAATTGCAATCACTTCTCTAAGGAGAGTCAGTGAACTACAAGCTCTAACTATACAAGAGCCTTTCTTACAAATACATCATAATAAGAGTTCTCAGAACAAACCCAAAATTCCTTCCCAAAGTCATTTCGCCTTTCCACCTTAACCAATCAGTAGAACTACCTGTGTTCTTCCAAAACCCAGATTCCGTGGCAGAAAGAGCTCTCCACACCCTAGATGTCAAAAGAGCCCTTATGTATTACATTGACAGAACCAAATCCTTTCGCAAAACCAAACAATTGTTTGTGGCTTTCTCTCCACCACACAAAGGTGTAATCCCAACTCAAAAGCCGGGGTTGCAAGGTGGATTGGTAAATGTATCCAAATCTGCTACCAAAAAGCCAAACGCACATTATCAGTTCCCCCTAGAGCGCACTCAAATCGCAAACTAGGGGCATCCATGGCATTCTTAGGGAACATTCCCTTAGAAGACATATGTAAGGCAGCCACGTGGTCTACAACACACACCTTCACTAAACACTATTGTGTTGATGTGCAAGCCAAGCAACAAGCTTCCGTGGGCCAAGCTGTCCTTAAAACCCTTTTTCAAACTACTGCAACACATACAGGTGACCACCGCTAGGGAGATACTGATGTACAGTCTATGCACAGTGTGAGCTCTGCAGCTCACATGCCTCGAACGGAAAATGCTACTTACCAGTATGCATCTGTTCTTGGCATGTAGAGCTGCAGATCCTCACACGCCCACCCACCTCCCGGGACCTGTATGTGCTCCAGTCCTATCTTAATTAGATACACACACATGGACATCTCTTTTCTTTTCTACTAACTCCATCACTCCCCAATATGGCGAAAAACAATCTGAAGATGGAGTCGATGCCCATGCGCACTATTGTCCTAAGGAGGAGTCACCTATCACATGACTACAAAGACTTCTTCGAAGACAACAACAAAGTGCAAGCATCCGAGCCCAACACCAGATGGCGATCTAATGCACAGTGTGAGGATCTGCAGCTCTACATGCCAAGAACAGATGCATACTGGTAAGTAGCATTTTCCAACCCCGGCGGGGTCCCTCTGGGACCCCCCCCCACTATACCTGTGGGCGGGGAGGGCTCAGAGTATTCCTACCCTGCCCCCTATTCTTTATTTTTTACTTTTTTGTGGGACTTGGCTTCAAGATGAGTCCCAAGATGGCTGCCAACACTTCCTAGTTGAAGTTTTGACAGCCAATAAATTTTAGTAGGATCCGCGAGTCCACTGCAAGGACTTGCGTCCCCAGATATCTATATTCTTTAAACTATATCTCTGAAACTAATGAACAGATTTACCCCAAATCACAAAAAGCACGCTTTCTGGACCAACATCTAGCTTTCTGCCAAATTTGGTGTCATTCCGTTCAGCGGTACGAGCTGTAGTCGTGTTCAAAAAATTAAAAATTCCCATAGACATAACATGGTGAAAACGTGTTTTGGGGCCCCCTTTTTTCTCGGCCCCCGCTTGACGGATCACCCTGAAACTTTCAACGCAGCAGCTGAACCAAAAAGGTGACTTTTTCGAAAATTTTGTGAAGATTCGTCAAGGGGCACCAAAATTATTGGCAAAGAAAAAAACACTTTTCCAATAGAAACTTTGGTCCTAACTATAACTACCTACTGGCGACCGCCAGTAGGATGTATGTATGTATATCTATATATATCTATAAATGTACTTGCCTGCTCGCAATGGCGAGTCAATTTCTTTCTGGGCGAGCCAGTTTTCAGCCCTATTTGACCGGCCTGGTGAGTGAGCTCTGCCCCTGTGCTGAAGTGCAGTGCCAGTAGAAGGCTCTAGGGGGCAGCTTGGTGAAATGTTCAGGAACTGCCATGACTAAAAATGCGGGAAAAGCAAAGGTGTTGATTGGCTGATTGCAACGCGGGCTCAGCATGCTGAGGCCTAGTTGCAATCAGCGAATCAGATGGTAGCTAATTTGTGCTCTCCTCACAGATAAGTGTATACTAGCATGTTTACACGCTTCTTATTGGCTGATTACCATGAGCCGCGGAAGGATATACTGCCCGAGGAGATTATAAGCTGCCTTTGCCAACCCCTGTTCCCAATTCGTAAGCGGCCACTCCACCGGCAGCACGCCATGAACAGCACTGGTGCCCGAGTGGTGCCGGAGTTCTCCTCCTGCACCCTGGGTGTTGAGCCATCCGGGGATACCTGTGAGTGGAGCTCTGCCCTCTGATGTAAGCCTGTGAGTGGAGCTCTGCCCTCTGATGTAAGCCTGTGAGTGGAGCTCTGCCCTCTGATGGAAGCCTGTGAGTGGAGCTCTGCCCTCTGATGGAAGCCTGTGAGTGGAGCTCTGCCCTCTGATGGAAGCCTGTGAGTGGAGCTCTGCCCTCTGATGGAAGCCTGTGAGTGGAGCTCTGCCCTCTGATGGAAGCCCTCTGATGTAAGCCTGTGAGTGGAGCTCTGCCCTCTGATGGAAGCCTGTGAGTGGAGCTCTGCCCTCTGATGGAAGCCCTCTGATGTAAGCCTGTGAGTGGAGCTCTGCCCTCTGATGGAAGCCCTCTGATGTAAGCCTGTGAGTGGAGCTCTGCCCTCTGATGTAAGCCTGTGAGTGGAGCTCTGCCCTCTGATGTAAGCCTGTGAGTGGAGCTCTGCCCTCTGATGTAAGCCTGTGAGTGGAGCTCTGCCCTCTGATGGAGGCCTGTGAGTGGAGCTCTGCCCTCTGATGGAAGCCTGTGAGTGGAGCTCTGCCCTCTAATGGAAGCCTGTGAGTGGAGCTCTGCCCTCTGATGTAAGCCCTCTGATGTAAGCCTGTGAGTGGAGCTCTGCCCTCTGATGTAAGCCTGTGAGTGGAGCTCTGCCCTCTGATGGAGGCCTGTGAGTGGAGCTCTGCCCTCTGATGGAAGCCTGTGAGTGGAGCTCTGCCCTCTGATGGAAGCCTGTGAGTGGAGCTCTGCCCTCTGATGGAAGCCTGTGAGTGGAGCTCTGCCCTCTGATGTAAGCCTGCACCTGCCGAGGACGCCTCCAGCTCCCTGGACGGTAGGTGCACTTGGATGGGGACACACCTGCCATTTCCCTCAGCCCGGGTTCAGGGACTCTCTCTCCGATTCTAGTGCTGGGGTGGATGGCTTTGAAGGGGATGGACGTTGGCAGGAAATGTGAGTGCAGCAAAGATTAAAACTCATCGTCCGAATGTCCGCTTACCAAGGCTAACAATTAAAAGCAAACTGCAGGAGAAATGCTGGAGCACACAAGCAGTTCTTAGTGGGAAATCCAAACTACTTGTGCAGTTCACAGACGTGAGACCTGCGAACCACATGTGCGGCCTAGTGCTCAGCATTCGCCCCTCTTCCCAGCTACAGACGTCTGCTCCCCCAGCTACAGGCCTCGCCTCCCACAGACACAGTTCTTCCCTGGCACTGGTCCGCCAAAGTTTGCAGGGTTAGGGGGACCTGGTGGGGCTACCCGGGGTGGAGCCGGCAGAGGGAGAGGTGTGTGTGCCCGTATTGGCCTGGTTTTGAGTTATTTTTGCAAACCATGAGCGCGTGAGAGTTCGGAGAGCATTGGGTGCTTTGGAGCAGACAGGATGGCATAGCGTTTAAGGTGGCACGCTCTCGAGGCGCCCTTGGTATGCGCCCTGGGCAGCCCTGCTTTGCTGCTACTTCAAGAGATAGGATCCATTTCTTAAAATATATTATTTTGCGAATTGTTAATCGTTCTTCATGAGTTACCTAATGATGCTACACCCAAGACACAGTCTAGAGATTGAGTCCATTGCAAGTGAGTGAGGGCTCCGCTTCCCTCTTCAAGTCTGGTCTCTGGGGCAAAACCCCGATCCTCACCACCATCACTTGGCGCTCTTTGCACTAGTTCGTAAAGTCCCGGGCACGGCGCCAGCCAGGTGAGTAGGCACACATTTAACCCTACTTAATAGAACACAATGAGTGCATTGATTTCAGCTTCCACTAATTTGCAAAATCTGGACACAACCTACTGTCGATAGAGGAATAACACCACCACTTATTGTAATCTTTCATCGTGTTTCAAAGACGGAAGTCAAAGCCTCACTCCCTGGCCCCAAATATCATGATCTGGACATCCCTGCAGGAGTCCTTCCAAATATGATACCTAGAAAGCAGTGATGCCCAAGGCCTGTCGCTGCAGGAACTCCTCTCTGGCTCCGAACCCCTTGGCAGAGTGTTCCAAGTGCAGTGTCAGAGCTTCCATGGTGCCACTGTTGGCACTCTTTGCAGCCAGGCTTCGCATGACAGCCATGGGTTTCCTCTTCTGCCAGTCTTCCCACGCGCCACTGACTCTATGGTCCTGGCGCTGGACACCCGGCCCATCAGCTAATGTCCAGTGTGGTCTTTATTAATCAGTGGTACTCACCGTAGTTCCAGAAGGGGCGGAGCCATGCTGGATTTTCAGAATCACCCCCAGTATTATTTTTCACTTTCTAAATACTGACCTAAAAGTAAAACTCATGATAACCACTTACCTTCATAATGGTTTCTTCCCAGTGGCATTCCTTTCTAGAAGTTTCCTCGTAGGAAGATGACGTTGACTTGTAATTATGTCCCATCTGTGTTTATTAGCAGCGCCAGGCTCCGCCCCTGGGCCAGTAGTGTCTGACCTCAGATTTAATGTATACTTTAGCTGTGTTACGTGACCTACATACATCACCATGTCATTATCCACATCAACCCTCTCCTTTTGCTGGCTGGTCCATGATCATAGACAGTTTGTCTTACTTGTGTGCAGTGCTCTGCATTTAATGCACTGTTGTGCAACACTGCTGTGCATTTAATGCACTGTTGTGCAACACTGCTGTGCATTTAATGCACTGTTGTGCAACACTGCTGGGCATTTAATGCACTGTTGTGCAACACTGCTGGGCATTTAATGCACTGTTGTGCAACACTGCTGGGCATTTAATGCACTGTTGTGCAACACTGCTGGGCATTTAATGCACTGTTGTGCAACACTGCTGGGCATTTAATGCACTGTTGTGCAACACTGCTGGGCATTTAATGCACTGTTGTGCAACACTGCTGTGCATTTAATGCACTGTTGTGCAACACTGCTGTGCATTTAATGCACTGTTGTGCAACACTGCTGTGCATTTAATGCACTGTTGTGCAACACTGCTGTGCATTTAATGCACTGTTGTGCAACACTGCTGTGCATTTAATGCACTGTTGTGCAACACTGCTGGGCATTTAATGCACTGTTGTGCAACACTGCTGGGCATTTAATGCACTGTTGTGCAACACTGCTGTGCATTTAATGCACTGTTGTGCAACACTGCTGTGCATTTAATGCACTGTTGTGCAACACTGCTGGGCATTTAATGCACTGTTGTGCAACACTGCTGGGCATTTAATGCACTGTTGTGCAACACTGCTGGGCATTTAATGCACTGTTGTGCAACACTGCTGGGCATTTAATGCACTGTTGTGCAACACTGCTGGGCATTTAATGCACTGTTGTGCAACACTGCTGGGCATTTAATGCACTGTTGTGCAACACTGCTGGGCATTTAATGCACTGTTGTGCAACACTGCTGTGCATTTAATGCACTGTTGTGCAACACTGCTGTGCATTTAATGCACTGTTGTGCAACACTGCTGGGCATTTAATGCACTGTTGTGCAACACTGCTGGGCATTTAATGCACTGTTGTGCAACACTGCTGGGCATTTAATGCACTGTTGTGCAACACTGCTGGGCATTTAATGCACTGTTGTGCAACACTGCTGGGCATTTAATGCACTGTTGTGCAACACTGCTGGGCATTTAATGCACTGTTGTGCAACACTGCTGGGCATTTAATGCACTGTTGTGCAACACTGCTGGGCATTTAATGCACTGTTGTGCAACACTGCTGTGCATTTAATGCACTGTTGTGCAACACTGCTGTGCATTTAATGCACTGTTGTGCAACACTGCTGGGCATTTAATGCACTGTTGTGCAACACTGCTGGGCATTTAATGCACTGTTGTGCAACACTGCTGGGCATTTAATGCACTGTTGTGCAACACTGCTGGGCATTTAATGCACTGTTGTGCAACACTGCTGTGCATTTAATGCACTGTTGTACAACACTGCTGGGCATTTTCTATGGTTAGCTCAGAGCATCAGCGCCATCACTAACAAGGAAGTCTCTGATATGTTGTTCGTAGATGTTATTTCAGTGACAGTTAAAGTTTATGGGGTATTTTTTGCATATTTAATATGTTCGCAAACTTTCACTGCCTCTGGTACACACATCTTAGGTGGGTGACAAATTGAAATTTGCTCTTTGCTAACAATTTGGTTGGCCAAAGTTT
This sequence comes from Calotriton arnoldi, assembly GCA_963921515.1. Lineage (NCBI taxonomy): Eukaryota > Metazoa > Chordata > Amphibia > Caudata > Salamandridae > Calotriton > Calotriton arnoldi. The sequence continues at coordinate 1,353,122 of CAWUFW010001944.1, read as the reverse complement.
TCTTGGGTTGTTGACGCTGTAAATGTTTTGAAGAAAATTTGTATACAACCATTTTGTGGGTCGAGTGTATTCATGTTAGGTTTTTAAGATTTTTCGATCTATCTGTCTATCTATCTGTCTATCTATCTATCTATCTATGTATCAAGAAAATAGTATCTGAAGCCTCTTCTCAGGATTGCCTCCATTTTATTTTTCAAAGTTAAGTGACCGCGTGCATGTTCAGCTCCTTTGTCCTAACACGTTTCAGCTCTATTGCGAGCCTTGGTCACAGGTGAGGCAGGTTACCATATCAGACAACCACGTGGCTTAAATGCAGGCTGCAATGTGCCTTTGTAGTCCAGAAAAAAATACATCACCCAGCATGCATCGGACTAAGATACTCATATCCTGAACATACTTGCGATGTTATTTTCTTCCAGGATAAATGGAATCCGTCATCACAAATGCTTGTAATGTTCAAAATTCGACCATGCCAGGAAAATACAGTGACTACGTACATTTACAATAACTGTAAAATCCATTTCATAGCGCACCATGCCACATTAAAAATGAATCCTTTCACAACAGGGACATCTGAGAGCAGAGAGCGCAGCCACATACCGCCCCTGCCTCGCCTCTGACTGTCCAATCGTAGGTAAATCCTGTAGTGACACAAAGGCAGGCTGGGGCGTGCTCCCCAAAGTCCGGACAAACAGCAGAACACAATCCCCTCATTAAGGGAGCCATAGACCCATTCAGGGCACGGCAAATGGAGCACCCATACTTAAATCCAACAAGAAACAAGTCACTGAAGCCTCATCTCAGGATTGCCACTCTTTTATTTTTCAAAGTTAAAAGTGACAGCGTGCATTTTCAACTCCTTAGTATATATATATATAGCCACATAGATACATTTACCAGGTACACTTATATAACAATAGCTATGGACGGGCCTCTACCCTAAGCCCCCCTGTCCTCCTCCCTACTTCGTCCCCCCTCTGCTGCAGCATGCATGTAGCCAACCTCCTCCTGTGCGACCTAAAAGAAACAGACACATTACTTAACAAGAGTATACCTTTCAATTCTCTTTTCAGGATGACTTGACCTATGTCCCAAAAACCGGGACATATATCTAAAAATAAGGAAAGCGTAGGGACACCGGGACAGTCTGCTGCAAACTGGGCCTCTCTGGGGAAATCTGGAACTTATGGTCACCCTTAGCTACATCCCCATGCCGGAAAGGGCCAGCTTCCACCCTATTTCTATCATTAAAAGAAATAAACCCTAAAGTTTAGTAAGTTTGCACACAGCACCTATATGGATCCCATCATTCATGTCAAACAGTGATGCACACTTACACCTGCAAAACACACACACAGACACACACCCGAATCCTCCTCCCCCGTTTGAGGATAGGTAAGAAACCTTAGCTATGAGGGACCCAGACAGACCTTTTTATTATTCATTTATGCATTTTCATATATAGAACATCACAACAAACATTGCCAGTACTAACAATGTATCTTCACAGTATGTCAATCACAATCCGCATTGGACATGCAGGGTGAACAGCTGTTTAAGTCATTACATGAAATACACCAGGCTACCACACCAGTCATGCTCCTCCTGCATGGTTAGCAGGTATGCGATGAAGGGGGACCATAGATCCCTCGGACGGGAGGCCTGGAGGAGTTCCTCAGAATAGCCCTCAAGTTGGACATGACGGTATGCCATGTCTGTTAGCCAGTGTTTGTTTGGGAGGTGCATGAAGACCCTCCTTTTCGCCAGCAACCGTGCTACAGCCACTAGTTTGCGATTGGGAGGCTGTAAGGATTTAATCAAGCCCAGCAAGCAAATTTGGGGGGCGCACGCTACTGTTTCCATAACCATCATGGAGATCGTGGTGTCACTTGCTCCCAGTATGCATCTACTCTCAAGCAACCCCACGCTAAATGCATGGAATCGGCATCAGGCATTCCACACCGAACACAGTGTGCCGACTCCTGGAGCCCAAAAGTATATAACTGTGAGTACATTTGATGCAGATATTTGAAATGAATAATTCTAAGATTGCAATTTGAAGTTAAGGTGCCTGTGAGTGTCTCTTCGGTGCTAAGCTGGACGTTGAGTATGCTGCTCCATCTCTCAAGCGGGCGCAGTGAAATCGATTGTCGGTCTATTTGGGATGCATTATAAAACAGTGTGACTAAGTGTTTACGTGTGTCAGTTGTAAGTAATAGTTGTAGTTCCCCCATCGATTGCAACTCTGCAGGAAACTGACGTAGTGCTGCCCGTAGCATACTATAAATAAAACCGAGCATGGGGGTGTGGTGGAACCCCTGAGTAAATCTGCGGGGGCTATAAAGGTCCCTCCAAGGAACATGTCACCCAGTGTGTTCAACCCTGCTTCCTTCAAAATTGCCAGCGACCCAGACTCCCTCTTCACTGACACTGCGGAATGGTGTTCAAGTGGTAAGGCTGTGCATGCTGTGGGGGCGCTAGAGGGCGCCAGGCAAGATGGCTGCATCTTAATGTAGCTCTGCCCGGCTGATCCGATATCCGCCAAGAATCCGCCTCAAATCGCTGCATCAACTTTGGAAAAACGATCGCTCTGCACGGCGATACACCCCCGATTACATTGGGGGCATCACGGACTGCTGGGGTACATCGTAACTAGCGGTTCCAGCTGAGCGATCTCCGGCCGGCGTGAAGGCAAAATGGCAACAGCCTCCGTCTTCTACTGAGAAGGCGCGCGGGCTGGTGAGGCGAGTGCAAGAGGAACCCATCGCGTGGTGCGCATTGACGGATCTGCGGGCGGCTGCCGGTACCGGCCTGATTTGTACTCCTGGCTGCGGAGTCCCCGGACCCGCGTGACTGAAGCTTGCCTTACGGAGCCGCTAACGGTGTTGGAGCGGAGAGCGGAGACCGGCAGTGTCGCCAGGGCCCAGCGAGTGTTCTGGATTGTCGCCGCTGGAGATTGGAGGCGCTGTGGGAGATCGGAGGCGCCTGCAGCGAGCATTCGGTGAGTAGGGCGCGGTCTTGTCTGGGCCTGTAGCTGCGGCGGCGGGTGTGGGCCTAGGCGCTGGGCCGCAGCCTGCGAAACTGCGGCTTGCGTGCGCGGCGCGCGTAGTGCTGGGGCTGGCCTGGCTTGAAGATTCACACGCGCCCGGCTGGGAGGTGCGCATGAGGCCCGCTTGACGTTGATGCAAGCTCTCTTATACAAGCCCTGCTGAGTGCGGCCTGAGCCGGATCTACATGCTCCGCTTTCCAAATACACCTGATTTCACCCTATGATTCTGGACGGGGGTTCACGGAGCTCTGAGGCTGGTCCTGGGTTTAAGGCCCGGTGAAGCGGTCATTCTTAGCGTCTAGATTTGGCACAGTCATATTTCCTGCTCTTGTAACTACGTGGTGGGAGACACCGGCCTGTGGAGTTTGTGCTTCTGGTGTTGTGGCCCCTCCTGGATATTAGTCCCTCATGTTATGTGCCGGACAGTCGGGTTGGTATATTGCCGGTTAGCGCAGTACCATTCTTCGCGCACCCCTGGAGTGGTGCTGATTCGCCTCAACGTACACACGTGGAGACCCTTTATCATTGAAGTGACTGTGAAATAGGCACTGTAGGCCCCATTGGAGTGCTGATATCCTGTTCTTAAGCCTGTTTGTCAGTGGATGTGCAGTGTGCGCTCCTAACCAACTTGGCTCTACTGCACGGTCTGCTGCTTCTCATTACTCTTGCCTACTATCCGCTATGGGGAAAACAGACAAATCCCAGCCTCGCCTCACGTTTGAGGTGCGAAAGTCCTATAAGGCGCAGGAAAAAGCGGCCTCTGATTCGGAGGCAGATGGCCAGGGTGATGGCTCCTCCACGTTAGAAACTACGCTGGTGGCCATGCAGAAAAGCCTACAAGCTATAGAGGGGAATATGTCAGCCATCAACCACAGACTAGACCATATGTCTGCGCAATTAGAGAAGCAGAACACGAGAATGGGGGAGATCGAACAAAGGGTTTCCACTACGGAGGATGGTCTCAGCGATGTCGCTGGTAAGGCACTCTACATGGAGAAAGTCCTGGCGTTAATACAAGCAAAAAACGAGGACTTAGAGGCTCGATTTCACCGTAATAATATTAGAATTACGGGCCTGTCGGAGTCCACAAACACAGGCAGGATGGAGACCTTTATTGAGACTCTGATCAAAGACGTTTTTGGTTCTGAGAAGATGTCGACCATATTTATAGTTGAGCGGGCCCATCGATCCCTGGCAGCGAGACCGGTACCGGGCGCTCCACCTCGCCCTATAATTGCTCGGCTATTAAATTACAGGGACCGCGATACCATTTTGAGACTGGCCAGGGAAAAGGGTGCCATCGACCACCAGGGGAGTTCGTTGTCCTTCTTCCCTGACTTCACTGTCGCAGTCCAAGCGGCCCGTCGAGAGTTTGGGACCGTGAAGAAATTTCTGCAATCCGAAGGCATCCCCTATGCCATGTTGTACCCTGCTCGCTTACGGGTTGGCCAGGAGGGAGACTTTAAAATCTTCACCACCCCTAAGGCGGCAATGGAGCACGCGAAAAAGCTGAAAAGACGGCGACGTGAGACCTCAGCTGAAGTGGACGAGGAGGAGCAGTAAACTGACTGTGTGGTGACAAACTGTATTTTTGTATGCTATCCTACCTATGGGGCATGTCTTGAGTTCATGGTTCTATGTTTCTGTACGTTGCAGCTGAGGGGGGCGGTGGGCCTTCCAGTGGATGACAGACTGAGACCTTACTTACTGTTCATATGTCTGGCTCATGGTGGGATCAAGTAGTATGGCTCACAGTAGAGGCTACATACCTGTTGAGTGGGGTGAACTGCTACACGAAGGACGGCAGGGATGCATTATGTTTTTCCAACTGTGTTTTTGTATCCTAGCACAGGTACTTACCTGATCAGCCACCTCCTACATTGTAGGAGGCTAGTAGCTCTCTGATGTTCCCCCCCCATGGGAGATCCCTACATGCTACAAGCTGTTTGTTTTTTATGTTGGGGTCTGTTTTTTCAGGGATGGGATGGCTTTGGCAAGTTGGGTTCGCTGAAGTGGGTGGGGGGTCGGAGGGGAGATAGAGGGGGGTCATGTGATGGCACTCTGTTCTTGCACTGACTCTGAACCCTGGAAATGCACTATTGTAATTGGATATCACACTGTTATGTATACACTGTTAACTGCAGGGTACAGGTGGTAACCTAAAACTCGTTACCTGGAAGGTACGTGGCTTAAATAGTCCCAAGAAAATCCGTTCTGTTCTGGCCTATCTGGACAGATTGGATGTCCAGGTAGCCTTTCTGCAAGAGACGCATCTTACGAAGATATCTGAGCAAAATGTGGGCACGCGGTGGGCTGGGGTTAGGATTGCTTCCTCCTACACCTCCTACTCTCGTGGGGTGCTAATTCTTGTTAAGAAGGGGGTTCCCTTTACTGTCCTCAGTTCTGAGACGGATGACCAGGGCAGAGTGGCCATTGTACAGGGTAAGCTTGACGGGGTGGGAGTACTGCTGGTTAATGTATATGGCCCGAATGTGGAGGACCATTCTTTCTTTGCGGATGTGTGGCGCCGTATATCTAGGTTTCCTACTGCTGAAATTATATGGGGGGGCGACTTTAATACCTGCCTCGATACAACTGTAGACGGAGTGGGCAGTGGGGTGGCGAGACGCTGGCAGGCGACCAACGCTTTATTAGGGCTCTTGGAGGCTAGGAATCTCTATAACATTTGGCGGATGCGACACCCTGGGGCACGTGAAAGTACCTTTGTATCTACTGTTCATGGTACGTGGTCCCGCTTGGACTACTGGCTTATCTCTGAGGCGGCCTGCACCTGGGTGGTCGATGTCAGTCATTTGGCTAAGACGCTATCTGATCACTCCCCAGTATTGCTTGAACTGCGCGTCCCTGAGTGCGAGAGGCCCCTGTTTGCGTGGCGATTACAACAAGCTTTTACTGACTGATCCGGTTTTTAAGTGCACGGTTGGAGAGGCGATTCGAAACTTCTTTAAGGAAAACACTGGCACGGTGGATAGTGCAGAAGTCCTGTGGGAGGCATTCAAGGTCACGATACGGGGCGTGTGCATTGGGGCGCAGGCTGGGGTCTTGAAAGACTTACGCCGCAGAATCAGTAAGCTTGCTGCGGAAATATCCACTTTGGAGCATGCCTATGAGCGGAATCCTGCTCCAGAAAAGCTGGCTGCGATTTGTGATCTGGTTTCAGAGCACAATGAAACCGTAGACCAAGAGTTGGCACATAGATCCCGTCGAAGCACAGCACGTTATTATGGGGAAGGAGGACGGCCCAGCCGTTCCCTTGCGCAGAAGCTGGCGGTGCCCCGGAGCCAGGAATATATCACTGAAATGCTAGACAAAGAGGGCGATGCTTACTTCAGTACCCCAGAAATTAGTAGGGTGGTGTTAGACTTCTACTCTGATCTCTATGGGGGTCGGCCTCAGGTGCCGGCAGACGACATCAACCTCTATCTGGATGATATGGTGCTGGGATGGCTGTCTGGCGACCAGCGTGAATATCTCACGCAGCCCTTTGATGTCGACGATGTCAAACTTGCTATCATGTCCCTCCCGACATGTAAGGCAGCAGGCATTGATGGACTCCCGAGCGAGTTCTCCAAGGCCTACGCCGACGAACTGGCCCCTAGATTATTAGACACCTTTGCGGAGGCGTATGACACTGGAACGCTCCCTCCCACACTCAAAGAGGCACTCATTGTTATGCTCTTGAAACCGGACAAAGCTGCTAATGTGTGCGACTCCTACAGGCCCCTTTCCATTATTAACATTGACGCCAAAATTCTGGCAAAAATGATAGCCAGCAGACTCCAGCCCCTAGTTCCCAGCCTGGTACTCCCGGATCAGTCGGGATTTGTTCTCAGCAGGTCGACAACGCACAACTTGCGTACTGTCTTTGCCACTCTGCACTATTTTGAGGCGGATTTTCAAGCGGTAGCGGTGCTACTTGACGCCACAAAGGCGTTTGACTCTCTGCAGTGGGAGTATATGTTCACTGTGCTGCTGCGCAAGGGCCTGCCACCCTTCTTTCTCAAATGGATCCACCTCCTGTATGCTGCGCCGGTGGCGCGGATACGCGCGAATGGCTGGGTGTCTGAAGCGTTTCCGATAAATAGAGGTGCGCGGCAGGGTTGCCCTCTGTCGCCAATACTTTTTGTTCTGGCGTTAGAACCTTTGGTTTGTAAATTGCGCCAGCGACATGCGCGGGCGGCGTTGCGTTTTCGTCAGCGGCCGCTTGTGGTCTCGCTGTACGCTGACGACATGCTGCTGTATGTCCGCGAGCCGGCCACGTTTTTGCCGGAATTACTCCACGAATACGTAAAATTTGAAAGATATTCAGGTCTAGGTATCAATTGGACAAAATCAACGGTGTTCCCGCTGACGGTCGGTACCCGTGAGGTGGAGTTGGACTTCCCTCTGACGTGGTCTACTGACCCGGTACGGTATTTAGGTATATGGTTACAGAGAGATCCCGATGTGGTGATTTCTACGAATTATGGCCGTATTATCACTAAGATTACCGACCAGGCTGCGCGATGGGCTAAATTACCACTTTCCCTAGCGGATCGAATAGCAGTCCTTAAAATGTCGGTTCTGCCAAAAAAAAAATTATTTGTTCGTCAACATCCCGATTCGCCTGAATATCACATTGTTCAATACGCTTCAGTCAGCCCTGTTGTCTTTTGTCTGAGGTGGTAAAAAGCCTAGATGCAGCTGGGACGTGCTGGTGCAACCATTTGAGCGAGGTGGCTTTGAAGCACCTGATATGCGGCTCTACTACTTATGTGCTCAGGCGCAGTTTGCGCACTATTGGTATTTCCCGCAACGGTTCCAGCTGCACGTCGCAGTAGAGGCGGATTCAGTGCTACCTGTGCCGCTGGTAGCGGCTGCCCTATTGGGCGGAAGTGGTGAGCCGCAGACCGAAATCAACCCTGTTCAATGCACTGCGTGGGCATGGAAAGCTCTTGCAAAAAGGGCGCAATTAGACTACCTTTACGCTCCAGCGCTGCCGCTTGCGGCTCATCCGCATATTTCCGCCACACAGGAGCAGGCCGCAGTGAATGCACTGAGAACTGCGGGGATTACACAGCTGGGTGACCTCTATAAGCATGGCCAGTTCCGGCCACTGTCGGAGATACAGGTCGGGCGGGAGCACAGTATGATGCTGAGGTTCACATATGTCCGTGTGAGGCAGGCTGTCTGAGATATCTATCCTGATTATCCAGCGGAACCGAGAACGCTGCAGGCAGTGCTGGCAGGCGAAGCACGTAAGGGCCTAATAACCAAACTATATAATGCCTCTCTGAGGGAACGGGACATTATTGATAATCCCTCCTACAACAAGTGGCATGCAGCACTAGGGGCCTCATTAACACTGGATGTTTGGAAGTTTTGTTGCACGCTGACAGGTCGCCTAACGGCAAACTGCAACCTCCGCATTATTCACTTCAAATACTTACACCAGTTATATTACACGCCTCTTCAGCTGCGTAAATTTGGGCTGCGGGAGTGTGCTCGCTGCGTGAGGAGTGGACAGGATGATGCGGATTTTATGCATCTTGCATGGTGCTGCGCTGGTATACATGCATTCTGGATTCAGGTCACAAGAGTGCTTACAGATGTGGTGCTGGAGAATGTGGTGTGTGCGCCTGATGTCTGCCTGCTGGGTTGGGTGAAGCGCCTTAAACCGGGCAATCGAAGACTGGTGGCTGTCCCTCTTCTGTTTGCTAAGCGAGCGGTTGTGCAATGCTGGGGTGCCAAAACTATCCCGACAGTAAAAAAATGGGTCCGTGACCTGCTGTTCTGCAGGGAACAATTGGAGGCTTATGCGGAGGAGTTACCTGAGGCCTCGCGGCCCAAGGACTTCTGGGCTCCACTCACAGGGTACCTGCTTGGACATCCTGATTTGCAGTAGACCGTTGTAATGAAGCACTTGTTGTTCGAGGAGTTGGGACAGGGGCCACCTTTGAGGATTGTTCTGTGTCTAGATTGTCTGGGACATTGGGTTCAAGAATAACTTTCTCAGTGCCGGGTTCTGGGGTGGGGAGGGTGGTGGGTCTGTTCTTATTGGGTATTGTTATGAGTGTAAAATACTTGTATTGCCTATTTGTTCCATCTGACTTGCTTGGCCCTGGCCACCGGGCACTGTATCATCCTGTTGCAAGCTGATCAATAAAGAGATATAAAAAAAAAAAGTGGTAAGGCTGTGCATAAAGGGGCTCGACTTGTGCCTGATTTCCCAACATTTTCCACGCATGTGTGGTATACTGCACTGTGTCTATCTCCCTCTGTGACAAACCGGTGTTGGCATGTGGGATCATTGCGCTGAGGGGTACAGGATACGCCTTGTCACTTTCAACTGCATTGTGCGGGGTGTATTTCGGCTGGTGGCTCCAATAATGTGCAAAGTGTGCTTGTGCACAGAGATGGTATAGTTGCATGTCTGGGGCTGCATTACCGCCTTGATTGTACGGCAGGGTCATTGTGTATCAGCTAATTCTAGGCTGCTTCCTGGATAAGCCAATCTAATTAGGTGTGAGCGTAGCGTGTGGAAGAAGTTCTGTGTCCGTAATGTAGGAATATTCATGAACAAATACAAACATTTTGGTAACACCACCATTTTCATAAGTGCTATTCTGTCTGCGAGGGATAGTGGGAGCCTAATCCACCTCGATAGCTGTTCTTCAAGTATCGAGACTGCTCTACCATAATTACAACTTATGACCAGACTTGGGTCCCTGTGCTCACATATTCCCAGATATTTTATAGGGTCATCGCTCCAACCAAGCGGATATTCCATTATGTGCGTCACGGTATCTCTCATCAAGGGAAGTATTGTTGATTTCGACCAGTTTATACCAAGTCCTGAGTGCCACTCATACCGTATATATTCCCGTATCAAGGGTTCCAAGTTAGAGCTAGGATCTCTCACGTATAGCACCATGTCAGCGTATAGAGAGATGGCCACCGGATGCTGCAGAAAGTACAATGCTGCATTGGCATGTCGCTGTCGCAGTATACACACCAAGGGCTCCAGGGCTATTGTAAATAGGAGAGGCGACAGTCGACATCCCTGACACATAGCTCTATAAATCGGGAAGGTCTTAGACGTGTACCCATTCACTTTCACCCTAGCGACAGGGCCTGTTTATAATAACTGTATCCAGCGCGTGAAGGCACGGGAGACTCCCATCTGATGGAGTATTTCGAACATGAATCGCCGTTGGATGGAGTCGAAAGCCTTAGCGGCATCCAGAAGGACTGCCGCAGCTGGGAGTGTGGAATCCAGCTGGTGTAGCACCGCAAATAAGGTGTGCAAATTATGCATTGTAGATTGCACCGGCATAAAGCCGGATTGGTCTGGGAGGACCATGGTCGGCAACAGGAGCCGAAGTCGCATGGCAAGGACTTTGGCGAGTATCTTGGCGTCTGTATTTATGAGAGACAAAGGTCTATACAAGTCACACTTTTCAGGGGGTTAATCGGGCTTTAAGAGCGTGACTAAGGACTTCCCTGAGGGTCGAGGGGAGAGTCTGTTGTTGGTAGGCTTCCGAATACATGGTTTGTAGGTGTGGGGCCAGTAGATTAACGTATTCCTTGTAAAATTTCCCTGCCAGCCCATCACATCCAGTCGCCTTGCCATTCGGCAGTGCGCAAATAGCTTCTTTAATTTATTCTATGGTAATAGGGTGTGCCAGGAATTCCCTGTGACTTTGGAATAGTCACACTAGTACGATATCCAGCTCATAATAACTAACAAAGGTGTTAAGGATGCCTGGTTTGTCATTGCATGATGCCCCTCTTCAGTAGTCACCTCGACTACATGCAACTGTGCCCAAGGTGCCTTAATTTTACCAGCTAGGTTGCGGCCTGGCCTTCCCCCTTCGCTGTAGGCTCTAGCTGTCAATCGTCACGACCTTTGCTGAGCTTCCTGTTCTGCTGTGTCATTGTACTTTGTGACCCTTTCCCCTATCTCGGCCAGTATGTCCTGTTTTGTATCTGTTTCATACCTCCTCTCTAGTTCCAATATTACTTAATATGTGTTCTTAAGACGGATACGGATAGACTTGAGGACTCCTGCCTGTAAACCTATACATACACCTCTAATTGTCATTTTCAAGGCCTCCCATATCGTGGCATTACTATGTACAGATCCAATGTTGGCATGAAAGTAGTCCACTATTGCCGCTTTCACAACGTTCTTGAAGGCCTGGTCCAACAATGAGGATGCCTCTAATCTCCACTGGAACTGTGGCGGGTTGTGTGTAGGGATAGTTGCAACCAGCAGAACCGGGGCATGATCCGACAGTGTCTTGGGTAGGTGCCGGACATCAACTGTCCACGCACTCACCTCCCTCGTTACCAGCCAATAGTCCAGTCGGGACCATGAGTTATGAACCGATGAGTGGTAGGTGCCTTCCCTGTTCTCAGGGTATGAACCCTCCAAATATCAATGATGTTGCCCTCCCACATACCCGCCTTCAGTACTTCTGTGGCATGACTACCCGCCCCTCTCGCTGTTGCCGAACGATCCATATGTGGGTCTAACTGGGTGTTAAAATCCCTCCCCACAAATGATTGTGGAGGACTGCAGTTTATGTAGTCGGTTCCATATAGTGGTGTAAAATTCTGGGTCGTCTTTATTAGGCCCAAATACATTAACGATGGTGACCAAAGTGCGATACAGTCATCCCTGTATAATGATTTATCGCCCCTGATCATCCATCTCCGAATGGGTGAGTGTGAAAGGGACTTTTTTTTAAATTAGAACCATTACACCCCTCGAGTATGAGGACACCACTCTCACCCGAGCCCATTTTGTGGCTACAGCACATTCTGTGCGGCGTGTGGGATGTCTCTTGTAATAGTGCCACCTGGACACCATGTCGGTTTAGATACGCTAACACCTGCCTAGTTTTATTTCTGATTATTAAGGCCCTGCACATTCCATGTGATCCATGTCATGTGGCCTAGCCACATTTCTTGTAACTTCAGCCACTATCAATCAGGAGATAGTGTATTAGTGTTACTGTGACAGTGAAACATTTACAATAGTCAGCATGTTTCCTGGCAGAACAATTTCTTAACCCAAACTCAAAACCCACTCACCTGAGCATCCCACTCCTGCAAAGAATTTCCCATGTAAACAGTTGAACACATGAATAATATTCCAATTAAGATGTTGAGACTGCATGCAAACGCATGCCACATAAATCACATACATCTGGAGTGCTCCCGCGAAGGGGTCGCTCGTGGCCAATGCTCCCCAAGAGGTCGGAGGCGGTCGGGACAACATCTCACTGACCTCTGCTTACCCCAACGTTCAAGTGGCGTCTATGAAGTAGTATCGCCCACCCTTCTGATATGCCCTGTTAATCATATCAAACGTACTGAACCATCTATAACAAGCCAGTGCAGCAAAGCTTATAGCAAATATTACATAGTATTAGTCCCGGAGAACCTATGTTGAGTTAAAACAGTGCAATCGATCAGCCACAATTAAGTGTTGCATCACTTGTCCTTGTTACCTCACCGTCTAGCAGTCCTCAGATCTCCGGGTAGCAACAGTGTTCTCCGGATATAGTTCTATACTGTTATATCATCATTGTCGGTGAGTTGATGATCCTTATCTGGGCGTTCCATCTTTTTGATAAAGGACATTGCTTCCTTGGGGGTCATGAAACGTTTTGGCTTGCTCTTATGCTGGCAGGGTATAGCATTGCATACTGCACATTCATTGTCTGCAACTTTTTCTTTACTGGTAAAAACTCCCTCTGTGCCGTCTGCACCGGCATTGTGAAATCCGGATACAGTGCCACCTCATTCCCTTGATATGATGTGACGCCCTCCTCTTGCGCCAGCCAAAGTGCAGTATCACGGTGTCGATATTTTAGCAACTTAGCGAGAGACCTATGGGCGTGTTCAACTATCAGCACTGTGGAGAAATGTTCTGCACCAAACATCTCCTTGAGCATGGTTTCGACATATTGCTCCAGTTTACCAGTATTCATGGACTCAGGAATGCCCGTGATACAGAAATTGTTCCTGCGTGAGCGGGCTTCCAAGGCCTCATTTTTATGCCTGGATAACGGCTAGTGTTTTTTCCATAATCAAGCATTTAGTTTGCAATGAACTCAGGCCGTCCTCAGCAGTGGAAATGCGGTGTTCAGCTTCCGTGATGAGAGTGCCCTGTTTCTCCATTTTCGCTGCCTTGCGGTCCATCCGGAGATTTAATGCGTCGATCTTGCCATCAATCGACAGCAGGCTTTGTTCCTTTGCCTGTAGCGTGCTCTCCAAGGTGGACCCACCACTGATCGCAGGGTCCTGCTCAGTGTCCGAGAGTGAATGCTGTTGAGTTTTTGCGGATCGACAGGCTTCTAACAGCAACCTCGATTGGTGTTTATCGGTTTTCTCTATGGCCATGATGTGCAGTCGCATTCTCCTCCCCCAGGAATCGCGTGGCGGTCTATAAGTCGCAGCAAGGGGCAGAAATGAGCGACCCCCCGATAGGGATTTCCTGCACCCACAATGGTCGTGTCCGGTAGCTCCACAATGGTTGTGTCCGGTAGCTCCTCAATTTCTCCCCAGTGCGGACTGTACAGTTCGCCAATCCATGATAGGAGATGAAGGGTCCCCCAACAGAGTGCCATCCACACCTCAAGTCCTGTCGGCACACCACCTTTGCGCGAGGCCCAGGGACGTCGTTATGGAACCCGTTGTTCACTCCTCGTACCGAGCCGGATTCCAGCTTCATTGATCATCCGCGGCAGAAGCAGTATCCCCAGTACAGGTAGCGTCTTGCCTCCTCACCTTCCTCCAGCAAAGCCGAGTTCCAGCCTCTCCCAATTCAGCAGCTAACTAACCGCAGCACCTATCGCGCAGATAGTCGGTGGGGAGTGCCAAGTGTAAGGCCTGCACAACGCCGAGTCCTCTGTCTCAAAGCACCGCGTCGGCTGCAACGATGCCCGCAGGAGCGACCAGGCCAATCATCCGGAGCATCCGCTGCGCAGATGTAGGCCAATCCGCTGCTCTCCCGCCAACCGGCACTCTCCTTCCCTCGGCTGGCCAATCTTGTCCACTGGCACAAAACACGTGGCAGTGTTCTCTGTGTCTTCACACACCTCGCCAGTCAGGCAGAGCACTCTCTCTTCCACTCTCTAGCGAAGCACAGCGGCTGCCATATTGCCTCGAAGACTCACTCGCTGTGATCCATTTCACCAGTCATTTTCCACGCTAATGCACCTCCATTTGTGCCAGAATTGCGGCACTACACTCGCCAGGCCATGGGCAGTCCTTCACGCCTGGATATCATGCATGATGCTGGGTCTTGTGCTGGATAAATGTCGGATTGTGGCCCTGACCAGCAGAGCTGCACTAAAGTGCAGCCATCTTGCTGCGGGCTCTCTAGCGCCCTCAGGAACCCAGACAGACCTTAAGTGAGCCGGGAGGCAATTTGTCCACAAGGGTTTAGGTAAACCAGTCCTCTTCCCCAATTCCACGGTCACAGAAGCCGCCCTCACTCAGGGTAGCTGCTTAATTGGGGACTGCCTCTTTTCAACAGAGCAGTGCTTTGTGTGAATTCACTCTTGTTAACGGGGTAGCGAATCTAGGGGAGCTGCAGATGGTCGTGCCTACTATGGGAGAAGACATAAAGCAGGTCGGAGAAAAGCTAACTGGGCAGGAGGGCACAGCTGTGCAAAGCCACACAGAGGACATATGCTCCAGTGGCTTTACCGTGGTTACTACCTATGAACCGGGACAAGTGATCCACCAAGACCGTAGATCCCTGGGCTTGGCAGCACAGCGTGGTCTGTGAGGGTGGGAGAGGATCCCAGTTCTGCAGGCCACCAGGAGTCCTTCCATGGGAAGGTGTTGGTCAGCTAATCAGCTTTGAAGCTGATTCACGCCACATGAAACTATAATAGATTCATGCCACAAAAGACATGTCTGAACTGAAGTAGTTTTGCAAATTGATTTGATTATAAATTCACATGCAGCGACTCCGAGCTTCCTTTTGGGGTGGAGGGTTAGCAGGCAAAGAAATTAAACTACATGAGGCTACACAATGCTAGGTAAAATACAATTTGAATATGTTGTCTATGGTGGGGTGAATTGTGGGTGTCAGGTTTTTTATTTTTTTATTTTTTTGTTTTATGTAGATCGAACTCGACCCGAAGGTATCAGGAATCAGAGCGCATTACATGGGAACCAGTTGCGTTACAGACGGACACATTCATTTTGTTAGGCACGGGGAGATTAAGTGATTTGCCCAGAATCACAGGATCTTGAGCGTCCCTGCCGAGACTCAAACCCGGTTCACCAGTTTCAAGGTTGACCGCTCTAGCCGTTAGACCACATCTTCTCCCCACACCAGGTTGACATTATAGTGTGCCATTACAGATTTCTATTGAAAATGAGGATTCTAGTCTGAGCCCAGGTGCTTGATGGCAGAATTACATATGCATCCTTAAAATATTCGAACTTGAAAACTACTCTGGTTCCTATGTACGCAGTTCCTGTGGATGTAGTATGTGTGTGCACGTGGGTGTTTCGGTGCCGGTGGTTGTGGTGTTTGGAGACTCAGTCCCATTGATATCTTTCCTCTTGCACCCAGGTGTTAACATCCTGATCTGGAGCCGGGAAGATGCGGTCGAAAAGAAACAGGAAGAGTTGATGAAGGCCATGGCAGAGCAGGGGATCGGAAGGACTCCCCCAGCACGGAGAGGTGGCCAGAGGAGGTCCCAGCCAACCTCGAACCTGCAGTTGGACAAACTGAAGAAAAAGCTATCTAGCTTGGAGGAGACGACAGAGACCCAGACGAAGGAGCACCCTCCGAAACAGCAAAAGAAGCACAAGAAGCCTGACCCAGAGGACTAGCAGTGTGTCTGTACTGTGGACACTATACAGTCCTACTTACTGTGCACTGTACTGGACTATATACTGTCCTCTGCGCTGTACTGGACTATATACTGTCCTCTGCGCTGTACTGGACTATATACTGTCCTCTGCGCTGTACTGGACTATATACTGTCCTCTGCGCTGTACTGGACTATATACTGTTCTGTGCTGTACTGGACTATATACTGTCCTCTGCGCTGTACTGGACTATATACTGTCTTCTGCGCTGTACGGTGTCCTTTCTGACAGGTTGAAGCTGTACTGCAGTTTCAGACTCCTTCCCCAATCATACCTTGTTTTTATAAGTTTTTCAAGTTAAAATAAAGTTTTCTACACAAGTTTTTGTCTGGAGTAGTGTTAGAGACATTGGGAACATGGTGGGCCTGCAGTTGTGCAGCACAGATAGTATTTTCTACAGGGGCGGGGGTCAGGCATTTTACAGGCCTAGCTTCCATCGCCTCTGGGTGAGAATTGTTATTTTTCTCGCCTAGACAGCGCATGTGCTCTCTGTTCGAGTCATCCTGTATTCACTCTGTGGGATTACAGCCCGCCCATCGCTTTTGATTGGTAACTTAGAATGTCCTTTGTAAAGCCTTGATTCTAAGTCGTTATTTGTTCTTGTATGTCCCTCCTCTTCGTGTGTTGCTACGACCCACAGAGCATGCCCGTATCACTTGTAGGCTTTCTCCTTTCTGCATTTGTGTTTGTGCACACTTTTTTTGTTTTTTTTGGCTTTCTATTCAGGTTTTATGAAGGTTCCCTTTTTGTTCTCTGCTGTGTCGGTGAAGCTTTTATTCGTTTATTGTGTTACCATGTGTTGTTCATGTTTTCGGCAATACGGTAAATGTTGTTAGACATTACGTTTGCGATGATTGTATACATACACGCGATTACGTCATTTCCATATTAATGACCCCTTTTTAGTTTATTTTGTACCCATAAAATGCCTTTGTAAAGCGATCCTAGTTATTCAACTTTTTGAAGACCAATGTCATTTTTTTTGTGTTGGAAAGAATGTAGTACTCAATTGACCGAAGCGTAGGCACACTCTGGAAACGTGAATATGCTGTAAAATGAATGGTGTGCAGTTTATTTAGTCTCCTCTTCCAGGAGGATCGGTAAACACTTCACTCCGCCATGTCCACTTTGCTTAATAGTGGAAGGGCATCTTGTTTCCATTCCGCTGATTGAATTTGAATTGCTTCTGTTGAACCACATATTTTGCATTTCCGGGGTTAAGTTGCAAAAGAAAAGACCTCAGCCTGAGGCTCTTGCAAGAACGTCTCTGAGCAAATGATACATAAACATGGGGGTATGTTATAAAAGTGCCTCTGTGGGGGTGCTTATACACAAGGAGTATTTCCTCATTTCAGAAGTTGCCGCAATCACACGTTGACCTTTTCTGTAATTTCGATCATAATGGTGCATACATACCCTCAGCCTTGCGCTAGGCAACCATCGTGCACACAATGAGGTCTGGTTTAGACACAGTTGAAACTGAGACCCTCCCCCCTTTCCCATCTGTCTGTTCCGGGATCACTTCTGCCCCTACTGCGTGTATAATGGGGCCGTCTGCCAGCCGCTTATGCCTCTGTCACCCCACCGCCTCCTCCTCAGCTCATGTGTCTGATGCCTGCCTGGTGTCAACATTTCACTGTCCAGGCAGTGAAAAATGGGCCGCTCTGCCCTCAGCAGAAATATTCCAGGGTGTGGGCGTGGGGTGTATAATTGAATGACATAGCAATGCAGTGGCAGAGGCGAGTGTATCAACAACAAGCATTGCCAAAACCAAATTGCCCCCTAACAAAGGTGCGACCTATTGGCTTTGCCGATGCTTGTTTGTGTTAGTGTCTAGATTTCAAATTTCCCATTTTTCTTAGAGCTTCGACAACCTATTCTAGAGCCTCCTTGTCCGTCCAGTCCCAGTGTCCCCCACTTTCACCCCAGGGGGACCTGCCTCTGTGGGCTTGTCTTACTGCTGCGGCCCGACCCAGCTGCCAAGAGCGGCTTGTAAGGGTGTCTCCCTCGGTGTCGGTGGGATCCCCAGACATGAGCCACAAGCTCACTGCATACCCGAGCTGCCCTTGTAGCTTGGCCTCCTCTTCAAAGTGGATGTGGTCAAGCAGTTTAACAGTCCTTGGGACTAGGCAACACTGATTAGCAGACTGCTGTTGACATTTGTGTAGCCGCGTCTCCAGTTAGTGCTGTCCCATCGTTTTGTTAAAATGTCCAATCAGATACAAACTGGAGCATCTGTGTCTGACTGAAGGGTGGTTGGGTATGAATGGTCCAGGGGTGCTTGAGCTATGTGCACAGATGGTGTTTTTAACTGTGGTGATGACATTTACTTTCCATTCTTGTGTCCAAATTAAACATCGAAAGGAAATCTTCTTTTGTTATAACTGATGCACGTAGTTGGCTCTGTCAAATGGCTTGCACGAGCTGAAAACGATGGAATAGAATGCACCAAGAGTACTTGCCTCCCCAATGAGGCACAATGATTTCTGGGGGTTCGATGTTGCTGTTCAAAAATGCCAGTGCCCAGCAGTTCACGCTGGACTTCCCATTTGGGGGCATGAGCAGAACTGAGGTGGAATGGAATGCGCCCAAAGTAACACCCACTGCTTCAGATTGAGTCAAGCATTTTCAGCCATCACGTTTGTGCTTCCTTGCTAACAAGTGACCTCTTTATGCAACACTAGGATTTCCTCCAGTTCCATGAATGAAGATCGTTGTCATATCGCCCATACCGGGGTCAAGCTCTGATTCATGCGAGTCTTGAGGGCTAGTGAAGTATCTATGCTTCAGACATCCCCCCAGTACTATACATGACACTTTCCACACCAACAGGCAGCACTAAGACAGGCCCCTATCACTCCAAGAATAAAGAAACCCCTTACTAAGGAAGGCCCCATAGCTTAACCCTGGCCGCCCATACATATGCAGCCTCCCTCGCAACGTGCTGTAACGAGGATGCCATGGGCCCTGTTGCAAACAAAATGCGCACTGTCCCCTGGTTCCACAGTAAAAAACCATCATACTTGGGATGCAGTGGGTCCTTTCAAAATTGACCTTCAAGATGACCACGTGCCAGGTGAGGCTGTTCCCCGTATTTACCTTGAGCATCAGATAGAGAACGGGAATTTTGTGCCCAGCTATGGGGCCATAGGTGTGCCCTTGACAGCCCCTAACATCCAAGAAACCACGTAAGAGAGTGACTGGGCTGAGGAGATCTCCTGACACCTTTGAGTATCTCAAGCCACCTCTCTGTAATGCACCTGACTGTAGTCAGTCCTTCATTGGACAGACTGATGCCTTTAAAGAAGGAGTTGGAGCGGAACGGTAGAGAGCAACCAGTGGCCTTTATCAGTCACTTCCCAGGGAACACAACTAGGTGGCCATTCAAAAAGAATGTTTTGCAATAGTGTGGGCTTCGAGGAGGACTTGATTGGTACTGAGCATGTGTAGGTTTGGTCTGCTGACCCAACTTATGTAACGTTCTTCTGTGATGTAAAGCCCAGAACCTTGCACTGACATCCTGTGTGCATGCCAAGTGTGTTTGTGTATGCAGTGAATGTGTAGCGCATGCATGGTAGTATGTTTGTTTGCTAGTTGAGTCTGAGTACTAGGGCCCGTGGGATCTATTTTGGATGCCTGTGGTATAGCATGGCCTCAGATGAAGGATGAGGATTCAGTCTCCCAAATAGTTCGTGTATTGCTTGCATCTCAGTGGCAGGACAGTGGGGACTGGGCTCCCTTTCGAAATTCCATGAGATCCTTGTTTGCAACAGGCTCTTTTTGAGCTCTGTCATTCGGTAAATCACAGAGGTTAGGGGAGGGACTATAGGTTCCTTTGTTCAAAGTTAGGACGTTTCTTGGCAAGACCTTTCCTGTTTTTCTGACTGCTGCAACACAAAGGCTGATGACAGGTGCAGAGAACCCACTCATCATTGTGCCCATGTGTGTTTTGCTGCCTAGGGCCAGGCCCACTGCTATCTGCTGGGAAACTAGCTGTTTTACACAAATAATGTGTTTAGAGAGTATCCTGAAAATGACATTTGAAAAAGAACTAAAGCAGACTAGTTCTAAAACCTCAGACAGTGAATACACATCCCCTGTCTGGAGGATTGGTACAACATTTTCATCAAAATCACCACACTTTGTTCCAATTATAAGTTTTTCAGGAACAAGGAAGAGAGTGCTCTGCAGAGTAGTCGAAGGATTGTTGTGTGTCCAGGATTTGTCATACGGTTCCTATGAATTAGGTAGGACTGTGTGTGGGGGGAGGGGGGGACGTGGCCATGACCGACACCAAGATGGGTGCATCCTTGTGAGGCTCCCATGGCAATGGCCCTTCATCGTTTATTAATCGCCACCATCATCACCTAATGTAGTGAATACTGCTACCGACTGCGGCGCTGGGGGCCCGGGGCCATCGCGGGTGAAGTTTTTTGGAGCCCCAGCTGCTGTTTCTGTTCATTGGGGGATGGTGCAGGACAGTGCTGCCTTGGAGGACTCGCCTCGGAGGCCCGTCGCGACAGGGGCTGCTGGTGAGCCTGAGGCCGAGCCCACTCAGGCTCGCTGGGTCCGCGCCCTCTTCCCTGGGCCTGCTCTGCTTTGTATCGGCCGGGGGGCTGAGGACTGGCACTGGCCTCTGTAAACTTGCCTGCCTTGGCGCGGGTGATCGGCCTGTCGTGGCCTACCTCTGTCTTGGGCGGTTTCCCTGCTCGGCAGCCAGGTGGCCTGCAGACGTGCCTTGCGGGGGCTTCGGCGGACTGGCGCGTCCCAGACGGTGTGCCCACCTGGACTGCTTCTGCTGTGAGGACCGTGCCCGTGGCCTCTCACTGGCCCTTCTAGATGTGCGGTCAGCAGGGACGGTGGCTGCCTGGCGGGACATAGGCCCACGATGCTGGCCTCACCTCGCCACACGTGGCGCGGTGAGTGATGTGGTGAGTCCCCCTGCAGCCTACTGGGTTCCGGCGGACGGTGCTGTCCCTCACCTGTTGGGCCCCACTACCCTCCTTTACCACCGAGGCCCTCACCTGCCCTCTCCGGCTGCTCCCGTTCACCTGGGTCCTGCCGGCCCATCTCCCTGGCTTGATTTCGACCTCCAACCATACTTGTGGACCAGCAGGACAGTCAGTTTTGTTGCGGGGGCCCACGGATAGCTTGCTGCAGTACCTGACTCCCTTCATGTGAAGCTCACATGGCCATTTGCAGGTGGGTGCCGCAGTGGCTCTGAGTTTCTGGCACCCCCTCTTTTACTCCAGCTGCTGGGTCAGTGGCCTCCCTCCCCCCCCCCCCCTTGCTGTTGGCGCCCGGCATGGCGGCTCGGCTGAGGCCCCCTCTGTTCACGCTGCATCTTACTCTGCAACCCGTCTGCACCTGTTCACTGTGGTTATCTCCTCCTTGCAATGGGTCGTGCGGATCCCAAGCAGCGCAGGCTGACCTTCGGCCACACGAAACCTGCCAAGGACACCTCTTCTCACTCCGCGGAGGAGACTGCGGATCGCGACATGGCCCTACGTCCAGCGACATGACGGCCATCTTGACGGAGCTCAAAGCTGGCTTCTGGGCAATGGATGCCCATGCCGGCTCTCTCACTGGTTGCATGGATTTGGTTGGAGGAGCGCCTGGACCGTCGGTTGCCGAGAATAGATGGTGCTGAGGAGTGAATATCGAGGGTCGAGGACAGCAGCTCTACTGTGCAGAAACGGCTGGATAAGATGCAACGCATCCTGAAGCAGGTGGAGATCAAAAACGTAGACCTGGAGGCCAGGTCCAAGATAAATAATATCTGTCATTGCTGAAACCACCAACATGGGAGGGCTGGACACCTTTGTCGAGCAATTCCTTGCAGAATTATTTGATCGTTCCAGCTTCCCTCATATGTTTGCGGTGGAGCGCGCTCACTGGTCCCTCGGCCCTCCCCCCTGAAAGGGAGCTCTGTCTCGATTCCTCACTGCACACTTCCGTAACTAGGGACAGAGGTACTGCCCTCTGCCTAGCCCGCGAGAAGGGACCACTTCGCTACCAGGGTGCTGAAATCTCCCTTTACCCTGATTTCACCCACATGGTTCAGGATGCTTGCCGAAATTCAGTGACGTCAAGAACTCACTCTGAAAGCAGGACATCCAATATGCGATGCTCTACCCAGCACGCCTACATGTGGAATACGAGGGGAAAACCCACATCTTTGATTCCCCTTCAGAGTTCTCTACATTCTGCAAATCTCTGCAGGATAAGTCTCCCTCACCCGGACATTCCACTACGGACAAGTCTGGATCTGCTGGGTGCTCGCAGTCTGTCACTCTTGACCGCTCCTTCCCAGTGTGACTGCTCCACTCCAGCCTGTTCATCGTAAGCTGGCTGTATCTCCGCAGGGCCCCCGGTGCCATTTACAGACAGTGCATCTTTTGTGTTCTCTGTAATTGATGTACAGGTACAATTGCGGCTGAATAATCACTGTTGTTGCATGTTAATGGCTTCATACTGGGGCCACTGCACGTTGTGTTGTCGCTGTACCCCCATGGTGACCACCACTTACTGGTTGGGTTTGTGTTGTTTTTTTTGGTTTGTCTTGATGGGTCTCGCTGGGTACCTTATGTTCCAGTGTGGGTGGAGGATGGGGTTCCATGTTTCGATTTAAGGTTTTGTCTCTTTGTTCTCCACTTACTCTCTGCTGCGACATCTCCTGTGCTGCCCTTACATGTACCGCTAAGACACCCCTTCACGCTCTCCCTTTATCACGGTCATGCCCCTCAACTAAGGTAACGGGTCCCTCGACCCTAATTTCATCACCTGGAACATTCGGGGAATCCTCAACCCCGGGAAGGGAATACAGGTGCTGTCCTACTTGAACAGTGTAACTGCAACAAATGATGGACGGAATGCTGAATGATTCAAACATTCTTCCCCAGTCAAGAGATCTGCGTTAAATCCATTGTTATTTTGCCCACTACGCCACCCCAGTTTGGACCCAGCCATATGCAAATCAGTCTTGACCCTGTGCCTATGGGAACAGTCCAGACCGAACTGCCAAGCCAGGTCCTCCCTGGACCGGAAACGAGCATCCTGGGACCGGTTTTGGGGTATGTCACCCTTCATCAGCCAGGCTAGCTTGAATCCAGTGGCACAGTGAGCAAGGGACCCACGTCTGGGCATATCCCGTCCCACTTAGGGCAAAAAGTGTAACTGCAACAAATGATGAATGGAATGCTGAATGGTTCACACATTCTCCCCCAATCAAGAGATCTAGGTTAAATCATTGTTCTTTTGCCCACTACGCCACCCCAGTTTGGACCCAGCCATATGCAAATCAGTCTTGACCCTGTGCCTATGGGAACAGTCCAGACCGAACTGCCAAGCCAGGTCCTCCCTGGACCGGAAACGAGCATCCTGGGACCGGTTTTGGGGTATGTCACCCTTCATCAGCCAGGCTAGCTTGAATCCAGTGGCACAGTGAGCAAGGGACCCACGTCTGGGCATATCCCGTCCCACTTAGGGCAAAAAGTGTAACTGCAACAAATGATGGATGGAATGCTGAATGGTTCACACATTCTCCCCCAATCAAGAGATCTAGGTTAAATCATTGTTCTTTTGCCCACTACGCCACCCCAGTTTGGACCCAGCCATATGCAAATCAGTCTTGACCCTGTGCCTCATGGGAACAGTCCAGACCGAACTGCCAAGCCAGGTCCTCCCTGGACCACTTACTCTCTGCTGCGACATCTCCTGTGCTGCCCTTACATGTACCGCTAAGACACCCCTTCACGCTCTCCCTTCATCACGGTCATGCCCCCCAACTAAGGTAACGGGTCCCTCGACCTTACTTTCATTACCTGGAACATTCGGGGAATCATCAACCCCAGGAAGGTAATACAGGTCCTGTCCTACTTGAACAGGCATTGAATTAAAATTGCCTTTCTGCAGGAAACGCACCTCCATCCCATGGCAGACTGCACGTTCGCTAGGCCTTGGGGTACACACCACTACTTCTCCTGCTATAGCTCCTACTCCCGGGGCACCTGCATCCTTATACATAAACGTCCTTTCACCATCCAATCCAGTCATTTAGCTTCCGAGGGCTGGTACGTGCTTCTTCAGGGTATCCTTGTTGAATATTTATGCCCCCAACGTAGACGATCCTGCCTTTTTCCATGACCTTTTGGCACATATGGACCGCTTGGAGGTGGACTATGTGGTGCTGCGAGGGGACCTGAATATGCCCATGTGTGCTCAAAACTGATTCCACCAGCACTAGCGGTAAGCCCCAGGCACGGGATGCACTGCCGCATTTGGTTGATACCCATGTCCTTTTTAATGCTTGGCGGTCCCACCATCCCTCCACTCCAGGGTTCACTTTCTATTCTGCCCCCCACTCCGTCTGGACCAGGCTGGATTACTGGCTACTGTTGGCCAAAGTGGACCCCTGGTTGCATGAGGTCACGGTCCTGCCACGAACACTGTTGGACTGTAGTCCGGTTCTCATCCACTTGCAGGTCCCTTATGAATGCGGAGCGGAACGTACCTGAACCAGTGTCCTGCGGGGAGGTACTTGCAGCCATAACTGATTATTTGGAGCTGAATGTGGAGTCGGTGGAGACACAGGCCATACTCGGGGAGGCCTTTAAGGCGTTGAGTATGCATCTCTAAGCATACAGGTATATTACGTGACATACGCACACAATTGCATAGTATTGAATCCGCCTTACGAGATATCGATGAGAGGGCTGCTGCAGGCTGGGATCCCTGCTTGGGTCGACGCTCTGTTTTATTGGCGGAATTTCAGGACCTCGCAGATAGAGTGGTCGCCTAAATGGGGAAGCGTGCCAGGGCTCGCCGTTATGGGGAGGGAGAGCGCCCGGGCCACACTCTTGGCCGACTTCTGAGACCCAACCACTCTCAAAACTATATCACACAGCTGTGTTCGTAATCTTGACAACATTTGTCTGTCTGTGAGAGAGTTATGGCAGATCTTCATCAGTACTATCGGAATCTATACCCTTCGCGAGTCCCGGAACTCCCCTCTGAAATATCATCCTATCTTGAGGAGGTGGCGATGGTCTGGCTGGCGGATGTCCAACGCCAATTTGTGGCTGAACCCATCACCGTCGAAGAAGTTTCATTAGCCATTGGCTCGTTTGACGGCTCAAAAGCACCTGGCTCGGATGGCCGGATGAAAGCCTTCTATAAGACCTTTAAGCAAACACTAGCTCCTCATCTAGCGCTGTACAATGAATCTCTGGCCATCGGCGCTCTGCCCTCATCCCTACGCAAGGCCATCCTTGTCCTCACCTGAAACCAGGGAAAGACCCCCTCTTATGCTCCTCATACCGCTCCCTGTCTCTCCTGAACTTCGACAATAAAATTCTGGCTAAGGTCCTTGCCAACAGATTATATCTCCTAATGGAACACATTATCTCACCTGTGCAGTCTGCCTTTGTTTCGCACCGTTCTACTGCCCTCAACCTGCGCACCATATTTGCTGTTCTCATTAAGATCGCACCATCCACTCCTGCAGTTGTGGCTCTGCTGGATGCTGAGAAAGCATTTGACTCTCTTGAGTGGCCTTTTTTGAGAGCAGTTCTGGGCAAACTGGGTTGAGAAAGCATTTGACTCTCTTGAGTGGCCTTTTTTGAGAGCAGTTCTGGGCATCCCCTCAATTTTCATATCTCTAATTATGCTTCTGTACGCCCACCATGTGGCTCATCTCCGCATTAGCGGCACGCTTTCTGAACCGTTTCCCATAATGAGGGGGATCAGACAGGGATCCCCTCCTTTTCATCATCGCTATGAACCCATTGGTCTGTTACTTGCAGGATCGTCACCTACACCGGGGCCAATAGCTCACCCATGGCCCACTCTTACTCTCCCTCTACGTGAACGAAATCTTGCTATTTATCTGGCATCCATCTGAAAACTTGCCTCTCTTGGTACAGGAGGTCGTTCGATTTGGCAATTTGTCCGGACTCCACATCAACTGGGCTAAATCTGAACTGTTTCCATTGACTGATGCGGCACAGCTGGTACTGTCCGATTATTCTTTCTCCTGGGTGGTGAACGGTACTAAATATCTGGGTATATGTCTCCATCGAGACAAAGACTGCATTCTACTACTCAACTACGGTCCTTAATGGACAAAGTTGCTACCAAGGTTGACTGTTGGATTAAACTGCCCCTCTCCATTGCTGGTCATACATCATAACAAGCATTGGCATAGCCAATAGGTCTCGCCTTTGGGACCTTATAAGTGTTTAGTTATCCAGTACAATATCCTTGGTGCAACAACATCAACCGTTGCATGGCTAAACACTTCTAAGGTCCCAAAGGCGAGACCTATTGGCTATGCCAATGCTTGTCTGAACATGCAAAAGCGTTTGCCCATAGTACATCAGACTGCATATCTCTGCAGCCAGAAGCATTTATTGAAAGTGATAGTTTTTAAATAGAAGGTGAGAAACATTTCTGCCCTCCGCCGTGATGACAATGAGATAGCTGAGAGGCAAGTCAGTTGTCACGTGTACCCTATATGTGGCTTAGATTCTTATTATACACAAAGCAACATTATAGTTTAGCAAATAGTTTATAGATTATTAAATCAAACACGACTGAGATGTTTGTGCACATCCTGAACTCATGTATTTGAAGGTGCTCCGATATAGGATAATGAACAAAAAGGATGCCCTGTGACAAAGTATTTGCCTAGGATCACACAATTTGGCCAAGTAGGGAAGCTAGGATCGATCCCAGATTTTCCAGTTTCACAGTAGGCAATTGATGGTATCTCTTTCTGAAATCAGAAGTTAATGCTTTCTCCATAATTCTTGGAAGAGGAGACTATACAGTGGGTAACAGGCAGAATCAGCATTTTATTTTAAGCAGTGTCACATATGGCAAACCTTTCCCGACGAAATTCGGGCGCTTCTCAACAAACAGAAAATTTAACTTTACACTTTTCTCTGACACAGGGAGATTTGCATAATTTTTAACCTGATTTGTAGCTCGTTTCCAATGTTTCATGGTGGGTATTTGTAGCCAGTAAGCCAAAGGGCGTTCCACAAAAGCTCTGTCCCACAACAGTTCGCGTCGTTTTGGGCTCGAGGTTGCAAGTGGCCTCTAGCGGAGTCAGAAGCAAGCAACTGGCTCGCCCACCTGCAGCCACATTTGGTTTTAAGAACTCTTGACTTCAAAAATAGACGCGGTCTCCGATACCCTGCGTCCCAAAAGCTGATGCGAGCCGCAAGCAGGATCTGCAAAACTTTCATCAACCGGAAGTCAGTAAGCGCCCCTCTTACAGTGTACTCAAAGGGACATTAGGCTAGTGCTTTTTCCTCCAGCCCCTTACTGTCTCTTAGGTGAAAGCAAAGCGTTTTCCAGCTCCCTGGCCCTCTCTCCGGTCCAGACTGAAGCCAGTGGGAACCCGCAGGAGATTGGAACAGCCAAATGCACGTCCGCAGAATGTGGGAGTCCCGCTGCAGTTAATTACTTTGGCACAGAGGAGAGGGCCGCTTCCACTGACTGATGTCATCGAGGCTAAGGGCAGGAATTCTCTACAAGCCGCCAGCAGGCTGAACTCTGCAGCGCTCTCTCCCCCGCCCAAACACACAGCACACTCTCCCTCCAGAGGAACGGGATGTCTCAGATACAAGACTTCTTTTTCTAAACTGAGCCTCGTTTTGCCTAAAGCTGTTTATTTCTTTGTGCCAAATATAAATGGCAGAATAAATTCTATCGGCATTACAATTCAGGCCTACTTTAATCTATAGGTCAAGAGAAAACATTTAGTGTGCAGTGTTAGAGCATGTCTGCCTCTGTTAGAACAAAAACAGATGGCCCCTGCGCGCGCCGATGCTCGAAAAAGCACGAGCACGAAAGTTAAAGCTAATTAGAACATGCGGGGCAGCGCGACGACCGCGAACGCGCTAATTGGAAACAGATGGTGCCGCTGCTCGCTCCCGCAAGCTATAGGCCGTGGGCGGATACATTTACTGGGAAAGGTGGGTCATGCACCCGCCTTTACCCAATTGCGTGCTGTCTTTTTTTTAAAAACGCACGCAAAGCCCAATAGAAATAATGATGTAAAAAAAGCCACACGCACGAGCGTGTGAAAAGTCCAGAGTGATTCCCAGAGGCCCGCTCCTAGAGCAGCGCATACGCGCTGCGCTAGGCTCGACCTAAAAATGGTTGTAGTCCCTTATGTTGTATACCTATTTTTGGATATTCCTATCCCACTGCCTCAGTCTTTTCTTCGCTCCTACGCAGCCTTCTACTCCATCTGGTGTGTGCTGGGTTCCGCCTGCGTGTATGCTGGGAAACTCTAACTCTCCCTCATGAACGTGGAGGCCTTGGGGTCCCCGATTTTTATTTATACTACCTTGTTGCCCAATGCCAGTACTTACATCGCTGGTACCATCTGGATTCCCACATACCCTATTTCACACTGTTTCAGGGATTCTGCGGAGTCACAGAATTATGCTTGGGACCATGAAACTTTAGTAGGCAAGAAATGAGTTGCCACCTCAGTGCCCATGAGCCCAGGACAGACTAGCTATATTGTCTCACTTGCCCTCCTAATCACTCACAGAGGAACAAGTGATTAGACACCCCAGAACACAACACTCCTGACCCTCTCAGGAATCGTGGCAACAGGACACACCCTTTCGCGCTCGCACGTGTACTTGTCCACAATAAGTTCTGACAGAGACACGAGAAAAGTTTAAAATATTTATTTTAACTATTGGGCTCTAGTATGCAGTATACGTGCCACAATAAGTAAGAAGATGCCTAACACAAATACGGTCAGCATAGTAAGTAATCCATGAATCATAAAAGGAGCTGTCATGATATTAGACAGGTTAGACTAGCCCCTCCCCTTCTACAGAAGCAAAATGATTATATATGAGAATATCGCTGGGTGTTTGCAACGGACCCCGTACCTTAGCATGCACAGATGAATGTTCTACATCTCAGGTGTAGTCGCAATCTCTTCTGTGTAAAATCTCTCTCCAAGTGTGAATTTACATGTCTGTGCATACCTAAATGACAAAGAGTGCATGTTTCCAAACAGCTGCATTTGTGTGTTTTGTCTATGTGCTAGAGCTTGACCAAAACAGAATAACAAGGGGCATTGTTGTTTGACCTGGTCTACGGTGTTCAGACTAAATCCCAGGAAAGAACAGAACGCAAAAACAACAGCAGGTTCTGTGTGAAAGTACAGCGTGGCACAAAGTAAAAAACGTTTGTATAGTAACATGCGCATAGCAGAGAGTAGCATGCAACGTGCTCATGGTAACGTAGGGAAAACAACAATGGGCCTGCACAGGACATATGACAAGACAGGAATGGGCCCAGCTAGACAACCTCCCGCATGCTCTAATCTTGCCGAAGGGCATTCCACTCGATACCAAGGCCATCCAGGCGTTGTCCAAGACTTGCTGGGCATGGCACAGACTGTGACAGTTGTTGAGTGGGGGTCCCCTGTACTCCCCTGCTCTTCCTCTTCCTGATAATTCCCGTCTCCCATTGGCCAGAGAAAAGCTAGCAAAGTATTTCATCGCAATTGTCTTTTTACGCTGGGGGATCTCTTCCCAGGCGGTCATGTGGTTCAGCCAGCCACGGAACCTTCCATGCATGACACATCTTTCATGAACTGTTTCATTTTTCGGAGACTCCACAATACATTGCGTTCCCTACTTCCTTCATTTCTACTGCCCCCTGAGGACTTCCTCCCTTTGACGCTTGTTGCGACTAATGGGGATGGAGACTGACTAGTTTGCCACCTATACTGTACTTGCATCTCCCTCAAACTGGATACCACCTCCAGGGTTTGGGGGGGTGTGGGCGGACGAACTGGGTGTTTCTCTCACGGACAAAATGTGGACATATTGCTGCACACAAATTAGACATGTTTCAGGTAATTACAGGCACAAACTACTGCATTTCAAATTTCTCTATCGTATTTATCTCTCCCCCGCTGATGTAGCTAAATTCGATCCCAATAGATCTGACGTGCGTGAAATGCCACACCCTTGGTGCTGATTTCGCCCATCTAACCTGGACCTGCCCTGTAGTACATACATATTGGACCCCTGTCTTTGTGCATGCTCGGCCATGATAGAAGTAGACCTCTCCCAGTCCCCACTCCTAGCACTACTGGGCTATACTAGAGATATCCCGCGTCCTGTACGCCGCTTAATCTCTATGTGCCTTCTTCTGGCTAAGCAAGAGGTAGCGTTTCGTTGGGGTGGCACTGTGGCCCCCCGCTCCTGCCTGGCTCAGAAGTATATCCTATTGTGAAACAGTCAGCGAAGATCACGCAGCCCTCCAACCCCCATCTTCCCACCCTAAAGATATCTGGGGGCCTCTGCGCGACTATCTCAGCACATTAGAGCCTGGCGATACACCGGGGTGCCCACTCCCCTCTACAGGACTGCCCTCTTGATTCTTCTTCTTTTTGTTTCCCCCACAGGTTCTGATCACCGGCATGACAGTCTCATGATTTCTTCGTTTATATTATAGGTATTGATTGGTTTATTTGAATATAACTTTGCGTACTAGCATGGCTACTGCCACTCTGGAGATGTACTCGCAAGCAATGTTGTACTTCCTTTGCGTCTTGTTTCTCCTTTGTTTCTTTCCCTTTTTTTAAATCAATAAAGAAACTTTAAAAAAAAAGTAAGGACTGTGTATCCAGACAACATAATCAGAATACGGGGACTGAGTCCATCCATACCATTGGAGTATGTTGCCCCAATTCCTGGTTAGCTCACAGTGCCGCATCCAGGCCCCTAAGCATAACAGGGTATTAGATGGTGTCTGCAACCTCACAACATGACCACTCTGATACCCCAAGTAAGTCGTGGAAACAGATCTACCCTTTCGTTGTTACTTAGGCATGCCCCGTGGGAGACACAAGAAATGTATAAATTGGCTTTTCAAATATTAATTGAAGCAATTGCACTCTTGTAAAAAAAAAAAAATGAGCTGCAATTATTAGCAGGAGAAAACAAAGCTTTGTTACCAGCATTACAAGAATGGTGAAGAAGAACAATTCAAACACCATGACAATATTGCGTGATTATTGCATATATGACTACTCCTACCCTAATCCTACCTACACTATCGAGAGCATAGTGAGAGTATCCTTTACCAGATCTCTTGGGGCAACCAAACACCCCATAGCTGTGAATGATGTATCAGGAAGCCAGTCTGGTGTAGAACAGGCCACCGTCCTATGCAGGATAGAGATTGGAATCAGCAGGGCTGCATCTCAGTCAGCGGGTCAGGATAAACCTTAGACATGTTCCTCTGGCCCATTTAGCTACGAGGTGGTTTATATAATGAAAGTCTTGTTGCAATCGCACTGTCGGGTGCAGCACTGATGTGTTTTCTTTGTCTTTGAACTCTGAGCCGTCTACAGCCGGACAACCAAAAACGAGTATTGTGCTCAATGTTAGACGGAGTGTACTAGGCAACTTCATGATACGCCTACTAAGAAATGTCCTGCCCGCAGAACCGTTTCTAAGTATGCTATCATGTACATGCAAAGCATGTAAAAAGTCACCGTTTAGAAAAGTTGTCAAGTTTAAATGTGTAACTAAAATGGCGGTTAGTTCTCAGGCCCTGTTGAACCCCACAACAGATTGTTGCCTGACAGTCTCCCAAGGAGGGGATAGCACTTGAAGCCTGCACTTTCTGCTGCACGAACTTAGGGTCTGCCAAATGCATGCTTGCCTTTTAAGAGAGGGAAGGGGTGTGCCTGCCCCACAGGAGGAAGGACTGTCTAGTGACTGATATTACTGTATTGTTGCCGCACATGCATCTTGGTGGTGATGGAGTCATCTGTGCCTAGCGAGCACCGTGTCGCCAGTTTGGGCACAGGGATCACAAATGCTGGGAACTCTGTTAGTGGAGGGGGAGGGTCGGTACAGAAGGGTCTAGTGCCCAGACTCCAACTGGATTTTAACCCTCTATGACCTACTGTAGGGGGGGGTGACCTCCAGACGTCAGATTCTACTGTGAACCCCTTCCCTGCCTCTGAGCGTCATAGCTGCTACCTCCTGTGTTCATGAACAGCTTATGGCGCATCCTTGCAGATGTTGGCTCCTGCCCCCCGCTTGCATCACTAGAGGATGCTCTTCGTAATCTGCACTCTAGCAATCACTACAATTGAATTCAAGTGAAATCACCCCAAAAATCCCATTATGTGAAAAACGGACTGAAGTCCTAGGTCTTGAGTGCCCCGGTCTTACCTGTACATATACTGACAGCTGCTGAGCAGAGGAGCTTTGTGGTGGGCTCCTGTACCCTCGAAGGACACCGCCATCCATCCTACGACGCAGAATCTACAAATCTCTGCAGAGCTGCCATAAAGAAATATATTGACCTCTCCGCATGGCCCGTATCTCATACTAAAATGGAGTCCTCCAATGACTGCTCCTGCAGTATTCTCCTACCAGTGGAGGTCTGCGGCAGGTCCATACATCTTCTGAGGAATTGAGCTCCAATCTCTTTACCTCTTTCTATAGCCAAGTCTCCTCTATCCAGGTCTCTCCTCTACAATGGACTCTCTACCCTGTCCGGGCTCAGTTTCAGAGTATGCCAATACATCTAGTGTTACCAGATCTCTGGAGCTCTAGATTGATGAGGTCAAGGACTTTCTTTGAACAATCCAGTCTGGATCATCTCTCTGTCTTCATCCGCGTCACGTTGTTGCCCTAGCCTCAGGCATCCTATGTCCAGTTCTGGCAGCGTTCTGCTATTTATCTCTTGGCTCTACCACTTTCCCCGACAGCTTGAGACACGCTCTTGTAATTCCACTTCTTAGGATGCCCTCAACAGGTGCTAACACTCTAGCATTACAATCTTGTTTCTTTTTTATCTTTTCCATCTAAGATCTAATAAAAAGCACTCAATAAGGGACTTTACAGTTATCTAGAATGTAATTGCCTATTAGATCAAGCACAATCCGATTTTCATCCCCTACAAAGCACTGACACCGCTTTGCTACTGGTTACCGATGATCTAAGGATGTTTCTGCTCCCTTCGTCAGTCTGTCTGGTGCTTTTCACACTGTCTCGCAAGTAAACCTCATGTCCAACCTTTGCAAGGAAAATGCTACTTACCAGTATGCATCTGTTCTTGGCATGTAGAGCTGCAGATCCTCACACTGAGCATTAGATCGCCATCTGGTGTTGGGCTCGGATGCTTGCACCTTGTTGTTGTCTTGGAAGAAGTTTTTGTAGTCACGAGATAGGTGACTCCTCCCTTGGACGATAGTGCGCATGGGCATCGACTCCATCCTCAGATTGTTTTTCGCCATAATGGGAAATGATGGAGTTAGTAGAAAAGAAAGAGATGTCCATGTGTGTATATCTAAGTAAGATAGGGCTGGAACACATACAGGTCCCGGGGAGGTGGGTGGACGTGTGAGGATCTGCAGCTCTACATGCCAAGAACAGATGCATACTGGTAAGTAGCATTTTCCGTTCGAGGCATATGAGCTGCAGATCTCACACTGAGCATAGACTGTACAGCAGTATCTCCCCTAGCGGTGGTCACCTGTATGTGTTGCAGTAGTTTGAAAAAGTGTTTTAAGAACAGCTTGGCCCACAGAAGCTTGTTGCTTGGCTTGCACATCAACACAATAGTGTTTAGTGAAGGTGTGTGTTGTAGACCATGTGGCTGCCTTACAGATGTCTTCTAGGGGAATGTTCCCTAAGAATGCCATGGAAGCCCCTAGTTGGCGGGTTGAGTGCGCTCTAGGGGGAATTGATAATGTGCGCTTGGCTTTTTGGTAGCATATTTGGATACATTTAACGATCCACCTCGCAATCCCAGCTTTTGAGATGTGATTACCTTTATTCGGTGGAGAGAAAGCTACAAACAATTGTTTTGCGAAATGACTTGGTCCTGTCAATGTAATACATTAGAGCTCTTTTGACGTCTATGGTGTGGAGAGCTCTTTCTGCTACGGAGTCCGGGTTCTGAAAAACACGGGTAGCTCCACAGATTGATTAAGGTGGAAAGGAGAAATTACTTTAGGAAGGAATTTTGGGTTTGTCCTGAGAACTATTTTGTTACGATGTATTTGTAAAAATGGCTCTTGTATGGTTAAAGCCTGGATCTCACTCACCCTCCTGAGAGAGGTGATTGCAATAAGGAAAGCTACTTTCCATGTGAGGAATTGAAGTTCACATTTATGCAGAGGTTCAAATGGGGGTCCCATGAGCCTAGTAAGCACGATGTTAAGATTCCACACTGGAGAAGGTGGTAATCTGGGAGGTATGATCCGTTTAAGGCCTTCCATAAAGGCTTTGATTGCTGGGACCCTAAAAAGTGATAAGTGTTGCCTGTTTTGTAAGTAAGCGGCAAGTGCTGCTAGATGAAGACGTATGGATGAGTATGCCAAATTACACCTTTGCAAATGTAGTAAGTAGCAAATGATGTTTTGTATGGAGGCATGTAGTGGCTGGATATTATTGTTATTGCAGTAAATGGCGAATCTTTTCCACTTTGCTGCGTAGCAAGCTCTGGTGGTAGGACGTCTGGCCTCTTTAATGATGTTCATACAGTCCGGTGGTAGGTTAAGGTAACCGAACTCTAGGACCTCAGGAGCCAGATTGCAAGATTCAGTTGAGTTGGATCGGGATGCCTTATCTCTCCATGGTTCTGTGTTAGTAGTGATGGGGAGAGGTGTAGTTTTTGGTGTGGGACTATTGATAGTTCCAGCAGTGTGGTGAACCACGGTTGGCGTGCCCATGTGGGAGCCACTAGGATCATTTTTAGAGACTGTTGTCGGAGCTTGCGTACTACTAGCGGAATGAGTGGGAGTGGCGGAAAAGCGTACGCAAATCTGCCTGACCAATTCATCCATATCGCATTGCCCTTGGTCTTTGGGTGTGGAAACCTGGCGGCGAAGGTTGGGCATTTTGCGTTTTGGTGTGTGGCAAACAGATCTATGTCTGGCTGGCCTCACATCTGGAAAAAAGGTAGAAGAACTTGTGGATGTAGTTCCCATTCGTGAATCTGTTGTGTCTGTCGACTTAACAGATCGGCAATCTGATTGTGAACTCCTGGTAGGTGTTCGGCGAGAAGGTATATGTTTTGTGGGATGGCCCACCTCCAAATGTTCTGTGGAAGTTGGGACAGTTGTAGAGAGTGTGTCCCCCCCTGTTTTTGTATATAATACATGGCCGTGGTGTTGTCTGTGCGGATCAGGACGGCTTTGTTTTGTACCTGGAGTTGAAATGATTTGAGAGCTAGGAATATTGCTAGCAGTTCTAGATGATTGATGTGGAGCAGTCTTTGTTGAGTGGTCCATTTGCCCTGTGTTGTGTGATCTAACAGGTGTGCTCCCCATCCTGTGAGTGATGCGTCTATTGTTAGTACTATTTGTGGAACAGGCTCGAGGAACGGCCGCCCTTTGGACAAGTTTTTTGTGTTCCACCACTGCAGAGAGCGATGTGTGCAGCTGTCCACCAACACCAGATCTGTAAGTTGTCCGTGAGCCTGATTCCATTGGTGTGCTAGACATTCTTATAAGGGACGCATTTGAAGCTTTGCGTGAGGTACGATGAAGATGCAAGATGCCATCATGCCTATCAGTTGCATGAACACTCTGGCTGGGAGAGAGTGTTGGATTTGAAACTTGGTGATGAGAGCTTGTATACTTGCTATCCTGGCTGGGCTGGGATACGCTAGAGCTGTGGAAGTGTTTATTGTGGCCCCCAGATAATGATGTACATGGGAGGGCTGGAGGTGCGACTTGGTATAGTTGATTGTGAACCCCAAGTTGTGTAGTGTTTGAATGGTGTGATGAGTGTGTTGGATACACTGGTTGAATGATCTGGCTTTTATGAGCCAGTCGTCCAGATACGGGAAGACATGTATTTGTTGTCTTCGTAGGTGCGCTGCTACTACTGCAAGGCATTTGGTAAACACTCTTGGAGCAGTGGTGACCCCGAATGGAAGGACTTTGAACTGGTAGTGTTGTCCATCGATTACGAACCTTAGATACTTCCTGTGAGCAGGATGTATGGGAATGTGGAAGTAGGCGTCCTTGAGATCTAGTGTGGCAAGGAAGTCTTCCTGTTGTAGTAGGGGAAGCACTTGTTGGAGAGTGATCATGTGAAAATGATCCGAATGTATATACTGATTGAGGGGTCTGAGGTCTAGAATTGGCCTTAGGGTCCCATCCTTTTGGGGATGAGGAAATACAGGGAGTAAACCCTGTTCCCTGGTGTAGTAAAGGGACTGGCTCTATGGCATGCTTTTGAAGCAGTGAGAGAACTTCTTGCTTTAAAAGTGTAAGATGGTCTGTGGACATTGGATGCTGCTTGGGTGGTATGTTTGGGGGGGTAGCTGTAAGTTCCAGGCAGTAACCATATTGGATAATGTGTCTCACCCACCTGTCTGTTGTGATGGAGTTCCAGACAGGTAGGAACTGTGCTAATCTTCCCCCGACAGAAGTGGAATGGTCGGGGGGAAGTGGAGGGAAGTCACTGTTTAGCAGCAGGGGAGGTACGGGTGTTGGTGCTACCTCGGCCTCTCCCTTTACTGTTGTTCCCTCTGTAACCTCCTCTAAAATATCCTCTATTGGGGGATGTTTGGGTGGTGTTTTTAAAGGAAGATGAACTATCTGTGCTGATGTTCCTGGAGGCTCCTCTGTAAAAGGAGCGATGAAAGGAGCCACGCGGTTGCGGAGACTGCAACGCTCCCATTGACTTGGCAGTTTCTGTATCTTTTTTCATTTTTTCAAGAGCAGTGTCCACAGCCGGTCCAAAAAGTTGGTTTTGATTGAACGGCTGATTTAGAATAGTGGTTTGGACCTCCTGCTTGAAGCCTGAAATGCGCAACCATGCATGTCTTCTGAGCAGTACGCTAGTATTGACAGACCTAGCGGCAGTGTCAGCTGCATCAAGGGCACACTTAATTGACGCATTGGTGATTAGTTTGCCCTCTTGAATTAAGTCATTTGCTTGAGTTTTATACTGGTCAGGCAAGTGTTGTAACAGGGTTTCCAACTGGTCATAGTGGGCCCTATCATATCTGGCCAGCAGTGCTTGAGTGTTGGCTATGCGCCAGTTATTGGCGGCCTGCGCAGCTACTCTTTTGCCAGATGCGTTTAGTTATTTAGATTCTTTATCAGGGGGCGGTGCGTCCCCTGAGGTTTGTGAATTAGCTCGTTTTCTAGCATTGGAGACTACTAACGAGTCTAGAGGCAGCTGGCCTTTTAATGTACGCAGGATCGTCCGGGGCAGGCCTATATTTTTTATCGATCCTGGGATTAAGAACCCTGGCGCGCACAGGATCTTTAAATATGTCGGGAGCATGCTTAATAACCCCTTTAATCATTGGCAATATTTGTACAGTTTTTTGGGACTGTTCAAATGTGTCTAACAGAAAATGCTCCTCTGGTGCGTTTGTGTGCATGTGTACCCCATGAAATACAGCAGCCCTATTAATGAGTTGTCCAAACCCAATATTATCAACCGGAGGAGAGGGTTTTGTTGGGTATGGTAGAGGGCTTGGGAGGTCTTGGGGATCTATTGGATCATTGTAGTCCCAATCATCTTGTGGTGGGTCATCTGGATCGGTGAATGGGTCACCAGGGTCACCACCATCCCCTATGTCATCTTGATAATCATATGTAGATGGTGTATGTGGTGGAGATGTTACAGGCTGAGGCGGTGTAACAGGTTTGTGGAGATGAGGGGTGTTAGATGGAAGGACAGGGGAAGAAGGAGGCATAGGTGAAGTGGCACAGTCCTTCTTTTCCACAGGCACTGGCTTGTGGCGTGGTACAGCTGTGAGATGCCCTGTTTTAGGGTTGATGTGGATCTTTGTTTGCTTAGGATCAACAGGATCCGGATGAAAAAGCTCCTCTTGGAGAACTGGTTTTGGCGCCGATTTTTTCGGTTCCGAGCGGGGTGGTGGCTGAGTTTTATGCTCTTTGGCCTTAGGAGGCGTGGAAGAATCCTTAGGCTTGGTTGTCGGTTCCGAAGGCTTTGGCTTAGGGGCTGTGGCGTGATCTTTAGGTTTCGACGCCGGCTTATCCCCATGCTTCGATGTGTTCGAGGCAGGTTTGTGTTTAGAGGTGGAAGGAATCTGTGCCGATTTCGGAGCCGAGTGTTCTTTCGGTTTCGGTGCCGAAGGTGCCGGTGGGACTAGCACATGCGGTTTGCTCGGTGCCGAGGTACTGGAAGGCTTGAATTTTTTCTTCGGAGCCGGGCTTGAAGGCGGGGCTTCTGAAGTGTGTTTTCGGTCGCGACTGGGGCCAACGGGCGAAGTCTTGACCGGTGCCTTGTGCTTTGGTGGGGGGGTTGGGGTAGGGGCAGTAGTACTCACTCGTTGCCCAGGAGTGATGGGGTCGTCTGAGTCTTCTGCCTCTGACACGATTTGGAGATCCTCGGAATCTTCTTCAGGGACATCTGGGCCTTCGTCGAAGATGTCCACCGGTTCCGGAGCTGATCTCTGCGCCATGACGTGCCTTCGAGCTCGACGATCTCGAATAGTTTTCTTCGATCGAAAGGAGGCGCAGGCTGGGCAGCTGGACTCGTTGTGGTCGGGCGAAAGGCACAGGTTACAGACCTTGTGATGGTCACTGTGTGGGAATTTTGCTCCACACTGGGGGCATTTTCTGAAGGGTGTCCTTTCCATGAGCCGTAGGCCTCACGGCGTCGATGGGCCCAGCGGCCTGCGTCGACGACTGAAAAGGAATCGATGAAAGGCGCGTCGAGATTTCGATGTCGATTGGAAAGTTTGTTGGAAGTTTTGCGTGTTGAAAAGTTTCAAAACTAAAGTTTCGAACCGGTGCGCAAAAATTGCATCCGAACCCAATGGCGGAAAAAAACAATCTGAGGATGGAGTCGATGCCCATGCGCACTATCGTCCAAGGGAGGAGTCACCTATCTCGTGACTACAAAAACTTCTTCCAAGACAACAACAAGGTGCAAGCATCCGAGCCCAACACCAGATGGCGATCTAATGCTCAGTGTGAGAACTGCAGCTCATATGCCTCGAACACTAGGTATCTCCAAAGAAACCCTTAAGTCATTAGATTTGCTTTCATCCTCCAGACATCAGGCTGTTTCTTTGTCACCTTTTCGTTAGGAGGCTACCTTAGTGACTGCCCTACATTGTTTAGTTTCTGCATAACTCCAGTTACATCTCTTATTTGATCCTTTGGCTGTGATATGTCATATGGAGACATGATACCCAGATCATCCTTTGTCTCAGACAGTCACACGTCTACCTGAGAAAATTCTGCTTTTTTGTGGCCGCAGTAGCTGTTTGGAGGCAGGCCAACTGTCCTTACCTAAACAGCAAAAAAACAGAGGTCCAGTTCTTTGAAATCCGTTGGTTTTGCAGTAACCCTCATGGTGACCTTCTGAGCATAGTCCTTCCCCAACATCAGTTGATTCAGCTAAAAATCTAGGTTTTGTTATTGGTCAGAAGATAATCAATCACATTGTATTTGTATAGTGCAGCTCTTCACCCGCAAGGGTATCCAGGCCCTGGGTCGTAGGGCTCAGTCGAAAAGCTAGGTCTTGAGTCTCTTCCTGAATTCCGCCCGGGAGGGTGATGTACAGAGGTGGAGGCCGTTCCAGGACTTGGCAGTGAGGTAGGAGAAGGAATGACCTCCACTGTAAGTCCGACGGATGCAAGGTATCTGTGCGAGGGAGGCGGAGCAAAGGTCTCCGACAGGTTAATGGAAGTTCAGGAGGTGGTTGATGTATGCAGGTCCTTGGTCGTGGAGGGCTTTTTAGGCGTGTGTCAGTGATACTTGTACATGAAATACCTTGGGGAAAAAAAAAACTAGAGGTGTTTGGCAAAACAGTAACAGTTTAATTAAACATTCGGCCGGGAGAACAGTTACAGCCACAGGGTCTGGGGACTGTCTCAATTTACAATCGATCTGTGACTTTATTATTGTATGGTGGGGAATGTAAGTTGCTGCCTTTGGAGTCATAAATTAATTGTCTAATGGATAGTAGAGGTGGGCCTCGACCTTTTTGTGGACTCATTGCGGCCATTGGGTAACGTGTCCAGATGTCTAGCATGGGGAGCGTATGATCACTGTGTGTGCTGTGTTCTGATTGGCTTTATGTTTCTAACTTATGTGGCATCTGACTTTATGGTGTTTTAGGAGCGCGCGCACCACCCCCAGCCCACACCCCCACCACCCCCAGCCATGTGTGCTTTATTGGGGCCAATCTTCCTTGACCATTGTAGTGTCGCTGCACCGATCTGTGAGATTGATCTAAGGTTTCCTGTCCGTGCGTTTGTCTGCCGGCTACATGCCACCCCACCTGTGACCTGTCAATGAATAACCTCTGGCCTAGGTCTCAGTGCTTACCTGACTACGTATTTGCGAGTTGGGGTAAATGTGTTCACAAAAGGCGAATTTGTTAAAAAGACGCGATTTTGTTCACATAAATGAATGTATTGTTTTTCATATCAGCATTGACTTTTTCCATGTTAACATTAGCAACTTGAATTGACGTCTTTTCTGGACGGGGAGCCAGTGGAGGTTCCTGAGGTGGGGAGTGACGTGGGTCTGTTTAGGCAGGTTAAGGATGAGCCTGGCCCCTGCGTTCTGTATCGTCTGTAGTCTCTTGATGAGTTGTGTGGTGGTTCCTGCATATAGCGCGTTTCCGTAGTCCAGCCGGCTGGTAACTAGGGCTTGAGTGACGGTTTTCCTAGTGCAGATGGGCAAACCGCTTGTGTTCAAAGTAGGTCAACCAAGTCGATGCTACCTGTTTTTCTCTTTTGAGAATGTTAAAACAGATAAGCCCCTCCTCCTGGAACCATCTAACAAGACAGTTGTTCACGGTTTAATCACTTCTGCCTATGGTTATTATTTTATATCTAGGATTTTCTGGTCATCTTGCCACTCGTGCATAATTTGTGCTAAATGCTGCAGCATGTTTTATTCTGAAACTTCATTCTACTTTGTCTGCCTCGTTTCAGCTTAGAGTGAATCATTCATTATCTTCCCACCAAAAAAGCACTCTGGGCTAGATTTATCAAGGTTTTGCATCGCCCTTGAACCCCGCAAAGGGGCCAAGGGCGACGCAAACCCTGAGTGTGCTTTATCAAGCCACATACGGCCACCTTGCATGGCTTGATAAATCTAGAGTAACGCAAGTCTCTGCCTTGCGTTACTTAGCTCTGGGAAGGCGTTCCATGGGTGGAGCATCGGTGTTCCCATATGGATTTTGGCACATTCTTAGATTTACCATTAGTGGTAGACCTGGGAATGCATCAAAATGCTAAGCCTCCACAGGTGTGGCATAACGTTGAGAAATAGCTTTATTTCTCCTAGTTTTTTCCTCTTTCCACGCGCTGCATTCTGCAGCGCACATAGAAAGAGGACAATGCCTCTCAGGGTTGTTTTTGTGAAGGAAGCTATTCCTTCCTGCACAAAAACAATCTTGCCTACAACGCAGGCACCATTGCACCATGACCCAAGGGTGCCTGCACTGGCACTAGGCACCCAAAAATGCGCAAGGAAAGGACAGGAATGCACCGTATACTATTAAATAAATATGGTGCATTCCTGCATTTTCCCTTTCACACAGCGCAGTAAGGTGGCTTGCTGCGTTGCGTGAAAAAACTGATATATATGGGCCTCTGTGTTTAAAGCTCTCTGTCTAGCAAAAGACCGCTCAATAATTCCGGTCCTACTTACCTTAGGCACAGATTTTGATTCTGTCACTTCATCCACCTGTTGCACCCTACATTCACTAATCAGTTTGAATTGCATGTATTAAAGTTGTGGACAAGGGGCCGTGTTATGGAAAGTGCCCCGGGGGCGCAACGGGCATGTGCGCCTGCTTTGCGTATTACAGAAGGGGCAGCAGATGCTTGTGCTGCCCTTTCTGAAGTACAGATAGAGCTGGCACACATACAGCGCCATTGCTGTCACCAGAGCGTTCCCTCATTTGCATGAGGGCGTGGCACCATGCAAATGAGGGAATCCCTTTACCTCTGCATCATATTATAGACGTGGGCTCAGGGGCAAAGAAGCTGTCAGGAGTCACACTGATGGCGCACTGTCATTGCACCCCCTGATGGCAGCCCTCTGGAGGGGGGAAAGAGGGTCCTATGGACCCCCCAGACATCCCCTTGCAGGCTTGTGCAGTCACTCACTGCACCCACCTTCAAGGGGATCTCTTTCCCGTCTTAAAAGTGCAAGCCGATTGCCGCCTGCACTGTGAAACAGAGCGGCTGCTTCAAAGCCGCTCCGTTTTTCCCTTGAATGTGCTGCCCCCAGGGCAGTGCGAGTTCACGGCTGCCCCAGGGGACAGCCATACAATGTAATAGGGTGCACTTTCCCTGTTTGGCGCCCGGCTTCCTGTTGTAAGGTGGGCCGTGGCGCTAACAGGGAATGTGTGCCCTATGTGTAATAGGGCTCCAGGTAGTCAATTTTTTCTTTCTTGGCAGCAAAGCATTAGAACATTCTTCCTATCTTTATGAGGTCCATCTCTTGTCCATGTTTGTTCAAGAAACAGCTCAAAGCTTAGCTTTTCTAGAAGCGCAGTTTCACTTTCTCCACTACAGATGCTCTTCCACAAGACCAGGAGCTCTTTCAGTGCAGCCTGTTTAGTAAATGCTTGGGGAGAGGGTGGCTCAGTTAGCATGGTTTTTTCATTGCAGAGGTTTTGCCACCAAACGTAATCAAGGCCCAGCCACCACTGGTTGCCCTTTGTTGGATTCACTTTGCTCCGGTGCCCTGCAGGCCTGACTGTGTGCAGAGCCTCAACCAACATGGACTCCAATCCAGTTACTGAGTTACATACTGAGATACCAGCCATAAGGGTGGAAAAGTGCCATCTTCCGGGGTCCGCAGACTTCTCACGGACACGATTCACTCAGATCAGAAAACTGTACGCTACTGAGAATGCTGCATTTAAATTGGCTCAATCAATATCTACCCAGGAGATCCATAGCTAGTACCTGAGACAAGTCTCATTGTAGTTTCAGTCCACATACCACCACCACCACCACCACCAGCACCACCACTCCTCCTCCCCACAGCAGCCGTCTGTGAACACCACCATGCTCTAATATGGAACTTGAATGTTCACCGGTCTCCGATGTCTCAGCACTGGGAACCATGCTGCTGGGAGGGGCAGCCTTAGAATCATTCACTTTCCTGCACAGAAGGCTGAATATGTAAAAGGTAAGGTTTCTCATCTCTGCTGCTACAGGTTTCTAGAATTCCCGAAAAGCATTGCTTCTGTTTGTTTCTATTACATATTTAAATTGTTCAGAGTCTGTTAAAACTGTGTAGTCAATGACCGTTTCACTCTGTTTTAAAATTGGAGCCTCATTTTTTTGTACTTATTTTAAAGTCAATTTTAATTAATCTTGACTCGGGTTGTTTATAAATTCTACAAAGCAACATGTTTTAAAGATAATATTATGTACTTGCTTATATTAAACTCATAATAAAAATTATTTCAGATCTAATGTGCATTAACGTAGCAAGATGCAACTACTGACTAGAGGAAGTTGGAAAAACTAAAAGAAAAAAAAATAGATGTCGAAACAGCAACTCATTCGTAGTTTATCACTACCTACTGGAGTACAAATCTATTCATTTTAAATATATTGCTGACCCCACCATTCACAGTTTTCTCATCAAAAATGTTATAGCAAATGTTGCACTGATATTAATAATGTCATAGAAGATGTCATGAGCAATGTAATATGTAGGGTAACTAGCAGTGCATGGTGAGGGCGCGAGTTATTGTTACCTTAGGGCACAAGTTAGAGATCTAGAACTATAACTTCTGAATTTGTATGGTTTTGTGTATGTAAAATCTGAACCTAACTATAGCGTCCCAGTAACCTTTGTTTTTTTCCAGTGAGTATGTATGTATGTATATATATATATATATATATATTGACTGAAAACATACAAAGGTTACAGGGATGATATGGTTGGGAAATAGAACTGTGAGTTAGTGTGAGTGGCTTTATCGGTCTGTTAGTGGGTGTGTGAGTGCCTGTGAGTGGGTGTGTGCATGCCTGTGTGGGTCTGTGAGTGGGTGTGTGCATGCCTGTGGTGGTTTGTGAGTGGGTGCGTGAGTGCCTGTGTGTGGGTCTGTGAATGGGGGTGTGTGTGTGTATGTGAGTGGCGCTATGGATTTTGGGCATTTGCATACTTAGCGTAATTTAAAAGGGAGAACCATGGACTCTGCTGTCACCAGGAGATGACAAGAAACAAACAACGCGTCACTATCACCCCAGATCAGATTGCACTCCAATAGATCAACAGTGCATTCATCACCTCCAATAAGGATTTCAGAT
This sequence comes from Calotriton arnoldi, assembly GCA_963921515.1. Taxonomy (NCBI): domain Eukaryota; kingdom Metazoa; phylum Chordata; class Amphibia; order Caudata; family Salamandridae; genus Calotriton; species Calotriton arnoldi. The sequence continues at coordinate 1,308,862 of CAWUFW010001944.1, read as the reverse complement.
TGTTTTTCAACATGGAATACGAGAGGAAACACATTTTATTTGTCTTCGCCAAGCCCAAGAAGTTATCGTTTGTGGTTTACTAAAGAGGAGCATCAACTGGGGCACTTGCTATGTTTATATTTGTAAGTGCCTCCTGTTAAGGTTTAATTTCTGTGAATTGTGCATCAGGGCCAGACTGGAGCCTCATTTTCCCCCAGAAGAGTCCACAGTTTTACCGAAAACGTCTATCCAACTGGAGTTCTTTTATCTGGTTAATTAGTAAGTGCTACATCGTTGGGTAAATGTCTCATGCATATTCTGAACTACAGCTGCGTAAAGGATCACAGGGTAATGTCTCCAGTGACCTTGTGTGCATGTAATTTCGGCAATGTGATTGTTCTTCCAGCGTCTTCATCCACAATTCTGTGATAATGTGAATCCTCGTCAAGACTACGAAGAGGTGAATGTCCACCAAGAAGAGATACTTCCTCTTCAATATATATTCTTAAGTGGGAGGGGGAGCCGTGCGGCCCCATTACCCAGGTAAATTACGGCCCCGGGGACCCCATCCCCTGGGGCCTGGCCAAAATGTAATGGGGGAAGGGGGCCGTGCGGCCCGGGCTGATTTTAGGCCCGGAGACCCCATCCCCCAGTGCCTGGCCAAACTTCAAAGGTGGAGGGGGGTCACGGGCCCCACTCCACAGGCCGATTTTGGCCCATGGGACCCTATGCCCCAGGACACGGCATTCAAATGCTGGGTACCCAGGATCCTCAAGCCCATTTCGTCCCCAGGGACCCCATCCCTGGGGCCCAGCCACAAATTGTGGAGGCGGCAGTGTGGATCCCCTCTCCTGACCAATTTGGCTTCAGGGACCCATCCCCCGGGCAAATTTTAATGGAGGAGGGGGGCCGTGCCGCCCCTTTTCCAGGGCCGCTTTTGGCCCTGGGCACCCCATCCCCTGAGGCCCGGCATTCAAATGTTGGGTGCCTTGGAGCCCACCCAGGGCACCCTGTCAGCAGCATTGGGGAGGGTAGCCACGTGGCCCCCCTCCCTGGGCCGATTTCTGCCCCGGGACCCCATCCTTGAGGGCCCAGTCTTAATTCAATGGGGGAGGTGGCCTGCACGGCCCATCTCCTGGGGCCCAGCCACAAGCAAATGGGGCAGGGAGGCCGAGTAGCCCCCATCCCCGGACCGATTTCAGCCCCCGGGACCCCATCCTCCAAGGCTCAGCCATGTGTCCCTGGGTGCCCTGGTCCCAGCCAAGGCACCCAGTGTGCAGGATCGGGATGGGGGGAGCCTCTAGGCCTCAACGACCCCAGCCGGCTCCCCGCCTCCAGCGGAAGCCAGCACTGCTATTGAATACAGGTAGCTGCTGGATGGAAATGCAGGTCCCTGTGTGCAAGAGCAATATTTTTATTTCTTTCCCTGTCCACGTCTGTGGCCAGGGAAAGAGATGAAACCTCTGCTTCCAGCAAGCGGGAGCGGTTGGACAGCTCCCGCTTGCTGGAAGTGGAGTGTTTGTATTTTGCTTGTCAGGAGCTGTTAGCTTCTCAAGCAAAAGCAAACAGCTATGTCTCGGGGGTGGGCACCCCAGGACATAGCAGGAGCCAGCCAAGGGGGGTGGCGGTCCTCAGGGCCATAAATGGCTCCAGGAGGGTGGCTGCGCAGCCCCCTCCTTTATTTTTCACGGGTCAGCCTCGGGGAGGTGGTTTCCTCAGGGCTGTATATGGCCCGGGAGGGATGCCTCGCGGCCCCCGCCCACTTATTAAAGTTATTTGCCCTGGGGAGGTGGTGGTCACCGGTGCCTGGGGGGGTCCAAGCAGACCCCCTTCAACTATGCCCCGGGGAGGTGGTGGTCCCTTCTGTGATGCCCAGGAAGGGGTCCGCGCTGCCCCCTCCTTCTGGGGCAGAGGTGTCCGGGGCTTATAAGAAGCGCAGGAGGAGGAGTCTGCATGTCCCCAATCCATTATTTAAAAAAACTCCTGGAGAGGTGGTGGTCCCCAGTGCTCAAACAGCCTCAGGAGGGGGACCTTGTGTGCCCCCTTTTTTTTTTCTTTTTCCTTACTTTTCTTTTCTTTCTATAAAATGCCTGCATGCCCCCGGGACCTATCCCACATGTGGTTTCTTGAAAAACAAGCGCGGAAGACCGCGCTTGTTTGGGTTTTTTTTTATAATTCACAGCGATATTTTCAAATATTACATGAAAATCGCCATGAATTTAAAAAACAAAAAATGCTTTTTTGACCTGCCTCGGTCCCTCTAGGACCCCCTAGACCATGGTTTGGGAGTCAATGTATTACTGCCTCCTTCTCTCCCCTCCCCCCCCAAGATGGCTGCCAACAATTCCTGGTTGAAGTGTTGGCAGCCAATCAGAGCTCTGCATATCTCTGCACAAGCTCGTCATTATTCGCGAAGTTGTCGCACTTACAGATATACAAATTTGGATTTTTGTTTACTATCTTGCAAACTAATGAACGGATTTACACCAAATAACAAAAAGCACAATCTGTGGACCACTCTGGGAATTAACATTGGAAACACACTTTTTTTTACCCTCCCCTTTTCTCCGCCCCGCTTGAAGGATCGCCCCGAAACTTTCCATACACAAGAATCACTAGCACACTTTTTTGGGGGAAATTTTGGGACAATTCGTCAAACGGCGCCAAAGATATAGGCAAGTCAAAAAATGCTTTTTCTATGGCAACACTGTCCTAAATGTAAGTATCTACTGGCGACTGTCAGTAGGTAATATATATATATATATATATATATAGATATAGATATAGATATAGATATAGATATAGATATAGATATATAGATAGATAGATAGATAGATAGATAGATATATTACCTACTGGCAGTCGCTAGTAGGTAGTTATAGTTAGAACCTAGTTTCCATAGGAAAAGCGTTTTTTGATTTGCCAATAACTTTGGCGCCGTTTGACGAATCTTCACGAAATTTTCAAAACTAATCGTTCACTCAGGTCAGCTCCTGTGTTGAAAGTTTCGGGGTGATACGTCAAGGGGGGGGGGCGAGAAAAAAGGGGGGTCCCAAAACGTGTTTTCTCTGTTAATTTCCATAGGAAACTTTAGACACGGCTACAGCCTGAACTGCTGAACGGAATTACACCAAATTTGGCAGAGAGAGAGCTTTTTTTTAAATGGTGTAAATCCGTTCAGTAGTTTTTGAGATATTTAAAGATTTACAGATATCGATATTTGAGAATTGTGAGATCTGATTGGCTGAGCCCTCCCGAGCACGAGCTTGCCTCTGATTGGCTGCCAACACTTCAAACCAAGAAGTGTTGGCAGCCATCTTGTGCCTCGGACCGAGGAAGAGGGAAAAAGGTTGAGTGAAACATTAAAAAACAAAAAAAGGGGGCAGGGTAGGAACACCCTGACCCCCCAGGCCTGCTCAGGGGGTCCCACAGGCCCAAAAAAACCTTTTTTTTTTTTTTTTTTACATTTTCATCAGGGTGCGCGAACCCCGACGAAAATGAACAAAAAAAAACCCTGTGGAAATCTGAAATAATTTCCGTTAGCATAAGCTGAAGCCATCTTGTTTGTGGCATCCATTTTGTTAGCTATGTAATTCTTCCGTCTTCACTGTTGCTTGCCCTTCTATTCTGCTTGTGTCATCAACTCTAGTTAACTCCTTCTGTACTGAGCTAAAAGCAATGTGCTGAGCAAAGGCCTGTAGCTGCTAGCATGCACCTGGCTAAAGATATAACTGTCAACTGTTTTCTGCTGATGTAAACAGTTCTGTTCCCCCTCCCACTCTGCTGACTAAGTGATCACCCATCTGCCCATGTTTGTTGGTAGTTATTCCTGTGTATGCTTGTACCTTCTATTTGTAACTACATGCTTACTCTGCAACAAACTCTGTATATAAGCACCATGGTCTGTGACTTGAGGGTACTACCTCAGGCAGCACTCTCAAGTGCTGTGTGGACGTAGTCCCACTCATGAGTGATTAATAAACTTGTTATTTGAATTCCGGCTTCAGTGCCAATCTCTATTTTGTTGGTCTATGGACCCGTGGACAAGAGAAGGGTGACCCTGCACCGGTGTGCTCATTAAAAAGCACATTTCCACAGTTGGCGCCCGATACTTGGGGCCTCATCGAGGACGCGGCCGTCTGAAGGAGTGGTCTTGACGGAAGAGTGGGATATTACTGAGGAGACGTCCTGCATGAGGAGACCCTTGTCTTTGCAGCCAAAGTGACTTTTCCGGTTTTTCGATTTGACCCTCCAGGTGGCGGCCGGTCCTGACTGAGGTATCCTTTGGCGTTATTTTTGCAGTGACCATTAGGTCGATCAAGAGATTGGCGGTTGGAGACTTTTGTTTGGTAAGGTCACTGCAGCGGCACTCTTGTTTGCTTGGCCAAGATTCTGGTTTTGTTTGTTTGATTTATTTTTTGCAGAAAATAAAGGCAGGTAATGTGGAGATTTTTCTCTACTTTTGAACAATTTGGAAACGTATTATTTTACAAAAACTTGGTAGCATGCCTGTTTCCAGCACACTCCGTAGGTTGTGTTGCTGTCTTGGTGGTACCAAAATGGATTTAGAAAGAAGTCAGCCGGCTCCCTTAGAGGGAACACCTAATAGACATATGTATATTAAATACGGTATTTCTTCCATAATGTATAGTACACTGTGGAACAAATATACAAAGAAGGATCCTGATCTTCAATGGCCTGTGAATGGGTCATTTGACTTTAAAAAGATTCAATATGTAGAACAGTGTTTGTTTAACAAAAAAAGTCGACAAGATATGTTTGTGTACGAATGTGGGAGAAAGAAGTGAATGAAAGAGCGAAGAGAGAAGCAGCTATAGCAGAGAAAGAACAATGAAAAACGATATATCAAAAAGCGCTAGAATTAAAAAATAAGGAGATGACGGAAATAAAAGAAAAAGAAGAGAGGGAGCGTCGTTTAGAGGTAACTGGCCAGTACCCTATTAGGCGCCCCCTTTATCCCATGCTTAATAAACCTCAAGATGATTCCATCTTATTAGATCGACCTCCGCCCCCGTATAAATTTCCCTCTGCCCTTGAGGAGGATCCTTCCGATAAAGACCATCATTCTTCCGACGATAAAGATATAGATAAGCAAGATGGGCGACAGACTCGCTCTACTTTAACCACTGATGAAAAAGCCACCATTAGATCCACTGTTCGTTCAGAAGCCCGTAAGAAAACTCTTCCTTCAGATCTTGTAGCAATGGTTCAGCAGTGGAAATATTTAGAACAGTTATATTTTGCAGAGAAGTTTGCTTGGGAAGTTGTACTTAATTTTAGAGACCTTTCTAAAAAACTTAGAGCCCACTGATATAAATTCTGATTATAAACAATTGAGTGATGGAACTTTCCTTTGTTCAAACATACCTGATTTAATTAGGCGAGTGGTTGAATTACGAGATGAAACATTTCGCTTAAAAGAGGAGAAAAAAGAAGCTAGTAAAACTAAAACTGTACAAGTAGCCCAAACCCCAGCGCAGATGGTAGAAACTTCAGAGACAAATAATGGATCTAGTTGTGCTGAAGTTGGTATGCGACCAATGCGCGAAGCTGCGCCTTTGTATGTTCCTCCAAAGGGTACGGGAAAAGATGAAGATAAGACTTCAGATGATGCGAAAGGGTATTTTATTTATAATTGGGTTTATACCCCTTGGAGTAGAGCAGATGTTATGGCTCTTAAAGCCGCTTTGCCCGATCCGCGGAAAAATCCTGCCGCTTTCTATGAAGAAGTAGAAGGAGCCATTATCTCCTGAACTATGACTCTGCCAGATATTGATATGTTTTTTGGACTTATTTTGCCCCCTGATATGTGGAGAACAATTCGGAAAATAGATGATAATGTAGCATATGGTGATACTTGGGTGCATTTAGAAGAAATAGATGCGGCTAGAGAGCCTGCGCGGAAACCACAACAGGAGATATTAGATCTTCCTAAAGCTATTGTGACTAAGTTGAAAACTCTTATACCCCCTAAGAAAATAGATTGGACTACGTTAGCGTCTTGTAAACAGAAAGCGGATGAGTCAGTTTCTGATTTCTTTATACGATTTGAAGAGACATTCCATGACTTTAGTGGGCAGTCCTTGACAGATGACACGGGTAAGCATCTGTTCGTCGACAAATTTGTCGCTAACATGTTGCCAGAAAAAGCTAGTCGCCTTAAGGCCAGCGAGAGTTCGTGGACTACGTCTTCCCCAGTCTCCCTTTTGACTATGGCCCAGTATTATGAGCGTCAGGAATAGGAAGCAAAGGGCAAAGAGGATAAGAAGGTTAAGGATTTAAATACAAAAGTTATGTTGGCTCAAGTATATGATCCACCCTTCAGAGGTGGTGGTAGAGGTGGACGTACAGTATATACACCTGGTGTACCCCCTTTCTCTCGATCAACTTTGTCTTCTGATCAGTGTGCTTATTGTAAAGAGATTGGACATTGGCGTTCTGAGTGCCCCCTTTTGCGAGGTCAGCAGTATCAACGGGGTAGAGGAAGTATGAGAGGACGCCCAGGGAATTCAGGAAATAGGGGAGGAATAGGAACTCGTCCCAGGTTTGAGGTAGTTGAACATGGGCCAAATTATTCTAATACTTTTGATAGACGAAATCAATATCAAATGTCAGATTATTCGGCTGATGGTCTTGGGGATTCTGATTATGCATAGGAATGCCTAGGATGGGGTAAGGAACCGGTTGAGGTCCCAGTAGATCAGAAGGGTCCTTATGTTGATGCAAATGTCTTGGGTTCTACTGATCGGTTTCTGGTTGATACAGGAGCTACTCGTAGTGCTCTGTCTAAAAAAGTGGTTCCTAGGGCTCCCCTGTCTGGCGCAATGATAACATCGATAGGATTCGATGGGACACCTACACCTAGCCCACTGTCACAGCCACTTGCATTTAGTCTTGATAAATTTACTGCAGCATGTCCATTTCTGCTTTCCCCTAACACGCCGGATAATATTGTGGGCATTGATATGCTTAAACATTTTCGTGCTACAATACGTTGTTCCCCAGAAAGTGTGCGTGTTATCTTAAATGATAACTATCCAATGGTTGAGAGGTCTTGTCTCATCAAAGAAGATATCGCTTTGGCATCTTTACCTAGTACTTTGTGGGCTACATCAGATACTGATGTGGGACACATGGTTATTCCACCAGTGCATATTCAAGTGAAGGAAGGTGCTTCATTGCCTCGATTGCCCCAAAACAAAATATCTCGGGAAGGCGAAGAAGCATTAACACTCATTGTTCAGGATTTGATCAAGGTGGGGGTTGTGGAAGAAGTCCCTTATAACATTTGTAATAGTCCTATCCTTCCTATTTTGAAAAAAGACACTGATACTAAAATTTACAGATTTATTATTTATTTGTGAGAGGTTAATAAAATCGTGGTGCCCCAATACACGGTAGTCTCTGATATCACGACACTTCTCACCATGGTTCCTCCTACTGCCACTACATTTAGTGTAATTGATTTAAAGAATGCATTTTTCTGAATACCCATTCACCCTGACAGCCGTTATTTGTTTGGCTTCACTTTGAATAATAGATCATTCAGGTTCTGTAGAGCTCCACAAGGGTATACAGAGAGTCCTAGCATTTATAGTCAGGCGTTGAAAAGGCAACTTGATTCTTTTCCTGTACCGAAAGGGGTGGCTCTTATTCAATATGTCGACGACATCTTGTTGGCTGCTGATACCCCTGAACAGTGTAAAGAAGGAACACTGTCATTATTGTTATTTCTTGCCTCTCATCATCATAAAGTCTCTAGGAAGAAACTGCAATTTTGTAGACCGCAGGTTACCTATTTAGGTCACCTCCTGTCTAAGGAGGGACGTGCACTCACACCAGATCGCATTCAAACTATTTTAGACACTCCCGTGCCCCGTACTCAGAAGGATGTCCGTGCACTGATTGGCCTTACTTCTTTTTGTAGGCAGTGGATCCCTAGCTTTTCTCACATTATTAAACCCTCGTTGGCCCTTTTGACTAAAGACACTCCGATGCCTCTCCCATGGACTACTGAGTGCCAGGATGCCTTTCAACAGTTACGTCAAGCTCTTTGTTCTGCACCAGTATTAGGAACTCCAGACTACACTAAGACCTTCACACTCTATGTACACGGGAGGGAAGGTTGCGCTCTCTCAGTTTCAACACAAACACACGGTGATAAACAACGTCCTTGTGCATATGTCTCAGCTGTCCTTTATCCAGTTGCCCGCGCGCTGCCTGGTTGTTTTCGAGCGGTGGCGGCAACGGCTGTGTCCACACATCAGAGCGAGGGAATAGTCTTGTCACATAGATTGCTTGTGTTAGTACCCCATTCAGTTGATGCCTTGTTAAATCAAACAAAAACACAGCATCTGACTAGTGCTCGCTTGACAGGATATGAATTGACACTTTTGGCCCCTCATATCACGCTAAAAAGATGTTTGACTCTGAACCCTGCTACATTATTGCCATTTCCAGCTACTCAGTCTCAGTCACAAGAGTTTCATGACTGTATATCCCTTACTGAAGAACGAACAAAGGGTCGTGTTGACCTACAAGGTACACCTCTTTATAGTGTTGATGGGGAATTGTGGGTTGATGGATCCTGCCTGAAATTGCCTGATGGCACTACATCTGCTGCTTATGCAATTACAACACTTCAGACAATAGTTGAGACAGCTCGTATCCCACAGAAGTCAGCTCAAGCAGCCGAGTTGATAGCACTGACAAGAGCATGTGAGCTTAGTACAGAGTTGCTTGCTAACATTTACACTGATAGCCAATACGCCTTCGGCGTGGCTCATAACTTCGGGCAACTTTGGAAAGAAAGAGGCTTTCTCACTTCACATGGGACACAAATAGCGCATGGGGAATTAGTACATAATCTCCTTACTGCCTTGACCTATCCTAAGAAAGTGGAAATTGTTAAATGTAGTGCACACAAAAAAGTGACTGATCAAATAGGAGCAGGCAATGCCTTTGCGGATTGCACAGCTCGTGAGACTGCAATGCAGCGAAGTACCACATCTATGTATGTAGTTAAGTCACAGGCTGAACGTTGGCATGATGCCAGGCAAGAGGTGCTGGACATGCAGCAATCTGCTTCTGTTGATGAATTAGACCAATGGTCCAAGGAGGGAACATTGGATGACGAGGGCTGTTGGAGGAATAAAGAAATGACAAAATGGAAGTTACCCGCAGCCTATTTACATCCTATGATTCACATGGCACATGGGCCGGCACATGTTGGAGCATCCTCAATAGCAAAGCAACTTATGCAAGTTTGGGATCATCCAGATATTGCCGGTACGGCTAAGAAAATAGTCCAGTCCTGTCTGATCTGTCTCCAGTATAATCCTGGAAAGGGAACACGAACTCCAACAGGAGGGTTTGCAATACCAACTGCACCTTTTGAGGTCCTGCAAATGGATTACATCCAGCTTGAGCGCTGTAACAACCTAAAGTATGTCTTAGTAGTGGTTTGCGCCTTCAGTAAATGGGTGGAAGCATACGCTACGAAGGATAATACAGCTCTCACGACAGCAAAGGTGCTCCAAAAGGAGTTCTTTCCCCGATTCAGCATTTGCCGAGTTTTGTGGAGTGACAATGGACCCCATTTTATTGGGCAAGTTGTTGAGTATCTCATGAAAGGATTGGGAACTAAGCAGAAGTTTCATGCTGCTTTCCACCCACAATCAGCAGGACTAGTGGAACGTTACAACTCCACTCTGAAATTAAAATTGGCTAAGATACAGGCTTCCACATCTTTGAAATGGCCTGATGCACTGCCTTTGGCATTGCTATCCATTAGATCGATACCACATACACGATCTGGCCTCACACCGTATGAGGTGGTTTTTTTTTTTTTGGGAAGGCCAATGAATATTTGGGGGATTCCTAAGCCACGCCCTATACATGATGTACCTTATGTATTGATGAATGACTGTCTCAGTTGACTGACAGTTTGTCTTCTATTTATCAACAGGTTCGGGAGACTCTTCCAGACAGGTCGCAAGGTGAGGGCCATTGTTTACGGCCTGGTGACTTTGTGGTCGTAAAGTCATTCCAGAGGACCAGCTCCCTAGCACCGAGGTGGCGAGGACCGGAGCAGGTACTACTGGCTACCAGGACTGCAGTTCGAGTGACGAACCGGAAGAACTGGGTCCACGCAACACACTGTCGAAAGTGTTGCAAGACCTAGTGAGCCCAGCTGTGTTGGCAGATCACCGCGATATCCTGGTCACCGAGAAAGGACAAGCTGTGTCACCTGAAGGACCTGAGGAAGTCTTCCCGGACCACACGATTCCTGGTACATCTCGATATCAGCTTCGACCCAGGAAGAAAGACATTTCATTGAAAGAGACTGTTTGAGCCACTGTCCTGGGTAGTTAAAGCCTAACTACAAAGGGGGTCTTCTATTAGTGATTACTCGTCTCAACGTTAGTGAAGAAATCAACGCCTGCCCAGGACCTTAGGGCACCATCTGCTTTGTTGTTTGTCGACGAAATGAATATGTCTAAGGAGAAGAAACCAACTGCTGCAAGAGTTTGTAGCAAAAGAACAATAATTGCTACTGGACTTACTTTGACTATTGTTATTGTTGCTATAATAACATGGATTGTAGAGGAAGTAGCTCCTGTCCGAAATCTACTGACTACTACTACTCCTGTCCCAATTGAACATCATTATTTTACTCTACCGTATCATGAGAAAAAGCATAGAATGTCCTACCTCAATAACACTTTCATTCAAATGTTGCATCATACCCACAATGCCACGAACGTTACCAATTGCTGGGTATGTGGAATGATGCCAGCTCATCAGAAAAAGGGAGGAACGCCTTTTATTCCCTTGCCGTTTTCACATAATAGCTCCTGCAGAGCCTGGTTTGCATTGTTGTGGGCTTCTGAAGTTGCTAATATTACTTATGCTGATGTAGGTGGACTAAACGCTCAGTTGAATAAAGTTTGTTACCCGGATGAGGAAGGAGATCCACAAGCTAAAGGAACTGTGTGGGAAATGGAGGAGTATCGCCGAGGAAATTCCTCCATACACTATGTTTTCCCTAACACTCGAACAACTAAGGGGAATGGGCCTCCTGTTATTGCTGTTACTAGAGCTCGAGCGGATCTCTGTGTGAGCAGTATTGGCAGTATTCCTGTGGGGAAAAGTGACTGTACTTTACTGTTGAACATTACTGGAATGAACAATAGCAGCTTTTTGTCCTCACACAACACCTATTTTATTTGCGGAAGTAAAGGTTATTACCATCTACCTATTGGTTGGTCGGGAAGCTGCTACGTGTCCTTTTTGCTTCCACCTGTGTTTTTGGCACCTGCATCCTACCATAAAGACTATAAACTGTATAATGACATTTCCAAGAACAGATTCAAAAGGACAATAAACAATGATGAGGTGGATCAAACTGATACTGCACTACAGCAGTATATTGACTTTAATTTGGGACTATTCTTCTTTGTTGGTGCGGCCTTAAACAGTAGAAAGATCAGGCGCTTGACACGTGTTGTAGAGGCTCGTAACCAATCAGACAGCAATGGCGCTTGGAAATATCACAGAAGAACTACAAATTGCGAGAATTGTGGCACTCCAAAATAGGATGGTCCTTGATGTCATCCTGGCCGACCGTGGTGGAGCATGTCGCATCATCGGGAGTAGCTGCTGTGTCTATATCCCTGACCACGCCCCTTCTGTTTTTGACGCAATTTCCAAGTTGCACAAAATAGCCACTGAAATCCATCAGGATTCAGGGACTTGGACTTTGACTGGATGGCTATGGAACATGTTTACTGTATGGGGCTGGAAGCTATTGTCAGCCTTATGTATATTTCTTGCTATTCTTTTCACTTGTTGCCTATGTATTCAATGCGGCCCAATGCTTTGTTCCCTTTGTGTTTCTACTTGCACCTCGTGTATACCGACTAAACAAAATGTTAAGAATGTAAATGCCCGATTAGCAAGTGATCAAGAAATTAATGAATTAATGCAGATAGATGTACATGATATTTTCCGTACTCCTTATAAAGCCTAGAAGATGTCTTCAGCATATGCTAAAAGGGTCATCTGTGGAAATCTGAAATAATTTCCGTTAGCATAAGCTGAAGCCATCTTGTTTGTGGCATCCATTTTGTTAGCTATGTAATTCTTCCGTCTTCACTGTTGCTTGCCCTTCTATTCTGCTTGTGTCATCAACTCTAGTTAACTCCTTCTGTACTGAGCTAAAAGCAATGTGCTGAGCAAAGGCCTGTAGCTGCTAGAATGCACCTGGCTAAAGATATAACTGTCAACTGTTTTCTGCTGATGTAAACAGTTCTGTTCCCCCTCCCTGCTGACTAAGTGATCACCCATCTGCCCATGTTTGTTGGTAGTTATTCCTGTGTATGCTTGTACCTTCTATTTGTAACTACATGCTTACTCTGCAACAAACTCTGTATATAAGCACCATGGTCTGTGACTTCACGGTACTACCTCAGGCAGCACTTGAGAGTGCTGTGTGGACGTAGTCCCACTCATGAGTGATTAATAAACTTGTTATTTAAATTCCGGCTTCAGTGCCAATCTCTATTTTGTTGGTCTATGGACCCGTGGACAAGAGAAGGGTGACCCCTGCACCGGTGTGCTTATTAAAAAGCACATTTCCACACCCCGGGTGGGCCAGGTCCCGGGGGCAATCCTCAAAATTCTGTAGCGGCCCCGGGAACCGCCACCTCCCCGGGGCTTTATAATTTATTTGCGGGGGACACACGGCCCCGCCACAGCCCCGGGGACCGCCACCGCCCCGGGGCTTTATTATAATGGGGTGGAGGGGGGCCTCGCGGGGGCCCCCCCAAGCCCCAGGGACCGCCACCTCCCCAGGGCTTTATTGAAATACGATCGGGGGCCTCAAGGGCCCCCCCGAGCCCTGGGGACTGCCATCTCCCCGGGGCTAAAATAAGTAATGTGTGTGGGGGGGCTTGAGGCCCCCCCCCCACACTGCCCCGGGGACCACCACCTCCCCGGGGCACTGTTTATTTAAATTCGGGGGTCCGTTATGGACCCCTGGCCCCGGGGACCACCACCTCCCCGGGGCTTTACAAATGGAGGGTGGGGCCGAGCGGCCCCCCTCCAGGAGCCCTTGTTGGCCCTCGGGACCGCCACCCCCAGGGCCGGCTCCTGCAATGTCCCGGGGTTCCCACCCCGGGACATTGCCATTTGCTATGACAGGGCGGAGCACGGCTCCCGCCCTGTCATAGCAAACTCTGCTAGCTTCGTTGAAGCGAGAGCAGGAAACCTGCTCTCGCTTCAACGAAGCAAGTAGAATTGCTAGTGGCAAGGGAGCTGCATGTCAGCAGCTCCCTTGCCCAAAGCAATGCCGGCTCCCGCAGGAGGCAGGGAGCCGGCAGGGACCGTGGGGGCATTGGGGCTCCCCCCACGGTCCCCAACAGTGAGTCCAGGCCTCGGGGGATGGGGTCCCCGGGGCCAGAAGTGGCCAAGGGAAGGGGGGCCTCATGGCCCCCCTCCCTAATTAAAAAAAAAAAAACATCGAGGCACAGCCCCGGGGGATGGGGTCCCCGGGGTAATAATGGCCTCAGGAGGAGCGCCGCGCAGCCCCCCTCCTTACAAATAATAAAAATTAAAAAAATTACATATGTGGCCATGCCCAGGGGGATAGGGTCCCCGGGGCCAAAATCGGCCATGGGAGGGGGGCCGCGCGGCCCCTCCCGTTTTTATTTAAAAAAAACCAAAAATGCTCAGGCCCTGGGGGATGGGGTCCCCAGGGCCCAAAAATAATAAAGGGAAGGGGGGTCACACAGCCCCCCTTCCAAAAAACAAAAATTTTAAAAAGCCAGCATTTCGCCGGAGGCCCCGCCCCCTCCCTGCACCACTCTGCAAACGCGCCCCCTGGCGTGTTATAAGTTGGGGAATTAATTCCCCTTGAATACTGAGGGTCCCTGGGGGCCAACTAGCCCACCAGGTACCTCCAGTAAGCGCCACAGAGCTGGATTGCAGAGAGGTGGTCCGAGGCCATGCCCCTTTTTACACCACTCTGCAAACGCGCCTCTTGGCGCACTGCTGGTGGGGCGATGAGGTCCTCTTGTGTCCTGAGGACCTCAGGAAACAAGTGGACTTCATCCTCCGAGCAGCAGTGCGCCAGGAGCCGCGTTTGCAGAGTGGTGTAAAAAGGTGCGTGGCCTCGGACCACCTCTCTGCAATCCAGCTCTGTGGCGCTTACTGGACGTACCTGGTGGGCTAGTTGGCCCCCAGGGACCCTCAGGATTCAAGGGGATTTAATCCCCCAACCCTGAACGCGCCAGGAGGTGCATCTGCAGAGTGGTGGAGAAAGGGGGCGTGGCCTGGTATGAGAAGTTAGCAATCCTGCTGTGTGGGACTTACTGGAGGTAATAGGAGGGGTAGTTGGCCCCCAAGGTTGACGTTGGGGGATAACTACCCCTCCTGTTACCTCCAGTAAATCCCACACAGTGGGATTGCTAAGAGTTGTTCAGAGGCCACGCTCACCTTTCTCCACCACTCTGCAAACGCGACTGCTATGTTATAGTTAGAAATTAGCATTTAAAAAACCTTAGAAATTCACTGAAAAACCCATAGGTTTCAGGGACGTTATAATTAGAAATTAGCATTTAAAAAACCTTAGAAATTCACTGAAAAAAACATAGGTTTTAGGGACGTTATAGTTAGAAATTAGCATTTAAAAAACCTTAGAAATTCACTGAAAAACCCATAGGTTTCAGGGACGTTATAATTAGAAATTAGCATTTAAAAAACCTTGGAAATTCACTGAAAAAACCATAGGTTTCAGGGACGTTATAGTTAGAAATTAGCATTTAAAAAACCTTAGGGGAGGGGGGGCGTGGCTAGCAGCCGAGAAGAATGGCTGCTCACTAGCGAGGCTCCAGAGCCCTCGCCATAAAATCCTGCATATATCTGCCAGACTATGGAGTACAGACCCTGAATTGAGGGGGATTACCGGCCCCGGAGCCCATCCGCGCCGAGAGCGGCGACCACGAGCCCCGTGCAACGGTGCAAGAAACTGAAATCGGACGGTCGCAGCTGGTCTGCAGAGAACATGGCGGTGACCGAGTGAGCGGCAGAGGAGGCGCTGAGAGCCCCGCGGTGGCGGCCGTCTTCCTCGATCCTCCTGGGAAGTGACGGTAGAGAGAGCGGACGCGGAACGACCCGAAGTGCGGGCTCCTGGGCTCGCAGATAAAGTAGCGGTGATCTGACAGCGGCGTGGGAGGAAACGGGGAGCCACAGCGAGCCGTAATTGAGGCCCCGGCGTTGGAGGCCTGTTGGGCCCACCTGATTGGCGGTCGGCGGGGGGACCCCGGTGACGTCGGCCCGGCCGGGCCTGCCGCTTGTTTGTTCCCTTCTGTGGCTTGAGACGCATGGCAGCAGACACCAATAAACGCCTGGGGGCGTGCGGCATCAAGGAGGCCGGCGGGCATAGAATCCCAATCAGAGGCCCCACTGGGGAGCTGCAACAGACCTGCTGAGCGCGTGTATTGAAGCGCTATACCAGCAACAGAGCTACCGGCATTCTGCGGGACAGAGCTGGGTGAAGCCCTTGGGGTGGCCCGGTACTTGGGGGGCAGTGGCACCCTACCGGTGCCAAATATACCTGTGCGACAGCAGAACAAGAGGGGTGAGAGGGAAGCTCACTCAGTGGGCCCAGTTCCCCGGGGGGCGCCAGTCTTCCACCACCTGTCTAGGTGCCTTACCAGCCTCCTGAGAGAAAGATAAAGAACTTGGCGCATGAAGGTGCAGCTCCACGCTACAGGCCTAGAACGTGGACGCAAGACGTGAGGTCGGAGGTGGCTGGAGCGCCGGGGACCGGACTCCGGGAAACCCGACAGGCCGCTAGTGGGACTGGCATTCCCCTAGGCAGGCGGCGGAGATTACCGGGGCCGGTTTCGGGGGGAGAATACGCGATTCGCCATACCACAGCCCACTAATGGCGAGCGGCAAGGGGCCCAAAGCGTCGGCCCAAGACAAACTGGCCAAATTCGCCTGGAATAAAGCGGGGGAGGGGCAGGACTCAGCTCAATTGGAAGCCCCAGATAAACAAAGTAGCCCCCCACCTCAGCAGGACCTCACGCTCCATGACATAATGGAAGCAATCACTGGAGTCCGTACCTCCTTGGAAGCCCGCATTGACTCAGTGAATATAGAAGTGTCCCTTCTCCGAGCAGATCTGCGTAAAATGGACACTAAAGTATAAGATCTGGGAGACGTAACAGCTGACTTACAGAAAGATACTTCCCAGCTCCAACAGCAAGTTAACAAACTTCAAGACCAACATAATGCGATGGAAAAACAATTGGATGAGTATGAAGGCAGAGCGCGCAGGAACAACATACGCATCCTAGGTGTGCCGGAACGAGCGGAAGGGCCAGCGGCGGACCTATATGTAGAAGATCTGATCCTGAAGCACCTACAGCCTAAAAGGCTTTCGAGCTACTTTTCCATTGAGAGGGCCCACCGTGTCCCGGGGGGCGACCGAGGCCGGGGGCCCCCCCGTGACCTCTGATTGCACGTGTCTTCAACTATAGGGACCGGGACACGATACTTCAAACGGCACAGGCTAAACCTCCGCTCAAACTGGACAACAGTGTGGTTACCTTCTTCCCTGACTTTACCGCCAAATTCCAAGCCCAGCGTCGCAGTTTTCTAGCAGTAAAGAAGGAGCTGCGAGACAGGGAAGTGAAGTATGCCATGCTCTTCTCAGCTAAACTTCGCGTGGAATCGGAGGGAAAGACGTGGTTCTTCTCCTCACCAGATGACGCCTGGGACTGGCTGGAGGGATGGCGCAGAGTTGAAAGACCACGTAGAGACCGCAACGGCGGACACAGATCGAACAGATCCACCCAGGGAGCAGAGCTGGGCGATGATCCATCCCAGGCGGAGATGGGAGAGACGACGCATAGTTGAGCAGAAGGACTTTTGGAACTGGGTCAGAGACGTACTGGTCGCAGATAAGTGGCCTAAAGATGGCGGGCGGGCAGGGGGGACTTTTGGGAGTATCCTCTTACCTAAGGAGTTTGGCCATGTAGTGATTGGGGTCTGCACCGGGTGCCTGAGTATAGCGGAGCACTAACAGACGCGCTCTGACATTTACGGGGCCGGATGCCAATCCTCAGATGTATTGAAACATGATGTAATGTTCGTTTAAGGTGAGGGAGGGAAGGCTGCTTGCCAGTACCTACAAGTATTTTGGGGGGAAGTAGGCACTCTGCCTGGTTGGGGTGTGGGTAGTTCGAAATCCACTGGCAGGGAGGGGGAGGTGTGGGAGTTGTGGGAGGGGGTCAGGGGATACAGATTTGTTTGAGTTTACAAGTCACAGAGTGTATAATGTCATACCAGATTTCGGCCATTGACACTTGCCCTAAAGGGAGTACAGTCTTGGACCTAGCTGTTGTCTATGCGGAAAGCGGTTTGGGCAGGTGCAGGCATGGGACGTTGAGGCTGCGAGATATGGGAGTTGATCCATGGGGAGACGTCGAGTGCTCCCGTCCTTTTACCCAATACATATATGACGGAGGCTAGTGTAGAGACGTCACTCTCCGTGCTCACTTGGAATGTGAATGGGATGGGGGACAAAATTAAACGAGGGGTAGTGCAGCAATATCTTAAAAGACGGGCCCCTGACCTAGTAATGCTGCAGGAGACACACTTGGGGGGTAACAAATGCAAAGCCCTCACGCGGTGCGGATATAAGCTACTGATACACGCTGAATACACGTCAGGATCCCGTGGGACAGGTATCCTGGTAAAGAAAAATCTTGCACTCACACCTACGCGCACCTGGGCGGATCCAAGGGGTAGATTTGCGGTTCTAGAGGCGCAATGGGAAGGGAGGGCAATCAATGTGGTCTCGGTATACCTCCCACCGGCACTTGGTCAGGAAGCATTAGTGGACCTGGGGAAGATACTGGCTGACCTCCCCATGGGCACTCTGATCTTGGGGGGTGACTTTAACATGACAATGGATGACCGAAAGGATAGGAATCCGCAACGACCGTCGACACGACCACATACCCACATGGCTGAGTTCACCACAGCTATGGGACTAACTGATGTCTGGCGATCGGTGCAACCAGACGAAACCCAATACACCTATTACTCTAATGCACACAAGAGCACATCCCGTATTGATTATTTTTTAACATATTCGGCAACAATTGGCCACTTCCGGAATCCCCATGCTCTACCGAGGGGGATCTCAGACCACTCCCCGGTGTGGGTTGAACTTACATATTTTAGCCGTCAACCGCGGGCCACCATAGTCCTCAGCCCATGGCTGCTCAAAATCCCGGATTTCAAAGAGGAGCTACTCACACAGGCCGTTAATTATTTCAAAGAAAATGTGGGGTCAGTGAACTCGGCACAGACCATATGGGAAGCCTTCAAGGCGGTACTAAAGGGACAGGCCCTGGCGTTAAAAGTGGGATATACAAAAAAAAAGACAGCAACAGATCACACAACTAGAGTGTGAACTCCAGCAGCTGGAGGAAGAAAGTATCAATACTCCCTCAGAGGCGGCTACGTATCGCCTGACGCTCAAGCAATCGGAATATAGGATCTTGGTGAGGGAACATATGAGGGCCAAACTCCTTCATACTCAACATAAGCTGTATGAACTGGGGGATAGGGCGGATAAATTACTGGCATGGCTGGAGAAGAGGGAACAGGGAGAGCGATGGGTGCCCAGGCTGACTCTCAGGGACGGGGCGCAGGTCTCGAACCCAAAAGAAATAGCGGATGCATTTTCTGACCACCTGGAAAGAATTTACACCCCCTCTACCACATATACGGCGGAGGACTCCCGCTAGCTACTATTAGATAGTAATCTGCCTACACTCTCTGATATTGACAGAGACGCTCTGGACGAGGAACTGACGGATGCTGAAATTCTAAAGGCCATAAATAATATCCAGTCAGGGAAAGCGATGGGGCCCAATGGGATACCTATAGAATTTCTGAAAACGGTCGCATCCCAGGTTGCACCGCATTTGCGAGCTATGTATGATGAAAGTTATGAGAAGGGGATTCTGCCGGACGATCAGCGGCTAGCGTCGATAGTCGTTATTCGTAAGCCGGGGAAACCCGCGGACGACTGTGGCTCTTATCGGCCAATTTCTCTAATCAACGCGGAAGCGAAAATCCTTGCGAAATTGCTGGCCCTACGCTTGGTCTTGGTCATTCCGTCACTGGTCCATCCAGACCAATCGGGCTTTATGCCAGGGAGGAGTACGGCGCTAAATATTTGGCGCCTTCACAACGTGCTTGCGCGCCAAGAGTTTATAGAGGAGGACGCAGTGGTACTTTCCCTCGACTCTATCGAATGGCCATATCTATTTAAAGTCCTGAAACGCCTGGGCTTCGGCCCGAAATTTCTGGGCTGGATACGACTGCTGTATACGGGCCTACGGGGCCAAGTGAGAGTAAACGACCATACGTCTCGGATATTCTCATTAAAAAGGGGCACTCGGCAGGGTTGTCCCCTGTCCCCCCTAATCTTCTCCCTGATGTTGGAACCGCTAGCCTCCTGGGTGAGACGAGATGTTATGCTGAGAGGGTTGAAATGGGCGGAAGGGCATGATGACCGAATATCCAGGGCTTTAAGTTGGATGAAAAAACTGGGGGGTCTCTCAGGGGCATGGCCAATGTAATTAAGGGTGTGGCTTAAAAACACATAAGCTAAAAATCTGTGCTTAGCATAGTGTGCCGCCCGACTTGTATTTTGCTGTTTCTGTCATAGCATCTAGATATATGATACAAGTAACATCATACCTACAACAAGGCAGGACTTTTGGCTTTGTCAATGGTTGTTAGTTGCATAAGATAAATAAGCAGCAACTATGGCTTGTTTTATATAATATTGAAAAAGCTTCCACTTAAAGCCCTGCTGACACCACGACGATGTTGCTGCTCCTGCGTATCAAAAAGAGAACGGAAATCCAGAGAGAAAATTTCTCTTTAAAGGATTTCCCTCCTCTTACAATGCTCACCTGGCATGACGTCCGTAACTTCTCCACTAGTGAGAAGAGCAGTGTGAGAACGCGCACATCGATGTGCCTGCTGTCACTGCAGTCCGGAAAAAAACGAAGCAGTGTGAGCACGCGCACATCGATGTGCCTGCTGTCACTGCAGTCCGGAAAAAACGGACCGCCTCCAGGGCACAAAACAGAGCCCGATAGAGACCCGTTTCGAGGCCCCTCTAAAAAAACTGCCGGTGGTCAGACCCGGTAAGACCCGGCCCACTTAAAGCCCTGCGAATATCATTATATGCCGATGATATTCTGCTATATCTCGCCTCCCCATATAAGTCCATACATTGTGTATTAAACATATTCACAAACTTTGGGAAGTATTCGGGGTATGCGATTAACTGGAGTAAGTCGGTACTATTTGTCCTTCGAGGCCCGGTTCCCCGGCTCCCCTCAGGATGCAGGGTAGAGGTGGCCCTTGAGGGCTTTCGATACCTGGGAGTCTTCATAACTCCAGACCCCCAGCTCTTCTATGAACGCAACCTCGCCGCTCCCTTAGACAGGCTGCGTAATGATGTCAAGCACTGGAGGTCCTTGCCCCTCTCACTAGGTGGCCGCGCTGCTCTATTTAAGATGCTGGCCCTTCCACGTTTCCTTTATATCCTCCAGAACTGTCCCAATAGGGAAGTGTGGCTCAATGGTTAGAGCGTCAGACCCTGATGCAGAGATCTGGCCCGGGACCAGGGTTCAATTCCCGCCTCGGCGGGTCTTGGGCTCAATTTCCTCGGACCTGATAATTCTCGCCTCGGTGCCTATTTTAATCATGGGTCCCACTCTGCAACTCTGGGCAATAGCTTGCTTAATCTCCACAACGGCCCCAACAGCGCTGGGATGCCTGGCTTCACGTTGGGGGTGCCCAGGAGTGGACATTTCACAGGGAAAAGCCAGGAAGGGTTCCACAGCGGTATGCGTACAGCGCCAGGAAACCCCAGTTGGGGTATCAGTGCGCTTTACAAGTACAAATTCATTCATTCATTCATTCAATAGGGTCCCAGATGCCTATTTCTCGGGGGTGGAGAGTGAGGTCAGGACGTTGCTGTGGGACGGGGGATCCCCTCGGATAGCGATGAGTAAGCTAACTAAGGGGTGGTATGACGGGGGAATCGCCCTCCCTGACATAAGACTCTACTATTGGGCATCGCAATTAATGGTGGTGAACCACTGGGTGTATCGCTCCCCCATGGATCCGGCATATCTATTGGACAGGTACCAAATGGGTAGAGAAGGGTACTTGGGGGCGTTGTACTCGACGGCCCGGAAAGGACGGTATTTCAGCCCCATAGCCCATACAGTTGCAATTTGGCACCAGGCGAACTCCCGTTTAGGGTGGTCGAAGATACTGACCAAAGCCACACCACTGTGGTTTACCCAACGACTTGGACTACTCTGCCATCAGCCAGGGTTTGATAAGTGGGACACCATCGGAATCTCCATCATAGGTGACTTGGTGAGGAAGGGCACAATCCTGAAATTGGGGAATTGAGAGAGAAATTCGATATGGCTCCAGGGGAGGTGTTTAGATACCTGCAGATTCGGCATGCCCTTACCACAGCGCTTCCTGACATGAGCGATATACCAGAGTCGTCCCCTCTGGAGGATCGGCTGCTTGACGGGCCGCTGCTTAATAAAGCCATATCACTAACCTACAGGAAACTGTGCAACAACCTACCAGACATGTTCCATAAACTCTGAGAAAAATGGCAGATAGATCTTGGGTCCATTGACGATGACGACTGGCAAGCGGCACTAATGTCCCCGAGGGAGGCGGCCATCACCCTTCGTTTCCGACTAATACAACTCAAAATCCTGCATAGATCTTATCTCGCGGGGGTTATACTGGCAAAGTTGGGTTCGAGACCTGATGCGCTCTGCCTACGTGGTTGCCAGCAAGACACAACCTTTTACCACATAATTTGGGACTGTCCGGCTGTACAACCCATATGGGAGGAGGCCACGAGACACATCCGGGATGCACTGGGGAAGGGGCTCACCCTTACACCACGACTGGGCCTTCTCAATATGTGGGAACAGACTGACCTCACAGAAGTGGAACAGCAACTAACTACATTGGGCTACACCTTAGTTAAACGCGAGATTGCGAAGCAGTGGGGAGTGGCGGATAGGCCTTCTCATCGAGTGTGGGCAAGGGAGTTTGACAAATGTATGATAGCTGAG
This sequence comes from Calotriton arnoldi, assembly GCA_963921515.1. Classification (NCBI taxonomy): domain Eukaryota; kingdom Metazoa; phylum Chordata; class Amphibia; order Caudata; family Salamandridae; genus Calotriton; species Calotriton arnoldi. The sequence goes on along the minus strand of CAWUFW010001944.1, from coordinate 1,286,642 downwards.
AAAGAGGTATTTAAATCGAGAGGGTGTCCAAAGAAATGGGACAAATGGAATGTATATAGAGGTGACCTATGTGTTTCCCCATCGGTGGAAATGGAACTGCGACGCACTGGACAGCAGTCTCTAGAAGCGCTGTGATTGCACCTAGTTTATTCTCCCTAAGGTCTCAAAGTACTGTATAATCTGCCGAAATGTTGATCAAGTATTGTATGTGACTTTTAACAATGTGAAATTAATAAAAATATATTTAAAAATAAAATAAAAAAAACTTTAGAAATTCACTGAAAAAACCATAGGTTTCAGGGACGTTATAGTTAGTTGGACATTTCACTCATATAAAACCAGAGAAATTCGGCTGTTATAGTTAGTAGAGCTAACTATAACTCGCGCCCCCGCAATGCACTGCTGATGACGTCACATATTACATCACTCATGACATGCTCAGTGACATCACTGATGACATCTCAAATGACATCACTGATGACATCCACGTGATCATCTGATGCACCTCCTCACAGCCTAATAAAACCTTTCATACACCCACTCTAAAATACAGACTACCAATATCGAAACCATAGACACACCAATAGCAGTTAGTACATACCCGCTCAGTGATTCATACGTCTACACACATCCACCCACTAACCCATAGTCACTCATACACGCAGTCATTCATCAATACAGCCACTGATATATCCACTCATACACCCATATAGACACTCACACACTGCCACTCACCCAAACAGTTACTCAAAAACCTAGTCAGTCACCCAAAGAATTAATTACACTGCCATTTACTCACCTATACAGTTATACACACACTACGTCACTTATTCATACAGATACGTACTGTCTTCAAAAACTACTGACATAAGCACACACTTATCCATGCAGCCACTGTCACAATCACTCACTGTCACATATACTCACTTATATACTCCAACACTCACAAATACTGCCTTTCACATATGTAGTTACTTACACATATACCACTAACACATCCATTCACTCACCAACACAGCTATATGTACACTCACTCACAAATACACTCCCTAACACACGCACTCATAAACGCATACACCCAGTGAATCACCCATTCACACATCCATGCAGGGAGTCACACACCCCTCCACCCACACAGACACTCAGACACCCATACAGGTTCTCAGACAACCAATCATTCTTCAATATACCTTGGCATATATAGATATAACATTCTTGAAATTTTTAGAAACACTCAGTCACTGGATGATGTCATGAGTGATGTCATTTGAGATGTCATCAGTGATGTCACTGAGCATGTCATGAGTGATGTAATATGTGACGTCATCAGCAGTGCATTATGGGGCGCGAGTTATAGTTAGCTCTACTAACTATAACAGTCGAATTTCTCTGGTTTTATATGAGTGAAATAACCAACTAACTATAACGTCCCTGAAACCTATGGTTTTTTCAGTGAATTTCTAAGGTTTTTTAAATGCTAATTTCGAACTATAACGTCCCTGAAACCTATGGTTTTTTCTGTGAATTTCTAAGGTTTTTTAAATGCTAATTTCTAACTATAACGTCCCTAAAACCTATGTTTTTTTCAGTGAATATATATATATGTGAACAAGGACACTGCGTTGTCCGAAACGCGTCGTATTTGGCTTTCTATGAAATAAATTACCTGATTTGCCACTCAGATTGGAGTCCGTCTCTCTCTCGTCGCCGAAAGGAAGCTGAGGAGATTGTTTTGTGTTTCCATATGTATATATATATATATATATAATACACTTACTTGCGGAATACGTACAATTTCATTGTAAAAGCGTGTGTGGTAAAGGCATATCCGGTGTAAAGCCTACGTGTTAAAGACACGCATGGTTCCTAAATCCGACCGCGTTGTAAAGGCTGTTTCCCCACTTCTGATGTTCAGTGTAGCGGAATGATACAGCAACTGTTGAACATATGCCATGTGATTTAAGAACATTTACTGCACATTGTGACGTGCAAACGGCAGAAGGTCAGTGGCCAAGAAGCACAACTCGTGGGTTTTCATCATGGTTTAAAAGAAGTTATTTTGTCTCTTTCTGAGGCTGCTGCATCGGCAGAGCTGGTGTTACAATAGAATCACAGACTGCAGGATAGAAGAAGGGTTAGAAAGTAGGTTGAAATATGCTGAAGAATTATTCACAGCTCTGGCATGTTTCCTAATAGTTATATAGAGCGATGGCCAACGCAGTTCACATTATACCCCTAACTCTGCATGCACACATACATATAGACATACATAAAACATGTAATGGGATGTTGCACTCACAATTCTGCTACTGATCTACTGCAGAGATGGCTGGAATTTAACAAGAATGGTGCTCCTGCCTGTGGGCATGAATAGACTGGAGCTGTGGCTGGTCTGTAATGGCTGCTGCTCTCATGCGACTCTTATTAGTGTAGCAAAGTCATGGCTGCAGCTCTCAGGCTTGTTATTAGTGTATCAGAGTCGTGGCTGGTCTGTAATGACACAGCTCTCATGCGTCTCCTATTAGTGTAGCAAAGTCATGGCTGCAGCTCTCAGGCTTGTTATTAGTGTATCATCACCGTTGGTGGTCTCGAATGACACCACTCTCACCATTCTGTTATTAGTGTATTATCACTGTTTCTGGTCTCTAATGGACCTCCGCTCTTACGCTTCTGTTATTAGTGCATCATCTCCGTTGCTGGTCTTTAATGATATCGCTTTCACGGTTCTGTTATCAGTGTATCAGAGTCATGGCTGGTCCTTAATAGACCTCCGCTCCTGCGCTTTTATTATTTGTGTGTCAGTGCCGTGGCTGGTCTGTACTGGCCACCACTCTCACGCTTCTGTTATTAATGTACCAGACCCATGGCTTCAGCTCTCACTCTATTGTTAATAGTGTATCATCACTGTTGCTGGTCTGTAATGACATCGCTCTCACACTTCTAATATTAGTGTATCATCACCATTGCTGGCCTGTAATGACACCGCTCTCAGGCTTCTGTTATTATTGTATCAGAGTCGTGGCTGGTCTGTAATGACACAGCTTTCACGGTTTTGTTATTAGTGTATCAGAGTCGTGGCTGGTCTGTAATGATACAGCTCTCACGGTTCTGTTATTGTATCAGAGTTGTGCCTGGTCTGTAATGACACAGCTCTCATGCTTCTGTTATTAGTGTATCAGAGTCGTGGCTGGTCTGGAATGACATCGCTCTCACAGTTCTGTTATTAGTGTATGATCACCATTGCTGGTCTGTAATGACACCGCTCTCACGCTTCTGTTATTATTGTATCAGAGTCGTGGCTGGTCTGTAATGGCACAGCTCTCACGCTTCAGTTATTAGTGTATCAGAGTCGTGGCTGGTCTGTAATGACATCGCTCTCACAGTTCTGTGATTAGTGTATCATCACCATTGCTGGTCTATAATGACACCGCTCTCACGGTTCTGTTATTAGTGGATCAGTTGTGGCTGGTCTGTAATGACACAGCTCTCACGGTTCTGTTATTAGTGTATCAAAGTTGTGGCTGGTCTGTAATGACACAGCTCGCATGCGCCTCTTATTAGTGTAGCAAAGTCATGGCTGCAGCTCTCAGGCTTGTTATTAGTGTATCATCACCGTTGGTGGTCTCTAATGACACCACTCTCACCATTCTGTTATTAGTGTATTATCACTGTTTCTGGTCTCTAATGGACTTCCGCTCTTACGCTTCTGTTATTAGTGCATCATCTCCGTTGCTGGTCTTTAATGATATCGCTTTCACGGTTCTGTTATTAATGTACCAGACCCATGGCTTCAGCTCTCACTCTATTGTTAATAGTGTATCATCACTGTTGCTGGTCTGTAATGACATCGCTCTCACACTTCTGTTAGTGTATCATCACCATTGCTGGTCTGTAATGACACAGCTTTCATAGTTCTGTTATTAGTGTATCAGAGTCGTGGCTGGTCTGTAATGACACAGCTCTCACGGTTCTGTTATTAGTGTATCCTCACTGTTGCTGGTCTGTAATGACACAGCTCTCATGCTTCTGTTATTAGTGATTCAGAGTCGTGGCTGCTCTGTAATGACACAGCTCTCACGGTTCTGTTATTAGTGTATCCTCACTGTTGCTGGTCTGTAATGACAGCTCTCACAGTTCTGTTATTAGTGTATCAGAGTCGTGGCTGGTCTGTAATGACACAGCTCTCACGGTTCTGTTATTAGTGTATCCTCACTGTTGCTGGTCTGTAATGACAGCTCTCACGGTTCTGTTATTAGCATGTCATCACCATTGCTGGCCTGTAATGACGTCACTCTCGCGCTTCTGTTATTATTGTATCAGAGTCGTGGCTGGTCTGTAATGACACAGCTCTCACGGTTCTGTTATTAGTGTATCCTCACTGTTGCTGGTCTGTAATGACACAGCTCTCATGCTTCTGTTATTAGTGATTCAGAGTCGTGGCTGCTCTGTAATGACACAGCTCTCACGGTTCTGTTATTAGTGTATCCTCACTGTTGCTGGTCTGTAATGACAGCTCTCACAGTTCTGTTATTAGTGTATCAGAGTCGTGGCTGGTCTGTAATGACACAGCTCTCACGGTTCTGTTATTAGTGTATCCTCACTGTTGCTGGTCTGTAATGACACAGCTCTCACGGTTCTGTTATTAGCATGTCATCACCATTGCTGGCCTGTAATGACGTCACTCTCGCGCTTCTGTTATTATTGTATCAGAGTCGTGGCTGGTTTGTAATGACAGCTCTCAAGGTTCTGTTATTAGTGTATTAGAGTTGTGGCTTTTCTGTAATGACAGCTCTCACGGTTCTGTTATTAGTGTATCAGAGTCGTGGCTGATCTGTAATGACACAGCTCTCACAGTTCTGTTATTAGTGTATCAGAGTCATGGCTGGTCTTTAATGGACCTCCCTCCCGAACCTTTATTATTTGTGTGTCAGTGCCGTGGCTGGTCTGTACTGGCCACCACTCTCACGCTTCTGTTATTAATGTACCAGACCCATGACTGCAGCTCTCACTCTATTGTTAATAGTGTATCATCACTGTTGCTGGTCTGTAATGACATCGCTCTCACACTTCTGTTATTATTGTATCAGAGTCGTGCCTTGTCCATAATGACACAGCTCTCACGCTTCTGTTATTAGCGTATCATCGCCATTGCTGGTCTGTAATGACATCACTCTCACGGTTCTGTTATTATTGTATCAGAGTCGTGGCTGGTCTGTAATGACACAGCTCTCACGGTTCTGTTATTAGTGTATCAGAGTTGTGGCTGGTCTGTAATGACATCGCTCTCACACTTCTGTTATTAGTGTATGATCACCATTGCTGGTCTATAATGACATCACTCTCACGTTTCTGTTATTATTGTATCAGTGTCGTGGCTGGTCTGTAATGACAGCTCTCACGGTTCTGTTATTAGTGCATCAGAGTCGTAGCTGGTCTGTAATGACAGCTCTTACGGTTCTGTTATTAGTGGATTAGAGTTGTGGCTGGTCTGTAATGACAGCTCTCACAGTTCAGTTATTAGAGGATCAGAGTCGTGGCTGGTCTGTAATGACACAGGTCTCACGCTTCTGTTATTAGCGTGTCATCACCATTGCTGGCCTGTAATGACGTCACTCTCGCGGTTCTGTTACTATTGTATCAGAGTCGTGGCTCGTTTGTAATGACACAGCTCTCAAGGTTCTGTTATTAGTGTCGTGGCTTTTCTGTAATGACATCGCTCTTACACTTCTGTTATTGGTGTATCATCACCATTGCTGGTGTATAATGACACCGCTCTCAGGCTTATGTTATTATTGTATCAGAGTTGTGGCTGGTCTGTAATGACACAGCTCTCACAGTTCTGTTATTAGTGTATCAGAGTCGTGGCTGGTCTGTAATGACACAGCTCTCAAGGTTCTGTTATTAGTGTATTAGAGTCGTGGCGTTTCTGTAATGACATCGCTCTTACACTTTTGTTATTGGTGTATCATCACCATTGCTGGGGTATAATGACACCGCTCTCAGGCTTATGTTATTATTGTATCAGAGTCGTTGCTGCTCTGTAATGACACAGCTCTCACGGTTCTGTTATTAGTGTATCAGAGTCGTGGCTGGTCTGTAATGACACCACTCTCACGCTTCTGTTATTATTGTATCAGAGTTGTGGCTTGCGTGTAATGACACAGCTCTCACGCTTCTGTTATTAGTGTATCATCACCATTGCTGGTCTGTAATGACCACTCTCACGGTTGTTATTATTGTATCAGAGTCGTGGCTGGTCTGTAATGATACAGCTCTCACGGTTCGGTTATTAGTGGATCAGTCGTGGCTGGTCTGTAATGACAGCTCTCACGGTTCTGTTATTAGTGGATCAGAGTAGTGGCTGGTCTGTAATGACAGCTCTCACGGTTCTGTTATTAGAGGATCAGAGTCGTGGCTGGTCTGTAATGACAGCGCTCACGGTTCTGTTATTAGTGGATCAGTCGTGGCTGGTCTGTAATGACAGCTCTCACGGTTCTGTTATTAGTGGATCAGAGTAGTGGCTGGTCTGTAATGACAGCTCTCACGGTACTGTTATTAGAGGATCAGAGTCGTGGCTGGTCTGTAATGACACCACTCTCACGCTTCTGTTATTATTGTATCAGAGTCGTGGCTTGCGTGTAATGACACAGCTCTCACGCTTCTGTTATTAGTGTATCATCACCATTGCTGGTCTGTAATGACCACTCTCACGGTTGTTATTATTGTATCAGAGTCGTGGCTGGTCTGTAATGACACAGCTCTCACGGTTCGGTTATTAGTGGATCAGTCGTGGCTGGTCTGTAATGACAGCTCTCACGGTTCGGTTATTAGTGGATCAGTCGTGGCTGGTCTGTAATGACAGCTCTCACGGTTCTGTTATTAGTGTATCAGAGTCGTGGCTGGTCTGTAATGACACAGCTCTCAAGGTTCTGTTATTAGTGTATTAGAGTCGTGGCGTTTCTGTAATGACATCGCTCTTACACTTTTGTTATTGGTGTATCATCACCATTGCTGGGGTATAATGACACCGCTCTCAGGCTTATGTTATTATTGTATCAGAGTCGTTGCTGCTCTGTAATGACACAGCTCTCACGGTTCTGTTATTAGTGTATCAGAGTCGTGGCTGGTCTGTAATGACACCACTCTCACGCTTCTGTTATTATTGTATCAGAGTTGTGGCTTGCGTGTAATGACACAGCTCTCACGCTTCTGTTATTAGTGTATCATCACCATTGCTGGTCTGTAATGACCACTCTCACGGTCGTTATTATTGTATCAGAGTCGTGGCGGGTCTGTAATGACACAGCTCTCACGGTTCGGTTATTAGTGGATCAGAGTAGTGGCTGGTCTGTAATGACAGCTCTCACGGTTCTGTTATTAGAGGATCAGAGTCGTGGCTGGTCTGTAATGACAGCGCTCACGGTTCTGTTATTAGTGGATCAGTCGTGGCTGGTCTGTAATGACAGCTCTCACGGTTCTGTTATTAGTGGATCAGAGTAGTGGCTGGTCTGTAATGACAGCTCTCACGGTACTGTTATTAGAGGATCAGAGTCGTGGCTGGTCTGTAATGACACCACTCTCACGCTTCTGTTATTATTGTATCAGAGTCGTGGCTTGCGTGTAATGACACAGCTCTCACGCTTCTGTTATTAGTGTATCATCACCATTGCTGGTCTGTAATGACCACTCTCACGGTTGTTATTATTGTATCAGAGTCGTGGCTGGTCTGTAATGACACAGCTCTCACGGTTCGGTTATTAGTGGATCAGTCGTGGCTGGTCTGTAATGACAGCTCTCACGGTTCTGTTATTAGTGGATCAGAGTAGTGGCTGGTCTGTAATGACAGCTCTCACGGTTGTTATTATTGTATCAGAGTCGTGGCTGGTCTGTAATGACAGCTCTCACGGTTCGGTTATTAGTGGATCAGTCGTGGCTGGTCTGTAATGACAGCTCTCACGGTTCTGTTATTAGTGGATCAGAGTAGTGGCTGGTCTGTAATGACAGCTCTCACGGTTCTGTTATTAGAGGATCAGAGTCGTGGCTGGTCTGTAATGACACAGCCCTCACGGTTCTGTTATTAGTGTATCAGAGTCATGGCTGGTCTGTAATGACACAGCTCTCACGGTTCTGTTATTAGAGGATCAGAGTCGTGGCTGGTCTGTAATGACACAGCTCCCACGGTTCTGTTATTAGTGTATCAGAGTCGTGGCTGGTCTGTAATGACACAGCTCTCACGGTTCTGTTATTAGAGGATCAGAGTCGTGGCTGGTCTGTATTGACACCGCTCTCACGGTTCTGTTATTTGTGTATCAGAGTTGTAGCTGCCGCTCTCACGCTTCGGTTATTAGTGTATCATCACCATTTCTGGTCTGTAATGACAGCTCTCACGGTTCTGTTATTAGTGTATCATCACCATTTCTGGTCTGTAATGACATCACTCTCACGGTTCTGTTATTATTGTATCAGAGTCGTGGCTGGTCTGTAATGACACAGCTCTCACACTTCTGTTATTAGTGTATCATCACCATTGCTGGTCTGTAATGACACCGCTCTCAGGCTTCTGTTATTATTGTATCAGAGTAGTGGCTGGTCTGTAATTACAAAGCTCTCACGGTTCTGCTATTAGTGGATCAGAGTCGTGGCTGGTCTGTAATGACACAGCTCTCACGGTTCTGCTATTAGTGGATCAGAGTTGTGGCTGGTCTGTAATGACACAGCTCTCATGGTTCTGTTATTAGTGTATCAGAGTTGTGGCTGCAGCTCTCACAGTTCTGTTATTAGTGTATCATCACCATTTCTGGTCTGTAATGACATCACTCTCACGGTTCTGTTATTAGTGTATCAGTCTTGACTGGTCTGTAATGGCCTCCGCTCTAATGCTTTCATTTATTTATGTCAGAGTCGTGGCTGGTCTGTACTGGCCGCTGCTCTCACGCTTCTGTTATTGGTGTACCAGAGCCATGGCTGCAGCTCTTACGCTTGTTATTAGTGCATCATCACCATTGCTGGTCGATAATGACACTGCTCTCACGCTTCTGTTATTAGTGTAGCATAACAGTTGCTGGTCTGTAATGACATCACTCTCATAGTTCTGTTATTAGTGTATCAGATTCGTGGGTGGTCTGTAATGACACCGCTCTCACATTTCTGTTATTAGTGTATCAGACTTGTGGCTGCTGCTCTAACGCTTTTGTTATTAATGTGTCCTCACCGTTGGTGGTTTGTAATAACACCACTCTCACGGTTCTGTTATGGGTGTATCAGACTTGTGGGTGACGCTTTCGATGTTAATATGTCCTCACCGTTGCTGGTCGTAATGGCACCGCTCTCACGGGTCTGTTATTAGTGCACCATAGCCGTGGCTGGTCCGTAATGGCTTTCGCTCTCACGCTACTGTTATTAGTGTACCAGAGCCGTGGCTGGTCTGTAATGGCTGTCGCTCTTACGCTACTGTTATTAGTGTACCAGAGCCGTGGCTGGTCTGTAATGGCCGTCACTCACGCTTCCGCGATTAGTCTACTACCGCTGATGCATAACTGGTCTGCACTGTTTCTTTTAGATAAGAGTGCACTATCAGCAGCATGATGTCTTGATGTTAAGAGTGCTTATATTTCTTTCGTAAGCCTCCAAGAGGTAAGGCTGCTTTATAATGTGACATTTTACTCGCACGTCTGCCATTACTTATGCTATGTTTGACTTGTTACAGGGTCTCACATTTATTTATTTACAGACTGCACTATTGCTAGGAGTGCCTTACATCTGGCATTAGTCTCTTGGAGTACGGCTGCCTTGTAGCGAGAGGTCGCTAGGAGTGCCTTGACTTCCGGCATTAGTCTCCTGGAGTACGGCTGCCTCGTAACGAGAGGTCGCTAAGAGCGCCTTGACTTCCGGCATTAGTCTCCTGGAGTACGGCTGCCTCGTAGCGAGAGGCCGCTAGAAGCGCCTTGACTACCGGCATTAGTCTCCTGGAGTACGGCTGCCTAGTAGCGAGAGGTCGCTAGGAGCGCCTTTACTTTCGGCCGGCACTAGCCTCCTGGAGTGCGGCTGCCTCGTAGCGAGAGGTCGCTAGGAGCGCCTTCACCTCCGGCACTAGTCTCCTGGAGTATGGCTGCCTCGTAGAAAGAGGTTGCTAGGAGGGCCTTCACCTCCAGCACTAGTCTCCTGGAGTATGGCTGCCTCGTAGCACGAGGTCGCTAGGAGGGCTTTCACCTCCGGCACGAGCGCCTTAACTCTTGGCACTAGTCTCCTTGAGTACAGCTGCCTCGTAGCGAGAGGTCGCTAGGAGTGCATTCACTCTTGGCACTAGTCTCCTGAAGTACGACTGCCTCATAGCGAGAGGTCGCTAGGAGTGCATTCACTCTTGGCACTAGTCTCCTGGAGTATGACTGCCTCGTGGTTGCTAGGGGCGCCCTCACCTCCGGCACTAGTCTCCTGGAGTACGACTGCCTCGTAGCGAGAGGGCGCTAGGAGCGCCCTCGCCTCCGGCACTAGTCTCCTGGAGTACAACTGCCTCGTAGCGAGAGGGCGATAGGAGCGCCCTCACCTCCGGCACTAGTCTCCTGGAGTACGACTGCCTCGTATCGAGAGGGCGATAGGAGTGCCTTCACCTCCGGCACTAGCCTCCTGGAGTACGGCTGCCTCATAGCGAGAGGTCGCTAGGAGAGCCTTCACTCTTGGCACTAGTCTCCTGAAGTACGGCTGCCTCGTAGCGAGAGGTAGCTAGGAGCGCCCTCACCTCCGACACTAGTCTTCTGGAGTACGACTGCCTCGTAGCAAGAGGGCGATAGGAGCGCCTTTACCTCCGGCATCAGTCTCCCGGAGTACGACTGCCTCATAGCGAGAGGGCGATAGGAGCGCCTTCACCTCCGGCATCAGTCTCCCGGAGTACAACTGCCTCGTAGCGAGAGGGTGATAGGAGCGCCTTCACCTCCGGCATCAGTCTCCCAGAGTACGACTACCTCGTAGCGAGAGGGCGATAGGAGCGCCTTCACCTCCGGCATCAGTCTCCCGGAGTACGACTGCCTCGTAGCGTGAGGGCAATAGGAGCGCCTTCACCTCCGGCATCTGTCTCCCGGAGTACGACTGCCTCGTAGTGAGAGGTCGCTAGGGGCGCCCTCACCTCCGGCACTAGTCTCTTGGAGTACGGCTGCCTCGTAGCGAGAGGGCGCTAGGAGCACCCTCACCTCCAGCACTAGTCTCCTGGAGTAAGACTGCCTCGTAGTGAGAGGGCGATAGGAGCGCCTTCACCTCCGGCACTAGTCTGCTGGAGTACCACTGCCTCGTAGCGAGAGGGCGATAGGAGTGCCTTCACCTCCGGCATCTGTCTCCCAGAATACGAATGCCTCGTAGCAGAAGGCCGCTAGTAGCGCCTTCACCTCCGGCATCAGTCTCCCAGAGTACGACTGCCTCGTAGCGAGAGGGCGATAGAAGCGCCTCCACCTCTGGCATCTGTCTCCCGGAGTACGAATGCCTCGTAGCGAGAGGCCGCTAGGAGCGCCTTTACCTCCGGTATCAGTCTCCCGGAGTACGAATGCCTCGTAGCAGGAGGCCGCTAGGAGCGCCTTCACCTCCGGCATCAGTCTCCCGGAGTAAGACTGCCTCGTAGCAGGAGGCTGCTAGGAGAGCCTTGACTTCCGGCATCAGTTTCCCGGAGTACGACTGCCTCGTAGCGAGAGTCCGCGAGGAGCGCCTTGACTTCCGGCATCATTCTCCCGGAGTACGACTGCCTCATAGCGAGAGGCCGCTAGAAGCGCCTTGACTTCTGGCATCAGTCTCCCGGAGTACGACTGCCTCATAGCGAGGAGCTGTTAGGAGCGTCTTTACTTTCGGCATTAGTCTCCTGGAGTATGACTGCCTTATGGCGAGAGGTCGCTAGGAGCACCTTTACTTCTGGCATTATTCTCTTGGAGTACGCCTGCCTTATAGCGAGAGGTCGCTAGGAGCGCCTTTAATTCTGGCATTAGTCTCCCGAAGTAGGACTGCCTTATAGCAAGAGGTTTCTAGGAGCGCCTTCACTTCCGGCATTAGTCTCCTGGAGTACGACTGCCTTATAGCGAGAGGTCGCTAGGAGCGCCTTTAATTCTGGCATTAGTCTCCCGGAGTATGACTGCCTTATAGCGAGAGGTCGACTCATGCTATCATTGGCGTGTTGCGGACTGTCACATTAATTTATTTATAAAATCTAACTATCACTAGTATGGTGTCTTATTGCTTATGTTGTATTGTACTTATAAAGCAGTGCCCACTACCCCTAGTGTGGCATTGAAACGCTAGCAGTAGGTAGTACTTTACTCCGGAACCAAGGTTAGTAGTTAGTATTAGTTATTGAGATTAGTTTTGTGCTCTCAAGGAAACCATTCAATGCCTTTGCTTGCGTTTCTTTGTGGTAAATTAAATTTAAAAGGAGTTACACTGCAATGTTAGTCTCCAAGAAGTAGGAACATATAACAGGAGGTTGCACTCCCGCTTCTGATATACCTCACGCTCTGGTTGACATGTTAAGGGGGGTCCCATGTATTGGTTTATTCATTTACAAAGGTGCACTATCACCAGTGTGGTGTCTTGGCGCTAGGAACGCCTGTGCTATGAGTAATGCTAAGGGTGACGTCGTACATGACGCTGCATTTATACATGTCCTTATGAGAGTGCTCTATCACCTGTCTTATACCTTGTCACTACAACAGTTAGTCTACTAAAGGGTATGGCGACATGTTATGTGCACACTTCTACTACTCTTAGGCAGTCATGAGGTCAGCTGTCGAAGATAGGTCAAGTGAACGTCCTCCAGCTAGTCAAGAAGCAGTGGCAGGTCCTGCTTGGACAGCCAAGACCTGGGGTGCCTAATATTTTCTGGTAGAGGTTTCCTCCCTGCAGCCATGACATGTCATGTGAAGGGAGTCCTCCATGGAGGTTCTGCTCTTTTGTAGATTCACCATCTGCAGACAGCAGCTGGACTGAAGAACCTACTGTCGCCTATCACCTTCGTCGTGTATGACCAGATAGGACTCTTATGGGGTGGTGGGGCCTCCTTCTTTATTGAGTGTCTTCCACTCTCAGCTGCAGTCCTTCGGGGCTCCCCTAAAGGGCCTATTTGCATGGTGTGGCCTGGGAAAGCTTGCACCACATCGCTTCAGTCACTGCTCTCAGCCTGCTGTCTGCAAGTCACATTCTTTGCAACATACATAGCATGAAGGATGAGTCAGCCCTCATCAACCATTTGCTTCTTGGGGTCAGCTACCTTGAGCCTCTGCTCTGAAACACATGAATCAAATATTGGATCAGTCGAGAGCAGCATTTTGTCTCACTGTCAAGCTGCTGGCTGTCTGGTGCAAAAATCTGCTTCTGCTGCAATATCTGGAGTATTTTACATCTGGAAAGTACACTCAATCATCGCACATTATGCCACATTCAATCTTCACTACCTAAATGTATTGTTTTCACTGCAGCAGGATTTTTTGAATACTTTTGTCAGGTTTAAAGCGTTCTAAGGAACAAGGGTCCCTAAAATTAGAATATGGTGCTACAATACTCTGGGTGCACATCAATAATGCCCAGGAATTCCTCAATCAATAGGTCAAAAGGTTTTAGTGTATATAAGAAGAAATCATTATAAAACTGGGTGAGTAGGAGTAAGTAACCCTACAGAACGTGACTGAACAGGTGTACCTACACAGACCAGGCAAGGGGAGGGGTTGTGACAATTTTTACACAAACGTCAAAATTTTTATAGACAATACTACTGCACCCAAAGAAACAATTTTACATAATCATGCGGGTCAGAGTGATTGTCAACAATGTTTCGATCCACTACACATATGGGATCATCATCAGGACAGTACAACGTTTGCCTGTATACATAACTCACTCTAAAAAAACAGGTAAATACAAAAACAACCCATTTCTACTCGCTAAACCATGGTCTTTTCATGCCAAATATCCTAACTTCCGGTCAAAGGGAATCCCAATAAGCTATGTTACCATTAAAATGTTTTGAATTGTGAAGGTACCCAATCGTGACCAACCACAGACACTAGGCTTAATTAAGCCAGTATTCCAACAACCAATGGGCGCTGCCGTCAATGGATACAAACTCCCAGTGTGCTGATTCTGTCTGGACACTTGCCAGCTGACCATGGCACAGCACGCTACGTCCAGATACGGTCCGATTGTTATTCTGCCTGCCGAGGACCCCGCATTTATTTCTTCGCATGCTCCCCATCAACCATGATGGTTGAATAGGGTTTCAGAATTGGCCCACCAGGGGGCATATATTCACAATAGAACGGCGGAGCGCGGTGTTACGCCACAATTGGTAACGCTGCACTACGACATTGTGAAAATGCAGAGATGTGCCATATTTAGAATAATTCGGCGCACCCCTTTTTCCCTAGCGCTGGTACCATAGTGGAAGGGTACCTGCATTGCAGGGAATGATTGTTCATGCACAGGAAGGTGTCCCTTCCTACACATAAACAATCACTAATGGCGATTTGTAACTTCTATGTGTGCTGCAGGATGCAGCACACATAGAAGTTGCAACTCGTCATTATCTAATGATTGTTTATGTGCGGGAAAAGACACCTTCCTGCACATGAACAATCACTAATGCGATTTGCTCTATGTATGCTGCATACAGCACACATAGAAACCGCAAAATGAGGAGGAGAAATTAATCATTTCTCCTTGTTGTGCCAGTTTAAGACCAGGTTATCCCTGGTCTTATTTTTGGCGATGCCCCCTTTTTACACCAACCTTGTACGGGGCAGCATGAAAAAGCAATGGGTGTTGCGGCTGAACGCCCACTGCAACACCCATTGCTCGCCCATTTCACACTAAGTGTTGCATAGATAGGGGCATTATTTACAAGGTGGCGTAAAGTCACGTTAAGTGGCATAATGCCATCTTTTAAATAAGGAACACAGGTTATCAAAAAAAGTGACGTTCTGGTGGTGATAACCCCTTGTAAATATGCCCCAAGAGTTTGTATCCATTGATGGCAGCACCCATTGGTTGTTAGAATACTGGCTCAATTAAGCCCAGTATCTGTGGTTGGTCGCGATTGGGCACCTTTACTATTCAAAACACTGTTATGGTAATAGAGCTGACTGGGATCCACTTGACTGGAAGTCTGAATATTTCACATGAAAAGACTGGTTTAGCAAGTAGAATTGGGTTCTATTTGTACTTACATGTTTTTTTTACAGTGAGTCATGTATACAGATAAACATTGTCCTGATGATGATCCAATATGTGTAGTGGATCGAAACATCGCCGACTGAATCACTCTGACCCGCATGAGTATGTAAACATTTTTCCTTGGATGCAGTAGTGTTGTCTCTATGAAAATTGTGATGTTTGATTGTGTAAATATTGTCACAAATAACACCCCCTCTTGCCTGGTTTGTGTAGGTACACCTGTTCAATCACGTTCTGTAGGGTTACTTACTCCTACTCACCCAGTTTTATAATGCTTTCTTTTTATATACAATAAAACGTTTTGACCTGTCGATTAAAGAATTCCTGGTCAGTACTGATACCCAGAGCATTGTTAGGATTATATTCTCATTTTAGGGTCCATTGTTTCTTATAGCTCTTAATTACCCTAGGTCTCTAGGCATCCTTGGGTTTCCCTTGTCCTTTGGAATGGGATTAAAGCGTGGCCACACTCTATAGCCTTTATTTTCTGTATATCAGGATGACCACCGCTCAAGATAGGAGTCTCAAAGTCTTGCAATATCAACAACAAAAGCTGTGATCTTGCAAGACTTTGGGTGGCCATATTGGGATCATGCCACTCCATCTCTCTTTCTCCTCCTTTCACTCACTTCTGTTCCTCATCTGCCTCAACACAAACCTCCTCCCTTCTCTGGACCCCTCTCTGCCCCTTTCCTGTCATTTGCCTTCTTCCTCCAGCTCTCTTCTTCTGGCCTCCCTGCCCATCTCTCACTATTCTTACTTCTGGGACACAGAGACTGGCACTGCGAGGGACTGACGCCCATTGACAAAGCCAAAAGGTGCCAGACATGTTGGCTTTTGCCGCTGCTTTTTTAACTGCTACCCTGGAACTAAACTCCTTCCCGTTGGCCACAGTTTCTCGTTAGATCGCACAAGATGTGTTTGGGATAAAATCTTTCAAATGACGCAATTCTTGATTGCATCCAAGAGTTCTCCATGGACTGACAGCCTCATTCTGGAATGTTGGTATTATCCTATAGTAACACTGTATGGTGCAGATACTACCCTGGGTGGATTTACATCCAGAGTCAGAGTTTCACATGTGGGAATGGGACTAACAAGTGATTTTAGTATTACAAAACGATAAAACTACATGTGATTCCCCTTTCTGGCCTATTTCCCCCACAAGAATTACTCCATGTATTACCTGGTGACAGCTACACAGGGAAAAATCGCTGCTCTAAACCAATTTACATCCGACTCAGATTCTAAAATCAGCCATAAAACCTTTTTGAGGTGAATTCCAGATGTCCCACCCAGCTTGGAATGAGGGGCCGAGTCTTTTGGAAACAAAACCATCTGGCATAGAGATTTTCTCTCTCTCAGAGGGTCCATCCTTTTTTTCTGGTGATGATTGTAAATGACCGCCTCTCCATGTCTATTGTCCAGAATGTCAAGGTGTTCCTTGGTAAAGACGTCTGCATTGACACGGCCTTTGTCAACAACCACCATCTGATGGACGATCAACAAACCCACCCAATGTACTATCAAGAAGCCTTGCTCACCGATGACCAGGCAACTACAGGGCACGTCTTGTACCTAGAAGATTGGGTGTATGTGACGGTCCACCCACACCAGAAGCCACTGTCGTCAGCTTCGGCAGACAGGCTCAGTCCAGGGACTGTTACCAACCAACACTGCAGTAAAATGTGTCAGACTTAGTTTGTCAGTGCATGGCTCTCACATGAACAGAAATATCACTAGAGCAACAGGAGAGTATCCTCGGCTCTAAGCAAGAGCAACCTGCATCCTTTACTACAACAAGAGGCTACAACTCAAGGTCGAGAAAGCCTCTTTGTTTGCAACCAACAGGGCGATAAGGCCGCAATGCGCATCTCTACCGTGTGAGATGCCAGAGACCTTCCCAAGAAACACCAGGAGGGGAACCTGGGCAGTAGCAGTGTTGTGTACCTTGTCCCAGCTACAATAGTGACTGTGTTGCTCATTGTATCAAGAACGCAATTTCGGAGATTGATGGAGTGATGAAAAACCTAATGTATGATAACTCTGCTACCATGACTAAAGGAGAAGAATGGACCAAGTTAGAACATATATATGAATGAATTTAATGTTGCATTGTGAGAGAGATATGCCTTAGTTTTAAAGGTTATTATATGAAGTTGTTTGCACACATCTGCCCACCAGCACCAAAGACTATAAACTTACATTGTAGTGCTATTAACAAGAGCTGTGCTTTCACAAAGGAAGGGGCAGATTTACAAGGCCCTTGCGCCACTTTTGCGTCATTTTTAACATGGGAAAAGTGTCGCAAAAGTGGCGCAAGGAGCTTGTAAATCTGCCCCAAAATGTTTTATGATGCATGAGATTATAGCACATAGATTCAGGGAAAGAAAGGCAATGCCAATAGAAACTTTCACTTCCTGTATTACGAGTGGCCCTTGTAATGCTCAAAATATTGCATGTCTGGCAATTACCAGAAAATAAATATAGATTAACAAGGCAACCTGGACGAAAATGTTTAGCATCGCCCCTAAGTTATACCTTAATTAGTTTTTCAATTTCCCACCCAGAAGCGAAGGCCCTGCAGCTCGCAATTCAATGTTAAGAAGTGAATTTGGTTCAATAGAACATACCACTAATCAGGAAAAAAGGCAACGATGGCCATTTAAACTGAGTAAATGACACTATTAGGTGTCTCACTAGGGAATGCAGAATCCATTTGATTTCAGGTTCCATTGGTGACACTTAATAAGGAGCTGGGAGAACGTCTGAAGGCCTGATGACCTGCGCTGAGTGCGCAGTGACCACAATGCCTTAAAGTAAAGGAAATCATAAGACTATGAGTACTGCCGCTTTATTTTGGTTGCAGAACATCTCATAAGTCAATATATAAATCTAGCTAAATGCCTCTTGCCGAATAATGACTGATAAGCGTCTGGAAATCCCCAACTCCACATTGGGTAAAATGCCCTCATTGGCTGCGTTACTGAGGGGAGACGTATCAAAGGGTATAAAACCCCCTGCACCGTGCTAGGCTCTGGGTGAGCCACCAATGGAGGCGGTCCTCTCGCCACCGCAGCTCGTGGAGGACTGCTTTGAACTTTACTGCATGTCTGTTTAATTCATTGTTAGGCTTCTGCAGAGTCTGTCTGTATAATAATCTGGCTGCAGTGGAAAGATATTCAAGAGTTAATAGCACCAGTTTATTGTGGCCATAATGGTTGGTTCCAGAGAGGGGGCATGGTGCAGCAGGTAGCCCTACTTCCAGTGTGGCTAGGTGCACTTTGCGGAGTCCAGTACAGAGTTGCCATAATCAAGCCTAAATAAAGGATCCGGATTATGGCTCCGAAGGGGTAAAGGCAAGACTAGAGCCCATCAGTGCTCAGCGAGTCAAAGCCATCTAACTTGAGAACCCGGTGTCACTTCTGATCCGTTGTAACTGATTAGTCCATTAAGAGGGAAAGCAATTCAGGAAAAAAGCCTTAAATGCCATCGCGTTCCTTAAGGGCCTTCGTGTCTCTAGAATGTTTCACTCTATCAAATGCAGCGGATACATCATGAATGAAGAGAAGACGGGAATTACCCAAAGGGAGGATTCGGGGTGCGCCAACAACTGCCTGGAGTAAGGTGGTTTCCGTGCTAAAACCCTTGTCTAACACCGACTCAAACTCATTGACGAGATCATGTTGTATAAGGTGTGTTGAAATACCTCTCTCAAGAACTTTAGAGATGAAAGGAAGATCTGCTATGGGATAAAAGTTACTCGAATTACCCAAACCTGCTGAAGGTTTCTTCATTAGTGGGGAACTTGGCCAATGTCAAGGCAGTCAGGGAACACACCGTGTCTGGGAAAGATATAAACTTGTTCGGTCCGATGAGGTAAAATCTGGTGGGAGAAACCGTCAGAAATATTCCCAGGAACAAGAGGAGTCAACCGATTAGAAGCTTTCATTTTAGTGATGATGTCTAATAATTCATCTTAGAGACCAAGTCAAAGTGGCTCCATGCCACCTTTGATTTACATGGAAGATTCATGTTTAACTGCTGGTCAGGGAGACAGGGTAATGATTGGTCAATGGATTTTACTTTTTGATCAAATAATTTAGCAAAGTTTTCAGAGCTGGCAGAAGGAGTGGAGTCTAATGGGGAGGAGAAGGCAACTACTTTCCTACTCACTTGGAAAGGATCTGTTTAGTGCCAGTGCTGCAAAGTTATTAAGGGCAAGATTTCTGGTTGCACAGAATCATGTTAACTCTTTTTTAGGTTGGTCAAACCTGTTAATGCAAGTGAAGGCCAGATCAAGAGCAGACAAATCCATAGGTATTGGGTCTTCTGTAGTAAACAATCGTTTGTTGGGGACCCTTTTGGGCATAGAAGAAGAGGGGGAAGCCTAGAAAGATAGATTGAGAGAGAGGAAGACACTGGATAAGAAGACAGACATCGGGATGCCATGGGTGAAGACTGTTAACTGTCAGGAGAAGCAAAAAAAGGAAATGGGTGAACAAGAGGATAGGTTGGTAGTTTAGGGCAAGGTGTGCCGAGTGTCTAAAGCACAATGGAGCCGGCGCACTGGTGGCTGGAAGGGGCAAGCGCAGTTTGAGACACCAGCAGTTGCCAAGGGTTAGGGTACTAGAGAGTAAAAGGGATCAATATCCAAGAAAGGGGAAGAAAGGTGAGCGGTTCACGCCATAACATGATGTGTGTGTGAACTTGTGGGGAGTAGCCAAGGAGACATGCATGGGGCAAGCCTTTGCATGAAGAGCAGCCTTCAGCACAAAGAGAAGTAGCATGTGATAAGAAAACCCACTACTCAATGAAGCTACATGTAAGAGGATTTGAATTCTAGAGCAGAATATTACAAGCCTCTCTCTGGGCTTTCCACAGCAAGATTGCCGCTCTCCTTCTCTTTTCACATCAGAAAAACCATTATGTCAACCAGCGTCTGATCTCCAACTAGAGTAAGTGTCCTTGGAGTCAGGCGAAGGGTCTCCTTCTCTTTCCACAAGGTCAGGCCAGGGATCAGCATCTGCACCCAACACCAAGGATCTTTACAAATAATATCCAGGGTTGCTTTCCTGGTCCACATGCACTTATGGTTTACGATTCCTTTCTCTCTTTTACGTGTTGAACATACTTACCAGTAAATAACAGAATTTTCTTTATAAAGGTAAGACCTGTCTGAACTCTGCTGTCTCGCCTCACACATCTCCTCGAGTAAGCCTTGTCTGCTTGGCCTCGATACACCGAGATTCAAGTGTATTGAATTTGTTTGCATGTAAATCTATAGTGCAGCGCGCACTTAGCTAGTGAGCAACACACTGCTAAAAGCACAACATTCGGGCATCCCAGGACACCATTTGTACAAGTGATGCCCAGTAAACACTCACTTCCCTGGGACAAGAGACTTTGTAGTGGCAATGATCTCTGCCAACCTTGAATGCCTCCAGACAGATTGGAATAGGAGGGAGACCCCCTGAACAACGGCGTACCCCAAACTCGGACCTCTCTTCTGGAAGATCTTTGGGTTGCAAGAGTTTCCTGCTGCCGACCCAAGCACACTGGGACTGTTGCTTACACTCTCCAGGCACTGGGGGACACTGTTTCAAGAGCAACACCCTGGTCTTTTGATCATGTCCTCTCCTCCCCAGGATCACAGGTCTTCTCTTGGCGCTTTGTTCCTTCAACTTCATTGTCGAGCCATCAGAAAACCAAAGAAATGAAGCTGTAAAAAGCAGAACCATCACCCTTTGTTGAGCCAGCAAAGTTGAAAGTGTCGAACCAAGCCTGAAGCCGTCTGTACCCATGGCTGACAGGGCAGCAAGGTTCTATACAGCACTGACACGTCACCATGGTCACTTCACAGCAATGAACAAATACAAACCCTGAAGAATACAAGTGAGAAGGATCCATCCAGAACCAGTGCAGGCCCTGAAGCCACACTCTTCAGCTCCTCTCCTGGCACAGATGGTTCTAGCTGAATGATGAAGGGAGGAAGTCTCTTTCCAACAGTTTCCTGAATTGAAGGCAGCTCCCTTCCACTCAGAGCTGCAGGCTTTCCATGGTTTCAGTCCTTTATTTCCCAAGGACCTCTTGCAGGGGGATTCTTTGATCAGCTTAGGTCCTGGTCAGTACTTAACAGCAAGCTAGCTTTGGGAGGCCCCCAGGATCACTGATCCCATCTGTGCTGTTTAATCCAATTCTGGATAGCGATGCCGCCACCGCAGTGCTTTCAGGGTCAGCTTGGTCTGGCTGCCTGGGTTTGCACTCTTTGCAGTACATTTCTGGGTCGGGCAGTACAGGCCACACTACAATAATTCAGGCATGCCATCAACAACGCTTTGTTGGTGATTAGTGTGCAAAACCAGGAGGATTTTCCAAAGGTCACAACATGTAAAGTTAGTTTTTTCATGACTCCCTGTATTCTGGGGATGAACCTAAGGTCAGAATCAAATATGACACCCCCTCCTGTTGTGTGGCAATGGTGGAGGATCATAAGAAAGGGGGCGGCTCAAGGTCAACTCCTTGTGTACTTGCTCCTTAGCATGCGTCTCAAAGTGGATGAGATGTATAATCAAAGCCACTGGTCTGCTTCCCTTAAGGGCAAAGAGAAAGTCCTTTAACATCTGTCAGCGGATTCTGTGCTTGAAAGTGGTTCGATTCCAGACGGGCAATCTTTATGGGTGAGATGGGGTTCCACATACTCTGCCACCTTCTGGTTGGAGATGGATAGGTTTGTATCTTTCTTCTCAGTAATGGTTTTGAAGAAGGTGAGAAAGGATTGGAGCAGAGTGGAAAATCAATGGTTGCTCAAGTGTCAATTTAAGAATTTTTGGCCTTTTTGGGACTTTATGTTTAACAGGAAGCCATGGGAGCAGGTATCTAAAGGTTTTAGCACCACCTGCTCTCTGAACTGAGACTTTACATGTCAGTGTGCAGATTAATTCTAATGGCTGTCTCAGGTGTGATCGGTATTTTCCAACCTCTGCCAGTTTAACCTTGTAGAGCGAACACAGGTTCTCTGCATCAGTCTCCAATCTGGCATTTCAAGACAAATGTGCACAGCACTTCTTAAATAAGTCAGATCAGGAAGGCAGATGACACATATTGCTCATTCTTTCCACCCCTGTTCACAAAGAGCTGGTATATAGTTTACTGAACAATCAATGGTGTGAAACACCAGAACTAACTATTAGTAAAATGTTAGACCAAATCCCCACAGTTTTCAATTAAAAGTAGCCTCAGGGAGGCAGCAGTACGTGGGAATCCTAGATTTGTGAGCAGAAAAAACCTAAATGTTTTAGGGAATGCTGGGCCAGTGCCGCTTCTTGAACCCTTAAATGGGAAGGTTCTGTTTTCACGCGAGTAGCAGTCCGAGGGACACTATTTCCCACCTTGATTTTCAATTTAAAATACTGTTTTCAGGTGAGTTTGTTTTTAAGTCTAACGCACTTTGCCATGACTGATATTAAATTGTCTGTATTTAAAAATTAAACAAAGAGAATAAGAAAAATGTTACTTACCCCGTAAGCATCTGTTTGTGGCATGTAGTGCCGTAGATTCACATGCTGTGCATACTCCTGCCATCTAGTGTTGGGCCCGGAAGTGTACAAGTCTTTCAAGTAACGAGGTAGTGCGATTCTTCCTCTTGCTGGTAATGCGCATGGTCATCAGCTCCATTGTTTTCCCACATGGCAGGGGAGAATGGAATGTGAAGCGAAGCGATGTATAGAAAGATGCCCATGCAAAAGAGGAAAAGCAGATAGCAAGGGATACTGCAACGGCCACAGGCGCCTGGGGAAGAGGGTGGGCACATGTGAAGCTACAGTACTACATGCCACCAACAGATGCGTACAGGGTAACATCTTCCGTTCGAGGCATGTGTGGCTGTAAATACAGATGCTGTGCACAGACTGTAAAGCAGTCCCCTTCCAAAAAGCTCATGGCTAGCCTGTGAGTGTTGCAGTAGATTGAAAAAGCGCGCGGAGTACTTCCTGACCAACATTAGATAGTTGGTGGGTTAGCACATCCACACAATAATGCTTTGTGAAACTGTGAGGTGTGGACCAAGTAGCTGCTTTGCATATGTCAACTATTGGGATGTTCCCCAGGAAGGCCACAGTCTCCTTTCTTCCGAGTGGAGTGAGCTCTCGGAAGAATGGGCAGAGTCTTTTTAGCTTTAGGATTGCATGTCTGGATTCATTTGACGATCCATCTGGCAGTGCCAGACTTGGACAGAGTCTTCCCACTGTGGAGTTTGGAGAAAGCAACAAAGAGTTGATGCGTCTTTCTAAATGGTTTTGTTCGGTCAACGTAGTACATGAGGGCTTGCTTTACGGCCAAAGTATGGAGAGCCCATTCTGTGACAGTAGCAGGTTGTGGGGAAAACACAGGAAGTTCAAACGATTGGTTAAGGTGGAAGGGAGAGACCACTTTAGGGAGGAATTTGGGACTGGTGCGGAGGACAACCCTATCCCTACGAACTTAGAAGAAGAGTTCTTCCAGGGTTAACGCCTGTTGCTCATTGACACACCGGAGTGAAGTGATAGCAACAAGGAATGCTACCTTCCAAGAGAGGAATTGAAGGAGGCAGGAGTGGAGGGGCTCAAACGGAGGGCCCATGACTCATGTAAGTACAATGTTAAGATTCCATGCCTGGGCTGGTGGAACTTGAGAAGGAGTTACCCTTTTGAGCCTCTCCATGAAAGCTTTAATGACTGGAATCATGAAGATAGATGTGTTGTCTATTCTGAAGGTAGGCAGCCACAGCAACCAAGTGTAGTCGTATGGCGGTGAAGGCTAGATCAGAAACCTGTAGGTAACAAACAATGTCCTGCACTGTGGCCTCAAAGGGATCAATATGTTTTGAGTGACAGTAGCAAACAAATCTTTTCCATTTTGCCACATAGCAGGCTCAGGTGGTCAGCTTGCGTGCCTTTTTAAGAATGCTCATGCATTCATGTGGAAAGTTAAGGTACCTAAATTCTAGGAATACAGGAGCCAGATCGCAATGTTGAGCGACCCGGGTATGGGTGCTTGATTTCTCCATGGTTCTGTTGAGGAGCCTCTCATGCAGAACCAGAGAGTTCGAGCAGAGTCGTGAACCAGGGTTGGCAAGCCCATGCGGGAGCCACCAGGATGAGTGTGAGGGAGGTCTGCCGAAGCCTCCGAACCACAAACGGAAGGAGAGACAGAAGCGGAAAAGCGTAGGCAAAAATCCCTGACCAGTTCATTCATAGTGCATTGCAGCTGGACTGTGAGTGAGGGAACCTGGAGAAGAAGTCTGGGCATTTGGCGTTTTCTGCAGTTGCAAACAAGTCTATTTCTGGATAGCACCACTTCTGGTAGGAGTGGAAGAGGACTTACGGGTGGAGTTCCCACTCGTGGAATTTGTTGCTGCATCCTGCTGAGGAGGTGAGCTAAGTCGTTGCCCATCCCTGGAAGGTACTCCGAAAGCAAATTAATTTTGTGCCGGAGAGCCCACTGGCAAATGCTCTGGGATGACTGCTAGAGTTGTGGAGAGCGTGTGCTCCTCCCCTGTTTCTAAAGGTAATACATGGCTGTCATATTGTCCATCCAGACAAGAAAAACCTTATCTATCTGGTGAGGTATGAAAGTCCTCAAAGCTAGACAGATGACTAGAAGTTCCAAGTGGTTGATATGGAGGCCCCGGTCAGATCCTGTAAGTGCACCCCCCTCCCGTAAGGGAAGAGAACGTTGTAACTGTCTTCTGTGGAACAGGGTCGAGAAAAGGTCTCCCCTGTAACAGGCTGCTGGTGTTCCACTACTGCAGAGAGCGACAAGCGCAGCATCTGATCAAAACAAGATCGTTCAAATGACTTCCGCTTCAGACCATTGTTGCACTAGCCACTCCTGCAACGGACGCATGTGTAACCTGGCGCGAGGTACTATGGCGATGCAGGAGGCCATCGTGCCTATAAGGTGCATGACTGTTC
This sequence comes from Calotriton arnoldi, assembly GCA_963921515.1. NCBI lineage: Eukaryota > Metazoa > Chordata > Amphibia > Caudata > Salamandridae > Calotriton > Calotriton arnoldi. The sequence continues at coordinate 1,261,494 of CAWUFW010001944.1, read as the reverse complement.
TGACCGTGACCTATTGACATGGCTGGAAAAGAGGGAGCAATGCTTAAACGGACTGAATCCGGGCAAGGTTTGTATAAGTCAGGCCTACCTCAGAGTTGTCTATGTCAGATTGGGGAGACCCCGGATGTGCGATGTCAAGGGGTCCCTGGGAGAAACAGGTGGGGAAGGAGAAGGCTGAGAACATGATGAGGAGAGGGTTGTGTGTGGGACAAGGGCCTGGTCGCCTTATCCGTTTGCTTGCGCTGCTCTGGTGCAACAGGAAAGTCCAAGGCTTCCTCAGAGCATAGCTGGCGCTTTGAGGCTGCAACAGCAGCAGACCCCGGAGAGAGGGCAAGAATCTGGCCCATATAGAGGTGAATATCCAGGTGTTTCTGCCTTGCGTCGACATCCTCTTGCAGTCTGTGGAGGATCGGTTCGACTGTGCCGGCGCCAGACTTGCTGAACGATGCTGAAATTTTCAGCTCTGAGATAGGCTTTGGCACTGAGATTTTGGTCACAGCCAAATCAGATATGATTGGTGCTATGGGTCAGCACGGTGCCGGCGTCGGAGTAGCTAGTGCCAAAGCAGTCGGCTTCTAAGGTTTCTCTGGTGCCAAGCCAGAGCTGGGCGGAACGACCAAAGTGGTTTGTCAGGGACGATCATGGCCAAAGGGAAGTGGCAGTCCGAAAGCCCAACTGTCGCTCCAGAGTGGCTGTATGTCCTTTGGTGGAGGTTGATTCGGCTTGATAGCTTGGTGGAGTGAGGGCTGTACTCACGGGCTGCTGGGCTGGCAGAAGATCCTCTATTTCTAGCTCGGAACCGGAGCTTCTTTCGGGGGAGAGGGCCTCTTCATCTGCAGTCGACAGTTGTGGATGGTCTCCCTCGAACTCCTTGGACCGAAGAGGTCTGGGGTGTCATCGCCGCTCCTGTGCGACATCTCAGGTCGCAGAGTCTTCTTACAACGGAATGAGCGACAGGCTTCACAAGCAGCTTCGTTTGTGCTTGGGACATAGGCACGAATTACAGACATGATGGAGGTTGCTTCAAGGATTCTTTGTGGGGCAGCAAGTATAGTATTAAAATGGTGTCCATTCCATCACCGTCGAGGCATGGTGGAGTGACGCTGCCGAGACGTGAGTACGCCCCAAAGGGCAAGGCCCACAAGCAGCCAGGATCGACCCAAAGCACGCGAGTGAAGTAGCCAAATGTCAACCCGAGTCAGAGAGTAGAGGAAACATGTTCAAAGTACAGTATCGATGGAGGGTAGGAATCCGTGAAGACCGAAGAGAGCACTGCGACGCTGTCGATTCAGAGCAAAGAAGCACTCGCCCTAACTCCCACAGCAGAAAAAAACAATCTAACAATGGAGCCAATAACCATGTGCACTGCCAGCAAGAGGAGTCGTTGCACTACCACATGACTCAAAAGACTTCTTCGAAGAAAAACAACTTGCACACATCCCGACCCAACACTAGTTGGCAGGAGTATGCACAGCATGTGTATCTACAGCCACACAGGCCTTGAACATGTATGTTCTTACTTGAAATTATTTTTAAATAAGAAAATATTTATTTAGAAGTTGGGTTACAGTCACATATATTATGTGGTTTATGAATACCAGCGAGAATCCTGTGTGGAGAGCCACCATTACTCACAACAGCTCCCAGGTCCCCTGCAGGACACCCTTGAGTTCAGTGGCCACTCAACACACGTGTAACATGTCAGGCACGGAAAGTCAACAGAAAAGAAAACGTAACCCACAGGTTTGCCGAATGTAGAATCCCCCCAGAATGTGGTGAGGACACAAGAGGTTTCTGAAAGTCAGAATGCGGACTAGGTAGTTTTTTACAGCTTTGTTTGCCATGCAAGCACTTTGTCTCGTAGTTTCCATCTGTCAATAAGGTAGAATACTAGCATGGTCGGAGAGCAGTTTTCTTTACACAAGTGGACTCTGGTCCCTGTAGGGTCAGTGTTCCACAATGTGATACTCTACCACCTACCCCCAAGACCAAGGTAGCTGTTAATCATCAATGGTAAAAACTGTACCGAACGCCACTCCCCTTGTTCAGATCTTGAGTTTCTCTGCTGTGCTCTTACTCAATACCACTGTACCTGTAATCTCATCTTTCTCTATCCAGAGCCTTGTGGTGGGAATCCTCTGAGGCCAGCAAAAGCACTCTTAACCTTGATGGGAGCTCAGAAATCACGCTTCATACAAGAGTCTGGGGCTGGATGCTTTATTCCAAGACAAGCCCTAGGTCTGCTAGTTTACTGCTATTCTCGGCCATTGCTGCTGACATTGTAACAATCAAAAATACAACTGCAATATACAGTCTCTAAGAAAGAAAGACAGAAATGTTGGTAAGTGTTTTCTTTACTCAACTCTCATCACTATTACTGGTAAAAACAGAGATTTTCCAATAAAAATTGAAACCTCTACCCATCCCACATATCTACCACCATTGGCCCATGGCTTTTTTCTGCAATAGCTGCAAAGATCTGTGGTCTTTCTCTGGCCTCAGAGTGCAAATAAACGGAACCTACAGTGCCCAGGGAAATACACATTATAAACATAGCAGATTGCCATCACAGCATCCCGCCTTGAACGGATCCAGCGGCTGCCTACAACTGTCAGAGTGAGAAGTGCTGTAGTTTTTCGCACCTTCACATGCTGAACCACAGCTGACAGACCACAGGAGGCAATGAAATCATCAACAACAATGAATAAAAACATAAGCATTACAAATTAAATGCCAGTGCAGTACAGCTTGTAGTCTAGCACAGTGAATACAAAGGCCATGTTCCTTTCGGAAGGTCGGAGCTGCACAGCTCAGTGTTCACACTCTGAGTGTGGGAATATTGTATTGTCCTGCAGTATTTTCTAAGCAGTGCCTGCCTCGCACCCGACCGAGTGTACATCTGAACCACTGACGTTTTACAAAAGATATGTATCTTTATAATGCCCCATAGTAGGATCCTGACTTCAGGCTCACTTACTTGTCCTTAAGAATCCTTAGCTAGCAGCTTTTCTATAAAATCATTGCTGTCGGTGTCTAATCTAGATGTAGAGAAGATTTGATGGCAGAAATTAGAGCCACAGGGATGAATCTGCCTCCTCTGTTCTTGGAGATAAAGACGCCAAGAGGTAACCCCACATAAAAACAACACTAAATAAATGATTGTGATACAAAGATAATGCTTCAAGCTGTAAAACTGTATCTTCTATAGTGTACACCAACCTCCACATAGTAACAATCAGTAGCAGAGTGTCTCTCTTCAGGCATTTGGAAGATATACTCTAGGCACCTCACTTGGCATGAAGCCAGGGTTCAGCCAAGCATGTACGCCTCACGCTGCTCAGCAGAGCTCTGTACCTCTCCCATGGGATGGAGTCAGGGCGCAGCCATATACTCGTGTACCTCACGCTTCTAGGGAGAGCTCTGTACCTCTCCCTTGGGATGGAGCCAAGGCTCAGCCACGCACTGTTTGCCTCACACTGCTCAGCAGAGCTCTGTACCTCTCCCATGGGATGGAGGCAGGGCTCAGCCACGCGCTGTGTGCCTCACGCTTCTAGGGAGAGCTCTGTACCTCTCCCATGGGATGGAGCCAGGGCTCAGCCACGCAGTGTGTGCCTCACACTGCTCAGCAGAGCTCTGTACCTCTCCCACGGGATGGAGCCAGGGCTCAGCCATATACTCGTGTACCTTACGCTTCTAGGGAGAGCTCTGTACCTCTCCCATGGGATGGAGCCAGGGCTCAGCCACGCAGTGTGTGCCTCACACTGCTCAGCAGAGCTCTGTACCTCTCCCACGGGATGGAGCCAGGGCTCAGCCATATACTCGTGTACCTTACGCTTCTAGGGAGAGCTCTGTACCTCTCCCATGGGATGGAGCCAGGGCTCAGCCACGCACTGTGTGCCTCACACTGCTCAGCAGAGCTCTGTACCTCTCCCATGGGATGGAGTCAGGGCGCAGCCATATACTCGTGTACCTCACGCTTCTAGGGAGAGCTCTGTACCTCTCCCATGGGATGGAGCCAGGGCTCAGCCACGCAGTGTGTGCCTCACACTGCTCAGCAGAGCTCTGTACCTCTCCCATGGGATGGAGCCAGGGCTCAGCCACGCGCTGTGTGCCTCACACTGCTCAGCAGAGCTCTGTACCTCTCCCATGGGATGGAGCCAGGGCTCAGCCACGCACTGTGTGCCTCACACTGCTCAGCAGAGCTCTGTACCTCTCCCATGGGATGGAGCCAGGGCGCAGCCATATACATGTGTACCTCACGCTTCTAGGGAGAGCTCTGTACCTCTCCCATGGGATGGAGCCAGGGCTCAGCCACGCGCTGTGTGCCTCACACTGCTCAGCAGAGCTCTGTACCTCTCCCATGGGATGGAGCCAGGGCGCAGCCATATACTCGTGTACCTTACGCTTCTAGGGAGAGCACTGTACCTCTCCCATGGGATGGAGGCAGGGCTCAGCCACGCGCTGTGTGCCTCACACTGCTCAGCAGAGCTCTGTACCTCTCCCACGGGATGGAGCCAGGGCTCAGCCATATACTCGTGTACCTTACGCTTCTAGGGAGAGCTCTGTACCTCTCCCATGGGATGGAGCCAGGGCTCAGCCACGCAGTGTGTGCCTCACACTGCTCAGCAGAGCTCTGTACCTCTCCCACGGGATGGAGCCAGGGCTCAGCCATATACTCGTGTACCTTACGCTTCTAGGGAGAGCTCTGTACCTCTCCCATGGGATGGAGCCAGGGCTCAGCCACGCGCTGTGTGCCTCACACTGCTCAGCAGAGCTCTGTACCTCTCCCATGGGATGGAGCCAGGGCTCAGCCATATACTTGTGTACCTTACGCTTCTAGGGAGAGCTCTGTACCTCTCCCATGGGATGGAGCCAGGGCTCAGCCATATACTCGTGTACCGTACGCTTCTAGGGAGAGCTCTGTACCTCTCCCATGGGATGGAGCCAGGGCTCAGCCACGCGCTGTGTGCCTCACACTGCTCAGCAGAGCTCTGTACCTCTCCCATGGGATGGAGCCAAGGCTCAGCCACGCACTGTGCCTCACACTGCTCAGCAGAGCTCTGTACCTCTCCCATGAGATGGAGTCAGGGCTCAGCCACGCACTGTGTGCCTCACACTGCTCAGCAGAGCTCTGTACCTCTCCCATGGGATGGAGTCAGGGCTCAGCCACGCGCTGTGTGCCTCACACTGCTCAGCAGAGCTCTGTACCTCTCCCATGGGATGGAGCCAAGGCTCAGCCACGCACTGTGTGCCTCACACTGCTCAGCAGAGCTCTGTACCTCTCCCATGGGATGGAGCCACGGCTCAGCCACGCACTGTGTGCCTCACACTTCTCAGCAGAGCTCTGTACCTCTCCCATGGAATGGAGCCAGTGCTCATTCATACACTGGTGTGCCTCAGAAACCTCTATTTTCCATGAGATGGAGTAAGGCCTAGGCGTAATCACCGTAGCTCACAGAGCTCTGTACCTCTCTTGCAGGATGGAGCCATGCAATATGTGCCTCATGGAGCAGAGCCGAGCTCTCTACGTATCCCAGTGCATGGAGCCAGGGTTTTGCCATTCACTATGTGCCACATTTACTCCACAGAGCTCTAAAGCACTTCGTTGGCGCGGATATAAAGCCCAGCCATACCTGGTAGCTCACGCATTTCAGTAGAGCGCTGAACTTCTCATAACTGTTGAAGCAGAGCTTAGGAGCGCTTCTGAGGTCATCCTATGCCTTACACCAAACTTCCTTAGTGCATTTAAGTTAAAGAAAACCAATCATTTAAAAACTGAAAAGGTAGCCCCTGGATGGAAGACTACAGTGGACAGGACAGTCTTCTGCTAGTTCCTTCCTGATACTTCCATATTCTCTCACGTCCACTTCCCACTTGCTTGCAGGACTTCACAACAGTAAAAAAAAGAAAAAAGACAGGAATAAAAGTTCAGGAATGGTGCAAGCATGGATTTCTGTCACACAGATCTAGAAGTTCATAGTGGAGGTCTACTTTTAAGACACAAAATCTCCCAAAACATGTTAAAACCTCATAAAATGTGTAAAAATAAAAGTTGTGCTGCCTCCAGGGCTGAGCAGCCAGTGCAGATAAGCCTCTCAACCACAGCTGGGCAGGGACTGGACCATCCTCACCACGCGAGACTGATCACCGGCACTCAGTAGAGGAGGGTCAAGGATGTTGGTCATGCTTAGGCTTCCCCCTCGTGGGAAACCTGGTGGTAGCCATCGGGTTGGGACCGCAGGCGGAAGACCAGCACCAGAAGCACGGCGATGACCAGGAAAAGGACGATACCACATATAGCCAGTCCAACTATTACTTCTGTGGGAGGGAAGGAAGCAGGAGAGGTGACGGGGAAAGCAGGAGAGGTGACGGGGGAGGCAGCAGAGGCGACGGGGGAAGCAGCAGAGGCGACGGGGGAAGCAGCAGAGGCGACGGGGGAAGCAGCAGAGGCGACGGGGGAAGCAGCAGAGGCGACGGGGGAAGCAGCAGAGGCGACGGGGGAAGCAGCAGAGGCGACGGGGGAAGCAGCAGAGGCGACGGGGGAAGCAGCAGAGGCGACGGGGGAAGCAGCAGAGGCGACGGGGGAAGCAGGAGAGGCGACGGGGGAAGCAGGAGAGGCGACAGGGGAAGCAGGAGAGGCGACAGGGGAAGCAGGAGAGGCGACAGGGGAAGCAGGAGAGGCGACAGGGGAAGCAGGAGAGGCGACAGGGGAAGCAGGAGAGGCGACAGGGGAAGCAGGAGAGGTGACAGGGGAAGCAGGAGAGGTGACAGGGGAAGCAGGAGAGGTGACGGGGAAGCAGGAGAGGAGACGGGGAAGCAGAAGAGGAGACGGGGAAGCAGAAGAGGAGACGGGGAAGCAGGAGAGGAGACGGGGGAAGCAGGAGAGGAGACGGGGGAAGCAGGAGAGGAGACGGGGGAAGCAGGAGAGGAGACGGGGGAAGCAGGAGAGGTGACGGGGAAGCAGGAGAGGTGACGGGGGAAGCAGGAGGTGACGGGGGAAGCAGGAGGTGACGGGGGAAGCAGGAGGTGTCGGGGGAAGCAGGAGGTGACGGGGGAAGCAGGAGGTGACGGGGGAAGCAGGAGGTGACGGGGGAAGCAGGAGGTGACGTGGAAGCAGGAGAGGTGATGGGGGAAGCAGGAGAGGTGACGGGGGAAGCAGGAGAGGTGACGGGAAGCACAAGGAGAGAGAGATAGAGAGAAAGAGATAGAGAAACAGAAGAAACTGGATCAGAGACCAAATGCTTTTTTCTCAACAGTTTTAGGATTGTCACAAACAATTATTGATCTGTATTGCAATATATTACATTAAGACACAAGTACAGTATCGCATCTGGCGAGGAGGCACTGTGGATCCCTATCTACTACTACGCCTACTATGGCAATAGGGTGGCGCTACAGTAAGTTAGTGCTCACAGCCTCTCCTTGCAGTGCCACCTATAAAGGTTGACATGATACACATACTCTGGAGAATCAGAGAGATGTGCACATTTTTCTCATATTCTGAAATATTTTCTTTGAATATAATTGAAAACAAGATAAGATAATTCTGTAGAAACTAAACAGACTACTGGAAAACATTGAACCATAAAAAATTAAAGCATCATGAAACCAAACTTAAGTGATGCTTGGGTTGATGTCACTCAACTTTCAGTCAATCATCTGGAGCAGCAGAACAATAGTCAAATAGATTAACAAAGAACAAAAACAAGTGGCATTTCAAGCAGTGATCAGGAAATAACAGCATACATGAATCAATGGGGCAGATCCCAAGTAGTAAAACACCATTAAGGAAGTGAAGGACTATTCAGGGCAGGTGCGTGGGAGGGTAAAAAAAACAACAAAAAAAACAAGTTACTAACTAGTAACAAGAGTTGAATCTTGAGAGCTTTCTAGATTCACATGCTGTGCAGTTTTTCCCTATCTTGAGATTTGGTTCACATATTTCTTTAAGAAACACAACCATATATGTGAATCTTTAGCAGAGGAGACAGTGAGGCTCCCGAGAACGTCAACCGTACGCATAGAATACTGCACTACATGACGGCCATTCACATCCTTCGTACTTACCTTTGATGGTTATGAGGGCGGGCATACCAGAACACATGCATTTGAAAAGCACAGATTCAAACCTCGGGGCTCATAACAGTGGTTTACTGTAATTCAAATCAATGATACTCATCATCATAAAATCTTTATTCGGTCGTAAAACTAACCATAAAAGAATAAAATAACACAGCACATACAATCATACAGACTTAAAACGTGCGGAAAAATACAAATGTTTAAAATTAATGATCACAACAAAATAGGTTAACGGTCTCCCATTCACAACAATGCAATAATCAAATGGGTCTGGAAAGTCTCAAACTCAGCGCAACCCGTAAAAATCAGGAAACAGCATATAAAACATGTTTGTTAGGTAGCAGCTGCAAACAAAGAAGTGCAGGACGTACTTGTGAAAAGTTCATGGGCTTCAACAATGGAATAATAAACTGCTTTCTAGGCACACTAAAATATTTACAGAACATTACGAAATGCAAAGTGTCCTACGGAGACCTGTTGCCGCAGGGAAACATGGTGCCATGGTGAAACCAACCGCTGAGTAACGGGTTAAACCTAAACCTAGCCAAAACAAAACTCTCTCTCACATTGGGTACCAGGGCTAGGTAAGGCTTCAGGCCCTGAACAGTTCTCTCACCATGGGTTTCATCACTTCTACCTGTTCTCTGGTTAACGATGCATGTTCTAAGAACAAGTCCTTCACCCCTTTCAAACTGAGAGAGACAATGAATGGGGATTAAAAAATATATCCGCTCGGCCTAGGTTAGCAAAGACTGTCTTCACGTGAGCGATCCAGGAAATTCTCTTTGTGTGATCAAGGGACAAGCAGTCTGAAAGAATCTGTCTGTTCAGCTTAAGTCCCTCTCTGGTCCAGATCTTGATCCAACACAAAGGTCTGAGGGCGACTATGTCCGCTAAATATCTTGTTCCAAGGTGAGCATGGAGAGAAAAGGCCTTGGTGCTTTTAGGGTCCTGCACCAGGCGTCTTAAAAATTGGTTTTCGGCAGTCTGAATATCGTCAGTGATCGCATACCCCACACACCTCACTGTTATGCAGGCCCTGCGAAACACATTGTGTCTGATAGATCTGGAGTAAAATACGTGGCGACCAGGAACCCGTCCTGCACACGAAGATGGCCACTGCCCCAGGGCCATAACAAGCTCACACCCCCTCCGGGTAAGCAGGGGTTCCAGTTTTTGTTCACATCAAATGTTACCACTAAATGGGGAAAGGTCGAGACTTTTGCCAGGGTGTGGATAGCCACCTTTAATGTCTGGCAGCTGGTACACTAAGGGCCTACTACCATAACATACAATTTTGTGAAATTTACTGCCAGGTCCAAACTATCCATAAAGGCAACAAACTTGTCCAGTAGTAGCTGTGTTGCAGGGATTCTGTTTTGGAACAGAACTATGCTTGAGATCACAGAACATAAGTATGTAGGGACTGAGTCACCATACCACATCAGTACCCCTGAACTATAATCCAGACTAGCTCACAGTGCCTTCACCTGCATTCCTAACCTTCCTAGAGTAGTAAATGAGTTGGCGCCCCAGAACACAACACTCTAGTCCCTTCAGGGAACCGCTGTAGCAGGTCATCACCTTTCGTTCGATAACTACTGCATGTCCATAATAAACAGAAATGAGACACGAAAACAGTTTACAATATTTATTGAAACTATCGTGGTTTATTATGAAGCAACTGCACTGCAAATAGAAAACATACAAAACTTAGTAATATAATTAGCATCACCAATAAACCATATACAATGAATAGCCCTATCATGGTTATTGGGATATCTGCCTAAGCCTAGCCTCAAAATAATATAACCAAGATCCCCGGGACCGTGACGGGCCTCATACCTGGCATTTGCCGTTAGCTGGTCTGCATCTCAGATTGCGCAAAATTGGTGCTCTGGTTCCGGCCCTTTTCTATGCTAGAAATCCTCCTCTCTATTGTCAAAAAGGCAAGTCTCTGCTTATGTGATAAGAAATGCTGTACTCGTAAACAGCAGCTGGGAGTCTTCTATTGTGTCTAGGTGTTAGTGTCCGTCCACAGAGAATAACAGGGCACAATCTTGTTTGACCTTGTACTAAATGTTCAGACTCAATCTCAGTAGAAAAGCCGAATAATAAAACATGTGCAGCCTAGTTCTAAAATAACAGTGTGGCACAAAAACAAGCAGGATATTTTGTAACATGTGCAAATCAAACGCAGCCTGAAACATGTGCAGAGTGCGCGGTTGGGCTAACAGAACGGAAAACTGCAGTGGACCCTATACGGGACACACAACACGCCCCTTTTGGTTGGGACAATAATGTAATGACTAAGGAAATAATACTAATCATATACACAAACTAAGCAATAAGAGTGTTATAAAAGGATTATAATTTGTAATAAACATAATAATATGTACATTTTCAGAAAAATGGTAGCCGAATTAGAAAAATGTTGGAGGTATCCATGATGTCTTTTGCAAGTTCAAAAGCCACAGAATCCAGAACGGATTCTATCTCAGACGATTTTTGTTCGACGGCCCAATTCCCCAACTAAAAACAGGCATGATCCTCTATCTCAGCCGATGCTGAGAAAGTAACCGGGTAACCTGCATCCGTGTCATTTGAGCCAGGTGTTCTAACTCCATGTGGTGATGCACTTGTTTCAGTTGAAACGAGTGGCTCATAGCTTTCATTGTGAAGCAGCCACAGGCCCAAGGGACAACTTTGAAAATGGGCTACTAATGGACTCATCAACAGGTCTATGTCCACGGAAGCCAGCGCTGGCAGAGCCAGGCAAATATCTAGTGCCCATTCGAAGGGGCACCAGAGGCAGTGAAACACCGGTAGCACAAGAGTAAACCAGGCTGGTCAGAATGACACTGACCAATCAAGGTCCAATTCTTGAAGCAAGAGAATTCAAAAGATTCAAAGCATGTGATCACGGCACAGCTGGAGCGCTGGTATTTCCAGTGGGCTAGCAAAGACAACATCCTTTGCAGAGGAACAAAAAGAGCATCAGAATGCTGCGAATGAGGAATAACAGCAGCGGGAAACCACCAAACACACTGGAAAAAAGGGAATGAATGAAAGCTGGTATTACTCCAAAGATTGTCTAGAAGGAACTGACTGAGCCGGAGCCTGTAACTATAAAAAAGTGTGCAAGACCAGCTGTTTTGGAAGCATTAAAAATGCGATGTACTAATTCAGCAAAATGTAATGGGAAGTTAATGTTTAGCAACGAAATGGTAACTTACCAGTAGAAGTAGTTTTGCAGCTTGAAGAGTTTTCTGGATTCACATGCTGTGCATTATTCCGCCATCTAGTGGTTGGGTCCGGAATAGTCTGTTTTTTTTCTTTTCTTTTCTTTTCTAGGCGGCGTCGACCACCATTTGGTGACAGGTACATCCCCTGCGTGATGTCAGATGGCGCCCTGGAGGTTGTTGTGCGCGGGAGCCATCTTCAGATTCTTTTTTCCACCGTTGGGTCTGGAAGCAAGAGGGGACGCTCTGAAGTTTTTCAGAAAAGTCCCCGAAAAAACTTGAGATTTCGAATAAAAAAAACTAGGATTGAACATCGACCTCGCAACCGGAGAACACAACTTCACCCCGGAAACGACATCTCCAATATCGAAAACATCAAGGTTCGACAAATGGGAAGGTAGAGGCCATGGAAAATACACCTTTCAAATTTGGCCCCAAGTGCCACCACAAATTCGCACAACACGATCCACACAACGTGTGCAACCTCTGCCTGCCCAAGGACCACAAGGACAAGGACTGCGAGGCCTGCGCGGTTTTCCTGCCTAAAACCCTCAGGACACGCCAAAAGCAGAGAGAGGCCCACTACGCAACAATGTCCCAGGCACCGAAGAAACCTTCTCTGAAGGACGTAGACCTCTCCAACGACGAGGAGGACCAAGGAGTTCCAGCAGAATCGATGCACCAAGGATCGGACGTTGAAATTCTGGAGGAAGACTTCGAAAAAACCCACGGCAACAAAAAGATGGCGAAGGACACAGAGAAGAAGACGGATAAGGTAAGACACCATAGATATCCGTCGGAACTGAAGGGCCACGATAATAGGGCTCAGCCTAAAGCAGCCCCAACGCCAAAGAAAAAGGGGATCGAAGGCCAGCCTTGATCCAAAGAACCCTACAGAACCCTACCAAGGGACACCGATGAGGGAAGATCACCCAAGGTGCCGAAAACAAGGGTCGAACACAAACGCCCGAAGGGAATTACGTCGCCCTCGAAAACAGAGGCACGTGCCAACAAGAAGCGAAAATCTCCGGTCTCCGAACAGAGAGAGCCCTCGAGGTCAAAAAGAAAAAGAAACGGCTCGAAGTCGAAATGGCGGCGCTCCTCCAGAAAAAGGAGTTTGACGCTTCACTCACTAGCCCCAGCCAACAAGGGCACACAATACCTACCAATGCTACCAAGCATCCTTGATCAGGGCAAGGAAGCCTTCAAAGAGCCATCCTCAAGCAAGGGTGTGACACCAAGGGTCGAAAAGAAGTACAAACCCTCTTTCGAGGACCCTAAGTATATCCAGGGAAATACAGTGCCTGACTCCATTATTGTCACCATGGCCAGGAGAAGAGCGAATGCCCTCTGACAGTGGACCACCTCCAGAGAAGGAAAGCAAACGGATAGATATGGTAGGCAGAAAAATGGAGAAAGAGGCAGCAATGCAATGGCGCATCGCAAACTCAAATGCCCTGCTGAACAGGTACAGACACCAGCAATGGGATGACATCGAGGAGCTCATCAACAAGCTCCCGGAAGAGGACAAGAAAAGGGCAAAAGCTGTTGTCCAAGAAGTCAAACACATAGCAAACACATGCCTTCAATCAGTACTCGACGCTGCAGACACTGCCAGCAGACAAATGTGCACAGGCACCACACTAAGAAGGCATGCCTGGCTTAGAATATCCGGCTTTAAACAAGAGGTGCAAACCTCCATCATTAACAGACCTTTTACAGGAAATGCACTATTTGGAAAGGAAGTAGATGAATCTCTCAAGAAGATTAAAAAAGACAACAAAACTGCAAGAGCCATGGGAGCCCTGCAACAAAGAGGTACCTTCAAAAGAGGAGGGTTTAACGGAAGAAAACCCACAGGAAGAGGAGCCATTTGTTCAGGGACAGCAGATGTCTCATCAACATCAGGGCCAAGGGAATGGTCAACAAAACTAACAAGCAGGATACCAAAACTGGCAACAGCCAAATCAGTCCTTTCGAGGAAGAGGCAGAGGCCAGCCCTCTAGAGTAGGAGGAAATGGCTCAAATTGACTCCTGCAGAGAAAAATACCCCCACACAACACCAGTGGGAGGCAGGATATCACAATACCTACAACAGTGGCAAAAGATCACCACAGACAACCCAAGTTAGCTTTCGAACAGCGCAGGCAGACCAGGCAGGAGGGGTCGACACTGTAAACGGGAGAACTCGCCACTCAGACGGAGACTGGCGCAACGCGGGACGACGACCTGAAGGCGATCATGCTAGATGTCAAAGCCAGTGTCAGTGGCATCGCAACTCAGTTGGACAAGCTGTTCGGCAGTCTGGATACTGTGAAAGCCAGGGTGGACTTGCACGATGCGCAGATCGCGCAATTAGAATCGAGACTTTCAGACGTTGAGGACACCATGACTGGAGACCAGCAAAAGCTGCTCCAAATGGACAGAGTACTGGAGTTAATTAAGAACAAGAATGAAGATTTGGAGGCGCGCTCCCGTAGGAGCAACCTCCGTATCACGGGGGTGCCCGAGTCTTCCAACATCACGAAAATGGAGGATTTCGTCGAACAGCTACTACGTGATCTCTTTGGCGAGATACTGTCACCGGTCTTCCTCGTGGAGAGGGCACACCGTTCTCTGGGACCAAGGCCTCCCCCGGGAGCGCCTGCCCGCCCGATTATCGCTAAACTACTGAATTACCGCGACGCGGTCCTGTGCGCCGGCCAAGAGAAAGGTGAGGTGCGGCACCAAGGGAACACTCTCGCTTTCTATCCCGACTTCACGCTGGCGGTACAGGCCGCCCGGCGAGAATTTCTCCCGGCTAAGAGGTTGCTCCAGAAACACGATATCTCCTACTCTCTGGTCTACCCGGCCAAACTGCGAAGGCTGGGTCCCAAATACAAATCTTCAATGACCCGAAAGCTGCCCTGGCCTTTGCAAAAAAACTGGACAAGCAACATCGCCTGACGCCGTCCAACTCCCAGCAAACTGACGGAGGTGGCGCAAGTGACAATGACTAATGAGGACTCTTGCTGTTCTGGTTTTGTTCTTCGCTGTGCTAGAATTTGGCCGCCTCCCCTGTCTGTTACCCAACTGTACAGGCTTTTCGCTGTCTGCCCTGTTGCTCCCCCCATACACCGTTTTCTAAAATACCAAGCAACTACCGCAGCCCTGTCTCTTGGCTATGCCACTGTACCATATTGGACTGCCCATAGAAAATTCGGACTCCGTCATGCCTCGTTCTTTTTAAGTACTGTTGTTGTGGTCCCTGGCCTTGATACTCGGCCCACTTCTAGTTCTGCAGCGGCGTCTCCCTGGTCGCGGGGGTGCCTGCATGCCTCTCAATGTTTTGATATAGAGATGTCTTACCACTACTATGGCTTGGCCACCCAGTCCTAGCGGCGGGGGTGTATGCCAGGTGGAACCATGCCCCCTTGGGATAATTCCCTCCTCGAATTTTTTTGCTCCCTCTCCATGTTGGGGTTTCCTGGGTAGGGTGGGGTTGGATGCTCAACCTAATTGGGGGGGTTGGAGTGGGTGGTGGGTTGGGGGGTAAGTCACTTAGGGCATTTCCGCCTCCTAATAGAGGCTTGTTATTTTTATCGTTTGGTTTTGCTTTTTGTTTGTTGTTGCGTAATGTATTTCAAATTATGCCGCATACTGCGACACCTGCAGCTGTCATTCCTCCGACACACCCGACACTATCCATCGTGCAACACCACTATGCCATCATATGACCGACACCACACTTTGGACCTGGAACGTTGGGGGTCTAAATGACCATCGCAAGGCACGCCTTAAGCATGCTCACCTCACAAGACACCAGGTGGACATTTGTTTTCTCCAGGAAACTCATCTTCTTCCTACTACCGCCTCTAGGTTACAATCGAGGCACTGGGGCGAGACCCACTCATCCTTCTATTCCAACTATTCCTGTGGTGTCTCCATCCTTCTCCGTAGAGGGCTTCCCTGGCGCACCCTCCAGTCCTTCGTTGATCCCGAGGCCAGGTACTTCATCCTTTCCGGCACCCTTATTAATCAGCCCCTAATCCTAGCGGCAATTTATGGCCCAAATTCCGACAATCCTGATTTTTTCATACAAGTCTGGCAGCTCATCTCCTCTCTGGGACCCTGCCCTCTCCTTTGGGGCAGTGATTTCAACATGTCTCCTCCTGGGCCACATCCGTGGATCACATGGCCCGCACCCTCTCCGACCACGCTCCGGTACGGCTATGCTTGCAATTCCCGCTCGCTATGCGTCGCATGTTTGCATGGCGGCTGCCCCCTAATGCTCTTCGAGACACAGTTTTCTACGAGGAGATTTGCGCTGCCATTGTTAACTATTTTGAACATAATGTCGGCTCGGTGGACTCTCCTTCAACTCTCTGGGAGGGCTTTAAGGTTGTAATCCGGGGGGAGTGCATCTCTAAACAGTCAGGGTTGTTGCGATCTATTCGGGGCACCCTCGAGCGTCTGGAGAACGAGATAAAGACCCTGGATCTCCTACAGTCCCAGGACCCCAGCCCCAACACTCTGGCTCAGATTAGAGGGAAAATCACTGATTTCCATGAGGAGGTAGATAGGGAGATCAAATTTCTGGGCAGGGAGGCGCGAGCTCGTCGCTATGGTGAGGGCGACCGGCCCGGTAAAACCCTTGCTAACCTTCTCCAGCAACCACATGCCTCCTCTTACATCACCGCCTTGCAGGGTGGGACTTCCGATAGAACAACCTCCCCTACAGAGATTGTCGCCTAATTTTCCACCTTCTACTCACAGTTGTATTCCGCCGGCGAGGCACCTCCCCGTGAGGTCCTCGACCAGTACTTCGAGACTATCGAACTCCTCTGGTTGAGTAATGGCCACCGGGAATGCCTGGATGAACCATTCACCCAGGAGGAGATTTCTGCGGTTATTGCGGGGCTCCCAGGGGATAAAGCTCCTGGTTCTGATGGCCTCTCCCTGGCCTTCTATAAACAATTCGTGCCTCTTCTGGTCCCACATCTAGCCGCCATGTATAACGACTCTCTCGAAAGAGGGAGCTTTCCCCCATGCTCACCCTTCTTCTGAAGCCCGACAAACCCCCCGAATATTGTGATTCATATCGTCCCCTGTCTCTCATCAATACTGATAATAAAATCTACGCTAAATTGCTGGCCACACGTTTTCTCCCACTCATGCCCCTAATTGCACCCCCGGACCAATCCGGTTTCATTCCCGGGCACGCCACATCTCATAACCTTCGGACCATTTTTGCTGTCCTCCACCAAATTAATCCCTCTCTCCCTGCCGTAGCGGCACTTCTAGACGCCACTAAGGCCTTTGACACTCTCGAGTGGCCTTTCCTTTTTTACCTCCTCCCACGTCTGGGCTTCAGTCCGGACTTCGTGCGTAAAATACAGCTTTTATACACCCTCCCCACAGCTCGTATTAGAATAAATGGACAGGTTACTTTCCATCTCGAGAGGTACCAGGCAGGGGTGTCCCCTCTCTCCTATGCTTTTTGCCATTGTCATGGAACCCCTTGCTGCCCGGCTTCGGCAACATCACACCCAGAGGGGCATTGACTTTGCGGCCCGGGCTCTTGTGGTCTCCATGTATGCGGATGATGTCACAATCTACATCCGTAACCCCCAGGACAACCTTGCCCCCATGTCAAGGGAGGTGGTATGATTCGGATGTTTGTCCGGAGTCCAAGTAAATTGGAGCAAGTCGGTCCTCTTCCCCCTTACAGACGCCACTAGACCCTTCACCCCAGACTACCCCTTCGTTTGGGCATCCATCCCTACCAGGTACCTTGGTATTTGGCTGAGCAGGGATGTGGATGAACTTTGGAGGTCTAACTTCGGCCGTGCGATGGACTGGCTGGAGACGAAGATCCATGTGTGGCAAAAACTTCCCCTGTCATTGGTAGGGCGCATCGCCATTGCAACAAGCATTTGCAATGCAATAGGTCTCGCATTTACGCAAGTTTAAGCTATTGGCATTGTAAATGACAATGCGTTTTATTTATGTTTCAAAAACCAAAACATAAATAAAAGGCATTGTTATTTACAATGCCAATAGCTCAAACTTGCGTATATGTGAGACCTGTTGCATTGCAAATGCCTGTTGGTTTTAGTTTCTAATGTGTTTGAGAAGGGATGTGCAAAGCATGCCCTCATTTTTTTGACATTGGAATACCTTCCCTGTCATGGGATTAGCTGTTCTGGCAGAGGACTCTGCTCTCTGAATCAGTAGTTATAACCAGACCTTTTTATCTGTTCCACATGAGTGAAGGCCTATTGGCCCACTCAAGTAAAGTCCCACTGATATGCACTAACCTAGGTCCAAGCACTACAATTCTAGTGCATATTTGCATGCACGTATGTATAGGTGTGGCCTGCATGATGCATTTTTATTGTGTGTATGAGTAAAACAGAGTAATGGAAGTCTGTGAGTTTCATTTTAAAAGCTTGTGTCCTGATGATCTTCACCAAGTGGAATTGTGTTTTTTCCAGATGGTAGAATTGTATTGCTGACGTTCATGAAGCTGTAAGGAGGAGGCAGGTCTCACTTTAGATTGATTTTATTAGGTCCTTTTTGCTGCATTGGGTTTCTGCTTGGTCTCCCTGAATGAATGATTCTTCTATAGCACACAGCTACTCAGAGGATTGTCCCGGTGCTTTTAGGCACTGAAGGGAACAGAGCACAGAACCGCTGAGATCCGAACATCACTGAAGTCTGAATAAGAGTGTTTTCAGCTTCTTTTTAAATGTAACTTCCTTCGAGATAGACCTCAAGTAATCAGGCAGCTGATTCTGCATACTTGCCGCTCTGACCATGAAGGAAGAGCCTCACCTCCGTTGTCTTTGGAAGTGAGGTACCGCTAGAAGTTTAGCATTGCTGAAACACAGGTACTTTATTCAGCTATGTTCCTTAATCCATTCATTAAGGTACATAGGCTGAGCTCGGGCGGCCGATGACAAGGGGCAGTCTCAACCCGGAAACAGGGGTGGGAGGAATGTAGATTTAGGTGTTGAGAGGGAGGGCACCACACGGGGAGAATTGTTAAAGTTCAGTCAATGTTATGAAAAAAAAATGGAGGTAGTTAAGCCGCACATGCGGACCAAACCTTCTCAATAAAGTGTAAAATAAAGTGCATCTAAAGTATTCACTCTATCTGAGGTCCGTGGCCGGGAGCCCCAGGTTCCAATGTTGTCCTCGGCTTAACATCCTGTGATTCTGCGCACTTCCCTTAATATCCAAGTGCCTACGAGAAAATGAATATGTCCTCGTGTAACGTCACTGGAGCTCATTTAAAGCGCTCCAATACCTTCGTGTCGAGTTAACGCTATATACAATTTTAAAAAAATCCTCAAACTGCAGGCCCGCTGCATCAATGGAACTTTTTACATTGCACATTTCACATTTAACATGCTGTTCCCTGGGAAGCAGCGAGGGGTTGGAAAGGGTTAAAAGGGTGGAGAGAAGGAACATCTGTGCACCGTCCCATGGCCGGGAGCCCCA
Organism: Calotriton arnoldi; assembly: GCA_963921515.1. Classification (NCBI taxonomy): domain Eukaryota; kingdom Metazoa; phylum Chordata; class Amphibia; order Caudata; family Salamandridae; genus Calotriton; species Calotriton arnoldi. The sequence goes on along the minus strand of CAWUFW010001944.1, from coordinate 1,242,685 downwards.
GGTTCCAATGTTGTCCTAGGCTTAACATCCTGTGATTCTGCGTACTTCCCTTAATCTCCAAGTGCCTACGAGAAAATGAATATGTCCTCGTGTAACGTCACTGGAGCTCATTTAAAGCGCTCCAATACCTTCGTGTCGAGTTAACGCTATATACAATTAAAAACAAGAAGCGCGAGCAACAAGCGCTCGCCAGGCATCCGCTGTTTATTTTTGCATCGCGCTTTCACTTTAAAGTGAAAGCGAGATGCAAAAATAAACACGCGGCGCCATGTCTCCTTTTTTGTCCGGCCCATCAGGACTGGATCGCATGGCTTGTTTACATAACACGCCTCCTTGCGATAAGAAACTGCTTCACGACAGCCGTGAAGCAGGCGATCCAGTCCGGATGGGCCGGACAAAAAAGGCAAAAGGAGGCACCCTAGAAACCTTATTTCCAATGGCAGGCCACCGTTTAACATAAACGGTGACGCAAGCCAATGGAAATAAGGGGCGGGGCTTCAAGCCCTTTTCTAAAACTCCTCATCTGCAATAAATCTCGCCGAGTGAGCTGCGCATGTGCGCAGCAACGCTAGGCGAGACCTAAAAATGGTGGTGCGCCCGAAGTTCTTATATCTCTTCTTAAACGTCCCTGTCCCACTTACATCAGACTTTTTTCGCAAACTACGCTCTCATAACACTGGTCTGGGCAGGGCGACAACCTAGAATAGCATACAACATTCTCACACTCCCCTTGACCCGTGGCGGGATGGGCGCCCCTGATTTCAAGTTGTACGCGCTATGCGCCCAAGCCAGCTTTCTCCACTTTTGGTTGCACCCCACGCCTTTCCAACCTCACGTAGCGGTCGAGGCCGACCTTGCTGCCCCATGGCCGCTCCAGACCGCGCTCTTCATTCCACCTAAACCCCCATGTGGCAAGATAGACACAGTTGAGTGCCTACGCTGGGCCTGGGATGGGCTTCGGAAATACGCCTTTGCCAGCACACTTTATGCTCCCTCCATGACCCTAGCCAACAACCCAGCATTTCCCCCATTACAGACTGCAGGCATGGCCCCCCGTGCTGCTCTCTAGGTCTCAACACCATAGCAGACATCTACCCGGACAACACATTCTTCGCCCTATCTGAGAATGCCGGCCCAATGGATAGGTTATTGTATTACCAGATTAGAGCGACCTGTAAGGAGGCGAACCCCACGTTCCCTCAGGCTCCCCGGCGCACGCTGCCCTCGAGTTGGTCCATTCCTCTAGTTCCTCGCGTAAATTGGTCACCAGACTTTATGCTCTCACGCTTGCCGCCTCTCCTGTTGACACTGAACGCGCCCGCACTGCTTGGAGTATGGTTTTGGGCAGAGACCTTCCGTAGGAGATCTGGCTATACTGTTGCAATCAGACTAAACGCTTATCTCCCAATTATCGTTTGCGGCTCATACATTTCAAATACTTACACAGACTTTACCGCTCCCCTGCAACACTATATAGGATGGGGTTACTCACAAGCGATAGGTGCGCGCGGTGCTCTGCCCCTGCTGCGGACTTTACTCATTTAGCCTGGTTGTGCCCCAAGGTGTCCGCCTTTTGGCAGGGCGTATGCGCAGCCATTTGCGACATCACACTTGAACGCGTCACCCCCGATCCCCTGGTATGCCTCTTAGGCTATGTAAAACATATATCGGACGCGAGCCGCAAACTAATCGCCATGCTTCTGGTTCTTGCAAAACGCAGAGTGTAAATCCACTGGGGGCATAAACCGGCGCCCAAGGTCAAAGAGTGGTTGGATGACTCTGCCAACTGTCAGACATTGCTGGGTGAATTTTGGGATTTGATGCCGGCTGCCAGCAGACCCCCAGACATTTGTGTCCCCCTCATCTCCTATCTACAGCACCTTGCCGCCCCAGTCAGCCCACCATCTGGCTCCCCCACTGAGGACGTGCTAAATACTAGAGGTAGCGCTGCCGACAACTTCTCATCGCCACACCTGCCCTCACATACACCTAACAGTCTATCCTGAATTCCACCTGCGCGGCTTAGGTCAGGCACTGTGCCTTTCAGGTCTAACACCTTTCTCATTTCCGTAATAAAATGTAAAGGGTTAATGTGAACGTGACTGCATCTATGCTGCAATGACAACTTGTAATGTGTCCTGCTGTTTATCCTTTTCAATAAAAGTTTTTAAAAAATTTTTTAAAAAATAAATAGATCTCAAGGACGCCTATTTACACATCCCTATGAACAAAAAACACAGAAAATATCTCTGGTTTCTGCACAAGGGAACACACTACCAGTTCAAAGTACTCCCTTTCGGAATAAAATCAGCACCACGTGTCTTCACCAAGTGCCTAGCTGCAGTCGCGGTGCACCTGCGAAAGGATGGAATACATGTCTATCCTTACCTAGACGACTGGCTTATAAAAGCAGCCACAAAACAAATGTCTCAGCCATGTTCAGACAGCAATCCACACGCTCAAAGGATTAGGATTCTCAATAAATGGCAAGAAATCCTCCACAAGGCCAAAAAAAAAACATTCTTAGGTGCAAGACTCGACTCAATACTTTCACAGGCTTACCCTACACAAAAGAGGATACAAGCCATCAAACAAGAAACTTCCCTATACCATAAGGGTCAATCTCTGACAGTGAGGAGAGTCATGAAGCTCATGGGCATGATGGCGTCATGCATCCCACTTATTCCTCATGCCCGCCTCCATATGCGCCCCTTACAGGAATGGCTTTCCAACAACTGGCCACAAGCCACTGGAAGTTGGGAGGATCTAGTGGTTGTTATGCACAGACTGCAAAAGCAGAAATACAATGGTGGGCATCCAAGAACATAACACAGGCAGACCTTTCAGAAACCCAACTCCATCTGTGACAATCACACCAGATGCATCCCTCAACGGATGGGGAGCGCACTTCCAAGATACGAGGCCAGTGGAACGACCTCGACTCCATAAAACACATCAATTACCTGGAAATGAAAATAGTATTCCTAGCATTGAAAGCGTTCCAGAAACACATTCGCAAGAGGACTGTCTTGATTCAAACAGACAACACCACCACCATGTTTTACCTCAACAAACAGGGAGGTACGAAATCATTCCCGCTAAGCAAACTAGCACAACAGATCTGGCAATGGGCAATTACTCAAAGGATCAATCTGCAAACAATACACCTACCGGGAATATACAACACAACAGCAGATCTACTGAGCAGGCAGAACAACTGCTCCCACAAGTGGGAATTGAAGCACAAGACAATACAATACATCTTCAAACTCTAGGGGACCCCAGAGATAGACCTGTTAGCTACAATACTGTTAGACTTGGCATCTTTTGGCGTGTTTCCCCTGACTTTTTGCTTTCTGACCTCCCGGTTTTGACTCTGTTTTTGCTGGTGTGATGATTCTGCGCACTTTCCTCACTGCGATCCAGTGGGAAAGTGCAAGTGCTCCTGTATAAAATGTGTTATGGATTGGTGTTTCCATGATTGGCCTATTTGGTTTATGTGTCAGTCCCTCGTAAAGTGCACTGCGAGTGCCAGGGCCTATAGACCAAATGCTGTTGGTGGGCTGCAGCACTGGATTGTGCCACCCACGCAAACAGCCCGTAAAATGTAACTCGGGCCTGCCAACGCAGAGCCAGTGCGCAGCCTGGGGCTGCCATGTCGACTTGGCAAGTGCACACACTTGCAAGTCCCCAAACCTTCCCTTTGCTACATGTTAGTCACCCCTAAGGTAGGCCCACGGTACCCCTGTGGGCAGGGTGCGGTGTCTGCGAAAGGTAGGACATGCCCGGGTGTGTGCGGCATGTCCTGATAGTGAATTACAGCCTAGTTCGTTTTTCACTATTGCAAGGCTACCTGTTCCCCTAGGCCAGAACGGGCAGTTTTGATTATTACAGCTTATAATCCTAACTGACCCCGGGAACATGGTAGAAATTCGAGTTTAGTATGCCTGGACTCAGAATGATAAAATGCATCTTTGAGTGAAGTTGGTTTTAACATTCTGCGTTTGAAAATACCACTTTTAGAAAGTGGGTATTTTCTTGCCTAACCATCCAAGCCTGCCTCTGCGAGGTTGTGTATTCCTTGTCTGGAATGTGAGTGACAGGGGCTGGGGGATGCCAGGAGACAGGGTGAGTCAGCGCAGGGCTGAATAGCCAGATCGACCTGTAGATGGGTGGGAGGGGTCGCACCTGGGCCCTGAATAGGACAGTGCCTTCCCTCCACAATGCTGGCTCCACCTCCTGTGGTGCGTCTGATGTCCCTGGCCTACTCACTGAAAGAGGGGACGGAGACTTGTCAACAAAGTGCTCCAGAACTGGTTTGGACTAGGCGAAGGCCTCTCTGCCTTCAGAGAACAAAGGAATTTGGGATATAAATATTGGGGCCCTGACCCCATGAATTTAGATCTCGCTGGAATCAAGGAACCTGCCAAGACGAAGAGCTGGAAGAGCTGCCAGGAGGAGTACTGCCCCTTTGCTGTGTTGTTGCTTTGTTGGGTTGGCCTGCAGTTGCTGCTTCTGTCTTGGGCAGTGAAAGGACTGGACTGAACTTTCTCCAAACTTGTGCTGAGTATCTCCAAGGGCCAGAAACCGAGCTGGCCTCCTGTTAAGAAGTCTCAGGGACTGCAAAGACTTCACAAGCCTCTGGGTACCGCTTCTGGAACGCTGTTTCAGTTGCCACAGAGGAAGGGAACCGCAACCGACTCCGTCAACCGAATCCATCCCTGGCCGGTGACCTGTTTGCACCGCAGACCGCATCGCCCCGCTTCGCATCGCAACCCTGGTCTCACCGTGGGCAACGTCCAACGCCGCCAACATCGAGACGCTGCTTGCACCGTGACCTGTGGGCACCGCAGTTCGCATCGCATCGCTTCACTGAACCAACCGGACCCGACCGACGAGGTCGCTGCAACTGGCTCAAGAGTCGAGACCGCACCGCATTTGGGGCACCGCTCGCACGTCTGCGACGCACCGCTCCGACTCGCACCGCTGTCCGACGCCAGCTCCCGCACTCCGGCTAGGTCGCCTGCATCGCAACCTGTCAGCACCGCATCGAGCATCGTCTCACCCTGCACCGCACGCCTTGGACTCACCGACTCCGTCTGCACGACGCTCATCGAGCCGCTGCCTGCACCGCATCGAGGGACACCGCACCTTGCATCGCTCCGTCTTGCACCGCAACCGCGACGAACGCCGACCGGCTCGTACACTCCGTACCAGCCACAACGAGAAAAGGTACTGTGACCGAGTCTGTTCATGACTCTGCTGGCCCGTATCGACGCGGTCGGCTGGAACTGTTAGGCTCTGTGGTTTTCAGCATCACGGTAGACTCGGACGGAGCTACCGACTCGTACGAACTTTGCTTTTGTGCTATTCCTGCAAAGAAGAAGTTAACGTATCAAGTATTCATTCGTAAAGTATAGTATTGTGGATTTTTGTCGTAATTGGTCTTGTCTTGAGTATATAAAATATTGGTTATTTTTCTAAACTGGTGTGGTGTCCGTTTGTAGTGCTTACACTGTATTACTGTTGGTTATGTGCAAATGCTTTACACACTGCCTCTGAATTAAGCCTGACTGCTCGTGCTAAGCTACCACGAGGGTGAGCAGGGGTTACTTCACGAGTGTAACAACCCTTACCCTGACTAGGAAGAAGGGTCCCTACTTGGACAAAGGTGCAAGCCCTTGCCAACTAGAGATCCCATTTCTAACATTGGTTGTCAGCGGTGAGGATAGGACTTGTGTTTGCACTTGACTTACAGTGATTGGTGTGCACTACTACCATATCGCAGACCATTACGTACCACATACTGGTTCTTTTTCTTTTGGCCTATTTTTGATCTTGCCAGTTTTCAACTCACGACTTTTGTCATGCCTGAATCAATTGCATCATCCGTTGCATCTCTGGAAGTTATCTTTGAGGAGGACAGGTTGGAATCCTACGCCGTAAAGGAGTTACGAGCGATTTGTAAAAACCTGAAAGTCCAAATTAAAGGCCTCACAAGGAAGGAGGAGCTACAGAAGGCGCTGAGGGCCTGGGTAGCAGCCAGACATGCCAATGGGCAGCCTGGTGATCTCAGTGAGGAGGCGGAGGAGCCTATTTCCAGGGTGGATGTGCTTTTGGGTAGGGGGAACCCGCCAGGTCGGGCAGCAGCAGTCTGTCCCCAGAGGAGCTGGAGGACAGGCGGGAGGCAAGGCAGTTCGAGCTGCAGAAGCTCAGGCTGGAGAGTGAGCGGGAGGAGAAGAGATTGGCCATAGAGGAGAGGAAGATGCTCTTAGAGCATGAGAGAGAACTGAAGGAGCTAGAACTTAGGAGTAAGTCAGGCTCAGATGGTGGCAGCAATTCGTCCAGAAAGGCAGACAGGATTGTGCACATTCCCAAGAACGTAGGCAAGGAGTTCAAGAAGGGGGATGACATACAAAGGTGGTTCCAGGGTTATGAGGCAGCCATACACATGAATGGGGTCCCTGAGGAGAATTGGGGAGCAGGATTGTGGCCACTTTTCCCGGAAGAAGCAAGGGATGCTCTGATAGCTTTGGGTAAGGGGTATCACCTCACCTATGCTGACATGAAGGATGCCCTTCTCACGAAGTATGGTCTTACTCCTGAAAAGTACAGGGATCAGTTCAGGTCCAGTAAGAAGTCTGATGTCAACACTTGGTTGGAATGTGTGGATGTGTTCTGCAGGTCTCTGGATGGTTGGGTGAAGGGCAGTAGTGTAACAGATTTTCAGGGGCTCTACAACTTGATTGCATGGGAGCACTTGTCTAGTCTATGTTTTGCAGATCTGCGCCAGCACCTAGTTGATAGTAAGCTAACTGACCCCAGGAAGCTTGCTATGGAAGCGGACCGCTGGGTGAGTACCAGGGTCCACAAGAAAGCGTTTGGGGGAGACTCAGCCAAAGGTGGGCAGGGTCCCCAGCAGAAAGGTGGGGGACAAGGGTAAAGCACAGGAGTTCTCTAAAGGGCCCCAAACTAGTACCCAGGGTAAAGGTTCCCAGCCCCCCGGTGATAAGAAGAAAGGGGTCTCTACAGGGAAGCCTGTTGAGACCGGCCCCCGCAAGTGTTATGCATGTGACCAGGTAGGTCACTTTAAGGGGGACCCCAAGTGCCCGAAGGGGACACAGCCACCCACCGGTGGACAGTCCAAAGTGTTGGCTAGTGTAGCGCTTGGGGAGGAGGGGTGCCCACAGGAGGGTGGGGATCCCGCAGAAATGACCCTTGTCTCACTCGGGGACAGTGAGATGGTCCCAGGAAACCAGGTGCCCCCTAACACAAAGAAATATAGCACCTGGGTGACCATTAATGGGAACAGGGTAGAGGCTCTCAGAGATACTGGAGCCAGTGTGACCTCCGTCCGGTGTCACCTGGTGTCTGAGAAGCAAGTAGTCCCAGGAGCATTCCACCAAGTAGTTGCTGTCGACAACTCAGAGCGCCAATGTATGGTGGCGCAGGTTCCCTTTGAATGGGGGGGTCTCAGGTCCCTTAAGGGTGGTTGTGAGCCCTACCATGCCTGTAGATTGTCTGCTAGGAAACGACCTGGAGCAGTCCTCATGGAAGGAGGTTGAGCTCAGGTCCCACTTGGAGATGCTTGGGTTGCCAGAGTGGGCATGCGTGTCTACTCGGTCAATGGCGGCCAGAAAGGGTGATCAAGAGGACTTGGAGCCTGAAACAGTGGCCCAAGTCCCTGCCAAGAGAAAGGGCAGGGGCGCGGGAAACCGGCCCCCGAAGTTCCCACGGACCGGGAGGAGGCGGACCTCGAGGGGACGCCCGGTGCCTACAGGGGAGCAAGTAGCCGAACTGGGAGACATCTCTGAGCTGACCCATTGGCAGCAAGAAGGGGGTCCCACCAGGGAGGAGTTCTGCAGGGAGCAGAACGAGTGCCCTACTCTGGAGGGTCTGCGGCGGCAGGCTGCAGACCAGGCAGCTGGTAATCAGTCCGGGTCACATCTGATCTACTGGGAGAGTGGTCTCCTATACAGTGAGCCTAAGGTTGCTGAGCCTGGGTCAGCCCGTGTGCTGGTGGTACCCCAGCGCTTCAGGACCTTCCTACTGGGTCTGGCTCATGACGTGCCTTTGGCAGGACATTTGGGGCAGGACAAGACCTTTGACAGGCTTGTCACCCACTTCTTTTGGCCCCAAATGCGAAGGCAGTCAGATGCGCACTGCAGGTCTTGCCAAACTTGCCAGGCAAGTGGTAAGAGTGGGAGGAAGGTCAAAGCTCCTCTCCAACCTTTTCCGGTTGTTGGAACACCCTTTGAAAGGGTAGGGATGGATATTGTGGGGCCACTGGATCCCAAGACAGCCATGGGCAACAGGTACATCCTGGTCTTGGTGGACCATGCCACCCGGTACCCGGAGGCAATCCCTCTCAGGACAACGACGGCGCCAGTGGTGGGCCGGGCGTTAATGGGGATCTTTTCCCGTGTGGGATTCCCCAGAGAGGTAGTTTCTGATAGGGGGACCAATTTCATATCGAAGTATATGACATCCCTGTGGAAGGAGTGTGGGGTAACCTACAAGTTCACCACTCCTTACCACCCACAAGGAAACGGTCTGGTGGAGAGATTCAACCAGACCTTGAAAGGCATGATCAAGGGTCTAACAGAACCCATGAGGCGTAAGTGGGACGTCCTCTTGCCATGCATACTCTTTGCATACAGGGAGGTGCCTCAGAAGTCTCTTGGGTACAGCCCCTTTGAGCTCCTGTATGGCCACCCTGTCAGAGGACCTCTGAGTTTGGTTAAGGAAGGCTGGGAGGCAGCTCCCAGGAAAACTCCCCAGGATGTATTTAGCTACATGCTGGCCTTTAGAAACCAAACTGCCCGCTTCAGGAAACTCGCTCAGGCGAACCTAGAAGCAAGCCAGGAAGAAATGAAGAGATGGTATGACCAGAACGCCACTCTGGTCGAATTTCAACCTGGACAAAAAGTGGGTCATGGCCCCAGTAGCACCTTGTGCCTTGCAGGACAAGTGGACTGGGCCATATGAGGTAAAGGAGCGCAAAAGTGACGTCACCTACCTGGTGGATTTGCAGGCTCCAAGGAACCCTTTGAGGGTCCTTCACGTGAACCGCCTCAAGCCCCACTTCGAGAGGTCCGAAGTGAGTATGCTCTTGGCGACAGATGATGGGGTGGAAGAGGAGAGCGAGCCTCTCCCTGACCTCCTGTCTACCAAGGAGCATGATGGGTCAGTAGAGGGTGTGATCCTCTCCCCTACTCTGACTCAGGAGCAGCAGGGGGCTGTCGCCAGTTGTTGGGACAGTTCGCCCGCTGTTCTCTCTGACCCCCGGTGTTACTCACTGGTGTACCCATGACGTGGACACCGGTGACAGCCATCCTGTGAAGCACAAGATTTACAGGTTGACTGACCGGGTCAGAGCCAGCATCAAGGAGGAGGTCTCTAAGATGTTGGCGTTAGGGGTGATTGAGCCCTCCCACAGTCCTTGGGCCAGCCCAGTGGTCTTGGTCCCAAAGGCTGCGGCGCCCGGTGCCACTCCAGAACTCCGGTTTTGTGTGGACTACCGTGGGCTCAATGCCGTCACCAGGACTGACGCGCACCCCATCCCCAGAGCTGATGAGCTCATTGATCGGTTGGGAGCTGCCCGGTTCCTCAGCACGTTTGATTTGACGTCTGGGTACTGGCAGATTGCCTTAACCGATGGGGCCAAGGAGAGATCAGCATTCTCAACCCCAGAAGGTCATTACCAATTCCGGGTGATGCCCTTTGGGTTGAAGAATGCCCCTGCCACCTTTCAGAGGTTGGTCAATCAGGTGTTGGCTGGGCTGGAGGATTTCAGTGCCGCCTACCTGGATGACATTGCTGTGTTCAGTTCCAGCTGGGAAGAACATTTACAGCACCTTGAGAAAGTGTTGAGGGCTCTGCAAGGTGCAGGCCTCACGATCAAGGCCAGTAAGTGCCAGATCGGGCAGGGTTCTGTGGTGTACTTGGGACACCAGGTAGGAAGCGGCCAGGTGGCGCCCTACAACCCAAGATTGACACCATTCTGGCTTGGGAGCCCCCAAGACCCAGACAGAGGTGAGAGCCTTCTTAGGTCTCACCGGTTACTATAGGAGATTTGTTAAGGGCTATGGCACCATCGTTGCCCCCTTAACAGAGCTGACCTCTAAGAGGCAGCCCAGGAAAGTGATCTGGACTGAGTCCTGCCAGAAAGCTTTTGATGCCCTGAAGGCAGCCATGTGCACGGCGCCCGTGCTCAAGGCACCTGACTTCTCCAAGGAATTCGTCGTGCAGACTGACGCTTCAGAGCATGGTGTGGGAGCGGTGCTCTCACAACTGAACGAAGAGGGCCTGGATCAGCCTGTAGTCTTCCTTAGCAGGAGACTACTTCCCAGGGAACAGAGGTGGAGTGCCATAGAAAGGGAAGCTTTTGCTGTGGTCTGGGCGCTGAAGAAGTTGAGACCATACCTGTTTGGGACTCACTTCTGGGTTCAGACAGACCACAGGCCCCTCAGACGGTTGATGCAAATGAGGGGCGAGAATCCAAAACTGCTGAGGTGGTCCATCTCCTACAGGGAATGGACTTTACGGTGGAACACCGTCCTGGTACAGAACACGCCAACGCAGATGGTCTGTCCAGGTTCTTCCGCCTTAGTGAAGAGAACTCCAATGGGGTTGGGTAGTTCTCCCTACTTTCAGCTGGAGGGGACATGTGTTAGACTTGGCATCTTTTGGCGTGTTTCCCCTGACTTTTTGCTTTCTGACCTCCCGGTTTTGACTCTGTTTTTGCTGGTGTGATGATTCTGCGCACTTTCCTCACTGCGATCCAGTGGGAAAGTGCAAGTGCTCCTGTATAAAATGTGTTATGGATTGGTGTTTCCATGATTGGCCTATTTGGTTTATGTGTCAGTCCCTCGTAAAGTGCACTGCGAGTGCCAGGGCCTATAGACCAAATGCTGTTGGTGGGCTGCAGCACTGGATTGTGCCACCCACGCAAACAGCCCGTAAAATGTAACTCGGGCCTGCCAACGCAGAGCCAGTGCGCAGCCTGGGGCTGCCATGTCGACTTGGCAAGTGCACACACTTGCAAGTCCCCAAACCTTCCCTTTGCTACATGTTAGTCACCCCTAAGGTAGGCCCACGGTACCCCTGTGGGCAGGGTGCGGTGTCTGCGAAAGGTAGGACATGCCCGGGTGTGTGCGGCATGTCCTGATAGTGAATTACAGCCTAGTTCGTTTTTCACTATTGCAAGGCTACCTGTTCCCCCTAGACCAGAACGGGCAGTTTTGATTATTACAGCTTATAATCCTAACTGACCCCGGGAACATGGTAGAAATTCGAGTTTAGTATGCCTGGACTCAGAATGATAAAATGCATCTTTGAGTGAAGTTGGTTTTAACATTCTGCGTTTGAAAATACCACTTTTAGAAAGTGGGTATTTTCTTGCCTAACCATCCAAGCCTGCCTCTGCGAGGTTGTGTATTCCTTGTCTGGAATGTGAGTGACAGGGGCTGGGGGATGCCAGGAGACAGGGTGAGTCAGCGCAGGGCTGAATAGCCAGATCGACCTGTAGATGGGTGGGAGGGGTCGCACCTGGGCCCTGAATAGGACAGTGCCTTCCCTCCACAATGCTGGCTCCACCTCCTGTGGTGCGTCTGATGTCCCTGGCCTACTCACTGAAAGAGGGGACGGAGACTTGTCAACAAAGTGCTCCAGAACTGGTTTGGACTAGGCGAAGGCCTCTCTGCCTTCAGAGAACAAAGGAATTTGGGATATAAATATTGGGGCCCTGACCCCATGAATTTAGATCTCGCTGGAATCAAGGAACCTGCCAAGACGAAGAGCTGGAAGGGCTGCCAGGAGGAGTACTGCCCCTTTGCTGTGTTGTTGCTTTGTTGGGTTGGCCTGCAGTTGCTGCTTCTGTCTTGGGCAGTGAAAGGACTGGACTGAACTTTCTCCAAACTTGTGCTGAGTATCTCCAAGGGCCAGAAACCGAGCTGGCCTCCTGTTAAGAAGTCTCAGGGACTGCAAAGACTTCACAAGCCTCTGGGTACCGCTTCTGGAACGCTGTTTCAGTTGCCACAGAGGAAGGGAACCGCAACCGACTCCGTCAACCGAATCCATCCCTGGCCGGTGACCTGTTTGCACCGCAGACCGCATCGCCCCGCTTCGCATCGCAACCCTGGTCTCACCGTGGGCAACGTCCAACGCCGCCAACATCGAGCCGCTGCTTGCACCGTGACCTGTGGGCACCGCAGTTCGCATCGCATCGCTTCACTGAACCAACCGGACCCGACCGACGAGGTCGCTGCAACTGGCTCAAGAGTCGAGACCGCACCGCATTTGGGGCACCGCTCGCACGTCTGCGACGCACCGCTCCGACTCGCACCGCTGTCCGACGCCAGCTCCCGCACTCCGGCTAGGTCGCCTGCATCGCAACCTGTCAGCACCGCATCGAGCATCGTCTCACCCTGCACCGCACGCCTTGGACTCACCGACTCCGTCTGCACGACGCTCATCGAGCCGCTGCCTGCACCGCATCGAGGGACACCGCACCTTGCATCGCTCCGTCTTGCACCGCAACCGCGACGAACGCCGACCGGCTCGTACACTCCGTACCAGCCACAACGAGAAAAGGTACTGTGACCGAGTCTGTTCATGACTCTGCTGGCCCGTATCGACGCGGTCGGCTGGAACTGTTAGGCTCTGTGGTTTTCAGCATCACGGTAGACTCGGACGGAGCTACCGACTCGTACGAACTTTGCTTTTGTGCTATTCCTGCAAAGAAGAAGTTAACGTATCAAGTATTCATTCGTAAAGTATAGTATTGTGGATTTTTGTCGTAATTGGTCTTGTCTTGAGTATATAAAATATTGGTTATTTTTCTAAACTGGTGTGGTGTCCGTTTGTAGTGCTTACACTGTATTACTGTTGGTTATGTGCAAATGCTTTACACACTGCCTCTGAATTAAGCCTGACTGCTCGTGCCAAGCTACCACGAGGGTGAGCAGGGGTTACTTCACGAGTGTAACAACCCTTACCCTGACTAGGAAGAAGGGTCCCTACTTGGACAAAGGTGCAAGCCCTTGCCAACTAGAGATCCCATTTCTAACAAATACAGAACAAGAAATGCCAGTTCTTTGCCTCGAGGTTTCTTCACCACCTGTCAAGAGGGAATGCCCGGTCACTCGATTGGTCAGGGACATTTGCATACGCTTTTCCACCAATACCTCTAATCCAAAGAGTTCTGGAAAAAGCAAGACAACCAGGGACAAACCACTCATTGCTCCACAATGGGCCAGACAAACATGGATCTCAAGAACTGTCGAAAGGACGAATAATCAAACTCAGAGCGGACAAGGACCTACTAACAATGCAACAGGGCCAAATCTTCCACCCGGAGCCAGCGGCACTACGCCTTGCGGCCAAGCACCTGAATACGTAGAGTTTGGTCACCTAAACTTGCCTCAGCGAGCAATGGAAATTCTAAAGGAAGCAAGAAAACAAACGACAAGACAATGCTATGCCGCAAAATGGAAGCTGTACACCACTTGGTGCACCGCAAACAACCGAATTAACTCAGTCAACACACAAGAAACAGCGATCATATACCTTACTCATCTCCTAGACAGTCACATCAACTACTCAAGCATAAAGGTACACCTCGCAGCCATTGTAGCTTACACCAGGGGAAAGTCATGCAAAAGCTTCTTCAAAAGACCTGTCATAAAAAGGTTCCTAGTGGGGTCTAAAAGAATTGTTCCCCCAAAGACAGCTCCAACCCCCATGTGGAGTTTAAATACAGTCCTCACACAACTTATGACAGAACCATTTGAGCCCATGCATAAGGCAGACCTCAAGCACATCACTTTAAAGACAGCATTTCTAATTGCCATTACATCCTTAAGAAGAGTAAGTGAGCTACAAGCGTTAACCATACAAGAACCATACATGCAAATCCATAAAGACAAAGTCATTCTAAAAACGAATCCACAATTCTTACCAAAAGTTGTGTCCAAGTACCACTTGAATCAAAGTATTCTCCTACCAGTCTTCTTCAAAGACCCGCAAACAAAAGGGGAAAGGAGCCTCCATACCCTGGATGTAAGGAGGGCTCTACTGTACTATTTACAGAGAACAGAACAAGTTTGCAAGAGCAAACAGCTGTTTGTTGCCTACTCACATACTAAAACAGGGACCCTAAGCGTACGGCCAAAAGCTCACTCAACTAGAAAGAAAGGAACAACTCTTCAATTCATGGCCAAGGTGCCCATAGACTCTATATGTGCAGCAGCAACATGGGCATCACCACACACTTTCACCAGACATTACTGTGTGGACATACAAATGAATAAGGAAGCACAACTAGGACAAAAGGTACTTAAACACCCATTTGCAAAGTCTTCCTCTTACCACAGCCTCCCCAAGAAGGGAGAAACCGCTACATAATCTGATGCACAGCATGTGAATCCAGAAAAGAATTCACGCTGCAAAACGAAATGGTTACTTACGAGTAGGAGTAGTTTTGCAGCTTTAAGAGTTTTCTGGATTCACATGTGACCCACCCAGCCTCCCCTACAAGGAATACAAACAGGTGGGGAAACATATCTAACAATTCTCTAAAGAACTAGATTACTAAAACACAGAAAAAAAGAATCCGAAGATGGCTACCACGCCCAACAACCTCCAGGGCATCTCTGACGTCACGCAGGGGACGTACCTGGCACCAAATGGTGGTCGACGATGCCCACACAAAGACTATTCCGGACCCAACCACTAGATGGCGGAATAATGCACAGCATGTGAATCCAGAAAAGGATTCAAGCTGCAAAAGCACTGTATCTTGCTAGATGTCCTTGCGACTTGTTTAAAGGTTTCTCTAGCAGATGTTAGATTTCAACAAGCTAAGCAGACTCAAAGCTCTGCCTTGAAAGTTGGAATTGAAGACCACAACGAACTAATCATAACACCTTGGGTGGGAGGGAAAGTATTATGTTACCCTGTAAGCATGTGTTCTTGGCATGTAATGCTGTAGATTCACATACTTAGCACAAGTCCGCCATCTAGTGTTGGGCTCGGATGATTGCAAGTTGTTTTTGTTTGAAGACGTTTTTCGAGTCACAAGGCTGTGTGACTCCTCCTTTTGGTGACACTGCGCATGGGCATCAACTCCATTGTTAGATTGTTTTGCCGCAGGCAGGTGAGAATGGAAATAGAGTAAGCCTTAGTTATGTAATGTCCAGTCAGGACAGTCATGCGCCTTTCGGCATGATGGCATCCTACATTGCAATAGTCCCACATGCCTGTCTACATAGGAGACCGCTGCAAGAATATCTCTCACGTCAATGGACAGGGTCACAGGGTCGACTACACGCTCTAGTGTTGATAGACAACCGCACACATCACTCTCTGCAGTGGTGGAACTCACAAAACCTGTCCAAAGGGCGGCTTTTTCTGGACCCAGTTCCCCATGCCTTTCTCACAGCAGATGCTTCCCTGATTGGTTAGGAAGCTCACCTACAAGGTCTTACGATTCAGGGTATATGGGATCTCAAACACCAGAGTCTCCATATAATTTACCTAGAGATTCAGGCTGTTCACCTAGCATTGAAAGCATTCCTAACTCACCTAGAATCAAGATATCCTAATAGTGACTGTCTGTAGATGCAGATCTGGTGCCCTGTTAGACGGAGGGATGATGAAAGGACAAACGATAGGTGGGAGCTTAGAGGGCAGCCATAGATTTAGCGACATTGGGGTCCCTTTTCATCTTTTCAAGGGCAGTATCTACCCGAGAGCCAAAAAGATGGTCCCTGTTGTAGGAAGCTGGCTCTGTATATAGGTGGTTATACCGTGCACAGATTCCAGGGGTTCCCCAAAAGTATACAGGGCTCAATGTAAAACCCAAAGTGCTCTATTGGTGGTAGTTTGGGCGAGCAGCCTTAGGCCTAACACAGAGGAGTGTAAGACATTTATTGGCAACATTGAAAAATGGACACACGACTCAAGGAGGAGATCCAGACCAAGTTCAGAAAAATATACTTTGTATTTTATTTTAAGACAGAGATCTTCGCAATATGGTAGTACGTTTTCAAATGAAAATACTTTTCACTTGGAAAAACTGACACTTCGAAACTTTTCAGAACAGTTCAATGTTATCCTATGCGGTTAAACAGATAAGTAATGTACTTACAATTCCAGTCTTCGGGACCAAAAGTCAGCAAGGGCCTAGGGTCAGGCGAGTACCAAAACTGCACCACCAACGGCACAGGGACGGCCAGGTGCAGAGGTCAAAACCAGAGTTCGGCCCAATGCGTTTCAATGGAGACTGGGGCTGCTCGAAGCCACACTGCTTTTAGGTGAGTGGATCGGTTGCAGGGGCCAAGCTTTGTGGGTTAGGTCAAGCACGGGGCGCCCTCAAAGCAGCACCAAACATACACCACCAGCGGTACAGGGGCAGCCAGGTGCAGGGTGCAATTTTGACATTGGGTGCCCAATGCTTTTCAATGGGGATTCTTCTTTTGGCAATCAGGCTGCAGGCGTTGTGTCGTGTAGTTCCTATAAATCTATATAGGATCTGCGCGTTTAGACAACAAACTGTGGGATTGGTGTCCAGACTGATTCCAGACACCCCCACCGGGTACATTCGCCTGTATACCTAGCTAGCTCACAGTGACACCGCAAACTCCTCTTACCAAGGAGAGAATAGTTCTTGGCAACTATCGAACATGACAACCCTGTCCCATCAGGGATTGTGAAAACAGTACAGTACTTTTCGCTCAGTCACTCGTGCTCATTTTGTCTCAGAGAGATACACAGAATAAACGGTGGGGACGTTTTTCAATAAGCATTTATTGAACCAGCGTCATTCTAGTGTAAAATAGGTGTGCTGAAACAACCAAAAGACAGAAACAGATATAAATGATTATAAGCACCAGCAGAGTAAATGGATAGTAGATTTCTACCATAGTGCTAAAACAATGAATATAGGCAAGTATAAAAATACATGACATTAACAATGCGTACTCCTACGATGTAACCCCAACTAGATGTACCTAAGTGTACCTAGCATGTATGTAGGTGTAGAGCCAAGAATCCCCCTAGGATGAAGCCAACCCCATTACCTGGTGTGAGAGAACGAAGGACCCCGTCTTGTCTTGAGATGGACACCCCGCAAGGGATGTCAGACCCCTGCGTGCTGGAGTGTCTGCGTGTAGGAATCTCAGCATCTCGCGTCAGTGTGTCAGCATGGAAGTCTTTCTCCTCTGCCTGCCCCAGCAAAGATATGGTGTATATATACCCGAAAGGTACCCTCAGGAGTTCTACCGTGCTGTGTCATGTCGGCCGAGGATGACGGAAGGGATGACCCTTATACATAACTATTATGCAGAAAATGGCAATCTTTCTGTGATTCTGAGAATCTTCATGCATAATAAATGAGGCTAGTTTTCTGGGAAAACCACACGGCATTTATGCAGCACCTTAACTAGGCACAAGGTCAATACCAAAAACCGTTATGTAGTACAATGGCAGGGAAATGTAGGTGAACGGTTAGGTGACTACCCAGGCCTATATTGGGGTACATTACAAAACATAACAGTTGCACCAGAGGTTGCAGGAGGGAGACCAACAACAGCAGAGGTAAGTAGAGATGTAGGGAGTTGTAGGGGCACCGTCGGTACAGCTCACCAAGGCCCAGGGGCTTCGGGAGCAGGGGTGCCTTTTGAGTGTTCTTACCAGAGCCGGGCGCGGGGAGCCTCTGGATTCACACTGCAGGTGACGCTGTGGAGATCAGGAGAGGTCAGCCAACGCTTGACATGAGGTCAGGTTCGCTGGGGAGACTTCACTGCACAGGGGAGCCACTCAAACTCGGGCCGTGAGCGTTGGGTGCAGAGTGGGCAGGGATCGTGGTTCCAGCTGGATCCGGAGCCCTTTGAGTCTGTTTCTTCTGGACAGGTCCGCTATCCACTGGAGATTGAAGTCTTTTTCGAAGGCAGCAGTCCTCCCTGGGTTTCAGAAGTCTCTGGCTGCAAGACAGGTCGCAAGTTCGCAGAGCCTGGAGACAGGCCGGTAGGGCTGGGGCCAAGACAGTCGCTGTCTTCAGTCTTCTCTGCAGGGATGTCTTCTTTCTTCTTAGGTAGTCGCCATACATGCCAACCCTCCCAATACAGGTGGGAGACTCCCGATTTCAAGGCTAGTCTCCCACCTCCCGATTCCTGCATGCAAAAACCAGATTCCTCTGCGGGCTTCAGCTGACAGGGCCTGGTGTTGTGTAACTGCCAGTAACCTGCTTCTGCAGGCCCGTGCACAACACTTGCATCATGCTCTCTCTGCCTGCCACAGCACTTTCTCCGTGCTTCTGACAGGTCAGAAAAAAAAAGTACATTTGCGTTTCTAATATTCAATCCCGCAGCAGCAGACTTGCAAAGCCCATGCATGACAGTAACCTGATTCAGGCCCCCATAGAAGTCAATGGGGGAAATACATTTTCCCCGATATATATATATATTTTTTATAAATCTCCCACTTTTCTAAAATGTTGGCATGTATTGTCGTCGCAGATTTCGTTTCTAGGTTTGGGGGAGCCACCTAAATACTAAAAGTAGAGGCGTTTTAGGGGAGTAGCACGTAGGGCCAACGGGAACCTTACATGGAGTGGCTACACCCTCTATTAAGCCACCCTCCTGTGGGGTAGGAGGGGGCATAGACCTAGCCCTGATTGGATGGGTCTCCCCATCTTCAAGATGGCGGGGACTGAAAGATGTGCTTCACCTCGGCTTCTTCACCTTAGGGGTGGAGTTGGCAGAGGTGGACACACCTCCTATTCTCCTAAATTTTCCCGCCGGTTTTCCTGCCCGAAGTGGGGGTGGAAACCAGGGGCTGCCATCTGTGGCTAGCAGCAGAGGCTGGGGGTTGCATTACAAAGGCGGCAGGCCTTTAAAACTTCCCCTTCAAGCACTGGCCCATTCTGGGGGGGGGGGAGGTGCGACACCTCTGCCCAGGATGTTCATTGTTTCTGGTCCCAGAGAGCAGGGTCTCTCCACCCAAGTGTCCAGAAACATGTCTGGTGGTGGCTGGCTGGCTGCCTGCAGCCGGTCAGAGACCACACCAGGGTTGGTAGGTTTTCAGGGGCACCTATGAGGTGTCTTCCGAGTACATGGTACAATAAATCTCACACTGGCATCAGTGTGGATTTATTGAAAGGAGTAGTTTGGTACCAAACACTCCTGTGTTCAGTAAAGCCATCATGGTGCTGTGGAACCAGAGATGTCGAGTTTCCAGCCCATTAACTCTATATGGCTTCACTGGCACTTACAATATTATGGATGGGACCCCAATATTGTAGGGGCATATCTGCTGATGCAGATATACCCTCAACTGTAGTATAGTGGACACTGCCTTAGGGCTAGAGGGGTGACTTACCTATACCTTCAGGCAGTGCTAGCTTGCATGGCACCCAGGCAGGGTGCCATATCAACTTGGTCGCTTTTCACCTTACTGGGGCATGCAAGCTGCAAGGGTAGTGGCATGGTCCCAGTGAGGGGGGTCCCAGGGGACCCTCTTCAGCTCCCAGGCACTAGGAACTAAGGGTACCATATACTAAAGACTTACAGGGGGCAGAAGCACCAATGGTAGATCCGTTTTTAGGGTAGAAGCACTGGTACAGGGGACCTGGTTGGCAGGGACCCTGTGCACTACAATTGAAACCACATCAAAACCAGTCAAAAAGTGGGGGCTGACCACGCATAAGAGGCACTTTCTCACACTTGTCAAAAGGCAGATTAAAGACTGCCTACTGGGGGTTTCGGTTCTAAAACTGGAGACACAAAGCCAAGCATGTCTACGCAGGAGAATGCTCCTATTCATGCCTCTAGCTGCAGTGCCAGCGGAGTCCAGTGCACATTTGATAGAAGTATTGGTAATTAGCTTCCCTTCATTGACTAATTCATACTCCCCCCCCTTTTTTATATTCATCTGGGAGATGCTGGAGGAGCCCCTCCATTTCATCCCAGTGGGCCCGTCACAGCGTGCCAGAAGGGCTTAGCCTCTCCATTTCATCCCAGTGGGCCCAGTCACAGCATGCCAGAAGGGCTTGGCTGCTCGATTTCATCCTAGTGGGCCCCGTCACAGCATGCCAGAAGGGCTTGGCTGCTCCATTTTATCCCAGTGGGCCCTGTCACAGCGTACCAGAAGGGCTTGGCTGCTCCATTTCATCCCAGTGAGCCCCGTCACAGTATGCCAGAAGGGCTTGTCTGCTACATTTCATCACAGTGGGCCCTGTCATAGCGTGGCAGAAGGGCTCGGCTGCTCCATTTCATCCCAGTGGGCCCTGTCACAGCGTGGCAGAAGGGCTTGGCTGCTCCATTTCATCTGAGTGGGCCCAGTCACAGCGTGGCAGAAGGGCTTGGCTGCTCCATTTCATCCCAGTGGACCCGTCACAGCGTGCCAGAAGGGCTTGGCCCCTCCATTTCATCCCAGTGGGCCCCATCACAGCATGCCAGAAGGGTTTGCCTGCTCCATTTTACACCAGTGGCCCCGTCACAGAGTGGCAGAAGGGCTTGGCTGCTCCATTTCAACCCGGTGGGCCCCGTCATAGCGTGGCAGAAGGGCTTGGCTGCTCCATTTCATCCCAGTGTCCCGTCACAGAGTGGCAGAAGGGCTTGGCTGCTCCATTTCATCCCAGTGGGCCCTGTCATAGGGTGCCAGAAGGGCTTGGCTGCTCCATTTCATCCCAGTGGGCCCAGTCACAGCGTGGCAGAAGGGCTTGGCTGCTCCATTTCATCCCAGTGTGCCCCGTCACAGCGTGGCAGAAGGGCTTGGCTGCTCCATTTCATCTCAGTGGGCCCTGTCACAGCGTGACAGAAGGGCTTGGCTGCTCCATTTCATCCCAGTGAGCCCGTCACAGCGTGCCAAAAGGCTTGGCTGCTTCATTTCATCCCAGTGGGCCCAGTCACAGCGTGCCAGAAGGGCTTCGCTGCTTCATTTCATCCCAGTGGGCCCCGACACAGCGTCGCAGAAGGGCTTGGCTGCTCCATTTCATCCCAGTGGGCCCAGTCACAGTGTGGCAGAAGGGCTCGGCTGCTTTATTTCATCCCAGTGGGCCCTGTCACAGCGTGCCAGAAGAGCTTGGCTGCTCCATTTCATCCCAGTGGGCCCTGTCATAGCGTGCTAGAAAAGCTTGGCTGCTCCATTTCATCCCAGAGGGCCCCGTCACAGCATGGCAGAAGGGCTCGCCTGCTTTATTTCATCCCAGTGGGCCCAGTAAGAGCGTGGCAGAAGGGCTTGGCTGCTTCATTTCATCCCAGGGGGCCCCGTCATAGCAAGCGAGAAGAGCTTGGCCCCTCCATTTCATCCCAGTGGGCCCTGTCACAGCGTGGTAGAAGGGCTTGGCCGCTCCATTTCACCCCAGTGGGCCCCGTCATAGCGTGGCAGAAGGGCTTGGCTGCTCCATTGCATCCCAGTGGGCCCCGTCATAGCGTGGCAGAAGGGCTTGGCTGCTCCATTGCATCCCAGTGGGCCCCGTCACAGTGTGGCAGAAGGGCTCGGCTGCTTTATTTCATCCTAGTGGGCCCCGTCACAGCATGCCAGAAGAGCTTGGCTGCTCCATTTCATCCCAGTGGGCCCTGTCATAGCGTGCTAGAAGAGCTTGGCTGCTCCATTTCATCCCAGAGGGCCCCGTCACAGCATGGCAGAAGGGCTCGCCTGCTTTATTTCATCCCAGTGGGCCCAGTAAGAGCGTGGCAGAAGGGCTTGGCTGCTTCATTTCATCCCAGGGGGCCCCGTCATAGCAAGCAAGAAGAGCTTGGCCCCTCCATTTCATCCCAGTGGGCCCTGTCACAGCGTGGCAGAAGGGCTTGGCCGCTCCATTTCACCCCAGTGGGCCCCGTCATAGCGTGGCAGAAGGGCTTGGCTGCTCCATTGCATCCCAGTGGGCCCCGTCACAGTGTGGCAGAAGGGCTCGGCTGCTTTATTTCATCCTAGTGGGCCCCGTCACAGCATGCCAGAAGAGCTTGGCTGCTCCATTTCATCCCAGTGGGCCCTGTCAGAGCGTGCTAGAAGAGCTTGGCTGCTCCATTTTATCCCAGAGGGCCCAGTCACAGCATGGCAGAAGGGCTCGCCTGCTTTATTTCATCCCAGTGGGCCCAGTAAGAGCGTGGCAGAAGGGCTTGGCTGCTTCATTTCATCCCAGGGGGACCCGTCATAGCAAGCAAGAAGAGCTTGGCCCCTCCATTTCATCCCAGTGGGCCCTGTCACAGCGTGGCAGAAGGGCTTGGCCGCTCCATTTCACCCCAGTGGGCCCAGTCATAGCGTGGCAGAAGGGCTTAGCTGCTCCATATCATCCCAATGGGCCCTTTCACAGTGTGCCAGAAGGGCTTGGCTGCTCCATTGCATCCCAGTGGGCCCCGTCACAGTGTGTCAGAAGGGCTTGGCCCCTCCATTTCATCCCAGTGGGCCCTGTCACAGCGTGCTAGAAGGGCTTGGCTGCTCCATTTCATCCCAGTGGGCCATGTCACAGCGTGCAGCAGGGCTTGGCTGCTCCATTTCATCCCAGTGGGCCCTGTCACAGCGTGCCAGAAGGGCTTGGCTGCTTTATTTCATCACAGTGGGCCCCGTCCCAGGGTGCCAGAAGGGCTTGGCTGCTCCATTTCATCCGAGTGGGCCACGTCACAGCGTGGCAGAAGGGCTTGGCCGCTGCATTTCATCCCAGTAGACCCTGTCACAGCGTGGCAGAAGGGCTTGGCTGCTCCATTTCATCCCAGTGGGCCCCGTCATAGCGTGACAGAAGGGCTTGGCTGCTCCATTTCATCCCAGTGGGCCCTGTCACAGCGTGGCAGAAGGGCTTGGCTGCTCCATTTCATCCCAGTGGGCCCTGTCACAGTGTGGCAGAAGGGGGCGTGCCCCTCCATTTCATCCCAGTGGGCCCTGTCACAGCGTGCCAGAAGGGTTTGGCTGCTCCATTTCATCTTAGTGGGCCCAGTCATAGCGTGGCAGAAGGGGGCTTGGCCCCTTCATTTCGTCCCAGTGGGCCCTGTCATAGCGTGGCAGAAGGGGGCTTGGCTGCTCCATTTCATCCCAGTGGGCCCTGTCATAGCGAACAAGAAGGGCTTGGCTGCTCCATTTCATCTCAGTGGGCCCCGTCACAGTGTGGCAGAAGGGGGCGTGGCCCCTCCATTTCGTCCCAGTGGGCCCTGTCATAGCGTGGCAGAAGGGCTTGGCTGCTCCATTTCATCCCAGAGGATCTGTCACAGCGTGCCAGAAGGGTTTGGCTGCTCCATTTCATCCCAAAGGGATCTGTCACAGCGTGCCAGAAGTGCTTAGCTGCTCCATTTCTTCCCGGTGAGCCCTGTCACAGCGTGGCAAAAGGGCTTGGCTGCTCCATTTAATCCCGGTGAGCCCTGTCACAGCGTGCCAGAAGGGCTTGGCTGCTTTATTTAATCCCTGTGGGCCCCGTCCCAGTGTGCCAGAAGGGCTTGGCTGCTCCATTTCATCCCAGTGGGCCCTGTCACAGCGTGGCAGAAGGGCTTGGCTGCTCTATTTCATCCCAGTGGGCACTATCATAGTGTGGCAGAAGGGCTTGGCTGCTCCATTTCATCCCAGTGGGCCCTGTCACAGCATGCAGAAGAGCTTGGCCTCTCCATTTCATCCCATTGGGCCCTGTCACAGCGTGGCAGAAGGGCTTGGCCGCTCCATTTCACCCCAGTGGGACCCGTCATAGCGTGGCAGAAGGGCTTGGCTGCTCCATTTCATCCCAATGGGCCCTTTCACAGTGTGCCAGAAGGGCTTGGCTGCTCCATTTCATCCCAGTGGGCCCTGTCACAGCATGCCAGAAGGGCTTGGCTGCTCCATTTCATCCCAGTGGGCCCCGTCACAGCGTGCAGAAGGGCTTGGCTGCTCCATTTCATCCCGGTGAGCCCTGTCATAGCGTGGCAGAAGGGCTTGGCTGCTCCATTTCATCCCAGTGGGCCCTAACACAGCGTGCCAGAAGGGCTTGGCTGCTTTATTTCATCCCAGTGGGCCCCGTCCCAGCTTGCCAGAAGGGCTTGGCTGCTCCAATTCATCTCAGTGGGCCCCGTCACAGCGTGGCCGAAGGGCTTGGCTGCTCCATTTCATCCTAGTGGCCCCCATCACGCGCGGCAGAAGGGCTTGGCTGCTCCATTTCATCCTAGTGGCCCCCATCACGCGCGGCAGAAGGGCTTGGCTGCTCCATTTCATCCCAGTGGGCCCCGTCACAGCGTGAGAGAAGGGCTTGGCTGCTCCATTTCATCCCAGTGGGCCCCTTCACAGCGTGGCAGAAGGTCTTGGCTGCTCCATTTCATCCTAGTTCGGCCCTGTCATAGCGTGGCAGAAGGGCTTGGCTGCTCCATTTCATCCCAGTGGGCCCTGTAACAGCGTGCAGAAGGTCTTTGCTGCTCCATTTCATCCCAGTGGCCCCTATCACGCGTGGCAGAAGGGCTTGGCTGCTCCATTTCATCCCAGTGGGCCCTGTCATAGCGTGGCAGAAGGGCTTGGCTGCTCCATTTCATCCCAGTGGGCCCTGTAACAGCGTGCAGAAGGTCTTTGCTGCTCCATTTCATCCCAGTGGCCCCTATCACGCGTGGCAGAAGGGCTTGGCTGCTCCATTTCATCCGAGTGGGCCCCGTCACAGCGTGCCAGAAGGGCTTGGCTGCTCCATTTTATCCCAGTGGGCCTTGTCACAGCGTGGCAGAAGTGCTTGGCTGCTACATTTCATCCCAGTGGGCCTTGTCACAGCGTGCCAGAAGGGCTTGGCTACTCCATTTCACCCCAGAGGGCCCTGTCACAGTGTGGCCAAAGGGGGCTTGGCCCCTCCATTTAATCCCAGTGGGCCCTGTCACAGCGTGCCAGAAGGGTTTGGGTGCTCCATTTCATCTTAGTGGGCCCCGTCATAGCGTGGCAGAAGGGGGCTTGGCCCCTCCATTTCGTCCCAGTGGGCCCTGTCATAGCGTGGCAGAAGGGCTTGGCTGCTCCATTTCATCCCAGAGGGATCTGTCACAGCGTGCCAGAAGTGCCTGCCTGCTCCATTTCATGCCGGTGAGCCCTGTCACAGTGTGCCAGAAGGGCTTGGCTGCTCCATTTCATCCCAGAGGGATCTGTCACAGCGTGGCAGAAGTGCTTGGCTGCTCCATTTCATCCCGATGAGCCCTGTCACAGCGTGGCAAAAGGGCTTGGCTGCTCCATTTCATCCCGGTGAGCCCTGCCACAGCGTGCCAGAAGGGCTTGGCTTGGCTGCTTTATTTCATCCCTGTGGGCCCCGTCACAGCGTGGCAGAAGGGCTTGGCTGCTCCATTTCATCTCAGTGACCCCTGTCACGCGTGGCAAAAGGGCTTGGCTGCTCCATTTCATCCCAGTGGCCCCTATCACGCGTAGCAGAAGGTCTTGGCTGCTCCATTTCATCCCAGTGGGCCCTGTAATAGCGTGGCAGAAGGGCTTGGCTGCTCCATTTCATCCCAGTGGGCCCTGTAACAGCGTGCAGAAGGTCTTGGCTGCTCCATTTCATCCCAGTGGGCCTTGTAACAGCGTGCAGAAGGTCTTTGCTGCTCCATTTCATCCCAGTGGGCCCCGTCACAGCATGGCAGAAGGGCTTTGCTGCTCCATTTCATCCCAGTGGGCCCAGTCACAGCGTGCCAGAAGGGCTTGGCTGCTCCATTTCATCCCAGTGGGCCTGTCACATCGTGGCAGAAGGGCTTGGCTGCTCCACTTCAACCCAGTGGGCCTGTCACATCGTGGCAGAAGGGCTTGGCTGCTCCATTTCAACCCGGTGAGCCCTGTCACAGTGTGCCAGATGGGCTTGGTCCCTCCATTTCATCCCAGAGGGCCCTGTCACAGTGTGCCAGAAGGGCTTGGTTGCTCCATTTCATCCCAGAGGGCCCTGTCACAGCGTGCCAGAAGGGCGTGGCTGCTCCATTTCATCCCAGTTGGCCCTGTCACAGCGTGCTAGAAGGGCTTGGCTGCTCCATTTCATCCCAGTGGGCCCGGTCACAGCGTGGCAGAAGGGCTTGGCTGCTCCATTTCCTCCCAGTGGGCCCCCTCACAGTGTGGCAGAAGGGCTTGGCTGCTCCATTTCAACCCAGTGGGCCTGTCACATCGTGGCAGAAGGGCTTGGCTGCTCCATTTCAACCCGGTGAGCCCTGTCACAGTGTGGCAGAAGGGGGCTTGGCCCCTCCATTTCATCCCAGTGGGCTCTGTCACAGCATGGTAGAAGGGCTTGGCCCCTCCATTTCATCCCAGTGGGCCCTGCCACAGCGTGCTAGAAGGGCTTGGCTGCTCCATTTCATCCCAGTGAGCCCTGTCACAGTGTGGCAGAAGGGGGCTTGGCCCCTCCATTTCATCCCAGTGGGTCCTGCCACAGCGTGCTAGAAGGGCTTGGCTGCTCCATTTCATCCCAGTGGGCCCTGCCACAGTGTGGCAGAAGGGATTTGGCCGCTCCAATTCATCCCAGTGGGCCCGGTCAGAGCGTGGCAGAAGGGCTTGGCTGCTCCATTTCATCCCAGTGGGACCCGTCACAGCGTGGCAGAAGGGCTTGGCTGCTCCATTTCATCCCAGTGGGACCCGTCACAGCGTGGCAGAAGGGCTTGGCTGCTCCATTTCATCCCAGTGGGACCCGTCACAGCGTGGCAGAAGGGCTTGGCTGTTGGGAATTCGCAATGATTAGCAGACTGCAACCCGTTTTCCTGATGCTTCACGGAGTTTTGACTTCTTGTCTAGGGGAGGTGCGTCCCAAGCTGTTCGGGAGTTAGATCTCTTTCCTTCACTGGCTACTACCCACGAGTCGGGGGTTAAATTTGCTCAAATATTCATTTGGTCAGATGGTGCTGCCTTGTATTTTTTGTCAACCCTTGGTGTGATAATTCATGCTCTTACTGGATCTTTAAAGATATGGTCAGTGTGACGTACCACTCCTGTAAGCATTGGGACCTTCGTTGTGCAGTAGTGATGGTCTCAAAGACTAAGCCATCCTCGATAAGGTCTTTGTGCAAGGGTACCTGTGGTATGCTGCAGCCCTGGCTATGAATTCCTAATAAGATGAAGCATCATCTGGTGAAGATGGGCGTGAAGGGTTAGAGGTCTGGGTCTGTATCCCCTTATGGGTCTATGTCATAGGCGTCCCACGGGTCCCTAGGATGTGTGTCCTCTCGTATGTCATCATCATCATCCCCGATGGGTGAATATGTGTGATGAGGAAAAATGTTGCCTTCCTCAGACTGTTGTGGTGGAGCAGGTGACGGAGTGGAGGGTGCGGATGGTGGAGTTGGAGAGGTAGGAACAGGAACACGTAAAGGGCTAGTGCCCATGTCCCTTTTCTTCTTCTTAAGAGGCTGACTATGACTGTCAATAGCCTCTTCGAAAGCCAATTGTCTCTTAGAGGGTAGAAGCATTGCCGGGAGAACAATTGCATTTGTTCCGGGCTTAATCTGTAATGTTTTTTGCCTCAGATCGAATCACTCTTGCATATTTTCGAAGGTAGGCTCTGGTGGACTTTACGGTCCGAAGGTGTAACATTTCAGTGCCAGTAAGTGTTCCGTTTTGGGTGCCGGTATTGTGGGAGCCGTAGCCCTGTGTACTTTCTTCCGAGGCTATGGTCCAATGTATCGGTCGGTTTCGAGGCTGATTTTCTGGAGGAGGAGGCCCCTGCTGTAGGCTGATGTTTTGGCGCCGAGCCAGAGGGCAAGATGTCCGAATAGGTGTTTCGGTGTGCGCTATGGTTTTTGTGAAGTGGCAGCCCGTAAGCAGTTTCATCGGTTGGAGCCCATTTTTTGGTCTTCGGATCAGGGGCAGATGTACTCATGGTCCAACGCTTTTCTGAAGACTCCAGGCTGACTGGATCTTGTTCCGTTTCCAACTTGGATTCAAAGTCGTGGATGGAGACGGACTCCTCCTCTGCTGCCGAGGCTGCTGCTTCTTTCTCGTCTGGCTGGCAGAAGATGCCTGGTGTGTCATCCGAGTGTCTGCGCTGCATTTCTAGGCGTCGCCAAAAGGTTTTCTTAGACCGTAACGACCTGCAGGACTCACAGGTATCTTGCTGGGCGAGAGGCATAAGTGACAGATCAAGTGCTGGTCGGTGTGAGAGTATTTCGAATAGCACTTCGGACAGAAGCTGAATAGAGTGCGTTTCATCTGCAGCTCATTTTTCTGTTAGAGCTGTTCGATGTGAAATAGGGCCCAGCCGGGTGTGACCTGTAGGCTGTTGATGCAAGTCGAAGGACTCGATGCCCAAAATTGTTCTTCTGCTCAGAATGCAAGAGTGACTACGCGATCGAGACAATACCGTTGAGGAGAACTGAAGGGAGCCCGAATCTATCTCAAACCAGAGTCGATGCCCAAGGCGCAGTATCACCAAAAGGAGGAGCCACACCGCCTCGTGACTCAAAAAACAAGGGCATGTGCATCCTGACAGAGGGCGGAGAACTCACTGCAGCAGCTGCATGACAGCCACACCAGTATCCTGGCTGAAGGCAGGGCCCTGACAGCTGCAGTGGAAGGATGGCCACATCTGCATCCTGAGACCAAGCCCAGTCACTTTACTAAGGCTGGGTGCAATACTGCATTAGCCACTACTCTGAGCTGATAACATTTGCCAGCCAGCCATCCCCAAAATACCTTCCTTGTTTAAGCAAACTGCTCTTTCAACTACTCCAAGTCTTGTTGCATTAGCAGATTTCATGCAATCTGGATTAGCTTGTAAAAGGTGCTGGGGCCACTATGATATAAATGCCCGGCAAAGGAATCAATGAATTTAGATTCCTTGTTATGAGGTGCAACTACTGTTGATGCCAGACCCTTCTCTCCACTCTGAGCAGCAGACGCTTGGAACTGTGCTAGGAATACAGCAGCAACACATGGTAAGTCGTCCAAATGGACATCTGACTTGATCTTCACAACAAACAAGGCGAATGGTGGCTCTGCCAGATTTGAGACATAAATAAAAATCATCCTTTCAAAAGAAAAAAAAAGGGTAAAGACCATTGAAAAGGTTATTACTTGTTGGATTCAACCTTGTGGCAGTTCACAGAATTATTCATCAATGTGCAGGAAGCAGCATATTTTATGGAGGTCACGCTCATCAACGCCTTTGTCCAATATCTGGGTCTCGGTTGCTATAGGAAGAGGCAGATCTAAGATTTCTATGTGGGCATTTGGAAAGACACTTGTGTGATATATCAAAAAGCTCATAATCAATCCGTGGACAAAGTGGAGTCAATGAGCTTTATTTTAGAGCTCAGTACAGTGAAAAAGACACTCTTTACACCCAAACGTCTTCATAAAGACCATAGTCGTATTCCAAAAGAGAGTAGGACATGAAAGAATCTCATGATGTTCAACAGGACAGCTGGGACTGCGTACCAAAGTACAGAAGAGACAAACCAGTGTTTCCCAAAAGTAAGAAGGCTAAAAGGGGAACTGATGGCCAAACAACCTGAAAGACCTGAAGAACCAAAATAATCCCAAAATTAGCTGCTCTTTAGGAAAAATGTCACTCCACACCAGTCCCCTAATCGATCCACAGGCCAAGATAAGAAATCACAGAGCTTTCATCCAAAAGCCATCTTTTACTAGTGGGGCTTGTTTGGGTAAAAAACTGACATCTAATGATTCAACAATGGATTCTAACCTCTAACATATGCCTAAGAATCACTACTGAGAGAGGGGCAAGGACTCTACCCACAGAAGTAGAGCATTTGATTGGGCACACTGTAGAGTCCCACAAGGCGAGAGAAAGACGACACCTCGATGAATTCAAGCATCAAGTTTAAATCAGTAACGGGCCAACCTGCCAGAGTGCAGACCGAAGGTAATTAATTGTCTTCGCCTAAAGAGATGCATTCTACTGTACAGGCTCCACTCTAGAATAATAGAAGTTAACGTTCCAAACATGCGCCATCACTAACAAGAGTGGAGAGAAGATGTTACATTTGTTTTTTCCTTATATACTTTGACATTGGATCATACAGGAAACTCACAAGGCACATCACTACTCTAGTACACACTAAAAGACCCACAGACTGAAACAAACTATACATACAACACAATCAGGGACATAAAAATGAAGTGGAGAACAATACACTAGCTAAACACATTCATGACACTTAAAATATGTAACTTAAAATTCCCACATGGGTTCTCACCCTGTTTAGTTCACTCTGCTTCTCAATTATGAAGTTGGGAATTTGTCTAAAGCAAAGTTTCTATCTTCACGACCCCGTCACCGTTCCACCAGTGTTTGCCCTTCACTCTTACAGCACTCCCTAAAATTTTGGGACAGATGCATCAAGCATTTTTTGCCTTTGCAAACGGCCGATTCGCATAATCGGCCGTTTGCGAACGCAAAAAAATGCCCGTCTGATGCAGCAAACCCTATTTTGCGATTCGGTAACCTGTTACCGAATCGCAAAATGGGTTTGAGATTTGCTATAAGGAAGGGGCATGTTTAGGGCGTCCCTTCCTAATATCGAATCGCACCGGTATGCATGAATGTTTTGCAACCGAAATGCAGTCGCAAAACATTCGCATTTTACCACCTACTTCAAGTAGGTGGTAACCAATTCGCAAATGGGAAGGGGTCCCCAAGGGACCCCTTCCCCTTTGTGAATGTCTGTAAATGCATTTTCTAAGAGCAGGCAGTGGTCCTATGGACCACTGCCTGCTCTTAGAAATTGAAAGGAAAACTTTTAATTTTCTCTTTTGTAAAGCATTCCGTTTTCCTTTAAGGAAAATGGGCAGCTTTACAAAAAAAAAAAAAAAAAAAAAAAAGATTGCTTTATTTAAAAGCAATCACGGACATGGTGGTCGGCTGACCCCAGCAGGCCACCATCCCTGTGATTTTTGCGATTCCTAGGGGGTCGCAAATTGCAACCTACCTCATTAAGTTTCATGAGGTAGGTCATTTGCGATCCCCTAGGAATCGCAGAAAGTGTTAAACACACTTTCATGCATTCCGTTTTGTGATTTTCTAATTGCGAATCGCAAGGATTCGCAATTAGGAAATCGCAAAATGGTTTGTTGATGCATCTGGCCCTTTATCCACTACAACTGGCTCACCAAACTTGGGACTTCCTTTGACAATGTGTTTCACTTTCCTGATATGCACATCACCACAAAATTTTAAACCTGTTAGCGTAACACATTACTGGCTTCAAAATTGGACTTCTGTTTGACCTGGGCAGCCTTCACATTCGACCTCACAACAACGCCTCCAGAATTCAACCACTTTTTCATCCAAGCAGACCAAAGTTTTGACACCGGTTTGATTAATCTCTGAAGTTGAGTGGGGTGTACATCGAAAGAACTAAAGCATGGATTTGACTACACTCAGCAACACTGCACTGGTTTATCAATGCACATTGTACGCACTCTCACACCACACGATCAATCCTTTCCACCAAGCCATTAGTTGGCGGGTGGTAAAGGGAACTCTAAAGATGTTTTACCTATACCGAATTCAGGAACATTTCCCTTTCCTGACTGACTAACTGGACACGCTTATCTCATACTGAGGATTCAGAGAAAAAGTTTCTGGGGAACACATCTTTGAGAAATTCAATCACCTAAACTGTGTTAGGTTGTGCCCAGAATTCCAGGTCATAAAGTATAATAATCTAATGGAACAACAGCAATACTTGGTGTCCATAATATTAAAAGGGCCCATCAAATCGACCCCTTTCGTCCATGGTCCATCATGAAGTTAAACTAGTTTTAAAGGAGGCTTGATTACAATAAACCTCTTTCCACTATTAGCACAGAATATCTTTAATTTCTTCCCTGCCTGATACATAGCGTCCCGACATCCCTGTTGATAACAGTTAATCAAGAGTCTAGACTTGAAGGCTCCCTCCACATGACCCCCTTAGTGAGGAAGATGACAAGAAATACACTACAACATCGCCAGGCCACCAGAGAACCCCCACCCATATACATCTCAACAACCTGAAACCCCAAGGCCCACATTCTTTCTCCATCACCTACCCCCCAACCTCTCAACCAACGCCACCAAAATCTTTAAGCACAGATTACTCAAATACCCTGAAACACTCATAGCAGACCTCTACCGCAACACCTCCAAAGGACAGAAAAAAAGGAAAATGCTACTTACCCAGTATGCATCTGTTCTTGGCATGTAGAGCTGTAGAGTCACATGCTGTGCATAGATCGCCATCTAGTGTTGGGCCCGGATGTTTGCACTTTGTTTCTCTTCAAAGAAGTCTTTCCAGTCACGAGGTAGGGGACTCCTCCTTTCGGTGATAGTGCGCATGGTCATCGACTCCAACTTCAGATTGTTTTCCCGCAGAGGGTGAGAATGGAGTAGTAGTAAAGAATAGAGATGTCCATGCGTATGTATGTATAGTAAAAGAGAGAACCACAGCAGCTACAGGTTCCCGGGGAGGTGGGTGGGCGCATGTGACTCTACAGCTCTACATGCCAAGAACAGATGCATACTGGGTAAGTAGCATTTTCAGTTTGAGGCATGTGAGCTGTAGATTACATGCTGTGCATAGACTATACAGCAGTATGCTCCGAAAGCGGTGGCTAACCTGTAGCTGTTGGAGTTGTCTGAAAGAGTGTTTTAAGTACTACTTGACCCACATTGGCTTGTTGTATCGCTAACACATCTACACAATAGTGTTTGGTGAATGTGTGCGGTGTAGACCATGTTGCAGCTTTGCAAATGTCAGCTATGGGGATGTTTCCTAAGAAAGCCATAGTGGCCCCTAGCTTGCGAGTGGAATGTGCTCTAGGGGGTACAGTTAAAGTCCTCTTCGCTTTTGCGTAGCAAATTTGAATACATTTAACAATCCACCTTGCAATATCCGATTTAGAGATAGGGTTGCCCTTGTGAAGTGGTGCAAAAGCAACAAAGAGTTGTTTGGTCTTGCGAAATGATTTTGTTCTTTCAATGTAATACAAGAGTGCTCTTCTGACATCTAAGGTGTGTAGAGCTCGTTCTGCAACAGAATCAGGTTGAAGGAAGAATACAGGTAATTCTACCGACTGATTTATATGAAATGCAGATACTACCTTAGGTAAAAATTTGGGATTGGTACGAAGAACCACTTTATCTTTGTGTAGTTGGAAAAAAAGGTTCTTCTATGGTTAGTGCCTGTAGTTCACCCACTCTCCTCAATGAAGTGATCGCAATGAGGAAAGCTGTTTTCCAAGAGAGGAACTGTGGTTCACATTTGTGCATGGGTTCAAAGGGCGGGCCCATTAATCTTGTGAGGACTACGTTAAGATTCCACGCTGGGGCAGGTGGGAGTATTGGTGGTGTGACTCGTTTTAGTCCTTCCATAAAAGCTTTTATTACAGGCACTCTAAAGAGCGATAAATGTTGTCTATTCTGAAGATACGCAGCTATTGCAGCAAGATGCAGTCTGATGGAGGTATAAGCCAATGCGGACTGCTGCAAGTGTAACGGATAACAAATGATGTTTTGTATGGAAGCATCAAGAGGGTTGATATGATTGTTATTGCAATAAATAACAAAACACTTCCATTTAGCTGCGTAACAGCCTCTTGTGGTAGGTTTTCTGGCCTCCCTAATGATGTTCATACAGTCTGGTGGATGATTCAGATAACCAAACTATGACTTCAGGAGCCAGATCGCGAGGTTCAGTTGTTTGGGATCTGGGTGTTTGATTTCTCCATGTGTGAGGAGACTGGAGGTTAAATGCAATTTTTAATGCGGGACCAGAGAGCTCCAACAGGGTTGGGAACCAATGTTGACGTGCCCAAGTAGGAGCTACTAGGATTAGTGTGAGAGATGTTTGTCTGAGCATCCGAACCACTAATGGAATGAGTGGGAGAGGCGGAAAAGCGTAGGCAAATATCTCTGACCAGTTCATCCATAGTGCATTGCCCTTGGATAACTGGTGCGGGTACCTGAAGGCGAAGCTTTGGATTTTGCGTTTTGGTGTGTGGCAAACAGATCTATCTAAGGGACTCCCCAAGCTTGGAAGTATGGGAGGAGAACTTGAGGGTGAAGTTCCCATTCGTGTATTTGGTGCCTCTGCCTGCTGAGGAGGTCCGCAATCTGGTTGTTCACTCCTGGGAGGTGTTCCGCTAGGAGATAGATGTTGTGGTGAATAGCCCACCTCTAGATGTCTTGGGCTAAGTGGGACAGTTGGAGAGAGTGTGTCCCCCCTGTTTTTGTATGTAATACATAGCTGTCATGTTGTCGGTACGAACCAGGACAGTTTTGCCTACTAGGTGGGTCTGAAAAGCCTTGAGAGCTAGAAATATTGCCAGGTTGTGACCGGTCACGCCTGCATTATGCGTGGCGTTGGAGGGTTGGCAGCAGGACTACATCTCCCAGAAGGCCGTCCTTCTGGGAGGGACCACGCATAGTTAAATTACGGCCAGCGCACGGAGCGTTGTGCGTAATTCTTTGAGGGATTCTGAAAGTTCGATTGCAGGGCGGCTGCTCTGCACGCTGTTTCCTTCGCGTGCCTTTCGGTGAGCGCACGCTGACTTTGGTGCAGTCCTGGTTCGAAACTGCATTTCCCAGAGAGTCCTTGAGCCGGTCCCGCTCTGGGCTCTATCTTGTTGTCGGCGAACCGCTCGGAGGAGCGGTGGTGTACGGATCCCGTTTCCTGTTCTGCGGCTGGGGAAGGAGTGGCATACGGAGATCCTCAACAGCGGACGTAGGGATCGTTTCTACCACGGGAGGAGGTCGAGTGGAGTCAGCGGGCGTCCCCCGGAAGCAGGTTCATTCCTGTGAATCTCAGTCAGTACATTGGGTGTATTCAGTGACTGGGAGGCAACCTTTGGTTTTCTAATCATATTTTGATATTTGTGTGACTTCTGGGAAATACTTTTCGTTTCTTGCCTTTTGCGCTTTGCCTCACTACAATCCGGAAATCACATAGGAAATGGATGTGGAATCATCGTTCCTTTAGCGCCTTGGAATCCCAGCTTTAGCCTTACATTCCGGAACATTTTCTTTTGTTCTTTCCTGTCATCTTTATATGATTTCAACTTGGTTTTATGGGAATGAGAGAAAGGGTATGTATGAGGTTTCTTGTTCCTTATGATTTAAGGACTGAAAGGGGAGAAGTGGATTAGTAATTGTTTTGTCTCGTTTGTAAGTAGTTATTCCTCCAGGTGAGAGAAGGTATCTTACCGGGTATAGAGGACATTCGTCGCAGCTGTGGGAGTCATGACAGGTATTGGATTTCACTAGTGAGACTCTTTGAGAGTAGCCAGTGTTGCAGAAATATATTAACCTTGTGTTTTTTGTTGCAGGTATTCCTTTCCCCTGCTGCTCTGACACTAATTCCTATCCCTCGCTTGATCGCCTCAATCCTCTGTGTATACCTAGTCAGAGTTGGGAATGTCAAGAGGTGGACCCCTTTGAGCATCGCCCAGATCCTGAGGAGTTCCTGGAACCGTGACAAATATTGCCATCAGCTCTAAATGGTTGATGTGGAGCAACTTTTGCTGTTGGCTCCACAGGCCTTGTACAGTGTGTTGCTGAAGATGAGCTCCCCAGCCAGTTAGGGATGCGTCCGCTGTTAGTACTATCTGTGGAACCGGGTCTATAAAGGGCCGTCCTTTTGATAAATTTTGTGTGTTCCACCACTGCAGAGAGCGAGGAGTACAGCCGCTTACCAACACTAGATCGGGTAATAGACCGTGTGATGGGTTCCACTGACTGGCTAAGCATTCCTGAAGCGGACGCATGTGCAGCCTGGCATGGGGAACGATCATGATGCGAGATGCCATCATCCCCAGCAGTTGCATATAAACCCGAGCTGGAAGTGATTGATTGGGTTGAAACTAGAGAACTAAAGCCTGAATGTTGCAAATTCTGGCTGCGTTGTGAAACGCGAGAGCCTTTTGAGTATCTAAAGTGGCTCCTAGATAGTTCTAAGTATTGGTTGGCTGAAGATGTGATTTTGGCACATTGATTGTGAACCCTAGTTTATGCAGTAACTGAATAGTTATGGAAGTATGCTTGAGACATTGTTGATACGCGTTGGCTTTGATGAGCCAGTCGTCCAAGTATGGGAAGACATAGATGCTTTGTCTTCTCAGATGAGCAGCTACTACCGCCAGACACTTTGTGAAGACTCTGGGGGCAGTGGTGACTCCGAATGGGAGTACCTTGAACTGGTAATGTTGGCCCGCTAACACAAACCTGAGAAATTTGCGAGGAGCAGGGTGGATTGGAATATGAAAGTAGGCGTCCTTTAGAGTAGATAGAAAGTCGCCCTTTTGCAAAAGAGGCAGTACCTGTTGAAGTGTTACTATGTGGAAATGGTCTGACTGTATGTAAAAATTTAGTTCCCTGAGATCTAATATTGGTCTGAGAGAACCGTCCTTTTTGGGTATTAGGAAGTAAAAGGAGTACACGCCCGACCCTTAGTGTTGTAGCGGTACTGGTTCTATAGCTCCTTTTAGAAGTAGAGGCTGTACCTCTTGTTTGAGGAGGTGTAGGTGGTCATGTGAAAGTTTGTGTGCCTTTGGAGGAATGTTTGGAGGGGTGTTGATGAACTCCAGGCAGTAACCAGAATGGATAATCTGTAGAACCCACTTGTCTGTTGTTATTGACTGCCAAGTTGGTACGAAATGTGACAGTCTTCCCCCGACAGGTGTTAAGTGGTCGGGGGAAGTATGGGTAAGTCACCGTTTTGTATTGGAGGGGGAGGCGCGAGTGCTAGAACCTCTACCTCTGCCTTTACCGTTGTTTCCTCTGTAACCCCCTCTGAAGTAATTTTTTGAGCCAGAGGGTTGGTTATTGCCCTTGTAGGTGGATGTAGTCTCTGAGGAAGTATTTTTGGATCCTGCTCGATAGAATGAGCGCCGAAAGGAACCACGGCCTTGTGTTGATTGAAGGGCTCCCATGGATTTGGCCACTTCAGTGTCTTTCTTCATCTTTTCCAGTGAAGAATCTACCACTGGGCCAAAGATGTGTTCCTTATCAAAGGGTGTATTTAGTATGGACTTCAGGTTTGAGCCCAGATATGCGAAGCCAGGCGTGCCTTCATAACAGGACACTGGTGTTTACCGCTCTGGCAGCTGTGTCAGCAGCATCTAGGGAGCACCTGATTTGATTATTTGAGATAAGTTGTCCTTCCCTCACTAGGTCTTGAGCTTTAGCTCTATGTTCTTGGGGTAGAAATTGGAGTAATTGTTCCATTTCGTCCCAGTGCGCACGGTCGTATCTAGCCAACAATGCTTGTGTGTTAGATATGCGCCAGGAGTTTGCTGCCTGAGAGGCCACCCTTTTCCCAGAAGCATCAAGAAGCTTAGATTCTTTATCTGGGGTGGAGCATCTCCTGTAGTTTGGGAGTTGGCCCTTTTGCGTGCGTTGGACACCACCAATGAGTCCAATGGTAATTGTCCCTTTATGTAGACTGGGTCGGATGGTGCCGACTTATATTTTTTATCTACACTAGAGGTAAGGATACGTGCCCTGACAGGATCATTAAAGATATCGTCTACGTGCCTAATCATCCCTTTGAGCATGGGTAACGTGTGTGATGATTTTTGTGTACTGCTAAGGGTTTCAAAGAGAAAATCCTCTTCGAGAGACTCTTTGTGGAGCTGCACCCCATGGTAATTAGCTGCCCTACCCAGCAATTCAATGTAACCTACACTGTCGGCCGGTGGAGAGGGCTTGGTGGGGTATAAGTCAGGATCATTGCCTGTGGGCGAGTTAGTGTTGTAGTCGTCCCATGGGTCTGTAGGTATAGGCTGAATATCATCATCATCCCCATCCCCATCATCCTGATTGACAGGTGTATGTGCTGAATGTTCAGGTGAAGTTGGCACAGGTAGAAACTGAGAAGGGGGTGATGGAAGAGTAGGAGGAAGAGGAGGAGGGGGAAGGGTTAGTTCCAACAGTTCTCTTCTTCAAGGGAATGTGATATTCCTCGTCTGAATCAGTCCTTCTTTTTAGAGTCACTTTTGTGGTAATATGTGCAGTCTGAGGATTAATATACAACACTTTCTGTTTCGGGTCCAGTTTATCGAGCGGATCGTCGAAACAGTGCTTTATTGGTGACTTCGGTGCATCAGTCTGTTTCGGCACCGAAGGTTTCGATGCCCGACATTTTCAGAGTTGGTGTCTTCGGATCCGAAGTATGTTTCGGTGCCGAGTAGTGTGGTTCGGAGCCGGACTTTGGCTTCGATCCCGAAGGTTTCCACTCGGTGCCCGGTTTAGAGTGGGGCTTTTCGGAGCCGGAAGGCTTTTTTGCAGGCTTCGGTGCCGAGCCCGAAGGCGGGTCGTCAGAAGTGTTGTCTCAGGGCCGACCGGGGCCCGAGGGCGCGGGTTGACCCGGAGCCTTCTTTTTCGGTTGAGATGGATGTCGGGGTGAGGGAGATTCTGTACTTACAGTACGCTGTCCATGTGGGATGTCTTCATCCTGGTCGGAGCCATACTCGGAAATGGAGATCGGTTCCTGTTCCTCCTCGGACCCGATAGCGTCGCCGGCTTCTTCATCCAATTTTGGTCCGGAATAGAGCTTGTGTGTTGACTCTGCATGTCGCGACGTCGAGCCAGACGGTCGCAAAGCGTCTTTTTGGAGCGGAAAGCCTGGCACGCCTCGCAGTCCTGTTCTCTGTGCTCAGGAGACAAGCACAGGTTACACACTCCGTCGGTGCGCGGGTACTTCGCGTGGCAAAGAGGGCAGAATTTGAAGGGAGTTTGTTCCATTGAATGCGAGTCGAACCAACGCGGGTAGGCCCGACGGCCTACCACGAGCTCTCTGATCGAAAGAGGGTTTTTATAACTAAACACGACACGCGAAGAATGGTATACGCGATCGGAAACAATACCGTTGAGGGTGAGTGTCTTGCGCACCGAGGGAAACCGAAGGAACGGCGTCAAACCGGAGCACAGCGACTAACATCCGAACCCGATGGCGGAAAAAAACAATCTGAAGATGGAGTCGATGCCCATGAGCACTATCACCGAAAGGAGGAGTCACCTATCTTGTGACTGGAAAGACTTCTTCGAAGAAAAACAAAGTGTAAACATCCGGACCCAACACTATATGGCGATCTATGCACAGCATGTGATCTACAGCTCACATGCCTCGAACACCATATCTCATTTTTTGCACTACCTGCCAGGCTAAATGGAGAAATAACCTAGCAAGCCCCTTACGAGTTAATAATGCCACCAACATCCCCTACGGGCAAAAACTGCTGATCTCCAACTCACCCTCCTTCAAAGGCAACGCCACCATAACAATATACAGAAATGGCAAAGTCATGATTCAAGCAAACGACATCAGCCTGCGCCAATTTGAACACATTTGCCCTAGGCTACGCAACTCCATTTCTAGTCCCTCCAGTTATCCAACAACTACCCAACCCGCTCTCCAGAACTCAACGCAAGGAATAGCTCTGACGGACCTTATCAGAAGCTCACACTCACTGCACACCTCAGACCTACACTCCATGCTTACGCCATGTGCCCCCATAGCCCCTACCCCTATCCCTCACGACTCCACCTTCTTCCTCAGGTCACTGCTCCTATTTCCCCTACACCACACAATACACTAATCCAGAATTATCCACCCCTGGTAACCCCAACAGAAGTCTAACCACAACCCAAACTATAGCCAAAAAAGCACAAGGTTACACACTAAACGCACACCCCATAGTCTGCTCAATGGAAGATACTTCTGTCACAACTACCTGCAGTTCAACTATCCCACAACCATCCAGCCCTGACCAACACTCACAAGCTAACCTGCTCCTTATTTTCCCCTCTCCCTCTACTCTGAACCTAGTGTCCACGGCAGAATTAACCGAACGTTTAACACGCTTGGAAAAAGAAACTCGAGTCTCTCTTGCCACAGAACCATATGCCCACTATTTCCATAACTGAAAGCCTAACCCGCCTTGAAAGTCAACTCGACATACTCAAGGCACAAATACATTCCTTATCCATACCAAAACCTCCTCTATCCCCATCCAACACTCGCAACTCCTCTCTCCCAAAAACATCAGTGAATCCTCTTGGCTACCCAAATCCCAACCGAACAGCTGGTGCACCACCCCTCTCACCAACCAACATTACAGGCCGAAAAGAGCAAACCCTAAGATGTCCATGAGAGAGGCAATGAATCTAGCCAAAACATACGACGTTAGGGCAGCCCAGACCTCCCCCACCTCTAACATCCAGGTGATTACCAGAATTGGAAGATACATCAACCCACCTAGGATTATAAGACCACCATCACAACGCACTACAATACCTCTGGATCCCCTCTCCCAAAATCACATTATCAGCTGCAAGGTAAATTGCATGCTAGTAAACTGTAGATCGGCAATAAAACATACAACAGAGTTGGCTGAAGCCATACTGAACTATGACATTGACCAGGCTCAATGAGTCATCCTATCTGATCCTCGACCTCCTAGTCGTCCCCCCCCCGGTTTCTCCATCATTAAGAAGGACAGATTAGATTAAAAATGGCTGAAACTAAAACCTTCTCCTATACAACATTCAAATACCTCCGCACCAACCTAACGCGAAGAGGCAACAAAGTAACAAAATGCCATCTTGTCTACCACCCACCAGGTAACATGCCTATGTTCAGGGAACAACTGCCTGACCTACTAACACACTGCTCCCTCTCTAACTCCGACAACATTATCCTAGATGACTTCAATCTCCATTGGAATAACGAGAAGGACACATCAATACAGTCATTAAATGAAGTCCTACTCAGCAAAGATCGCACCCAACGCTGCAAGGGACAAACCAACAACAAAGGCTCTACCTTAGATGCTATCATAGCCAAAAACGAATTAATAAGCATTAATAACATTCTCCCAATTGACTGGTCAGACCACCACATCTTTCTGTTTGACATTAACCAAGCTACAGCGCTGCCTAACCTAGCTCGGATTACCCATCAATGGCGCAGAAACCTCAATCTAATCCCTCTTTCTGACCTGGAAGAAAAAAATGTCATCCCTACTCTCGCCTACCACAGACAACTTCAGTACGGATGAGCTCACTGCCCTCTACAATTCGATGATGAAAACTGCCCTGGAACAACTAGCCCCCCGAAACACAAAAGGGTCAGAGACACCACCTCAAGATCCTGGTTCAACAAATAACTCAACCCTGAAAGAAGACAAGTAAGAGCAGCTGAAAGACTCTGGAGAGCAAACCCATCCACAACCAACCTCTACTAGCTCAGAAGAGAAGGCAATAATTAGAAAAAAACACATCCTCAAAGAGAAAGCACCTTCTTCTGGAGTGCCCTAGACAAAGCTAAAAACCGCCAAAAGAACTCGTCAACATCATCCGACAACAAACCTCAAAACCTGCCAAAGAAAATTCCTTTGCCTCAAAACTACAGTGTGACAACTTGGCCAAATTTTTCAATGAGGAAATCAGCAAAATCGAGCTCTCCCTGGATTATTACCCACAGACTCAACCCAGCAACTCTTCGCCCAAAACGGAGATCAACCCAACCCTAGATCACTCCACGATCCCCAAAACTGAGGCTCCTCCCCCGTTAACCAACAAAATAAACCAATACGAGGACCCTCCCCAAAACCCAAGAGTTCCTCTCACAGAAGAGGACATCTGCCAAATCCAAACCCTCCCCCCACTACGCAGACCCACTCCCTGCTTACCTGGCTAAAAGCCGCAGCCTCACCGTAACCCCTCTATGGACCAAGATCATTAACAGCTCATTGAACAACGGGCTGATGCCCAACAGCCTTAAACAGGGCCAAGTCACCCCCCTGCTAAAACAACCCGATGCAGACCCGAACGATCCCAAGAACTTTAGACCCATCACCAACCTTCCATTCCAAGCACAAATCCTCGAGAAATGTGTTCTCTCCCAACTCAACCAACACCTGGACTCAAACTACCTACTCGACTCACACCAGTCAGGTTTCAGTAAGGGATGCAGCACTGAAATGGCTATACTGAATATAACAGATGGCATTCATAATTCCCTAGACTCAAACAGATGCTGCCTGCACGTCCTCCTAGACCTATCGGCAGCTTTTGATACAGTAGATCACAAGTTACTTTTGGATGCCCAACAAAAGCGTATTGGAGCTGATAGCACTGTTCTGAAATGGTTCTCCTCATTTTTGCATAACCTAGCCCAACTAATAAAACTCAACAAGTCGATGTCTGACATCTCACCCATAACCAGAGGTGTCCCGCAAGGCTCAGTCCTTTCTCCTACACTCTTCAACATTTACAGGGAACCCTTCACTACCATTCTAAAACAAGCAAATATCTCTTTTCACCTCTATGCCATCGATACCCAGCTCTACCTAAATATTCTCTCTAAAAGACATTCACCGACTTAACTCCACACTCTTAAAAAACTGGCTATCACAAAAATCACACAACCACCTCAAACTCAACCAAGAAACAAGCATTGGCATAGCCAATAGGTCTCGCCTTTGGGACCTAATAAGTGTTTAGCAAGAGCTATTGATTTTGCCAATGTCTTTAAGCTATGTTGTAAGGCAGGGAGGCTGCTGTACAGCATGTTGAAAAGTTATAATAAAAAAGTGTTATAAGCATTTTTGTTATCTTATATATAACCAAGAAGACATTATGTACAACTGAACGACCCTATTGGAAATGCAATAGGTTTCCCATTTGCTTGAGTTGCAGGTGTTGGCGTTGTAAATTACATTGTTTTTTACCTGTGTGTTATGGAGTGTATGTATGGGGTGTGTAGTGTTATTATGTGGGTTGTAATAGTTAGTTGTGGCATTGAATGGTGTGGAGTGGATTTGTGAGGTGGAATTATGTGGCATGGCGTGCAGTGAAAATATGTGAATAGTAATTATGTGGTATTGAGTGTACTGGAATTATGTGGAGTGGGATTGTGTGTTATGTAGTGTAATTATATGTAATGGTATTTTGTCTTTTGGAGTGGTATGTAGGGGAGTTTAATTATGAGGTGTGCTGTTGAATTTTGTGGTGTGGATTGCATGTATGTGGAGTGTTGTGCAATTGTGTTGTTGAGTTGAATTATGTGGTATGGTGTCGAATTATGTGGTGCGGATTGGAAATGTGTGGAGTTGAATTGTGTGGTGTGGAACTGGGGGGGTTAATCAACAATAACTTGTGAAAAGCAGCACACCACAGCAGCAACCAGCTTTTCGCAAAGTGCAAGACCTAGTAACAAATCTTACTCACCCTGCTGCCCCGACCTATTGTTTAAATCAATAGAAAGGGAATTCATGAGCCAAACCACTCGACAAGTACTGCTCCTAGCTGTTTAACCATTTTACTACACCTTCATACAGATTTGAAGGCTTGGTACCATAATTGTAAAGTCAATCCACGTCACACACCACATCTTCAATGAGCTAGGGCTCAACCAACCAAAATTTAGCATGTTCTGGTTTTTATACTGTATACAACAATATTAAAAGCAATACTACAAGCCCCAGAATGCCACGTATTGTTAAAAGGCCAGCGCTGTCTGAGCATGTTGCATATAGCATGGATGTCTTTGGTTGGAGAAGAAGCAATATGTTGGCATGTACATGTAATGTCTTGCCTGCCAGGGATCTATGAGTTTGGGAGAAGCAGCTCCGATGCATGCCATGGCTTGAGCACAGTTCAGAGATGCATGACAGCTGAGGGT
Organism: Calotriton arnoldi; assembly: GCA_963921515.1. Taxonomy (NCBI): domain Eukaryota; kingdom Metazoa; phylum Chordata; class Amphibia; order Caudata; family Salamandridae; genus Calotriton; species Calotriton arnoldi. Next base: position 1,199,117 of record CAWUFW010001944.1, on the reverse strand, counting down.
TCGGAGGTGAAGGGGACTCATTAAGGAGGTAAGTGAACTCACTCACCAACTGCAGTATCCACATGGCTGCATAATGCTCGTACAACTCAGAAGTACCAGTTATCTGCTGGCTTCAGCCTCGGCTTGTGATACCAGTGGCATACAGAGCACACTTGGAAGCAGCTAAGCAGCCATCCAACTGACAGGGAATCGCTGCTGTGTATGCGAACACATAAATTGCCAGAGTCACATGTTTGCGTTGTTTCGAGGTGGGACATTAATTGGAAGTTGATTGCGAGAGGTTAGGAAACGCAAACAAAAATAAAGTACAATGCAGCACTTTTAGTAGCAGGCCACTAGAGGAGCCGTGACCAGAAGGGGGCTACGATGCTACAATCTGAACAATGGCATTTATTTTCCTTGATTGTGCGCTGATGAACGCTCGGGCTGATGACTATGGCACACCCTATTGGCCTAGAATGCAGTTAATAGAGCTAGGGGAGAGGAGATCCCACATGCCTTCTTTCTGGTCATGTAAAGCATAAATGTCACTTCTACATGGCGTTGCATTTCTAAGGTTTTAGTTGATGAAAACCTCTCTCAGTTATTGGGAAATGAACGAAGTGGTATAACAAACCCACACCACTTCCTGAAAATGATACATTGCTGTGGATTGGATTGTAATTACATTCATATAGCGCTTCGAGGAGTTGTTGGCACTAGAGTTGGGAGCAGTCACGAGGCCAAGAGGTGCAAAGGAAGGTTCTATGCACATATAGAAATTTACATAGGTCCAGGCAGCCCCTGGAGACTTGTGCCGTGTGTCTGTAAGAGAGCATTTTGCTGGAAGGGCCTTTTATACAGCAATACAATGGCCACGGTGTACAGAAAGTTGCTACGGGAACTTGGGAGGTGCAGTACTCATGTAAGGATGCACTGCCCACGCCTCAAGAGGAATACTTTGAATTTGCATCTAGTCTGCATGGAAACACAATAAAACTGCACCAAAACGACAGTAACATTAGACGAACTGGATGCTCAGGGAGGGAGTCGCACACCACCAGCTCAAGGGGTGCACCTTCCTAAGGTCGAAGCTGTCAAACCCTCAAAGCGTGGGAGCCGACCTTGCAGAGGGCGCTGCTCATAAAGCTACCCCAGTGACACAGAGATTCTGCCCCCGTCCACGTAACTCCCAGTTACCTGACACACAGCGACTCTGAAGTCCCAGTAACCGCTACCTCCCGCCACCTCCAGCGCCCGCTCCGCGCTGTCGGTCTGTTCCAGGTGACAGTCAAATATGAACACCCGACCGCCTCCAGAACCCCATTGTTCCCCTGCAGCCATGTTAACTAATAGTGGCGCCTGCGAACCGGCGCTACCTCCATACAGACGGAGGGTGGTGGGCGGCGCGAGCTGGGGGAGGAGAAGACGGGGCATTGGGAGTCAGACCCAGGGCTAGCACAAGCCTGCTATGCCACGCCTTCTGCGTGCACTCGCCGCAGCCCTTGTCAAGCGACCCAGCGATGGCGCACATGCACATTGCCTAGACTCCCATGTCTCACTGCACGCTCTCCTGTGCTGAAGAGACCCGGGAAAGGATTCAAACGTGAAGCTGTGACGTCACTGGAACTCTTTACAATACTAGTCGATGCAGGAATTTGGGCAAGTAGCCGTCTAGCCGTTGGGGACACGGGCGCTTTCACAGTCGCAAACATAAATCATGGCGGTGTACTCAAGGTACAAGTCCTAAAACGAGGCTTTAGCGGGACACAAATTCTACCACTAGGCTGCGAAGACCAGACTGGGAGGAGGGGCCAGCGCGCTGTGCTTCACTAGAAGAATAAGCATTTGAAGGCACGAGCGGGGAGGGGGGGCGACGCAAGTGGTGCGCGCCACAGCGAGACATCTGGTTTTAATTATCGCGCCCGTGTCAGGGCACGATAATTGAAACCACATGGCGCCCGTGCGGGTAACCGCAGGGAAAAGGCCATGACGCACGAGCGTCTGGTCAGCTTTTTCAAACCCCCTACATAAAGTCTTCGCCAGAAGCAGCGCTTGCGCGCTACTCTAGGCTCGACCTAAAAAACGAAATTCTTGTCTTCTCCAATCACGACCACCCTCCAAAGATCCAAGAATGGATAAATAACCTGGACTCCCTAAACCCCAAGCGTACTCTAGCTGACTCAGCCAAATCTCTGGGGATCTCTCTGGGCTCAAGACTAAGCATGAGCTGTCACTTATGATCCACTGCAAAGGGCGCTTTCAACAGCTTAAAACTCCTGAGCAAAATCAAGCCCTTCCTACCTCCAAATGACCTAAAACCTGCAACGCAAGCGCTAGTTCAGTCCAGACTAGAGTATGGAAATGCCAGACTCACTGGAGCAGCCAAAGCACATGTAGCCCCCATGAGAGCCACCCTAAACGCAGCAGCAAGAATTGTCATAGGAGCCAAGAAATATGACCACATCATCCTGCGCTGAAAAACTTTAAGTGGCTACCAATCGAAGCATGTTGCTGTTTCAAATCTGCCTGTCGCACCTATTAAGCCCTACACACTGGTAAACCAGATTACCTTGCAGCCAAACTCACTAAAGCAGGACAATCGAGAAACCTAAGAAGCTCCAATACACTCCTTCTCATCCCACCCAAAAGACAAACAAAAAGCCCTTTCCCGTTTGCTCAGGCAAAACCCCTCTTCCAATACATATCAGAACTAACCCCTCCTTCACGAGCTTCAAGAGACAACTAAAAGAAATTCTCCTCAACGGACATCCCTATCCCTCTGGATAACAGCTGCTCGGTTTCATCTTGTACTAATGACGGCTACCACTGCCGCAAAGCTTCTCTTAGATCCGATGCTCAACTCCTCAAACGAGCTTCTCTACTTTGATTGTGAACTGTCTAGCCCTGAAACTGAACTTATGTTGAACTGATAACTAGCTAGACTCTGTGTTTATTAGTGTACTGTGACTGTTTATGGTTCTGTTGTGTATGTACTGTAAAGCGCTCTAATATCCCTCGAGTCGTGTCAGCGCCATATAAAACTCCCAAAATAAATATAAATGAAAATGCCTCCCGCACGCTACGTTTGCATTAAGTACAACTCCGATATCTCTCATAAGCAGATTCAATGCTGGTTTCAAAGCACTTGGAGGAACCATCTTGTCCGTTCTCAACAATAATCCGTCCCCCACAGTAAATTCTTCTGCTATCTTAGGAAAAGGCTGCAACCTACAATTTAGATTATTCTCTCTAGGCCAACTCTCTTTGAAAAACCGGATTTCTACTCTCTAAAATCCCAAGATGGCCTACACATTGCTTCTAAACATGGCGACTAATCTGAAACTTCAAATGTACACTACCACTGCGTTTTTTTATTGCATGCATATGCCCACCAAATCTAGGCAGCTGCTAATGTATCTGACTTATCTTGCATATGCTTTTTGACTTTGTGCATGTTTATTGTGGATGGATATGTCCATGAATGCAAGAATGAGTCCGAGGGTTGACAAATGGATGCCCATTGGCATTGCTGATTCACAATGTCACATCATTGTCTTTAACTTACTCCCTTTGCTCATGGATAGTCTGGATTTTTAGCTTTCTATTTATTTATATATATTTATACTTCTTTAACTTACTAATGTGTTGTATATTACAGTTCTCTGCAGTGGAACTTGCATTCTTGAAATACAATAAACTGAAATAATGTAAACCGTCTCACCAGTATCTGAAGGGACACTCGGGGTTCGGCATTCTCGGTCCCGGTCCTCTGAGATAACAGCTGTTGTGAGACGAAGAAATTCGTGCAGGGGGCAGGAGAGAGAGCAGCCTGGCAACACGAGTGGGAAGGGCTCCTTTGCACTGTCGTTTCTGAAGTACATCTCCACAGAGAAATTACTGAGTACAAAGGAGAGACTGCGTATAAGAGCCTGGTATGAACGGATAACCCATCTGGGCACATCCCATGCACAGGTCATCATGACTTACCCAGAATCCTCCTGGTAAACCTCCATTATGTGGCAGGCAGCATAGGGTGTTTGGATACCATTGTAGACATTCAGAGCAGTCTGCAGTGCAACCACTGTGGTGTCGTGCTAAGAAAGTGTGAATGAGATCTTAGATGTACAGAAGCACATGCCACAAGTCGTAGGCAAAAACAATACAACACATACGAATATTTACAAACCTAACTGGCTCAAACCAAAACCAGATTTTCACACAGACTTACACACACTGCAAATAATGTGAGGCGGCTCTAAAGTGCAGTCATTCGGGGCATATTGTGAAATAGCTGAGCAGTACAGAGACCTACTATGCAAATGTGAAAGAATGATTTAATACCAAGTATACGAAGTATAAAACGACCCTGATTAACAGTTAGCCAGATGGATGGCAGTGAGATACCAGGGCTGGAATTACCGATTTCGAAGTATTTTCACATCTAAATCCATCCATAACAAATTTAGATACGTGGACTAGGGAATAAACCGAAAGGACCCGTAATTCCCACAGGTTTGCCTAATTCTGCGGGTGTTTCCACTCAGATTTACCACCTGCACCGAGGAAGTGGTATATGTAAGCAGGAGGCCACGGGGGGTCACTGTGCGACGAGGAGGGGTTGGGAGGGGATTCAACATCAAGACAAGCTGCAGGCTCCCCTGTGCATCTGAAGGGCTCCAGGGGGCAGCCATGTCGAGCAATCTCTGGCTCAGGGCTCTGCCTAATGCCCTTAGTGGCTGCGCTTCAGTGTCTGCTGAAGTGGACCCAGTATTCGCACGCCCCGTAACTTGGAGTGCAGAGACTCTCACAATTGAAGGGGTCAAATCGCCCCTACAGAGCCTGCTCCAGCTGACTGTAGTGCTGAGTGTGAGACACAGCTGGAACTTCCTGAAAGGTGGCTATGAACTACATGACTTTAGGCCACCCTAACCCTACGTCACAGTCATTTCACAGTGTGCACTAATTGTGGATTACAGGATGGCAGTGAAAAACAAGTGACTTACCTTCTGTAACACTCTTTCTGGTGGATACTTCGTCTAACCGTAGATTCATCACTTTGCGAATATCTCCAAGTGACAGACTGGATCCAGAAACTCAAAATACAGCGCTCCTGCTTGCTGGCAGGTAGTAGTAATGAACAGAGGCACATACCAGTGCCACCGAGGCACGCTAACGCCAGTTCTTTCGCAGGCTTGGCCGCACCCTTGACAAACTTGAAGGACCAGTGTGCAGACTTCTAAGTTGGGAACTTTTCAGGTGGAAAGAGTCGACCACTCCCATCCAATGGACCAGACTTTTAAGGCAGCACTGCTGTGCGATGGGTGCAATGATGCCCATGTAGCAGTCTGGCAGATATCCAGTACAGGAACTTCACATGCCAACGCAGTAGTAGCAGCCTTGGTTTGGGTGGAACGAGCCCTCAGACCTTCTGGAGGCTGCTTCTTAGCCAAAGTGTATCGGCTCTTAATACAGAGGAGTATCCATCGTGAGGTGGTCTACCTTTCTTTGCTCCCGAGAAGCCTACGAAGAGCTGATCATCCACGACGGTGGTCTCTATTACGATAAATGTAGAAACCGATCTAATCCATGAAGTCTCTCTTGTTTCGAGTGGTGAGACACTGCAAAGAATGCCAGAAGGATAATAATGTCCGACATGAAAAGGTGTCACTACCTTTGGCAGGAATGCAGCTCAGGTTCTCAACTCCAGGGGGTATGAGGCGGCAGTAGCAAGAGAGCCTGAAGCTCACTCACACGACGAGCTGACGTTATTGTGACCATAAAGACACTTTTTCAGGTCAAGAAGTGTAATGAACACGTGTGCAATGTCTCAAAAGGACTTGACATCAGGGAAGTGAGAAGCAAATCGAAGTCCCACAGTGGCATCACAAAGGTTTTTGGAGGAAACATATGTTGTAAACCTTTAAGGAATCTCATCACAAGTGATTTGAACAAGAACAGCTGGTTTGGCAAACATAAAAATGCCGAAAGCAACAAAAAGGTTACTGATCCACAGGAGTAGTTTTGCATCTTGAATCATTTCCTGTGTTCACATGCTGTGCATTATTCCGCCATCTATTACTTGGGTCTGAAACTGACCATCTGTAGTCTCATCATGGTCTGGCCTGGCAGCACAGCAGTCACCAGACAATAATGTGACCATCACTCGAGAGGGGCTTTGGCTCCACCCACATCTTGGGGGTATGTTTTGTTTGGGCAGACGTTGTGGGCTGCTGAGCTTGAACTTTCTGTGACACACACATTATATTGTAAAGCTATTAAACGGTCTTCGGTAACTAGATAATTTATGCTGGTTTTCTCTGGCAGCAGCACAGGTGCAAGGAGGGCAGTCATTAACCTGCATGCATTTTTAGGTCTGACTGGAACGTGCTACTGTCACCTGACTATTCAACCTACACCAATGTTATTGTACACATACACATATCCATCCCCTTGCCACCTCCTAGTATTTCTTCACATTACCATGCAGCCTTCCTTTAAAGCCAGACCTACTGGTGCCATCGACCATGCTATGTCCCTCCTTGTATGACGACAGATGTCAGCCCGCCAATTCCTTCAACGTAGTCGCCATCTTCATAGTCTTTTTTTTTTTATCCCTTGGTGACCTTAGTGTGTTCATTTCTTTCCTTGTTTCTGTTGTCTTGAAAATCTTTGCAAAAACACCTCGCCTGGTAGAGGTGAGTGGATCGTATGTGAATCTAGAAAATCTTTCAAGCTGCAAAACACCTCCTACCAGTTTTCCGTTTTGTAGCATGAATCTTTTCTGGAGTCACATGCTCTATTGAGGTATGGCATAGAAGTGCCGTCCATTTCACGCCCATCTTTTCAATTGGCTCCTGTTACTGTCCTTTTGGAATCGTTGCTTTTCATTTGTGAATAGGCTTAGTAGTCCCTCCCTGGTACCACCTTGTCTGCATTTCTAACCTCCCATAAGGACTGGTCTTTTTACTTGTGTTGTTACACGGTCTGCTTTATGTAGTCTGTGAGCACTATTTTCTTTAATGATCTTCCACTATTCCACCCACATCATCAAAGCATGCCGCCCGCTTTTATATTGTTATTAGTAATGTATTTATTTAATTTACAGCGTGGTGGGCTTAAACTATAGCGGCCGTGCTTATTTATTTAATTTACAGCGCGGTCCTATCTACAGAACCTTTCTTTAATTATTTATTTTTTCTTTGTGGGTGAAAGCCCCCCATTCCGTGCTTTTACTTTAATGTTGGCCGCGCCCCTTTCTTTAGAGGCTGCCCACTATAACCTGAATACGGCAAGTAGCGTCTAAAGAAAGGGCCACCATTAAAGTGGTCTCGCATTTGCAAGAGTTTGAGCTATTAGCATTAGAAATGACAAAGGTGGAATCTGACTATATGGTTGCCCCCACTTTTTTCCTGGTGTTTTGCTGGTTTATGACTTAGTTGGACTGGGACCCTGCTATTCAGGGCCCCAGTCTATCTGCTCTCTCTAAACGACATGGAGTGCACTCTAGGTGCACTAGTGATTGGATACTGTGGTGCCTTATGAGTCCCTAGTATATGGTACCTTAGGTGCCAAGGGCATAGGTACTTCACAGGCCTACCAGGGGCTGCAGCATGTGTTATGCCACCCCTGGGAAGCAGTCTAAATCTGACACCACAGGCCTGCTACTGCAGCCTGGGTGAGGTGGTGCTAGCACCCCTCACTGAGATATAGGTTTCCTATATCTCTCCTGCACACACATATAAACCTATCAGTCACCCCTAAGGCAGGCCCCATCAATCCTGAGGGCAGGGTGCTTGGCTTTATGTGAGGGGGTGCCTCTGCCTGAGCAGGGCCCCTCTGCAGCTCTCAGAGTCTATTCTCTGGTGCGGTTTGTGGATGCGGTTAAACCATATACTATTAAGTGCATTATATCCTCGCGGTAAATGCTAACTTTGGAATGGCTGCATCAAAACATGTCGTGTTTGGTGTCAAACATCTTGGAATACTACCCCCCGCCAATGTTGGCGGCGGGGGTAGCATTCCACCCTTCTAGAGGGATAAGACATGTACCTGCTGTGGAAACGCGGTAGAATCCTAAAGAGCCCTGGCATCACAAAATGGATGCCACCAGTCACAGACACTGGGCTGCCCTCCTGCTGATGACCGAAACTCGCAGTGGGAGGAAGCCCAACAATAGGCATCCTGTCACAGGGAGGTGTAACCACCTCCCAGACAGGGTTTAGTGTATTGGGGCTGGGTGGGTGCACTCTTAGAGTGCTTTGAAGTCCTGCACTGGGGGAGCAGAAGGCTCCTCTGTGCATATGCCAGTTCAAACCAGCTCAGGGGCTACCTGCCCCTGCTCTGGCGCGAAACTGGACAAAGGGAAGTGGGTGTAGCCACCCCTCCCTTGACCCTCCCATAGGTGGGGTCATAGAGCTAGTCCATCCCCTCTTTTTAGTATAAGAGGGGGAACCTTGCCATTGCAAAGCAGATAACCCCTGGACGACGCTCTACAGAAGAATCCTGGCCCTTCGACGTTCCACTACCTTTGGAAGACAGAAGAATCTCCCTTGGAGTCAAGGAGTGACTCCCTGCTTGGCAGGCACCAAAAACGACAACGACGGTCGCAAACTACGCCGCTCCCGCCGGAGTCCGAAGTCCCTGCAGCCCAAGAAGTGGATTTCCTGACCTCTCCCAGGCCATCGTGAGTCCCCAGCGAAGCTGAGGCAAGTGGACCCCACGAGTAACGAGGAACCGCGACCCCTGGGTACCGTGCACTATTGTCGAGTGCAACCCCTTCACAACGTTCTACGAACTTGTGCTTTGGACCACGTGTGGTCCCGACCTCCAGCAGGAATCCCTCCGAAGATCAGAGGCCTACACCGTCCCGAGTGACCGTGGGCCCCTGTTGAGTGATTCCGCCCGAGGTGTCTTCGCGATCCCTTGCCCGCCGGCTTGTGGGTCCCCAGAAGACTTCTTAAAGAAACCAAAGGGCTCCCTGGTTGCTCCAGGCCTGCCCTGACTTACCCTCGCTGGGTGAGTCCCTCAGACCTTGCTGGTCTGCGCCATCGACTTTTCTTCATCTCCCCGAGACTTGCTGCTGCCAAGGCTTGTTGGCTCCAATCGAGTTGCCGACACCGCAGCCAGCTGCAGACGTCGAGGGACACACCGAATCCAGCTCCTGGTCGTCGTCGACACCTCCTGGACCACGTGGCTGAAGAGTCAAGGCACCCGCAACCGACCTGAATCAACCGACGACGGTGGGCATCCATCTTCCTTGCCCCGGGTCACTGCCAAGTGACTTTGAACACTGTCCCCTCTGCTTTCAGGTCATCCTTCTTCAGAATCCAGGCTTGATTCCACCGGACACTTCTTCAGCTCCCGCAAGCAGCAAGTCTTCTTTGTTCGCCATTGAAAACGACGCCGCGACCCGACACCAAAGGACACCTATGCACCCGGCTTCCCTGGGTGAGGTAACTCCAGCACTACGGTGCTCCTGTGGGTGTGGGCCCTAGAACTACTTACCCTGTAAGTGACTTGCTTGTAGGTTCTCCCGAAGTATCCTAAAACTCTTTATTTCCAACCGCGACTTGCCCCATTGAAGTCAACGGCGATCCGCGCCTGTGTATCCACACTGCACGCGTCCCCCGTGGGTCCTTTACTTACCTGCCTTGGGTGGTTTTGTGAGGCCCCAGCACTTCTGAAGGCCCTAGGCCTTGTCTCCCTGCAAGTCGTTGTCCCTAAGTCTCTTACTTAGTATATGGTCTGGTACGCCCCTAGGGCCCCAGCCATATTTTGTGCTTAACTTATTGTGAAACGTTGATTTGTGCATATGTTTGTCTTCTAATCTCATAAAGAGATTAGTAGAGAGTTATTTAGAAATAAATACATATATATTTGATATATATACACCTGTGTGGTGTCTTTTCATTTGGTGATTCAAGAGATTATATGGTAAAACAAGCTGCTTTACATTCCTCCGAGACTTAGCCTGAAGGCTGCTCTCCACAGCTACCACTAGGATAGCTTTCTTTAAAAGGTTGTCTTAAACCTATCTACCATAAGAGTTCGATTTGCCCTGGTGCAAGGTGTCCACTTTAATTAGTGAACAGCATATACCAGGCCAACTACTCACATATTAGTAATGTATTTATTTAATTTACAGCGTGGTGGGCTTAAACTATAGCGGCCGTGCTTATTTATTTAATTTACAGCGCGGTCCTATCTACAGAACCTTTCTTTAATTATTTATTTTTTCTTTGTGGGTGAAAGCCCCCCATTCCGTGCTTTTACTTTAATGTTGGCCGCGCCCCTTTCTTTAGAGGCTGCCCACTATAACCTGAATACGGCAAGTAGCGTCTAAAGAAAGGGCCACCATTAAAGTGGTCTCGCATTTGCAAGAGTTTGAGCTATTAGCATTAGAAATGACAATGCCCTTTATATATGTGTTGGTTAAAACAGACACAAATAAAAGGCATTGTCATTTACAATGCCAATAACAAACTCTCGCAAATGCGAGACCTATTGCATTGAAAATGCTTGTTCCTCCTTTGAAACAGTGTTTGAACCTGTTCCACTTGTTAGTGTAACATCATCTTGAGAACGGTCACCTTGCTTCCTTGATTATTTGTACAGACCTCGCTGGTAGGTCTAGGTGTCCAAACACAAAGTCTTCAGGAGCCACGCTGCCGGGCTCAGGGTGGCCCACTTGTCCCCTCTGTATCGTTAAGAGGTCAAGGGTATTTTGGAGAAAAGAGTTGGCAAATCTCCCTGACCATTATATCGATGGGGCATTCCCTAGAGATCTTGGGTGATGAAACTTGGATGCGAAGCTTTGGAATTTTGCCTTTTCGTGACTAGAGAACAGGCCCACGTGGGCGTGGCGTGCCCTACAGGTGGAAGTTGCCCTTTACCACTACTTCTTTTAACTCCCACTCATGTGTGATGTTTTCCCGTCTACTTCTGTGTAGAGCTTTCTTGGTAAGTGTATTGGCACTACTAATATCCCTTTCTCGTTCACCCATTTCCATACGCCTTGGGCTAGTTTGCATACCTTGTGCAACCTTGTTCCCCTTTGCTTGTTGAAGTACAACATAGTCGTCGTATTGTCTGTTTGGATTAATACTGTCGTTTCCCTTACGTGTTTTTAGAACGTCTTCAGGGTTAGGAAAACAGTTGAGTTCCAACACATTATGTGCTGTACTGCCTCTTTTGGGTTTCATAGGCCCCTGGTGCAATTACTTAACATGAAGAGTGAAGTGGGTGAAGTACAGGGACTTGATGTGGATCTTGAAATAACTATGACGTGCAGTGACTTAGAACTGGGTGTAAAATAGATGAAGAGTGGGACGAGGCCAAGATGGCGTATTGGTAAGACTCTTTTCCAGTCCTCCCTCTCACCACCAGCCAACAAAGCTATCTAAAGCCATCTGCGGGGGACGGGTGGACCCCAATGCCCGATGTGCACTAGGGAGACTCCATGGGCAGGCATCTTAAGTCTAGGAGGTGTACGGCAGAGCCCTAGGCACTGCATACCTGGCAGATTGCAAGGCAGCCAGACTGCAAAATGGCTATCTGCTGCTGACGGGGCCTGTGGAGACTATGGAGAGCAGAGCTGAGCTGCGCCATCCGAGTGAGGCCACTGTTGGACAACTTTGATCCCAACCCGAGGCGCAGAGGAAAAGGCAGCAGAGCAGGCCCTTTGGCATCAGGGTCTGATACACCCTATCAAAGATTGGCACTCAAAGAAAAGGCCGAAGAGGTAGCATCCGGCCGGCAGTGCTAAAGAGGTGACACAAGCAGGGTCTCCTTGACGGCAGCTTGGGCATCTACAGCCCAGAGAGTGAACAACGGATGCTGGCGGCCCTGCATACCTGCTGGATTGAAGAACAGCACATCTGCATCTGACTGCAGTTGGACACCAACTTGGGACACAAGGGAATTGGGACTTGGGCCTAGAGGAGAAGGCCTGGGAAGGTAGGCCTTTTGGGAGGTAGCACCTGCTCAATGTGAGCAAAGAGAAGAGTGACACTGGGTCTCCTTGGCAACTGCTGGGGTAGAGTCCCAGAAGACCCAAGCTGCTGGAAAAGCAGCTCAAAGCACAGGAGCCCAGAAAAATGGTGGCAGATATGTAGCATGGGGCAAGAAAGTATACCTGAAATAGCCTGCGCTGCTATCGGACAGCGAAGGGATGGTAAATGACCTCCCTTGCTAACGAATTAGAAGCAGTTGGCTCACGCTGAGAAGAGAGTGGTACTGCCAACAAGGGATTTTATGCCCGAGAGGCAATACTGCGGAGTCCCTGCAGAAATCGCAGCATGATACAAACCCCCTGGGGGGGCAGTCAACAGGAATTGGTCGTTCCCCCACACAACATAGAAGTGTGATGGAAAGGAGTGCGCAGGCACAGGCATCGGTAATCCCATCCTGCTGGTGGTGAATTGCCATTACTTTTTGCTGTCATGGCATCGGGGAAAGTAAAAAAGAGACACAAATGTCAGGGACATATTAACAAGATGCCATGTATGGCACGCTCAGAGTGGACATACAAGCCAAAAAAACGGAGAGAAGTCAAATAGGATCTTACAGAATTCAGTAACTGGGTCGCAACTCTGGAGGATGTCGGCGATGGAAAGAGAAGAGGAAACGTAGATGCTAAAACAGGAACTACTGTTTTTAAAGGAAGAACAAATGGATCTATGGACGCACACAGAGGACCTTATAAATCACACCAGGAGGCGAAATATTTTTTTTAAAACTCGCCGAACACAGCATTAGTGACATCAAAATCTACAGGGTGCAATAGTCCGACACACTGATGCTACAAGCTTCAGAGCATAGGCATCCTTGCATGTATACATCACTTCACCACCAAGGAAGACATTCTCCAAGTCACATGTGAAAAGGGAATCACTGAATACCAAGGAAATTAGATATCTCAATTTCAAGACCTCTTATCAATTACCTTGCAAAGATGCAGGGATTTTAATCCAGTCACGGATTTTCTTCGTGGGTGGGATATCAAATATTTTTAAAGGGCAAAATCTTACACCAAATACGGTCACCCACAGAGGTGTGCAATACCCTGGGCCTTGATACTTGGAGGATCCTCCACAGGAAACACAAACAGAGTGGGAATTCCCATGACGTCAGCGATGTGGAAGGAGGAGACTGAATCGATCCCCCTGGCCCCTGAAGGCAGATCCTGATGGAGTCCTCACAGTCTCATGAGATGCATAATTCTGGTGAAGTCTCTAGATTCAACTTGAGCCTGCAGAAGTCCCAAATTCCTAATCTCTCGATCCCAAAATCATAACCAGAAACTCTTCAGGCACCATTTCCAATACTCTGGTCCGCCAAGCAAAGTACGTAATTATGGATCCAACTAGGAACCACTCTAGCCTCCATGGTGAAAATAAACTAACAAAAGGTGCACGAGGATCTTGGGGTGCGGTCAAAGAATGGTCTGTCTTGGCTAGGTAAAATAGCAGCCATTAAAATGACAACTCTCCCTAGAATACTATGTGTTTTAATAACTCCCACTGCAGCCCCCCAAGCTCTATTGCCAACACTACAAGAAGAAATAAACTCTGTGGTGTGAGAAGGTAAGAAGCCGTGCATGTCCCTTGCACTTTCATATCGACATACTCAAGAGAAGGGGCACTGAAAGCTCCGAATGCATCGCGATACTACCAAGCAGCCCAACTATGTCCTATATTTGAGTGGCCTGAGGAAACAAAAGAAGAACACTGGTGCTTCATGGACCAGCAGGTCGCAGGGACACATCTGGAAGGTACAATGGCTGGACAGACTACATAGACTCCTTCCCTGTGAACAAAACCACACCATCAGTATGAGATTCAGTATCTGAGAAATCCGGTTTCACAACATTTCCCTTCCCATCTACCCCCTTTATTTCCCATCCAGAGTTTACACTGGCCCTTTAAGGCAACCAGTAGTGTGCTTGGCGACAAGCAAGCTGTGAATGCATAGGAGATATGATGAGCCAAGAGGTAAGGTGTACCTTTGAGCATGTCAAAAAATAGATTGGGCCCTGCCCAAGACAGAGCACCTACTTTACACTAAAGAAAGACACTGGGTATCAAATGGGCGATAAATACAGCAGCTAGAGGTGGGTGCTCTCCAAAAACAGTGACAAGCGTATTTTATCAGAATTATGCCAACACTTACAAGCAGCTCCAGTACAGCCTAAATTCCAGGGACATTAAGATGGGACAAAGACTTAGGATGTACGATAAAGAATGGGTGAATATATTTCACTGAACAAGCACAATGGCATGCTCCGCAGCCAGCCAAGAAATGACGACAAAAATAACGACACACTGGTCAGATCAATGTTGGACGGGATGTCGGAACATGGGAAGATCAGTTCGTCTTCGCTGGCATTGCCCCAGATTGACACAATATTGGAAGGAGGTGTTGGATGATTAGGAGAAGATCGTGGACAAGAAGAGCCAAAGTTTCCCAGCGTACGTTTTACTGGTTCTCTCAAATAGGCGAATGTACCCGCTGCATTCAGAGGGAACAAACAGTGCTAGCATTATGCGCATCAACCCAAACCATTCTCTCATTGGTGGGTAGAGAAGCTCCGAGAACATACAGCCTGGCTACACCGGGTGTGGGGACTGATGTGCATGGAAACACGGACAATGCCCATAAAACCCTCTGGCAATGAGCTTTCAGAGGTGTGGGCCAGTTCCTTGAATTACTTCCCTACCAGTTCAGAGAGCTCACCGGCCCTTGAAATTTGCAAGTATTCCATATCTTGAAGTGTCAGTCAGCTACCATCTCTTCGTAGCACTTTGGGACTACTAGGGGTTCTGTCTCCCTGGCGGCTAAGGTTAAATGGACTATCCAATGAACCTCATGGCTGGGTTTAGACTAGTAATCAAATGGTAGTTACCAATCAGACACAAATCCCTGTTTAGCGGTCATCGTGTTGATTGAATGTATGAGGTTGGTAAGGAGTGGGGGGTTGAGATGGAAGCACTGCTTAATATCTACTGGCCTCAAGGTTGTAGGCACCAACGCCTGTACCCATTTTCTCTACAATAACAATAAAAGAAAATTGATCCATAAAATGAATAAAGTGCAGGCACTTACTGCAGAATACATGATGACTTTCAAATGCTGCTCTTTCGTGCTTTTGGCCATCTCAGTGAAATTCTTCAGTATTTGATCCAGCAGAAGGCCTATTGAAAGAACACAATTTTTATTTTTCATTTATAGCACTCTGATAACCCAGTAACCTTAGGATGAAGCATGGAGAATAATTACATGAAGATGGCATATGTTACTTAGCCTGTACGCATCTGTTTGAAGCGTGCAGTGCTGTAGATTCACATGCTCTGCATACTTCTGCCATCTACTGTTGGGTCCAAACGTTTGCAAACTATTTTTCTTCAAAGAAGTCTCTCGAGTCACGAGGCGTAGTGACTTCTCCCTTAGCTGCCAATGCACGTAGGTGCAGGCTATATTAGATTGTTTTTCGCACAGGAGGTGAGCGCAGAGATGGTGCAGAAGATCGGACACTCTGGTGACCATGCATCAATGAGTTTAAGTAAGGAATTTAAGTGATCGACTGCAACAACCAAAGGCTCCCGGGGAGGTGGGTGGGCATATCTGAATCAACAGCATTACAGGCAACGAAAAGATGCTTACCGTGTAAGTATCCTACTTACACTGCATGTGTGGCTGTGGATACACGTGCTCAGCAGAGACTGGAAGGCAGTGTTTCCCTAACCTGTAGTTAGCCAGTGGATGTTGTAGAAGATCTAAACTAAGTACTTAGAACAGTCTTGCCAACCAAGACATCCACACAGTAATGCTTGTTAAATGTGTTTGGAGTGGACCACGAGGCAGACTTCAAAATATCAGCTTTGGGGACATTTCCTAGGAAAGCCATAGTGGCCCCTTAATTGTGGAATGCGGTCTAGGCGAGGCAGGCAAAGTTCTTCTAGCCTTAATTTAGTGGGTTTAGATGCATTTGTCAATTCATCTGCAAAAGAATGGTAGCACATGAGGACACACTGAACACCAAGGGTGTGTAACCATGTCTGGCTGAGGGAAGAAGACAGGGAGCTCTATGGTCTGGTTGAGGTGCAAGGGAGATACCACCTATGGATAAAACCTAGGGTTAGTTCTGAGGGTAATTCTGTCATTATGAAATTGGAAGAAAGTCTCCTCCCTCCAGGATGAGGACCTGTAACTCGCTAACATGCCTTAAGGATGTAATAGCAACAAGGAAAGCAACCTTCTAGGAGAGGTATTGTAAAGGGCATAAATGTAGTGGTTCAAAAGTAGGGCCCATGTAGGCTTACCGGACATAGAAAACTATATACACGCAGCCCAATTGCAATATGCCCTGGTTAGGCATAGCACCCCTCCCCCCCCTCCACACACAAAGCCTTGGTGTTCCTGGAGCAGGAATGCTCGGCCCTTCTCCGACAACACATCCTGTGGCTGAGACCTCGTGATCGTTTTCCATTGCACCAATCGCCTCTTTATGCTACCGCAACCCTTCTATGGCACTGGGATAGGGTCAACCGAAGTCGGCAGCCACTACTTATCCCTCCGAACCGTTTCCCATAGTACATAATTCAGATTTTGTACCAGGCACTATTGATGCCTGATTTGTGGAAGGGGGCAGTCCGCCATACTGGGCGACCTATATAATGATGGAGTCGCCTTAGATAAAAAAAAAGCTGGAGACAACGCTTCCAATTGACTTCCTCAGATGAATTCCTCCTCAAACAATTATTACACCGGGTTAACTCACCCCTTGCAAAAAAACAAAGATAGTAGACCCGAGACTACCTTGGAACACCTTTCTGCACAAGGGTCTACTAAGAAAGGTATTACCCGCCTGTACCGGGCTCTCTACAAACTTTCATACCAGTCACGGCGGAAAGAGGACTTAAGGAACATCCATTCCTGATTAAACTATGCAGCAGGTATTACTTGTCTCCCTTGCTTTTGTCCCTGATCATTTGTAAAGCGCTTTGATACCCTCTTGGGTCATGTATAAAATTCTATACATAAAAAATAAAAATAAAGCTATGGGGCGAGTGTAGGAAGCTGGCTCTGTATATACTATACCAAAGCGAGGTATAGTGTGCACAGAGTCCAGTGGAACCCCAAAGATAGGCAGAGGTAAAGTTAGGTAGCACCTCACTCTCTATTTGTGGTAGTGTGGTCGAGCAGTAAGGCAGTATCAGAGGACAGTGTTAAGCATTTGTTGTACCCACTCAGTTAGCAAATGAATTCACACACTCAAAGACTGAACTTCAGACCAATTGTTTTTGTATAAAAATATTCTTTTAGTTATTTTATTTTCTAGAACCTAGCAAGCCTGGCACAGGTAAGCAATAAATACTTTACAGTAGTAATGCAGTTTGTAAACAGTTTGAATTGAAATGGTATATGCACTTTGTTTTGACTTACAGGATGGTTGCAGAGAAATGCAATACTTTGTAAATACAGTACATAGACTTGAATGGGCTTTTCTGTAAGATTACAGGTAAGTTACTTTTGAGATTACTTTTCTTACTCAGAGTAGTATACCTGGATACTACTCTGGGACATTTCCTGTAAACAGGTAAGTAAAATCGTGTTTTGTTAAACAGTACAATTTTAAAGAATTTCTTTAGGTTTTCAAACTCCACACTTAGAAACTTTTCCAAGAAAAACAGTCAATGTTATCCTATGGAGGAAAATATTGTTATCGGTTTTAAGGTAAGTATTTGGTAGTGGGAGTTGAGGTTCTGGGGGTAGACTCAGGGGTCCCCCAGGGTCAAGGATGCACTCTATTTACACCCTCAGCGGCACTAGGGCGGCCGGGTGCAGAGTGTTGAGGCCCAATGTTATCCAATGGGGGATAGGTGGCCTCCGGTTGGTGGCTGCTGGCAAGCAGGCCACTAGGTTGTGGGAGCAAAGCTCCTGGACTTTAGCTCAGGGCAAATGGGGAAACAAAGTAGCACCAAAGGTGCACCCTCAGCGGCACTAGGGCGGCCGGGTGCAGGGTGCTGTTTCGACGTCGGGCGCCCTGTTGTTTTCAATGGGGAACCTCCGGTTTGCAAAGGCACTGCAGGCTTGGGGACGAAGGTCTTCTGGGTGCGACCACCACTTCGAGAGGTACGTTGGGAAGTTAGGGGTTGGTTAGGCACCGTTGGTTTGGCCACCCAAGGCCGTGGGGCGTCGGGGTGCCTTTTGGGGTCGGATCTTCTTACCAGCTCTTGGTCGCGGTTGGGGGGACCTTCTGGATTTAGGCTGCAGGCGTCGGCTGGAGGCTTGAGGCAGGTCAGGGGTCACCGGATCGCGGGTCAGGATGGCCGGGGTGACCTCCTCGTGGTGTTTGCCCACTCAAGCTCGGGCCGTGGACGGCAGGTGCAGAGTGGGGCGGATTCGCGGTGTCCGGCCGGAGCCAGAGGTTGCAGGTGAACAAATCCGGTGTTCACGGGAGACAAAGTCTTTGGGGTTGCAGGCAGGTCCTCCGGGGTTTTCGAGGTTGCTGGCTGCAGGACACAACGGGATTTCGCAGGAGCAGGTTCAAGGTGGAGACAGGCCGGTAGGGCTGGGGTCAAGTCAGTGGGCGTCTTCCTCTTGTTAGCTGCTGCACGGCTGTTCGGTCCTTCTTCTTCTTGTAGTTTCTTCTTGTCTGAGGAAGCAAGGTTCAGGGGTGCCCCTAAATACTAGATTTAGGGGCGTTACAGGTAGGTAAAAGGTAGGGACCAATGGGTCCCTTCCCTGGGGTGGGTACACCCCCTATTATGCCACCCTCCAGTGGGAGGAGGGCATGAGCCTGTCCCTGGTTGGCTGAGTCCCCCCCATCTGCAAGATGGCGGGGACTGAGAGTTGTGCTTCACCTCGCCTCCTCCACTTGAGGGGTGGAGTAGGCAGAGGTGGGCACACCTCTCTTCCTCACTTGTTTTTCCCGCCGGTTCTTCCGCCAAAAGTGGGGGGTCAGAACCAGTGGGGACCAGTTGCTGAAAGCAGCAAGTGGCCTGGGGAAGCTCACAAAGGCGGCAAGCCTTTGAAGCTTCCCCTTCGTGGACCCTGCCCATCCTGGGGGAGGAGGCTTGGCACCTCGTCCCAGGATGTGCATTGTTTCAGGCCCCAGAGAGCAGCAGGCTCTCAACCCAGGGGTCCAGAAACATGTCTGGTGGTGGCAACTGAAAGCAGCCACTCAGCCTGGACACTAGTGGTGGGTTCGTTTTCAGGGGGCATCTCTTAGATGCCCTCTGTGTGCATTTTTCATTAAATCCCACACTGGCATCAGTGTGGGTTTAATGTGCTGAGAAGTTTGATACCAAACTTCTCAGTTTTCAGTGTAGCCATTATGGTGCTGTGGAGTTCTTAATGACAAACTCCCAGCACCATATTCTCTTAATGGCAGCACTGCACTTACAATGTCTAAGAATGGACTTAGACACTGTAGGGGTACATGGCTCATGCACCTGTACCCTCACCACTGGTATAGGGCACCCAGCTAGAGGGGTGACTGATCTATGCCAGGGCAGTGCGTTGTAGGCATGGCACACAGAGATGTGTGCCATGTCGACTCTTCACTTTGTTCTGCACCAAAACATGCAACCTGCAAAGGCAGTGTGTGAATGTAATGGTACAGGGCCTCTAAGGGTGGCACAATATGTGCTGCAGCCCTTAGAGGCCTTCTCTGGTCACAGTGCCCTGGGTACCTGTGGTACCATTTACCAGGGGCTGGCCTGTGGCCAGAGATGCCAATTGGGTTTAGGCTTCAATGCAGTTTTAGGGAAAGAACATAGGCCCTGGGTACCTGATTAGCAGGAGCCCAGGGCACACTCATTCAAAGCACATCAGCAATTCAGCAAAAAGTGGGGGCAACCATGCAGCAAGAGGGTACTTTCTCACACCGAGTAGCCAAGACCTCTCTTTGCCTACAACACTAGAACAATTCTTATAAACCACTCACAAGATGGTACTTTAACCCGGTTAGGCTGCACGCTATGGTTGGCACCTCCAATCTTTGCTGGTGGGGCTGTGACTCTAGGGGTACTTCCTTGCACATGTGGTGGGAATGCGTACATGCTAGGCATTTTTAGGGAGAGGAGCTTATGTTGATTACTGGATATGTTCAGCAACCCTTCCAAGGGACCCTTTGGTGCTTTTGTTGGGAGTGGCTGGAGGAGACTGTGCTTATCCGTATACTACCCCCAGGGGCAAGTTTCTCACCTTTTCCTCCTAGCGGCCAGGCTCATTATACCTCACAAATTCACTAAAGGGTAACCGTTCCTATAGAGGGATGCTGGCCTAATAGGCTACGGAAGGTGTTGATAGAGGAAATAATGGAAAGTAACTTATCTCAAGTAGATAAGTCTCAGGTTGGATAGAATGGGTAGCACACCCGTTAAGGTGTCGTGCTTCATCTTGGGCGTTTTTGCTCCTCGTGGGGATGGCGCTGCAGTCCCCCATGGGCCCTGCGAGAGGGCTCTTTAGCGGAGATCTTTTATGAGGAACGCCGTAGTGGTGAGTGCGGGTGTGTGGGGATAGTGTGACGGTGAGTTAAAACTATCGTAACGGTACCTCTAATGGTATTTATTCTTGGATCCGTTCGGTATGGTTAAAAACAAGAAAGAACTGTCAGACCTTCCACCAATGAGGAGGGTAAGTTCAATTCACGAAAAGTGAGTGTAAAAGGTCGTGGGGTCGACATGTTTCACGCCCTAGTGGTCCATACTGGATCTTTGGCGTTCCATCAGGACCAACAGAAAGTGTAGAATGTGAATAGACAAACAGGGGGCAAAGAGAAATATACAGCCTGTTACATGAACCTTAGTCCGATTTGTGGTTGTGTTTTCTTGGAACAGTCGTTCAAAACCACTTCAAGGTATTGATCCAACCTAAAGAAGCAGATAAAAGTACATATAATAGAAAAAACGATAACCGGTGAACACATTAAAAAATAAAAACCAGAGAGGCAGGAGAACTGCTCACAGCTGGAGGTATTATGGCAGAATGAGAAGGCTTAGAATGTTAATGCTCCTCATTCCTTTAGTTAATCGACATGGCAGAGTATCAAAGTTACTTAGCGTGGCTAGAAATAAACATGGCCCCCGTGTGGTTGAAGGTGCCATGGCTTGTGCATAAATATAGAAAAAGTTTAAAAAACGAATCGCTTACCACAATCAGTGCACGGGGATGCCTCAACGGGGGAAAGCAGGCGCCTCTAAGGGTTACCTTAAGTAAGGAAACAAAACGGTGACCTTGACAACACGAGCGACTTTGTCTCTCCAGGAGAAACACGGGAGACAGCATCTCACTCGTAGGAAAGTGGTGCGGGGCAAGGATTCCGTATTTACATTGACCCTTGGAGGTGTGTGGCATTCACACCTACCCTCGTCTGCTGGCCGCCGGAGAATGAACGGTGGCCGTGGCCGGTCTAAAAGGGGAAGCCGGGTGGTAGAAACAAATTGTGCACCCGACCCGGAGCGAAAGGCGTCAGTGACATGAATGAAGATGTTGCGAAATGACTGTAGAATGTTCCTGCAAACTGACGCGGCCATCTTAAGAGGGTAACCTTAGCTCAGGGTAAGGAATGTAAGTAAGAAGATTGGGATGTTCGCCCTGACGTTTCATCAAAGAAGTAACAGAAGTACTACATTAGTTACTTCGCGGGGCTGAGAAAAACATAAATGTACCATTTAAAGTTCATCAACCAACTCATTCGTTTGGTCAAGAGGTAGATGTTCATAAGCAAATACTCTATGGGGCTGAAAAACAGAAAACTAAAGAGGGTGTGTTAAGGAAGCAGGATGACTGGTATGTCCTGTTATGCAATGTGGTGAACAAAGGTTCTTGGGTATCTAAACTGATAAGTATCTAGGTCAATGGATGATGCGTGTGAAGTGTGATCCCTCGATCCCCGATAACTGTGTGGCAAAATGCGTAAGGAACTTAATGAGGATCAGGACCCCAGTTTAAATCATGTTGGTCCACTGATTGGCTAGTGCTCACGTAAACAGACCCTACAGACAGCCTCATATATCTTGAGAGGTGTATAATTCTCCAGCCTAATGTGAGGAGTGTCATGGGGGACCAAACGCTGGTCTACCCGTAAGTGGGGGAAGCTGGTGTCAGGTTTACATGACAACCTCGGACCACGGTATGTCGTCACTGAGGCCTTGTGTGTGCGTCCTCAATCGAAACACCCACAGTTGTTCACGTGCAAAGAGGGTGCTGACTTTCCAAGTGTTGTTGGATTCTATTACGGTCCAACGAAGACTGTCGGGCGTGTGATTGAAGTCAAGAAAATGAGAGCACATCTTGGTTTTTCTGCAGCGTATCATGCTCCGGTGTTCACTGATCCGTATCATTACTGGCCTCGTAGTCATCAATACATAGCGGAGGTGACAAGGACATGCAATGAAGTAAACACCATTTTTCGTGTTACAGTTGGTGTGTCGTCTTTGCTCCTATGGTTTTTGTGGACCCATGTCTATGCTCTTCGTGGTTTCGGTTAGGGGACACACGTACACGATCCACACGGATAATGTCCCTCTACTCATGGAAGGCCCCAAAGGGTGGACTGGGTTTCTTGTGGTGCAGATGGACGTGTATGTACAAGAAAATCCTTCAAGTTTTGTGTGCGTTTGTATGCGAAACGGGGGGTTGGCCCGGCCTTAAGGAATCCTGTGTTGAGGATGGCCCCGTGTTTTTTCTACATCATCTACAATGCCGAGTGAAATACTTTTGAGCAAGCAGTCCTGAAGGAAGTGGAACTCACGAGAGGGCACCCCCCTTTCAACAACATGTCCAAACTTGAAAAAGATCTACTGAAGGGGATCACAGATGACAATACCATTGTTATAAAGCCAGCGGACAAGGGTGACACTATAGTCCTCCAGGATGACAGTACTTATGACAACGAATGTCTACGTCAACTCTCAGATACCCGCTACTACTTCCCTATTGACATAGATCCCACAGGACGTTTAACCATCAAAATCAAGGGACTTGTCACTGAGGCAGAGACCGAAGGATGGATTACCAAACATGAGGCGACATTCCTGTACAATGATCAACCTCGAGTTCCTTATTTTTACACCCTCCCAAAGATCCACAAGGGTGTCAACCCTCCACCAGGACGACCTATCATCACCGGCATAGACTTGCTCCTGGAACCTCTCAGCAAGCTCTGTGATTATTTCCTGAGACCGATCGTGATGACAACTCCTACTTACTTGAAGGATACCACTAATGTGTTGAATCTTATACAGGCTTTCCCAGAACCAGAAAAGATCGACCTTCAAGTGACTTTGGACGTCGAAGCCCTGTATACAAATATTCCCCCAGACGCAACCTTGGAAGTCCTGGAAAATATCCTCATGTTCGAGAACCCATGGACATCCAATACTCCCACCTCCTTTATTATAGAGTGTGCCACCTTGGCCCTTAAAGAGAATTTCTTTGAATTTAAAGGACAACTCTACCATCAAGTGCAGGGCACTTCCATGGGAAGCACTTTTGCGCCCAGTCTGGCATGTCTCTACATGTCAGCTTTTGAAAGCACTTGCATTCAGACCGATGACAACCCTTTCAACAGCAATATTTTCATCTGGCATCGGTACATCAACGACATCTTGCTCTTCTGGAATGGGGACCTTTAAATCTGCAGGGCCTTCTGCAATTGGATGAACACTTTGAATCCCTATCTAAAATTCACTAGCACCATTTCTGGGGAATCCATACCATTCCTCGATCTCTCCATCTCCATAAAGGATGGGCATTTACTCACGACCAACTACAAGAAACCCACCAATAGAAACAGCTTGTTACTCTACAAGAGCCACCACCCCAAATCCCTAAGGGATAATTTACCAATTTGGCCAGTTCCTCCGCCTCCGGAGGAACTGTAACACCATTAGAGAATACGAGCAGCAGGCATCTACTCTCAGATCCAATCTTAGAGATCGTCATTATCCACACAGAGTTATACAATAGGCATACAAGAGAGCCAAAAACAACCATAGAGACAGTCTTCTAGAGAGTAGAAACAGATCACCTACTGACAAACTTACATGTGTGACCACTTTCACCCCAACCTCCAATAAGATACTGAAAATTATCAAAAAACACTGGGCCATCCTCAACACAGGGTCCCTTAAGGCCGGGCCAACCCCCCTTTTCGCATACAAACGCACACAAAACTTGAAGGATTTTCTTGTACATACACGCCCATTTGCACCACAAGAAACCCAGAACACCCACTGGGGCCTTCCACGAGTAGAGGGACATTATCCGTGTGGATCGTGTACCATATGTCACCTAACAGAAACCATGAAGAGCATAGACATGGGTCCACAAAAACCATAGGAGCAAAGACGACACACCAACTGTAACACGAAAAATGGTGTTTACTTGATTGCATCCGCTATGTATTGATGACTACGAGGCCAGTAAAGATACGGATCAGTGAACACCGGAGCATGATACGCTGCAGAAAAACCAAGACCATGATGTGCTCTCATTTTCTTGACTTCAATCACACGCCCGATAGTCTTCGTTGGACCGTAATAGAATCCAACAACACTTGGAAAGTCAGCACCATCTTTGCACGTGAACAACGGTGGGTGTTTCGATTGAGGACGCACACACAAGGCCTCAATGACGACATACCGTGGTCCGAGGTTGTCATGTAAACCTGACACCAGCTTCCACCCCTTAAGGGTAGACCAGTGTTTGGTCCCCCATGCCACTCCTCACATTAGGCTGGAGGATTATACACCTCTCAAGATATATGAGGCTGTCTGTAGGGTCTGTTTACGTGAGCACTAGCCAATCAGTGGACCAACATGATTTAAACTGGGGTCCTGATCCTCATTGAGTTCCTTATACATTTTGCCACACAGTTATTGGGGATCGAGGGATCACACTTCACACGCATCATCCATTGACCTAGATACTTATCAGTTTAGATACCCAAGAACCTTTGTTCACCACATTGCATAACAGGACATACCAGTCATCCTGCTTCCTTAACACACCCTCTTTAGTTTTCTGTTTTTCAGCCCCATAGAGTATTTGCTTATGAACATCTACCTCTTGACCAAACGAATGAGTTGGTTGATGAACTTTAAATGGTACATTTATGTTTTTTTCTCAGCCCCGCGAAGTAACTAATGTAGTACTTCTGTTACTTCTTTGATGAAACGTCAGGGCGAACATCCCAATCTTCTTACTTACATTCCTTACCCTGAGCTAAGGTTACCCTCTTAAGATGGCCGCGTCAGTTTGCAGGAACATTCCACAGTCGTTCCGCAACATCTTCATTCACGTCACTTCCGCCTCTCGCTCCGGGTCGGGTGCACCATTTGTTTCTACCACCCGGCTTCCCCTTTTAGACCGGCCACGGCCACCGTTCATTCTCCGGCGGCCAGCAGACGAGGGTAGGTGTGAATGCCACACACCTCCAAGGGTCAATGTAAATACGGAATCCTTGCCCCGCACCACTTTCCTACGAGTGAGATGCTGTCTCCCATGTTTCTCCTGGAGAGACGATTTCCCTCATGTTGTCAAGGTCACCGTTTTGTTTCCTTACTTAAGGTAACCCTTAGAGGCGCCTGCTTTCCCCCGTTGAGGCATCCCCGTGCACTGATTGGGGTAAGCGATTCGTTTTTTTAACTTTTTCTATATTTATGCACAAGCCATGGCACCTTCAACCACACGGGGCCATGTTTATTTCTAGCCACGCTAAGTAACTTTGATACTCTGCCATGTCGATTAACTAAAGGAATGAGGAGCATTAACATTCTAAGCCTTCTCATTCTGCCATAATACCTCCAGCTGTGAGCAGTTCTCCTGCCTCTCTGGTTTTTATTTTTTAATGTGTTCACCGGTTATCGTTTTTTCAATTATATGTATTTTTATCTGCTTCTTTAGGTTGGATCAATACCTTGAAGTGGTTTTGAACGACTGTTCCAAGAAAACACAACCACAAACCTGACTAAGGTTCATGTAACAGGCTGTATATTTTTCTTTGATCCCTGTTTGTCTATTCACATTTTACACTTTATGTCAGTTCTGATAAAACGTCAAAGATCCAGTATGGACCACTCGGGCGTGAAACATGTCAACCCCATGACTTTTTACACTCCTCACTTTTCGTGAATTGAACTTACCCTCCTCATTGGTGGAAGGCCTGACAGTTCTTTCTTGTTTTTAACCATACCGAACGGATCCAAGAATAAATACCATTAGAGGTACTGTTACAATAGTTTTAACTCACCTTCACACTAACCCTCACACCCGCACTCACCACTACAGCGTTCCTCCTAAAAGATCTCTGCTAAAGAGCCCTCTTGCAGGGCCCATGGGGGACTGCAGCGCCATCCCCATGAGGACCAAAAACGCCCAAGATGAAGCATGAAACCTTAACGAGTGTGTGAGGGCAACTCTTCAAATTTGAGCAATTTCCCTGCTAGCCATTCTATCCAACCCGATACTTATCTTCTTGAGATAAGCTACTTTCCATTTTTTCTTCTATCAACACCTTCCGTAGCCTATTAGGCCAGCATTCCTCTATAGGAACAGTTACCCTTTAGTGAATTCGTTGTTGGAATTCCCCCCCGGACTTGATTGATCTGTGTATCGATGGCCCATTGTTTGTCAGTTCTGTACATGTCGGAAGTTTTGGCTGCAATACATCGCTCTAGGCGCTTTTATATAGCGGTTGCTCTTTGCGCCCATGCTTTTTGTTTTGCTCGCCTCTAGTGCTGCAATCAGCCTGATCCTTTCCCTTCTATATCCACCCCCCACCTTTCTTGCGCTTCTATGTTTTGTTTTCCGCTTGTATAATTTAAAAAGTCTATACATAAAGGTTTAAAAAATAATAATAATAATAATAATATGAGGGCCCATGAGTCTGGTATCACAACTTTAAGGTTGCAGACAGGGGCCAGGTGAACTCTAGGAGGATAACCCGCTTGAGCACTACCATGAAAGCCTGAATGACAGGGAGTTGGAATAAAGAGTGTTCCCAGTTCTGCATGCATGCTGCAATAGCGGCTAAATGAAGTTGTATGGAAATGTAAACTAGGCTTGATTTTTGCAAGTGGAAAAGGCGACAGATAATATCCTGGGCTGCAGGTTTGAGATGGTCCAGGTGCATGGAAATGCAGCAACTGACAAACTTTTTCCACTAGGCAGCATAACCGGTTCGCATAGTGGGCCTGCGTGCTTCCTTCAGGACGGCCGTGCATTCTTGAGGAGGATTAAGATGAGCAAACTCTAGGACTCCAGGAGCCAGATTGCTAGATTGATCTGCCTGGGGTTGAAGTGTCTGATTCTGCCTTGGTTCTGAGTGAGAAGGATCGGCTTCTTGGGGAGCTTCTTGTGGAGAACAAGGAATAACTCCAGGATGGTTGAGAAACAGTAGGAGCCACCAGGGTGGGAGTAAGGGATATTTGCCAAAGCTTCCGGATCACACAGAGGGAGTGAGAGAGGAGGAAAAGCTTAGGCAAAGATCCCTGACCAATTCATGGACCCATGGATACTGGGTGTGGGAATCTGGAGCGGAGGTTTCGGCATTTTGCGTTTTGGGCGGTGGCAAAGAGATCGGCCTAGAGGATCCATGACACCCTCCACACCACCTCAGCTACAGAGGGTTTTGGCCCTTAATCAGTAAGGCTAGGCCAATTTCTACAAGCACACAACAACATGCATGCCAGTACTGATTTTAGTTGGTTGTTATTTCATTAGAGCACACATAACACTTAGTGTGACCAAAAAACATCCGTTTTTATTTCTTTTTTCATTTTTTAAAATTCATTTTTTGAAAAAGCAACTGATTGAATAATTCAATTGGTTTTCACAAGAACAACATATAAAGTGATTTGTTAACAGACCACACACTAAACTTAAACACAGAAATACAAGTAAACATTTTTTAAACAAAAAATTAAACCGTCACAAGTTGTATCATTGGACAAGACCTGGACATGACATGGACAAAACATTCGGCAAACAAATGGATAAACTAGAGTTCAATACTCCTACACATAGAGTGAACACATTCAATAACAGAAAAAAGAAAAATAAATGAATTAATAAGTGAGACAAAACAGTGCAGCAAAGCCCAAAACAGGTTGAAATTATTTTGTCTAAATTATCGCAACCTTACATAGGGCAGAGACCAAACAGTGCACCATTCAGGGCCCCCAACACAGTTTAAAGTTTGTTATTATTTTACAGCATTTCAAGCAGAAGGGGGTCAGCCCTGATAGTGTGTTTTATCACACTTGTTTGGTCGCTTGGCGGTCAACGCGTTTCGAACCCAAGTATAATTTGAGTAGGGTTCTCCTCAGGACCTAGAACTCAAAACTAGCTTATTTGAGATCAACTGATCTCGTATGTTCAGATTAATCAGAACACCACCTGTATTATTCTAGTCCAGATGTTGTATTTGTTAAACGGTGTCAATCTGTCAGTGGAGTGCAGTCACTTGATCAGAATGATTGGATAATCTTTTCAACCGTTGGTAGTGCCTCTTAGGTTTTGTTCTTGCGTAGACTTTGTAGATTGAGTTATATTTAGGAAGGCGCGACCTTTTCAATTTTCTGCGTCTTTCCTTGAAATCCTCGTTATGTCGTGGTGGCGCCCGTAGCCATTCCGTCAGTTGCCGTCCTCCACACCAACAGCAGAAGTATGAGAGTAGGACTTGTGGGTAGTGTTCCAACTTGCGGCCTTGTTGCTACATCCTGCTGAGAAGGCCTGCAAAGTCATTCTCACCTCCCAGAAGGTACTCTGCCCAGAGGTGTATTCAATGGTGAACTCCCCAATGCCAAACGCTCTGCGCCAGTGATGACAAATGTGGTGGGTGGGTGCCACCCTGCTTTTGGAGATAGAACATAGCAGTCATGATATCGGTCTTTATGAGGAATACGTGGTGCTGAATCTCTTGAAACAAGGCCTTGAGAGCTAGCTGGATGGCCAGGAGGTCCAGGTAATTGATGTGGAGACCCCCGTGTTGCAGTGTTCACATGACCTGAACAAAAGGATGGATAGTGATTTAGCATATCAAGGCCAGGGGCTTCAAAGCCCTGCCACCTTTGATAAGCGACCCCGGCTTCCCTCAGACCTAGGAGATGCCACCCCTGCCCTGAGGCATATTTGTCACCAGGACAGGTGGGAAATTAGCTATTCAAGTAGGTGTGTTGCACCACCAGGCTAGTCACACCCCTAAGGTGGGCTGCCTGATGTGCTCCACGAAAGAAGGGTTCCACCATCTTGATTTTGGTGAAATTGGGAACTCTGGGACAGGGTTATGCTCACTCCCCACAGGAAGTGGTCATATAGTGGGGATAGTGACCTCAGGGGTAAGTAGCCCATTGGCTACTACCATCACTCCTCTTAACACCCCTAAAATCAGTATTTAGGTGGCCCCCTGACACCAGGAACCCAGATTCACCTGACTAAAGAAAAAGTACAAAGAAGAGCTAAAGAACACAAGAACTGTGGACTAGCTGTGCACTTGGAACCAAACCCTGCCTGCCTGCTCCTGCCCCGACAATTGCAAAGACCCGACTTCCTGCAGCTGTTTATCCTCCAAAAGCCTCAGAGGGCTGCCAGCACTTCACTTCAAGGGAGATGCTGGTTGGTTGGCGGAGGAGCCACTTCCTTGCAGCCTGCAGGCACCACCTGCATCGACCCGGTACCCTGTTCTGCTGACCACCGGGTCCACCAACACAGCAGCCATCCAGGAATAGGTCACTGTGCTCCAGGAGGTCAGAGCTGTCTCCACACCACGTTTGGAGACGCCAGGACCCCCAGGAGTCTCCTTTGCACCAATACCTGGGGTACCAGAGCCCTTGCAGCAGCTAAGGCTTGTTCAGTGTCCAGCCCGGACACCAACACCACCAAGACCGACCAATCGATGTGGGACCTCAGCATCCGCGAGGCCATCGTTGAGAGTCTTCCTCTGACAGGTATTGTGCTTTGAGGAGGCAACATCTTTGCCTGGGCCCCTTTTGCACCTACCTGTGGTGTTGTTGCCTCTCTGGGACCACTGCACTGACTGCTTGTGGTAAGGTAGTTGTTGCCTCTGATAGGAGGCGGAATGGTCTGGGGACGTGGTCTTACTGCCTCCCCTCTGCTGTAACCTCTGAATGGACTCCCTTGGCATAGCGGTCTGAAGGGCACCCATAACCTTGGCTGTGTCCAGGTCTTTAAGTTTTTCCAGCATCTGGTCCACCTGCGATCTGAAGAGATGTTCACCATCAAACAGGAGGTTTAGCAGATGCTGCTATACATCTGGTTTAAAACCAGAGACCAAGAGCCAGGCATGACGTCTGACCAGGATACTGGTATTGTACCCTCTGGCCACAGTATCAGTGGTGCCTAGGGCACAGTGGATAGTAGCATTAGATAGGATTTTCCCCATGTTGCCTTCTCTTGTCCACACGGCCTATACTCCCCAGGAAGGGTTTTAAGGAAGTTTTCAATCCCACCCTGATGTGCCCTGTCATATTGGGAGAGCAGGCCAACTGAGTTAGCAATCCTCCAATGTTGGGCTGCTTGTACAGCATCCCTCTTGCCCACTGCATGCAGCTTCTTACTCTCCTTATCAGGATACGGAGCGTCTTCTGTAGCCTAGGAATTCATGCGTTTATGTGCAGTGTGGACTACTAGATAGTCCGGAGCCACGGATGTAGGGAGGGTCAGAGGGTATATATTGTTTCTTAATCAAACCTAGGCACAACCACCCTTGCCTTGGGGGGGGATGTTTAAAGTTCTCAGATGTGGCCTTGAACATCCCCTTAATCATGGAAAGGAACTGAAGGGTGCGTTGGGTCTTGGATAATGTTTCCCCCAGTGACTCAGTCTTCCTGGAAAACTTGCAGATCAACTGTGATATGTGGCTGCCCAGTGTACGACTCTGTGGTAGGTAATAAAAATAATAATAGTAGCATTTGTAGCGTGCAACAGCTACCTCATACAGAGGTGTCCCAGCGCTTAGCGGTAGATGCAGGTGAGGTTCAAGTCAACAGAGGGGCTAGCCTTGACTAAAAAGCTAGGTCTTCAAGATCTTCCTGAACTTGAGTTCTGATTCAATCAAGCGCATATGAGAGGGTAAGGAGTTCCATAGCCAGGTAGCAGCGGGGTGGTTAGGCTTAGCTGGATATAGATCCAGGTATGTATCACCCAGAGGATAAACGTTCCAGGAGTCATCCCTAGGCTCTGGGTCAGAGGGTGCTTTATAGGAGTCAGCAGGGTGGACTGGGCTGCCCTCTTCCTACGACCAGTGTGGTGTCCCCTCCGCTTGAATGGTGGTTGGGAGGCTCCAAAGCAATCTGCTCCTTGAAAGTAAATTTCCTCTTCCTTGGGCAAGTCTCCTGTGGCTTTGGTGGCACCTTGTATGTCTGCAGGTAAAGGATCAGACGCATTTGGCGACCATCTAACTCCTCCTGCTAATGTTGGGCAGGTTGCTCCGAATCCTCGGAGCTGGCCGCCAACGGTGCTTCTGGCATTGAATGCACTCTTGCTGTTTAGGTAGCCTTCAATGTCGCAGCTGATGTTCGCACCTATGTGGGTTTCTGCGCAGATATTGGCTTTGGTGCCAAGAAGACTATAGTGTTGAGGACCTTGCCAACTTTCAAGGGGGCCGAGGCATGTGCAGGATCTTTGCGGCCAAAGAAGGAAGCGTAGTAAGCTTGAAGGCTTTGGTCATTGCAGACCATAGTTAGTAGGCAGCGGTGGTCTGGCAGTCTGTTTTTTGGACTGCAGGCTTGTAGGAAAGTAGGATCTGCTTCTATGGTTACCCCCACTTTTTGCCTGGTGCTAAGCTGTCTTTGACTAGTCTGACTGGGATCCTGCTAATTAGGACCCCAGTCAATCTGCTTTCGCCCTAAATTGTTATGTTCAGTACTTGGGTACACCACAGATTGGATACTGGGGTACCCTTATAAGTCCCTAGTATATGGTACCCACGTACCCAGGGCATAGGTACCCCAGAGGTCTCTCATGGGCTGAAGCATGTATTATACCACCCAAGAGAGACCATTCAAAATGGAACTACAAGCCTGACATTGCAACCTGTGTAAGCTGGTGCTAGCACCACTTACTAAAGATATAGGTTTCCTATATCTAGGGTCACTGCACTTAAAACCTATAAGTCACCCCTATAGCAGGCCTTTGCAATCCTGAAGGCAGGGTGTTTGGTTCTAAGTGAGAGGGTGCCCCTGCATGAGCAGGACACTCCTGCAGCCTAGAGTCCATTCTCCCGGGTTGTCAGTGAAGCAGCCATATACTATATAGAGGGGCATCGCGTAATTACACGATGACCATTTCGAAACCGGCTGCAACGAATCCTATCATGTTTGGTATCAAACATGTTGGAATCATACCCCCATACTGTAAATGGTGTGCGAGGTATGATTCCAAGCACTGGAAGAGCCCTCCGTTAGGCTCTCAGTGTTCCCGGTACCATCCTTCTAGTACCGGACAGCACAAAATGGTTGCTGCCGACCAGAGACAGGATTCTGCCCTCCTGCTGCTGAGCCAGGCTCGAGCAGGGGTAGGCAGAACAATAGGCATCCTGTCACAGGGAGGTGTGACCAACCCTTTCTCTAGGGTACTTGAGGGTTTACCTGGGTGTAGGTCCCTAGATTCGTTGTGGGATGAGATTCAGATCAGACACCAATTCTACTTCTATCGTCTGGGCACTCTGGACTTTGCTTGACTTCGTTTGGGCTCGACTTCGTCCCCCTTTCAGTCTGCTGCATTGTCTGTGCCTGTGCATCATACAGGAACCTTCCAAGGCCTGTGAAGCATCAAAGACACCTGAAGTAATCTCCCTTGGGGTGAAGGAGTCACTCCCCTGCATCCGCAGGCACCGCAAGTAAGTCGACCGGTCTGCTGATCCTGAGCGCCACCGGACTCCAAAGGCTCGGCAACACAGGTGGTGGTTTTCCACAGCTCCCAAGGCCTCCCCTGCCCTCTCACCAAGTTTGAGGTCAATATCCCTCGTGGGGGATGCAATAACCGAACCCCTGTGCATTGCGTCAACTTACAGTTGCAGAGGCTTGTTGACTTCTTTCCAATAAGATCTTTGGGCTCCAAGTAGCCCCAACCTCGAGCACCTCCAGTGACCAGAATCTTGGGCCACACCACATCGTGTGCATCGTGGCCGGCATCTTTCGGTGAGCTGCTTGAGGTCCTCTCGCGACGCCAGTGCCTCCGGCCTGTGGGTCCATTTGAGGGTCACCTTTGTTTCTTCTGGGCTACCCCGATTGCTCGGGGCCTGACCTGACTCCCCTGCTGTTGGTGAGTCCCCTGGACCTTGCTGGTCCCAACGTTGCTCCTTCTTCACTTCCTGTGTTGGTTGCATTTGCTAAGGCTTGTTGGTGCTCCCGCCGGACACCGACCCCTCAGCACTCGACATCCTTCGTGGGACAGCTCGTGCACGGCTCCTGGTCCTCCTCAGCGTCGCCTGATCCTCACAGCTGCAGAGTCAAGGTCATCGTCATCCATCCTGCAAAACCCAACATCGGAGGGCATTCGTCTTCCAAGTCTCCTGGTCACACCTGAGTGACAGACTCTGTCCCCTCTGCTTGCAGGTACCTCTCATCTCGAATCCACCTTCGGGTTCCACCGGACACTTTCTCCTTCTGCAACAGCGGCACTTTCCTGAAGTCCTCCATTGGGTTCGACGGCGGTTTCCGACACCACTTCACACGTATGCACCTGGCTTCCCTGGTGTAGGTAACATGGGTACTAGGGTATCCACGGGTGGGGTGGCTCTCCAACCTTCTGTCTTCCACGGGGTTTCTTCAGGTAAGGGTCCTTAATCTTTAAAAATC
Organism: Calotriton arnoldi; assembly: GCA_963921515.1. Classification (NCBI taxonomy): domain Eukaryota; kingdom Metazoa; phylum Chordata; class Amphibia; order Caudata; family Salamandridae; genus Calotriton; species Calotriton arnoldi. Next base: position 1,165,305 of record CAWUFW010001944.1, on the reverse strand, counting down.
CAACCGCGACTTACACGTAGAGTTGTACGGAGCACGCGGTTGTGTTCCCACACTGCACACGCTCTCCGTGGGGTCCCCATCTACTCACCTTGGGTGGTTCCTTGGGTCCCCAGCACTTCTACGTCCTCTCAACATTGTCTTGACCTGAGTCGTGGTTCTTATACCACTTTTAGTATATGGTTTGGTCCCCCCCTGGGGTCCACTGTGTATTTCGTGCTATTTACTGTGTTTCTTTGCTGAAGTATTGTGTGCATTGTGCATATGTCCGGGTAGGAGATATTTCTATGTGTTAGAGAGTATTATATAATAAATACATTTTTTGATTGTTATATGGTTCTTGGGCACATTATCGACATTGCTAAGTTAGCATGAGCTTCGCTGCCATGATGCTGCTTTTGTGCACGCTACTACATGACTTTGTTTTTTCAAGACTTTGTTTGTGCCCTTCACGTGAGAACGAGTTGCCTTTCGCGTTCTCTGCCTTTCCTGGAGTTTAGTCTGAACACGATATGCAAGGTCGATAAACAATGCCCCTTGTTATTCTGTTCTGGTCAGTCCCTAGCACCTAGACATAACATGCTACACAGCTGCAGTACTGAAGACTCGTGCTTTGATATTGCGTTGTTGCATGTTGTTTTAACACACTTGGAGAAAGCTGTTCCATGGAGAAGAGCTCTGCTGTTCCTATGATGTAAACCTTACATCCAGTCTTTAAGGTATGGGGTCTGCTGTCAAGGCCCAGAGATCATCCTTTTTTTATAAAATAAACTTCTTCTAGTCAAGGGGAGGGTGGTCAGGCCTATAGACCCTTATTTCCACAGTCTTTATAACATGACTTCTCCCTTTGTATTCTATGGAATTGTAACAATGCTAACTGTGCTGAGTTTATGCATCTTGCTGCTAGTAGTGGAACGTATACTGTATTGTAGAGCACGACAGTTAAAATAAACATTTTGAACTATTTAAGTGACTCTGCCTATTCTCATTGTGGACAAGTACGACTGAGTGAGCGAAAGAGTACGTCTTGCTCCCGCGATTCCTGAGAGGGTCGGGAGGGTCGTGTTCTGGGTTGTCTAATCATTGGTAGCTTCGCTGTTAGTCGGAGAACAAATGAGACACTATAGCTAGTCGGTAATGGGATTTTGGGTACTAATGTGGTAGGTTGGTACACCCCTATTCACTGAGGTCCTGTGTTCCTGCGCATAGTTCTGTGCATGTGCAGAATCCCAATAGAAATCAATACTTTGTGTGCTTCTTTTTTCACTTAAACTATACAATAAGATTGCATTCTAGTAAAAACAAGCTGCTTTACACTCCTTCTGGACTAAGAGGCTGCCCTCCACAGCTACCACTTTCTAAGGTTGTCACCATAAAGGTTGTCTGGACTGGTGCAGGGTGTCCACTTACATAAGTGTACATCATATACCAGGCCAGCTTCTGACAAGGTTTGACGCCCGATCCCCTCTGGGGTGGTGTTCTGCCTCTACATGTGGCTGATGAGTGGGTATGGGTTGTGTGTGGGTGCCAACCATACTCCCTGTGTAAGTCTTTTTCCATGGTTGTGAAGCACCAGTGTCTTGCTATTGTTCTCCCTCGGACTCCGAGGGGAGCTCGCCTCCGAGCAGGACTGGACCAGCATGGCCTCTGGGGGGCTGGCTTCTTCCTTCACTTTGACTCTGCTACCCAAAGATGTCCGGGTGTTAGACTCCTGCCACTGCCTTCTCCGATGGATCCACCTCTGCTCAAGTTTTCTTGAAAAGGGGGAGTTATCTGTCTCATCCAGGAAACCCATTTACTGTCATAGGACTGGTATAGTATGAGAACACAGCGCTTTCCACACCACCATTTCTCTTCTGGCCCAAACAAAAAAAGCAGGGGGGGAGAGGTCATCCTTGTCTCAAGCTCCTTCACCAGGACGATCGAGAACATAGTGGCAGAGATCAGCTATTGGTCCTGCATATCAGAGCTGGTGGGCTCCCACTCACAATATTGACTATCAATGCCTCTAATGATCATGAGGAACGGTTCCTGAAATAAGAGATCCTGGACATATTGTAGACACCTGACCAAGCAGTCTATTATTTGCAAGATCTCAGGAAGGCAGATGACCTAGAATAACTTCAAGGTGGGTACATAAGGTTGTCTACCTCGCAAGCTGAGGCATTCAATAAACATATCCACATAGACAAAGTTATATCTACCATTGCTCACCTGAAGGCGTTCAAATCTTCTGGTCTGGACAGCTTCACCTCCTTATTTTATAAATCTTTCCACCAAGCCTTGGCACCAATACTCACCAGGCTGTTCAATTCCCTTGCTGATGCAGGGACTCTACTTTGGTCTATGCTAAGCACCCATAACGGTCCTCCCGGAACCGGGCAAGGATAATCAACAATGTACTGCCTCATTTCCTTGATAAATGTTGATGCAAAACGTTTCACAAGAATCGTAGCCACACGCCTTAACCCCCTTATGTTCTCCCTAACAGACCCAGAACAAGCGGCTTCATTTCCCACAGGCAATGTGAGGATAAGATTAAGAGGGCACTTCACATCCCCAACAAAGCCAAATGCTCCAGGCGGAAGATAATGCTCCTGGTGGTCAATGCAGAGAAAGTCTTTGATCGGGTGCACTGGCCTTGTCTCCTCGCCACCCTATGACACTTTAGTTTTGGGAACAGACTGTGTAGCTGGATCCAAAGTGGCTATAGTGCACCACAAGCGTCGGCGTTGCATTGGACCTCTTTATTATTCGCAGGGGGACACGTCAGGGGTGCCCGCTGTCCCTACTATAGTTTGAATTGTACACTGAACAAATAGCACAGAGAGACTGCGATAACCCACAGATCAAGGGAGTTCCCCTCGGTACAGACAATACACTATCAGCCTGTACACGGATGATGTCTTGGTCGCCTTGGACAACCCCACACACTCAATGCCGGCTTTCAAGAAAGAACTGCAGCTCTTTAGGAGAGCGACAGGTTTAAAATGAACCTCCAGATGGTGTTGTCATGCTCGGGGAGAGGAAGAGACAGCAGACTTGATGATGATCAACAGAACTTGGAATGGCACATGGGGCACTATTGGAAGGGCATCCTTTCCATCACTGACCTCGCATTCTCGTTGATAGGAGAGGCAGAGCGTCCCAGCGTTGAGACGTCGAGAGAAGCTTGGTTTTCAGTGTACATCGGGTAGAGACAAAAAACAGGACCGAGGATCCGATGCAGTGAATTTTTATATAAGCTTGGGAGACTAGCGATTGATCGGGCCCGGCGGTAAGCACTGTTAGGCGCCAAACACTGACTCCGACAGGTACACGTCTAAACCAGATAGTGGGGGGGGGAAAAACAATCTAACAAAGGAGCCGGTTGCCCATGTGCATTGCCAACTAAGGAGGAGTCACTGTACCTTTTGACTCGAAAGACTTCTTCGAAGAAAAATCAAGTTGCAAACTTTCAAAGGGCCCAACACTAGATGGCCGGAGTATGCAGAGAATATGTACCTACAGCCACACGTGCTACGAAAAATGTATCCTCTGGAATCAATTATGAAACAAAAGCTACACTGTTTGACAAAGTAAAGAAAAAATCTGCTCTTTCCCATTAGAATCTTGAGATATTTTAAAGTGAGCACAACCTTATCAGGTATGTGCATAATACACAAGAGCCCTGACTATAAGTGCTCTGACAGGGTGGCGCGCAAAGGGTAAATGTAACGCACAGAAGAGGTTTTAAGTTAAATTTGTGTGTTGTCTGTATTTTTGTGAAAGTACACCCAGTGTCTTGGCAGATTGCAGCCAACAGTTCCACATACAAATGAAGAGAAAGGGTGCCAGGAAGGAACCTTGAGGGACACTGCAGATGGAGTAAGATTGGATAAATTGTTGATGTACTTGACTTGTTGGGAGCAGTTAAATATGAAGGAGCCAAACAATTTGGGCTCCGATAGTAAAGCGCTGATCAAGTAGGGTGAGCAGAGGAACATGGTCCATGGAGTCTAAGGTAGCAGCGAAGTCGAGGAAGACAAGGAGGCATGCATCGTCCACTTCAGGACTACGATGGATGCCATCAAGGTTTCAATGCCTTGACCATCTCTGAATCCAGATTGGTGAATTGGCTCTGTTCATGTGATCAATACCTTGAAGCCATACATCTTTCAAATGCTTTGCCTGACCAAGGAAGGTTGGAAATAGAGCAGTAGTTGGATGGATGTCTACGGTCGAGGTTGGGTATTTTCAATACAGGGGAGATATGACCCAGTTTTAGTGAGTTTGGGAACGCTCCACGATTCAGTGAAGCATTGATAATACTGGACCAGTCTTCAGCAAAGAAAGGGAAACAGTCTGTAATGATGCCTAGCAGGATGCAGTCATTGAAGCATGGGGTCAGTTTGACGTTTTTGACCATTGCTGATGTATCTTCAGACAAGACTGGTTTAAACATATCCCAAATCACTGGTGTTTTGCAATCCGAATAGCAACATGAGTGGAGGTAATAGCAGGCCCGGAGGGCCTTGCTGTAGCAACTATATTGACTAAAGTAATACAATTAAATTATGGATAAAAAAAGTATTAATTACCACATTATTCAAAGGCTTAATGAAACTTTAAATTACATTTAGAAAAGGGAAGCTATTGGGACAGGAACATAACCTGTATGCCGTGTCCCCTGTCCTGCGTGCCTAAACTGCATGTATTGTGATTCAGGTTTTTGATTTTTGGTAATGCCACACACTAATCCAGTGTCCTGAACCAGGAGCAGCACACCAAGCGCACCCTCATAGTGACCGAGGAGCACCATCCCTGTCACAGGTTTCAGCATACCTCAATTGGTGAATTATAGTGACAGGTCTTTTATACCTGTGAGACATGAATGCACGCTTACAGGCCCATCCATCTAAAGTTCCTCTGCTCACAACGGACCCAGAATCCTGAACGTCAACATCCAGGGCATTGTACATATGGTATGTGCTAGGATTGATAGTATGCTGTGCACAAGTGATACAGGCCTGTGGTTTCACTCTGAAAGCCCATAGCCTGCACCAGAGTACAAGATGGAGGAGACCTTGCTTTCCCCAGATGTGTATTGCTGGCATCTCCTAGAAAGGAGTGGCAACACCAGGTGCACTGATACTGATAGCAAAGAGACAGACTTTCTTTAAAAGTGCCAAGGCCCTTCCTGATACAGTGGGCTGTAAATGAGTCTGACTGCAGCTGCCGTTATAAGATGTCAGAGGGTGCAGGGTGAGGCCCACAGTATCTGTCGCTAGGGAAAGAAGTCCTTTGAAGGGGCACAGATTCTGGTCTCTCCTCCTGTTCTCCGCGAGGCGGGGTTGTAAATTTGTAAATAGCTGCGTGAAGCCTGCTCACACCTTTTAGTACTTCTGCGGGTGGTATTCCAGATGGAGACTGCGAAGCATCATTGCAAAGGCCACATCTGGAAGGTAGCAAAAGGGAACGACCCACACCGGTTCCAAGGAAGTAGACGTGGAATACATTGCCTTCATCTGGAAGATCAGTATAAAGATGGGAGCACAAGACCTATCTGTTTTCGTTCTTGTGATCTTTGCTGCAGAGGGAGGGTACTTGCCAGAGTACTCAGGGATTACTAAGTAGCCCCCCCCCCCCCCACCGAGGCAAAGAAACATTACCTGGAGTCCAATCCGTGGAAGGAATTTCTGGCGTATCCTGGTTGCCAACGCATCTTGCTAGGAACAAGGGTAGGAAGTACCAACCTTGCAGGAGGAGCGGATTGTGGAAGCAACTTCCAGAACGGACCTTGGCGTGGGGTCAGTCTGTCAGAACTTCGCTAAGCAACTACGCTGAAGGGATCGCGGTTCTGCGATCATCATTCATCTCCATCGCAGCAACCATAGCACATGGAGCTGTGCGCCCAAGTGGTAGGCCTGACTGAAGCAGGGATAAGCGCCTGCTGGCGGCCTCTGTGCCCCACAAGTGGACGGCGTGACTGCAGCACTGCCGTGTGCTTCTGTGCCAGGACCAGTTCTGAAGACCAAGTGATCAGAGAACTACCCCGAGGTTCCTCATGAAGAATCAAGGACCGCACCTCGAGGCACGGCGTACCAAAGATAGCACCCAAGGACCACTGTGACAAAGAAGAATCACAGCGGGCATGTGGTCGTCGTGCTCAAGAAGAAGCGCCCAGTATTTGCCAAAGTAAGTTGCACTGTGCGGCCTGCATGAAAGCTCCCTGCTACGGAGGGCCAAACACAGCCAGGTGCTGGTCCTACAAAAGGGTGAGAGATTAAAAGGGCCTAGGCTGAGAAACTAATGGGGAGGATTATGAGCTGCACGGGTAGGCTGTACATCGAACTCTGGATCTGGGAGGGGGATACTGCAGAGGAACAGGGGGGCAAGAGGGACATAAAAGGACCCTGGAAGCAGTAAGACGCACTCCCTTAAATTGGGTATCTTTGTGTTACTGTATGTATAGTAGAATTGGAGTTTTCTGTGTAATAATGTACTTGTTGTTTATACAAAGAGAAGCACGCACTGGACATTGTCTTATTGCACTGCGGGGGGGGCGGGGAACCCAACATTAACCTCACTGAGAAGCATTTGACTTCTCGCCCTTGCTAACAACCATGGTTAGGGCCCAGTAGCCCCTGCACACCCCATGCCTCCTGAACGAGGGCCGATAAGAGCACTTGGGGAGGAATTATTTCTATGGAAAAAAATGTTAAGAAGTTTCTTTTCACTAAATTTCATTAGTTTAGAAAAACAAGGACTAATGCTAGACTAAAGGATATATTTAGGACAGTTATTTAATCAAGTTGCATTTAAATTAATTAAGGTCATGGTTATTAGTAAAGAACAATAAATGACTTCATAAAAGAAAACTCTGGCAAGTAAAGCACCAACTAGAAAGCCACGTCAATATCAGCGACTTCTTCTAAGGTACTCGTCAGATTTGCTCATCGTTCATTCACCACCAGCTCGATGCCGTTCTGTAATGCAGCATTAGCTGGTGAGACCCTCACGGGTGAGTAGCGCGCTATATAAACTCCTGATTGATTGAACTTCAGACAATCTTAGCAGCCTTTCCTGCTTGTAGCTGCAATTAAGATAAGGTACATCCTTCTGGGCATCACTACTTAGCTACTGCCTTAAGCCACTTTCGGGGATTGAAAAGCCTTTCTTCCCGGACACATCAGTTGATAATCACCTGTAGCCTAAACTAGAAACAAAAACTCTTGACCTGCAACAATGCTGGGATTCCAATAGCATGCAAGTCTATCAGAGACCAGGAAGATCCATACCCCTGATTTGGTAAATACCAGAACACCACGACGTCCAGACCCCAAATGTGTTTTTCAGTCCACTATGAACAGCAGTCAGAGACAACGCAGTCTGTAGCCCATCAGGACTATCTGAGGCTCACTGAATGGAAGAGGAGGCAAGTGCAATATAACAGCTGAGAGAGACACACACAACATTACCTGTCCCAGCAATGATGCACATGAATGTCTGACGAACGCCGTCATTAGAACGAGCGCGTCTTTAGCATGCATTTGTTCAGCACGCAGGTCGTTATAACGACTTGCCCTACGCTGTTGCTGGATTTCGGAATAGTTTCATTTACTATTCCAACTCCAGTCTGCGCAAGAGTACGGAAGGTGTTGGACTTTAAATCCAACACCATTCCACCAATGTGCCCCCCCCCCCCCTCCCCAAGCAAGTCGTAATTATTTGTGTGCTGAATGAATGTGTGCTAAAGACGCGTTTGTTCCACTGACGGTGCTGTGAATGCACAGCGCGATTCCGGCTTCGCCCTAAAGGACGCTTCCCGATCCACATGAATTGGCATTGAAAACCCCAGCCTCTTGCCTCAACAACATCAGAAAATGGTTGGTTTCGAATTGGTTGCATTTTAATGACACAACAAATTCATAATTATTGGACGACCTATGAAAAGACCTTGCAGCAGTGTTAAACAACGGTGCTCAGGTCTTACATGCGTCAGTTGAATCTGGATTTACTGAAGCTTGTGCCATGCAACAACCTCCTGAGCCCTGCAAGGCACCCCAAACAGGACAAACTGAAGATTGTGCTATTATATGCCAATTTAGAACTGCCACCAAAGCCCTTGTGTTGTTTCCGCGGAATTATTGCAGTTCTCTCTTTCCAGGCCCTCAAAAGGCACTGACCTACGCACACTGCCACTACCCCAAAAGGCAGTGTGTTATGTTACAAATTCTTAAAGAGCGCACGGCTACCAGAAACGGGCTTCCCGGTGATAACAGGAGCCGTGAGAGACATAATACACTGTTTTTGTAAACAGATGGGTCTTTAGTTGCCTGCTGAAACGGAGCTAATTGACATTAGCTCTTAGGTGAACAGGGAGGGAATTCCAGAGCTTGGATGCTAGACAGGCAAAAGCCCTCCACTTCTTGCCCTTTTGATTCTGGGGGTGGCCAGAAGAAAGTGATTGTTCGACCTTAAATCTCGTACTTTGTTATGCGGGACGATGAGGTGACTGAGGATGTGTGGTCTCTGGGCATATTTTAAGTTTTGTACAATGCAGAGTGTTTTAAATTCAACTATTTTCCTTACTGGTAGCCAATGAAGGCTGATCAGGGCCGGACGTGCAGTTTGCATTCTTGGAAGGCTCAGCAGGACTCTGGCAGTGATGCCTAGCAACTCTAGACTATATCGAAGCATACAGTGGGATAACGTGTCGAAGGCTGCGCTCAAAATAAGTAGGATTAGTGCAGCACAGCCACCTTGATCTAATGTTTTCCTGAGGTATTCTGTGGCCAGTAAGAGCCGTCTCAGTTCTATATCCGGGACGGAAAGCAGTTTGGGTCTGATGTAGATGGTTATGAATTTGCAAAAAATTGGTCAAATAACCATTGACCAGTTTTTCTATGATCCTACTGACACACCTGGGAGCAGAGATAGCCTGTAGTCATCTGCATTATCAGGATCTAAGTAGGCCTATTTCAGCAGTGGTCTGATGATCACATGCTTCCAGCGATCTGGGACTTGTCCCTATTCCAGCGATAGATAGATAGCGAGACTAGTAGCTAGGTTTTCATGTCAGAACCACATCTCACTCACTCTGACAATTTCACTGGGAAACAATCAAAATAAAATTGCACTTAAAATAGCTGCACCACATGGAATGCTCTGCACACATTGAAAACCCTCATACCTTGTTAAGATTCACCAATTTAGTCCTAGCCAGCAGGCCAGGAATGTCACAGCCTCCCTTCTTGGAATTCAGGAGTGCACGCTCATCTGCACCTCAGGCCACCCATTTACAGTCTCTTGCTGCAGAACTCCTGCTGCTCGCACCTCCACGCTACTAGTGGCCACCGGTTGGGGCCCGGGACTCGGAACGTGAGAAATCTGCTGCTGTGACTAGCCGTGGAGGGCCATCACGCTGCGGGACAACAAGGGGACCACTGGGCCTGTGATCCTGTGGGTCTCAGGTCTCATCTGCTTACTGTCCGATGGGCCGCTCGGCCCGTCGCAACAACAAAAATAAAATCAGCAGACGAACCAACACTCCGCGTCTCCACAGCAGAGGCAGAGGTGGAGACGGCTATTCCTGGAGGAGGAGGTGAGCGGTTGGGATCCCAGAGGGTGGCCCGCCTGCCTACACCCCACAACACTTCCTGCCCTGTACTGCACTGCACAGCACCGCTCTGGTCGGAGCCAAGAGCCAGCAGCCAGCAAACGCGCCTCACCTCCTCTTCTGGTCTTGTACCACCTGCACTCAGCCACAGCCCGCAGCACTCAGTTCACAGCTCACCTTAAGGTTGATTTGCTCCCTCCCCTCCCCCCTCCTCTGATACGGTCTGCCAGCCACAGCTCTTATAGAAGCAGCAGAGGCAGGTGGGGGAGGCTAGAGCTGGGAGAGGGGCAATCCTGTTTGGGCGGAGGCTGCCGGTGGTAGGCCGGTGCGGCTTGTCCCACTGGGGGCCCACTCACCCTGACTTGCAGGCCCAACGGGCCACTACTGACTCCAGCTAACAGACATACTGACTCGCCAGCCTGCGGAGCCTGTTGAACACATCCCGCACCTTGCACAGAGTCAGGAACGAGATGACCAGATGTCTGGCTGATTCTTAGGAGGGACAATTGACTCAAGCCTACAGGTGCAATATGAGATCTGGGAGGGAAAGGCGAACGGCTATAACAATTTCCAACAAAAGGAAAAGGAAGTGTAAAGGACTCAGTAAATCTGCCATGGAAAATTCAGTGACGGAAGAGCACGTTTCACCGCACCACTCGGCCTTGGTGGTGGTAGATTCCGTCTCAACTACCAAAACAACAGGAACTCGCTACCAACCAAAGATTTACACAAAATGTTCATTTGTGAAGGACGCAGGGGTAGTACTATGTGCAAGTATCAAAGATCTCAATGGCCTCCCCTCTCCACTGCACCCAGAAGTTTTCGAACAACCAAAAGCTGCAGTTGATATACCAATGCTGGTAATCAACGGCAATGGAAGGGTGGACAAAGAAGCTTGTGGCATAGGTGGCTATCAAGGAACCATAGCACACAAAAAGAAAAGCTACGATTCGGCAACAGATAACACAAACATACTGCGCTTCACTCAAACAGAGACACCTGCGGCAATCATATCTACATCAAACACTGACCACAACGGCACTACATTTCCAAGTACGCTGGAGGCCCCTGGGGCTCCAGAGGCTCCGCTTGAACCAAGAATTATAGTTCTGCCATGTACAAACTCAAAGTCCAATATGACCCCTGTAATTATGCCTCACACGTTATGTTATAAATTTATACAGCGCACGAATACCAAACGGTGTCTTGGCGCTAACAATAAAGAAGCGAGCTGGCACACTATTCAGGGAACAACCAGGTCTTAATGGCTTTCCTGAAAGATATCAAGGAGGGAAGATTTCTGATGGTAATAGGGAGTGTGTTCCAGAGCTTCGTAGCCCCCACCACAAAACATCTACTGCCCCAGTTTGATTTGGAAAATCTCTGAGAAAGTATCAATTTTGCCCCTTGTGATCAAAGGCATCCGTTTGGAGAGTACCAGTACAATGACCACCTCAAGAACTGAGGACCGGTACCGTGTAGTGCCTTATAAGTAATGCACAGGGTCTTGAACTTCATACGGCTTATGACTGGTAGCCAATGCAGACTCCTAAGGTGCTTTCCCACAGACTGAAATTAGGGAATCCCTAGGAGGAGCCTTGCAGCTGCATTTTGGATCATCTGAAGCCTATGTAGTTGTTTCATGGGTATACCGAGATATAGCCCATTGCAATAATCCAGTTTGGAAAGGACTAATGATGTAACCACAGTTTTCCTGCTTTCTGTTGGAATCAAAGGTAAGATTTTCTTAATCGCTTTGAGTATAAAGAAGCTAGATGATGAGACTGCCTTGACTTGAGCTTCAAAGTCCAGTCTCTCATCTATCACCACACCCAGATTTTTGACTTTAGGGACCAGGATCGGTGCTGTTCCCAGGTCATCCGGCCACCAAGTCTGAGACCAGGAAGGGGAGTAATTACCGAACAGTATTACCTCGGTCTTCCCTGAGTTCAACTTAAGGCAGTGCGAACTCATCCATGAGTTGACTGCTATCATGCAGTCCCTAAATCTTTTTACCGGCGGTAGGGTATTTTTACAGATGGATAAGACGATCTGAGTATCATCCACGTAGGATGTTAGTGCCATCCCGAATGAACTTATTAATACCGCCAGTTCAGATACATATATATTGAAGAGCGTAGGACTCAAAGAGGAACCCTGTGGTACTCCACATGGGAGCATGAAGGAGTCACCCAGGGCAACTGATTGTATCCTATCGGCTAAAAAAGAGGAGAGCAATGCCAATGCCTTTTCTGAAATACCACGAGAATTCAGATGGTTAAGCAGCGTCTTATGGTCTACCGTGTCGAAGGCCGCCGACAGGTCAAGCAGGACAAGATCCGCAGCACCCCCTACGTCCAGTACTGCTCGGATTTCATCGGTGGCCTTTATTAGGGCTGTTTCGGTGCTATGTTCTGCCCTAAATCCAAATTGGGACTCATCCAGCAAGTTGTGCTCATGTAAGTATGATGTGGTTATTCATTACTTTTTCCACCAACTTAGCTGGAAATGGAAGATGCAAGATAGGCCCATACTTGCTGGGTCTAGTGCATCAAGGTTGGATTTTTTCAGAAGGGGCAAAATCGAGGCCCTCTTCCGGAGAGAGGGAAAAACACCTTCTGTGAACATTGAGTTAAAAATGGAGGTTAAACTTGGGCCAAGAATCTCAGGGGCTTGTTTAAATTTCATAGAAGGAAGAGGATCATGGGGAGAGCCCAATTTTGTTTTTAAAATATGAGTAGTTATCTCATCCACGGTTACTGCTCTGAATTCCGAGAAGGTGGGAGCACTCGGGTATTGTGAACTTATGGTATCATGAGTATCCGATTTTACCCTATTATCAAAAGTGGTAAAGATTTGCTCCACTTTGCTTTGAAAGTGCTGTGCTAGTGAATTACAGAATTCCTGAGAATAATCATTCCTCTTTTCTTCGGGGGGTGTGGACAATTTAGTCACCACTCGAAAGAGCTCTTTGGAAGAGTTTTCTGCCTCCTTGATTTGATTAGAGAAGTAGGAACCCTTTTCTGACAAGATCAATTTTTTTTATAATCGGCTAATAGGATTTTGTACTTTACAAGTTCATGTTTATCATAGTTTATTCTCCAATATCTCTCCTGTCTTCTGCACTTCTGTTTTTTTAGATCTGAGGGTGTCCGAAAACCAGGGGGTTGATGGAGTTATCCTATTGCGCGAGGATTTTTTTTAGGGGAGCTATATTATTGGCAGTCGATGTGAGCCATTGATTAAAATGAATAGAGGCGTGTTCCGCTTTTTGAGGTAATTTTGTTTGTAAGCGAGAGAGCTGGAAATTGAGCTGGTTGTTGTCTACCTGTTTCCAATTGCGGTATGATTTAGCTGACAGATTGGATAGTCTAGGTTGGCCCTAAAATAAGTTATCAAGCTCAAAGATAATGGCACAATAATCAGTCCAGATCAGTGGTAGAATCTCCTTAATCTCGTGTGAGTCATAGTTAGTAAAGATTCCGTCCAAAATATGACCAGCCTGATGTGTAGGGCCATTAACCCTTTGGCTTAGAACTGCCAATGTCATGGTGTCAAGTAAGGAAATAGTGTTTGAGTCCATGACAGCATCAAGATGAAAATTGAAATCACCCAATATGACAAAGTTGTTCTCCAGGGCACAGGTTTCAAGAAGTGTATTAAGGAAGGCGAGGAACATATTTTTAGTCCCAGGGGGACGTTTACAACAACATCTACAACAACAACTGCAAGGAGAACAAAAGATCCACCAAGTAGCTGCCAGTCAGCCAATTGGGAAGGACCGTGTTTGCTTATTAGCTCTGATCCCCCAATTCAGCACAGAGTAACATCAAGGCGACCCAACAACATGACAAGACGGGGGCAGAAAACACTCCTAGTGCAACGGCCCCGGACACAGCTGGGTCCCAGGAAACGAACCATCTCGATAAAACGGATAGTGGCTCAGAGAAGGCAGACACTGAAGCTGTGAAAGCTGCAAAAGGCAAAATAATATATCATATCTTACAACGGAAGAATGGGAAAGGCTGGAAGCCTCATACCCCCGATTCCCCTCAGGAGGATGACAATAAAACCCACCAAATCACGAACGCAGAGGAAAAGCCAACAGGCACAGAAAATGTATGGTCCTCTCTATTAAATACTTTGCAACTTTCCATAAAAGCAATGCAGTACCACTCAGATAAAATGGACATTCGATGATCTCTTCTCAATTTCCTGGCAATACATGACTCGAACAGCGACACTAAACTATCCGACATGAATAACATGATTAAGAGGCCTCGAGCAGAAACACAAATAATCCAGCCACGCTGCACCTGTTTCACCATCGTCGACAAACTCTCAACTCTGCCCTCCGTGATGGGGGAGCTCCTATCTGATATAAAAAGGCAACAAACGCCACAAGACTAGCATCCCAGGCCAGCCAAGGAAAGGGCACCACAGGATCAACCCCTAACACCACCGGGGCCACATCTCAGTGCAAGACACCCTTGACGAATCCCCTAAAACAAGAGGGGCGCTAGAACAGGCCAGCCAAGGAAAGGGCACCACAGGATCAACCCCTAACACCACCGGGGCCACATCTCAGTGCAAGACACCCTTGACAAATCCCCTAAAACAAGAGGGGCGCTAGACCAGGCCAGCCAAGGAAAGGGCACCACAGGATCAACCCCTAACACCACTGGGGCCACATCTCAGTGCAAGACACCCTTGACGAATCCCCTAAAACAAGAGGGGCGCTAGACCAGGCCAGCCAAGGAAAGGGCACCACAGGATCAACCCCTAACACCACCGGGGCCACATCTCAGTGCAAGACAGCCTTGAAGAATCCCCTAAAACAAGAGGGGCAATAGACCAGGCCAGCCAAGGAAAGGGCACCACAGGATCAACCTCTAACACCACCGGGGCCACATCTCAGTGCAAGACACCCTTGACGAATCCCCTAAAACAAGAGGGGCGCTAGACCAGGCCAGCCAAGGAAAGGGCACCACAGGATCAACCCCTAACACCACCGGGGCCACATCTCAGTGCAAGACACCCTTGAAGAATCCCCTAAAACAAGAGGGGCAATAGACCAGGCCAGCCAAGGAAAGGGCACCACAGGATCAACCCCCATCACCACCGGGGCCACATCTCAGTGCAAGACACCCTTGACGAATCCCCTAAAACAAGAGGGGCGCTAGACCAGGCCAGCCAAGGAAAGGGCACCACAGGATCAACCCCTAACACCACCGGGGCCACATCTCAGTGCAAGACACCCTTGACAAATCCCCTAAAACAAGAGGGGCGCTAGACCAGGCCAGCCAAGGAAAGGGCACCACAGGATCAACCCCTAACACCACCGGGGCCACATCTCAGTGCAAGACACCCTTGACGAATCCCCTAAAACAAGAGGGGCAATAGACAAGGCCAGCCAAGGAAAGGGCACCACAGGATCAACCCCTAACACCACCGGGGCCACATCTCAGTGCAAGACACCCTTGACGAATCCCCTAAAACAAGAGGGGCATTAGACCAGGCCAGCCAAGGAAAGGGCACCACAGGATCAACCCCTAACACCACCGGGGCCACATCTCAGTGCAAGACACCCTTGACGAATCTCCTAAAACAAGAGGGGCATTAGACCAGGCCAGCCAAGGAAAGGGCACCACAGGATCAACCCCTAACACCACCAAGGCCACATCTCAGTGCAAGACACCCTTGAAGAATCCCCTAAAACAAGAGGGGTGCTAGACCAGGCCAGCCAAGGAAAGGGCACCACAGGATCAACCCCTAACACCACCGGGGCCACATCTCAGTGCAAGACACCCTTGAACAATCCCCTAAAACAAGAGGGGCGCTAGACCAGGCCAGCCAAGGAAAGGGCACCACAGGATCAACCCCTAACACCACCGGGGCCACATCTCAGTGCAAGACACCCTTGACAAATCCCCTAAAACAAGAGGGGCATTAGACCAGGCCAGGCCAGCCAAGGAAAGGGCACCACAGGATCAACCCCTAACACCACCGGGGCCACATCTCAGTGCAAGACACCCTTGACGAATCCCCTAAAACAAGAGGGGCAATAGACCAGGCCAGCCAAGGAAAGGGCACCACAGGATCAACCCCTAACACCACCGGGGCCACATCTCAGTGCAAGACACCCTTGACGAATCCCCTAAAACAAGAGGGGCGCTAGACCAGGCCAGCCAAGGAAAGGGCACCACAGGATCAACCCCTAACACCACCGGGGCCACATCTCAGTGCAAGACACCCTTGACGAATCCCCTAAAACAAGAGGGGCATTAGACCAGGCCGGCCCTGGGACGAGCAGTAAGTCATTGGAACACACCAGCAAAAAAGCCTACGGTGTAGGAGTGGGCACAGGAATTGAACAAAGCTTTAAAGACCATCCCGAGGCAAGTTTAGGCATCAGAGACTCAGAGCCCATTGGTGCCTCACAGCAACTGGTGAGTGAACAAGCAGTTAGAACAAACCCCAGCCCGCCAGGGCGGCCTGATGGAAAAGAAGAAGGGGACACAAAATTGCATGAAACAGAACATCGCCGAAACAGAGGAGGAAGGGCAGTAACAGCAAGACCAACATAATGGCATATTTTCAAACTGGCATGGACACCCCAACAAGCGAAAGCTCACTACAGAGGTTAACCCAGGCACCAACAACCTCATCCGCCACAGAAATTGCCTCTAACCAGTTTGACTGAGCGACCACAGAGTGCATAGAACCTGGAGGAAACAGGAGCAATGACTGCCAGGCCGACCACACTCCCGAACAAATGGAGGGGGATCAAAACGGGGATATCTCTCATAGCTCAATCACTCTAAGGACTGTAGTGCCATCATTACCTATAGAAACAAGTTCTCCCAATCAGGATGAACTGGCAGCTCCAGCAAGCGCCCCAAGTGACTACCATCAGGAGGAGCCTAAGACTCGCACCATCTTGCTCATCCCCGAGTATAATTCCAAAGGCCGGGGTGACATCCTGAACAGAGGGAATATCCTGCGACTACTAACATCAATTAGCAACCTGGCTGACATAAGATCGCACGATTTGGAATCTATCGAGTTCAAGGAACTCAAACATCTGTCATAGCAAGAGGTAACAAAGACCACCTGGGCCACACAGGAAATAGCAAAGAGGATTTTCAATGAGGAATGCCAACTACATGCCTGGGGGATTCAACTAAAGCCCTATCAAAAAACAGGCTACCTGGAGCCCCTGCTATCAAATCAACAGGAGCAGGAAATCTGCCGCCCCACGCACACGTACATCAGGAGGAAGACACAATCTGTGCTCACAGGGGCACGCAGTACCTCTATACCTCAGAAGGAGACAAAAGACTGGAGGCCTTGGCAATCAAGGACAAGCACCAGATCAGACGACTGGCTCTGGATAGCCAGAAAAATAAATCTGTGAAGCAAGAACACTTGCCTGAGAGCAAAACAATCCCCAACAGTCAGTCCTCAGCTACGATTATGTTCTTGGAACATAAATGGTCTGGGAAATAAAGCCATGGACACGCAGCTCCTGTTGTATTATCAAAACTTTGACCTCATCCTTCTACAAGAGACCAAGCTAGACCAACCGCACCATCTCCAAGGCTTTAAAACATAACACCTTACGGCTGTAAAAAGCACCAAATTTGGGCACCAAAGAGGAGGTCTCATAACCTACATCTCAATCAAGAGTATAAATGCAATTAAGGAACTGGATGTTAAAACTAAACCAACAAATGCCATAAAATCAATCAAAATGGACTTAGGGGGCAACAACAACAAACAGCAACTAATATTGCTGAATATATACCTCCACCCACGAGACAAAAATCAATAAGGTGAAAATCTTGGGATCAGAAATAACAAGGATACTATCAGAGGAGCCTACGCCAAATCTTATGGCAACAGGCGACTTCAACAGGCACCTAACAAGGTCCATAGACAGGTACCAAAAATGTTCTGCATGGAGTATCCCGCATCAGGAAGATTGCAAATGGGGCAAGCAAACCAGGATAGCAAAAGAATTTCTAAATGATCTGGAACATCTGAGCTTGCTCTCACTAAATGGGCGCTTTCCGGGCGACCACCCTCCAGCGGCGACCTTCCATAATGCATCAACCAGCACAACAATAGATCACGCCTTCGTAACTCTACCCTTGATCAGCAAAATCGTAGATTTTCAGATAGGAACATCAGACCACAGCGACCACTTACCGCAAGAAATCCCAATGAACATACAAGGCATAATATTAACCCAACCAGTGGAGGATCCAAACTCAATACATACAGTCAACTGCAGAAGAATCAAATGCAAAACGCGCCCCCGGAAAGCTTCCTGGCCCTGGCAAAAACTCTCTGGGAAGAAAACAAAGGGACGAATACAAGCATGCTAACTTGCTGGGAAATCTTCATTAAAAAACTCGGCAAAGCCCACACAACAAGTGAAGAGCCTCGCTCAAAAACAGGAGAAACTCTTCAACGGAGGATCCCTCTCGTGCCACAAAGTATACGATGCAGTCATCTTTCAATTACACAAAAGACACGTCCAAGGCATCTCAAGAAAGCAGTAAACAGATCGGTACGGAGGCTCTGCCGAACAGGCCCAGATGATGGCATCCAAAATGAACTAAGGCATCAAAATCAGCAAGAAGAGGCTCATTTGGCAATCAAAAAGGGAAGCAGAAGACCAGCTGTGGGCCAAGCTCTTACACAACACAAAAACAAACAACAGCGCAAGATTCTGGCGCACAATTAACAGCTTACAGAACCCAAGTGCACATGAGTTGATTCAACTCACACTTGACGGAAGAAGCCTGGGCAAACTATCTCTGGCAACACAGAAGCAGCCGACACTATGCACGAAGAGCAGAGACCTGGAAACACGCCCAGGAGCAAACTATCTGACTTGGATAAATCACTGGTAATTGCCCGTTTTGCATTCACGGGCAAACAGATTACTAAAAGGATAGAGAAAGGCAGGACAGAGGGGGCGCCGGGTCCCAATGGCATCCCCCCCTGATCCTGTACAAGCAAGACTCGAATTATTGGGCGGCAGCATAACTACCACTTTTTAAACAGATTCTTGAAGTAGAAAGAATACGAGATTCTTGGAAGGGGTCAATCATATCCCAATACATAAGAAAGGCAATAAGAATGAAGCAAAAAATTACAGGCTGGCCGCCTTAATAGACAATGATGCCAAATGATACGCTGGCCTTCTATTGGAAGAACTCACATATTGGGCAACCGAAAAGGCAATCATTCCCCTCAACCAAACGCGATTACGCAAGCTCACAGGAACAACAACAAATATACTTACCCTCTCCCTTCTGATAGATGCGGTGATCGATGCCAACTTGCCACTCTACGTTTGCTTCATTGATTATCCAACCAGATTTGACAATACTGACAGGAAGAAACTGTGGAATAAACTGTCCAAAAGAAAAATTCCACCTGCTCTCCTGACTCAGCTGATCCTCCTACATACCGATACTTGGGTCCAAATAAAGGTGGGAGCTGGCGACCGTCTATCTAGAAAGATACTAACGACAAAGGGGCTGAAACAAGGCTGTGTACTGGCCCGAGTTTGTTCAATCTTTTTATGTCAGATCTTTCGACAGAGCTGGACAAATGCAACTCCCACACCCCAAAGATGGGAGGATTTACTCTCTCAAACTTACTCTACGCCGACGATCTTGTACTGATCAGCTGCACTCCGATTGGCCTCCAACACTTATTAGACGCCACGCAAAACTTCTGTTGACAACGGATAACGCATTAACCTAGACAAATCCAAAGTGACGCGGTTGGCATCTGGGAGGTCTCCCGCTAGAAGCAGTCGAAGAATATCAATATCTGGGCATTATAATGGATAGCAAATGTTTGTGGCACACAAAAAAGGTCATAGCACGAAGAATTAACGCAATGGCTGTTGCATTAAAAAACAACAAACTCAAAACTACAGGCCCAAGCCTCACACCTCTGCTCCAGGTGATCCAAGCTCATTCCAACTATCACCTGCAGGAGCGAGTGTCTATGGGGAAGGGACGCAAGAGCCCCGAGAATAATATTCAGTCTACCTAAATATACCACGCCGGCGCAAATAAGATTAGAATTTGGCCGGCAGATGCAACAAACAGCACACAAAGGCGTCTTCGTCAAATGCTGGAACAAAATCAAGGGAGGCGGACCTGGGACTCTGAATGCACATTTTTGGAAGGAACTCAAGTCAAAAAAAGACAGTGCGGCCATGATCTATTTGCAAGCTTCAATAGATCGACTGGCTCTACGGGAACTTTGGGAGGCTGCTGCGACCCATTAGAGCTTCAAACAAATTGTCAATAAAACAGTTAAAAAAAATGGTGTCCTTAGTGGAGGAAAAAGCTGTACTAAAAGAAAGGGCACACAGTTGGTTCGTTCTGCAGAGTTACTTTAAGGCCTCCCCTCAATCTTACTTAGGAGCAGGTTTCACGAAAGCGACAAAGGAAAAATATCTTCACCTTCGACTAGGTAGTCTTCCATCACTGCTCCACTTGCCTCCATGGAAACGACCACAGACAACAACTAACTGTCGACTGTGTGGGGAAGCAAAAGAGGATGTGCTACATTTATTGTACATATGCAGAAGACTAAAAAACGAACGCAGACTTCTGTTAAAACCCGCCCTAAAGATCAAGGGGATAAGAACATGTAGGCAGGCAGTGAAAGCATGTTTCAAAGGTGGAGACATTCAGTTAGCCTGCTGCCTCGTACAATTTACGGGCAAAGTGGGAAAAATATTAAACACCAGTATTTAATTGCCCAACCTGGCCCCCACCTTCGACAAGCAATCATCAGCCACCACCGCTTTTGTTCCCCAGAGAACTACTTTACTCGCTGCTGACTTTGCACATTGCCCGCTTCGGCTGTTTGGAGATCCATTCCATATACTGCTGACTTGGCACAACCCAGCTGGGCAATGACCATTAGCTTCCATCGATTTTGACCACTAGAGCACTATTTTTGCACACAACTGACTTTGCACATTGCCCGCACGTGCTGCTCAGGGAGATATTTCGCACACTGTGGGTTCTGCACATTGCCGCTGACTACGGACCTCTTATTCCCGCAGCCTCGGACTTAATTAACCCTTTTAACAACGTTAAACCATTTTTAAATGCGCTTTGTTATGCATGGTCTGAATGAGGTTTCTGGAGCCTTGGTGCAAAAGCAACTGTAAACATTCATGGTTTTAACTTGGAAAATTCTAATACTGCTGTTTTATTGTTGCAATGGTTTTAAGTAATCACGCAAATAAAGCTATTATTATTAGTGGCAGTTCCCTGCTTTCCCAAGCTTTGAATCCAACCATGCAACCACTGAAACAGCTGGCCACAGCTGAATCACTGGGGGAATAATCTACCACACGAGAGTGATTTTATTGGCTCAAACACCTGATCACAAAAACTTTCTGCATGTTTGGCAACCTCGTCCCAGAATATTTTCTTTTTTATTTAATCAATGTAGTCTTTATGTACTACGCAGTTCATAATCATGCAGATCATTCTGCAGGTAGTAATATCACTTACATGATATGGCACTGTACTAACACAATGGAACACGTAAAGCACAACGCGTTATTCAACATCTACAACCCGCGTAGCAATCAGAAGGTGAAACTTACGGCCAAGGAACTGCCTGGCATACAAATGACACACATTAGGGAGGTGCATGCCAAGCTCTTCTAAAATCTCTTCATCAGCTAGCAGTTCTATCCCAGACAAGAGGCACGTGTCTTCGTCTACGGATCAAACACTCCACAGACTCCTGCGGAATCGCAGCTCAATTAGACATTGAAAAAATAGAATTGTGTACCCACTGCATGCCCTTCTCCTTAGCCACCTCTCCTTCTCCGTCCACTTACTGCCCCCAATCGCTCTCCTGCATCTCCATACATCCTCCAACAACCCACCTCCTTCAACTACCCCACTGCAGTATTCACCTACTAGCCCCCTCCATCTCCCACCACTCTTCTATTTCTGACAACCTCCTACGTCCATCTAACCCTTTACTCTATCCGCCCCAACCTCTCATCCATCCATCACCCAAGCCACCTATACTCTCACCCCAATTATAGCCCTAAACTCAATTTCACATTCTTTGGTCCTGTTGTTCTAACCTTGCCCTCCTGGCCTAACTAACTAAAGATCGTGTAGGTTAACCTAATCCAGCCGCCATGCAGACGTCCCACACTCTATCCCTGCAGGTATCCATGTTTCACCTCTAGACAGGTGTGCTTTAAACCAATCCCTCTCAGATGTGTGCATGACTCTTGCCAGGGTGCTGTACTCTGCCAATCTCTTTCTTTCTCTCTCTCTCTCTCTCTTTCTTTCTCTCTCCGGCTGTAAGAGTCCTGGCTGATTCTCTCCTAGCTTGTGTGACTCACTCACTTCCTGGAGATGTGCTGTACTGAACTCTCCCCCTGAAGGCATCTCTGATTCAGACCCTTTGAATGAAGCTGCCCCTCTGTAAGCATGGCCTCACCCCACACATCTCTCACTCACATCCCTCAGCCGTGCCAGGCAGCTCTCCATCTAGAGATGTCTACTGAAGCTGCTCTCTGTAAGCATGGCCTCATCCCACACATTTCTCACTCACATCCCTCAGCCGTGCCAGGCAGCTCTCTATCTAGAGATGTCTACTGAAGCTGCCTCTCTATAAGCATAAGTATTAAATGAAAATGCCTACAAGGGATTTCATTTGTTGATCATAGTCCAAAATTAAATAATAAAATCACTAATGTGTTAGGTCCCAACTGGTCACCAAACAAAGAATAAATCAAGCAAAAGTTCAGTTGTTCATCAAATGACTAATCAAAAAGGAAAAAGAGAGTTGGAAACAAACGGGCATCACTTTTCTTCAGAATACACACATTTAATGTTAAACAGGAATGATAGGAATACATTCAAAAACAGTAAAACACCATGATGGAGGATAAATAAAACAACCTACAAATCATCAGTGCAAACATCCAATCCAAAATTACATAAAATGAGAAATGGATCTAAGGAAATAGAGCACACTTCGACTAACAACTCAAATGTTTGAAGGAAATGAATGTAGCAGTCGACGTTTCGGCCTGTAGTGGTGAAATCATCCGTCAGACCATCTTCAGGACATATGATATGTTTGTAAAACAACCCCTTTAATGATCAAGGATATGTTGCATCAGTCAACCAATCCCGCAAAAAACGGAGTATTAAAAGCAGGGCCTCACGAATAGGCTCCGTGTGGAGACAGTAGTTGCACAACATTGGCAATCTCCACAGACAAATTTAAGTAGAGGGAAAGTTAATAGTCCCTTACACAATACGTATATACAAAATAGTTATACAACGTTGCATCTACAAGCTGGCGGTCACCACGAACAGATTTAAACAATGGGAATCTTTGATAGTCCCTTTCAGAATACATACACGCACTCAATTCAAAGTTTCAGCGACTTCGTGAAACAACCAACCGGCCGGTCTATAAGCATGGCCTCACCCCACACATCTCTCACTCACATCCCTCAGCCGTGCCAGGCAGCTCTCTATCTAGAGATGTCTACTGAAGGTGCCTCTCTGTAAGCATGGCCTCACCCCGCACAGATCACTCACTCACATCCCTCAGCCGTGCCAGGCAGCTCTCTATCTAGAGATGTCTACTGAAGCTGTCTCTCTGTAAGCATGGCCTCATCCCACACATCTGTCACTCACATCCCTCAGTCGTGCCAGGCAGCTCTCTATCTAGAGATGTCTACTGAAGCTGCCTCTCTGTAAGCATGGCCTCATCCCACACATCACTCACTCACATCCCTCAGTCGTGCCAGGCAGCTATCTAGAGATGTCTACTGGAGCTGCCTCTCTATAAGCATGGCCTCACCCCACACACATCTCTCACTCGCATCCCTCAGCCGTGCCAGGCAGCTCTCTATCTAGAGATGTCTACTGAAGCTGCCTCTCTGCAAGCATGGCCTCACCCCGCACACATCTCTCACTCACATCCCTCAGTCATGTCAGGCAGCTCTCCATCTGACATTCTCCCTGCAGGTGTGCCTGACTCTCGCTCCAGGTATCTATGCTTCCCCTCCCAGCACATGTCCACATTCCACACCCTGCAAGTGCTGGTTTCCCTGCTGGAATGCCCGACTCACCCCCTTGCAGACGAGATTTCTCCACAGTCTTGTGAATCCCAAATAGAAATTTGAAGCTGAAGTTTTTCAGGTCCTCCAGGCGTTTCATGACCTCCGTGGTGGCCCAGGAGGGCAGGCTCAGGTTATGGCGACTCTAAAAAGAGATTCAAATCCCCCAGCAAATGTAATTACTCTGTGGAGTGCCATGTGGGAGCGCATGGTTTTAAGCAGGAGCACAGAATGACAGTGGTAGAAGAGACACTTTCACTACGTGAGGGATCACTGACCTCGCAGAAGAGAGTATCGTAAATTGACCAGACAGATTCCAATGTTATCTCCTTGATCCCAGTCTTGTTCGCCACCATCGCCAAGAAGCTCTGCCAGAAAAAGGGAAATGGTCAAAGGGAGTTAGATTCTGACCTTCCTGGAAGGAGCGATTACTTAATTTTGTGTTTGTTGGAAGGGGTGGGGGTTTTGACTTCTGATTGAAGATAGAAGGTACATGATTGGCAGAGTGACCGCTACAGAGAAGAAGAGAACGAGAGCAAGGACCGAAAAAGCACTCCCAATGGAAGGATCTGTAGTCTGTGGACCTGTGACGAGTGGGCACTTTCGGAGGCTAAATTCCAACTTTTTCAGATGCTATCCATGAGAACTCACTTTTTGTTCACAAAGCGGAGGTTCCTCAGTGCCCAGAAACACTGTCTCACTCCGGGCTTTCCATACCTTGTTAATTGAAGGGGGGAAGAAGGGAGGTGAAGTTTGCATGTTACTAGTGCGCTAACAGATACCAGTTGCTGCAGAGACAGACATTGGACATGGCAATACTATTGAAAAAACAGAAGACGCGGACAGGACAAAAGAACATACTATAAGATGTAAAGATATAGTATTATTGCTTTGCCCATGCTCCCCAAATACAAACCCCTCTCCCACAAGGCGTTCATGTTTTGCCTTACATTTCGAAAATGGTGTTTAATGGATTCACAACAAACCAAGAACAGCTATGGGAAATCCCATTTTAAAGGAGAGTATTACATTTTTTTTAATTTTTTTTTTTTTTTTTTTTTAAAAGAGATTTTGGGACTACCTTATAACATTTCCAAAAATATCCAGCCTTCAAGTTGATGTAGATTGATCAAAGGGGGGAATGGTTATTAAGGATGCAAAAATCGTACTTCTCCCAGTGAGGAGTGAACCTAAACTACATAGGCTGTCGGCTGTGTTAAGCAGGTGTTGGCTTGAATTCTGGCCAGCAGACAGACTGTGCACCCAATCCCCAGTGGATGACCAACTCCTGCTGCACACTGCCATTGTTACTCACAGCAGTGCTCAGAGGGCCAGTAGGACATGGCCTTCTCCCAACCCCGCTGCATACTGCAATCGCTTCACACAGCTGTGCACAGAGGGCCAGTCCGACCTGGCCTTCTCCTAACCCCGCTGCACACTGCCATCGTTACTCACAGCAGTGCAGCGAGTGCCAGTAGGACCTGGTATTCTCCTAACCCAGCTGCACACTGCCATCGTTACTCACAGCAGTGCTCAGAGGGCCCATAGGCCATGGCCTTCTACTAACCCAGCTGCACACTGCCATCGTTACTCACAGCAGTGCACAGAGGGCCCGGGGGCCCGTAGGACCTGGCCTTCTCCTAACCCCGCTGCACACTGCCATAGTTACTCACAGCAGTGCAGCGAGGGCCTTAGGGCCTGGCCTTCTCCTAACCCCGCTGCACACTGCCATCGTTACTCACAGCAGTGCAGCGAGGGCCCATAGGACAAGGCCTTTTCCTAACCAAGTTGCACACTGCCATCGTTACTCACAGCAGTGCACAGAGGGCCCGTACGACCTGGCCTTCTCCTAACCCCGCTGCACACTGCCATCGTTACTCACAGCAGTGCAGCGAGGGCCCGTAGGACATGGCCTTCTCCCAACCCCGCTGCACACTGCCATTGTTACTCACAGCAGTGCAGTGAGGGCCCGTAGGACCAGGCCTTCTCCTAACCCAGCTGCACACTGCCATCGTTACTCACAGCAGTGCTCAGAGGGCCCGTAGGACATGGCCTTCTCCTAACCCAGCTGCACACTGCCATAGTTACTCACAGCAGTGCACAGAGGGCCCATAGGACCTGGCCTTCTCCTAACCCCGCTGCACACTGCCATTGTTACCCACAGCAGTGCAGTGAGGGCCCGTAGGACCTGGCCTACTCCTAACCCAGCTGCACACTGCCATTGTTGTTCACAGCAGCGCACAGAGGAACGGTAGGACCTGGCCTTCTCCTAACCCAGCTGCACACTGCCATCGTTGCTCAGAGCAGCACAAGGAGGGCCCGTAGGACATGGCCTTCTCCTAACCCCGCTGAACGCTGCCATCGCTTCTCACAGCAGCGCACAGAGGGCTAGTAGGACATGGCCTTCTCCTAACCCCGCTGAACACTGCCATTGCTTCTCACAGAAGTGCAGCGAGGGCCCTTAAGACCTGGCCTTCTCCTAAACCCCGCTGCACACTGCCATTATTACTCACAGCCTTGAACAGAGGGCCCGTAGGACCTGGCCTTCTCCTAATCCCGCTGAACACTGCCATCGCTTCTCACAGCAGCGCACAGAGGGCCCGTAGGACCTCGCCTTCTCCTAAACCCCACTGCACACTGCCATCGGTACTCACAGCAGCGCACAGAGAGCCCGTAGGACCTGGCCTTCTCCTAACCCAGCTGCACACTGCCATTGTTGTTCACAGCAGCGCACAGAGGAACGGTAGGACCTGGCCTTCTCCTAACCCAGCTGCACACTGCCATCGTTGCTCAGAGCAGCACAAGGAGGGCCCGTAGGACATGGCCTTCTCCTAACCCAGCTGCACACTGCCATCGTTACTCACAGCAGTGCACAGAGGGCCCATAGGACCTGGCCTTCGCCTAACCCCGCTGCACACTGCCATTGTTACCCACAGCAGTGCAGTGAGGGCCCGTAGGACCTGGCCTTCTCCTAACCCAGCTGCACACTGCCATTGTTGTTCACAGCAGCGCACAGAGGAACGGTAGGACCTGGCCTTCTCCTAACCCAGCTGCACACTGCCATCGCTTCTCACAGCAGCGCACAGAGGGCCCGTAGGACATGGCCTTCTCCTAACCCAGCTGCACACTGCCATCGCTTCTCACAGCAGCGCACAGAGGGCCCGTAGGACCTGGCCTTCTCCTAACCCTGCTGAACGCTGCCATCGCTTCTCACAGCAGCGCACAGAGGGCTAGTAGGACATGGCCTTCTCCTAACCCCGCTGAACACTGCCATTGCTTCTCACAGAAGTGCAGCGAGGGCCCTTAAGACCTGGCCTTCTCCTAAACCCCGCTGCACACTGCCATTGTTACTCACAGCAGTGCAGAGGGAGCCCGTAGGACCTGGCCTTCTCCTAACCCAGCTACACACTGCCATCGCTTCTCACAGCAGCGTACAGAGGGCCCGGACATGGCCTTCTCCTAACCCCGCTGAACACTGCCATTGCTTCTCACAGCAGTGCAGAGAGAGCCCGTAGGACCTGGCCTTCTCCTAACCCTGCTGCACACTGTCATTGCTTCTCACAGCAGTGCAGAGAGAGCCTGTAGGACCTGGCCTTCTCCTAACCCAGCTGCACACTGCCATCGCTTCTCACAGCAGCGCACAGAGGGCCCGTAGGACATGGCCTTCTCCTAACCCCGCTGCATACTGCCATCGCTTCTCACAGCTGTGCAGCGAGGGCCCGCAGGACCTGGCGCTCTCCTAGACCCCGCTGCACACTGCCATACTTACCCACAGCATTGAACAGAGGGCCCGTAGGACCTGGCGTTCTCCTAACCCTGCTGAGCACTGCCATCGCTTCTCACAGCTGCAAAAGAAACAATTGATGGACGGAATGCTGGACAATGCAAACATTCACCCCCAGTCACAAAGATCTGGGTTAAATCCATCATTCTTTTGCTCACCACACCACCCCAGTTTGGACCCAGCCATATGCAAATCAGTCTTGACCCTGTTCCTTGTGGGAACAGTCCAGCCCGAACTGCCAAGCCAGGTCCTCCCTGGACCGGAAACAAGCATCCTGGGACCGGTTTCAGGGCATCACCCTTCTTCAGCCAGGCTAGCTTGAATCCAGTGGTGTAGTGAGCACGGGACCCACGTCTGGGCATACCCTTCCCACTTAGGGCGACAAGTGCAAAAGAAACAATTGATGGACGGAATGCTGGACAATGCAAACATTCACCCCCAGTCACAAAGATCTGGGTTAAATCCATCATTCTTTTGCTCACCACACCACCCCAGTTTGGACCCAGCCATATGCAAATCAGTCTTGACCCTGTTCCTTGTGGGAACAGTCCAGCCCGAACTGCCAAGCCAGGTCCTCCCTGACCGGAAACAAGCATCCTAGGACCGGTTTCCAGGGCATCACCCTTCTTCAGCCAGGCTAGCTTGAATCCAGTGGTGTAGTGAGCACGGGACCCACGTCTGGGCATACCCTTCCCACTTAGGGCGACAAGTGCAAAGAAACAATTGATGGACGGAATGCTGGACAATGCAAACATTCACCCCCAGTCACAAAGATCTGGGTTAAATCCATCATTCTTTTGCTCACCACACCACCCCAGTTTGGACCCAGCCATATGCAAATCAGTCTTGACCCTGTTCCTTGTGGGAACAGTCCAGCCCGAACTGCCAAGCCAGGTCCTCCCTGGACCGGAAACAAGCATCCTGGGACCGGTTTCAGGGCATCACCCTTCTTCAGCCAGGCTGGAATGGCACGGTGAGCAAAAAAACGATGGATTTAGGCCCAGATCTCTGTACTGGGGTGAATGTATGACATTGTTCTGCATTCTGTCCATCAATTGTTGTTTTTGCATTTGTCATCCCGAGTGGGACGGGTATGCTCAGACGTGAGTCCTGTGCTCTCCATGCCACTGAAATCAAGCTATCCTGGCTGATGAGGGCTGAAAGCCCGAAACCGGTCCTAGGATGCTTGTTTCCAGTCCAGGGAGGACCTGGCTTGGCAGTTCGGGCTGGACTGTTCCCATGGGGCACAGGGTCAAGACTGATTTGCATATGGCTGGGTTCAAACTGGAAATGGCATGGTGAGCAAAAAACGATGGATTTAGGCCCAGATCTCTGTACTGGGGTGAATGTATGACATTGTTCTGCATTCTGTCCATCAATTGTTGTTTTTGCATTAATCGCTTCTCACAGCAGCGCACAGAGGGCTAGTAGGACATGGCCTTCTCCTAACCCCGCTGAACACTGCCATTGCTTCTCACAGAAGTGCAGCGAGGGCCCTTAGGACCTGGCCTTCTCCTAAACCCCGCTGCACACTGCCATCGTTACTCACAGCAGCGCACAGAGAGCCCGTAGGACCTGGCCTTCTCCTAACCCAGCTGCACATTGCCATCGTTACTCACAGCAGCGCACAGAGGGCCCGTAGGACATGGCCTTCTCCTAACCCAGCTGCACACTGCCATCGTTACTCACAGCAGTGCACAGAGGGCCTGTTGGACATGGCCTTCTCCTAAACTGCTTTAGATGACCAACCCTGATGTGCCCAGCCACTACTGGGCATGGCTTTTGGCTCTCGGCTCTCCCCCTCGGTCATTTTTTCTCTGCCTTTCTTAGTTTAATCTTCAACTTGCACTCACTCAAAGGGATGGGATTGGTCCTATACAAGGAAAAAAAAAACAAGAAACAGGGACACTATTTGGAACCAAGGGATGTGTTGTGCTACATTACAAGCATTGGTGAAGTTCAAATGTATGTATACTGTGTAAAATGTAAAATATGTATGTATACTCAAACTTAATGCGCTTTAAAACCGAATTCCTCCTAATTACTCCTCCACGAAGACACGTCGACATTGAAGACTGGATGAAATACTTAACAGCCTTCAAGTGCAAACCACACATCATAGATTCCGCAAGATCTCTGGGAATAACAATCGACAAAAATCTCAACATGCAGGAACACATCAGTACAGCCACCAGAGGAGCAAACTTTCATATGAACATTATTAGAAAACCTAAACCCTTCCTCCCCGCCGACGACCTCAAAACAGCAGTGCAAGCTCTAGTAATACCCAGAATAGACTATGGGAATACAACCTTATGTGGTCTGCAGAGATCCAGACTGGCTCCGTTAAGAGCCTTTTACAACACGGCTGCAAGACTTATCACTGGCTCCAAAAAGAACAACCACATCTCCCCTGATCTAAAGGCACTGAACTGGCTCCCTTATGAGGCAAGACCTCAGCTAAAAATCGTCTGCATGACACAGAAAGCCTTGCACTTCAACACACCAAGGTATATAGCCGATAAACTGGAACTATCAGGCGGTGGCAGAACGTCGAGAAGCACCAGCACCTGGTTATTGAAACCGCAAAAATTTAGGAAAAAGAAAACATTTTTTTTTTTTTTTTTTTTTTTTTTAAAGAGTTTTATATAGCGCTAACTAGACCCGAAGATATTGGGTATCAGAGCGCTTTACATAGCACCAGTTTCGTTACGCAAGGACACATTCATTTTTTGTTAGGCACGGCGAGATTAAGTGATTTGCCCAGAATCACAGGATGTTCAGCATCGTTGCCGAGACTCGAACCCGGTTCCCCAGCTTCGACGTCGACCGCTCTAGCCGTAAGGCTACATCCTCTCCCCAACCTACATACAACCGTACTTTCTCCGGACTAGCACCTAGAATCTGGAATGCCCTGCCCCAGGAAATCAGAATGAACCCGTCAAGCACTTCCTTTAAAAAAAGAAGTCAAACTGCTTCTAATGAACAAATCCCTACCCGACCCCAACACTTGACTGAGCTCACCAAACAGGACTTACACCGGATTTTAAGGACCAGTGGCTAACACACTCGAGTACACCCAGACCCACTACTAATGTGTGACATCACGTATGCTTTCCCTACTATCTACTCTTATTTTTGTACCTATTGTATCAAGCAATCTATTTGATGTAACATTTGTAAAGCGCTCTGATACCCTTCCAGGGTCTAGTTTGCGCTATATAAAACTTTTTAAATAAAATAAATAAATAAAATAAGCACTAGAAACAAGTTTGTGTGCCTATTGTCTAACAAGAAACTGGTGTTAAAAGTGGACTGTTTGGAGGCCTCCGTCCCAATGGTTAAGAAGCCACACTCCAATATATTTTGCTCTTGTGAGGAAAGCATCTTTATGGCTTTGAAGACAGCATAAACTGAAGACCAAAGCACTTACCAACCCATGGGGGGCAAGTGGAGAGATGCTAGCCCATACTATTTGGACAACCATGGAGGAATCCTTTTCAGCCTCAACACTCAGCCCTGCTGGACTCAAAACCTTCAAATAACTGGTCATGGTTGACTTCTGCAACATGCACCCACCCAAGGTCATACTGAAGCCCCTGCACAGTGGACTCTGTTGTCTTTCTCGTTCAGCAGCTGACTACCATTCCTTTTCAAGTTACCTAGGAGTAACTTTTCTTAACACATTTATGGAATAACCTATTTATTGCCTCTGCCCTGTCGGTTGCCCGGAAAGGATTATGCCAAGCCTTTCCTACAGTCCATTCAGACTTAGGAAACTCTTTATGATCCCCAACATCTGGCTGAAATCAGTCTTTTCACTTAATGTCAAAAGCCATAATTCATATGTTACAAAGGTCCCTATAGTGAGAGAGAGAGAATAAATAAGATGCAAACAGTTGGCGATATTACTTCAGTAAAAAACACTGTCTCCGGAGGGATACAGTAGTAGAAACAACAAAAGATAGAATATGTTGCTGGGCGTCTGGCTCGATGAAATAGAATGGGGTTGGAATACCAGTCTCCAAAAACTCTGCCCTCAGAGTAAAGTCCATCAAGTGTGGAGCGAAGGACGCTTCCTATTTATGAAGGGCCGACTTTAATGAAGTCTTCGATGTCTCCCAGAACAAATTCCACTCTCCTGTGGAATTTAGCAATTTCTTATGGGATTAAACTTTTCACGGCACTCGTGGTAGAGGGTGGTCTGAATGGCACATTTAGGTACTTTCATTCTTGAAATTGCACATACACGGTTCCCCTCCACATAGGAGCTTCTCAAATACGAATAGGATTTTTCTCTTAAGGTGACCTGCTGCCATTCATAGCAGGAATGGGCTCAAAATCCACGCTGTGGTTGGACCATTCTGCAGTGTATGTTAATATTGCCATCCTGCATTCCACAGCCTGCAATAAAAGCTGGAAACACAATGACCTCCTCTGGAATTCCATCAATTCAATGTTCACTTGGAAACCATTACTGAACATTCTGTCCTGAATGACAAGATCTGTCCCTATAGCAGTGCTGTAAAAAGGCTCCTCGGGCCAGTGAAGGAGTAATCTTTCAAAAGGGGACACCTCACAAAAGGACTACACTCAGAGTACCACTTCTGGGCTTGAAATCTCAACTCCAAGAAAGATCGTGCAAACACCAGAGGTAGACTAGCTGTCAGGTGGCAATGTGTGAGCTTAAAAATCATATGATGGACACCTGGAGAGAAAGCTGCACTTGTCAAAACAGCAAGGCTATCCGAGAGGCGCGAAGGCTGATAAGCTTTTGGCCAAGAAGCTTAGGCTGGAATGCAAAAGGTGGATAGTAGCATGAGTCCTCAACGACCATGGAGACTACAAGGGGGTTCCTAGACAACCACCCTCTTATATGTGTCATTACTAATCTTCACTGTATACCTGCCAGTGGGATGACAAGCATGTTGCTTTGTGAACTACCTGGATGGTCCTTCTCAGCAGTCACTCACTCAATCTGAAAGATTAGATCTGCAGTGTTGCACCAGATTACTGGAGCTGATGCTACCTACTGACAATAACCAAAGGAAAAGTCTCTGTTGAGGAAGGTTTTACTTTATCCTTTCATAAGACATGTAACTTGACACTGGTTATGCAATTAATGTAAGTGTGCCTGTTCTTCTTAAGGGCGCTGTCCCCGAATTAAGTCTACAGCTATAATCTCAGTCATTCCAAAGGACGAGAGTTATTTGGCCACGGTTCTTTCTACAGGTCCACATGGCTCCTGAACGCAGTAATGAAGGCCTTGGGTATGGTAATTGCCACAAGGGATGAAACAGTTCTTCACCAGCAGATAGAGACCAGGAGAGATTTGTGAAGAGGGGGAGGTTCCGACAGTGCTCTTCACAACTTACACTACATGTATTTTCCAGATCAGGGCGATGAGGAGATGCACATTCTTTCTCTCAATGGTGAGAAAGCATTCGATCAGGTGCAAAAGTCTTTCCATCAATCAACACTAAAAAAATACTGTCATTAACCTTACCTCCCTTTCTTTGGTTTGGAACCTGTAGGACTGTCTAGAGGTGGCAACGTCAATTAGGGTACTTTGCTGACCTTGGTCCCAGACAGGTATGCTCTCCTGGTCATGAAAGCCTTTGCTTCCAGCACTAGATTGAACCTTTTGAAATCGAGTATTGTAGAAAATCCATCCTTTCTGCATGGCCACCCTGGATTATCCGCCTTTGCTGGACCATATTTTTGTGGCTGGATTTAGAACTCTGTGCACTTTACCCCTGCTAACCAGTAGTAAGTGCCTGTGCTCCCCTTCAAACACTGTTGAATTGGCATACTCCTAAAAGGCATATTTAACTTGCACACAGGTCCCTACTATATGCTACAACGTGTACACAGCGCCTGGAAGTTAAATGCTACTAGTGCACAAAAGCACCTGTTGTGCCATCTACGACAGTGCAAACATTGCTTCAGAAATATTACTATTGCCGGACCATAGCATTGTAAAAACTGCATTTCAACCGGTCAAACCTTTTCAACCTGTCAAATCCTCCCTTTTAAATGATGATACGTCACCCCTATATAGGCCTTGTAGCTCACAAGGCATGGTGCATGGTATTTAAACGTAGGACATGTACAAATATAATATTACCATGTTCTTACAGTGAATAACACCTATTTTCAGGCTGACTGGCTCATAGAGTAACGCTTGGAAGTGATGTTAAATACTAATACTGTCACTCAGGAATGAGACCACATAGTTGTTTAAATTATTTAAATTTTTAACAGTTATTAAAAATCCAATTCAAGGGTACAGTTGGATTTTAAAAAAAAATTTGGGGAAAAGTAACGTCTAGAAGGCTACTTTTTCCTTGCCTGGAAGTTCACCTGCATTGGCTCCCCATCTTCTCCCAGCCAGTGATTAGCCTTGAATCGGTGTGAAAAAGGTGTGAAATGCTTACCAGGAGCAAACAATAGGCTGACGTGAATGAGCAGGGAGGACTCCTCTGAACTCCACAGAATACAAAGGGTGTGGGCTGTGCACTTCCTTCTGAAAGGGCAGTGTCAAATCCTGCTTGACAGGTCTGTTGAGCCACGTGTAATATGTGGGGCACATTTGAAAGGTTGAGAACAGATACTAAGACAATTCTTGGGTATCCACTGCCTGGTTGATGGAGTACCCTGCTTTTGTTCTACTAAATATCTGTCTCTGGGTTTGTTGTGGGTACAGTGCATGCCTCAAACTGGATTTTAGTGTTTGGTGTGAGAAGACATTAAAATTACCACAGTACTGCGCTTACCCCCCACAACAGACTTCAGAGACCAAAGTTTAGTGTGACTGAAGACATCAGCCATCTTGAAAATGCTGTGACATATGGAATGTTGACCCTATTTGCAGTAAGGCAAACAGAAACTGCTGAAAAGGTGGATAGGGTTACCCATGGGAACGTTTATCCCATTGGTGTACCAAGGAGTCATTCCATCCCACCAGCTAATGCCAGGAATGAAAGCGGTACCTCTAGCCACCAAGTTCGGGAAAGTTTATGGAACTGCTGAAAATCAGTTGGCTGACCTCCTGTGTGGCCACAGAGAGACAACAAGCTGCTTTACCTGGAAGTACCCAGCTGACCTGGGACAACTGCACATGGACCGGCCCATGCTGTTGGTCTCTCCCTGACCCCTTGTGAGCCTGTAGGTGGCTCTTCTGAGGTCCTTGGAAGTGGACTCCTGTGGTTCGTTGAGACTTAAAGACTAAGCCAGAAGGTAAAATCTGTGACCAGGACATAAATGGTTGGTGTTTCAGACCTGTGCTCCATTGCAGTCAGCCTGCGATTGCGCCAGGATCTCAGTTCTCAGTCTACCGCGACTATTGACTAGCAATGGCACTTTATGTTTTAGCGCCATTTCTACTAAAAACTTTCAAAATTCGAATCTCTATATCCCCTTATTTAATTTTTTTCATTTGTGTCATTTTGTTAATTACATTTTACGGTACCTTGCTAATTCGGTTTAGGAATTCTATTGTT
The DNA here is from genome assembly GCA_963921515.1 of Calotriton arnoldi. Taxonomy (NCBI): domain Eukaryota; kingdom Metazoa; phylum Chordata; class Amphibia; order Caudata; family Salamandridae; genus Calotriton; species Calotriton arnoldi. Next base: position 1,130,263 of record CAWUFW010001944.1, on the reverse strand, counting down.
TTTCATTTTGACCTTGTTTTTCTTTTGTGACTGCATAAATAATGTACTTGTTGCCCTAAGGTACGCCGGTCTGCTCTGTACTACAGCTACCAGGGTTTGAGGTCAGGGTAATTTAGCGACCTTGAGGCTTCAGCCGGACAGTGTTGTATCCCTTGAGGTGGGTAGTCACCCATCCTAAATAATTATCCAATTTCTTACAGTAATACATCCACTCAAGACTGCCCCATTGAGGATGATGTATTCATAAACCTCTTGTTCCCACACATCTGTGCAGATGGTAATGGAAGTTCAGGCGTCCTGCTGAATCATTCCCCGGTACTACCACTGGCGATGTCAAACAACAGGACAGATGAATGTTGTTCCCTTTGATTTACCCGCTTCACCTGGAAGAATGAGGAGGCATCTCGATAGACTAAAAGGCCTCATAATGCCGTGAATGAGAAGGATGTATATATTTACTCATTGTTTCCTTCTACTCAGGATCATTCCAGTGCAAGCACAGGATGTTTCAGTCCAGGCACTGTATACGTGGCTAAAGCCTCCACTAGGGCTTGGTTACGCCAAAGCTCATGAATTTCCAGGTTCTATTTTTAAAAAAAACATTGCTAAACAATATCGAATATTAGTAGAACAGCAGCTCCCTAATTTTGATCAGCACTAGATCTGCATTGAGAACAGCAAAGTGTTTCTCAGCAGGAGAACAAAGCTCATTGTGGTAGCAGCAAGAACCCGGACAATCTGTATTTGTACAAACTCATCTTTATAAACCCCGATTCACATCCTGAATGGTTGGATTATGGACAGTGTTCTCCACAGAGGACACTGCATGGCTGCAGCTGCGACCACTGGCTTGGCTTGTAAAACCCCTGGAACTGCCATTGCGACTCCTGGCCTCAGAGGTAGCAAAATGAGTCCCAAGAACACAGGGGGCTTGGGGCTCCACCATCATTATCTGCCCATGTTTCATTTTACTAATAGCAAATACTAGCCTGTTATTCAATACTAGTGTAATAAAAACAAGCATTGGCAAAGCAAATAGGTCTCGCTTCAGTAAATGTTATAAAGTGTTTTAGGTAATTTTTTATAGTGTGTGTAATTTTTACAATTTAGCATTAGCATTAAGATAATGGTTATTTTTTTCCGTCTTTTTACTAAGGCATGGAAGAACTGAACATGTATAAGGTAATGTGTGCAGTACAGAATGTTAAAGTCATTGCGTTATTGGATACAGACTGCAGAAAGCAAACTTACTTTTAAAAAATGCATTTTTATTTACAAACTCACAAAACGTTAGAAATCTCCAAATGTTTAAATGTATTTGCAAATAAACGTGTTAAATTCTAGTATTTTTTTTTTTACAGTATTCAGTAGTGGTTTAAATGTACTTTTCCATCTACGCACAAGGTTTATAAAATTTCTGTTATAATCTTGCGGGGACAACTAGCACACTAGCGGAAAAGTAATGCGCAACGAGGGAGGCAGGTACGTAGCGCAGACTGTAGAGAAAAATGGAAGGAGGGGGTTGGTTTGGCTGGGTGGACAGCTTGGAGGGGGAATCGCAGGAATGACCCACCAATACGGAGAGGGGGAGCTGGGGGGGCAACAGGCTTCGCAGAGAGAATAATCTTTCACATAATATTTATGTACACACATTTGCCAAGGTAACAGATGAAGCAGGTAACATCTTCTGCTAATTTCAGGTAAACCATCAATCTGAAAGAACATAGGGATTACTTGAAGTGTGCGTGGCTTTGTAAAATGTGTCCAAAAGGTGCCTAGAGGTGCTGAATGTCAAGTATCTGCTGAATGGGGTGCCACGGTCATTGTCTGGCGCTTTAGGCTTCAAGGCAGAGCAGCGAAACTGTGTGTACATCACTGAAGAGAACAAACTGCAAGACGTATAGACATCGAGAATCCAGTGTGTTCACAAGCACAGATGGTCATTTGGACACGTTTCACTTGGCAGTGACGTGCAAAATATTTAAAAAAATGACAAAAGCGAGCATTTTGAAAAATACTGTTTGCCTTTAAAGTGCACGCTATACCTGTAAAGCTCCCAATAATTGTGAACCAGTTGTAACTTTGAGTTGTTCATGAAATAAATCAGTGCCATTGTTTGTGGTCTTTCAGAGATTGAAAAAGTAGTACTTTGTTATCTGAGTTGTTTAAGAGGATGGCGCTAGAACTGTAGATGCGAGCTTAAAGATAATGTGCGGTTTCCGCTAGAATAATAAAGTAATGCAGGGAACTTGTCGCACACAATGAAATATATGTGATAAAAAGTACATAGTCCTGAAAATAAGACATAAGAATAGCTCAATAGAAAAGTGGACACTTAATGGACAGGCACTATAAAACGACACAGGTAGTATACAGAAGTCTAAACGGGAGTAGAAGCACACAGTTGCTTCTAGGCCGTATTACACTAAACTGAAATAAAGTGTTAGATGGTTGGGTGCAGACAGTGTATAAACACATAACGGAAAAAGCTGAGGGGTAAGGTTTTATATTTTTTATAACAAAACGGGAAGCACACAATGTAGAAGGTAAGGAGTAACATGGGTGGTGGGTGGTTTGTGCAACAATAAACAGAAGAAAGACTAAAGAAGAAACACGAGGGACGGAGGAGAAGGCAAGCATGGCGACAGGTAGCAAGAGGAGGGAGGGAAGGAGCAAGCAACACCCCATGACGGTGGGAGAGGGTCAGGGCAAGCAGTCACGGGAGAGCAGGAGGGAGCAAGCAACAGAGGAAGGAGAGTGAATGGGGGACGGGACAAGCAAGAATCCGGAGTGGGGGAGAGTGATTTCAAATACAAGCACTCTTATGGAGTGCAACAAGGAAAATAAACAAGTAAAAAAGAAGTGATTTGGAGGGAGCAGCAGACAGGGAGTGGGGGCGGGGAATAGCACCTCAATCCCATTAGGGAGCAGCGGACGGGCACTGATTACCTTGAATGAATCTGTGCTTGGTCCCTGCTCCACAGAATGGATCGGAAGTGACGTTTAGCCAGAAGTGGCCAATTAAGGAGGCTGCAAAGAAGAGTGACACAGGAGCCAACAACTGGTAAGAAACGAGCAGGCTCCAAGCCCTTTTTGTAAACAGCAGCGTCACGCAATCGAGAGCTCATGTGCCCGCACATGCTTTCGCATGTTTGACCCTAAAAAGGAGCACCAGAAGCTGAAACTGGACTTTCACTAGCAGCGGAGCTTTTAAACAGAAGTTGTGTGCATGATTGCGGATGAGCTTGCATGAAAGAGCGTGTGCATGTGAGTGTGTGAGGGAGAGTGACAGTGAGTGAATTCCGCAAGAAACTGAAGACCTGGCTCTTCACCTAGCTCTGAAACATACAGCTTCTGTACCAGGATACCCTACCGGGTGAGTTGTGCGCTATAGAAACACACATAACTTAACAATGAGAAACTGAATTTCAGTGAGTAAGGGTGAGTGAGAATGAGCGAGCGTATGAGTGACTGCAAGTGAGAGGGAATGAGTGAGAAAAAATGTGTGAGGGAGTGTTACAATGTGCTAGAATTAGCGAGTGACAGTGAGTGAGAGCAAGAAGGTATGAATGAGAGTAAAAGCGAATGTGAGGAATGAATCAATACATTACAGTGAATGAGAATAGGAAATAGGGAGTAAGTGCTAGTGAGTGTGTGAAAGTATGAGTGAGTCAGAGTAAGAATGAGCGAATGTGAATGAAAATGAGTGAGAGCGAGTAAGAGTGAGTGCAAGAGAGTGAATGAGAATGAAATGAGTGCAAATATAAATGAGTGTGAGCAAGTGAATGTGATCAGCATATTAAAAAAAATTCTTATAGAGGCACCCATGGCAACATAATGGTGCAGGCATACTGGGGGCAATTCTTAACAAGACCAGCACTTGTGGCAAAAAACTCACACCGCCCCACTAGAGAAAATACATGGCATATGGGACGAACATCACAAAAGGCTGGTGCTGGCATCCTAGAGGTAATTCTTGGCATAAGGTTAGCCATGGAAAAATTCAGGCATACTGGAGGCAATTCTTGGCCTATAGGGCACCGGTAGCAAAAAGGTGGCACTGGCATACTTAGGAAATTCTTGGCATGCAGGTACCCATGGCAAAATGCTGGTACTACCACATTAGCAGAAAGCAACTGTTCGCATAAGGGAGGAAAACTGTGGTACATAACAGGAAGGCAATCATAACAATATGCTGGACTAGATATACTAGAGGTCATTTTTTAACAAAAGGGGTGCCCATAACATTATGGATGGTAATAATGGCAAAAATCGTAAACTGGCATATTGTACACACTTTTATGGCATAATGGGGCACGCCCATGACAATATGTTGGTCCTGGAACAATAGCGGTAATTTTTGACATTTACAAGCTCCTATAGCGCATTCTGAACAAAATGGAGTCAACTCCTCAGAAGCATCACTGGCTCAGCACAACATGAGAGGACTTGAGTGTTTCATTTTCTCAGGTGAAAACTCTTATTCCCCCTCCCCCCCCCCTCCACCCCGGGGTTTCCCCACCCTGCCCCCCGCCCACTGTACATCATGGTCAGACTGGCCTATAGGACAATCTGGCAGTGCCAGAAGGGCTGGTCAGTTTATTGGCTGTTTAAAAGGTCTGTTTTATGGTCTGCTGGGGCAGGTTTTGCTGTGGATTTCCCTGATATTACCACAAACATTGCCTGCAGAAAGCACATGTATGCAATATCGCGTATCTTGTAAGACACCCATAAAGCATGTCTTTACAAGTTCAAAGTTGCCCCAATTTTGGAAATGTAGGCCGCCTTTATAACTATCTAATTTACCAATGGGGACCATTTTTATTTCAGTGCCTGGGCCTATTTTCTGACCCAGTCCGACCCTTCTGTATATGTTTTTGCATATCATCATGTGTTATAGTTCAATGTTTTGTTAACAGGTGCTTTTACGATAGTGTGGAAATGCAGGAACAGTCTGCAGACTGCTCTTTCGAAGGCGTAAGGCTTCGCTTGGCTTGCCACATCCTTTTTGTGCTTTTTAAGTTTGTTTTGGCATTGTGACTTCAGAGTGATTCTTTTTGCTTTACTGCTCTTAAGGTGTGAGGCACGACAGGGTTGCAGTCATTTTGCTAATAAATATGTGCAATAACCATTATGATGTGTGTGTGTGGGAGTTTCTGTAGTGTACTGTTTGCTTGAGAAGGGGAGGAAACTTTTACACCTAAAGCTCAAGACAGGTGGGAACTGAGAGGGCAGCGGGGAACAGCAAGCAAAGACAATATTATCCAAGACTTCCATCCAAGTCTCATTCGAATGAACGAGGAATGTAAAGACCCGCAGAGCAGAAGAACGAGTGTAAAAACCAGAACTGAAGAACAGGGACTCCACGACACACATTTTAAAATCAGTTGCTGGTGTAAAACTATGTAATCCCCCACAAAATAGCAAGATCAGAGGAGGTGTCACTAGTCATGGTGAGAGGTAGGTGAATAGCATAGTGTTAGGGCCATTGTGAGATGGAGGTACCCTAGTCCTTTCAAAATGTAGAATTTGATGAAAGACAAATGACCATCATTATGGCATTCTTTTGAGCCACTCGCCCCCACCTGACCATCACTACGTTACCTTAGTTGTTCACATCATTTTTAATTCTCGCCTACAGATAACTCATTGTTGGTCAACAACAATGCCCATTTTTTCCAGCACTAGTAAAGCCAAAAGACTATGGCAAAGCTTGTATTGCTAATACACACTTCCATTAGACCTCAAACTCCCATCCTTTAGCCCCACTAGTTTCCTGCAATCCTCCCCTTATTATGTCCACCTACCCAACTCCCGCCTTCCTTCTACAGATCTTCAGCTGCATTCTTTCTCCACTCCCCTGCTCCTATGACACCCTTTAACTACTCTATATTCTTAGAGGCCTCTTTCTAATATCCACCTCTCTGATCTTCATTGGTTCCTGTTGCATCCTCCTACAGACATTCCTATCCATTCTTGCATCCTCCACAGACCCTCCATCACCCCACCAGGAATCTTACCAGGTTCTCTTTCGTTTTGTTCACGTATTCAGCCGATTGACGGGTTTCATTCAGCAACTCCTCATATCGTGGACAAGGAAGTAACGGAAACTTCAGCAGCTGCAGAAAAAGAAGAAATGCTACTGACCAGAAAGTAAAAGGCAACCAGCATAGGTGAAAGGGTGGGAGTGCTGCAGCGCAAGGCAGTGAGCAGTGCTAGAAAGGTTTTAGTAAGGGAGGAGCAGTGGCGTAGCTAGGCACTCTGCCGCCCGTGGCGGTCCCTGCCTTTTGCCGCCGCCGAGCGCCTAAGAGCATGGGGGGGGGGTGGGGGGGGTGGGGGGTGCTGGCGATAAATTTACCTGCCGCCCCCAAATCTCGTGCCGCCCGGGGCGTACCGCCCCCTCCGCCCCCCCCTTGCTACGCCAGTGGGGAGGAGACATGTGACAAAGCTATGCCTCTGGTAACAGCTGGTAGGAAGCATGTAACCAAGAGCAGGGCTGCTGGATGATGTAGGAAGCAGTGTTGATTGGGAAGGAGTCTGTGAAAAAGCAGTGCTATTGGCACTTGAATGAATTAGTGGTGAAGAAACAGGGGCATGTGACAAAGCGAAGTGCTGGTAGAGAAAGATGTGACCACTGGTGCAGGGGGAAGGAGACACCAAGGATACGAGCAATGTTGGAACGAGGGAGCATAACAGAGCAGTGCTGCAGCAAGTTGGAGAAACCACTGAGAAGAACCATGCTGCAGGGAGAAAGACTGTTCAGTCGTAGGAGCAGAGAGAGAAACGTGACAGTCCCGTGCCAGTGGCAGAGGTGAATAAGTGACAGGTCTACGAGTGATCCACTAACGGGCATCGGTGACACATGAAAGCCTCTGCAATAATGCACCAGTGGGTTAGTGAATGTCGCTCTGCAAGCTCCAGACTAGCAGGGCATGGCTGAAAGGCCAAGTAGGACACAAGCCAACTGCAAGCTCCAGGCAAGTAAGGCATGGATGAAGGGGCCAAGTAGGACACAAGCCAACTGCAAGCTCCAGACTAGCAAGGCGTGGATGAAGGGGCCAAGGAGGACACGAGCCAACTGCAAGCTCCAGGCAAGTAAGGCATGGCTGAAGGGGCCAAGTAGGACACAAGCCAACTGCAAGCTCCAGGCTAGCAAGGCATGGTTGAAGGGGCCAAGTAGGACACGAGCCAACTGCAAGCTCCAGACTAGCAAGGCATGGATGAAGGGGCCAAGGAGGACACAAGCCAACTGCAAGCTCCAGGCAAGTAAGGCATGTCTGAAGGGGCCAAGTAGGACACGAGCCAACTGCAAGCTCCAGACTAGCGAGGCGTGGATGAAGGGGCCAAGGAGGACACGAGCCAACTGCAAGCTCCAGGCTAGCAGGGCATGGCTGAAGGGGTCAAGGAGGACACAAGCCAACTGCAAGCTCCAGACTATCAAGGCATGGCTGAAGGGGCCAAGTAGGACACGAGCCAACTGCAAGCTCCAGACTAGCAAGGCGTGGATGAAGGGGCCAAGGAGGACACGAGCCAACTGCAAGCTCCAGGCAAGTAAGGCATGTCTGAAGGGGCCAAGGAGGACACGAGCCAACTGCAAGCTCCAGGCAAGTAAGGCATGTCTGAAGGGGCCAAGTAGGACACGAGCCAACTGCAAACTCCAGACTAGCAGGGCATGGCTGAAGGGGCCAAGTAGGACACGAGCCAACTGCAAGCTCCAGACTAGCAAGGCATGGATGAAGGGGCCAAGGAGGACACGAGCCAACTGCAAGCTCCAGGCAAGTAAGGCATGTCTGAAGGGGCCAAGTAGGACACGAGCCAACTGCAAGTTCCAGACTAGCGAGGCGTGGATGAAGGGGCCAAGGAGGACACGAGCCAACTGCAAGCTCCAGGCTAGCAGGGCATGGCTGAAGGGGTCAAGGAGGACACAAGCCAACTGCAAGCTCCAGACTATCAAGGCATGGCTGAAGGGGCCAAGTAGGACACGAGCCAACTGCAAGCTCCAGACTAGCAAGGCGTGGATGAAGGGGCCAAGGAGGACACGAGCCAACTGCAAGCTCCAGACTAGCAAGGCATGGATGAAGGGGCCAAGGAGGACACGAGCCAACTGCAAGCTCCAGGCAAGTAAGGCATGTCTGAAGGGGCCAAGTAGGACACGAGCCAACTGCAAGCTCCAGACTAGCGAGGCGTGGTTGAAGAGGCCAAGGAGGACACGAGCCAACTGCAAGCTCCAGGCTAGCAGGGCATGGCTGAAGGGGTCAAGGAGGACACAAGCCAACTGCAAGCTCCAGACTATCAAGGCTTGGCTGAAGGGGCCAAGTAGGACACGAGCCAACTGCAAGCTCCAGACTAGCAAGGCGTGGATGAAGGAGCCAAGGAGGACACGAGCCAACTGCAAGCTCCAGGCAAGTAAGGCATGGCTGAAGGGGCCAAGTAGGACACAAGCCAACTGCAAGCTCCAGGCTAGCAAGGCATGGTTGAAGGGGCCAAGTAGGACACGAGCCAACTGCAAGCTCCAGACTAGCAGGGCATGGCTGAAGGGGCCAAGTAGGACACGAGCCAACTGCAAGCTCCAGACTAGCAGGGCATGGCTGAAAGGCCAAGTAGGACACGAGCCAACTGCAAGCTCCAGACTAGCAAGGCGTGGAGGAAGGGGCCAAGGAGGACACGAGCCAACTGCAAGCTCCAGGCAAGTAAGGCATGGCTGAAGGGGCCAAGTAGGACACGAGCCAACTGCAAGCTCCAGACAAGCAAGGCATGGTTGAAGGGGCCAAGTAGGACACGAGCCAACTGCAAGCTCCAGACTAGCAGGGCATGGCTGAAGGGGCCAAATAGGACACAAGCCAACTGCAAGCTCCAGACTAGCAGGTCATGGCTGAAAGGCCAAGTAGGACACAAGCCAACTGCAAGCTCCAGACTATCAAGGCATGGCTGAAGGGGCCAAGTAGGACACGAGCCAACTGCAAGCTCCAGACTAGCAAGGCGTGGATGAAGGGGCCAAGGAGGACACGAGCCAACTGCAAGCTCCAGGCAAGTAAGGCATGGCTGAAGGGGCCAAGTAGGACACAAGCCAACTGCAAGCTCCAGGCTAGCAAGGCATGGTTGAAGGGGCCAAGTAGGACACGAGCCAACTGCAAGCTCCAGACTAGCAGGGCATGGCTGAAGGGGCCAAGTAGGACACGAGCCAACTGCAAGCTCCAGACTAGCAGGGCATGGCTGAAAGGCCAAGTAGGACACGAGCCAACTGCAAGCTCCAGACTAGCAAGGCGTGGATGAAGGGGCCAAGGAGGACACGAGCCAACTGCAAGCTCCAGGCAAGTAAGGCATGGCTGAAGGGGCCAAGTAGGACACGAGCCAACTGCAAGCTCCAGACTAGCGAGGCGTGGATGAAGGGGCCAAGGAGGACACGAGCCAACTGCAAGCTCCAGGCAAGTAAGGCATGGCTGAAGGGGCCAAGTAGGACACAAGCCACCTGCAAGCTCCAGGCTAGCAAGGCATGGTTGAAGGGGCCAAGTAGGACACGAGCCAACTGCAAGCTCCAGACTAGCAGGGCATGGCTGAAAGGGCCAAGTAGGACACGAGCCAACTGCAAGCTCCAGACTAGCAGGGCATGGCTGAAGGGGCCAAGTAGGACACGAGCCAACTGCAAGCTCCAGACTATCAAGGCATGGCTGAAGGGGCCAAGTAGGACACGAGCCAACTGCAAGCTCCAGACTAGCAAGGCGTGGATGAAGGGGCCAAGGAGGACACGAGCCAACTGCAAGCTCCAGGCAAGTAAGGCATGTCTGAAGGGGCCAAGGAGGACACGAGCCAACTGCAAGCTCCAGGCAAGTAAGGCATGTCTGAAGGGGCCAAGTAGGACACGAGCCAACTGCAAACTCCAGACTAGCAGGGCATGGCTGAAGGGGCCAAGTAGGACACGAGCCAACTGCAAGCTCCAGACTAGCAAGGCATGGATGAAGGGGCCAAGGAGGACACGAGCCAACTGCAAGCTCCAGGCAAGTAAGGCATGTCTGAAGGGGCCAAGTAGGACACGAGCCAACTGCAAGCTCCAGACTAGCGAGGCGTGGATGAAGGGGCCAAGGAGGACACGAGCCAACTGCAAGCTCCAGGCTAGCAGGGCATGGCTGAAGGGGTCAAGGAGGACACAAGCCAACTGCAAGCTCCAGACTATCAAGGCATGGCTGAAGGGGCCAAGTAGGACACGAGCCAACTGCAAGCTCCAGACTAGCAAGGCGTGGATGAAGGGGCCAAGGAGGACACGAGCCAACTGCAAGCTCCAGACTAGCAAGGCATGGATAAAGGGGCCAAGGAGGACACGAGCCAACTGCAAGCTCCAGGCAAGTAAGGCATGTCTGAAGGGGCCAAGTAGGACACGAGCCAACTGCAAGCTCCAGACTAGCGAGGCGTGGATGAAGGGGCCAAGGAGGACACGAGCCAACTGCAAGCTCCAGGCTAGCAGGGCATGGCTGAAGGGGTCAAGGAGGACACAAGCCAACTGCAAGCTCCAGACTATCAAGGCATGGCTGAAGGGGCCAAGTAGGACACGAGCCAACTGCAAGCTCCAGACTAGCAAGGCGTGGATGAAGGGGCCAAGGCGGACACGAGCCAACAGCAAGCTCCAGGCAAGTAAGGCATGGCTGAGGGGCCAAGTAGGACACAAGCCAACTGCAAGCTCCAGGCTAGCAAGGCATGGTTGAAGGGGCCAAGTAGGACACGAGCCAACTGCAAGCTCCAGACTAGCAGGGCATGGCTGAAGGGGCCAAGTAGGACACGAGCCAACTGCAAGCTCCAGACTAGCAGGGCATGGCTGAAAGGCCAAGTAGGACACGAGCCAACTGCAAGCTCCAGACTAGCAAGGCATGGCTGAAGGGGCCAAGTAGGACACGAGCCAACTGCAAGCTCCAGACAAGCAAGGCATGGTTGAAGGGGCCAAGTAGGACACGAGCCAACTGCAAGCTCCAGACTAGCAGGGCATGGCTGAAGGGGCCAAGTAGGACACGAGCCAACTGCAAGCTCCAGACTAGCAGGTCATGGCTGAAAGGCCAAGTAGGACACAAGCCAACTGCAAGCTCCAGACTATCAAGGCATGGCTGAAGGGGCCAAGTAGGACACGAGCCAACTGCAAGCTCCAGACTAGCAAGGCGTGGATGAAGGGGCCAAGGAGGACACGAGCCAACTGCAAGCTCCAGGCAAGTAAGGCATGGCTGAAGGGGCCAAGTAGGACACAAGCCAACTGCAAGCTCCAGGCTAGCAAGGCATGGTTGAAGGGGCCAAGTAGGACACGAGCCAACTGCAAGCTCCAGACTAGCAGGGCATGGCTGAAGGGGCCAAGTAGGACACGAGCCAACTGCAAGCTCCAGACTAGCAGGGCATGGCTGAAAGGCCAAGTAGGACACGAGCCAACTGCAAGCTCCAGACTAGCAAGGCGTGGATGAAGGGGCCAAGGAGGACACGAGCCAACTGCAAGCTCCAGGCAAGTAAGGCATGGCTGAAGGGGCCAAGTAGGACACGAGCCAACTGCAAGCTCCAGACTAGCAGGGCATGGCTGAAGGGGCCAAGTAGGACACGAGCCAACTGCAAGCTCCAGACTGACTAGCAGGGCATGGCTGAAGGGGCCAAGTAGGACACGAGCCAACTGCAAGCTCCAGACTAGCAGGGCATGGCTGAAAGGCCAAGTAGGACACAAGCCAACTGCAAGCTCCAGACAAGCAAGGCATGGCTGAAGGGGCCAAGTAGGACACGAGCCAACTGCAAGCTCCAGACTAGCAGGGCATGGCTGAAAGGCCATGTAGGACACAAGCCAACTGCAAGCTCCAGGCTAACAAGGCATGGCTGAATGGGCCAAGAAGGACACTGGCGAACTGCAAGCTCCAGACCAGCAAGACATGGCTGAAGAGGTCAAGGAGGACACTGGCAAACTGCAAGCTCCAGGCTAGCAAGGCATGGCTGAAGGGGCCAAGTAGGACACGAGCCAACTGCAAGCTCCAGACTAGCAAGGCATGGCTGAAGGGGTGAAGTAGGACACGAGCCAATTGCAAGCTCCAGGTTAGCAAGGCATGGCTGAAGGGGCCAAGTAGGATACGAGACAACTGCAAGCTCCAGGCTAGCAAGGCATGGCTGAAGGGGTCAAGGAGGGCACGAGCCAACTGCAAGCTCCAGGCTAGCAAGGCATGGCTGAAGGGGTCAAGGAGGGCACGAGCCAACTGCAAGCTCCAGGCTAGCAAACCATGGCTGAAGGGGTCAAGGAGGACACGAGCCAACTGCAAGCTCCAGGCTAGCAAGGCATGGCTGAAGGGGCCAAGGAGGACACGAGCCAACTGCAAGCTCCAGGCTAGCAAGGCATGGCTGAATGGGTCAAGGAGGACACGAGCCAACTGCAAGCTCCAGACAAGCAGAAAATGGCTGAAGGGGCCAAGTAAGACACGAGCCAACTGTAAGCTCCAGACAAGCAAGGCATTCCTGAAGGGATCAAGGAGGACACGAGCCAACTGCAAGCTCCAGGCTAGCAAGGCATGGCTGAAGGGGTCAAGGAGGACACGAGCCAACTGCAAGCTCCAGGCTAGCAAGCCATGGCTGAAGGGGTCAAGGAGGACACAAGCCAACTGCAAGCTCCAGGCTAGCAAGGCATGGCTGAAGGGGCCAAGGAGGACACGAGCCAACTGCAAGCTCCAGGCTAGCAAGGCATGGCTGAAGGGGTCAAGGAGGACACGAGCCAACTGCAAGCTCCAGGCTAGCAAGGCATGGCTGAAGGAGTCAAGGAGGACACGAGCCAACTGTAAGCTCCAGACAAGCAAGGCATGCCTGAAGGGATCAAGGAGGACACGAGCCAACTGCAAGCTCCAGGCTAGCAAGGCATGGCTGAAGAGGCCAAGTAGGACACGAGCCAACTGCAAGCTCCAGGCTAGCAAGGCATGGCTGAAGGGGTCAAGGAGGGCACAAGCCAACTGCAAGCTCCAGACTAGCAAGGCATGGCTGGAGGGGCCAAAGAGGACACGAGCCAACTGTAAGCTCCAGGCTAGCAAGGCATGGCTGAAGGGGCCAAGGAGGACACGAGCCAACTGCAAGCTCCAGACAAGCAGAAGACGGCTGAAGGGGCCAAGTAGGACACGAGCCAACTGTAAGCTCCAGACAAGCAAGGCATGGGTGAAGGGGCCAAGTAGGACACGGGCCAACTGCAAGCTCCAGACAAGCAAGGCATGGCTGAAGGGGCCAAGTAGGACACGAGCCAACTGCAAGCTCTAGGCTAGCAGGGCATGGCTGAAGGGGTTAAGGAGGACACGAGCCAACTGCAAGCTCCAGGCTAGCAAGGCATGGCTGAATGGGCCAAGAAGGACACTGGCGAACTGCAAGCTCCAGACCAGCAAGACATGGCTGAAGAGGTCAAGGAGGACACTGGCAAACTGCAAGCTCCAGACTAGCAAGGCATGGCTGAAGGGGTGAAGTAGGACACAAGCCAATTGCAAGCTCCAGGCTAGCAAGGCATGGCTGAAGGGGCCAAGTAGGATACGAGCCAACTGCAAGCTCCAGGCTAGCAAGGCATGGCTGAAGGGGCCAAGTAGGACACGAGCCAACTGCAAGCTCCAGGCTAGCAAGGCATGGCTGAAGGGGTCAAGGAGGACACGCGCCAACTGCAAGCTCCAGGCTAGCAAGGCATGGCTGAAGGGGCCAAGGAGGACACGAGCCAACTGCAAGCTCCAGACAAGCAGAAAATGGCTGAAGGGGCCAAGTAGGACACGAGCCAACTGCAAGCTCCAGGCTAGCAAGGCATGGCTGAAGGGGTCAAGGAGGACACGAGCCAACTGCAAGCTCCAGGCTAGCAAGGCGTGGCTGAAGGGGTCAAGGAGGGCACGAGCCAACTGCAAGCTCCAGGCTAGCAAGCCATGGCTGAAGGGGTCAAGGAGGACACGAGCCAACTGCAAGCTCCAGGCTAGCAAACCATGGCTGAAGGGGTCAAGGAGGACACGAGCCAACTGCAAGCTCCAGGCTAGCAAGGCATGGCTGAAGGGGCCAAGGAGGACACGAGCCAACTGCAAGCTCCAGACAAGTAGAAGACGGCTGAAGGGGCCAAGTAGGACACGAGCCAACTGTAAGCTCCAGACAAGCAAGGCATGCCTGAAGGGGTCAAGGAGGAGACGAGCCAACTGCAAGCTCCAGGCTAGCAAGGCATGGCTGAAGGAGTCAAGGAGGGCACGAGCCAACTGCAAGCTCCAGGCTAGCAAGGCATGGCTGAAGGGGCCAAGGAGGACACGAGCCAACTGCAAGCTCCAGGCTAGCAAGGCATGGCTGAAGGGGCCAAGGAGGACAGGAGCCGACTGCAAGCTCCAGGCTAGCAAGGCATGGCTGAAGGGGCCAAGGAGGACATGAGCCGACTGCAAGCTCCAGACAAGCAAGGCATGGCTGAAGGGGCCAAGTAGGACACAAGCCAACTGCATGCTCCAGACAAGCATGGCATGGCTGAAGGGGCCAAGTAGGACACGAGCCAACTGCAAGCTCCAAACTAGCAAGGCATGGCTGAAGGGGCCAAGGAGGACACGAGCCAACTGCAAGCTCCAGGCTAGCAAGGCATGGCTGAAGGGGCCAAGTAGGACACAAGCCAACTGCAAGCTCCAGACTAGCAAGGCATGGCTGAAGGGGTAAAGTACGACACTGGCGAACTTGACAGCAATACAGAGTAACGTGAATGGGAGCTGTGCAAGAGCAGGGAATCTAGAGAGGGTAGACAGAGGGGGGTGTGGAGAAGTGACCATGCACCAAGAAAGAAAAGCATAGGAGAGGGAAGCTACATGGATTTCAAAGGATGGGGGTTACAAATTATATTGGAAAACAATTAAGATTTCTAGGCATTTTGATGTGCCAAAAGGTCGGAGGGAGCCCCAGCAAATGTTATGCCCCTCGCCCCCACTAAAAGCTTATGACAGCCCTGGTGGATACTATGTCAGGCTCACTCGGTCTTCATCTTCAGGCACTGTGTGAACAGGGATCGGCTGCCACGACATGTTCACACTGAAGGTCTGGCTCTCTCCTGGTGGGTACAGTCCAGCCAGGTTGCACTCAGCACTCATGAGAGTGCGGTCCGAGTCTGTACTCCGCACATGGATCTAATGGAGGATAAAAAGGCAAAAAGGGATTGAGAGAGGTAGAGCAGCAAGGAGAAAGATTGAGTTACTGTTGCAGGAGAGACAGTTAGTGGTGAAAGAGAGTAGAAGATAGAAATGGCATTAACTTACAGCTATCAGCAGTGACTTTTACCCCAGCCACCAGGGTAAACGATCAAGAGACTTTCTTTGATGCGGATAGGGCTTAGGACGCCCAAGTCACATATTTGGTAAGTCGCTTCTTTTTCCAGCTCAACTCCCTAAAAAAGCCCTTCGGGGGCCAGCAATAAACCACCAGCTGGATTAGGCCCCATATAGTATTGCACCTAACCCCCTGCACAAACTTTGACAACAGCTCGCCCATTCTTATCCCCTGGAGTTGCTTCCACTGAAGCAAGAAGCATATTCCAACTGGCATGCATCACTCATAACTACATGAGAGCACCCCGCCTTCCACCATCAGAAAGCCTAGATATCAGGTAGTCATCGCTGACTGCAGAGCTCAAACATATTCGCCTCGAAATGCAGCACTAAGAAATCAAAAACACTGACATAATCGTCTTAGGAAGCACCCCTAGATTTCGTTTCTCCTTACACCCAGACATCAGAACTATTCCTGCAAGAATCTTTCAAAAGAGAACGGACTGAAAAAGCTACTATTTAAATGCCACTTCAGGATCATTCTACTATCCCAGGCTTAAAATCCTGCAATGCGAGCTTACCAGAGCCCCTAGAATGTGAACCTCCTGGACCTGCTGTGGAAGTGCAGATACATATTGTATTCACTATGTATGTTTAGTACTGTTGTGTAAGCGAATTCTGATTTCTCGAAATAGTCCCAACCTCCCCCGCCCCAAAGCAAGAATGTAAACTATACATAATCAAAACTCACTTTTGCACATATGTACAGACAAAGCTTGTGATGGGCAAGACATGGATTACTGTAGCATGGGACTGCCAGGGCTAAAAGAGAAGAACGAGAGAGAAAGAAATAGAAAAAAGAACGAGAGGGAGAGAGAGGGAAAGAGAGGGGGAGAGGGGGGAGAAAGGGAAGGAGAGGGTTAAGAGAGAGTGGGAAAGAGAGAGAAAGAGAAGGAAAGAGAGAGAGGTAGGGAAAGAGAGAAACAGAGGGAGAGAGATGGGGAAGAGAGAGAGGGGGAGAGAGAGAAAGAGAAGGAAAAGAGAGAGAGGGACAGAGACGAGAGCGAGAGAGGGGGAGAGAGATGGGGAAAGAAAAATCTACTTGTGATGCTTTTCATCTAGAAAGACTTGGCTTGTTCGTGAGCTTGTAAAAAGCCTGGTGACCATCATTATTATAAAATATGGCAAACTCTGGCAAAAACACGGATATCATCCTAAGACGTCTGTAGACAGGGTGATCTGGGTGAACAGCGAGCAGTCTAATGCGAGACAGCGAATAGGTACAGTCAAAACAGATTGTGAACTAACTGGAAGCAATAAAGGCCAGTCTTCCCCAGAGTGCCACCCGGATAGCCAATAGAAGCAGTTCTTTCTACATTATTGGCACTAAAGCCGTTCTGTATAGTTTTAAATCGCTCAATAGAAAGAAGAGGAGAGTAGGAATCTGGAGAAAAGAGAGCTCAAGATAAGAAGGACAGTGGAGGGACAGAGACGCAGAGGAGTGAAGAGCTGTAAAACAACGTCACGGTCAGAAACCACAGGCCCGATGTCCGGGCAGTTTTGGGAGACAGCATTCAGAGCAGGTAAAATGGCGGCCTCACCTCTCTTCTCTCATAGGAATCATTCAGGAATCCACGGTACCGGCTCCGTAGCGCTTGACCCAAATCCCAGTGCTGCTTCATGCCCACCTGTGAACAGTGTGGAACGAGATGAGTGGAAGCTGGAGCAACAACAGCAAACAAAACGAGAAGGGGGGAGGGGGGGCGGGGGGGGCGGGGTCGTGCGTACAGGCTGGTCAGGCCAATCAGACCACCATCATGTACCAAGTACACAGAGCGAACATGTACAGGCCCGTCATACGATAACAAGACCACCAACGTCTACAGGCCTTTCAGGCACTATCAGACCACCAACGTGTACAGGCCTTTCATGCTCTACCAGACCACCAACGTCTACAGGCCTTATCAGACCACCAACGTGTACAGGCCTTTCATGCTCTACAAGACCACCAACGTGTACAGGCCTTTCAGGCACTATCAGACCACCAACGTGTACAGGCCTTTCATGCTCTACCAGACCCCCAACGTCTACAGGTCCCTCATGCTCTACAAGACCACCAACGTCCACAGGCCTTTCAGGCACTATCAGACCACCAACGTGTACAGGCCTTTCATGCTCTACCAGACCACCAACGTCTACAGGTCCCTCATGCTCTACAAGACCACCAACGTCCACAGGCCTTTCAGGCACTATCAGACCACCAACATGTACAGGCCTTTCATGCTCTACTAGAGCTTTAACATGTACAGGCCTTTCATGCTCTACTAGAGCTTCAACATGTACAGGCCTTTCAGGCTCTACCAGAGCTCCAACACGTACAGGCCTTTCATGCTCTACCAGACCACAAATGTGTACAGGCCTTTCATGCTCTACCAGACCACCAATGTGTACAGGCCTTTCATGCTCTACCAGACCAACAATGTGTACAGGTCTCTCATGCTCTACCAGAGCTTCAACATGTACAGGCCTTTCAGGCTCTACCAGAGCTCCAACGTGTACAGGCTTTCATGCTCTACCAGAGCTCCAACGTGTACAGGCTTTTATGCTCTACCAGAGCTCCAACGTGTACAGGCCTTTCATGCTCTACCAGAGCTCCAACGTGTACAGGCCTTTCATGCTCTACCAGGCCACCAACGTTTACAAGTCTCATCAGACCACCAACGTGTACAGGCCTTTCAGGCACTATCAGACCACAATCGTCTACAGGCCTTTCAGGCACTATCAGACAACCAACGTGTACAGGCCTTTCGTGCTCCATCAGAGCTCCAACGTGTACAGGCTTTCATGCTCTACCAGGCCACCAACGTGTACAAGCCTTATCAGACCACCAACGTGTACAGGCCTTTCATGCTCTACCAGACAACCAACCTGTACAGGCTTTTCTGGCACTCTCAGACCACCAACGTGAACAAGCCTTTTAGGCTCTACCAGAGTTCCAACGTGTACAGGCCTCTCAGGTACCAATAGCACACCAAGTACACAGAGTGAACATAGGCAGCTCTTTCATGCCTTGCCAGAGCACCCATATACACAGGGCTTTCAGAGGCCACCACAGCACCAAGGACAGAGTGAACCTGTATACGCTTTTCAGGAGCCACCGGAGCACCAGCGACATTGAGTGAACATGTACAGGTCTTCAGTTACAACAGAGCATCAAGGACCAGCAACACCAACTGGACTATGGTTGTTCTACACACACAAAAGGACAGAGTACACAGATAGGTGACGGAGTACACACCTCTCTTTCACAAACAGCTGCTCATTCGTGACGTGGCGGCGGCAAGATGGCTGCTTGCTGAAGCGGCTCTGCCAGCCGAGTCCGCTCATCCGCGTACAATCCCATCCACAGCGGCCCATCCGTGGATATATAGCACGGAATTGGACCAAAAACACTGTTGTGATCGTCCTGGTCCTAGGAGCGGTGTGCGGGCAGCCTTCCTGAGAATGTAAATCACGACAGACGCCGGAGACCTGAAGGCGCTTCGTAACTGCAAGATGGCGGCTGGCATATTCAACGAAGCTGCTAAGGACCTGTGAGGGCACGAGCGGTCCCCGGCCGGGGGCAGACCGCGACCCCCCCCCCCCCTGCCGGTACCGGGAGCGATCAGTGCCGGAATAGTGAAAGCACCTGGCGAGAGCACCGTAGCTGCAGCCAACGTGAGCCAGGAGTACGGGAGCCTCCGTCCGCTAGTGGGGCCCGGACGCAAAAAGGAGCCACGGCTGCGGCGGAGCTGCCGGACCTGTTCATGAAAGCGGAGGTGAGCGGCAAGCCCCCCCCCCCACCCCCCTAACCGGAGTTGTGCGTGTGATCCTGGCTGTGGGCGTAGCGACCGATGCGGGCACTTGAGGAGCTGTGGCTGAGGCAGGCGGACTCTGCGAGGAGCTCGGACTGCGTAGGGGCCTTCGCCTGCTGTGCGGCGTAATGTGGCGACCTCGTCGGAGCTGTCGGGCAGGTGAGGAGGGACCTAGCAGTATTTGTGGCATGCTGGACGTGCTGGCGATAAATTGCTGCATGGGCTGCTATCTGACGTGCAGCAGCTGACTGGGCCTGTGGGCGCTGAAGACTGCCTCCCCCCCCCCGTCGGTGATAGCTGGGTGTGCGACCTGGTGGGGAGAGGGCAACGACGCTGTTCCTAGGGGCCACGTGAACGTAGTGGTGAAGATGGTGCACATAATAGACTACACAGAATGCGCTTGGTTGTGAGAGAGTTTGGAGCTGTTCTTTGGCTTGCATTTTCTGTTGATCTGGGGACCGCCATTTTGTGTCGAGGTTGTTGTGACTGTTACTCTGGGCCCACCATCTTGTTGGCCTCGACTGATTCCTGGATCACTGCTTGCCGCCGGTCCACGCCTTTGGTCGCCTTCCTGTCCTTTGCCCCTGGATGGCCCCATCTGGGATGCACTCTCCCCCTCATACATTAATGGCCACTAATTAGGCTCCCTTATTTTCACCCCCGCCTCGAGGTCCCCCAAATCACCGAGATGGCCCAACGCGGTGATTGATTTTGGCATTGGCCTTAATGACTGTGACCCCACCTGGGTTTGGGCCCGCTTACTCTAATCTTTTTGGGCTCCCATGAGGTACTTGTCTGCCACTGCCGATCTGCCTGAACTGATCTGCTTCCCATCCCCCTGTTTCTACTCCCCTCCCCATTTCCTTCTATCCTCCATTGGGGACTTGTCCTTATATGTTTGTCTATGCAACTGTAACTAAATGTAACTATGCATAACTGTTATTCTTGTTATCCCTGACCTTGGAGTCCTGAGTAACATGGCTGCTGCCCGGTGGAGCTGCTAGACAGCTATAGAGGAGATTGACCCTGGTTTTCCCCCTCGGCCGTCACCTACCCAGCCGGTCATTGGGCACTGTTCTCCTTGTCTCCCTGCTGTGTGTCCTTCCTCCCCCTCCCTCCGACGAACTACTGTAACCTTGTTTTTTTGCCTGTGTTTTTACTATGCTCTTGTAACGGATGTAATTTGTATTTGTAACTCAATGTTCCTCATGTAAAGCGCTCTGATACCCCCGGGTCTAGCCAGCGCTATATAAAACTTTTCAAATAAATAAATAAAAGCTGCTGAACCAACACCATAGTGCAGATCTTGCACTCACCTGGGTCAGCTGTCCAAAGCCCTGCGGCCACGTGTCCTCACTATAGGGATCGGTAGGGTATCCTTTGATAGGTGACCGGTCTCCATGGCGATACAGCTGAAAACAAAGCAAATCAGAGGCGCAACGTTAGAAGAACTTCTGCACTTAAGAAGAAGAGAATAACTGTTCTGTACTGAATTTGTTGGGGGGAAAGACACAAGCAGAGGAGGTTATGGGGGTCTGGACCGAAAATGAAGAAAAAACAAATCACTTAGAAGAAGCTAATCAATTATTGCATTTTGTTTAAAGCACTTGATGAAAAACAAGAACATTTGCTTAGCTCACTGAAAACTTCAAGTAGGCAAAGTAGTCATAGGAGCAAGGAAACTTTCCAACTAGATGGAAATGAAAATTGTTACTTACCCTGTAATCATCTGTTTGTGGCATGCAGCGCTGTAGATTCACATGCTCTGCATACTCCTGCCATCTAGTGTTTGGCTCGGACGTGAGCAAGTTGTTTTTCTTTGAAGAAGGTATAGTGACTCCTCCTATGACTGGTAATGTGCATGAGCATCGGCTCCATTCTTTTTCCGCATGGCGGGTAAGGATGACCATGCCAAAGAAATAAGATAAAAAGAAAAAGGCATCTGCAACAGCCCCAGGCTTCCAGGGAGGAGGGTGGGTGCATGTGATTCTACAGCACCACATGCCACAAACAAATGCTTACAGGTAAGTAACATTCTCAGTTCATGGAATGTCTAGCTGTATATACACATGCTCCGCATAGACTGTAAAGCAGTGCCCCCACCCAAGCAGTGGCTAGCTGGAGGATGTTGCAGAGGTTTGGAGAAGTGTATGCAAGACAGTCTGGCCAACCGTCCCTTGTTGGCGTGCTAAAACATCCACACAGCAGTGCATAGTGAGTGTGTGGGTAGTGCCCCAAGTAGCTGCTTTACGTAAATTAGCTATAGGAATGTTACCACGGATATAATATTTTGATTATGGTGGGATGAAGATTTCAGCTTAGGTTAGAAACTTTGAATTAGTCCTAAGGATAACTCTTTGGGCACCTGAAAAAAAGGTTCCTGGAGAGTAAGAGCTTGAAGCTCACTTACTCTCCTGAGATATGTTATGGCAACTAGGAAGGCCTCCTTTCAAGAGAGAAACTGGAGAAGGCACAAATGAAGGGCCTTGAAAGGAGGGACCATGAGACGAGTTAGGACAATGGTCAGGTTACAGATAGGGGCTGGGGGTACCCTAGGTGGAATAACCGATTTAAGCCTCTCCTTAAAGGATTTAATGACTGGGACCCTGAACATGGAAAAATGATTCCAATTTAGAAGGTATGCTGCAACTGCAGCTAAGTGGAGATGGATAGATGTGTATGCATGGCCTGACGTTTGCAGATGAAGCAGGTAACAAACTATGTCTTGGACTGTAGGCTTCAATGGGTCAATGTATTTGGAAAAGACAGCAATTGGTAGCGTAATAGGCCTGCCTGGTAGGTCTGCGGGTCTCTTTAAGGGTGGACACAAACTCAGGAGACAGATTGAGGTAGTCAAACTCTTAGACTTAGACTCTTTGACTCTTAGGAGCCAAATCCCAAGATTGAGCTGTCTGGAGTGCCTGATGGTGCCCTGGTTCTGGGTTAGAAGATCTGGTCAGTAGGGCAGCTTCTCATGAAGAATTAGGGACAGGTCGAGAAGGGTGGTGAACCAGGGTTGCTTGGCTCACGTGAGAGCCACCAGGATGAAAGTGAGGGTCATTTGCTGAAGCTTCCAGACCACGAATGGAAGGAGTGGGAGAGGAGGAAAAGCATAGGCGATATCCCGGACCAATTCACCTTTAGTGCTTTGCCCATGGACTGTGGATGTGGGAACCAGGAGGCGAAGCTTGGGAATTTGGTGTCTGTGGTGGTGAAGAGTTCTATGTCGGCGAAGTACAGGACTAGGACTTGCGGTTGCAGTTCCCACTCGTCGGTCATATTGTCTGTTCTGATGAGGATTACATTGTGTTGTAGGTGGCAGAAGAAAGCTTTGAAAGCCAACTGGATGCCAGTAGCTCTAGAGAGTTCATGTGGAAACACAGTTGGAGGGGTGTCAGCAAGCCAAGGGACTATTTAAAGTGGTTAAGGAGCTTTCCAATCCTCCTGTTCAATAACCCTTGACACTTCACAAGCGTTTTGTGATAATTAGCAGCTCACTCCAAGATAAAATTCTTACTATGTATTCTGAATTTAATTCCTCATCCTTTAGGGATATTCCGGCTGTGTTTTTCACTACCTCTTCCTGTTTCTCCTTGCTTTCTGCATTTCCTCCTTCTTCTTCTCAGTAAACCAAGGAATTTTTGATGAGCATTTAAATCGGGATCCCCTGTTGACCTCTGTCCACCCAAAATTTTGCAACTGGCTTCCGACTGTACTGCAGAATATCTACAGAGTTCTCAATTACACTCTGGAAATTGGAATCTTACCTAAATTATGGAAGAGAAGAAAACCAGGGCTGAACCTGATGATTTGAAGTTTGTTTGACCCATCTCTTTGCTGCCCTCACCGGCCAAAATATTTGAGAAGTACTTGAACCAGGAATTGGTTAAATTGATCAACACTCATGACCTCCTGCACCCATCACAGAATGGGTTTAGGAGTGGACACAGTACAGAGACTGCGCTCAATGTGGCAGCAGACAATATCCGGCGCCAGGTAGATCCCGCCAGGACGCCTATCCTTGTGGTGTTTGACTTATCATGAGCATTTGAGACTGCCTCTCCCTTGGTCCAACAATTACAGTATGCTGGAGTGAGTGGTACCGCCCTTAATCTTCTTCACTCCTTTCTTATAGATAGGGTGCAAACTGTCAGCTGTTGGGGATTGAAGGGTAAGGCATTTAGCCTTCTGTGTGGGGTGCCACAGGGATCAGCCCTTAGTCCTACCTTTTTTGATCTGTAGGTCTCCCCTCTTGCAGAGTTAGTGTGATCCTTCGACTCCCAAGTTCTATCTTACGCGGATGACACACAAACTTGTGTGTGTCCATCTCTGGCAATCTGCCTTTTGAGGCTGACAAATTCAAACACTGTATGTCCAGCATTAGCATCAGGATGAAAGATAATTTCTTAAAGCTACATGCGGACAAAATGGAGGTGCTGGTATTTGGGGTTTCAGGGTTCCATCTGGTCTGTCTGTGGACAGAGGTGTGTGGCCAGCAACCAACCCCAAAGAAGTCTGCTAAAAAATCTTGGATTTATTTTGACAAAGCTCTCAACTTTTCCTCACAGGTTAGCTGTATCACCAGTACTTGCTTTTATACCATAGGGATTTCCACTATGGAAGACGTTATGCGAGGCATGGTCATGAAATCGTTCCAAGAGCTACAGACTGATTTTCAATTACATCATATCCAGTTTTATAAATATTTACATGAACGCCATGCCATCTCTCCCTATATACGAGGTTTTCAGGACCTGCCAGAGTTCAATCTATTGCAGGGCAAACTGTTAATGGGGGATTTAGGCACTCACAATATAAAGCAAATTTACCTATTTCTGATAACACATAGTGCTACCACACTGCCGGCCCTTAGGACGACATGGCGAGGAGACTTGCCCACTCTGGATGAGGATGATTGGACAGAGGCCTTGACGGCCCCGCGCGAGGCGGCTATTTCATCCCACCTCCGTTTAATCCAATTGAAACACATCCACAGAGTATATTTTACCAGATACCAATTACGGCGCATGGGTGTCATTGGCTCCTCTGTGTGCCTCTGCTGTGGCCTAGAGGAGGGCACCTTCTTTCACGCTGTTTGGGGCTGTGTGGCTCTGACATGTTTCTGGCGGGGAGTAGTGTCATGCCTTCAGGAGGTTCTTTCGTGGGTGGCCCCATTAGATCCAAAGCTGCTCTTGATCCACAGCACTGAGGGGATAGGAGGTAACCAATATAAAAGACATTTATTATTCTTGGGTCTCACACTAGCAAAGAGGGATATTGCTAGACAATGAAAGGACTCAGCACCGCCCACGGCGGGAGCCTGGAAGAGAGGAATGGACCACTGTATGGGGCTAGACGTTGCGGTGTTTCAGGCGCGCGGATGCCCACAAAACACTCCAATATTTGGCAGCAGTGGGCTGACTATAGAGGTCTTGTCTTGGCCTCGGTCTCCACTATGGAGTCCCAACTTGATGATGAAATACAACAATATGGTGCCTGATCTTGAGAATCTGTCGGCGGTTCTGGGCTATATTAAATGATGTTGCCATTGGCGAATTGTGTGGGGGTAGAAGGGGGTTAACCTGAGCATATTGTAATGGTTTCATTGAGTATGGGGATTTAATTTATGATGTCTTATCGTTCTATGTAAGCCATTTTGGCCTCGATATTCCCAAAAAAAAAAACAATAAAGTTTATGGTGAAAAAAAGCTTCGAGGAACTAAATGTCCCCTTCCCTTACTCAGACTCACCTCCTCTCCCTCACTTCATCCATCATTCTGTGATATATTTCCCACTATTCAATGTCGCTGTATTATTTCCTTCTCTTCACCTCTTATCCCTATACAACACTGTAGGTAACTGGGCTTTTGTTGCAGTTTCCCCCCCACTTCTTGCCCTCTTTTTAGCTACTAGATGCTGATTTTTAGGTCTCGCCTACGCAGCGCGCAAGCGCTGCTTAGGAGGGGACCTTTTGGAATCGCTCAGGACTTTGCTTGAAACTCGTGCATGTTTTGCATTGGTTTCTATTGGCACTCGTGCACGTTTGGCGTTTCCCTTGCGGGAGCGAGCAGCAGCGCCATCTGTTTTTAATTATCTTGCTCGCGCTTTTGAAACAGATGGCGCCGCTGCTCGCTCCCGCAAGGGAAACGCTGTGCGTGTCTCGTCCTTAGTACTCTTTAACTTTCGCGGCCGCGGGGCCGCGCTTGTCTTTTCTCATGCACGTGTGCAGTGTTAGTTCCTTAGTGCACGTTTGCCTGCGCATATATCGGAGGGTGCTGTGCTCTATGTTCCGTGTGCGCTAGACCCGGGGGGTACTGTTTTCCTTGCCCCATTGGGTGCTGTTCTCCGTCGGTGCACTGTGTTGTGGTGCTCACGTATTACACTCGTGTGGTGGGGCGGCTGTTTCCCTGTCCTCTCCTCGGCGCCACTGTAGGGTGGTGTTTGAGTTCTGCTTTCCATTGGTAGGGGGTACTCGCCACTGAACTCTGTACACAGGTGGGGGTGGTGCAAGCTGCGGGTGTGGTGTTTGTCCTCAGTTCTGTGATAAACCTGTCCGACTGCACTTGTTCCGGCTCCTCTTTCCCTGACAATCCCAGGTAAGGGAGACTTCTTAACCTTTAATGCATTTCGTGAATATAAAAAGCATGTGTTAAGTCTAACAGACCTGCCCTCTCCCCGACGGTATGAAGGTTGCGCGAGAGTGCGAGGCCAGTGGGCGTTAATGTGTCAGGTGCAGTGGTGCCGAGGCACAAAGCCCAAGGGGGGCGGGGGCGCTGTACCCTGATCACAGCACTTTTTAGCACAAAACAGTCTAGTCTGCAAGAGTGTATCTTCTCTACTGCAGGTCAGAGGTACTCGCATGGTGCCCCAGATCTGTCTTAGTGTACGACACACAGACAGCGCATGCAGTGCCCTCAGACTGTCTGTGGTGTTCTTGTTGTTTACGGGACTCTCGTGCAGTCTATGGGTGTTACTGTGTAAAGTACTCGAGGGCAGTCTAGAGTGTTCTCATGTTTTACGTAATGCTCTCACGTTGCTTGTTTCCATCCCAGGCTGTCTTTGGTAATCCGGGCAATCAGCAGTAGTCTCAGTTTAAATGTATGTGTGTTATGTATGCATGTGTGTGTGTGTGTGTATGTGTGTGTCTGTATGTATGCATGTTTGCGTGTATGTGTGTGTTTGTATGTACGCTGGTATGTGTGTTTGTATGTATGCATGTTTGTGCGTATGTGTGTGTTTGTATGTATGCATGTGTGTATGTTTTATGTATGTAGCATTTGTACAGCATGAACCTGGCCGAAAGGTACTCTCTGTAGTGCCGTCTATGTTTGGTATTGCTAGACTTCGTATAGTTCTCACATATTATATATGCCTCAGGCGTCCTATAGTATGCCAGTTATCTCCTGGACTGTGTGTAGTATTCTGAGTGTGTACAGTACGGAGTATCCTCACAGTCCCTGAAGCGTCCACAGACTCTCTAGGGCTCTCAGGCTGTCTGCTGCTTTTGGGAGGGGTTACAGTGCTCTGTGTCTTCCAGCTTCTGGATACTGTTTGTAGGTCTGTAGAGCCGTCTCTGTGCACCCAGACCTCCTTCAGCACACCCAGACCGTCTCCACTTCATACAGACGGTGTATGATACCTTTAGGCTACATAGGGTACACTAAGGCCTAACGTAATTTCACAGGCGCCAAATAGTGCACTCAGACAGCATATGTCACTCAAAGACTAAAAAACAAGCATTTGCAATGCAATAGGTCTCGCATTTACGCAGAATTTGAGCTATTGGCATTGTAAGTGACAATGCCTTTTATTTAGGTTTTAAAAACCAAAACATAAATAAAAGGCATTGTCATTTACAATGCCAATAGCTCAAACTCAGCGTAAATGCGAGACCTATTGCATTGCAAATGCTTGTTTTACTTGCAGTTCATAAATTGTAATCCTTCTAATATAGCAGAGTGAAGTATGAAGGGCATGTGACCCCTACACCTTGTAGCCCACCCTGTCTTATGTAACACATCCTGTACATTGCTGATGACCATATAGAGCGTTCCAAGTTAATGGGGCCCCAGTTCGCGCTATAGAAAACTGCACACAAAAAAAAGAAGAGGAAGGGGGGGGAGAATCCATGACGCCGGCTGTATTTGTTTAATTCTGTTTAGCCCTCCTCTTTAAATGCTGTAGAAGATTATAGGTGGGTTCGGTTATTAGATTAGGACATAGCCCCTCCCCATCACCAAGAGCGTCCCACTGGGCGTCAATAAGCAGACAAGCAAACAATACAGATTACATACAGGGCCAAACCTAAAAACCCTCAAGAGGCGCTGCCCGGGCATGCCCAGGTCTCAACATCCCAGGCGTGTCTATGAGGGGCAGCAGAGGGCACGCGTGAGAGGACTCCGGGTCTAAGCCTGGTTGGAAGCCTACTGGTCCAGTTAGACATCCATTACAGATAAATAGGACTCGAATTACAAAGTCTAGAGAGCCTCACGTGGAAGCACGGACAACGGGGGGAGGCAATCTCAGACGAAACGCTTTTGAAAGAAAGAAAATGCATTTCTTTAGGCCGGGTTCGAGACACACAAAAAAAACCTTAAATGCAATGGAAATGAAGCGATGACCTACGCAGTAGCATACCGGTCGGATATAAAACACCCTGCTGGAGTTTTCTATGTTGACGTCATACAAGGAGAACTTCAAGTCCCAGAATGGAAAGAAGTTCATCTGCACTGGAGCACCCAGTGACGCATTGGGCTAGAAAACTGGAGTTTCGCAAACAAGAAGAAACCTCTCTAGAGCACGGCGAGGGAGAGGCTAGAGAAAGGTGAAAGGAGGAGCCCTTCTGCATGACCCCGTTGTAAGTCATTGAAACAACTCTTCACAATGGCCCCGAGAACTCCTCTGTATTAATAATAATAAAAAAAACAATAAAAACGTAGACAACAAATGTCAGCATTACCTAAAAAAACCGAATCCTGGAAAATCCAGTTATCCACGATAGGCTGATGGCGCTCACGGCTTTCCATGCTGGCCAGTTCTAGCCGGTCAAACATCCCCAAATGAAGTACGTAGGTCCCACCGTCCAAACCAAACGTGTCAAATTGTCAGTCGACAGATAAACGAGGCGATCTCAGATTACTTTGCGAGCAGTCGGCTCCAGAGAAGTCATCCCATCAGCAGACCAGTCACGCTGCTCACGCACTGAGCAAGTGTCGTGTTTTTAGTACAACTTCATTATGCCACCTGCAATTTACAATATCGCAGGAGCCCTCGTGATCGTGCGAGCGTGCACATTGGCTGTCCAGACGCAAGCTGAAAGACACGCCGTGCGCGTGCCCATGTGCTGTCCGGGCCCAAGCTGATGCAGACGCCGTGAGCGTGCACATCGGCTGTCCGGGCGCGCATATGTTTGGTCTCCCTTCGCGCACCAAACCGACAACAATAGTCTCGCCAAGGCGAAGCAGCGCATGGCGCTGCATTCACTAGGCGAGACCTAATAATACTCTTAGGTGATATATATTATTTAGATCACTGCCCATACTTCTCCCAGGCTCTATATAGTACTCTCAGCTCAGTTTTTGTATACACTCTGAGGCTAGCACTCTATGTTGTCCTCACACTGTCTATAGTGCCAGTAGACAGCCCATAATGGCGCCAGATTGCCCATAGCAGTCTCATGCTGTAGATAATGCTCACTCGGATAGTCACATTCCGCACATTAGAGACACATATTGTCTCTCAGATCCATATACCATCGACCAGTGAGACCTGATCATGTGGTGACCTCAACAGCTTGTTTCTGGAAACCTAATGGCCTCACATGTCTCTTCCAGATCTGCCATGAGCATCAAAAGCAGCCATTGGGACACCCAAAGGAGTGGGCGAAGCAAGCAGCCTCCTAGCCTGTCGGGTTTGGATACTGCGCGGCCCAGTGGGCAGCCCTCCTCGCCGCCCCCAGAGAGTCCCGTCCCGCGCGACCATGAGCGCTGCCGGCGAGAGCTTGCTGCGGCCAAGCTCCTGGCCTCGAACATGGAGAAGACTTTGCACTGGTGGGCCGAGTGTGCAAGCAAGTGGAAGGAGCGTTATGCAGCACAATATCCGTGGTGCAACAACATCAACTGTTGCATGGCTAAACACTTATAAGGTCCCAAAGGCGAGACCTATTGGCTATGCCAATGCTTGTTTACTCTTGCCTGCGCACTGAGGCCAGCTAAACAGACCTCCATGCCATTGCTCCTTCCCCAAAACAAGGTGTTGTCTACTTGTGCTACAATTGGCAAAGGACTTTAGCACCCCTATAAGTCCCTAGTAAATGGTACCCCAGGTAAATAGTGCATGAGTGCTAAAGAGGGTCCCAAAGGGATGCAGTATATCTTATGCCAACCTAAGGGACCCACACACAATTTCCACACAGACTGATAATGCAGGCTGCGTGAGATGGTGCAAACCATGAGGTAATTTTTATGCATGTTGCACTGCCAGGTTGGACACACCTCTAGGGTGAACAAGCCTGAGGTGAACACGAATTTAGAAATTACACCATCTTCTGTGTGGTGGAATTAGGAACTCTGGGACAAGGTAATGCACACTCCCTAAAGGAAGTGGTCATCTATGGGGGTGTAGAGACCCAGGAGTAAGTAGCCAATTGGCTACTACTCCCTCACTCCCCTAAATGGAGTATTTAGGGGACCCCCTGATACCAGGACCTCAGATTTCGATGAACACAAAAGAAGGAGTGGACAAAGAAAACTGCTGACATGAGAACTGAGGCGCACGACTGAGTTCACCCAAACCCTGCCAGGCTGCCTGCTGCACCTGACCCTCATGAAGCAACCGACTCGTCCTGACACTGTGCAGACTCCAAGAAACCCAGAGGGCTGTCGGTGCTTCGCCAATTGCCAAAAAACTCCCTTGGAGTAGAGGAGCTACTCCCCTGCAGCCGCAGACACCAAAGAAGCTAAGTCTGGTACACTAACCTGCTGCTCACCGGAACTACCGACGCAGCAGCCGCCCAGGATGAGGTAGCCGTTCTCCCACAGGTCAGATCCGTACCCTCGCCAAGTGAGCAGATGCCAGGACCGACCGGAGCCACACAACACCAATACCTGGCGTACTGGACCCCGTGCAGCAGCCAATGCTTGATGTATCCAGTTCGGACACCAACACAGAGAAAGACCGACCTGCACATCGAGGGACTTCAGGGATAGACCCACACAGAGAGTGGCCCAATTGTCCCGTTTGCCCTTATTCTGCAGAATAACGACAAAGAAGAGAGTTTTCGAATGCGGCCAACCGACGCCTCAAAGTACCTATGCACCCACGCTCCACAGCCCGAGTCCAAGGGAGGTGACAGTGCCAACGGGGTACCCAGACCCACAGGAGCTAAGCCCATCCTTGGGTTTGCCCAGACTAGACTTCCAGATGCCACCTCCAACCACGAGTGGCACCAGGTCCGACAACAAGAGACACCACTCCACCGGAGCCCCACAGCCTGAGGAGAAGTGGGCCAACGGTGTCCCTACGTACCAGAGGATCTCAAGGTCGAGCCACCCTGTGGGTTCCACTGGACTAGTCCCCCAGTCCCAGCTTGCAGCCTCTTTGCAACAGGACCATTCACCATTAAAGTGGATGGGATGCCCAACGCCTTTACACACCTCTACACACGGATGCCTCGGAGTCCCCCGTGGTGATCTGTTGGTGTGGCCTTGGTTGGACCTTGCTCTATACCACGGGTACTCATAGTACGGCCCGCGGGCCGCCAGCGGCCCGGCAAGCCTCCCTTGGCGGCCCGCGGACCTTGCAGACAACGTACCTGTGTTTTTTTAGGTCTCGCCTAGCGATGCAGCGCAAAGCGCTGCTCGCTATGCGAGATCTATTGTTGCCGACTTTTGCTCCGATGCGGGACAGGCCAGGTGCACGCGTACGGCAAGTCCTGGACAGGAGATGTGCACGCGTATGGTGCAAGCAGAAGTTGTAATAACGCCGCAAGCCGTACGCGTGCACATCGACTGTCTGTGCTCAAGCTTAACAGACAGGAGATGTGCACGCTACGGCTCGCGTCTTTTACAACTTCTGCTCGCACCATACACGTGCACATGTCCTGTCCAGGCGCGGCGTCCAGCATGCCTCCCGCTCAACCCCACTCACCGGCTCTTGTGGGGACTCTGCGCTGCTCCGAGGCTGGTCTCCTCAATGACAGGGGGGACTCTCCTCTTCACCCGGTCACTGGCGCAGCAACACGCGGGGCTCCGTGTTGCTCACAGGAGCCCCGCCTGAAATCTTGCTCTGGCCGCACCATGCGGCATTCACGAAGGCGGGGTGGGCTCCCGCCGGACTCTCCTCTGCGGGGTGGGCTCCCGCCTCGCTTCTCCAACACAAGGGGCTCCCTCAGCTCACGGGAGCCCCGGACATCTCCGGCCGCGCGCTCCATGCCCCGCCCATGCCACACGCAACTGACGTCGCCCGGCGCCGGACAGCAGATGTGCACACGCACGGCGTCTTGCACAGCTCGCGGGCTTCAGTGCATCACGCGCGGCTGTATTGGTTTGAGTGCCGTCGTTACTTCCTCCCGGTCTCTGGAAGTGCTGGTGCTTTAACCATGCCCGCCCTGTGCCGGACTCCCTGGGTGGGCGCAGCTTCTCTACGTGCCCACTCCTCCATGCACCGCCTCTGTGCACTGTCACTGCCGCCATGCAGCATGCTCCTTTCTTCCCCAGGTTCTAAATGTGCTTTTCTTTACTGCTGTCCTGCGCCCGACCTATCCTGAATGCACAGCAACATCTAACATTTCTGTTGCGTTCGGGCACCACACGGCAGGCTCATATGATTGGGCCAGGCGGACTGCAGTGGAGCCACGCAACACAGCACTTTCAGGACATGCCAGCCCGACAGAAGAGTGTTTTTCTTGCCTGGCCGCCGTGCTGAGCTTTACCGGTGCCCTCCCGATTGCAGCCGCCATTGGCAACCAGTTGGGGATTCTAGGCACAATGCTCTAAGATCGGTGTGCAGCTGGTCAACGCCACGGTGGAATTGCTCGAGAAGTTCATCAGTGAGATCCAGTGGGGCCTGGCTGCAGCGACTCACAGCCTCCAGGCAGCCAAGGTTAGTGCCCTTGCATTTCTGGTGCTTGTTTCTATTCTAACTGGTCAGCATGTTCTTTCACAAGAGTGTCCTTCCCTGCGTATTTCTGTCCCTGGGGCTACAGAATGCCAAACATCGGAGGCTTATAGCCCTTACTAGTTTCTCTTAACTCCTTCCCACACACTTCAGCCCTTCATCCTGCCTAAGCCGCTCACACTTTTACTCCTGCCTCCCCCTCCGCCCATCACAACATTCTTGCACGTCTCCCCTTTCACCACTGTCAGCCATGCCCTACCGCTCCACCCTGGCTCAGTCTACTCACCCACACATCCTTCGACCATTGGACCGTTCCACTCCTTCCCCACCCCTTAACACTTTCCAACCGCTCATTCCTCCCCAAGTAGTCACTTACTCGTCCGCTTTCATCCCTCAATTCGTGTACTCACCCATCGGCCCTCCGGGCCCCCATCCACCTATCGCTCTCACCTCTGCTCTTTATTTCTCTCACTTCTCCAGACAGTTCCCATCTCTCACTCATCCGTCCGGTTCCTTTCCCTCTCCCAGCACCTCACACTATTGTTACTTTCTTACCTCTGCACCTGTACCCCATCCCCAGCCTCTGCACCCCGCTCCTGTATGTCACATTCACCTCACTAATGTCTTCCTCTTATCTTTCCACTCTCTTCCCATCTCTCAATCCCTCCAGACTCTTCCCACCACTCCACCCTGTTCCCACTTCACCCAACCACTTTGTTCCCATTCCTCTCCCCTCCGCCATGTTGCTACCATATCTCACATCCACCTCACTATTGTCTTTCTCTCATCTTTCCACCCTCTTCTCATCTCTCACCCTCCACCCATCTCTCACTTTCACCCTCTCCCGTTTCTCATCACCTCCAACCTCTTCTCACCCCTCCGCCCTGTTCCCACCTCACACCCTCCACTTTGTTTCCATCACTCACCCCTGCCCCCCTCCCCCTGTTCCTATCTCTCACCCACCATGACTATGCTCGTCTCTTTACTCCCGCTCCACTGTTTTTTCTTCACCTACTGTTCGAGTTCCCGTTTCACACCTCCCCACCTATTGTTTTCTCTTCTCTCGCCCCCCCCCCCTCTCCCATCTCTCACCCTCAATAGTTCACTTAGCCCCGGATAGGTGTTGTCTCAGTATGCTGACTGGCTCAGCAGATCAGTTCTCCCTGCTGGGTCCGACCCCCTGGCACCAGGCCACATTTAGCTCGGGCGTGCCCACTCGGGTACTTTTGTCTTTCAGGTGCTCCCTCGGACCCACCACACACCTCTTCCTGGGTTTCAACCCTCAGATCTCACAGCCATCCCTCCACCCCAGGGGGGCCCCTCCCTGCCTCTCAGACAGGGCTGTGACAGGCCCGTAGTACACAGGCCCGCCTCGCACTTCAAATCAAGTTTATACAGCGGGACGATATGCAAACAGTCAACACCTGAATTGTAAAGGACATGTGCGTGCCCAAACTCACTAAGTTTTTTTCAATTCTGCATCCCTGGATAAAGAACTCATTATTCACACATCCGGCCTTTACACAGCATATATATGTAAAAACAGCTTGTGTACTTCTACACAATGTCGCACAGATTTCCTTCATGGAAATGTGCCCTGACTTGTGGTACTACCAGCAAAGGAGTAACCAGAGTGCCAGGGGCCCAAATGCAAGAAAGGAGAATGCACCACCCCATCCCTCTATGTCCTGGTTTGGTAACAAAAATCAGCAATAAGTAGGAGGCAACGGGCCCTTTATACTGCTGAGCCCCGGTGCCAATGCACCTGCTTCACTCCTGATAGCTATGCCTCTGGGTAATGCGCACAGTGCATATTGCGATCCCATGTGAAATAGATTGGGGAACAAATTGCTAATTCCGTAAACATATACAGTGAAAGGGAATTATTTATAAAAGGTTTGCGCAGGGGCTCAGCCTCGTTATTGGCTGTCTTCTGCTGCCAACCGGGGGCAGTGCCCCTTTTCCTTGTTGGCATTGGGCCCAGTGGCAACCTTGTTACAACATTGCTAACAAGCATTTGCAATGCAATAGGTCTCGCATTTACGCGAGTTTAAGCTATTGCCATTGTAAATGACAATGTCTTTTATTTATGTTTTAAAAACCAATACCAAAATAAAAGGCATAGCCATTTACAATGCCAATAGCTCAAACTTGCGTAACTGCGAGACCTATTGCATTGCAAATGCTTGTTTTATTTTTTACAGTGTGTCAGCAAACACAGACTCTGCTCTATGGGGGCCGGGCGATTCCGATAGTCCGAGTGGAGCTGCAGGGGCGCTAAGAGGTGAAATACAACAAAGCCTCGTTATCGTGCAAATGGTCTTTTAAAGACCTGTGAAGTACTCGGGTACGGCTGTGTGTGTGCCCGGGAAGCTGTCTCAGCCCGGGCTGCCACACACGCGGGGTGAGGTGACAGAGAATGATAGAGGACAGCAGGGTGTGAGAGCCGGGTGAGGTGACGGAGGGCAGCAGGGTGTGAGAGCCGGGTGAGGTGATGGAGGGCAGCAGGGAGTGAGAGCCGGGTTAGGTGACGGAGGGCAGCAGGGTGGGAGAGCCGGGTGAGGTGACAGAGGACAGCAGGGTGTGAGAGCCGGGTGAGGTGACGGAGGGCAGCAGGGTGTGAGAGCCGGGTGAGGTGACGGAGGGCAGCAGGGTGTGAGAGCCGGGTGAGGTGACGGAGGGCAGCAGGGAGTGAGAGCCTGGTGAGGTGACGGAGGGCAGCAGGGAGTGAGAGCCTGGTGAGGTGACAGAGGGTTACAGAGGGCAGCAGGGAGTGAGAGCCGGGTGAGGTGACGGAGGGCAGCAGGGAGTGAGAGCCGGGTGAGGTGACGGAGGGCAGCAGGGAGTGAGAGCCGGGTGAGGTGACAGAGGGCAGCAGGGAGTGAGAGCCGGGTGAGGTGACGGAGGGCAGCAGGGAGTGAGAGCTGGGTGAGGTGACGGAGGGCAGCAGGGAGTGAGAGCTGGGTGAGGTGACGGAGGGCAGCAGGGAGTGAGAGCTGGGTGAGGTGACGGAGGGCAGCAGGGAGTGAGAGCCGGGTGAGGTGACGGAGGGCGGCA